>CM066201.1:925197-2357488 GCA_033675215.1 Rhodiola kirilowii
AGAGAGAGAGAGAGAGAGAGAGAGAGAGAGAGAGAGAGAGAGAGAGAGAGAGAGAGAGAGAGAGAGAGAGAGAGAGAGAGATTCCAACCCACTTATTTCAAAGTGTGTTGGCAATAGTGACGTAGAGAGTCCATTCCACCGCACGTATTCTCGTATTCGTATATATCCACTTCGAGTATTTGGTTCTGCTTGCGACTGTTTTTGATCCGCAAATTGATTCGATAAGATCCGATTTATACTCTTCAAATCAGGTACTGCCCTGTTCACGTCCAGTTTCTATGAGTGAATTCTCATTATCTCCACTGTCTGGATCTACACCAGTTTGTGAAACCATCCTCAGCATGCTTTCTTTTCCTCTTTAGGATTCTGCCATTGTCAGTATCAAAATCTTCTTGTGCAATGACATCAGGCAAATTACCTGTTATAAATGGAGAATCATGGGCTGAAGGAGTTTCGGTTTGTGGATCATTCCCATCATCTCTGTCTGTGAACGGCTAGATTTAAATAGAAAATGAGCGACCGATTTGTAACCCAAACTCGCAATCTTTCTGTATAAAAGGCCGAGCCCTTTGCTTTCTCCTACATATACCCGCAATTGCATATTCCACGACAGGGTGGGCAAATCCAGTCGGGATTTTGATTAGCTTCTCTAAGACAAGCTCCCCGTATATCTTATACAACTAATCATCTCCACAGAATTGTCCTTGGACCAATCATCTCCAGAAGTGTCGGAGGCGTGTCTAAGTGTCCGACACGGCAAGTCACCATAAAATGGGATGTGGGATTTTGCTTAGCTTCTAAGACAAGCTCCCCATATATCTTATACACCCAATCATCTCCACAAAAATTGTCCTTGGACCAATCATCTCCAGAAGTGTCGGAGGCGTGTCCAAGTGTCCGACACGGCAAGTCACCAAAAAATGGGATGTCCGTGCTTCCGAGGCAAGTAGTATGATGAGCAACAGTCTTCTGCCTGCATTGATGGCATGCATGACTGACTCCGAGTCGCCATTGTTGATGTCGTAACATCAGTATCGAGAAATCTCGGATGGATTTTGCAATTTGAAATTAGGGTTTTGTCGCCTATTGCTGATTACAATGATCCTCCTCTATTTTAAAATTCCCAAAGCAAAGTGAACTTTAGTTTTTGGGCCACTTAGACTTTAGTGAGCCTTCAGTCTTCTGGGCCAAACCCTTTTTTAGCCCAGTTTTTTTATGGTGTAAATTTCTTTTAAAAAAATGTGATAAATAGCCAAAAGAAAAATTATGGTAAAGAAAGAAGGAAGAAACCAAAATGCAAATTGCAATGACGAGTCAGACCAATCACTCATCAAACCAATTGGTCCAAAGTCAAAAGCCAGCCAGAAGTCCACAACTCAATTAACACGTCACCTCTCTTCTAGATGACCCCGAAACCCGAGGGCAGTTATGTAATTTCATAACTCCTCAACCCACATAAGACGATCCGAAAATTAAACCACAAACCGTTTTTCGTTCATCTTAAAGTTCGTACAAACCAAAGCTTCGGCCTCGTCGTAGTCTTCGCCGGCGCCGGACCCTATTCCGACTTCGAGTCAGCAGCCACGATGGAGCTGCTAGACATGCCATCCATGGCATCTGCAATAGGAGTCTCCGTCCCCGTCTTCCGATTCCTCGTCTGCTTTCTCGCCACAATCCCAGTCAGCTTTCTTTGGCGATTCGTCCCGAGTCGACTCGGCAAACACGCTTACTCCGCCTTCTCTGGTGCTCTCCTCTCCTACGCTTCCTTTGGATTCTCCTCCAATCTCCACTTTCTGGTGCCGATGCTGTTGGGTTACGCTTCGATGGTTTTTTATAGGAAGAGATGCGGAGTCATCACTTTCTTCATCGGCTTTGGTTACTTGATTGGATGGTATGTCTCTTCATTTCCATCCCTCGATTTTTCTCTTACAAGTTTTGAGACCGAAATTGAGTAGATGTGGAGGTGGGGTTTTCATTTGATGTGTTAGACATTTTTACCTAAATTGAGATTGGGGCTTGATTTTTTTTTTCCAGTAAGTTTTTGGGTGATTAATTGTTCTAATGGAGTTGCTTGAGATCTGGCCTGATCAAGTGTAGAGAGATGTGAGGATTAGTTGGAGGTCAATTTCTTGTGAAGATTATTTGCAAGTGAAGTTAGGACAGTTGATGAAAATGAAATGGGTAGTTGTGAAATTTCAGCATTGATTTTCAGATTGGTGGGTTGCATTTTAGGCTTCATTTCGTTTGATAGTGAATGCGTATTAGATACACAAGATGTACGTGGCTAGTTTGTTATGTGGCGTAGGATGTGGTTTCGTCTGCTTTTGCTAAATTTTAATGGATTCAGCTGTTTCAAGTTGATTTTTTTCTGTTTTATTCATACTTGGAGGTATAATGTATTACATGAACAGTGGGTCACATACTTATTATCTAATATGATTTATGATAAAAGCCATGTCTACTACATGAGCGGGGATGCATGGAAAGAAGGCGGCATCGACGCCACCGGTAAGAAATATTGAAATTCAAACAAGAGTATGAGAGTGGGGGAATTATGAACTGCCAGCATGAAATCATTTTTTCCTCCAATTCTTGCTATTTAAACAGGAGCTTTAATGGTGCTGACTCTGAAAGTCATTTCATGTGCTATGAATTACAATGACGGAATATTGAAGGAGGAAGATCTGCGTGAGACACAAAAAAAATACAGGTTGTTGAAGTTACCAACTTTAATTGAGTATATTGGTTTTTGCCTGTGTTGTGGAACTCACTTTGCGGGACCGGTTTATGAGATAAAAGACTATAATGATTGGACCGAAGGGAAAGGGGTAAGTGTTCTTGAGCGTGGACTATTTTATTTTTATTTTCCAAGAACTCATTTTCGTATTATGCTCGTTATAGGTTTGGGCTTCTTCAAAAAGCTTGCCATCACCCATTTTGCCCACCATCAGAGCTCTCTTACAGGCTGCACTATGCATGGGGCTGTATTTATATTTGGTTCCGCATTTTCCTTTGTCGATGTTCACAAGTCCTGAATATCAACAACAGAGTTTCTGGAAGAAGCTTGGTTACCAGTACATGGCTGGCTTGACAGCGCGCTGGAAATATTATTTTATCTGGTCAATTTCGGAGGCATCTGTTATTGTTTCTGGGTTTGGCTTTACTGGGTGGTCAGATACTACTCCTCCAAAACCAAAGTGGGATAGGGCGAAGAACGTTGACATCATTGGAGTTGAGTTTGCGAAGAGTGCAGTGGAGATTCCTGCGTACTGGAACATCCAAGTCAGCACATGGTTACGTTACTGTGAGTGTCCATTTACAAACATCACTTTCTTTGTCATCAGTTTATTATTAATTTAGAATCAATATCTTATAAACTGTAGCATGCTTGTATGCTCATGCATGTTTGTGCTCATGGTTAATATAGATGTTTATGAAAGGCTCGTTCAGAAGGGTAAAAAGGCTGGTTTCTTCCAGTTGCTGGCAACACAGACTATTAGCGCTGTTTGGCATGTAAGTCGTTTGGATAAATCCGTCTTGTTCTTCTTAGTTTTGGATGACTTATTACAAGAATGTAGAATTACAAACATAAATTCAGTAATTAGTATGTTTTCATCCATTTGCTTTGACTTGCATGTTTCTGCGGCATAATATGTATATGCATTCGTGAACTAACTACACGTGGTTTCACAGTTTTGTAACCTCACATCTATAAGGGAAATTACATTGTATCGCTGCGACAAGAAGTTTTTTGCTCCGTTAACAATAAATAATTATTTTCATGACTTTGTATATGACGCCTTTTCATACTCAGGGGCTATATCCTGGCTACATTATATTCTTTGTTCAGTCAGCTTTGATGATTGCTGGATCAAGAGGTATTGTAGTCTAGCTTTTCATACGCAGCCACTTCATTCCTTGAACTCTGTTAATAAGTAGCTTTCCGATATAAATCACAGAAGGTGGGATATTTTTGAACGTGCTTTGACATTACTTGCATCTGTCTTTTGTAGCCATATATAGATGGCAGCAAGCTTCATCCTCTAGTTCAGTCAAGACACTGTTAACTGCCATAAATTTTACATACACTGTTCTGGTTCTCAACTACTCTTGCGTTGGTTTCATGGTCAGCAACATATCAACTCCCCCTTCTTTTTATATCAGCTCCTATGTTTTTAACCCAAGCAGGTCTTGAAACATCCTTGTTTCTTATATTGTTGCAGGTATTGAGCTTACACGAGACAATTGCCTCTTATGGCAGTGTGTACTACATTGGAACCATAATTCCCATTCTAGTGCTCATTCTTGGGAATGTTATCAAGCCGACAAGGCCTGTTAAGTCCAAAGCTCGGAAAGAACAATGAAATGTTACGACCATGAATTACAACAACAGTCGACATCTGTTGTAACATTAATATGCTTGCACTTGTTCCATGCTTTGACCATTGGTAGGTGAAACAAGAAAAATGCCCAAAGTTGGGAAAACATTGTTGTATATTGCATGAACCAACCAATTTATCGTTGTGATATACTCAACAACATACAATATTATGGGTCCACAATCCAGATCAAGACACAAACAACCATGCAACTTTAAGTCACAGAACTGCGATACAAAAATGGTTTGTGCATGACCACATAAGATTTTGATGTCTGCAGATACTATTTCCTGTGGATTGTTACACAGGCTCCAAGTATAAGGCCTCATGCTTGTTTGTCAGACCTATTTCATGTAGCGTCAATGAGCCATCTGCTTCACTGAATGTGCGCCGTGGATAGGACACTGCCTGTGATAAAAAAAGGAAATGGAAAAAAGCAATCAAACCATACATCGGTCAGCAAAACAACTAAGAGTCTGAACAATACGTTAGCGTGACGGTCAAGCTCATTTCTTTGTTCAGCTATATAAACATGAGCAGCCTAGGTATGACCACAACACAGCAAAGACCAAAATAACGGTTTGGAGCCATTAATGTGACATATTACTTTACTGATTCTTAAATTATTGTTCTTGTCCTTGATAATCTGTCAATTAAGAATGCTCTGATGTAACTGCTTACCAATTTATAGTTCTCAGGGTGCACTCCTCCACAAATTTGAATGAAATCAAAGACTACCTGAAATATGAACAGTAATAAAATGATGTATCAACAAATGACCGAATACCACCCAATGGGCAATGAATTGCAATATGTGTTTTTGACATACAACCCTTACTTTTAGTTTGTCAGTGGTATGGAATCTGCGACCAAGGCGACGGCCATCTGGCATCCGTAGAAGAATATTCACGACATTGTTTTCATCTGGTAATGGTTCTTGAGGCAGAGATACTTCTTTGATTGCATGTTGGCTACCTACCCTTTCTGTAGAGCTTGAAAAGTTACGAGTAGCACATTCTACATCTTCTTTAGGAGTCTTCATAGATGATAAGGTCTTTGTCTTCTGCCTAACCAGAGGACGCTCTTCAACATCTTCAAGGATGAATGAACTTTCGGGGTCCGACCTAGGTTGGCTTGACCATTCATAGTGATAGTTAGTCTTGCATAAAAGGTATAGATAAAATGGTTTATGTACATCCCTATCAAGTGCTCTAATCTTGAGAGCTGTACTACCTTCCTTGGAGGGTTGAACATTTGGGCGACTCTTTGATTGCAGTTGAATTATAGGACCCAGGTTCTAATAAAACAGCACCAGGATCATCCAAGTCCTAATTCAAACATGCATAATCAGCAGTTATTCACCAACAACATGAGTTATGGAGCAGGTAGGCACAATTAAAATAAACAAGGCCACTTCCACCAGTGAATGCTGCTTTCCCATACCATGTCAGTTTCATAACTTTTGGTAGAATGTTTTTCTTCAGTGTCACGTCGTGAGGCTTCAAGGGCAGCGAGGAGCATTTGCTCATCTATATCATCATCAAGATAATCCTGTATATTGTGAAGTTCCTGAGCAGTGTGTCTATCGATATGTGGTCATATTTGATTGCTTAAGAAACATCCATCTTCGAAGTAAGTTAGCTCTACTTACAGTTTCAGCAGATGGAGCAGGTACAACATTGACAGATGCATAGTCAACTTGGGTAGATCGCCACCGCATATCATTCTCAGAGGCAAAGTCATCATCTTCCATCGTTACAGTACCGCGGATTTCTGGGCCATGATCATGCTCTGTCCCTGTCACGTCCACTATGGTAGGAGCAAGCCTATCCCTACTCGATGATTCATTACTATCCTTCACCTCAATCGGTATTTCCCTCACCTCTCTTGGATGCGAAACAAATGGTTCCTGCCCGGGAAAAGATGGAATTCTATCAAAGATGCTTCTATGGAAGTTGGTCTCATCTATCTCTCGACTTGGAAAAAAGGAGGGTGCTCGAAATATGCTTCTGAGGTTGTTGGTGCCAAAAAGACGATCAAGAGGTCCAGTAGGAGATAGAAGCGAAAACTCAGGTTCACGTCGTCCAATATGAACCATTTCATCAAACTGCATGGGGTCATGTCGGGGTTCACGGACATTATGTACCACGGGCACACTGCAGATTCCACGAAAAAACAGAATCAGAAGATCAAACTAATATACCAATGCAGCAGAAAGGCAAGGGCAACAGTACAAACTTGTTCTCATTAGATTCAGCAAAATAAGCATCCACTGCGCTGTTCAGATCCCCGCCATGCTCCTGTTGCAAACAAAATACACTCAGTTCCAAACCAACCGTCTCAATACAGCCTAAAAAACAATACTTCAAAACTGAAAATGAAAATAATCATCAAAACTAATTTTTACATGAGCCACGACTATAAACCAACATCAGATGTACACAAATTACAATCACAAAATACCTAACCATTGAAAAAAAAAATAGAAACAAAATTCCAGTCTATACAAAATAAACATTGCAAAACCTTAGTTTCCTGCCAAATCAATCACACTACCACATCAATAATAACGATAATCACTACTTGGCATCAAATCCAAACGGAACACCAAATTTTCAAAACAACAAACCTCAAACAAACTCTTCGCACATTTGATCGATCAATTAAGCAAAATCGAGCCGCCAAAACAAAACATTTCTCTAAATAATTCAACGCTATCATAATTAAATGCACTAGCAATAAACGAAAATGCCCTGGGAAAGATGTATCGGAAATGATCCAATAAAACTCCACTACTCAAAACTACATAAAAATAATCTATGAAGGAGACATGAATCGATATTGAACTGGAACTCTCATACGTACCTGAAGTTTCTGAATAGCGACGGCTTCTGAGACGCCGGCTATAGCCACGAATTCGTCGATCGCTTCCCGATCAGTTCTCTCCATTTCCCGGCAAATCGATCAGCGAGTGTGATTTTTCGGTTGAAATGGGAAGTTGAAGGTTTTGGAGCCTTCTTCTGATATGTTCTACCATGTTCTGGAAAGGTTTGCAATGAAACGCTATCGTTTTATCATCTTACGTTGCGAAAGGTCGTGCTGCATGATTTGGCTGTTCACTATCCGACGTCGTTTTTGTTCTGAAACGCTTGACTCGGAAAGCAATTAGACCTAACAAGCTGATTTGGACGGATTTGTGGTCGAACCGGTCAGTCCGGTCCGATTTTGAAACGGAAGGTTTTTGTCGCCTCTTCGGGCACTTTGGTCTACAATCGCAGGCTTTTGCCGCTCCTCGAGTAAACAATGAAAGACGTTTCGGCATAACACGACGACACATCTCTCAATCGCTGCCGGCGGATAACGCAACGCAACGCAACGCAGCACGATCGACGTGTTCGTCGTTCACGCTGTTCGATCAACTCGTCTCACTGGAATCGTGACTCAGCCGACGATAAACCGCCATGGAGGAGTCCAGTTCCAATCCGACCGCCGTCTCGTCGTCTTCGTTGCTGCAGCTCTATCGTCGCGATCGACGGAAGCTTCTCGAGTTCTTACTCGCCGCCTCCGGCTCGATCCGCGCGTCAGTTGGTGATGCTGAAGTGATTTCGGACGATGTGGATGTTGACAGGCTTAGTGTTGATAGTGTTATTGACTGTGTTAAAGCAGGTGAGTGTTGAGTTGAGACTTTACGACTTGTTTCCCTTTGACGGTTTTGTTTCATTTTCTTAATTAGCGGTAGCTTTGGAGCTGATGTTGTGTTGATTTCTGTCAGGTGGAAAAGTTGATCTTTCAGAACCAAAGTACTACGGCCGGTCAGATTTTCCGCTGATGGTATGATAAATGTTTAGTATTTTTACTGGCTCGTATGCTTATTGATTGTCCTTTGTAAGCAAATTGCAGTAGAAGATGCTAGCTTACTTATAAATTCCAAATGCTGTTTGCCTGCACAAGTTGAGTGACACTGGCATTTTCATTAAAAATGGATTCTAAATTACTCCCCCCCTGAGAAACTCATTAACTCATGAGAGATGATGTTCCCAGTCCTTATTTCCATGCTTGAGCCTCTAGTCAGGTGCTCCTGCTATGCTTGATTAGAACATAATGTTGCAAGTGAAAAATTAGCAGTTTTGACTTCTGATTAGTCTATATCATTTATTTGACGATAATGTGAATAAAATCAAGTTTGTACTGGTTACATTCGGATGGGTTCTGAGTTTAAATTTATCGATATCGGTTGAAGTTGAAGTCCAGCTAGTGGCTAGTCTATATATAAGATGGAAGCCAAGAGGACTTGTTGGCATGATGCTGTTTAAGCCTTGCCAATGTAAAAAGAACGAGAAATCCTTGATGCACTATGAGGTGCAATGGATTGTTTTATGTGTCCAGGTTCTAGGGTATTGGGTATCCTGTATTTTGGCATTTAAATTTATATCTTCAGAATCAGAAACCAACCCAGTTCAAATGATAGCTACTTAAGCACTTACACTACTTTTTTATTTGATCAATCAAAATTTTGGATTATTGATTGGGAGTCATTTTTCCCTGTTTTTAAAATTTGAACAAATGAAGGCAACCCCTATCATGCCAATCACACTTGGGAGTGTGCCTCACTCTAATCTGTTGTTCCTCAAACGCCCGTGCGTGAAATTTAAAAATGTATTTTGTGGATACTGACAATGTTGAGTATAGTATTCCGAATACATTATTTAAGAAACGATGCGCTGAAGTGAACTCAAATGTAGTCCATTTTGAACTTCTTAGACAGTATTCTAAAAAGAAGTAAGAAGTGTTCTCTTGTTGGCTGGATTCCCTAATTAATTCCTAGTATAATATAATTTATTCATATGGCATTACTGACACATGTATTTTTTTTCAAAGATGTCATCTCGATTAGCCGATTCATATTTCCTTGTTTCAAATCCAAATCAAGCTGTTTCTCCTCCACGACGTGCCCCTCCTCCATTCAAAGTAGACAAAGCTCCCTGTTCTGCATCACAATCTTCTTCTCATCAAGGGTTTTCTAGCTCAGGGAGTACTTCAGCTGTCAAGAACTTTGTCAACAAGAAGGAAGGATTTAATATACATTTAGACACAATTCCTATAGAGGTCCCTGTAATAGGGCTGCCTTTCCTCAGATCAGGTACCAACTGGGTCACATTGTGTTTACTAGAATGACCTAACATACTATGTGCAAATGTGTTCACAATTATACAGTCAATACCATCAAAACGACCCACTTTTGTTTCTAATGGCATCAGCTTCTTTATTTCTTCAAACTGATGCATTCTTTTAGGAAATATGAAGGATTGTCAGATGATGATTTACGAGAAGTTGCTTATGAAGTATTGCTGGCATCCATTGTGAACTCCGGGTAATCCTCTTGTTGGCATTATTAGGCTGTTTCAAAGAACTAGTAAATTGTCCATTGTTGCGTGACTATTTTTGGCTATGTGCTTTATTAGTACTGACATTCAACCAGCTGAAGATCAAACAAAAGATAAGGCCTCCAAATTTCTTGTCCGTTTGAAAAGCAAGAAAGAGAGACTTCATTTAGGTTCACAGCCTCATGGAAAACATTTGGGACTCATCAACACTGTTCGCGTACAAATGCAGGTAAGGAATGTCAACTCATATG
Source organism: Rhodiola kirilowii (assembly GCA_033675215.1). Taxonomy (NCBI): domain Eukaryota; kingdom Viridiplantae; phylum Streptophyta; class Magnoliopsida; order Saxifragales; family Crassulaceae; genus Rhodiola; species Rhodiola kirilowii. The sequence continues at coordinate 935,212 of CM066201.1, forward strand.
TTTTTTAATGAGTTTCGCTAGCTAACAATGAAAATGTACCGGTATTGCTTTAAAGTAAATAAATGAATCTGATTTGTTCTTCGGAAAGTTAGTGGTTCTCAAAGGATTTGGACCTTATGTATTATCATCTTTCCTCAGGGATTTTGGATTGAAGTACAGTCGGTCTATAACTTCAAAATTTTATGATGTCTATCATTGTTATGTTCAATTGTTCATTGTAGTGATATCTTTCATTCTGCTTTCCTCCACCTCATACTTGTGCTTTTGTTTTAGAATTGTTGCATAAACATGCTGTACTTTCTTAACTGTAGTGGTCTTCAACCTTCAATTACTAAGATGATTTCTTACTTTTAATTTCAAAACTATCCGCCACCCTTTATTAATCTATTTTATATAGATTTCAGAAGGATTGGATGGTTCCATTCGGAAAAGATTGATGTATCATTCAAGGACCTCGAGTAGACAACTCAGCATTCCTCAAATCATTGTGGAGTTGCTTAGTGGCATTTCTAGGTCCGATTTCTTTAATGAGAAGTCCTATGTGCAATGGAAGAACAGAAAGGTATACTCAATGTGAAGTGTTACCATGTCACAACTACTTATTCCAACCAATATTTTTCATCAAATGAATTGTAAGAATCACAAACAGGTATTTATCTCTTTATTTTGCTCGATGTGCTCTCAGGAAAATTAAGTAAATGATAGCAAGAGCGCGAATACTTCATTTTGCTTTAGTTACATGACTACTCATGCTTTACGCTGGTGAAATATGATTACTCTTCAATGTGTTCCGCAGGCAAATGTTCTGAAAGAAATATTCTCTTTCTCTTCTGACCACATGGTGTCCGAGTCTTCAGAAATCAAAAACTCGATATCAAAAATCGTGTCTGATAATGTAGTCAGTCTACTCTTCCAAAGTCCACATTTTTTCAATTGTCTGAGTTAGTTGTTATCAGTCACTAATGCGCAATATTATAATACAGAGTTGGGACGTTGTTAAGACACCTAATGAACAGTCTGCACTTTCTGCCATTATTAAATGGGATTTGAACTTGTCGTCAAAGCCTGGGAAATTCGGCATGATTGGTGAAACATATTACTGGGCTGCCTGCTATCACATTAATCTGAGGATCTACATTAGGTTACTGTCTGCTGTGTTTGACATTCTCGATGATGCCCAAATTTTGGAAGTAATGCTCTATGTTGTTTAAGCATTATTGTCTGCCGTGTTTAACATTCCACCATGCATGTGGTCTTGATGGATGCTCAAAATCACTCTATCATTGTACTTCAGGAAGTGGAGGAGATACTTCAGCTGATTAGGGTCACTTGGCCTGTTTTAGGTATCACTGAGAAGATTCATAGTGCATTGTATGGGTGGGTGCTTTTCTTGCAGGTACAAATCCCTCTATATATTGTCATTAAATCATGATGTCTTTATTTTAAACTAAATGCATATTTTGGTAATTACTAATTAATGATATCAGATCTGTTTCGTAATCTATTAGATAAAGACTATCTTACTCATTCCTAGAGTTATAGCTTTTCATTCTACGTGTATTAGGTGCAGATAGAAGACCAAATGATCATTATTTACAACCCAACCTCTTTCATTTTATATCAATGTGCGTCACTGTTTGCTTTTACTAGTTTGATTTAAAGCTTGGCTTGTAGGAATGAAATTGGCGATGTTTTACTAGACGGCTGAGGACATAATTAAGGTTTTAGTAGTTATTCAAAAGCATTTAGCTCTGCTTGCTTGAACTTTTTGCATCAATTGAAAATTCAAATTTCTGCCTTAAGATGCAACTTTGGTTTTAGCTATTGAGTCTGATGGCTTCTTTTATGTGGAAGTTTATCGAGACAGATCAACCAGAAATGTTGGAAAATGCAATTCTAGAATTTCGCAAAGTTCTAACAGCTGAAGATGGAGATGGAAAAGAAATGCTTTACATAAATAGCCTGCTATGCTCAAAAGGTTTCAACAATGTTGACCTGAAGTTGAATTTAGTGCATGCTATTCTCTTCTCGATAGGCATTTGGTGCAATGAAAAAATGTTAGACTATCACTTGCATTTTAGTCAGGTACAAGTTGTTTCAAATTTTTGCTTGTAACAGCAATTGCTGGTTCTAATTTGGTTTTTTCTTGTCTATCATGTCATTGTTGTTTGCTACCAATATATATCGCCACTGACTCTTCTGTCTCCTCCAGAATCCTCTTAATTTTAGCACAATCATGAAATTGGCATCTACGGCCGGCTTGCTTACCATAAACAACAGCTTTGAACTTGAGGTCACTAATTTCACTTTTCAGCCAATCATTTGGTGAATCTTGTCTCTTGTGATCATTCTTCCATTCAGACATCTACCATTTCTGTTCGAGGGTATTGAAAATCTCTGGGTTACTATTTCATTAACAAAAACCTGTATTTACTTGCAGATACCAAATGGAAAATGTTCTGATGAGGGTGCTTACAGAAAGGTTAAACTGTATGTCGAGAGGTCCATTATGTCTGCATTTGAAAGGGTGAGTTAACTGTATTTTTTGCTATTGGATCCTTGATGGTCGGTTGTATAAAGATAAATTGTATGCAGGCAGAAAAGGCTGCTGACTATGAATTCAAAGCTCGAAAGACACATCCTTTGGTTATTCTTGCAAAAGAAGTGAAATTGATTGCGGAGACGGAGTTTAAAGTGTTTTCACCGGTGCTAAGTCAATGGTATTCAGCAGCGGGTGCAGTCTCCGCCTTACACTTGCATCAACTTTATGATGAAAAACTGGTTTGTACCTCCATCTTTATATCCTCTCTGGTGTTCTGCTCTGTTTTGTCAGCACCTGTGACCTGACAATCTAGTCTCCCTCTTTTATGCACAGAAACCATTCCTCAAGGATGTATCGTGTCTTACTGAGGATGTTAGGTCGGTTCTTCATGTTGCTAATATGTTGGAATGTCAGTTAGCTGCCTTATACTGTTCGGTGGCTGAAGAGATCAGATTGCATCACCCATTTGAAGAAAACATGTACTTTTATCAGGTTAGTACTCTAATGGTTGCAGGTAGCAAAGCAGTCTTGGACATCCCCAACGTATTGCACTTACCTGCGTTATACAGTTCTGTGTTTAACGCATTGAATGTCTAAAAAGCATGTTCATCTGCTTGCATTTTAATGCTTCATGTGATCTATGTTGCGTACTTGCATGAGCATGACATATATGTGTAGCTGCTTGTGAGTGGGAAAACTCTAATAGACTCACGGAAATGCATGCGTAATAGTGTCCATAGGAGTCTTATTTAGTGTCGCTCGAGGTTTAAACTTTGCAAGAATGCAGGATATTTTAGTATGGCTTAACGGCTTTCAACCTATTTTTCATGCTGGATTGCAAGCTTTACCATGTGCTTTATTGAAGGCTTCATCTTTTTCAAGTTGTAGCGACATTAATGATTTTTTGCCACATTTGACCTTTTGAATTGCATATTTTCTACCCTATTTTTTGCAGATTGAGGTGGTTTGTAAGCCAATTGTTCTTGATTGGATGATCACTCAGCATGTGCGCATTATGGAATGGACTGCACGGGCTTTGGAGCTTGAGGTCTGTTTCAGGATGTAAAATGGCTACCCTCTTATATGCACATCATTTAAAAAGATCCTAAGATGTTTCTCATCTTAGTCAAATATGATTTTAAAAGATAATTATATCTGAAGTGTATTCTTACATATCTAACTATAAAAAACCATGCATCAAACTACTCTGAACCAGCCTAGAGATAATTGAATTTTTAAGAAACTGATGAAATATGAAAATCTAAGCAAACATGGCAATGGGCGCATGTTCTTAGCGGTATAGAGCATATGCAGTTCTTAACAAAATCAAATTGTGTTGTACATGCAGACTTGGGAACCTTTATCATCTCAGCAGAAACAGGCATCATCAATTGTTGAAGTATTTAGGATCTTAGAGGAGGTTTGTGCAATGCCCTAGAATTCATTATGTGCCCTGTGCTATAGCGTACAGTATTTCAGGAATTACCTATTGGCACCAGCTTTCAACATAATAGTGTCAGTTTTTTTTATGCAGTGACACTTTAATCTGGGTTTCATTAGTTTTAGAAAAAAGATCTTAAATTTGAAGTATTTTGGATGCAATCCGGTTCATCTCCACTTTGAACGCACATTAAGATAATAACCTTAGATATTTTCTTTACCTAGTGATGCCATAGACAATTGTTGAAGAAAACATAATGCTCGCAAAATGCGAGAGTCACAACAGGCAAGTCATGAATGATCAGTGCGAGTCAAAATCCTAATATAAACTGGGTTATGTTATTGTTACCTTCCAACTTCGAAGCAGCTTGTTCGGGTTATGTTACCTTCCTCCCAAAGAAAGTTTTATTTGGCCTTTTGTCTGAAACTCAAGTGGTTGACATCATACATTTTTTTGTATCAGAAGTATTAATATTGATGGTAATATTGGTTCAGCTGCATCTGAGATAAAATGTTGTAAAAGCATGACTTTATGTCTTAAACAAAATTATAAGAGTTACTGTAAGATTGATTTTCTGTTATAATCTTATTGCAGACCGTGGATCAGATGTTCAAAATGAATCTTCCATTGGACATCACGCATTTGCAGGCTCTTATATCAGTGATTTTCCACAGCTTGGATGAGTATATTCGTAAGATCGTCGATCAGTTAGGTATAACGTATAAGTAGTGTCCTCTTTCTTCAGCACACTAGTAATCAGATATACGTCTTGTTGTTCTTATGAGTAGGTAATATATTAGCTCACCTTTGGTCTTTGCACAGGGGGTTAATGCTTCTTCTTTTTAAGTATAGATGACCACTTCCAACTCTGGGTCCATTACTGATTACATCATTGAGTTATAAATCATACTCAAGGGAAAGTCAACATTATACACTGACAATAGTCAGAGAATAGATTTCAGGGGAGAAATTTTAGAGTTGGAGTCTGTTCCTGAAAGTTTCAATTTGGGACTACGTACCACTGTCTTTTTTACGCATCACAATAGCCATTGCCTACAAGCCCTGCATTGACTTGTTGTTGGGAAACTTAAATCTAATAGTCACTCACTCTAGTTTCAGCAAATGTGTTTGGTTATTGAACATCTGGCCCAAACTAAAAAGGCATAAAGGAATATAGCTTTAAGCTGTGAAGTGTAAGATTGTCTTCATAGCTCTAGAATCGCACTCTCAATTTGCATGTAAAGACGTTTGTTTTGTCTATTTTGTTCAAGGCTAAGGGTGGCAGACTAATCCTTTGCCTGCTGTTACCTTTTTGTGCACATGCATGTTGTTGCAAGATTCACATCACTTCTTGCATGTATTATGAACTCTTAATATTCAATGTTTACAGTCTTTTGTTCACGCCATCAACTGCAGTTGACAAAAACCATTTGCGACCTGTAATCCCGCCTTTGACTCGTTATGAAGAATCAATCATCCCGATGACGAAGAAGAAGCTGGTGGAATGTGATGTAATGGCTCCTGGCATGAGAAAGAAGTTAGATAATTTGACAATATCAAAACTTTGTAATCGACTGAACACTCTTCAGGTTTATTCATCCCCTCTGGTTCCCTCATCTCTCAAATGCACATGCTTTTATTGTCCTGGTGTATCAATTGAGGGTAATTTTTCCCGAGCTAAAATGAAGACGAAAGATGGGTGTCAAAGGTGCACCCTAGACACAAAAGTATAGTCGAGTGTGCCTCAAGTCATCTGTGGGTTCCTCGACACCAAATTTGTCCTCTTTTTATGTTGTTCGGGCATTTTGTTTTTCTTGCCTAGTCTATATTGCTATCAATTAGTTGGTGCCATTGATTTTGTTGTCATTTCCGTGTCCCTCCATTTTTCAGTTGATCTTCTTTTCTTTCTTTTTAAATAGTTTTTGTTTACATGGTTGTGCAGTATCTTCAGAAACAACTTATTATTCTCGAAGCCAACTTAAAAGAATCCTGGTCGCTCGCTCAAACATCTACTGATAAGCAATGCAGTATGTGGGGATTTATTTTGTGCAGATAACACATTGTTAAAGATTATAGTATTTTGATTTCGGTATCAGTGACCGCTTCATCTAGTTCATTGCAAAAACAAAATAGCTAGCAGTCAATCAAAGCAGCCTTGACTTTCATATTGACTGAAGTTAAAGTTCACGCAGGGTGCATGCATGCGCACATCAAACTGTTAATCATGCATTATTTGTTGAACTTTTGTTTTTATTCTTCAGGGAATGATATGGATGAGGCTCAGCCAAATAGTAAAGATTCAACTCAAGCATTATTTGCAGTGACATTTGACAGCATTAAGGAGGCCGCAAGCTATGCAATCAGCAAAATATGCGACTTCACCGGTAAGCGTAGATGGATAGACCTTGCAGGCTGCAGCTGACTGTTAGAGACAGTATTGAATTCTGTAATATATAAACAGATACCAAACATAAATAATGACAGTGATATGTATAAAAACAAACTAATTGGTGATCCAAGGCATCTGATTCCTTAGTTGTGTCATTTAAAAAAAATATGCATACGGTAAGCCTAAATCTATGTTCTGATCTGACATTGACTTCATAATAGAGATATATCATTTAAGACTATCTAAGGTATTATAGCTAGCATTCATCCGAACTCAGTTTCATGATCCAGTCTGGTATATATGTACTTGGTTACATATCAGATTGAGTGTTGTTGAAATCCTTGATATACTTGACGAAGTTTTAAATAGGAGCAAGAGCTATATTTTGGGATTTGAGGGATACATTCCTTTGTCGCTTATATCATGGGACTGTAGAAGATGCTCGGCTGGAAACTTTTCTTGCTCGCTTTGACACTGTAAGCTAATAATTTGTCTGATCGATAATCATTTTTCCAGAATTTTTTATTAGTGTCGCCTTCATGCTATAAATAAAACGATACACATTTTTTTCGCATACACAAATTCTAGTAATTCACCTCTTAACTAGGTGAACTTCTTTTATTTCCCTGCTGCATGTATATGGCAATATTAACATGGGAGCTTATGAAACAGATCCTTCATCAAGTTTGCAGCCTCCTCGATGATACCTTGCGAGACCGCGTTGTGATGAATATTTTCCAAGCAGCTATGGTAGGTTTGTAATTTATCCTTTCATGATAACAATATGTTGTCAGATTTTGACAGATTAATACTGTAGGAGGGATTCCTGTTTATATTATTAGATGGAGGTCCTTCTCGTGCATTTTCCATTTCGGATGTTGCTTTGATGCAACAGGATCTTCTATTATTAAAGGTACAATTAAGAATTCATTTTTCCAATTCTTTTGTTTGTCATCAGTTAATTAGGGACATGAGTTGGAAGTTTGTTCTATTCAGTGGAACTAATATGGATTCAAAAATTAAACAATTGGCAAATTATGATGAGAGGCTTGAAGTGCTTAATGCTTGCATCAGCAAATGTCGCTACCGAGTTAGCAAATGCTTAATGACCTGTTATGTTCTATTGTTACTGCTTTTAAGGTGATTATATCTCAAAGACATTTCCTACGCCTTGCCTGACCTCATTCCTTGAAACTTTACTGATCTCTAGGACTTCTTTGTTGCTGATGGTGAAGGACTTCCTCGTTCCTTAGTTGAATTGGAAGCAGAATCTGTTGTCGATGTTTTGAGCTTGTTTTCTCTTCAGGTCTGGTAACTCAACTTAGAAAAGACATTTTACAAGTTGTCTATGGTGGCTGAAAAGTTTGTTTCTTCGCAGACTGAATCCGTTGTTCAGATGTTGATGGCTGCCAGTGAAAACATTTCCACAAGAGTAGATTCCCCGACAAACGGCCACGTATATGTGAATGATGCTCATACCTTGATAAGAGTATTGTGCCATAAAAAAGATAAAGAAGCTAACAAATTCTTAAAGAAACAATATCAGCTTCCTTCGTCATCAGGTTCAGTTTCCTTCTTCGGGATGCACACTGTATTATTTTTTCTTTCTTTTCCTAGGCAAGAATATCCTTTTAATTATAAGATAAGTGTTTGCACAGTTTCAATACCTTCGATGTCATCGAACCTCAGCTAACGCACTTTCTTTTGATACCTCCTATCACTTTTTAGAGTATGACGACAGTCTATTAGAAGAACCTGGCAGGTCATTTCATTGGAGTGAGAAGGGCCAATATAGTTTCATATCAGTGAAGAAGAAACTTCAGAAAGCAACATCTGACATTAGATATGCTGGATGGTAATCCTTCCATTCATGGTGCCTGTTTCAAAGGGTCGGCTAGCCTGCTAATTCAAGTTTCTTGCAAGTCGGTCCATCAACAAGTTTACACAGCTGGGTCCAAGCTAAACCCAGATCAGATTTCTCCGAGCTAAATGCATGTATGGTGGGCATGTACAGTTTTGTGTGTGTGTGTGTGGAGGGTCGGCTAAGCGAGCCAAACCCTATAAAGTTCCACAAATTATGTCGGTAATGGTGTCATGAAATTGGGCAGTTGAATTCCACATTCATACGTAAGTATTTTCTTTTTGTCATTAAAGAGAAACTAGATTGATATATAGAGTAAAGGGCGAAGTGAACTGACCTAGTGGTAGGTAGTCTCACTCCGCACTTTAGGTGCCCGAGTTCAAGGCTCTTCTAACTCACCTAACTATTAACACCCAAATTAAAAAAAAATTGATATATTGAGTAAAGATCATGCATAAAGTATATTTCTAGTTCAAAATACAAAATTCGTCAAAATTAAATTATAATTTATCATCAAGAAATTAAAAATATAATATTATTTGTCATCAATAATTTATAATTCACCGATGAAAAATTAATTTAATCGGGTGATTTCATCTCATCCATTTACACCGGATCCTTTTTTTTTTTTCTCATATATTAGTGTCATGCTTTTTTATTTATCGAAGCATTTAATAGTCAGACAAAGTAAAAGTACACAATACAAATGATGCGCTGTAGTCATTCAAGCTTATCCAAATTCCAAAGCACTTTACTCCCAAAATGACAAAAAAATTCACAGGCACCCGAAAAGGCTATTCTGGACAAAAATAACAGCACCATCTCCAGCTGTATCAAATAATAAAAGCTTCGGGCTCAATCCACAATGGAAAATAAAATAAAATGGCAAGACGACATAATTCTTAGCAATCAAACTATCAACACAGGTACAGGCAGGCAATGGTGATTTTGATGTATGAGGCTACAAGTGCTTCAAATTGTCCAATGCGGCGTTGCTAAAAGCCATGGATCCTCACTTCCTTCCTGCTTCCATTGCCAAACACACAATATCTACACTAGAACAATCATCATCATCATCATCATCCATGGAAGTATTTACAGCTAGTATGGACCTGGCTCTTGTTTCCTCTCCGACTGCGCCGTGTTACTATAATTGTTATTCTCTGTCGTTTCAGCATCATCCCGCTGCTTCCTCCTATGGCTGCTTCTGTCTTCTCCATTTATTTTCTGACGTTTGGCTCCAATCGATACCCCAAACAGCCTCGGACTTGTTTTCTCCTCAACTTCCTGCTTGTCATTCATGGCGCCGCCCTCACCACCTCCACTACTCCCTCCTTGCTCGTCCATAACCATCCCGCCTGACTGCAACAAATCCAGTTGCTTCGAATCCACTGACATATTCCCTAAATCTTGTTGCCCTGATGACGGCCCGTAATTCGACATCATCGAAAATATATTATTGCAGAGACCTTGCAAGTGACTAAGCTCATTTGTCATCTGCTGATTCTCCATCTCAAGCCGCTCATTCTCTTCCACCAGCTCAGGTGATGAGGATTTCGTCTCCTGCTCATTCTCTTCTTCCACCACTACCGGTGTTGTAGTTGTTGTAGAATCTGTGATCGCCTGCAGCTGCGCCGAACCTCCAGGTGTCGACTGCTGATCATCACCACCTGACTTAGGCATCACTGAACTTTGCATTGATTGCACCACTGATGGACCTTCAGCAGCCGATGTAGCTGATGAAGTACTTACCCCTATCGTCATTTTCCTCCTCTGTATATCATGGAGAAGCCCTTTCTCTCCTTTCTTGAAAAAATCATTCCCGAATTCAAATCTATCGGGAACCACCTTCCGAAATCCCTACACATATTTCCAACCCAAATAAAAACTATGCATAAAAAAAAACTAAAACTTGACCCAAAAATCGCGCAATTAACTTACATATGTATTCAGCTGTCGAACAAAACTGGAAAGATTATTATGCTTGAAATACTTAGGAAGCAAATCTCTAGAAAACTCGGCCGGCTTCCAAATAATAAAACCCGATCCATCCTCATTCCACGAGATCAAATCATCCACAACTGGATCATCCACTAGCTGATAAGTCTTTGTCAAAAAAGGAGTCAGCAACGCTCTCTGCGACGTCTCCCCAGCCGCCGCTGACTCCCCCGTCTGCTCAGCCGGGATCTCCGCCATATCCCGCTAGATCTACACACCTCTTCAATCCGCTTCGGATAATTAATCCCAATTCATAAAAAAAATTAACTTCGAACGTAAATTAAAGCAACAAACCTCATTTTCTTAATCTTAACCCTGATCTCTATTCCGACTTAAAGCTATAAAATTTATTAAAATTTATACGAGTTAGGGCTTCGGACGTACCTGAAAACACAACGACACAAACCGATTGACCGAGCGACAAATTGTGGGTTTCCTCTATGTCACGAACTCCATGAAACGAGATCAAATCTGTCCAAGCCGGGTCTGTAGAAGAGAACGTGGAGCTTCGTCGTGGCCGGAGAAACTGAGAGAGATAGACGGCGGAGGGTTCCGGATAGAGGAGGACGATATAGTGGAATGGTAAGTGAGAGGAGAGAGAAGATAAAGGAGAAAGGAGCGAGATGAAAGGTATTTTCGTAATTTCAATGAAAAGCTATTGGTTTTGGTCTGGTAGTAGATATTTATTTATTATATTTTATTCAGCAAGATATTTATTTATTTTATTTTATTCAAAAGCGACTTCGCCTTCTTCGTGGTTCCAAAAACGACGCGTGTCGGTGTCCAAATGTTTTGCTAAATTTGGGAAATAAACGAACCGCGCTCAATTTAAGTAATATTACACGTGGCGAAATTTAAGTGGATCGCATTTATTGGTAATAGAGGATGACAGCGCACCAACTTCACCATTTCCTGTAAAAAAATTTACGATAATAATTTTGTACAATACTACTATTACTATTACTAATACTATACAATACTACTATTGAGGCAAAGAGATTAGTCCAGTGGAAGGGTCCCTTGCGTTCAAAGTGGTCAGGGTTCAAGTTCTCACCAGCTCAAAATGAGCAGATATTAACTTCTAACCCACTAACCCCCATAAAAAAAATACAATACTACTATTACTAATACTTTTTTTTGATAACAATACTAAGTAATACTTTACTTATACATTCGAAATTAAATATTTACGCCAAATGTATAATACTAATATTTTACTTATACATTTGCTGTAAATATTTAATTGGGTGAGTTTGGTAAAAAAATATATAATTTCGATGAAAAATGTATTTTATAATAAAATTTAAGGACTTCGAATTATGTAAAAATCATGATTATTTATAAAAATTAAGAATCCAATTAAATATTGACATGCGTATTATTCAACCAATCATAATTCGGGACGTTGTAAATAAAAAAATTAAACCGGACTTAATTTTTTTTTTGATGGGAGCTTAAAGCTCAGAAAATAGCATCTGTTCTTTTTTTGATGCGCTGATAGGGACTTGAACCCGGGCCGCCTACAAGCACCGGAGGAGCTCCATACCACCATGGCAACTCACTTCGCCCTAAACCGGACTTAATTAAAAATACATAACAGATGAGAGATTATAAACGTCCTAAAAATTATCAAGACTTAACAGATGCATAAGTTAAGTTTGGATATCATTGTATAAGTCTGTTTGTAAATCTGATCATTATCAATTTAAGTGTGGATATCAATTTAAGTGTGTTTTTAAGTACGTACATTACTAATTTAAGTCTGAATATCAATTTAAGTGAGTTTTTTAAGTCTGTACATTACTAATTTAAGTTGTATATCAATTTAAGTGTGTTTTTAAGTCTAGACATTAATAATTTAAGTGTGGACATTATCAATTTAAGTCTGGACAATAATGAGTTTGTTTTTAAGTCAGGATAGTCTGATCATTATCAAGTTAAGTCTGATCATTTCCAATTTAAGTATGGACATATTTGAGCTTGTTTTTAAGTCTGGCCATTATCAATTTAAGTTTGATCATTACCAAATTAAGTTTGATCATTTCCAAGTTAAATCTGATCAATACCAATTTAAGTCTGGACATTATCAATTTAAGTCTAATCATTACCAGGTTAAGTCAAATCATTACCAATTTAAGTCGGATCATTGCCAATTTAAGTATGGACATTACCAATTTAAGTCTGATTATTGTCAATTTAAGTCTGGACATTACCAATTTAAGTCTGATCATTACCAATTTAAGTCTGGACATTACCATTTTAAGTCTAATCATTACATATTTACGTCTGGACAGTATTGAGTCTTTTTTTAAGTCTGTACATTATCAATTAAAGTATGATCATTACCAAGTTAAGTCTGATAATTATCAATTTAAGTATGAACATTACCAATTTAAGTCTGATCATTACCAATTTAAGTCCGGAAAATATTGATTCTATTTTTAAGCTTGACATTATCAATTTACGTATGATCATTTCTAAGTTAAGTTTGATCATTATCAATTTAAGTATGTACATCACCAATTTAAGTTTGTTCATTACCAACTTACGTCTGGATATCAATTTAAGTGTGTATTTAAGTCTAGACATCACTAATTTAAGTCTGGACGTTACTAATTTAAGTTTGATCATTACCAAGTTAAGTATGAATAGTATTTTAGCCTATTTTAAGTATGAACATTATCAATTTTAAGTATGATCATTACTAATTTAAGTGTGATCATTACAAATTTAAGTCCGGACATTACCAATTTAAGTCTGATCATTACCAATTTAAGTCTGTATATTAATTTAAGTATGTTTTAAGTCTGGAATTTGCTAATTTAAGTATGGACATTACTAATTTAAGTCTGATCCTTACCAAGTTAAGTCTGGACAATATTTGAGGCTATTTTTAAGTCTGGACATTATCAATTTAATTCTGATCATTATCAAGTTAACTCTGATCATTACCAATTTAAGTCTGATTGGACTTAACTCGAACATTGTTAAGTGTGATCGGACTTAACTCGACATTGTGAAGTTTGATTGGACTTAACCTAGGCATTGTTAAGTTATATTGGAAATCCAGATTATGTGAAATGACTATAATGCCCCTATGTGTTATATTCGAGATTTCGACGAAATTGGACACATGTCATCTTGAAAATGTCAAGATTGATTTGGGGTTTGGGTTCACATGGGATTACTTTCGTGGTGTGTTTTGATTGTTAAAAGTAAAAGAAATTCCATAAATTAACCCACATGATATCTCTTTATTTAATTAAAGTGCCCAACTTCGTTTATTCATTATTTCTTCCAATAACCTTTTTTTATTAGGGAAAATGACAAAGAGGGGGTATGAATTATTACCCATTGACAAATCACGGTCCGAACTATGAAAATTGACAATTAAGGGCAATTTCAAAATATTTTGATCATCAATTTCACAATTAAGGGCAATAAGTGTTTTCAATTCATTCGTTAGTTAACTTTGTTAATTGATGAAGTGATATTCCATCAATTAAGTGTTATATATGGATCAAAATATTTTGAAATTGCCCTTAATTATCAATTTTTATAGTTCGGACCGTAATTTATCAATGTGTGGGAGTTCATACCCCTCTTTGTCATTTTCCCTTTTTATTATTATAAATGTTTATAATAACTTTGGTTACATCACCACGTACAAACAAAAGACAACCTGTAAGGCTCGAAGCCCATCCCAATCCGATCTGAAAAATAGTAACAAGCTCTTTAATTTTTGGTCTAGCTTGAGAAATTTAGGCCCAGGCTAGTCAGGCCGAGCCCATTAAAGAAGCTTGGCTGCTGTGGAAAGTAAGTAACAATGGCAAGACTTGAAAGAAAGCAAGTCAGCTACACCTACACGCATTAAAACAGACGTAGGAGATGGGTCGCAAGTGTTTTTGTGTAGCTTGTTGTTTCATTGACTCCAGTTTTTCAAGTCATTTGCATCCCCAGCAATTTATTGCACCGAAGAAAAGTCTGAACTTGTGGAAAATAAGCTCCCCTCGGGCTCTATAAAATCCCTAGCATCTTCATCCTAAAAAACATCACAAGTAGCAATGGATCATTATCTTAAACCAATTGTCTTCTCCGCTTTTCTACTTGCCATTGGGATCGTTAATTTCGCCAATGCTGCACAGTTTGTCGTTACAAATAATTGTCCCTATACCGTTTGGGCCGGTGCAGTGCCGGGAGGTGGCAGACAACTCGATTCAAGGCAGACATGGACGTTTGATGTGGCTGCCGGCACTGCAGGAGCTCGTATTTGGCCTCGAACCGGATGCAACTTTGATGCATCCGGTCGAGGAAGGTGCGAAACCGGTGACTGCGGCGGGCTGTTAGCTTGTCAAGGCTATGGCTCCCCTCCCAACACTCTAGCCGAATACGGGCTAAACGGGTTTAACAACTTGGACTTTTTCGACATCTCCTTGGTGGATGGGTTCAATGTGCCGATGGAATTCAGCCCTACTTCGGGCGGGTGCACACGTGGAATAAAATGTACAGCTGATATCAACGGTCAATGTCCGGGGCCACTACGTGCTCCAGGCGGATGCAACAACCCGTGCACCGTGTTTAAAACGGATGAATATTGCTGTAATTCAGGAAATTGTAATCCGACCGACTACTCGAGATTTTTCAAGGAGAGGTGCCCTGATGCGTATAGCTACCCTAAAGATGATCCAACTAGCACTTTCACTTGTCCCGGCGGGACTAATTATAAGGTTGTCTTTTGTCCCTGATGGATCATCCTGGCCAAGCTAAATGAGTGACATCTTTTACAAAATAAAATAAAATAAGAGAGAGCATGTAACCACAAACTTGTGGCTGCTATCAATTGTCATATGAAATAAATAATAAATAAATAAAGTTGGGTACTTTATAATAATAACCCAATAATGAGTTGTCTTCATCTTTGATTCCAAATTTTTATATTCAAATTTAGATTTATGCTCATGAGAGCTTATTTAAAATTTAACGACAAAAGGTAACTATTGAACCAGCAGTGCCAGATTCCGACTTCCACTCTAGTAAAAATTGTGATGCAAAAGGTTTCAATAAAAACGGGATATATAAACGAACGTTGTCATTTTGATCGAAACGGTGTTATTTACATTCACACTATTATATTGCGGACCAAATCTAAATCTAACAGGAAAAGAATCAAATTCATTAAAATAAATAAACAACACCGAATACCTTTTCATAGTGGCATATAATATAATCTTTAATCTGGTTTTTTTTACTAAGTACATAAATGATAAAACATGAATCTTTGACATTATTGCTTGATAATGAAAACATTTACAAGATATGAGCGACCCCTAAAATATAAATGCGATGCATATAAGGTGAGTCAATTTGCAATTGATACAATCAGTTAGCTATCTATAGAAGTAAATCAAACATGAATTATTTAAAAAATACTATATATTTGGTAACGGGCCATTTATAAATATAAATAACAGTATGTAGAAAAAGTTGGTGTTAATTTTTTTTCCTATCATATTTTGTTTTGTTTTGAAATTGAATCGTCATAATTAAATAAAAAAACAGTTGATATTTTATTTATGATAAAAGTTACGCCACGAAAGCCTTTTGGCCTTGGAATTTTACAAAAAGACAAAATAAATTGTTGTCAGCTTCATTTTCGAGTTGAAAGCCGACGAAGCTGCGATCCACCTTCCTCCCACCGAAATCCTCGACTGGGCGTTCGCTGTCTCTCTCAATTGGTAAGATCCGTCATCGTTGAGGTTCGGTGATTATGAGGGTTGTAGGTGAATAGTTGAATTGCTAAAACCCTAATATGCTTTTTTCTTCTGAGAAAATTGAGTTTGGTTTTGATCAGTGCCTTTTTCTGCTTCTTATTTTTTTTTTCGCCTTTTGATTTTGAATTTTGATATTGGATGTGTTTATGTTGACCATCTGATTATTGTTGATGTAGTGGTAGCTCTGATTCTTGGGCGATTTTATGAGGGTTTCTTGATTGTGGTGTTTTTTTTTTTAAAATTTGCGGGTTGGTGATGGAGATTTTGATGTTGTTAGAGTGATTGGATTGGTGGGGTGAGTAGCTTAACTGGCGGGGTTGGTGATTTGGGGTTTTGTGGTGGGAAATGGGATGATTTTTGGATAAGGACATGGGCCAGTAAATAGGGTTAATGTCAGTTCAGTTGCAAAAGAAGGTTGATATTGATGTGTTCTTCGAATATTGGACTAATTTGGTGTTAGGAAAATTTATGGGTTGTATTCTTGGCTCTTGCATGTTTTTTGCAAGGCATCATTATGCAAATATTTTCGGTGGAAGTGGAACTTAAGGAAGTGATGATAGAATAGTTATTCTATTGTACAAGTAAAGAGTCAGCTACTTGGAACATGTTGTCTGACCTAGTTTGTTTTTGTTTTCCTCGACATGTTCTTGCTACAATAAATATTGAATACATAGACATGAAATTCTGGACTTTGGAGGATTAATCGATCATACCAGGCACTAAATTCATTCCACTGGATGAGTTAGGGCTTAGTTTTTATATATTAATTCTCAAGTCTCAACCAATGAGATTTATTACGTCAGATCCTTTCCCTCTGTTCGCTTTGTTACATCATTTTTCTCCTTTTTATTGTTCCTCTTCATGATAACTGTTCAGGACATGTCCCGGTCCACAACTCTTTGTTTGGCTTTGCAGCTGCAGGTCATTTTTTTCTTAAACTTTATAAGGGAATCATCAATAACGGACAACTTAGTTGAATTGTCGATCCTTGGGATATCAAAAGATGTCTAGTGGAGAAGTTAGAAGGGTCTCTCGCCAAGATATTCAACTGGTACGGAGTGTAACACTATAACCTGTTCAGCACAAGTCACGTCACTGAATGTGACCACTGTTTGTGTTTAACGTTGTTTCATAGCTTCCACATGTTCGTTGCATTGGCATACAATTTGCAGCCATTGATAATGCTAGGTTTCACTGATGTTAACCTTTATGAGCAACACATTGATTTAATTATACAGTTAAATATGGTTAATGGTTTAGAAACTGGATTTATCACCACTTTTCTAATATGGACCATCGGAGTACTGGATTTTCATTGTTTGGCATTTTTAGATACTTAAAACTTAAAAGTAAATAGAGACCTCGGAAGCTTTCTGAATTATTTATATATGATTGCAGGTGCAAAATCTTATCGAACGATGTCTTCAACTCTACATGGATCAAGATGAGGTTGTTAAAACTCTATTGGACCAGGCAAAAATAGAGCCCGGCTTTACTGAATTAGGTGTGTGTTCTGTTGAACCTGTGTCTTCGAACACTAAAACCTTTCAAGGATTTTTGATGTTTTCATTCATTGACTTCGTATGGGTTTATTATCGTCTTCTTCATGCTCAAATCTATATGCTGCCCTTATCATCTACTAAAAAACTATCTATCCATCCAAAAGGTTAAAAGATCTCGTTTCGTGTCAGAGCTGTGCATAACGCCTCTCTGGCCTGTTTGCTGTTTTACAAATTACAACTAAAATTGATATCAGACCTATAAAACTTTGAGACAGTGGTCTGAGCATTATATTTGAGATGTCCTATATAGGAAATGCAGTTGAGTGTACGTTAACTTTTTCATCAGCTCCCGATTCGGAGTTCCTTGATATTTAAAAACTCGTTGTATGGAAACATTAATTGTAAAAACAGGATATGTTGCAGTGGAAAGGTGAACTTACATCATGTGAAATCTGCACATGAGTTGAGAATTTCTTAGGTGTAGCTATAATTGGTTGTCGGAAATGCAATGTAATTATTTCGTTATTGGTATTTATATTAATTCGTAAAAGGCAAACTTGCTCATTTATGACAAAAAAAACCTTTTTGGGCAGTCTGGCAGAAGCTTGTAGAGGAAAATCGTGAATTTTTCAAGGCATACCATTTGAGGCTCATTGTCAAACAGCAGATAATGGTTTTCAACAAATTGCTTGAGCAGCAGGTGGAGATGATGCGCCAAATTTGCCCATCTGGAGTTTCTTCACGCCCCCTCTCCAATGTCTCTCAGCTCTCAACTTGTAAGATTCTTCTATCCAGTGTTTTAATTTTTAACTCTTAGTTTACATGGAATGTCCCACGTTAAAAGTTGCTTCATTGTATACATTAAAACGGCCGGTAGTTCATAATACGGAGATTGTGAATCATTATGAACTAACTACTTGAAATGTTTTTTCATATATATTGGGGGTTTGAATACCGAATTTTCATCTTATGTTTATTTTCAAGCTATGTTCCATTTTAATTTTACTTGAAGTTCTGTCATTTTATATTGTATATTTAGTAGGTTCTCTGTCAACAGTTACCCTGTGAGTTCCATTATTGTTCTAAAAAGATTGTACATGCAAACACAAATATGCTAATTTTTTTGATTCACCTTACATGATGGTTGAGTTTGTTGCATTCTAACTTTATTGTTTGTATGACATGACAGTACATCAGGGGGCAATGCGTTATTCCTCCGAGCACGCTGGAGCACCGACTAATAATATGGTCCCAACAATGGCCACCGGTTTATCAAATGCATTCACCAATGGCAATTCGCCATTGCATTCAACCGTACATGCTACTGTTGATATGTCAGCTCATATAAGAAGGATGGATGTTCCATCAAACATGCTTCCAGTGCAGACCCCAAGCATGGGGCTCATGCAAGGGATTAATGGAGGCATGATCAAATCAGAACCAAGTTATCAAGGAAGTCCGTTTATTTTTAGCGACTCCGGGAGTGTTTTAGAAACGAGGTCAACCGTTCCAAATGCCTCTGTTAATTCTTTCAATGGTTCAGAGATGAACTCACAATCCTTGGGTGAACATTATCTAGATGCAGAAATGTTTGGTCGTCTCGGGCAAATTCCTCGGAATTTTAGCCTCTCTGATATTGCAGCCGATTTCGCTCAAGCTTCTGGTTCTCTCTCTCTCTCTCTCTCATGCACACAGCACTGTAGAATATTCATATATGGGCATTTCGCTCTTTCAAAGCCCTGAAAGCGAATATAGGTCATAGACATGTGGAATTTTTGAAGTTCACCTTTAAGCCTAAGGTTATATGCTATGAAGTCAAGTTAGACATAAATGTTCGTCTTGTTTAGCATTTTGGGTCTTGTAGGCTGACTAGGATCGCTTAGTACAATATTGGTATTTCTATCGAGTTTGTTTAGAGGAGTTTTCTTACGACAAGCGGTTACAAATTGAATTTTCCGAGTCGTAATGTTTGACCCAGATAGTGTGTTTGCTACAGATATCATGGACACTTATGCCAGGACATCATATTTGACAACGGATGCTGACAGTCTGGATGCCAATGATGGGGGAGAAAATCACGGTGAGTTCACGCGTACTAGGCATGAGTGATTGATGACTGAACAAGTTACCCCAACTCAGAATTGTCTTTGATTTCAGTTGATAACAACAGGTTGGACACCATTTCAGAAGGATTGAGCTTTGAAGACTTTGCTAGCGAGTAATCATCAACCTCTTGGAAACATGTGGTAAGATGTCTATTGGGTCAAGAAAGAAACTAGTTAATAAACGTAAATGAGCTGTGTTTTTTTTTGGGCATCTTCCTTTTTGGATCACATTGCAATGATAAAAGATGTCATGGATGCTGGTCCATTGCAGGGGATAATTTGTACATAAGTGGCAGCTAAAGAGATGGAGAGGCTGATGGGTTCTGAAGATGATGCCGACAATACATGACATCTGTGTGGTTTTAGCAGCGACCATATAATGCTCTGGTGGTTTCAATGATTGTAGTGATATCAGAACTTGTGATGCATAGATTGTAGAACGAAGTTAATCTGTTGTAGAATAAAGGAACTCGTCTATCGTACCTATATGACCTTTAGTTTTTATTAAAGGTTCTCAAAAATTAATTGGAATGTATCTATTTCTATTCCTCTCATGATTTCTTCACAAGTTGCTGGCTAAAAACATAGGAACCTCTGCAACCTAATCAAGTCGTATTCTTAATACGAAGTACGTTATTGGTACAGGCAAAGAGCTGTTTGTACTGAAAAGACATACATTATTCTAAAATCATTGAGCATATGGGATCATTACAATATTTCAAGTACTCAATTATGGCTGCAGATAAGGGAATGTCAGCCTCTCCAAATTAACATAGATAAGTTCTGTATAAACACAGTATGTTTTTAAAGAGGCCATCTAGCCCTGATGTTTGCATGTCAGAATCTTGCGTCTTCAGCAGGGGAGGAGTGTGTCACGGTCCTTGACCTCATCAGAATATGCAGCAACTCGGTATGAACCTGAAGAAAGATGGATAGTAGACTTCTATTTGGGAAGGCCTGCCTGAGTGTGAAATCTTATTTGTTATTGAGATTCTGAAAAAGCTCAGGAAGGTGAGCATTTGTGAGCTTGGTTCTCTTGCTGATCTCATGCTTCTTCTTCTTTGTTTTGGGTTTTGCGGGCAATCCTGAGTTCTGAGCCTTGGCTCGCCTTTGTGCTGTGTTACTCACTGGTTTCATGCCATTCTTTGTGAGATCCTTCTCGATGTCGAGGAAATCTCGAGGAAGTTCAACGCTTCGAAAAAACACTTTTAGATCATCATCGGGTTTGATCACTACTCTGGGATCATTAGGATATGCAATTTCTTCCTTTGAGTCTTCGCACAAAAGCCAAATATCACCAGCAGCTTTTAGCACCTGGCCACAAATATTGTTAAATAAAAATGGATTTCAGCAAAAGAGGATGAAAAATATAACATAGCGATGTTTTTAGCTACCCATCAAACTAATCTGAACAGTGAAGATGTATGGTTCAAATAGTTATCTTGTTTCCATGTACGTAATATATAAATGGACCACAACAACCCTGACACCCATAGCTAGTTATTTTGAAGGTAAACTTTGGGTAGAAAGCATAATTAAGTTTAGTAATCATTCCCAAGAATCACTTTGGGTTGAAGCTCACATAATAATAAGCTATTCTTTGCAACATGTACCTGCAAGTCCTCTTCCACATTGGGATATGAATCCTTAAGATCCATAACTGCAATACCCTCTGTATGAGTTCTTATTAAACGGAGAAGCTCGTTCTTTTCCTTCACTTCATGCTTAGCCTATGGATAAACAGCAAATAAACAGTTAAGTACAAGAGAATGCTTGTTACACATTCACAATCTTGACAAAAGCTTGTGATACCTTGTATGAGAAGCGAGTACCATCGTAAAGCACTTTAGGGTTATTCTTCAAACTGTCAAAGACAGCTTTATTTGCTTTCATGTCTACATATGTCTCTGCATTTATTTCTTCAGCCGTCAAGGCTTTCCGGGTCTACATCATCAGATTATTCCATCAATTGACAAGACCACAACCATATAAAATGGACTATGTCTCGTTCACACCAAAGGATAATCACATTGCTGTCAATCACCAGCAAGACAAACGAAACCCTAGGTATAAACAGCAACTAGTCACTAATACTCAGTGGCAAATGCAGGGCAACATAGGTTCCTTTATTTTGTCGTCGCACGCTCGCCAGTATATTTTAGGCTACTACCGAAAAATAGAAGTTAGCGGAAATAATGAAAAGATGAATTCCTGTAGCATGAAATAGTGAGTCTCGTCACTAAGGTACTAGCAGTCACATATAAAACCAAGTTCAATGCTTCACTAATGAAAACTCAAACACAAAGTGTACCTCATAGAGAAAATCTATGACACGCTTGATTTGAAGTCCAACAGAAGATTTGCGTATGTTGTTGATTTGCTGAAGCCTCTCGGTGTCATTTGAAAACTTCAATGGCGGACCTTGACTTTTTGGTATTGAAGGAACCGGTGGGGTGAATTTACGGGTTGGTGCATTCTTGGGTGCTGCTTTGGCAGCAATACCAGTAAGCATTGATTGACATTTTTCCTGCTGCCTTTTAAACTGATTCAAGCTTTCTTTTAATGAACCCATTCTACTGATTGTTGCTTCGGCACAAGAAAGAAATATCTGCAAAGAAAAAAATCAAAGGGCATGGATCACGATCGAGACTACGAAAACCAAGTTTAACTACATACACAACGCAAAGCCAAAATGACAAAGACTGAACATATGTTTAATATCTACGTTCCCAGCATGCGAACAAGATCACATGATGATTAAATTGAGAATACAACACACAAGAAATCATGACTGAAAAAGCAAATAGCAAATCAATCGATTTAGATGAAAGAATTGTTTCAAAAAAAAATTCAGACGAAAGAAGATGTCTTTCTACTCCGCTTATTCTTACGATATTACATTCTCAATATGTGAGAGCTAGAAATGCCAGGAGTGCATTCACAATATGTAAGAGGTACAAATCCCCCATCTCAGGAATTCTAGTAGAAATCAAGTTTGGCAACTGTTATGTTCATCAACTAATTAGATGCACAAAAGGCACAAATTCTCAGTTTATACACTTTTTCTTCAACCTCCAATTTTCACCACTAGCTTCTATTAACCAGGGACGTTGAGGTTGATCAACTCACTCTCTTACGTATACGATCTAACTAAAACCCCTAATTCAGGATCTACCCACGGACATAAAAACATTGAAACCCTAACTCAAAAACTGATAAGCTGACGCATCGATCAACTACGATTTCCTTTCAAAATCGAAACCCTAGTTTCAAATAAAAATTCAGCGACTCTTTCACACCCCCATTAGGCCTCACCTTTGCGGATTCGATTCACGGTCCAAGACGACGAGACGGATTCGAATCAGGTCAAGTGAAGGATTCACGTCCGAGTCAAAATTGTGAAATTGAGATGACCCGATGAGCTTTAATCGACGCCGGAGGACTGGGAATCGACAAAGTCTCGACCTTGCGACGAAAAGCAAGGTTGGTCGAGAGAGGATTCTTCTATGTTAGAGGAGCTGCGTTGTGTAGAGACTGGAGAGAGATCTAACAATTAAATTTCTAATAAGGATAATAAATAAAAAAAATAAAATTTTGAATGTTAAGGTAGTTAAATTTTATTTTGAAAATATCTGAGGGTCTCATCATAAATTCTAATATTCTGAAAATGGAATTGATTTTTTTTTTTTCACTAATAGACGGTCTTGTTACCGTTGTCAATTAGGTTTGTGTGAATCGACAATTATCAGTTGCTCCGCTCAAATGAATCGAACGATTTACAGCAAGCAAAAATCAATTTTCGGGATTGATGGAATGATTTTACCTTCATCTAGCACATAATGTCATATAACCGGTTTTTTAACATAACGGCAAAGTCGGTAGCGATCAGTTTTCCAGCCATGGTAGATAGAGATTTCAATACTCTGACTCGAGGCTCTCTCGCAAGCTCAACTTCGGAACCCGCTTCGAGAAAAAGTAGGATCTGTGCTTAATGATGCGAGTTGCTTCGACCATCTGTAGAATGATGCCTTGCTCGCTTTCCTCGCCAACTTTGAGGCCATTAGTGTTCTCCTATGCTTGTTGTCGTCTGCCATATTCATCAAGGACCGTCGAATTGTGATCCACCAATAAACAGAGACGATCGATGGAGTATGAGACGAACATGAATGGCCTAGGGTTTAGCCGTCCAATTTGCGAATGACTGCGATATCAGTTATCGAAAAACCAGGATCTTTGATTGGGCACGATTGATTTCTTCTATACCGATTTTAACCTATAACCATAATTAGCTTTTAATTAAAATGTCTAATAGGTTATTTTATACCAATCGTCCGATCTTAAATCCAATGACCAATTTAAATTTTTATTTCTCACCAAATCACACACTGGTTCACCTAATCTTTTTCTTTGGTGATAAATTTGACAATTTAATTACAATGTAGCTACAATGCTCGTCGTTCAAAAATTCGTATTTTGTAGTTAGAAATTTTGACAATTGTAGTTTGGAAAAATGTATTAATTCATCATTTAGGTACTTTCCAACAAAAAAAAGATATTCGTTTATATTGTAATTGAAAAGTATTTGATAATCCAAAATATGTTTTTCTTTTAATTAATTATAATGTTATTAAAAGAAAAGGATCAGGTTCAAAATTGATATTTTGATACAAAATATAAATTTATCGTAACTATTGATCTTGTGATTGAATGGATGAGATTAAACCTTGATTTTTTGGGTTTTTTTGTGTATGTGACGAATTATAAAATAAATCTGATGAATTATGTCGTCTTTTTTATTTTTCGGTTCGAATTTTGACGAATTATAAAATAAACTGACTAATTATAAAATAATTTTAAATTTTTTTATATTTTGTACTAAAAATTTAGT
This sequence comes from Rhodiola kirilowii, assembly GCA_033675215.1. Classification (NCBI taxonomy): domain Eukaryota; kingdom Viridiplantae; phylum Streptophyta; class Magnoliopsida; order Saxifragales; family Crassulaceae; genus Rhodiola; species Rhodiola kirilowii. Next base: position 959,709 of record CM066201.1, read on the forward strand.
TCGCGCACCAAAATAACTATTAAAGTACTAAATATTCAACAAAATTTAGGCAGGTTGATGACATGGAATGGACACGTGGCAGCATAATATCTTGTTGTCTTACTATAAATAAAAAAGAAGAAGCATTTGCAGTTTCTGGTAGGAACACAATCAAAGAAACACACTTTTCTGACCATCGCATCGCTCCAGCGACTCGATCGGCGTAACTGCCAGATCGATCTTGAAATGGTTGCACGGAATTCGCCGGAAGGAATTCCGGCAGGATGGACGGCCAATTGCAAAGTGTTGAGCAGTGGCCGCAAACTTAAGGTCTGTGCTTCAATTTGGGTTTAACTTGTTCGGAGGTTTTTAGGGTTTGTGGATGAACGATTTGGCTGATTGTGAGTGAATTTAGAGGGAGGGGGTTCGGATTGTGGAGTTGCATGAACTGGATCGGTTTGATTTGGGGATTGTGTGGGGGTTTAGTATCGTCAAATGCTGGTGAATACGGTTGAATTTGATGAAGATATTTTTGGGGAAATGGTAGGGATTTTAGCGATTGTTGTTTGTATATAGTGTTTCTTGGTGATCTAATGGTATTTGAGAAATGTTTACTGTATTTGTCTATTAGATTTAGAGGTGCTATTTATGGGTTAGTGACTGATTTAGTTAGATACTTTTATCATTCTACTTTCATTAGGTGTGTAGTATAACAATTAGGTAAATCGCGGGAAAGGTGATATATTACCGTTTGAAGTAATTTGGAAATTTGAGACGTGAAAATGTTCTTAAAATGGATCATTCATCTGAGGCGTTTGCTCATAACGTTAAGAAAAGTTGACTTTGTTGCTTTTAATGTGAGACTTTGTTACAACTTACAATATATGAACTGAGCAGAGATCTGACCTCAGAATGATTCATGAGAAATGTAATGCTATTTTATCACTATTGCGGGAGTTGAAGATGTATGATTCATCTGCTGCAGTACTACACTGACCTGAAAACCGGGAAAAAATGCTATTCGAAGCAAGAGGTATACCGTTATAACGGTGGCAAAGCTATTAAGGCTCGAACATCTAGCGGAAATCTCAGCAACGGGTCCATTAATGAAAACCTGCATGTAAGTAATATTTGAAAGTGTCCTTGATATATTTTCCTGTTTGCATTAACGTGTAAAATCCATAATTTTTGTATAGGGCACTCAGAGGGTGAACACACATTTAGGATGGCTGCCAAAGGGATGGCTCACTGAATTCAGACAATACGAAGCTGGTCCAAAAATTGGAAAAGCATATAAGGTAAGCTCCACCTATACACACTAGTACGCTCAGAATTCCGTGCAAGTAATGTTTCAAATATTGACGTGTGCAGATGAAATAAGAAAAACATGCTGTTGGGCATCTTTCTCAGTTTGACATAGTTAAAGGTTCTTAATATTTATATACGCGTTCTTTCTGCAGATCTATATTGACGAATCTACTGGCCACAAATGCTACTCTAAGCCAGAAGTACTTAGATATCTTAAGAAGCAAAAGAGGGGTCGTATGATCAGGGAGATTAAGAAAGCTACTGTCACGAGTTCTAAAAGTGTATGTACCTGATGACCACAAGCACATTAACTTTTACGTTACATAGATTGCACATCATTAAATACAATAACTTCCCTAATCTTCTTTTTTCAGTTGCAAGCTATATGTTATTAATTATATTACCTTCTCTTAGATTAGCAATAAATAGAGTACTCGGTAGATATAGGTTGATGTATGACTTTTGTAAAAAGTGTCAAAATGTAGTGTGCCAGATGCTTGGAGGAAATGATGAATCGATAGTGAATTCATTTCAGTCATGAACTTTCATACAATAGTCCTTTCCTGAATACAATTCAAATACAAATATGGAGGAGCATCTCAAAAATACTGTGTTTTACATTTTCAGCTGTCTTGTATATTTCATTCTAATGTGGGGTTCACCCTGATTGTATGGATCATTATTCATTTTTACTTGTATAATTCAACAGAAGACACCTACAGCTAAAGCACAGAAGCCATCAACTGAAGCTACTCGTCCAGAAAAAGCTGCAGGTGTGGCTTTTAAACAGATTGGAAGAGATTAATTAGTTACAACAATGATGTCTTTTGCAGTGCAGGAATAATTTAAAATGTTATTCACGGTTGCTTATCCAGAGATTTTGATGCTTGCAGGTGGAGGAAGTTATGTCACGAGGAGCTTGTCTATGTCTGATGGCCATGTAAATAGTGTGCAAACCAGAGGATCCAAAAGAAGGCAGCAATCCGATTTGAATAACAGTTGTACTTCCACCTCCCCAGACATAGTGCTAAAAGCTGACAACACTCTGTATGGAGAGTTTGAAATGCACTGTGGAAATACGACCAGTATTAACAGGGGCAGTAGTGCACCGCCAAGACGGTTTTCAAAAAGGCTGGCTAGACTTGAGCCTGAAACAGCGACCAATTCGAGTTCTAATGACCATTTTCTGCCATCTACAGCTAAAAGGTCAGCTAGAGATCAGAAGACGTTGGCTTTGATAAAGGTAGATAATATGGATGTACGAGACACTGGATATGAATCTCCGTCGGTGACTGAAGTTGACCCCATTCTGAAAGAAGAAAATACAGTTAGTATCAGGAAGAATAGCAGTAATTCCTCACACAATACTGAGAATAAAAGAGAAAGCCATTTGAGTCGTCGTTTCTCTAATCGTCTTGCTGGGCTTGAACCTAAGCTAGGGGACATACAGGATATCAGTGGAAAATCTGTCAGAGGAGTGGGAAAAAGATCCTGTACAGATCAAACTCTCTCAGTTTCTGCTGCAGTCTTGACTTCTGTAGTTCCTCAAGCATGTCAGCAGTCCAATGTGCGCAGAGGTCTGTTAGATAAAAGTAATTCGGAGAGAGGATTAGAATTCCACCAAAGCAACAGTCTTGGAGGTAATGCAGCAGGCAACGACGAAAGTAAAACCAGACAGGAAATGAAAAGTGGCGAAACACACTGTCATTCAAAACGACTTGGTGGAAATGAACCAGAGGTAATCCTGGACTCAGTAGGGGAGGAGGCTAAATCAAGGTTGCCTAACCAATTCATCCTACCAGAAACAGTAGGATCCTCCAAGGATCAAGAGACATCGCAGCAAAAGCCCATATGGCATTCCTGGTCGGACCCTTGCTTAGAGTTTGCGTTCAAGACTCTGACAGGGGAAATATCAATTGAAGATGACCTTCAAATTCAGACGTACTTTCAACAAATAAAAAAACCAGTTCAGAAAGATGGTGATGCTAATGGCAGCAGCTTAGTTACTCCAGATTTTCTCCCCATGGATGCGGCTCAAAAATCCTTTTCAAGGGAGCAGCCTCGGGTAGAAGTAGAACCACCAAGCTCTCAACAAGCTAATGCAGGTGGCACAATTACAGGGAAAAGAACTAGATGAGCCCGCCGCCATTAGTAGCGACTGACTGTGTGTCTTAGTTAGAGCCTTTTAGAGGGGAAACGTGTTAAACATTTTTATCTCCTTAATTGTCACATCACATATTTTGAATGGGAAAGTTTCCTCTGTTTATTAGTAATAAACTAATAATATGTTTTCATTTCTTGTTTTCATTTGAATACGGACTACACCGTGTGTAATTCCAAAATAAAAAATAAAAGCAAAACTAGAGACATGCTTGAGGCAGTTTAGTTGATGATGAGTCGCTAGCGATCAGATACAGCCACATAAACTGAACTACACGAGGCTCTAGTGACTTCGTCTATTTTAGCAACACTGATGTCGAGCTCAAAAATCAGCCAACTCAACCAAGACTTGTACTATGAACGTCCTTCATCTCCAACATGCCAACAATCTCATTTAACTCTTGCAGCGAGCGAAGGCATCAAAGTACACAAACCAATTAGCGCTTCTCGCTTAAAATTGTTGATGGTGCATCTACTGTCTCAGCTTTGGTCACTAGGTGGTGTCGGTCCACGGCCTCTGCGACCACGCAGGGTTCGTCCTCGCATCCCAACTCTTCCTGTGCCTCTAGTCATAGTTGTAGTGGTGGCAACATTGGTTTCTCTGGAGATGCCAGCTTGTCTTCTCTGAGCCATTATCCGAGCTCTCTCACTCAGATTAATTGTGGTCGACCCAGACGGTGCATCAGCCTGCTTCATTTCTTGAGTCTCTACTATCGTCTTAGAGTCAGCCTTGGGGATAGCCTCCCGTCCTACGGCACTTGTCCTGGTGGCCACATTGGTTTCTATCGCAGTCTGCTCATTGTCATTGCCATCACTTAATTTATTAGGTCCTTCATCAACCTCGTTTCCACCATGACCCTCCGTGCCTCTGTCCATAGCCTCGTTGGGATTATCATCGTCAGCTTCTGAAGCAGCAGTTAAACCCTCATTGATCGCCTCTGTTGTAGGTGACTCTGCAATAGGTGACGTGACATTTTCTAAGGGCTCTGATTGCACCTCCTCAATTAGTGGGCTACCTTGATTATACATATCACCGCCATCAGGATCAGCACCGTCTGAATCAAGCTCTCCTTCTTCTTTATCACTTTCAGCCAGTTGTTGGATCCCTTCCTGATTTTTATCAACATCATCAGCTATGGCTATCTCTGTTTCGTCCTGTTTGTCAGTTCCCTCTGTAACATTGTACGAATCACTGGCATTTTCAACTTGACTAATGTCTTCCTGCTGCAGGTGTTCTTTTGATTCCTCAGACACTTGCGCATCCTCAATGGTCAGTGCATCATCGTCTTTTAAAATATCAGCAACTTCATCTGTCGCATCCTGAGTTAGATCAGGAGCTATGTCAAACTGTTCCTCTGTGGCAGCTGTAACATCGCCAGTTTCTAAATTAGCAAGTGCCTCCCCAGTAGATTCGACATTGGTATCAGAAGCTTTGAATTTCTTTGATGCAGGAATAGAGACATCTGCAGCGTCCCCAAAAGCAACAGGCCCGTCTGGAGGCTGGGAAACAGAAGTGGCCTGTCTCTTGCGGGCAGGCTGTTCTGTTGGTGGAGACATGACCCTTGTTTCTGTATCCTTAACTGTTGCCTGATTTAGTGCACTACTTGTTCCATCAACTTCGGCCATCTCCACATCCCCTTGAGGCTCCTCTTGTTTCACGAGTCTAGGACGAATCAACTTCCGACTAGGCCTGCGGACCTCGCTGCTGGGTTTGGTTATAGTGACTCTAGGTTCTTTCTCTTCATTTGTTTGGATTGGCGATTGAATTGTTGACGGGCCAGAATGGGTCACAGCACTGGGGAGTGAAGCAGCAACTGGTGCACCTATAAATATAGAGGAGCCAAATAAAAGTCTTAAACATTGCAAAAGAATTTCATATTACAAAATAATTGCATGGGTATGTATAGGCCAGCTAGATGAAGGACCTGAAGATGTTGGTACAGTAGCAGTGGAAGTTGGTATGGGAGAACCTCCAAGATCATCAATTACCGATTGAGTAATTTTCTCCAAGTCATCGCAAGTTCCTAAATATGACGCCGCACTGTCATCTAAAGTGTTTGCAGTAAGAAGTTGCAAACTGGCATTTCCCTGAAACCGATGAACATCATGGAGGTTTAATAATAGAGAAACTAGAAAAAATATATAAAACTATTACTTGTCCAATATCAATCTAATCTTTTACAAGGAAACAAGTTTGATTAGCATGTTAGAGTATAAAAGAAAAACAGAAACATTCATGCTCGGTCCGGAGCACGGAAAATTTGAAGGAAAGAAGGAATTATTATCAATTGTTTTGTTTTAAGTTTCCATGATAAACCAAGCACAAAATTTCATCTTCCTCAAGTTTTCTTTCATCACTCATATTTTCCAAGATCCAAACAAGTAGTATAACATTATTTTAGCACATACTGCCACAGAAAAATCGGCGGGTTGTTTCGCCTTCTCAACCTCTAGTAGAAGACTTCTCAAAGCCTGCTTGTGCTTTTCCAATTCATCAACAAATTTTGTTTTTTCCTGAAATCAAAAGAATCAATGAGCTCCAAAGGTTTCACAGAGTACCGAATATGACAAAAAATCTCCAAGAGAAATTTGATGTTAACTGTGACAGGTTGACAGATTTCCATAACTTACATCAAGACAATTCACAATGCAATGAAGACAATGATTTATAAATAATAAGTACTGGATATAGTAATAAGATCTAGTGATGTGAATCATTGAGCACACAACATACAAAAACATTACATGTTCGCCACAAAAACATAAAACAATGAAGTCAGCACCCCGCATTTGTTAATGTAACTATAAGAAATAGGATCTCAACATGTAATCAAATATACTATTAAAATAAACAAAAACCTGATTAGCACGATTAGTCGCATCCGAGACAACTTTTTCAATTTTTGTACGTATTGTTTTCTCTGACTGGCTCTCTTCTCTTCTTTTGCTTATCTCTCGTTGTCTCTCCAAAGTTTTTTCTAAAATCTGATGAAATTTATAGTCGAAATGAGAACACAACAACGTACATTATTTTGGTCAAAGCTCTGCGCTTCTTCGTTAATCAATAAAAATTACTTCTAACAGAAAAAAACAATCTAAAATAAAGAAAAACAGAGAAGCTTATACTCAAACCTGAATCCTTGTGTCCTTTTCTTCCTTTTCTTTCAAAGCTTGCTCAATGGTAACATCTCCAACTGACCCTTTCCCTGGAAGGAATATCATAGGACAAGTTTAAATAGTGGCTGGTACTAAGGCAATGCATAAGTTTTATCTAGCTAAGGGCCTTCAATAAGAGACCCTTCAAGAGTGTACAGGCTTCCAGCCATATTAATTGGCCCTTTAATTTATAAAAAACAAAACAGACAACGTTAAATAATTGTCAAGCAATTACCTTTTTGTTCAGATAACTGTTTCTGCAGTGCTGCATTCGCCCTATTAAGCTCTTCCTTTTCCTTCAAGTACATATCATTCCGTTTCTGAGGTTCCAAGAAAATGAAAAGAAAAAGAAACAAATGAATTAGGTATAGCAAAAGTTGCTGTATTTGAAAAAAAAAACAGATTTATCAGGTTTGACGCTAGCCTGCATTAGGTATAGCAAAAATTGCTGCATTCGAAAATAAGTTTTTATTCAGACCTTAATTAGCAATGCATTTTTCTTCAGCCTCTCCAAATCAGATTTGATACTAGCCTGCATTTCAGCAAATTGTTAAACAGCCAAAGTTCAAGCACACCAAGAGAATCACATTTAGGGCCCAAACAATAAATTATGTAAGGCCACAATGCACAAAAGTTTCTAGCAAATTCAGTGAATAATGCTTGACATCAAGCGTCATACAAAAAGACCACACATAGAATATTTGCCATTTGTCCTAGTTACGTTCAATAGAATGTGAATATGAATATACCTAAAGACGGAAACCAAATATGAGCACATACGAACAAAATGTCTATGTACGAGCTACAGTTCAGTCGTTTTGAAACTTTTCATAGTAAAGGTGCTGGCACTTACCAGCTTTAATTAAAAAAGTGTTTATCAATGATAATGGCACTGTAAAGTTCGAACCATAACAAGTCTTGTGTCTCTCACAAAACAATTCACATGAACTCGAAATACCTCGGCTTGCGACATTTCATTAATCTTGTTCTCCTGCTCCTTTAGTAATGCGGTACTATTGGCAAGTTCTTGCTCCATCCTAGATAGAAGATCCTGCTTCTCACACATAAGTTTCTTGCTTTCATCCATTTGTGTATGATGTTGAACCTAAATGAACCATTACATATCATGCAACTGACAACAAACTTGAACATTGTCCTGTGAATTGCCACTTGATCCTGCGTATGAATATAACGCAGCGAAGATATTGCAAAAAGACTAATGTTGTTCACCTGCATTTGCTTAACTTCTTCCTTCATACGGTTATACTCATTGGCATCGATGTTCATGCAGTTCTGAAGTAGCTATACAAAAGCAGAAATCAAAAGGAAAAAGGAAGCCCTGTCACTATCTTTTCAGAGTGAAAAATAAGAGGGCAATGGAATAAAGAATCTCAAAATATAATATAAGTACTTCAGTAGTTTTTTTCTCCAGTAAACCATTCTCTGTCTTATATGCTTCAATTTCTCTTCTACAGGCTTCAATCTCACTCTCTTTATCCCTCAACAAACTTTGCAGATGCTCGACGTCAGACTTATTCTTTTGAGCAGCTTCTCGTAATTTCTAAAACAATAGGGAATTCTTACAACTTCAAGGCCGCATGTACAGGTTTGGAAATCTGGTAAACAACTAGGGAAATAAATTTTATTCAGACCTGACACTCCTCGAAGTTGTGCTTGTTTTCTTCTCTTAGTTGCATGTTACTTTCACGAAGCAGACTCATCTCCGTCACCTGATATAAAAAACAAGCTGTTTGTTATTATGATGACAACAAACATGATCATGTAATATTTCAAAAAATTATGACAATACAGATCAGAAAGGCGTATAATACGTAGAAAAAAACAAACAAGTGCATGTGCATGCATAGAGACATTACTCAAACGGTTAAGCTTACTTTGGCCATCTTTTCTAGTTGCTGCGTGTTGATTGCATTTATCACCATACTTAAAATCTAACTGAGTTTTCACAGGACTAATGAAAGACGGTGCTAAATATATGTGTGACTTATGACATTGAAGTGGATAAACAGTAAGCATACCTGGAATTGCAGAGATTTGATTTCGTCCTCAGTTAACAACATTGCACGTGAGCTAGAGCGCTCAGCGTGAAGAGATGCTCGTGCAGCCTCGGCACTACTCAAAGCGCTTTCAAGCTGAAAAGGTGTGACAAATGAGAGAAGCAATAAACTAAGAACAGTAACAATTCATCTAGCATGTTCTCCTGGACATTCAATGTAAACAGAAAGACATGTATAGTCAAAATGAAAAAAAACAAAACAGGGATTTGAAGTGTGACATGTATTATCGAATGAACATGTGAACATAACACAATCAAAGTATCTTCATTGTGTTTTGAACAATAAGCACAAAAACCACAATGAAGAAGATAAGGATTTCTGACATGAAATATGAATCAGAACTTCTGATGCACAAGGACCGCTGTCATATATCCCTTCACCGATGCCATATAATTGTTCTAATAAAAACTTTAGCCATTTAAAAATTAAAACTACTTAATTGATTATAAAATTATGATTCGTGAGTTTAGGGCCCTCTTCATACTAGTGTGTAACCTTTGAAGAGATGCGCCTTGGAGGACGCAACAAAACGAGAAACATACTTGAGATTGCAATCGGAGTTTTTCTTGTTTGAGTAATGATATCTCTGTCTCTGCCTGGCAAAATAAAAATTGCGTCAGAAGACAGGTAAGTTGTTAATCACATGACTAAGAATAGGTCAGCGGAACTTACAATCTCCTTAGATCGTCGAAGATAGTTCACGACACTTTGCAATCCAGAATCACCAAGTGTATCAGAATCAGAATTTTGAGCAGCCGTTTTAGAAGAATTGTGATCTCGTTCAGCCAGTTGAATGTGTAAGGACTCAAGTCGGCTATGCAGTATTTTGTTCTGGTAAACACAAATCAACTCATAAAGAGAACTTACTTTTTTTATATAAAAAGGAACATGGCAATTGCTGCAAACAGCATGACTTAGATCAAATAATTCTGATACAAGACCAGAAGTTCGCAAATAATCACACACTAAGAGTGAGATTGAGAATTTAGTCACAACAATCAATCCTATATGGTGCAAATCGCATCAATGACACACAACGCATTATGTATCTTTTCCTTCTAAGGCTTTCCGTACAGAGAAAAATCCTGAGTTCCGTAATATGCATCAGCAGAGGCAAAGAGTAAATCCTTTAACTTCATTCACCAGAAAATGGAGAGTAATGAGCAAATTCTGACCTGTTCATTGATCTCATTGTACTTGTTCTCAGCCTCATTCTTCAATCCCTCTAGGACCAACCTTTCAGCTTCCCAAGTACGCTTAATTTCAATCTACAAGTGCAACCCAGTGCAAGGATAAGGGGTATAAGCTATAACCAAATCTAGAATTACTGTTCACTTGAATTTCAGGCCAGGTTTAAATAGTTTGCTAAGAGGGTTAAGCTCAGTTCAGGAGAGGTGTCCTTTGAAAAGGTAACTGTAACCAAATTTACAGCTATAAAAAAACTGTAAATATACAGTACAGTATTTGAAAGTATCATCACACCATTCCTTCGCAAGTTTCTAAAAAATGCCTAAGAAAGTACAACTATATAACTAAAAAAGTAAAAATGTACACGACGAACTAAAAAAGTTTTGAACGCAAGAAATATAAGAAGATCGTGTTGCAACTATCTGAACAATTGGAAGCATTATATGGGATTTTTCTGCACAAAGTGTGTAGCCGTTTGATATATTTACTACTATCGAATGGGAGAACAGATCGACATTTTCGGTCTGGGAGTCCACATCAACTATATGCGCCTAGTTATGTTGTGCTATTATACTGTTGAAAGATGATGCCAAAACCCTAACAGATATATAAATTCATGAACTTAAAGACTAAATCAGCTCACATGTTCAGGTACTGCGTAATGAGGAAACTAAACGCGATATGTAAAAAATAGATCTTACATTTTCACTTTTAACTGTATCTGATACTCTTCGCAGCTCCGATGCTTCCTCCTGTAGTAATGATAGAGCTTTTGAGGTTTTTGTTAATTCCTGGATTGTCTCTGACTGCAAAATAACCTGCACAAAACAATAGTGGACTGCCTAAGTGTGCAAGCAGCGGCAACATAACACAGAAAACTGCTGCATAGACTTAAACGTAACATATGCAACATAAGTCGAGACACCCTCAATCTCAATATAGAAAGCCAGAGATAACTCCAAGGGCCTCTAATGGCTTGATTCTACAAAATTATAGTGGACTGGTCCAAATAGATTTACTTAACTTGGAATCCCATTCTTGTTATCTAATAACATTTCATACCTGTCTTTCATAATTAGCTTGTGCTGTAGCCCAACGCTGGTGCTCCCTCTCCAAGTCTTCACTAAGAGCTGATACTCTAACTCTCATTTCCTCAATCTCATATCTGGACATGAGCACAACATAGTACAAAGTAACATTAATTGCGTAGAGGGAAAACTGATAACTGACATACAAGATTACAAAAAGACTAAGATAATGCTGGGAGTATGTTTTCTACAGTTACGTTCTTATTTATGGAATATTTAATTGAACTGCCACCACAAAATCCCCAAAATGAGCACAAATAGAGTACAAGTATATCAAACCCACGTTTTTGCAGCACATTCATGTTTGAGTCTTGAAATTTCTGCCATCGCTAACTCAAGAGCCTCATCCTTTCCATATGATGCAGAAGCTGCTTCTTTAGACATTAAAATAGACTCATTTTCAAGTTGACATATTTTGTCACGAAGTGAGGAGATTTCTGCTTCCAGAGAGCACTTCAGTTTCTCGGCCTAGCAAAATGAGCAGATCTACTTTGAGAGAAATCTCAAAAACATAATTGTTGGTGAATGTAGGTTTTCAAAACACCTCACCTCTGTTTTATATTCTTCATGGGCAGCTTCCATCTGCTTTAGGGCAGCTTCATTCACTTGAGTTATACTCTTGTACTGCATTAAATACATATTACATTGAAACTTAATACAAAATGTACTAATCTATCAGTAATATAGTTAGATAATAGATTCAAGCAACACCTGCATCATATGATCCTTCGTAACTTGTACTTCCTCCCTCAGTTTCTCAATCTCCTCTTTGGTAGAATGCGCATCTGTTATAACCTGTGAATAAGAGAGAATAAAAGTATATTGTCATAAATGCTACTAGTAGATCACAGAAAATATGATGAGAACATGAACCTAAAACTCCAAAAACAACATGTAACTGTGTAAAATATATGTGCTTAGAGTTTAACAATGCAATTCGCCCAAAAGCACATTTCACTTTAGAAGTGTAACAATGAACAGTTGCATTTTATGGCTACAGTGCTACACAAACTGGGGGACATCTTAGTCCACTTAGGAGACCACCCGAGCTTTTTACTGAGTAATAAAATCATATGATCCAAGATTGTGATAACAATCTTAAGCCAAAGCTGTTGGATATGAAAATGTCCCAGCGAATTTGTCTCCTAAGATGGAAAAATATAGTAGCCAGATAGAACTACAGACAGATAAGCGAAACGAAAGAACAATGATAAAACACATGAAGATTGAGCCTGAATGCTACAAGTGACAGTTAAGAGGATAAAATACAACCTCGGAAGAGTAAGCTGGATGATCACCACTAGTACTGATAACAGCTGCCTGCAAATGTACAATATCTTGAAATTTCAGACACAGACGGCGTGATGCTAGGAAAATGAGCCAAGCAAATACAAAAAATACCATATTTTCAGTAGTTCTCATCCTCTTCTCTAAGTCCAGGTATCTGGCCTGGAAAGAAAAAAAAAACAAAAAAAACTAAATGTGCCCTGTGAATTTCATTTGTTTCCTTTTGGTTGTAATAAAGAAAAAGTCAAATCACAGCCCATTCAACCAATCATCCAATTATGCAAATTGCTAATTCAAAGAACAGTGAGGAATGCAAACTGTAACAACAAACGAAAATACACAAAGAAATACATAAAACAATAAAACAGAACAAGGACACTAATATAATACATATCATTTAGATTTTGGGAAATACAATGGAATACCCACAGTTGCTCTTAAAATAAAAACCAAGTCGCTCACTTGGAAAAGGAGGCAGCTCTCATAAAAAGATAAATAAACAAGAGTAAACATACTAAGAATGTGTGAACATTGATGATAATTTCACAGACCTTTAAGTCTATAACGAGGGAATATGTTGGACAACATTTTTATCATCAAACAGGGATTAAAAGTATATATCATGAAAGTGATGAAGAGCTAAGAAAGAAACTTATATATTTTAACAAGTAAAAAAGAAAAATCACCTCTGCAACTGCTGTTCTAGCCTCAGCAGCTGAAACAGCACGCAGTGCATCCGATAATTGCTTGCCAATTTCTTCAACCTGCCTCAGGGCATTATTTACACCTCCCTCACGGGCAAGGGTTAAAGTCCTTGAATTATCCCGTTCTTCTTGTAGCTCCTTTTTGGCCTCAGCCCATTCTCTCTGCCAAATGTAACGTTATATAGTGAGCAAAGAATTCACGCAGCCAACAATTATTTGCGTGGGAAAATCGTTGAGCAGTAAAGGTTGATACTCACAACAGAAAACATGAATTAGAGTTATAGAGTGTAAGTACGGTATCAACTGAGTACGTTGCAATTAGTGTAGTGGCCTCCGGCCTTTTGGGCTTATGCCTATTCCCCTTAAAGGAACTTTAATGAATGAAAAAAAACAGACAGCATGAAAACCAAATGTGCGGATGCATAGAGCATATGTCATGGATAAGTCCATGCCTAAAAAAATTTATTTACCTGCAGGGCCACAGCCATCCCACGTTGGGTTCCAACAAAATTTGTATGAAAGTTCCAAATCAAGTTTAAACATTAACATCAGATACTAATCAATAGATGCACAATATGAATTGACCGTTTAGCATGGATACATCAACAAACCTCAATCTTCTTTATGTATTCTTCTCGTTTTTTTATCTCTAAGATCCTAGCCTCCTGCAATTCTCAAAAGAGTGTGAGATCAAACATCTAAACAAAAGGAGGGATTATGGATCCTGATTCCTGAAATAAAACAAACTAAGCTACCTCACGAACTTCCTCTGTACTGTGAATAGTGTCCAGACTAGCCTGCGAAAGGAAAAAACAAACATGAGATAATGCACTATATGTGTTAGACAATAATAACAAACCATGGTGTCTCTAAACCTGCAAGCGGTGGACTCTCTCTGATAAACTACGAACTTCTTCACATGCTCTTTTCTCAGCATTTGAAAGCATCTCTTTTTCATGTTTAAGGATAGACACCTGCAACAGCAGATGTGTACTTGAATTTCTAAATAATCCCGACAGTAACAAGAAGATAAGTCCCAAAAACTTGTAACAACAATTCATCACCTCCATGGTCAATTTTCTAGACAAGTCCTCAGCAGCATGCAACGCATCAGAACTCTCACGAATCTTTCTTTGGTAGTCAACAATGATCTGCGAAAACTCGATGTTCCTAGCTAAAATAGTATTGCTTTCCTCTCTCTGACAAATTATCAATGCATGAAAATTATAATATGAATAAGCATACTTTACATCTAGGATGTGAGAGTAATACAACAGAAACCTTATGCTCAAATTCCTTCATGAAGCTTTCCAGCCTTTCTCGTGCAAAATTAGCCTCTAATGCCAGCTTGTCACGGTCGTTCCTTGTTGATAAAAGGTCACTCCTTCTCGATATCAACAAGAAAGTATTGAAGACAACAACGATAATAAAAGATTGGATTTACAAGCTCCACAATGCATGTCTTCATGTGAAGAAAGTACATTTATAGTCTACCACAGCACTAGCATTTATAGTGTGAATTTCAATTTTGAAAAATACTCCTTCACTCGGTATTGAATTTGATAACTAACCTCTACAATAATGTACAGTGTGGTACAGCTGGAAGGAAATTATTTAGCATAAGATTACCTGATACTAGAAAGCTCTTCCTCAAGATGTTTCAAACGTTCATCAGATTGTTCTTGAGCCTGCCTTGAAGCAACATGAGGACCCTCAAACATCATAACAACTTCATTGGTTCGCTTCTCTGCAAATATATTACAACAGTGATTAATAAATGGCTGTGAAGAAAAAGGGAAGTTCCACCAAAAACAATGACCCCATAACTGCCGACTCAATAAACTTCGAACTATAAAATAATACTAATAACTTAATTACGACAAGCGAGTTTCTTCAATAGTTGGATATTTGTGTCCTGTTCTTGTAGATTTAGCTTCAGCCTCAGTACACGTTACTATAAGAACAAATTATGGTGTCTAGATTAACTTCTTAAACTCAAAAGGTCCATTGCTGTGTCCATATGGTCAAGCTAACTTGCCTACCATCCTCCAATACATTATATTTGCATTTCAATCCCAATTATTGTTTCGACTACAGCTGCAGTCAAGATCAAACCTGGAACAACAGAACCAGGTTGGGAAGATAAACGCCATTTTTGTTCTTCTTCATAAAGCTTCTTGTACATGGCAACCTGGGAACCAAATTGCTCCGATTATTCCCAAGGTTTTGTGGTGCATAATGTCAAAAGCAAAAAATCAGAAGTAAAAAAAAGCATTACAGAACTATGCAGGGATTCAATCATTTGTGCCTGCTCTTGTGCTCTTTCTAAAACTGCAGTTATCCTCGATGCAGCCTCGTCTGTATGTTTTTTTATTTCTACTTCAAACTTCTCCTGAGAGTGGGGCCAAATTATTATGATAGCTTTCTTCTTTTATACCAAGATTTTGCTAGAATACTGTGTAAAGTCCAGGCAACGAAGACAAGCATTAATTTCCAAACCTTCATTTCCATCTCTCTATTCTCAACCTCTTCAGAGAATTTATGGACAAGACTACGTAGCTTCACATTTTGTTCAACCAGCCCATTTATGTCGTTGAATGTCGGCTGTTAGAAAACTAAATGTCAGCACTGTCTCATTATAATGAGCCAGAAATGAATGAAGAAAAAAGACGTCAACAAGTGCGTACAAGCCGTTCAGATACTGCTGCTTCAGTATCAGATACATTGTTGACATCAGTATCAGTAATTATCAAGTTACTGGAATCACTGATACCACAACGAATCTGGACATCAAGGCATTCTTTGAGCAGCAGAGTAACCTGAAACATACAAGGGACAATAGTAAAATTTTGAATTGGATAGATATAATCAATGCCAAACGTATATGATGTATTTAAGGCATCAAATGCCCAAAGTCCTGAAACATGCACATCACATCCGAGAGCAAATACACTGTATAAAGCAAATACACTGTATAAAGTGGAACCTGCTTCTGAAGGTCAGCTATGTCCCTCTGGGCACCAGCATAATCACGCTCTTTCCGTCTTAACTCTGCCTGAAACATGGCAATAGTGGAACAACGACATTGGAGGTTACTCTCTCTAAAAAAAACAAGGGAATTGAAACTCAAAAAGTATGTACACACCTGAAAACCCTGAATGGCCCTTTCGAGATTAGACTTTTCAGAAAGAGAGTGTTGCAGTTTTTCATTGATCACTGAATATGCATCCAATATTCTTTCATGTTCAGCTACATACAAATAAAACTGATTATTTGTCGTGACTTACGGCACCATTTAACAAATCCCATAACTAAAATTGACTCAAGCATGAGCAAAGATAAAGAGAACCAGCTGGATTATGAGACAACCTAAATAAGTTGACCAGGTAGTTTATTGTCAGACACGTCAAAAAAATTCTTTTTTGCCAACCGTTCTATGTGAAGCACTACCTTTAGTTCACAATATATAAACCGGCAGACTATGGCTATAACATGACAAAATTGGGTGAGAGGAAGCTCCGCAAGAATTCCTAGAACTTTCAATTCTACACCAAGAGAAAAATATGTGAATTGAATTATAATGCAACTAATACCTCTTTCATCCAGGATAGCTTCGGCTTTTTCTTCCAACTCCTGAAGTATCTGTTAAAGGATCAACCACTTAGTCTCTTAAGTGATGATAAACATATCGACGAGTATAAACTAGAGATCTTGTAGCAGAATATTCTGAAACTGAATCTACACTCCTCGCACAGTTGCAAAGCTATAGTATTCACATATCTAGGGACATGAATCATGATAATTTATATATCTATACACATTGGCATGGTATGCATTCCATTGATGTTTAAGGATAATTAAGCAAGCCCTACATATGCTGGTAATGATCAACTGAAATATAAACGTCGACCAGCAGACAGTGCACACAAATGCATAATCCAGATCATACCGACACAGAGTGGGTGCTGATTTTTTCAGCTAGAGTGTGGTTCGGGTGAGAAGTGCAATTATGATGACATCTTAGTTGATTCACGGCTAGGATTAAATCTAATTAAAATTCAAAACCACGCGATGTAGACGATTAATATACTTGTTATGGGTAATTTAGTTTTAGTCCACTTAATATTCCTGAAATCCCATTGTTCGACGAATCGTAATCGTCGAATTGTACAAAATTGATGGCACGCTTCAGCCTCGCTTCAATCGGCAATCTCGACTCATCTCCAAATCATAGATTTAGGGTTTTGGATTGGGGGTGCTTTCCGACTAAAACGCGTAGCAATTCAAACAAAATTCGTAACAGTCACTATGACTAAAATGCGTAGTTCCTAAATAAGAATTCGTAGTTTGTAATTGGGGGTGTTTTCCGACTAAAATATGTAGCAATTGCAAACAAAATTCGTAACAGTCACTATGACTGCTACGAATTTTAAACAGAAAGCTACGCATTATAAATGTATGCCTATCAGAAATTCAAAACTACTTGACATATTTACCCTTACTAACATACAAATTATATATTGATTTCAAATAGATCTCATTTCTCATGAGAACTGTTATTCCTCATATGATCCTAACTCTTTTTAGCTATACCTTCTTCCAAAACAAAAAATTAAACTACAAGACATAAAAACAATTTGAGTTACTAGAACTTTCAGGAGACATCCACTTTAAAAAAAAGAAGAAAAGGATGAGATTAGAATGTGAGTACCCGTTGCATTAGTCCTTCTACATTCTTTCTTCCAAGTTGCTCATGTCGTAACGCATCAACAGTTTCTTGGTACTTGCAGTACATTTTAGTGAGCTGCAGCAGATTGAAATATGATATCAATCAGCATGTGCAACATCAAAAGTCAACTCTGGAGAATTCTAAGCACGTTTAGATGAATGCATTTCTTATCAAGGGAAGAAAACGTCAGGATGCTGCACCTTCTATTCAACACTCGATATTAATAGTGAACAGATATAGCAACAGCTAGAATTGACATGAAATGTAGGAAAATATAGTACAGCCAGAGAAAAGTGAGTAGTCGAAGTAATTATGCCTAGTAATCCGAAATGCACGAGTTAAGGGGAGTTCATTCGACAACAAGTACACTGACAATTCACTGACTTTTTTATCCGTAAGAATGTAGCAAAATAGTTAAGAAAGGTGCCGTGCATCAAAGGTGATACACTAGTTCATTTGATTGAGTACATTACAGAGTATGCCACCAACCAACCATTTCAACGGTAGATTCGAGCACTGTTCTACTCTTTGCTCGCTCAGTTCACAATATGAAATGATATATATCATGAAGTAAAAATCAAGAAAATGACTTACACTCCAACCCTCGCGCAGAAGAGAAGCTGCTAGTGCCGTTCCCGAAATACCAGCTGGAACGGTGGGCACAATCATTTGAGTCTCTTCGCAAGTGTTACTATTTTCAAATGAACTCATGTGCCTGTATAAAAGGAGAAACATTATACTAAATCTTAGACTCCAAATATATTGAAATAAACTCTGAACGCACCCAATGTATAGAACTATAGATAAATGTTTTTGTAAAAAGTAGCTGTCGTTGATTTTTGTATTACTGAGCAACAAGGATTATTTACACATTTACTGTTCTGAAAACTGTTAATATATTAAATAGCATTGACCTGATCCTAAACGACTCAAAACAAAATGCATTTCTAGTGAGAAAATGTTATAGCGTCACTGGATCAACGTTCACAAGAGAAAGGTGTATCTAAAACTTTTATTTTCTACCTGATCCAAAATTTTACCAGATGCATCAGCATCTCTCAAGCACGTTGGAGAAACAAAACACTAGATAACTCCTAATCACCATCCCTCGAGGAGTAGCTGAGGAATGGTTCCTATAATATATATGAGTATTTCAGTTAAGGAAGTTAAGTTTTGGGGACAGACGTGATTGTGATTGGGATAGGGAAATAATTTATACGAAGAAAATGGAGATAGGGGTGACCAACAGCAAAACAATAAGACAAAGACTACATAAAAATTTGCATTTGGAAAAGAAGCACAGCCTTTTTATATGTAATTAAGTGTATACTCTTATAAATATGCAAATCTCTATCAAAAAATAGTTTCTACTCTATAATTCTCGCACATGCAGGAGCACATGAAGGTGCATAATCAAAATTTACTTGTTAATGTATGGAAAAAATACATACATATTTGTTGTAAAATCACTGAGCTGAAGAGTAAGCTCATTCATTTTTCTTGCTGCTTCAATTTCAGCTTCACACTTCTCTAGCTTTTCTCTAAGAACTGCAGATTCCTGTGATTCCATGGAATATTTCTTTATAATTATTGAAAATGGTAAGAAACTAAAAACCAATAATGGAAGTTCTGAAATTGGGAATGTTCTAAGTGATGTCAATATGCATAATCTACTTATGATGAAACAACTATAATGCTATTTGTGTACCACTTCTAAGTGGTTTTTTACGTGATTTGATTTTTTTACTAAACACATACTTGTACTTATAAGTAGAAAAGATACTTACGATTCCAAATATCAGTGACTAAGAGCTATTTTTAAGCCTCTTATTTATAAGCGGTTTACAGGTTGCCAAAGAGGCTATTGCTTATAACAAAGAGGGTGAATAAATGAATGTTCGAGAACAAACAAGAATATTTGAATCTAAGCTATTATTAGCAGGAATATTATCACAAACACAGTTAAGACAAAAACTATGCTTGATCACACAGCAGTTGATTTATGGTAACTCGAAATACAGTTAATAAATAGGGTTTTGAAGGAATACATAAACTGCAGGTCAAAAGTGTACATGTAGAAATTTAAGGCACCACATAAATAAGAATGTTGGATTTACAAAAATTATTGCAACACAACAAGCAGCAGGCTTGTTATGGAGGAGGCAACCATACCTTTTCTAGTTCAGTCCTGGCTGATATCTCTTTTTCAATCTTCTCTTTATTTTCATTCTCAACTTGTCTTAGATGGGTCTGCTTCCAATAATCATACAGGGAAGTACAAAGGAAACATGATCAGACAATAAGGAAAAGGTATATCCATGATCCATCTTGACCAAATTAAGAAAAAAGGAACCAAGAAACACACCTCCAAAGCTTGGATCACCCCCTCCAGCTCCCCAGCTTTTTTTGACAATTCTTCAGATCTCTCTTTATACAGTTCAACAAGCCGGTTAGCCTGCGCAACATAAACGTATTATTTGTCGCTTGTAAGGTAGGTGCCCACACAGTCATCATATGTTGCTTTAAAGTGTGACATCGAAGACCGCACAACACTTGTTACTCCAACCCAAATATTTCCTTTCTCTTTTAAAGTGCATCAAGTTGTTTGGGTAACCTTTCTCCTATCAGTCTATATTCCGCGTAGCCTCAAAAGTTTAGAATAATTTAATAATAAAAATAAGATAACATTCATATGCATGATAATTTAGAAAAGGTGAGATAATACGCAATCCCCAAAATTTACTTTCAGTTTCTCCAGTGTTCAGTGTTACTGGTTAGAACTCGATCCCAAAGCACTACTTTGGTAAGATGTAAGAATGAGGATTGCATTCATACTGCTTGTGAAACATCGATCGAAGATAATAAAAAATTATTATTTATACCCAAACTAGAGGCTAAAAGGGTAGTAGTTATTCCCTTATTGCTTATATATAGGATTACCAATAATTCTACCAAATCTGCCATTAACGGATAGTCCATGGTCAGATGCCAAGAAAATACTCTATACTAGAAACACAAAATGGAAGGTCCAATTCAGTATTGACAGTAAACAGCTTGAAAAGTGTTGGATAATACGCTAGTACTCACAGTGACTACTTCAGCAGCAAACCGCTCCTCGTTACTTGAGGCAGAACTTTTTGACAGAAGTAGTTCCTGATAAACAAAAGCAGACATTGTATGAATATGATACTTCAAAATAGATATCTTGAGAAGTAAATATATTACCTCTTCCAGTGAGCCTAGTTTTGTTTCTAACTCCCTTACTCGTTCTTTGTGCCACTTTAAAGACTTTGAACATTCATCAAACTTCTTTTCCACCTATAAATATAAGAATGTGAGATTCAATAACTTCAAAACTGCCATTCAGTACACGTAATTCAATAGTGCTACTGCTAAAGTCCTGCTCTTCAGATTTATTAATAAATTTTTACTATATCAGAAAAACTACTGAAGTTGCATAGCCTGGCTGGTAGGCATTATGGAAAGATCCACATATATCACCTTAATGTCGTGAGGGAAACAAAACTCAACCATCAACTAAACGAGATACCTCGATTTATTTCAAAACGCAAAATCAGCAAGCAAATGAATAATGTAGACTTGGACTTACCTCAGCAAGCTTCAAAGACATTTCTATCTCGAGTTCAGAATGTGCACCGCGAAGCTTGGTCAACTCATTAACTTTTGATGTTAGTTCATCGTTAAGCCAAAGATTATGCCTATCAATGAGTTCTTTTTCCTGGTTATCAAACATCAACGCGTAGAATACAATTTTAAATTATTGAGAGAAAAGTAGGCAAAACAGACAAATATGAAAAGAGAAGTTCTAGGTGTTTCAAAAATATGACAACTACGATAACATTTCAATTTCAAGTACCATTTCCACATAATGTGAACCATTTGAAATGAAAGATGGCACTGATCATATTCCTGACAAACTGACAGCCTACTATAGGAACAAGATGGAAAAAAGATGCAGTGTTCTTGCAATTAAAGTTCAGCCATATATTTGTGAACAAACAGATCAAGACCACGTTTGCATTTCCCCTTAAAAAAACATTAGTATATTTGTTGAAATAAAAAAGAAGAAGAAAAAAGTTAAGTCCCTGACTTAAATACAAGATGAATATAGCGTACTACAGAACCTGAAGGCTGAAGTAATGTTCCCAGCGTTCAAGTGTTTATATAAAGGAGAAGAAAGTCATTGAAATTTGCCTGTGAAAGCCGGGCATACGTAGCCTTTGACCGTTGTAGCTCTGTCTCTAGGTCATTCAATTTTCCTTCTCTCAGCGAAGCATTTTCGGTCAGACTCACCTTCACAAATGCAAATATCAGCATAAAAAGAATTATGCATTATTTTTCAAACATTACAGTATTACACAACTACTTAGATTATCCAAGTGCTAGCACACCACATTAGATGAAGAAGAAAAAAAAGGAAACCTACAATCTTATCTAAATAAGTCTTGATCATGGCATTCTTTTCACTGATCTCCAACTCCTTCTGCTCCACGAGTTCCATCATCTGCCTTTTAGCCTTCTGATGCTCAGACACCTCAGCCATCATCCTTTCAAACTCTCCATCCCTTCCAATCTAACATTTCACAAAACAAACAGATAAAATCACACTCAAACAGCGGCAACCCATATCCACATCCACAAAACAAAAGAAATCAACAAGCATCAGGGCTTACAGAGTTTAGATGAAGCTGATGCTTCTCCGCCTGCACTTGGGCAAGCTCCGAAAGCCCCTTCTCCACCGCAGCATTAAGCCGTGCGTTCTCAGACTCCAATTCAGCGTATTCGGCACTCAGCGAAACATATTTCTGCTCTATCAAAGAGCATGTCTGCTCAGCGGTGGTCGAGGCGGCTTCGGCTTGTGCCTTGACGGTTTCGAGTTTGACGTACAGATCTCGGATGAAGATGTCGGCCTTTTCAACCAGCAGTCCGGGGTCATTCGAGCACCGCTGGTACTCCTCGTCGGAGAGGAATAGCGGCATGACCTACCCGAAGATTCCTCGATTGTCGGAGTGGAAATGAAACGAAGCGACGCGACGCGAAGCGATCGAAATTGCAAAGACGGTGGCGAGCGAGGGTTTTGAAAGAGGAGAGCGCTTACGAGCCCTTTCGACAGATCGTTTTGGAACACGGTGCAGATGGCGAGTGAAGTGTTTGTTTTGGGAGCTTTGGACGAAACGACACCGTATTGACCACGATTGTTTTGGTGTTCATTTACATTGTACTTGAAACGTGAAGGAAGCATGTAGGGTTCTATTTGAGTTGGCTTAATCAATGATTTTTTGTAATAAGTGTTTTTCTTTCTTCGCATGAGTTGTTTGAGATGGCTTCACTTTCACCACAATGCTAGAGAAGGCTTCGACTGCGAGCAGGTCAATTGCTCGAAGATTTGCTTCGAAAGTGGATAAGTTAAGACGCTGCATGGTTTGTGCTTCAATAGATATAAATGTACTTGATGATTTGCTTAGAAATGCATTAATCTTGTACAATATATAAAAATCCCATAAAAAAGAAACGTGAAAGAAGAGAAGAGAATTCTATTTTTTTTATGAGTCATTCAATTTGTTTGTGAAAATATAAATTAAATTATAAATTCGAAATAAAAAAACTCATTTGACAGAAGATTAAAATCCATGTAAACCACATAAATTCGAAATAAAAAATCGGAAAAAATAAAATAAATACAAATTTATTTATTGATTTACTACCAAGCTCTTAACCTTGCAAAAATTGAGGAAGAAAGAAAGATCATGCAAATGAATACATATGTGATGACTCCAAAGACCAAAAGATATTTCTCGAAGAGGAAGGCTGCCATCCTTCGAGAGTACGAAGAAGAAGAAGACGAAGCTAACAATGACCAAGATGCTTTCGGAGATTATTCAGACTGTTACCGTCCGAATTTTTAGTTCGTGTATTTCAATTCCTTAAAATGTTATTTCCATTTAGTTATGTATTTTGCATTAATGTCATTTCAATTTCTTTTAAATTGATGTCATGAAAAACCATTTCAACTATTGATTACCAAATTCTGGCTACATTATTGATCAATAATTCACATAAGAACAAATCGGAGGGAAAAAAAATTTCAAAAATATTCATGAATAGTAATAGGAAGTTCTACACGGGATGTCATTGCTGTACAGAATATGCATAAATGCTATTACTGTTCAACGAATAGTAATAGAAATTGCTTCGTGAGAAAGTTCTCGAGGAGATAATTACGGATGCTCTTACATTGTACTTGAAACGTGAAGGAAGAGAATTTTAGTTTGTTATGAATCAATCGTTTTGTTTTTTTCTGTGAAAATATAAATTAAATTATAAATTGGCATATAAAAAAACTCATTTGTCAGAAGATTAAAATCCATGTAAACCACAGAAATTCGAAATAAAAAATCTGAAAAAAATCATATAAATACGAACTTATTTATTGATTTACTACCAGGGAAAACCAGAAGGAAGGACATCAACACATTCATTTTCAGTTCAATCGGTCGTCGTCATCATCATCGTCTTCCTTTTCTCATCTCTCTTCGTCGGCCACCATCAGCCTCTGATTTGTTCCTCAGGTTCATCTTCATAGCTATCTGCTGACTTTTCTTTGTTTGTTGATTTTTTAGCGATTGTTCGTTATTGTGTGGTTACTGCAATCAAGATTACGTAACCGATTCGATC
Source organism: Rhodiola kirilowii (assembly GCA_033675215.1). Classification (NCBI taxonomy): domain Eukaryota; kingdom Viridiplantae; phylum Streptophyta; class Magnoliopsida; order Saxifragales; family Crassulaceae; genus Rhodiola; species Rhodiola kirilowii. The sequence goes on from CM066201.1 coordinate 984,082, forward strand.
GTAAAATTTTGCCGTTTTGATTACAGGTTGTGAATTCGTCGGTGTTAGAGACTAGTGCGTGTTTTGATTTCAGCTTCTGTTCCTGAGGCGGAATTTTAGATTTTAGGGTTCCTGTCTTGGGGATTTCGTGAATTGTGTAGCGTTTCAAGATCTTGTGGTCGACTTTCATTTGTTTGGGAATACTTGTGTTAGGTTGCCAAGAAAAGATTGAATTTTTAGGGTTTTTTAGGTTGTTTTGATCTTCTAGTAAAATTTGGAAGAAAGAGAAGTGTCTGTGGAGGCTGATCTGTGTAGTGAGGTGTTATGATGGTGGAGTCAATCGCAGCGACGTCACTTTTGGGGCATAGACCCTTTGTCGGTGTTGGTGGATGTAACAGTAAGGATGTGTCTTTGAAAAGGAGACAGTTTGAGGGGTGCAGGCCCTTGTTGACTGAGTTTGTGGGCAAGATGGCTGCTTGTTCGTCATCATCCGGTGTCAAAACTGGAAGAAATGGGGTAGCTTTGTTGCCCGTTGTGAACCGTGATATGGGGCTGACTAAAGAAGTGTATTCATTTAGAAAGGAAGAGGACATACCCCGTGATTTCGGTACTGGTATAGATAGGAAGCCTGGGGTTTGGCCTCCTGAGAATAAAGCTGATAACCCTTCATTGCATAATCCGTTGATTAGGCAAGAAAGAATGGGTAGTGGATGGTTAAGTGCTATATTTGAATGGGAGGGTGTGTTGATAGAAGACAATCCAGATTTCGAGAAGCAGGCTTGGCTTGCACTTGCAGAAGAAGAAGGGAAGTCGCCTCCACCTGCGTTCTTACTCAAGAGAGTAGAAGGGATGAAGACTGAACAAGCCATCTCTGAGGTTCTCTGCTGGTCAAGGGATCCGTCGCAGGTGAGAAGGATGGCATCAAGGAAGGAGGATATATACCAATCGTTGCAAGGTGGAATATATCGCATAAGAAATGGCTCTCGGGAGTTTGTGAATGTGTTGATGCATTACAAGATACCAATGGCGTTGGTTTCTACTCGCCCAAGGAAGATTTTAGAGAATGCAATTGTTGATATTGGAATTGAAGGTTGCTTCACAGCTATTGTTACAGCCGAGGATGTTCACAGGGGAAAGCCTGACCCGGAGATGTTCATTTATGCAGCTCAGCTTCTCCAGTTCGCACCCGAAAGATGTATTGTATTTGGTAATTCAAATCAGACAGTGGAGGCTGCCCACGATGGGAGGATGAAGTGTGTTGCTGTTGCCAGCAAGCATCCTGTCTATGAACTTTCTGCCGCTGATCTGGTGGTGAGACGTCTGGATGAGCTTTCAATAATCGACTTGAAGAATCTGGCTGCTGTGGAGACTAATGAATTTGGGGAGCCGGAGGTGGAGATGGAATTGGAAGAGGAGGACAAACATCCACCAGTGTCCACTACTTTTCGATGATTTCTGGTAGCACTGAATGTGAAATGTACAGCTTCTTATGCCTCACTTCTGTTCCAGCTTACTATATAGGTATATGTTCGACTGCTCTTCTGTGATCTGTGTATATGATAAAAAATCCGAAGCAAATACTAGAAGTGTAAGGGCATACTTAGTTAGTGCTCTTCATTGGATCACCTCTATATTGGCAACATGCTATATGTGTATATGATGATATAAACGGTGAACTTCTGAAGTTTTGTTTTCAGCTCGTTCCCTTCGCCTTCATTGTTTGCTTCACATGTTAGATAATTTTACTCGTCGAGGGATAGCAAGTATCTCCCATGGCAGGTTTGCGGGATGACATAGTCGAAACAAACAAATGTGTGAATGCATCAAAACATCCATGCAGTTGTGGATTTGTAAGGACTTGAACCTGGGATTCTGCACAGGAGGAGATTTTTAGTTGAAAATGGTGGAAAGAAAGAAAGCAGCGACAAAATGATGAAATATTTTTTTTCAAGGACCTAATATTGTTAAATAATGTATAATATATATTTTAAATCGGACAACTTTGTCATTATTTTGCTCAGAAATATCTTTTCTTCTTATTATTTTCGTATCACCAGACTAATTTTTTTTTTGTTGATAAAACTGACAAATATTTTGATAAAACGCAGAATTTAGTCGAATTATCTAGCAATAATCTATATTAAAATTATCTTTTATTAATTCATCAAAAAAAAAAGTACTCATCTTTTATTATAAGTACATAATTCTGCACGCGAAATTCGTGAACTAAAATTCCCATTCGCACGCAGAGATTTTCTCTCTCATCTCCGTGAACCCTACGCTCGATTGAAGCTTTATTCTCCATTGAGTCAACAGCCTGATCATCATGCAGATCTTCGTCAAGACCCTCACCGGAAAGACCATCACTTTGGAAGTTGAGAGCAGCGACACAATTGACAATGTTAAAGCGAAGATTCAGGTCTCCGGCCTTCCTTTATTTCTCTAATCAGCTGTATTTTCATATCTAATTAGCTTTAGCGGTACCGATGATACCTTTTCGCTACGAATTTTAGGGATTTTTTGTTAATCTGATTTTTGGGGATAGATTGCTGATTTGGGAAATAAGATGTGGATTAGGACTTTATGCCAACAATTTTATGTTTCCTTTGGTCTTGATTTTCATCTTGAAGTGGATCTCAGCATAATTGAAATTGACATATTGCATATAGGCGTTCTTTATCTGCTCACGTTGATCTCACTTATTAATCAATTATGTTCATCTTTTTTGTTTTCTTATGATATTTTAAAATTGAAGTAAAAATTTGGCAGCTTAGCTCAATATAAGCTGAAATTATGAATAGTTATTCAACTCACCTCAATATACTTCAAGGTGAAGTAAGTTGTATACTCGTAAGGGAGAATGCATAGTATATAGGCTTTTAATTTTTATGTGGGTACTGTGTGAAGTATTTTGTATGTTGATATTTTCTTAATGTGTAAACAGGATAAGGAGGGCATCCCACCGGACCAGCAGAGGTTGATCTTTGCTGGTAAACAGTTGGAGGATGGTCGGACTCTTGCTGACTATAACATCCAGAAAGAGTCAACTCTTCACCTGGTTTTGAGGCTAAGGGGAGGGACCATGATCAAGGTGAAGACTTTAACTGGAAAAGAAATTGAGATTGATATTGAGCCCACTGATACAATTGATAGGATCAAGGAAAGGGTTGAAGAGAAGGAAGGGATTCCTCCGGTTCAGCAAAGGTATTTGTTGGACATTTATTTACATATAGCACGGTCAGTTTCGAGTACAAACTATCTTTATCATACAAACTGCAAAGCAGTGAACAATAAAACAATGACTGTGAATCTGTCGAAATAACACATATTGGGACTACTGAAAAGCAAAATCAAAACAATGAACATTAAAAATAAGGTGTATGTATATGAATGATCTAATCCCTAGCAGTACATATCATATCTGTAAATTTAAAAACTTTTGACTTTACTTGCTCTTCTACTCTGTGCATTACTTTGTATGCCAGTTGTAAGGTTTACCTTTACCAATCCAAGCATATAAAGCCACTTTATCTCCTTCCTTGCTAGAGAAATTATCCGATTAGTTACCGGAGTTAATATGTATGCCAATTCCATAATTTTTCATGATGAACCATGGATGGCGAATGTTGCTGAACTTGATATTGGTTGGAACAGTGATTCTTATATGTATTATGTAATTGATGGAATTTGAAGTTTCAGGCTCATTTGCTTTTTCGTTGCTTGCTTTCTTTTGTACAGTTCCATATTTAAGAATGATGCCCAAGTTTGGTGGTCTCATTTGAATATGTGCTATCAATAAACACTGGAAGTTCTTTACACAATTTTGATATAGAAGAGAACATTTGTTCTGAAAAAATCATCTTCAAAATGTTCTTTCAAGTAATATTATTTTAAATGCATATTGGTGTGTCACACGGATTGTCGTTGTTGGTATGCAAACCAACTTTGTCCATATTACACTCCTGAGATTTAAGATAAGTCCCACTCATGGGAGAATAATAGAGTTGAAGGGCAAATTGATGTCTTATTTTGGGTGATGTGATCTGTTTGTATCTACCTTTTATTTAATTGGTGTCTAATGTTGAACAATTCGTCATTGTATTCATTTCCTTCCACACTGATCCAATCATTTTGTGAGTTTCGGGTAGCACGTGGGGTCGCATATGATGGAGGTGAAGTGAAGCCGATGTCTTGTTTTGTCGTTGTATCAATTGCCTTTGAGTTGATTTAGAAATTTAGCGACTTAATCAACTATCGCTCCTCTGCAGGCTAATTTATGCTGGGAAGCAGCTCGGAGATGACAAAACTGCCAAGGACTACAACATCGAGGGAGGGTCAGTTCTCCATCTTGTGCTGGCACTGAGGGGCGGTGATTCACGCTAAAATTAGAATGATTAAATGTTCTTATATTCCACCAATTAATGCCGGGTTTTAAACTGATTCAGACAATGTTCTTCTACCTATTGAAAGATATTTGAACTTCAGGCTACAGTGTAATGCGATTCGTGAATCGAATCGTGTTGTTAAGGCAATAATAATGTTTGGTGTCATATGTGCTTCAACAATTATTACATATGTATATAATTTGAGATGTGCATCATATAAATTAAAGTTTGTGATCCACTATCCACCCATTTTAGTAATTTCACAATACTCAAAAATGTAAAGAAATCAAAATATTAACAAATGAAATGAAATGACGGAGTAACAAATAAAATACAAAAACAGAAAAAAATAATGTTGAATCAGGTAATGGTAATTTAACTATACATATTCATTTAATGCACTTGGAAGTTTGACCTCATCAGTCATCATCATCCATTCAAATCAACTCCCAATATTCAATTTACTCAAACAAAATTTTATTTTTATTTGTTTTATTATTATTATTATTATTATTACGTTTCCCCATAAAACCCATCCATCCAACCTCGTTCCCAAATTTCAAAACCAATCAAAAAAACTCAATCTCTCACCTTCATCCTTCTTCTTCTCTCTCTCTCTTACTGTTCCATCCTCGCCTCGAAAAATGCGCCAGCAGGGATCGTTATTCTTGCTGGCCTTGTTGGTCGGATTCGCTGTCGCCTGCTACGCCTTCCCGGCTGAGAATTTGGTTGTGAACTTGCCTGGTCAGCCGAAGGTTACTTTCAGGCAGTTTGCTGGCTATGTTGATGTGGATTTGAAGGCTGGTAGGAGTCTGTTTTACTACTTTGTTGAAGCTGATAAGGATGCTCAATCCAAGCCTCTCACTCTCTGGCTCAATGGGGGTACACTACCCTACGCTACTCTTACTGTCTCTTTCTGCTTCCAATTTTTGGTTGAGTGCTTACTGCTTTATGCTTCGTTTCTTTTTGGAAACTAAAACATAATAATATCGCACCAAATAAAAGTTTTAAATAATTGATATCAAAACATTAATTTTTTTTATTATCTATTTTATGTCAAATGATTTGATTTGCATTGCATTATGAATTTTCCACCATTTTGTATGCAGTTAAGGTAAGGATGGTGTTTACATGTGGATTGGTGTGCTTGCAGGACCAGGTTGCTCCTCAATGGGTGGCGGTGCTTTCACAGAACTGGGTCCTTTCTTTCCGAGAGGGGATGGGCGTGGTCTTCGCATTAACAAAATGTCGTGGAACAAAGGTTTGTTCTTTGCCTCCTGACTACTGATTTTTTTTTTTTGAGCAGGACTACTGATTATTTAAATGATAGCATTTTGTTCTGATCCTTGTTGTGGGAATAGCTTCCAATCTCTTGTTTGTTGAGTCTCCTGCTGGAGTTGGCTGGTCATATTCAAATACGAGCTCAGATTATACTACTGGTGACGCAACTTCAGGTAATAACTTGTTACTAGTTATTCTCTTCTTTTATGCCTTCGATATTGATGAATAAAAGCATGGTGTTTTTTGTTTTTTTGGCAGCCAGGGATTTGCGTGTTTTTATGACCGAATGGATCAAAAAATTTCCAGCATTCAAGTCTAGGGATCTTTTCCTTACTGGAGAGAGCTATGCAGGTATACAGAATTGTTTTGTTCTTCAAATATACCTTCTGACTGCCATCTTCTACCTACTGTTGAGAAAAGGAATCTGTATTCTGTAATGTGTGTTTGTATCGTTCGGTGAAAGGGACCACTCCAAGTGATGTCCACTTGTAAAAGGAAAGTGGTCTTATTCCTTTAACTTCGAATGAGGGGATACTTATCTATTAATGATTCCATATGTACTTTTCCTGATGATAAGTAAGATATGGTTCGCAGCAAGATAAATTCCACACCGCAGTAGGTTTCTGGATCAAGCATGAATTTTAGTGAAAAAAAATTGCATTTGATCATCAAATTTTGATGGAATAACAGTTTTGAACATTTCTGATTTTCAAAATGACATCGTCCCTTGGATGAATCATAAGGCCTATTAAAGTCTAGGAACGCCGAATCTTTAGTGAACTGCTAACGAGTCCATAAGAATCATGTTTTGCATACTTAATCCTTGATTTGCATATGATTTTTTATTGAGTACATTGCACTTTGGTTTCATGTGTACTTGCTGGAACGTTGTCCTTCCAGGTCATTATATCCCTCAGTTGGCTATTGAGCTACTAGACTACAATGAACATTCCACCAATGCAAAGTTTAACATCAAAGGAGTTGCTGTAAGACGACTAGACTAATAGTTTTGATAATTTCATTTTATATAAAAGTTGTCATGCTCAGTTCATGGATTTCATATTACTTACTGATGTCTTTACTTTTCAATCTACCTCAAAATAGATCGGTAATCCACTGTTGAAACTCGATCGTGATGTTCCGTCAACTTATGAGTACTTCTGGTCGCATGGAATGATTTCGGATGAAGTTGGTCTAGCCATCATGAATGATTGTGATTTTGAGGACTACACATTTGCTAGTCCTCACAATGAATCTGATTCTTGCAACAATGCAATACACCAAGCAAACACAATTGTTGGTGATTATATCAACAATTATGATGTAATTCTTGATGTCTGTTATCCATCTATAGTGGAACAGGAGCTGAGATTGCGCAAAATGGTATGTTTTGTTGAGCTATTTAATCTTAATCTACTGGTGGTCTTGTAAAAGAGAAATTGTTTTACTGATGTGGTTTTTTGAGTGCAACAGGCTACGAAGATTAGTTATGGTGTAGACGTGTGTATGAGTTATGAAAGGCGTTTTTATTTCAACCTTCCTGAAGTTCAGATGGCTCTTCATGCAAATCGTACCAAACTATCATATCCATGGTCTATGTGCAGTGGGTATGATTATTTATTTGACTCTGATAACAATGCTTGGTTAATTTATGTGTCCTGGACGTCGTAGACTCATCTTTGGTTCCTTCTATTCTTGACAGAGTCCTGAACTACAGTGATACTGATGGCAACATCAACATCCTTCCTCTGCTCAAAAGGATAGTGAATAACAAAATACCAGTTTGGGTTTTCAGGTTCGATACAATAAACAGACAATTTTGATCTCTTAATTTTGTCATTATCGTAGACCTGAAAAATAACAATGAGATGTGTTACATGGTTGCAGTGGGGATCAGGATTCTGTCGTTCCCCTGTTGGGGTCACGTACTCTCATGCGGGAGCTTGCTCATGAACTGAACTTCAAGGTTACAGTCCCTTATGGAGCCTGGTTCCACAAAAAACAAGTGGGTGCTTAATTAGTTTGATGATATTGTCCGTCCCTCGCAGCACACACAAACTAACACAGACATTTCTCTTTACTAGGTGGGAGGTTGGGCAACTGAGTACGGAAATCTTTTGACTTTCGCCACCGTGAGGGGTGCTGCTCATATGGTACCGTACGCACAGCCATCAAGAGCGTTACATCTCTTCAGTTCATTCATCCGTGGGCGCAGATTACCAAACACAACATACTCTAGTGATGATTAAACTGAATAATATGCCAGAAATCTCTCTTATTTGAATAAAAATAAGAGAACATTTGTCAGTTTGAAATACTTGGGAAAGAAAGGTTAATTGTTGGTCACATTGGAACCTTACTGGTAAGGTATTCTAGTTGGGTGAATTGAAGAATTAGCCTTCTGTGGTGAAACTGAAACCTGAATTCTGCTAATATATCTGCTTGTGGTTTACTCTGATCTTTTGACCCCTTTTTTTAGACCAAATAGGTGATCAAAGATAAGTCATTTATTATTTTTTGATTACACAAAGATAAGTCATTTAAATTATTGTTTTGTAAACAAAACTAAAAATAATATTTTTTTTTTGAAATTTCAGAATTTATGAAATGCTTAATTAATAATTATGAGGAAGTAAAGAGTAATCAGTAACCCAGCCACAAGCTCATCAAAGTTCATGTGAAAGAAGTCCCCACAACTTCATCAGTCAAACAAGAAGCAAAAATAGCAACTTTTGAGCAGAAGATAGGATACCCTTTGGCTTTAACTTTGTAGGGTATGGCTCTCCTTCTCTGTCTCTGGTCGCAGTCAGTGTTACAGGCCTCACTTTCTGGCTCTTTCTGCCACCCCCATTATAAAATATTGGTCTTCAGTAGTTGAGTTTTTCTTCCTTAGCTTTTAGTGCTCTTCACCAATTCGTCCCTTCGATATTCATCCAACTTTAATTCAAAAATCAAAACCCCAAAAAGAAGTCTCCAATCGTTTTTTTACAATTCAATTTTTAGTATTACCATTGTCCTTTTCCTTTTCCTCCTTTTCTGTCTTCTTCTAGCGTTTTCCCCCTTTTCAAAACCCTTGATTTTGAATCTAGGGTTTCGTTTTTCTGACCTGATTCATCATGCCCAGCTCCTTGTGTCAGCTAATTTGGCGAAAAGTTTCCATCTTTGAGCTGGGTTTTTAGTACTGTGTGCTGATTTGTAGTTTGCTGTTACTGAAGACTCATCTTTTACTCCGAGCATTGTTGTTTCTTCCTTTGACTATTCAGGTTCAGATTTAGTGTTGTTGAAGAAAGCCCTAACTTGGTAGTGTTTGGATTATGTTGATTCTTAGTCCTTAGTGCTCACTGATCTGCTAAGGTTTATAAATTTATTGTCTCTTTTGTTCATATTTTGAGGTGTTGTATTTTCAGGTTTTGGAGATTGTTTGCATTTGGTTGATGAATGGAAGGTAGAGAAGCAATGTCCTCTTCCTACGCTGGTTCGGCAGCAGCTCCTTATTTTATGCAACAGAGAGGAGATAGTGTAACTCTGCCGGCGGCACATTCGAGTGGGTTGGCTGATCCTTTGCTGGGCTTCAGACATGGATCAAATCAAGGCTTAGTGCTTCAGTCAAGCGGTCAAGGGTCAACTTTTCAAACAAACAACTTGAATAGCAATTATCAGCAGAATACAAACATGGATTCGTCATCTGGTGAGCTTGTGAAGAAAAAGAGAGGCAGGCCTAGAAAGTATGGCCCCGACAAGTCAGTGGCTTTGGCATTAACTCCAATGTCTGGAAAGGCTTCACAAGGATCAATTGGTTCCAGCGAAAAACGGAAGAGGGGACGGCCTCCTGGTACTGGTAGAAAGCAGCAGTTAGCTTCACTAGGTAAGAAATTCGCAGTATATGGTTTTCTATGTGAATTTTGTAGCTGTGTTTGGATTGCAATATCATCTCTGCGTGTCTGGTAAAGAGCTTAATCGTCATAATGATTTATTTTGCATACAATATTTTTCAATCTCCATTCCTGTAACACGTAATCAAATGCAATACTCCTTAATCCTTATAGATTGAAATACTCAAGGCATGTTATTACTTATTAGTCAATATTGAACTGTTTTGAGATTATATGGTCAATGCCGCTGGTGAATGACTTTAAGGTTAATGTAATCATTTTCTTAGAGCGGGAGTATTTGTATACTTATGCAAATTTTCTTAGAAATGATAAAGAAGTGCATTCATTTATGTTTGCGACCCTCTCTATCTTGCTTCCTTTCTGATACATACTAAATTTAGTAAGCAATGATTATTGTTGTTGCTCAATGCTGAGATTACCCTAACCATAGTCTTTATAACCCAGCAAGAAGCATCAAAGAATACGGATGATACTATTAAGTTTTGTTTTTAGGTGGATGGATGAACAGTTCGGCAGGATCGGCATTTGCTCCTCATGTGCTAATCATAGAAGCTGGCGAGGTACACTTGACACCAACATTTCATTTAGCTTATGACTAAAGCATTTGGATAAAGGGTGTGTAGCATTTCAAGAAAAATTATAGTTGAGCACACAGCCCCAACTTTCTTAAATTAAATAGGGTAAATCAGTGACATTTTGGAAATGGTTGTATCTTTTTTTTCTTTTTTCGACTTTTTGGCTCATTTTATTCTATTCTCTAGCGGGTCGATTAATCACATGTTGGTGTATGCAGGACGTTGCATCTAAAATTTTACAATTTTCACTCCAAAGACCGAGAGCTTTATGCATTATGTCTGGAAGTGGCATTATTTCATCGGTCTCATTGCGTCAGCCTGCCTCATCTGATACCATATTCACTTATAAGGTCATATTTCTTACTGTTCTGAACTTGTGCATTATATTTTTGTTCTATTCGTCTTGCTCTTTGATCTATGTGGAATATGTTTGCATCCTTAAACCGAGCACGCGTGTTTTGAACCATCATATAAGGCTTAAATTCTTCGTAACTCAGACTATGAAGATCCTTAATGATAAAAGTTTGAGAATGTTTCTTAGGTTTTATTTATTACGACGGCTGCATTTTTTAGACTTGTAGTACTTATGATTGCACACATCTCATGTCTCGGTGTGGCTTACTGACTTGTTAAATTACATCAACATCAGGGCCATTTCCAAATATTATGTTTATCTGGTTCATACTTAGTCTCGGAAGAAGGCGGATCCAATAACCGAACTGGTGGCGTGAATATCTCCCTTTCTAGCCCCGAGGGTCATGTACTCGGTGGGGTAATCGGTGGACCTTTAATAGCAGATAGCCTAGTACAGGTACACATCAATGCTTCAACACTTGAAAAATCAAAGCTACAAATGCTCTTCTTGTCATTTTATCGAATGTCACTAAGCTATCATGACTTCTGCGACAGGTGGTTACGTGCAGTTTCATTTATGATCCCTCCAAGTCAAACATTAAAGTAGAAGAACCACTACGACCCTTGAAATATGAACAAGAAGAAAGTGAGCCATCCACTCCAGCCAATAGCACGCCTAACCAGAATCTCACTCCGGGTATCGCTAGAAATACTTTGCCTAGCTCACAGTCATTAGATTTAAGAAATCCCCACACTGGTATTGACTTGATGCTCGGATGACATCATTCTACAACACCACATGGAGGTCATGTACATTTGCTGTCGTACATGGATTTTCAAGCCCAGCGCCTCTCTGCGTTCTAAATCTCATCGTTGAATTAACATTGTACTTAGCTGGCAGCCGTTCTTTATTCTGAATCCAAGGTAATAGTACTTAGTATTGGTTTAACTTTAACGGTATGATTTTCCCTATTGTTGAACATGATTCGCTTTATAATTAAGTGCTCTTTTTTACTACGTGATCATCTATTTCTTCTTGCATTGTAAATATCAAAATGCCAGGCTTGTTACCGACTCTTGCTTCTTGGTGGTATTATTTAAGATTACGTGCAGGTGAAGCAAAATATAATGATGGCAAAATGATATTATTATTATTTTTAGTTCTAAAACATCGTAATATATTTGTAGACAGGATATTATAGTGCTCAGAATTTACTTCGTATTGTCAAATATGATATATGACTATACAGGGGTGCGTAATTTGATCATTTGATCCACTAAAAATGCATATGAAGATGATTTATGGAGCTATCTACCAAATAGTGGTGGATTCATTTGAGCGGTAGATGTACATGGTTTAATTTGGCATATTAACATAGTAGGCTGTCTTGTTGGACTTGGGTGGGACAGAATCCAAGAAATCCGGTTTTCAAGACATTCGGCGCATCAGAATCTCATGTGTGAATCTGACAAGGCAAACTGAAGATTTCAGTGTTTGTTTTCTGATGTTCTTCAGGTGTATAAATATCTGAGAAATGTTTGCTCAGCATATTATCAGTTTCATCAGACAGAGCTGAAGAAGAAAAAAAAAATGAAGCAACGTATTGCCCTGCTCCTTGTTCTCATTTTTGCCACTTCAGCTCTGTCAGTCACCTCCGCGCAGCAATGCCGCCCGAGCGGTAAGCTCCGGGGAAAGAAGCCGCCCTCGTCCTGCGACACGCATAACAATTCAGAGTGTTGCAAGGAAGGAGTGTTTTACAACATCTATAAGTGCTCTCCTCCTGTCTCAGACAGCACTAAAGCCACACTGACCATCAACAGCTTCCAGGCCGGCGGTGAAGGCGGTGGGCCATCCGAATGCGATAACAAGTACCACGACGATAATACTCCGGTCGTGGCCTTGTCTACCGGGTGGTTTAACAAGAGGAAAAGATGTGGGAAGTTTATAAAGATAAATGCGAACGGGAAGAGTGTCAGGGCGAAGGTGGTGGACGAGTGCGACTCAACGGAGGGATGTGATAGTAATCATGCCTATCAGCCACCGTGTCAGAATAACATTGTGGATGCTTCGAAAGCGGTTTGGAAGAGCTTGGGGATGTCGCCGTCGGACCCGAATTGGGGTTGGATGCAAGTAACTTGGTCTGATGCCTAAGTTTCAAGCAAAAACCCCAGTTGTGAGTATAAGTGAGACACTATCAGCCTAAGATGCTGCAAAAATAAAACCCCAGTTGTGAGTTATAAGATCAGCCTAAGATGCTGCAAAAATAAAAGATCAGATGAATGTTTCCAACAATAAATGTCACTTTTTTTCTTTCTTTTTTTTTATAATGGGTGGATACAACAACTAGAAACAATATAATGCATATGTGCTCTATCATTTAGTACATAAATATTAATTTCCAAAGCTCTTAACAAGATATCTTGATCGAATATGTTATCTGCAATCATCTGATACTCTTTCAACAATAAATGTCACCTTGTGATGTGAAAAATGGTTGTCTCAAATGATAAGTTACTTTTTAGAGTCTTAACTGTTTAGAGAATGCGCCATAACAATCAACCTTTGGAAATTTTACGTTCAATTCTTGATGAGACTAAAGTGACTTTAAGAAAAAAAACCAATCAATTGAGTCGTACATTCTTGGGGCGCGCTCCCTTGAAACAGGGGTAGAATGAGGCAGTGAGGCACGCTGTGAGCCACTCATTTAGATGATGTGACAGAGAATAGTTTTTTGCGGTTTGCTTTTGATGGATTTTTGGTAGTGGGACACCTGTCATGAGGAGATGAGTTTGACGGCTGAGATGAATGACTGAGATGATGTCTCACTGCCTCATTCTAATTTAACTGTCTTATTTGAGCGCTCTTCTACATTCTTGTATGTAAAAGTAAATTTTCAAATAATGCCCCTCTACTGTAAATGTAATTTTGACTTCTACCAATCACATGATTGCTTACCCAACATCCAACAGATCCGGAAAAAAAAATGTCACGCAGAAAGTACTGTAGCTCTAGCTGTCAAGGATGCAGACACAAAATGGCCTTCTCAGTTCTCAATTAACTAACTATCATCTTGGGTAATCCTAAGAAGTTCCCATTTTTTCCTTTCTCCTCATCAGAGTAATATCACCTCACCCAAAACTGACTCAAATTTACCTTCGTCCGTCAGAGGCTGTTAAGAAAATATTTGGTAAGAACTTTACAGAAGAACATCTCTAAGTGCATATATTAGTAAGATTTTTACTTTTGCTGAAACAGTTGTGGTTTTAGTGCTAACTGGTTGAAAGGAGTTTCACATTGTTGGGATATGTTATATAAAAACATACAGACAGACAGCTCATTTTGCTGGAATCATCGTTGTTTCAGTTTTTTTTTGTTTTTTTTTATAAATGTCCTAAGCCTTGGCTTTTTTACTTGTAAAGTCCTAGTAAACTCCTTGTTTTGAACAAAGCTCGACGCAGACCTGAATCCAAATCATGTTCCTAAACGTCAAACATGCATCGGGATTAGTAAAACCATTCTACGTCGACGACAAGCATGTGATGATGATGATCAATATGAATATTATTCCTAACAGAACTTACTAGTTACTCTGTTGTATATAAATACCATATAGATGTTAATTAGTAGATAGTCACAGATACTCGGAGTGTGTGATACAGTAATAAAAATGAAGCAATGCATCCTCGGATTTCTTATAATTACCTTTCTCGCAGCATCAGTGCCGCTCACGGAGCCTCACAAATGCAAACCAAGCGGCGTTATAAAAGGCAAGAAGCCGCCAAAGGAATGCAACACTGAAGACGACTCAGGGTGCTGTAAGGAAGGTGCACTATACAAAAAGTTCCATTGCTCTCCCTACGTCTCCCGCCATCACAAAACACATGCCATACTAACTCTAAACAGCTTCCAGAGTGGTGGAGACGGTGGTGGGCCATCTGAATGTGATGGTAAGTACCATTCTGACCACACTCCTGTTGTAGCCTTGTCTACAGGCTGGTTCAATAACATGAAAAGATGTCATAAGTTCATCGAGATTCATGCAAATGGGAAGACTGTGAAGGCCAAAGTGGTGGACGAGTGTGACTCGACGGAAGGGTGTGACGCCGATCATGCTTATCAGCCGCCGTGTGCTAATAACATTGTTGACGCTTCGAAAGCGGTTTGGGAGGGTTTAGGGGTGAAAGAGGCTGACTGGGGCTGGCTTGAAGTAGAATGGTCTGATGCTTGATTCACTGGCTTTGTAATTTCCCTTTGCAACAAGAACAAAACAACAGCCGGGAATAAAACACTCCTCAAATAAGGAAATATCTCTGACAATGTAACATTTTCAAGATTTATGATTTGTCCAAGTCTAATGATAAAAAGAAGTCCTATAAACAGGTTTCTTCAAGAAAATGTAAAAAAGAAGAAGAAACTCATGTCATTAGATGCATCTGAAGGGATTTGAACCGTCGACCTCCTAGTTATTTGACCAAAAATATAACCGCTAAACCACTACTCCATATGCACATCAGCAGATTTTAAAGGTACATAACTTAGCGGTTTATTACAAAAGACAAGTGAGTTATTTATTTACAGGGGAAGCAGCAAGGAAAAAGGCAAGCAGTATCACACCTTGGTAATTAAAGTGGAAAACATGGAAAGGAAATACCGGGAAGAAGGAACTTTCAGATCAGAAAAGAAGTGGCGTAGATGCTCACTGCACTGATATTCCCCTGATTTGAAGATTGTCCAGGATCTTGGGCCTTTTGTAATACTTAAGCAAGAGAGAGCACAGAACAACGCTGACAGAGGAGGCTGCCATGGCAGCTCCGGCGATCCAAGGGGGCAAGCGGAATCCCGTAGAAGGGAACAAGACTCCAGCTGCTATTGGTATTCCAAGAATATTATAGCCTAATGCCCAGATGTAATTAAGACGAATTCTGTTGAATGTTTTCCTTGAAAGATCAATAGCAGTTATGACGTCTTCCAGGTTACTTTTCATGAGAACAATGTCAGCAGCTTCAATGGCAATATCAGTGCCTGCCCCGATTGCCATTCCAACATCTGCTGCCACTAAGGCTGGCGAGTCATTGACGCCATCTCCAACCATAGCTACTATGTACCCAGATGCCTGCAGTTCCTTCACTTTGTCGGCTTTTTGCTCAGGCTTAGCTTCTGCAATGACAGTTTCAATTCCGACTTCCCTGGCAACTGAATTAGCTGTCCCCCAGTTGTCACCCGTGACCATTATGCTTTTCACGTTCATGGACTTGAGTATGGAAATTGCTTCATGTGCA
Source organism: Rhodiola kirilowii (assembly GCA_033675215.1). Classification (NCBI taxonomy): domain Eukaryota; kingdom Viridiplantae; phylum Streptophyta; class Magnoliopsida; order Saxifragales; family Crassulaceae; genus Rhodiola; species Rhodiola kirilowii. The sequence continues at coordinate 999,829 of CM066201.1, forward strand.
CCAGGTTTCAATGGATCCGATATGGCTACAACTCCTGCCAACTCTCCGTCAATAGAAACCATAATTGCAGTTTGAGCCATCTCTTCAGTTTCAGCCAGCAGATCTTCAGCTTCAACCGGGATAGCTATACTGTAATTCGACATCATGCTCTTGTTGCCAACAATGATTTCCTTATTCTTTACTATTGCTTTCACTCCATGCCCAGTCACGGACTCAAAATCTCGGGCTACTGGCCATATGGGGTTCTCCTCATCATTGAATTTTTTGGCATACTCGACAATGGCCTTGGCTAACGGATGCTCGCTGTTAGTCTGACAAAAATAATACGTCACTTAGATCATTATTATTGATTCTCTGATAGGAGAGCCTCAAGAAAGAAGAGGTGTATACATTTATTTGTGGATATCTTATGTGAAAATCTTCCTGATTTAACGAAATGCAAGAAAATGGTATAGCTTTAGTATATAAGGAATCCCAGCTAGTGATAATAAATTGTACCTCAGCACCAGCCACCAGTTCATAAAATTCTCGAAGTACCATATTCTTAAAAAGCCTTGTGTTAACCACAACAGGCTTCCCAATTGTGAGTGTTCCTGTTTTGTCAAACACAATGCAATTTACCTGCGAAACCAGCAATTTAATCGACCTTATTTTCACTTTTCAGTCTGTAAATATTCATTCAACTCTAGTGTTTGGAAAGCTGACTGCTGACCTTATGAGCACTTTCAAGCGCTTGGCCTCCTTTGATCAGTACACCTTGAGTTGCTCCAACGCCCGTGCCAACCATCACTGCAGTAGGAGTTGCCAAACCTAAAGCACATGGACAGGCTATAACCATGACTGAAATGCCAAACTGAAGTGCGAGCTCAAAGCTATCCATCGACGAAGGTATCCAGGCTTTAGGGTAGGAATTGAACTTCCCAGCTAAGAACCATGTGAGCCAAGTTGTGAGGGAAATAGCAATGACCTGAGCTACATACATTAATTATGAGAATTGCGCTAACAAAAAAAGTGCCTGAATCTATACAAGAAGCAGTGCTGATTATATATACGCTTACCAACGGCACAAAGTACTTAGAAATACGGTCAGCGAATTTCTGAACAGGAGCTTTGGCCATCTGTGCAGACTCGACAAGTTGAACTATTTGTGAAAGAGCACCCTCTGATCCAACCTTAGTAGCTTTAATATGTAGAATCCCGTTTTCATTGACTGTTCCTCCAATCACCGTGTCACCCATCCTCTTGGCAACAGGTCTGGACTCGCCTGTTATCATGCTTTCATTTACATGACTCTGCCCCCAAATGACAAAACCATCTGACGCAACTTTTGCACCTGGAATAATCTTGATCACATCATTCTTTTGTATCAGCCTGCTATCAATTTCTTCTTCGTCCACAATGTTGCTGCCTTCATCATCAAATTTTAAAATCGTTGCGGTGCCAGGTGCCAAATCCATAAGCTTGGCAATGGCCTCAGAGGTCTTCCCTTTAGCCATAACTTCCAGGTATTTTCCAAGAAGTATGAATGAAATAAGCATTGCACTTGTCTCGAAAAAATCAGTCCCTGAGAAATCTGTTGAAGTGGCAGCTCTTAGCACGGTATATACCGAATAGAAGTAGGCTGCATTTGTTCCCAGGGCAATCAAAACATCCATATTAGCAGAGCCATGACGCAGTGCATTATACGCCCCGGTATAAAACCGGCGGCCAATGATAAACTGAACAGGTGAGGACAACACCCACCTCAACAATCCGCCAACAGTGAGCATATTGACAACTTTAGAGTCCAGCCCATGCTTAATTCCAGGAATATACATGAAAACCATGGACGTTAAAAACACTGGAACCGTGAATATCAAACTCCATAAAAACGACCTGTAGTACTGTTTGATCTCCTCTTTTTTATGAGCATCTCGCCCCTTGTGATCATCTGGATATATGTGTGCCTTGAAACGGCCAGACCCTGTAGACTGTATCACTTTGATGAAGTCTCTAGGTCCAATCAAATCAGGTTTGTACGAGATAGAAAATTTCCCAAGAGCTGAATCAGTTTCTATTTTCTGTACACCGGGTAGGGCTTGAAGAGAATATTCAACTATTCTCATTGAACTACTGTCAGTCTTAATCCCATCAACTTTCAAATGAATTTTTCCCACATCATCACCTGCACTAAGTAGTTCAGCTTCAAACCCAGTGTCTTCTACTGCTTTTAATATATCATTGTAGCTCAAAATATCTGGATCATAATAAATCTCAGCTTCTTCTGTAGCTAAAGCCACTCGAGCTTTTTTAACACCACTAATCACTTGTAAAGCTGATTCAACTGTGGTGGAGCATGATGTGCATGTCATTCCACTTATACGAATTCTGCATATCAATTCACTTGCATCATCTTCAATCACAGATGCTTCAAAGCCAACATCTTCAATTGTCTCACGTATCGTCTCTACCTGGCACACAAAAAACAAAGTCTACTTAAAAATTGTAGGATTATTACTAATCTTCAGGATCACAATAAATATGGCACACAATTCTTACTAATTTTGATGAACTGTATAGAAAGAAAACATTCTCGATTTATTGTACTGGAATGAAAATACACTCGTACAAATAAACTAAAAAAATACTAAAGATATAAACTCTCTCAATACAAATTACTCGAATGAAGAGGGAAGGCTGAGGGATGCTTTCTTCGTTCGGTTTCATACCCTATTTATAGTAAAATTAATGACTACCACGTGTTTCTCATTTGTTTCTTGTCCCATCAAATTATGATTCCATGTGACACTCTTCTTTCGTATTGTAGGCTGAAAATAGTAGAATGCAGGAGATGGCATGATATGTTAGGTTTGCAGGATATGATTTGCATCCATATTTTCTTCATATGGGTCCCAGTCGTGTATCAATATTCAACACTTCTTCTTGATACACGATTTTGTGATTCCAAGCTGAAACCTTCCCGTGTATGTTGAGATGTTGTTCAATTCGAGTATAGAAATATCTAGAACAATTTCCTTCGCAAGCACGCCTCACATGGTTGACTAGGAATCTAAATCGCTGGTAATCCTGTCACCATTTTCATTTTTCTTTGCAGCTAATAATTTCAGTCCGATGAAATTTAAATGGTCAAATCTGAGATGCCACAGCCAACCACTGTCTCTCACCATCGTCTGAAAGTTCACTTCAACTCCTTCTTAAGAATCCACGGGAACATTCGATTCTTTGTCATAGGGACCATCACAACGATCCTCCGGTCTTTGCATTCAATTGTACAAACGCCATCACGAATAGAAATGGAATAACCTCTCTCTGATAGTTTCCTTAAGCTAAGTAGATTCCATCATAGCCCTGGTACATTGTACACCTTAGCAATAGTTGCATATGTACCGTCATTAGTCTGAATTTGGATGTTGCCTTTGCCCATGCCTTGGATCTGTGACTTATTTCCAATACTAACTTCAGCACGAGCGAATTCATCTAAGCGAGAGAATAACTCCTTTCTCCCGTTCATGTGGTTGCTGCATCCAGAGTCAAGGTACCATACGTCGGAATAGCCTCCACAAGTATCCTTCCTCTTGCATACTAGAACCATATTATCATGCGCCTCGGAAGCATAAGCTTGCTCCATTAGCTCATTCGTTCGGCATTCAGACTTGTAGTGTCTGAATTTCTAACACTTGTAACAATGGATTCTAGACTTGTCACGTCTTCCAGTATAACCGCCTCGGGTTCACTGAATATTGCTGCTAATGGCTTGGTCTTATCCACAGTTATAGTTTCGGCCTCCTCGTCGACCTTGTCCACGTCCTCGACCTCCGCGAGTTTGAACTTCGACTCGGCTTTGCAAAGTCTGCTCTTAGCTAGAGCCGTTCGCCTTTTGGTTCATCTGTTGCTCGTGTGAACACAACGAACTCATGAGTCGATCAGTCGACATCCCTGATATGTTGTGTCCCTCTTCAATAACTGCCATAACATATTCAAATTTAACAGGTAACGAGCGTAATATCTTTTCCACGACTCGTTGTTCCTCTAGCGATACCCCGTTAACTCTCAAGTTGTTAACGACTGCTTGAACCCGTTCACAGTATGTCGACACGCTTTTCGAGTCAGTCATTCATGGTGACTCGAAATCTCCACTCAGTGTCTGTAGACACATCCGCATGACTCTTTCATCGCCTTTGTATGCGTTTTCTAGAATGGTCCATGCCTTATGAGATGTCTCCGCCCTCTAATAGTTTTCAAATATCGGTTCCTCCATAGTTTGAAAGATCGCAAATAATGCTTTCTGATCTTTATTACGGGTGTCCGCCAACAAATCCTTATCTTCCTTTTCAAGCTTGTCAAAAGCTTTTCCGACTACTTCGGTATAGCATGTCTCGACCAAACTCCATAAATCTTGGGGACCGAAAAAATGCCTTTAATTGGATAGACCAACTTTTGAAATTCCGCCCGTTGAATTTTGGTATCTGAAGTGGAATTGTGTTCGACATAATTGAACCACAATACAAAAATATCGCTCCTGATATTTTATACTCAACACTCGCTCTGATACCAACGGTAGGATTATTACTAATCCTCCCAGTATTGTACTGAAACAGAAACACACTCGTACAAATAAACTAGAAAATACTAGAGAGATAAACTCTCAATACAAACTAATGAATATCAAATGAGGAGGGAAGGCTGAGGGATGCTTTCTTCTTTCGGTTTCATTCCCTATTTATAGTAAAATTGATGACTACAACGTGTTTTTCATTTGTATCTTATCTTATCCCATCAAATTATGAAAATGGAGTAGAATGCAGGAGATGGCATGATATGTTAAGTTTTTTTTTGATCGAACCTCGTTGGAGCTGGGGTTAGTATCTGTTATGTTAGATGAGGGATTCGAACCCTGATTGCTTGGCAAACACAGGGGAGGTGCCCCACTAGGCAACCTACTTGACCTCTGATATGTTAAGTTTGCATGATATGATTTGCATCCATATTTTCTTCATATGGGTCCTAGTCGTGTATCAATATTCAACAAACAAACAAAAAAGGCATGATTTCTGACAGTATAAAAGAAAGAATGAATACACACCTTTCACCATAAGCAATACTACCATACCAAAGGTGACGGCAAAACGTTCATAAATGATAAAACTACGGACTCATTTTTTCAGGTTCGAAACATTTTATACTTATAAATCTGAATCTAGCTAGCTAATAATCCAGCAAATCCGAATCTACAAAATTTGAAATTTGATATCTCTGAATTCCTAAATCCAATTGCAGAGACTCACTTCATGATCAATCAAACGAAACACAATCAGCAATAGAATCAAAATCAAAATCCCAAAACTCAAACTCACATTGACAATATTAGGGAAAAACGAAACCCTAGCCCGATTATTCAACACGTCAACCACTGCCTCCTTGATCCCAGACAGCCTCTTCACCGCCTTCTCCACCGATCCAGCGCAAGCCGAGCACGTCATTCCAATCACCGAAAACAAAGCCCTAGCTTCCATCAAACTCTCCACCGCCGAGCTGCTCCCGGCGGGCGACACCATCATCATCATCATCTCCTTAGGGTACTTAGGCATCGACGGATAATGAGGCCTCGGCGACAAGTCTCCGCCTCCGCCAGATCGCGACTCGCTTCGGACGCACGCTAGCAGCAGCTTGCTCGCCAACGCCATGATGATGAATGATCGCGCAAAAGTAATTTTCGAAACTTGTTTTGAAATTTTCCCTTCTTTTTTTTTTTTGAAAATCCAGCAACGGACGGCTCTCTCTTTTATAAAGATATTTCGTTTTCAGGCTCAATGTTTTGAGGTAATTCGTTTTTAGGGAGAAAATAGAAAAATATATATTTGCATTTCACTGTCAGTTATTAGTTGCAATTTGGATTCACTGATCGCGCTTGAGACCTGTTCAGAAAAATGTAACAGGTCCAATAACATGTTCAGGTTCATCCATCGAGTTTTTTTTTTATATCATTCGTGACGGCAAGTGAATTCGACTGTATTGTTTTATTAGTGTGATTCATTCCTAATTCGATTTCTTATTTGAATTCGACTGTGTGAACCTGAGCTGTGTTTTCTAGCTCAGGAAACAAAATGGGGAGTAAGAGTAACAGTAGATTTGTTGTTTTCTTGTGATGCAAGTAACTGGGGAAGAAGAAGATTGGAATGGAACGGAATGGTGGGTGAAAATTAAGGATAGGTACCTTAACGTAGACTTAAAGAAAGTGATTAGGTCCCATTTGCCTAATTTAGTTGAGTAACTTGTCTATCAAGGAACCTCGTCTCCAATACCAAACTTTTTAGTAGAGAAAACAAAAAACACTGATCTATAAGAAATTACAGACTCAGTAGTAATCTGACATTTGATTAAAATGAAATCTTCATTTCTTGTCCAACTCATTAAGTATGAATTTGAAGGACAAACTCTCTACGTTAGATTTGCAAGAACACTTTACATGAAGTTAAGGACCGAGCTAGGTTGTCTGTCTGTCTGTCTGCACTGATGGCGTCTGTCGTCATTTTTTTACAACGGGTTAGTTGTTGTCTCTTACAATACTCGAGGGTCTATGATGAGAGGGCGAACTCAGCCCAAGCTAATGAAGACGCTTGCAGTTCAGCTGATATAGATGTATCAATTCGGCTTTCTAACATACTGAATACTTCTTGCATAGATGGTCGCTTGCTCGGATCTGGATGAATGCATAGATTTGCCACCTCACACACGACTTGCAAGTCTTCCTGTTTGAACTGTTCTAAATCTGGGTCCACAACATACGACATTGCTTCCGGAAGATCGAGATAATCTTTAGCCTGCAGCAGACATGTGAACAGTGTTATATAATTTTATCGTCCAATTTTCGGACCTTTCGAGAAAAGTTCTTGGAAAGAGTTCCCTTACCCAATCCAACAAATCGCCTTTGTCTTTGCAGTACGGTGGTCTTCCGCTAATGAGTTCTAGCAGCAGCACGCCAAAAGCAAATACATTGCCGCTTATATCAAGATGTCGCCCCTCTAAAGAATTTGGAAGTACACATATAGCACCTTGGCTACCAATCGAGCCTGAGTTCTTCTCTGACCTTGCAAGGATCGTCTTCCAGCTTTCAAAATCCACAAGCTGCATTTCAAATATGCACATACATTTAAAGAAGTCTAGATCAGACACAAGGACTAGCAGTTTTATTTTTTTGCCTCACATTCAGAGATCAATAAATTAGCGTAAAAATATACATTTTAGATTTTTTAGTGCTCCGAGTGTCGGAAATTAATACCACGAGCTTTTCCTGGAAACTATCCTAAACGAGACTCAGCTACAGTTTTAATATGAAGCAGAAGACATAGAGTGCTAACTGAGAAATCCAACAATAACTCGCTTTAGACGACAGTTTTGAATGGTGAAGTACCTTGGGAGAGAAATCATCAGTCAGATATACAGCATTTGAATTCAACTCGGATATGGTAAATGGAGGATCTAGTTCCGAATGAAGATATCTAAGACCTCGTGCAATCCCAATAGCAATTTTCATGCGCCTTGTCCATGAGAATGGGCATCCTTCTCCATCTGTAGCGTAACAGTTCGAGTGTCAAAATCAAATGTCCAGTAGCCGTAGTAGAGTATGGTACAAGAGATCGTAAGAAAACACATCACGGTTATGAAGGGCTTACAGTGAAGGTGCTCATATAATGTCCCGTTTGATGTGTATTCAAATACCAACATCCTTGCGAAAGGGCTGTCCTCTTTACAGTATCCAAGCAACTTCCCTGTATTCTCATGATTGATTCTAGCTAAATCAGCTACCTGAGCGAAGAAACCCCCGGTGAAAACTCACATTCTCGAACAGATAAAAAAAGGAGCTGTGATGTAGCAATGGAAAATTTTACCTCTCGTTGATAGTAGAGCTCGAAATAGCCAGTCCAATTTTCTTCATTGATGCAAAGGGAAATGACGGCAACTTCGGGCCCACCCTTTATGTTTCCTTTGTATACGACGCTGTCGGGTGAGGAGCCAATGATGTTACTAAAATCTTCACAGGCAACTTCGAGCTCTTGTCTGGTAAATCGTGGCACGTCTTTTAATAACTGCGAATCTGCAAAGGGTAACAATAGATAAACATGCGCTGCCTCTGAATGTTAATTCCGATCGTCGCATACGGGAGAGGTCGCTGAAGAGTACTTATGTAAAGAAAACAAACCTACGAATACATTCATTTGTTCTCTCAGGCTTGAGGATTTCTTCCAAGGAATTATGATACGCGATTGGCTTTTGCACTTGATAATGGCAGTCAGAGCCGCAACGAGAATAAGTGCGCCGACCATGGTTCCTGTTATTATTTCTATTGCTAAGAGCCAGGCAGGTTGTGAAGCATTTCGACTCCCTTTAGCTGCGGTTGGGTGGTGTCGTGTGTTAAGCCCTGGATAGGTTTTGGCTGGAAAAGATGCACCTGCTCGAAAGAAAACACAGAAATTAGGATAAGCAAAGCAACACAATGTAGCGTTTCAGGTATTTGACTAGCAGTGCTTGTAGCATAACATACTGCATCGACTAGACGGTCGTTGTGTCATGTTTTTCTCTTGGAGACAGTTTCCTTGAAAGCTTGACCTGTAATACATGAACTAGTTACACTTTCATCCACATAGCAATCATATTGAATACCAAATTGTGCGGCAGGATACCTGGGAAGATAAGACAAGCACTTGGGTATGCTTCCTGTAAAAAAATTCAAGGAAAAATCTGCAATCTTTAGCTGAGACAACCGGCAAATGCCATTAGCCCCCGACGCTATCCTGTTTTTTGAAACATAAAAGCACTTTGATGGGTCTGAGCACATCGAGGCAGAGAGCCGTTTTTAATATGATCATAATTTCCCTTGAAAATAATCTTAAAACTTACGTCCCCTGCAAACTACTTGTAGAACTTGAGTTACTTCCTGCAGGAATAGCTCCTTTCAACTTATTCCTGTCTACTCGAAGTTCCACTAGGTTCTGCAAATTTCCGAGTTCGGAAGGTAAAGACCCAGTGAATCCATTCAACTGCAAGTTTCTGTAACCACACTTGAGTGTCAGATAGAAGGATGACATCGACTATTTGATACAAACCAAAAATGATCATTGTTCGTACATTTTTGTGATGGTGGTCAAATTGCCCAGTGCAGGTGGAATCGGGCCTGAAAGTTGATTAGACCCCAAATCTAATACTTCAAGGTTGCTCAACCTACCTAATCCTTTCGGCATCGTGCCAATCAGATTGTTTCCATGCAATATCCTACAAGAAACAAACGAAATCGATTAACATGCTGACTGCGTTATGCAATCAATTTTTAGTACTTTTTTAAAACACGAAATTAGATTATCTGAAGTGACTTACAATTGCCGCAAGTAAGAAAGGTCCCCTATATCCGGCGCCAAAAAGCCTTTCAGTGCTGACCTAGAGATGTTTCTGCAAAAAGAAATTGAACAGTGCTAAAGCATTAAAGATCAAAATTGACATCAAGAAACCAAAACAAAAGTGACACATCACAGTACCATAACTCTCGTCTATGTGCAGACGCCAAAAAGTGAATCATTACTTACATCTTTACAATGTGGTCTCGAGCAAAGGAGCACCAAACACCGTTCCATCCACAAGGATCTGCATCTAGTGCATTCCAATTGGACATGACCTGCAGTGGATCTTCATAAATGGACTCCTTGAAGGCTGTAAGCGCTGAAACTGTAGGCCAAAGATTTCAGGACTCTTCAATTACACAAAGAAGTCAAAACATACCAAGCAGTGCATCACCAAAATATCCTAAAAATCCCAAGACAATATGGCATGAAATTCAAGCCACAGCAAATTAAAAGTTAAAACCACCACTGAAACAACAAAAACCCCTAATTCATATCCTCCATTTTCTACCAAGCATCACACAATTTGATCTCAAGATCTGGTGAAAGCAGACTGAAATTAAGTACTGACCTTCATTAGCTGGAAAAGAGAACGAATCACATCGTCCATAAAAGACAACAAGAACTATCCACACGACCAGAAACGAGCCACATCTGGCCATTCCTGAAAAAAAAGCCCTCCGAAATCCCCAACTCAATTTCTTTACAAGAAACACATCAACTCAGAATTCAAACCAAACCCCACTTGGGGAGGACGAATCTGGGAAATGGGGTGGGAGAAAGAAGACAACTTGGAGAACAGAATGCAGTGAATTTGGATGATTTAGAAAAAGGGGATTTGAAGAAAGAAGCTGAGAAGAGAGAAAATAAAAAGGGGGAAATGAGTAAAGTGGAATTGTGTATAAAACTAATGTAAGTGCAGAGAGGTGGAGAGCAACAGCAACTGCAGGTAGAGAGCAATGGCTAAAAAAGAAGGTCAAAATGCAGAAGAGGAAACTTCAACAAACAAAAGCAGAAGACTTGGATTCAAAGAGAGGTTTTTGTTGTAGTATTTCTATTTTATCTGTTTGTACAGGAATAAACGGAACCCAGAGAGAGAGAGACGCTCTCTTCGTTGATTTCTGTATCAATCAATCTCAATCATCATCTTCTCTTAATATAAAAATCTGAAGAGGGAGGATAAACTACTATTATTTATAAAAATTAAAAATCGAATTTCAAGTTGATACGTGTTCAATTTCGTCGAAATCTCGGATATAACACGAAGGGGCATTATGGTCATTTCACATATAACACGAAGGGGCATTATGATCATACATAAAAATCAGACTTAAAACATCAATGATCAGACTTAAATAGCAATGATCAGACTTAAAAATCAGACTTAAAACAGCAATGATCAGATTTAAAACGGCAATGATCAGACTTAAATTGGAATGATCATACTTAAAAATCAGACTTAAAACAGCAATGATCAGACTTAAATAACAATGATCAGACTTAAACAACAATGATCAGACTTAAATTGGAATGATCAGACTTAAAACAACAATGATCAGACTTGTCATAAAAATCAGACTTAAAACAGCAATGATCAGACTTAAACAACAATGATCAGACTTAAACAGCAATGATCGAACTTAAATTGGAATGATCAGACTTAAAACAACTTTGGTCAGACATAAATAGATTATCAGACTTAAAACTATTACTGTAGCAATGGTCAGACTTACAACATCAATGACCAGACTTAAAACTATTAGTGTAGCAATGATCATACTTAAAACTAGGGATGAGTTTGGTTAAAAAAAACCGAACCGAACCGACAAAAATCGAACCGAACCAATTTTTCGGTTTAGTGGAAAATGTTACCGACAACCGAACCGACTTTTTCGGTAAATCGACATTCGGTTTCGGTTTTGGTTCGGTTCGGTTTTCTTTCCTTTTTTTGCTAAGAAGGAAGGTTTTCATTTTGTGTATGTTTGTGCTTTTAATTTTTAAACAAGGATCAAATCTAGGGTTGCTTGTCAGAATCAAATTTATGCTTGTAAGGATCAAATTTGTGTGATTATATGACTCTAGCCAGTTAGGAACTTAGGGATGGTGATTGTTAATTTTTACCACAAACTTTTTCATCACTTTCATTTTTTATTTGTATTCCAAGTAGCAGAAGTCAATTTGAACATGCTAGTTTCTGGCAGAAGTCAGAATTGATTATTTATCATCGACTATTTATTGTTTATTTTTGTTCTTTGTATTCAAGTGGTCGAGTTCCTTTTTTGATTGGCTTATTGATTATTTAATGTTTGTTTTTGTACTCTACAATAGAACAATATTTTTCAAAAAAAATTAAATTAAATACGGTTCGGTTCGGTAAATCGCCAAAACCCAAAATGCAAACCGAAACCGAACCGATATAAATCGGTTCGGTATGATAAACCGACATTCGGTTCGATTTTAGGTTTGGTTCGGTTTCGGTCGGTTTGGTTTCGGTTCGGTTCGGTTTTTCGGTAAAAAAAACCAGCCCTAATTATAACAGCAATGATCATACTTAAAACTACAATGACCAGACTTAAAACAACAATGATCAGACTTAAAAACTACAATGATCCGACTTAAAACTATTACTGTATCAATTATCAAACTTAAAAGTTAAAACTACAATGATAATACTTAAAATAGCAATGATCATACTTAAAACTACAATGATCACACTTAAAACTATTTCTGTAGCAATTTTAAGGACGATTATACCCCGCATCTGTTATGTATTTTTAAATAAGTCCGTTTTAATTTTTTTCATTTACAAAAAGCGCCCCGAATTCCGATCGGTCGAAATATACACGTGTCAATATTTTATTAGATTTTTAATTTTTATTTATAATTGTGGTTTGTATTTGATCTGAACTCTTGTTTTAATACTGTCAATCATTTAATTTTGAGATAATTATCAGATTAAAAATAATTTGAACATCCTTTTTATTAATAAATTAATCATCTGAGAACTAGCTTGGCCTTGCCATATAATTTCATCATTTTTTTTGACAAATATAATTTCATCATTTGAATATCATGTTTAGTTTACAATATTTTTAAAAGAATGAAAAATGAAAAAAAAAACAAAAGTGTAAAAAATGTCATTCCTTGGAGAAAAAAATGTCTCAAATATTATTGTTGATGTTGAATATGTTCATGATTTTTTATAGCGTCCTTAGTAGGGGTGCAAATGAGACGATACGATCGCGAGCTACTCGTGATCGAACTCGGTCAAAGCTCGGTCAAAACTCGACTCGATCTTAAACGAGTCAAGCTCGAACACAAATTTGAAGCTCGTTAAATAAACGAGTCAAGTATGAGCAAGAGGGTGCTCGACTCGTTTATGTTCGCGAACAACTCGTTTATGTGCTCGTTAACATACTCGATTAAAACTCATGTATATTGTCTGAAACTCGTTAGCGAGCTCGATTAAAGTAATTTTTCACACTCTAAAATACTTTTTCAGTGAAAGCTCGTTTCGACTCGTGAAAAGTTCGACTGAAGTTCGTTAAAACTCGTGAAAAGCTCAACTAAAGCTTGTTCCAACTCGTGAAATACTCGATTAAAGCTCTTTAATATTAAATAATCATAATGATTTAAGTTATTTTAAATACTACTCGAACTCGGCTCGAAACTCGTGAAAATTAAACGAGCCGAGCTCGAACACATGTTTTCAAAACTCGATAATACTCGGCTCGAACTCGAACTCAAGAAATTTTAAACGAACCAAGCTGAGCAACCTAATATTCGACTCGACTCGACTCGACTCGACTCGTTTGCAGCCCTGCCTCGTTAGCCCAACAAAAACAGAAAACGCGGAGACCTTAAGCATATCATTTTCATATAACCAAATCAAATATATTTAGGTAGGTAATTAACTGGAGTGGTGGTTGAAGAAATTGATGGAATTAAAAATATAATAAAGACAAAGGCTTGTTGAAGAATTGCTGGTAGTGGTTCTTAAATAAGATTAAATGCTTGATGTTGAAGCCTTCAACCTTTTTTTTTGTTTTGTTGATAAAGATGTTGAAGCCTTCAACTTGAAGGTAACAAATTGGTACCAAAATACGGAACCATTTTATATGGGCAAAGAAATTCATACAATGACTGACTTATTTATTAAGCTAGTTTACATTAATTTAATGACACAAAATGAAAATAAGCTGTAAAAGATGTATGATAAACAGTGTGGTTGCATACCAATTTGAATCCAAGAACTGAAAGAATGTGTATAATTGACAGAGCTTCATCCGCATTGATAATCTACAATGTGTATAACTGACAGAGCTGCATCTTGAATCTAAGAATTATACCTCCAATGGGAGGGTATGCCTGGTTTTTGACGAAAGACAAGTTACATATTTTACATTACTCATATACACAAATAAATTTATTCCATGCTATTTAATTCGGTTTTCTTGTACATCCTGTATGGTGTCTCAACTAAATCTTTCTTGAATTCTTGAGGTAGCGTAAGCTCATCACGAGCTCCTGCCTCTCACCTTCTACTTCTGCAAACTTGAGACTTATCTCTGAGTATCTTTCCTGCAGTTCATTTAGTTCCATTTCCATGGATATGTTTAGTTCCTTTAGTTTCTCCATTTCACTCATCATTGTATTTAGGTTGCTTTGATCACTGCCATAGTCAAATAACATTTCAATTTTCAATTCGAGATAATATGATATGATACTCAACATATGATTACAACAGACCGTCACTTGTCAGAATCAAAAACTGATCGCCTAACAGAAAACAAATACCATTCGGACTTGCCTACCTTGTTGACATTGACATCTCTAGTCCATCCAGATTGGAGTTAGATGTGACATTACAGATGTTTTCATTTATTTTCTGCAAAGAGAAAAAATAAATGTTGTTAGAGGCAAGTTCAACATTGACTATAAAACTACACATGCATAGAAATGATAGAGATGAAGGCAAATATATTCAGTTATTCACAACCTGTTGTACCTGGCAATCAGACAAACACAATGTATTTTGACGTAATTCTTCATCTCTTCTTTCTAACTCCTTCACTTTGTCTAGGAGATCCTTCTCTTTCTCCAAAAACGAATTTGTTGTGGTTTCTAGAAAATTTTCTTTCAACTTTATTTGACCCTGTATTACAGATTTGGCAGGATCATATTGTGTTGTGCAGTTTAATCACTTATATAGTTGTGACCCATTTAGAACAAACACACTTGTTTATGTAAATGGAATAATTCATGCATATATGTTTACCTGCAGCACTCGTATCGATTCCATCAGATTAGCTGCTTCTTTATTAGCTTCGCAATATTCTGTATTGGTTCCATTTGTCAAGGTCGAACTCCCATTTATTCCTTTGAGCTTCTTCTCAGCTAAGCTTAGAGCTTTTTCCTTCTTTTCAATGTCTCTTTTCAGTTGAAGAACCTGCTTCTGCAAATGTTCATTTTCCGACTCGTCCCCCAATGAAGTGTGCTTCAGGATGCTGTTCTGTCTCTCGAGATTTTCCAACTCTAATACAAGGTTTTTCAAAACCCCTTCCTTCTCATATAAAACTGACTTTGTTACAGCCAATTCCTCCATTGACTTGTCTGCTTTCTCAGTAATCACAGCAATTTTATCTTCAAGTTCACTTAGTTCCACATTTCTACCAATTAGCAGCAGCCCAGCTGCATCAGTTGATGAATTTGCTAGTCCCAGTTCGGTTTTTAGCATATCTCTCTCTGTGGATATGGCATCATTGACTTCTGTAAGCCTCTTAACCTCAGCTCTTAGCATTGGCAATTCCTGTGACAGATTGGAAAGTCCATCAAGCTTTTCTTCATAATCCTTCTTAAGTGAGTACAGCTCCTCTGTAGTTTTATTGAGCAAATTTTCAATCCGGTTTTTCTCTAGACGTAACTCAGCAGCTTCATTGATTGATTTCATGGCAAGTTTTTCATTTGCATCAAATGTTGATGCCATTTGCATGGAAAGTCTTTTGAAGTCTTCCTGCAGTCTCTCAGCTGCATTAGCATTTCTCAGTTTCGTTGCTCGTAAAGCTTCCTCAGCTAGGATAGCCCTCTGTTCCTGCTCAATTTTTGAACGTGTAACAGCTTCAAGATCAGATTCAAACTCTTGTGCTAGTTTCTCTAATTTTTCCTCCAAATATATAACTTCAGTTTGAAGTTCACTTATCTTGGTCATGGACTCTGAATATTGCTGTTCATGCTTTCTGAGCTGGTTCTCCAAGCTTTCAATCTGGCCTTCAAGTTCATTTATTGACATGTAAGAACATTCATACTGCATTTTTAATTGTTCTTGCAGTTGGCTTTGCTCCAACTTGTGAGCAATATCATGGTTTTCTTGTTTCAATATTTCGTAGTCAAGAGCCAGTTGTTCCATCTGCATCTCCATCTCATCTCTATCTCTTCGACATATGTTCATCTCATTATACAGATCTATTACCTTCTGTTCAAGGATGCTTGAATCCTCGACATCATTGTGCCTATTTACAAGATCTTCAAGAGCTTTCTGTTCTTCATCCTCTTGAATGCAGCATTTAGAAATACACCTTGGTGTCACAGGCGCAATGTCACACTCACACCTTGGCGACTTTTTGAGTAGATCAGGCATGTCTTTATTCTTTTGCTCCAACATTTCATCAAGGTCCTGCACAGCAAGAAGTAATTCGCTGTTGGATTCTTGCGTCTTTTGCAGCTGTAACCTAAGATGGGAATTTAAGTCCTTCTCAGACTGCAGTTCTTGTCTAAGTTCTTCAATAAGAACTAGCGGGTCCCTAATTCCTCTGTTTCTCACATTTGCTTCATCGATACGTTTTCGCATAGCCTTTAGGTCCTCACACTCTGCTTTAAAGGCATCTCTTTCCTCTCTCACACTAATGAGTTCTCTTGTTAGTTCATTACCTCTCTTGCTTTCTTTCACAATTTGCTTCCGAAGAGTCTGCAATTCCAAACCAGAAAATTCCGCATGTCTGCCCAAGACAACTAGATCATTTCTCAGTTTCTCAATCTCAACATCTGCAGCTGAAAAACATCTCTGTTTTTCGAGGCTATCTTGTGAAGTGATTGTTGAATCATCTGTGTTAACTCCATCAAAACCTGCTGACCATTCCCATTGTTGTTGCTGAAGCTCTTGATTGGGTAATGTCAATGCTTTAGTCATTTGTTTATGAGTCAAGGAATCAAAATTCAGAGATGACTTTGGGCTGATATGACCCTGATGTATGATCAGAGCAAGTTCGCGGGGGGTATTCAGTTCTGAGCTGCACCCTGAACTTGATAGTAAATCAGATTCGCTAGAGATTCGATGGTTTCCATTTGATTCTACATTGTCATTTGAGTTCCTTGCTAGAGGTGTATCCTGTGAACATGCAAAACAAATAATCAATACTATTCAGACTCCCTCCACATTTGATAGTTGATTTAGTTTCTCTGAGAGCAAAACATTGTCTGACGCCTGAAAAGGCCTACAAAATCAACCCTCTCATTAAGTTGGATCAGGCATCTTACCGGCACTGAATTACTAACTGTTTTTTCATCAAATCCCACATCACTGAAGCTGGTTTCTAAGCCCTTTTCCTCAAGTTTTACCTTCACATCTTCACATTCCATAGCTCCCCTGCACAGGCATATACAAAGAACGAGCCCTTCAATCCACTATCAAAACCCAGTGTCTGTCTACACAAGAAACTGAAGATGCTTTACACAAACCTTAGTTCAGTGTGTTCCTGGATCCTTTGAATGGTAACCTGATCCAGGCAAACAACAAAATGATATAAAATTTCAAAACCATAACTAATCTACACCTTCGTTATTGGGCAAGCAGAGATCCCGTGAAAGCTTCAAATTTTCAAACAAAAAAAACGTAGTCTCTAGTGTCTGACAGACTATTAATAAGGATAGAGAAAAAAACAAGTAATACATACATGCAAAACTCCAGCACATTGGGGATTCTGGAACGGAAGTGACACAGATGAAGGCTTGATTGATTCAGCATACTCAGCAAAATCAATTGAAACTTCACCAACAACATTTGATTTCTGATTCCCCTGCGATGTACCAAAACTGAAGCTACCAAAACAAAAAGGCAATAGTAAAATCTACAGAAATTCGAGGTCTCGATTTTGCTTACTGTTGATACAACGAAGCAGTAAACTCTCTCACTGAATTTTCCAGTTTTCGAATCTCGAACGAATTTCACAGTCTCGTAAACTGGATTTTCCCAGCAGCAGGTCCCGTCCTTGACCGCTGCTTTCTCCAACCTACTCGTCGGCTTCCCCACATCCTTCGGAACCACCGAGATCAGCAACGCTTCTCCAACCAACACCGGCACCTGTAACAACACCGACATTGAAAATGAAGCAAATGGAGCCACAACAACAACAACCGTAATTAACTTAAGTACCGACCTGAGTGACGCGGAAGTACAATCTGAAGACTGATTTGATCTGGTTTCTGTTCCTGTCGATCCTCCATCTGGCCGACTTGAACATTGTGGTGAGTCCAGGACCAGCCGTCGCCCGTCGGTGGTCGATGACGTCGACGCACTGCAGCTCATCAACCAACCAGAGTCGAGGATGATGTTTGACACTATCGGCGACGTCCGAAGAAGGTCATCGGAGCAGCCGACGGCGGCGGCGATTATGACGGTGGTGGTGGTGGTGGTGGCGGCGAACGCGATTGGATCTGTGTGTTCAGCGTACGCTGCGTTTGTGTCATTCAAATAGTATCATCTTTACAAAGAGAGTGAGACTCATTTTTTTTCTTTTTTTTTACAAAAATTTTAAAATTTTAAAATAAATATATTAATTTACGTTAGGTGTATGCGTGATGGAGACTGCAAGATTGGTCGCGACGTGTTTGCTCTTTACGTTGCACTAAGCGACCACGTGACTCGTTATTTATCAATTTTTGTTTTTAATAACAATGAATTTTTATTTGTTGGTAATTCCATTTTCGGGGAGTGAGATTTTGATGACGTGGTAGAACAAGATTGGTTCGAATTTAGGGCTACTTATTTCCGTGCCACGGACTGGTAATATTATAATGCTCCTCATTTTAATTAATTAAGAAGAGCGAGGTTCAGGTGTAAATTGATTTATATATAAAAATTACAAATCGATTTTTAATCTGACACGTGTTCTATTTAGGGGTATTATAGTCATTCAACGGAGGGGTATAAACCTAATAATGTTATTTTCAATTTAGTTCACGAGTTCTTAATGATCAGACTTAAACTTGGAAATGATCAGACTTAAAAAATAGCAATGATCAGACTTAAAGAGAGAATGATCAGACTTAAAATTGGTAACTAAACGACTACAAATTGAGAATGATCAGACTTAAAGAGAGAATGATCAGACTTAATATTGGTAACTAAAAGACTACAAATTGAGAATGATCAGACTTAAAGAGAGAATGGTCAAACTTAAAAATTGGTAATAATCAGACTTAAAATTAAGAATGATCAGACTTAAAAGAGAGAATGATCAGACTTAAAGAGAGAATGATCAAACTTAAAAATTGGTAATAATCAGACTTAAAATTAAGAATGATCAGACTTAAAAGAGAGAATGATCTGACTTAAAAATTGTTAATGATCAAACTTAAAATTGAGAATGATCAGACTTAAAGAGAGAATGATCAGACTTAAAAATTGGTAATAATCAGACTTAAAATTAAGAATGATCAGACTTAAAGAGAGAACGATCAGATTTAAAAATTGTTAATGATCAGACTTAATAATAAACAATGATCAGACTTAATATTGATAATGATCAGACTTAAAACTAGTAACTAAAAGACTACAAATTGAGAATTATCAGACTTAAAGAGAGAATGATCAGACTTAAAAATTGGTAATAATCAGACTTAAAGAGAGAAAGATCAGACTTAAAAATTGTTAATGATCAGACTTAAAAAAACAGCAATGATCAGACTTAACGAGAGAATGATCATACTTAAAACTGGTAACTAAAAGACTACAAATTGAGAATGATCACACTTAAGGAGAGAGAATGATCAGACTTAAAAATTGGTAATAATCAAACTTAAAATTAAGAATGATCAGACTTAAAGAGAGAATGATCAGACTTAAAAATTGTTAATGATCAGACTTAAAATTAAGAATGATCTGACTTAAAGAGAGAATGATCAGACTTAAAACTGGTAACTAAAAGACTACAAAATGATAATGATCAGACTTAAAGAGAGAATGATCAGACTTAAAACTGGTAATGATCAGACTATAAATTGATAATGACCAGACTTAAAAATGGTAAATGATCAGACTTAAATAGACAATTATCAGACTTAAAATTGATTATAATCAGACTTAGAATTGATAATGTTCAGACTTAAAATTGACAATGATCAGACTTAGAATTGATAAGGATCAGACTTAAATAGACAATGATCAGACTTAATAATAAACAATGATCAGACTTAATATTGATAATGATCATACTTAAAACAGACAATGATCAGACATAAAATTGATAATGATCAGACTTAGAATTGATAATGATCAGACTTAAAGATGGTAATGGTCAAACTTAAAAAGACAATGATCAGACTTAAAATTGATAATGATCAGACTTAAAGATGGTTATGATCAGACTTAATACTAGACAATGATCAGACTTAATATTGATAATGACCAGACTTAAAATTGACAATGATCAGACTTAAAATTGATAATGATCAGACTTAAATATACAGTGAATCAGACTTAATAATAGACAATGATCAGACTTAAACTTGACAATGATCAGACTTAAAATTGACAATGATCAGACTTAAAATTGATAATGATCAGACTTAGAATTGATAATGATCAGACTTAAATAGATAATGATCAGACTTAATAATATACAATGATCAGACTTAATAATAGACAATGATCAGACTTATTATTGATAATGATCAGAATTAAAATTGACAATGATCAGACTTAGAATTCATAATGATCAGACTTAAATAGACAATGATCAGACTTAATAATAGACATTAGACAATGATCAGACTTAATAATAGACAATGATCAGACTTAATATTGAAAATGATCATACTTAAAACTGGTAACTAAAAGACTACAAATTGAGAATGATCAGACTCAAAAATTGTAGCAAATTTTACTGTAGCGAAAGTCAAATTTTACTGTAGCGAAAGTCAAATTTTATTCCAAATGATCAGACTTAATGCATGTTGATCAGACGTACTGAAGCGAAAGTCAAATTTTACTGTAGCAAAAGTCAAATTTTATTCCAAATGATCAGACTTAACGCATGTTGATCAGACTTAAAAACGTACTGTAGCGAAAGTAAAATTTACTGTAACAAATTTTAGGACGATTATACCCTCCTATTTTTTTATGTATTTTTAAATAAGTCCGCGTGTGTTTTTTTTATTTACAAAAAGAATCCAGAACGAAATGAATTTTTATTGGTCGATTTTTACACGTGTCAATTTTCTTATGGATTTATAGTTTTTATTTATAATTTTGGTTTGTATTTAATTCAATTCCAATTGAGAAAACCATATTCCTTTTATCAAATTTAATTCCAAATATAATTTTGAATTTTGAATTCTGAATTTATTTTATAATTTACACATTTTCAATTAAGTTACGAATTAGTAGGATTTGAATGATGGAACATTGTTGGGAAAAGTAGTGTACACAAAACGTATGAATTTAGTAGAGAGTGGTTAGTAATGAAATCACATGGAGTTGTTATTCTTTTCACCTGCAGTGGACGGTTGCATACCGGTGAAGATTTAAAAGCATGTAATTTTTATTTTTATCAAAAATTAAATTCAAAACGTAAAAGTACTTCAGAAAATATTATAGTTAGTACACGTAGAAAAAAGAAACTGTGCAAATGGTATATTTTTGTAAAAAATACAAACAAATCGCATCCCTTGATTTGATTATTTGGACGGACGGGATTAAATCTCTCGTTTATGATTAATTTCTTGGTGACGAATTATAAATTATTTGTGACAAACTATGTCGTACTTTTGATTCATCAACGACAAATTATACCTTAGTTCTGAAAAACTTTGTAGTTTATACCAAAAATATGATTTATACCTAATCTTTACTCGGTTCACGTATTCATATTGATATTCGGTAAAGCTAATTCAAAAAAGATCAAATATAATCGATCAAATATCGCGAGTGTTAAAACAATATAACTTCGATTGGAAAATTCGAAACATCATAGTGTATTTTGCCTTGCAATTTGTTACATAGGTGTTTAAAACTATCTTTAGGGATGCATGTGGCATTATTCGTCTCATTTATATGACAATATTTGAGACATGAGAAATTTCCGATGTAATTTACATTCCACGGCACGTATCTTGTCACGATAGCATGGTCAACTGGGAAATGCAACATCAGTCAAACTGAGAACGTGCCTCAGCCAAACACGTACCTTTCTTTTCTTTTTCGTTTTTTTTTATTGGGGCTTGGTTATGTTAGGTTAGTATTCATTTTTTTGTTAGTATCTTATGACAGTACGAGGTTTTTCTCGAACGAGTGGTGACGTAGGCCAGCTGGTGAGGTGCTCCACTGAGCCAACCTCAAACCTCAAACACGTACCTTTCTTTGGATTATACATATTCAATCAGGGTCGGTAAAACCACATTAATTTTAAGAGTTATATATACATTTTTTTATTTTAATTTAAACCTCAGAATTTTGGACTTTTATTTTAAAAAAATTGGGACCTAATGCGACGGCTTTAGTTGCTGTTTTTTTATTTTTGATAAACTGCATGTAGCAATTACAAAGGTGAAACAGAGAACTTAAAATTGGAAAATAACAATTCAACTGGGATCACCAATTACAATATAAGCTGTCTCTGTTGAGCTTGAGCCATCTCTGCCTTCAAATAACAAATGCAATATACGTAATCTCATTCGTCACTCCACATGATATCAAAATGCAATTTAGTCATTGCCACACGACTCATTTCAATTTTTTAAAACAAAGATGATTAAATGATATATTAAGTGCTAAAGTTCAACATCCGAATGTACAAGGTCCAAAATGACGAACTTAATGGGTCCGGCATTGATGGAATATTCATACAGTTTCAACGATAGTGCATTAATTTCAAATAAAATTCTCATCCAAACGCTCCTATAAATGATGCAACACTTAAACTATCCCAACGCAAAGTAGAGAAATTTAAGTCACTTACAAAAACTCATATCCTTGCACTTTTAAAGCTCTATGAGTTCTTCATCAGAAAAAACCGATAAGTATCGATCGTTCATCTACGGCAAAGGAGAAGTTAATACCGTATGGAGATACGGCGAGGCTCCGAATTACGATGTTGCTAATAAGCTTTTCGAAGAAGGCCGAACCAAGGTATAATTCCGCTACTTATAAGTTATAATCATTGAATGCTTGAACTGCATGCGCTTATAAGTAGAATTCTGAAAGGTATGGCCAGAAGGATCACTAGAGGAAATGGTTCAAAATCTTGTTAAAACCTGGGAAATGGAGAGTTTTCACAAAATGCGTGTGGAAGATCGCAAGTCAATCGACGCCAATAAGTATCGTTTCAGCCTTAACGGTATACTAATAGTTTATAACAATATAGTCTTATAGTTATTCTTAATTCAGATTACGCATGTGCAGTTAAAACTATGTCGTTTTACGAAATTAACAGGAAGAAAGTGGTTGAACTTGCAAGAAATTCGAGACTTGGGCGGAGGGTATAACAATTTGCTCCAAACTTCGCTACCCGAAAAATATAGAATTTATAACCCGGATGTAGAGACATTCGCGTCATCTCATTTGGCCTTCACTACGGCGTTTCCTCGAGGTTTCGCTATTGAGATTTTCGAGGTCTACTCGGGCCCTCCTCGGATAATGTACAAGTTTAGGCATTGGGGTTTTATGGAAGGGCCTTTCAAGGGTCATGCCCCCACTGGCGAAATGGTCCAATTCTATGGGATAGGGATTTTTGAGGTGGATGATAAAATGAAGGTGGTGAAAGTGGAGTTTTTTTATGACCCTGGTGAGCTTCTTGGAGGACTTCTTAAGGGTCCAAAGATGGATTCTGATGGTAGTTCTAATGCTGATGATCAAATTTCACTGGCCTCATGTCCTTTCTTAAGGAATGCAAGACCGTCTTAAAATATTTACGATATTATCTCGCAGCCTTGTTTTAAAGTACTTGTTTCTCAAATTTGCAGTTTAATAAATTTATGCTAATGTCTTTCTATTCAAATGCTAATGTCTCCTTCAGATGTAAGTTTACAAATTCTGTGTTCCGTAAAAGCATAGACAAGTAATAGGACTGTAATCTTACATCTAGGGCATCATCTCCATTTACCAGAGCACCTGCTCAGCAGGACCATCTCCCCCGTCCTTATAATTGGTTATTAGCCGCCTCCCAATGGAAACCAATCGATCAAAGGTCGTGTTGTTGATTGGACTCAACAACTTCTCAATCTCTCTTTTCTTCTCTGGTTTTTTTAGAGACTCGTTCTTTAAGACTACCAGAATCTCATCAACAGCACCACTAACAACACTAGGAGGTTGCCCACCCAGCTCTTGGTCAATGACACTAAGCATTTCTTCATATGCTGTTATTTTAGGCTGGTAAACACCTCTGACTCTGAGCACACATTCCTCTTGTCCAGTCGGCTGGTCAGTAAGCAAATCCAGTTCCTTCAATTTCTCGTCCAAATCAGCTGGCCTGCCTCTGTAAGCCCCGTCACCAAAAGTCTTAGGCTCAGGCTCTCCTGTCGGCTCACCGAGACGTGAATCCGTGGTAAGCACCAAACTCGAGTTTGCTCTGTACTCATATTGCTTAAGTCGTGCATGCGCCTCAGCACCTCCACCAAGATGTGCCATACTCTCTCTAAAGTCAGAGATTCAAATTCAAACTTCTGCATCAAAGAAGAACAAATCCAATCAAATATACAGAACTGAACATCTCATCTAATTTGTACTATTCTTCTTACAGATAGCACAAAGGAAAACTTACAGTCCAAAAAAACTCTATACAAAAAACAAAACAAAATCAACTTCAAGACAAAACCCTAACCTAACTTCGTCTAACTATCAACAACGAGTATCTACATATTCATCAAAAATTAATATGAAATAAACCAACAGAGAAACAACAACTCAGAGTAAAAAATCAGACACAACCAGCCAAAATCACCAGCTAATCAATCAGATAAACCACAATCATCATCGACCACAAATAAGACAAGCCGAACACACAAATTAAACACCTTCGCGGTTTACACAACAGCACAGACAATACATCTCATGAAATTGAAACCGGAAAACTAAAATCAAATTCAAAACATAGAGATATAAGGGATCGACGGTGTACCAAGTTCAGATTTTGGAACCGGAAAAGATGGCGATGAAACCCTAGCCTCTGCTTCGTGATGGAAGAATATAAAAAAGCGGAGATAAGAAATTGTGATGAACTGTGGCTTATTTATATACGCTTCGGTCGTACACGATTAGGAATTAGGTCAATTGAACCGACTTTAATTGAACCGGCAAGGATAGAATCAGCGTAGAAATTTGAAATTGACTCCCTCAGTGATTTCTCTGTCGTTATTTTCTTCAGCTTCATCTTCATCTTCATCTTCATCTTCGACCTTCCACAAATCCAATCCATCCATTCATCAACCGATCAATCAATCAATCAATCAATCACAATCACTCCTCCAATGCCTGGACATGGCGGTTAAACCCCCATTTCAGCTTCTCCATTAACGACACACCTTAATGCTCTCTCCGCTGCACGTTTTGCCTCCCAAGTAAGTAAATTTTGATTCCCCAGATCTGACTGCTGAATCATTCTTTTGCTTTGTGCATTTTTGTATGTAAAGTTACTGTCTTTCTTCGTAGATCTGTTTCAATGATGAGCTGTTGTTGTTGTTGTTGTTGTTGAGTTGCTCCAAAGTTTAGGGTTACATTGTTGACTTGTTTCTGAATTTTGATGCTTTTCTAATTGATCATTTTTGTTACTGGAATGTGATTGACTTTCTGCATTATGCATTTCACATGTGCAATGAGCTTCAAGTTATGACCTTTTTTGTTAGTGATTTTTGGGCTGAGAATCACTACAAAACTTGACTTGAATTTTCAGGCATTTTTGCTTGTTGAACCTATTTTTGCGTAATTTAGTGCCGTGATACTGTAGTTTTAGGCTTTTAGCATTATCAATTTGAGTGCACTAGTTTATGTTAACCTTATTTCGGTTTCGAAATTGAAGTTCAGGCAACTGTCAGAAAGTTGCTAGGGAAATTAATGTTTCATTTTTTGGGACTTTGTGGATGATTAACACATAAAGAACGAAATGAGAAAAATGCCGACTCACACATTTGCATTAAACATAATGAACATAACTTTCAATTTTTTCTTTTTATTGAGAACATGTTTTTTCTCTTGACATTTTACATTTTATTATAATGTATATCAGACATTGATATTACTTATCTGTTGGTATTTTTCCAGAGTAGGCTTCCTTGTATAGAATGCAATGTTGGTGTAGTACATATTTAGAGTGCCCAATCATATGGATCTCGAACAAGAAAGTAGCCGGTTCGTGTCACAGCCGCAAGTTGTTTCAATAAGGAACTTGTCCTCATCATCTTCAGCATTTTACTCAGCCTATCAGTCACCTTTGTTCTCTCCATCTTCACCAGCTTCTCAATTATCCGAGTCAAAGAGATCAGAAATTCATTTGGACAGTGCGGGGTTAAACGGCGAGCATGCCTCAACTCATGGAGATTCTCGCAAAATATTCAACTCATATGCTCCTGTTGGTGTCTCAAATAGCTTATCGTCTCTTCATGGCAGTGAGCACGCCTCTCTTTTCGGGCACAAAGAAAGGCCAAACAGATCTGGCTGTTACATTGCAGCTCCGTGCACTCCGAGTTCAGCTTCAATATCACATAGCAGAATGAGGAGCTATGATGTTTTCATGGGTCTGCACAGTCGTAAACGTTCTTTGTTGAGATTTGCACATTGGCTTCGGTCTGATTTGGAGGTTCAAGGAGTAAGCTGCTTTGTATGTGATAGAGTTCGGAGTAGGAGTTCCAGAAAACACGGCGTAATTGACAAAGCAATGGATGCGTCCGCTTTTGGAGTGGTAATTCTGACTAGCAAGTCATTCAGAAACCCATATGCCATCGAAGATATGCGATATTTTTCAGGTAAAAAGAATCTGGTTCCGATATATTTTGATTTAGGTCCAGGTGATTGTCTTGTGCGGGATATAGTTGAAAGGAGGGGAGAGATGTGGGAGAAACATGGAGGGGAACTATGGCATACATACGGTGGTATGGAGAATGAGTGGAAAGAAGCTGTTAGTGCTCTTACACGAGACGATGACTGGAGGCTGGAGGGTCAAGATGGTAACTGGAGGGATTGCATTTTTAGAACTGTCACACTCATTGCACTTCGGTTAGGAAGAAGAAGCGTTGTTGACCGGTTGACAAAGTGGCGAGAAATGGTTGACAGGGAGGAATTTCCTTTTCCTAGAAATGATAATTTCGTTGGTAGGCTGAAGGAGCTCTCTGAACTTGAGTTCATTCTTTTCGGTGATGTAAGCGGAGAGCGGGAAAAGGACTACTTTGATCTCCATGCTAAGCCCAGGAGAAAAAATATAAAGCTTGGTTGCACGAGGAAAAGTTCGGCAGGAGAGAGAACAGCAAGCTTCAGGATACACGGTAGCAGTAGAAAGGGAAAAGAACCTGCGGAGTGGAAAGAATCCGAAAATGAAATAGAGTTGCAGACCTGTAATTATCCTCAAGTACAGAAAAAGTTGACGAAGACGAAGAATAACAAAAGGTGTAGTAGGAGAAACAGATACCCAATAATACAGTATGGAAAAGGGATCGCATGTGTTTCCGGGGAACCTGGAATTGGCAAGAGCGAGCTTCTTCTTGAATATGCCTACAGATATCACCAGCGCTATAAGATGGTATTGTGGATAGGAGGAGAAAGCAAATACTTGAGACAAAATTACCTGAACCTCTGGCCTTTCCTGGAAGTAGATGTTGGTATAGAGAATTGTATAGATAGTAACAGAAATAAGAGTTTTGAAGAGCAGGAGGAAGCTGCCATCTTTCGTGTGAGAAAAGAACTGATGAGAAATATTCCCTTTTTAGTAATCATTGACAATTTAGAGAGTGAGAAAGACTGGTGGGATAGTAGACTTGTTATGGATCTTCTTCCACGTTTTGGTGGTGAGACTCACATCATTATATCAACGCGTCTTCCTCGAGTTCTTAACCTGGAACCAATGAAGCTATCTTATTTATCAGGAGTAGAGGCAATGTCATTGATGCAGCGAGATCATAAAGATTATTCGAGTCCGGACATAGGTGCTTTAAGGGTCTTAGAGGAAAAACTCGAAAGGTCAACATTGAGCCTGGCTATTGTTGGAGCAATTTTAACCGAGCTCCCTATTAGTCCATGCAGGCTATTGGACACAATCAATAGAATGCCTGTTGCAGATTTTTCTACCAAAAGCAAGAGAAGTGATCTTGTAAAACGAAAGGCAGCCCTCTTGCAGTTACTTGAGTTTTGCTTCTCAATATTTGATCATAACGATGGCCCTAAAAGTTTGCCAACTCTGATGGTCTTTGCAGGAGCATGGTGTGCTCCAGCACCAGTTCCTTTTTCCTTGCTAACCATAGCAGCCCAGAAGATCCTTGAAAAAAATAAAGACTCCTGGTTTTGTAAAAGAATCATGGGCTGCGTCACCTGTGGATTCTCCACATCATACTCCAAGAAATCCGAAACAGAAGCAGTCTCCTTGCTCGTTAGATTCAATATTGCACGGGTGAGTAACAAACCAGGGCATATCCACTTCAATGAGCTCATCAAGCTTTATGCTCGTGAAAGAGCTTTTGGTGGAGAACCTGAAGCCATTGTGCAAACTCTAATAAGCCGTGGGTCTATTCATCTTCATTCAGAACATTTTTGGGCCTCCTGTTTCTTGATATTTGGATTCGGGAATCCCACAACGGTCAAGCTGAAAGTATCTGATTTACTGGCATTCATCAAAGAAATAGTTCTACCTCTTGCAATCAGGACCTTCGTCACTTTTTCAAGAAGCACCCCTGCTCTAGAACTTCTCCGTTTATCCATCAACGCTCTAGAAGCTGTCGACCAGGAATTTGTTACCCCGGTGAAGAGGTGGTTGGATAAATCACTGTGTTGGAGGCCCGCTCAGACAAATGCGCAACTAAATCCTTCCCTATGGCAGGAACTAGCGCTGCTGAGAGCAACAGTGCTGGAAACAAGAGCCAAGCTCATGCTAAGAGGCGGCGAGTATGGGATTGCTGATGATCTGATAAGAAAGAGTATTTTCATTAGAACTTTCATTAGTGGTGAGAATCATTCAGAGACTAGAGCAGCTCGTGAAACATTAAGTAAAATTACCAGGCTTATTGCAAATGTTCAAATACATACTTCATAAGCTACATTTATACAAATATATTCCAGGTAAATATATTTACTCCATGCGTGCTGTCCGAGTTACATTCAGGTATGTTCCTATTTTGTTTGGCAACTAATCCCAGTAGAATTAATATGGTGCATTTGAATAAATGTGAAAAAAAAAAATATTACCAAGATATTAGGAGGGCAGTGGCCTCCTTTTTTATTTTAATTATTGCCTTTCTGTATCCTTTTTTTTCTTTGTCTCATTTTGTTGGGTCATTTTGTTACAGTTCATACATATCAATCATCATACGAATATATTATATATATATAGATGGACGTTCAAATGTTATGTACTTCTTATTGTGTTATGTGTTATGTCGATTCTGATTGGTTAATGAAAAACAAGGAACCAATCAGAAGCGAGGAACACCGTAACTACGGTGCACCCTCACTCACACAACCCCCCATGCTTTGGAGGTGCACCGTAAGCTCCGTGTTCCTCGCTTCTGATTGGTTCCTTCTTTTCATCAACCAATCAAAATCGATATAACACTTTAAAAACATAACACTCTAAGGACATATAACATTTGAACGCCCCCTATATATATATATATATTTCACTTAAGTAAGAACAAAATATACTACTCAGTTACTGAAAAATGACGGTTGAGGTATAACTCGGTTTTGCTCGTATGAGGTGGTGAAAATGGATTCTTCCGTGTGTAAGTCGACTATGGGGCAAGACGCCGCATGGGCTTGTGCTTCAATTAGATAATGTACTAGATAGTACTATTGTGAAATGATGTAATAATCTTGTACAACTTGTAACACATGTCAAAAAAAAAATCTACATACATTCTCATTCATTTTGGGCTTCTCCTTCTTAGGTTGTTTAGTGTTAGCTTTGATTTTCTTCTTTCGGCTAAGCTAGGCATTAATCTTAATAGTTTGAATCGTGTACGAATCTCTGCTCAGAAGATCGGAGAGCTTATTGGCCTTCCTGATATGGGAATACCCGTTTATAATTTCATTCACCAGGTTCATGTTCTGACGAAACAATACCATGATGAGAACCTAGTTCTCCATTGCACTGACTAAACCATCAAAGTAGTCCGTCATAAGAGTAAGAATTTAGAGCGTATCCCTGATCAAAGACTCCTTGGTAGTCCCTGTCTTAATGAAGAATGGTGCATTGTGAGGGTTAAACTGACAACCTCTTGGTTACAAAGCCAAGAAGTTACTAACTCAACTATCACCCCACATGCAAAATGTATGTAGAATTCTCTAGATAGCTATGAAGAAGTGTGGATGTAGAAGAAGAGACATGGATGTGGAGTCTTCTAGAGTAGCTATTTTTTGCCATTGGATAAAATTGATCCTAGCCATTCATTTGATGTATGGATTAGTATAAATAGGTGTGTCATTCAAAGAGTGATCTCCACCACAAATTAGAGAGTTCTAGTGAGGTTTCTTTGTAAGAGAATTTTCATTCAATAAAATTCTAGTTTTGCATAGGTGCATATGTGGCGATGGTACCATATTTTATGTTATAACGATTCGCAATCCGGCATAACTCAGTGAACTGAAAATACCCACTCTTTCTATCATATTTCACCAAGTTGCTTTTGTCCAATTGAGTTGCAGCCGAATGTATGTACAATAACAAGTATAAAAAATTGTCAAATGAATCAAATTTCAACTTTAAAATTTAATTAGATTTATAAAAATATAAAACCATCACTTAGATTCTTAAGAATAAAAAAAAATAAAGATTTTGACATTTATATAATTTTTTTTATATCGATTTTACTCTGATTTTACAAGAGGTAAAATCATGCTATTGTCCGATTTTACACCAAAACGATTTTACATGCGATTTAACTCGAATTACGTAACTAAAAATGTAAAATCGGACGAATTTAGAATTAACCCGCGATTTTAACAACCTTGCTTACCTAATCATAGCCCATCTCTCCTCCAATAAGGGGTCTCTTGAAAGAATATCATGTGGCAATATGTAAAGAGTTGGATTACGCACATGGGCTTGTACAAGTAAGTATAGTCGAGCCAGTTTAAAGCTTTTCTAGCATGTTGATCAGACTCTAGAACGATTTCAGCGTTGAACTGGTCAGCCAGTTTCGATATGAACTGACTCTTAATAGGAAGCTGGTGATTCATCGTGAATATATAGTAGTCAAGCTCACCGTGGCCCGTGATAATTAATGATGCCTTCTTCCTTTGTTTTGTATTGACTCCCTGCCAGGGGCGGATCCACATGGTGGGGAGGGGGCACCCGCCCTCGATCGATTTTCCGATTTTTCATTAATACTAGTCTAATTCGATGTATTTTTGAATGATTTTTACATCTCGCTTCCAGTCATTTTGATTATATGCCCTCTCTAGTATGAAAATAAATTGCTAGATCCGCCCGTGATCCGAAAATATTTATCTCGCCCCCGGTCTAAAAAATTCCTGGATCCGCCTCTGCTTCCTGCTCGCCCCATCATTTGGATCACGTCCATAGGACTTAATTCAGTCCATGCTCCTTTTTGTGGATCGTATATCTGAGTACCCTTTGATAATCAGTGTTGCGGTTGAAATTAATACTTGCAAATGGAAATTTATAAACAGATCCTCAACGAACACACGATCCTGACTCACCAACCCATAATGATGAACCGCGAAGCCACAAGGCATCAAATCTTTAAGATCATCGCTCCTTACTAAATCAGCATGACTTGCAAGAATATTTGTGCTCAAAAACTTTACAGCAATAATACGATTGGAAAGTGCATATCTTTGATGTCATGATCATGAAAAAAAATATTACCAAGATATTAGGAGGGCAGTGGCCTTCAACATTTACCCCAGAAACTTATTGCCTCTTTTTTTTTTGATTCTTAGGTGGACAAAGCCACCAAAAAGGTACAAAAGCCCTGTAGAGCTAAGATAACTCCGCTATGGATACACTAAAAACAACTTTGTGAACCCTCAACTCCTACCAGATACTAATGATACACTCTTGAAGCTACTCTTTTTGGCTCAGCCACTTCGCATACAATTTTCACTCGATGTCTACATATTGTCCCTTACTTCTTCAATGCTTCTTGTGATGGTTGAGAGTGTGTAAGGGCACTTTGAACTTCTGAATTTCGCCCACCAAGCGACTCGAGCCTTCACTAAATCACCCACAACTTCAGCCGTTCTTCTTTTGTCTTGGAAGCATCTCATGTTTCTCTCTTCCCAAATGGACCATAAATCTATTGACATTTAAGAGTTATTTGAAACCAAATAGGGTCACCTGACTGACGTAAGTCTATCCTGTTTCAGCTGAGTTTTGACAGGATTTTCTTCAGGTATGATTCAGTCTTGCTTGAATTTTCATACCAGTTCTGGGTGAAACAAGCTACAATTTACATGAGACACTAGAATCAGTTATCCTAGCTGATTTACAGCCACCGAAGGAAAAAAAACTTGATGTCATGATTTGGCAATATAAACAGTACCATCATGGCAGGAGACCAAAACAAAAAAATCTGCAGCATCAGTAAAGCCAATAAACCAGTGGCAATCAAGCAGCATGCACAGCATAGACCATCCTACACAGCCAGTGACTTAACCATTGCACATCACTGATCAGCTTCAGCTTGTCATGTATGAATGAAAAACCCGATCCCAGTCATCAAATGATACCACTTGTTCATTTTCAAGCATGCTGTTAAGAAGTTTATGTGCCTCTATGAGCCGTCCCTGATGAAATAATTCACTGATAACTTCTTCATACAGTCTCCTGCTGATCGGGACTTTACTTCCTAACATTTTTTCGAGTAATCTGAGAGCCTTCTTGATATTTCCTTGGTGACAGAACCCATGAATCATAATGCAGTAAGTTGATGAATCAGGCAATCCACATTCACCACCATTCATCCTCTTGAACAATGTCTCTGCTTCCACCGCTTTGTTTTCTTTCCAGAAACTACTCAGTATATTATTGCAAATATGCGTGCCCCCGATAAAATTACCTTTCAAAACTACCTCATCAAACATCTTTAAACCATCATTCACTCTCCCAGTTTCACATAATCCTATCACAAAAGATCCGAGGATCTCATCTGTACAAATGTGCTGCTTCTTTTTCTCCAAATTAAAGAACTTGGCAGCATCTGAATCTCGACCAGCACTGAATAGAGCCTTTATAAAACAAGCATAAACACATGTTTGTGGTACAATGCTCATATTCATCATCTCCTTGAAAAGCTGTTGGGCCTCATCAAGCTTCCCAACACTACACAATGACCTGAAATATGTTTCATAACTCATAAGCCATCACCACTAAAACATCCCTTGTGAAATCTAACTGAAAGATAGCTCTCCTACCCAACCTCGTCAACTCATCTTCAGAATAACTGTTGACACTACCATTTCTTATCAATTTGCGAAACAGCTTATCGGCCTCCCTAAACTTACCAGATTTACACAACCCGTACAGGAAACTCACAAACAAACATACATCCATCTTAAACCCAGCTCATGTAGGCAGTACACATGCAGAACTGACTATTGGCTGCAATCTGAAGCACATGGTACGTTCTTCATACATTTTACATATTGCTTTCACAAACAAAAAGCATGCTCTTGGTGGCTTGTATCTATGATTGTTCGCATTTGTGTACCAATTCTTAACTCTATTATGCAGATCTGGTAAATGGTGTCAAACTAAAAATAATTTGCATTACGGAAAAATTACTATTGTTTAAAAAGAATTATTACATTAATTAAAATAACCGTCAATTTTCATTAAACTAAAAATAAAAAAACTAAAAAAACATAAAAAAAACTAAAAAGAAAACTAAAACAAATATTTCCATATCACGAAAATCATAACGTCTGGTGAATACCAAGGTAGTAATGCATTGCTCAAATATAGAGAAATGTCAAGTAAAAAGTATAGTAATTTATCTCTTACACCACCCACCGTTTTTTTTCCGATTTATAAGTGGTCTAGCCACCAAAAAAGTACACTGGAACACCGAAATGTGTAGTAACGCTTACAACTTAATATAAATCTAGAGCTTTACTCACTAATGACTATCCCCTACCTCTGATAATACTTGATATCAACCTGGATATTAACCAAGTCGCACTTCAGCTTTGCGCCACTCTGCTCCCTTCTTTGTGACTTGGATTATATCCTGGCCTAGCTGCCAATCTGCCAAGACTCGTCTCTAATGACTTAGAAACTTTCCCTCACTTCTTCAATGCATCTACTGATTGTTGAGGTTGAATATGGGCATTTCGAGCTTCGGTATTTCGCCCACCATGCTAGGCGAACTTTCACTAGTTCCCCAACATCCTCTACTAGCCTCTTCTTGCTCTGGAAACACCTGTTATTTCTTTCTTCCCAAATGGACCACAAGACTGCATATCCCAGCGTTTTCCATACTCTCTTATATGACTTTGATGTGCCTACTAGTGCCCAGCTCTCGAGTATGATTTTTGCTGTCTCCGGCATTACCCAGTTTGCTCCCCACCAACTGATGCTCATAGTCCATAACTTCCAGCTCCAAACACAATGCAACAATAGATGATCAGCAGACTCCTGTGCTGACCCGCATAACACGCATACAAGGTCCTCCTCCCTTCTTATCACTCTTCTTTTGAAGAGGGCTACCTTGGATGGCAAACTATCGACATAAACTCTCCATATCAACATCTCCACCTTAGGTGGCGCCAGTCCCGACCAGAGTTGGAACGACATTTCTTCCCACTTTTTCTTCTTTTTTCTGATTGCCATGGCTGCCTGCATTAGCGAATTAGTGATAAAGTTCCCATCTGCCGAGAAGGATCATACTATCATGTCCTCCTCCCTATGTTTCAGCTGGATGTGCTTCAAGCTCTCTTCCAATTCTCTTTTATTTACTTCTTCCCATTGGTATAGGGCTCTTCTAAATTTCAGCTTCCAATGCCACACGCTACCGGACCAGCACCACATCTCCCACACTGAAGCTCTATTGTGCACTGCCAGAAGGAATAGCTTTGGTATTATACTTTGATGGGCTTGTCCCCCAACCAAACATCGTGCCAGAATGAAGTCGAATTGCCCATTCCTAGCTTCAACTTTAAACCTTCCTTGAACGCCAAGGCCACCTCAGAGTTCCCTTGCACAGTCTTTATGATGTCCTTCCATCCTTTGGATAATCTATATGGAGAAATTGAGGTCTCATTAGGGACATGCACTCTCTTTATTTCATACTTCTCTAGCACCATCCTCCTCCACGGACCTCCTTTACCGATCACCAATTTCCACCATCACTTGGCCAAGAGGGTAAGATTCATATCCACCAAACCATGGATTCCCAGGCCTCCATATTTCTTTGGCTTTGTAATCGTAGACCACTTTACATAATGGATTCTCTGCCTCACGTCTGAACTGCCCCATAGGAACCTCCTTTGAATTCTCTCCATTTCTTGAGCAACTGAAATTGGCATTTTATACATTGATGCATAGTACAAGGGGAGGTTGCACAACGCCGATTTGATAAGCACAACCCTTCCCGCCATGGATAAATTAGCACTTCTCCATGAGGCAAGTTTCTGTTTGAAAATCTGAAGAATTGGGCACCACGTACTTATTGTACCCGGGTTCGAACCCACTTGCATTCCTAAGTAATTCAGCGGGAACTTGCCCATTGGACAGCCCAGAACATCCGCAAACTTCTGCACCTCCTCTTCGTCCAAGCTAATGCCTAAGCATCTACTTTTACTAAAGTTTATACTAAGGCCAGAACAGACAGCAAATGAGGTTAGGATATGCTTGATTTTGCGGACTTCTTACATCTCAGGCCTACAGAATAGAATTGTATCATCGGCAAACTGCAAATGTGTCAGACTGGCCCCATTCTTCGCCCACTCCACTCCGCTAATCCTACCTTTCTGAACAGCGTAGTTCAGAATCCTAAAAAGCCCTTCAGCCGCCAATAGAAATAGGAATGGGGAGAGGGGATCTCCTTGGCGAAAGGCCTCTCTCCATAAGAATTACCTTTGTAGGAGAACCATTGTTGAGGATCGATAGAGTAGCTGAGGAGTAGCACTCCGACATCCAGTCCATCAACTTAGCCCCAAATCCCATGCCCTCCTGGACTGATCTCAAGTACTCACAGGATACAGAATCGTACGCTTTTTTGAAATCCAGCTCTATCACTAATGTTGATCTTCTTTCCTTTTTTACTGCGTGAATGAGCTCGTTGACGATCATTATGTCATCCAGGATGTTCCTGTCTGTGATGAAAGCAGTCTGGTTTGGACTAATAATATGTGGTAGTACTGAACTGAGTCTTCTAGACAGGCACTTGGACAGGATTTTGTACATGGAATTGACGAGACTAATAGGCCAGAAATCAGCGAAACCTTGGGGATTCATACACTTCGGGATCAAGGCAAGATGGGTGATGGACCAAAATTATACGAATCATAAACACAGTACAACCCCCTTAATTAGACATTTTGTCTATTTAACTTTTGCTTGTTAGTTCAGATATATTTTTGCAGGGTAATTCAGAGCTTAGAGAGAATACACACTAAAGAGGAGCTTTTAGAGCAGAAAAGATGTTACGAGTCAATCCAAGGTCAAGATCATATGCCGACTGAAGAAATATCAAGGATCCTGACATTGAAGCACTCATAACAAATTAATCAGAAGAATCAGGAGAGGAATCAAGACAGCCTGGAGAAGAAACACATTGACAGTTTTGTGAAAAGACTGCACAAAACTGTACAAAATTCACATTGGACCAAAAGGACCGGCCACTTGTTGAAGAGGTGACCAAGGGAGGAGCTCCTCCCCTTCCACCACCGGCAACCGGCGGCTCCTCCTCCCTTGACCGACGGCTTTTTGCTCCTCCACATGTCTCCTCCTCCTTGCTCCTCCTTCCTCCTCCCTTGGATCAAAAGACATGTGGTGGCTCCTCCACCCTCCATTCTCCTCCTCCAATATGGATGGCCTCCACATGCAACCATCTCCACCCTCCATCTCCACCCTCCATGGCTATAAAAGGAGGAGCTCCTCCCCTCATTTTGAAAAAAAGGAAGCAACCTCACTTGTAAAATCACTTCTCTCTCTAAGTTATGTATTTGTAAGTTTGGCTTTGGAAATAAAGGATAGCTCCCTTGGCGCTTCAAAAAAAAGAAAAAAAGGAAGCAACCTCACTTGTAATAAATCACTTCTCTCTCTAAGTTATGTATTTGTAAGTTTGGCTTTGGAAATAAAGGATAGCTCCCTTGGCGCTTCAACGGTTGTAAGTATTATTTTTAGTATTTATTCAACTGTTTTATTTCCTTAGTTATAATGTTTAGCGCGATGAATAGTAGCTAAACTAGTAGTTCGGTAGAAGGGGCGCACTTGTATTATAAAATGTTTTAGACTATTAACTTAGCGTCTCGTCTTAGTATTCAAAACTTGTTCTATGTGCCATATATCAAGTCAGAGTTTCCAAGGTTGAGTGGAAGCTGTCACAAGCAAAGCTCTTCCGAGGGAATTCGTGATCATACTCGGTAAGTGGAAGCTATCACAAGCAAAGCTTATCGAGGAGTTCGACTTATCTAAAACACCACTTGGTCAATAACGTAACTGGGAGATCAAGTGGATGCACATAAAGCTAAGATACTTCGAAAGGAGGAATTAGTCTTAAGTAGAACAAGTGTTGCTTTAGACGATGTTGCAAGTCTTGCGCTACGAAAGGGCCTCGATTCATCTTTGAATACTTAGATAATTCACTAAGGGTCAATGATAAACAGGATATAATACAAGGCCCCTGAAATCGAACATTTCTCTTTAATTATAAACTGCAATTTACTTTCCAGTACTAAAACTAACCAACCAAACAATCAATCAAGCAATCACTTAGCTGGTAGCTTTAAAACCAACCAACCGACCTAAAACACGCTCTCTCGCTGGACAACCACCTCAAAGAACATCTATTCCCCTGATTCCCTTGGGTTCGACCCCTACTTACCAAGTACTACCCAGTAGTATAGTTGATAGTGCTAAAATATATGCATTTTAGGCGACCTCTATGCTTATTGTTCTGTTTGTTTTATCACGATTTCACTTGCTATTTGATGTCTTGTGGTTCATTTCAGGCGAGTTACAGAGTTTAAGCTGAGAACACAAGTGGGCATTGATTTTGGAGCAAAACCGAGCATTTCGGAGCAAAAACATGGACTTTCGGGCAATCGAGACACGCAGACCTCTCCGGAGTATTTTGGACCTACAGATCTCATGTGGTGTCCGATTTGGTCAATTCAAAGCTTGTTGGAAAGCTAACTCAAAGGGCTACAACTCTCTAGTTGACGCCGAGACCCAAATCGGACGTTAAGACAGCAAAAAGAGGCCAGCAAGAGACCATGCGTTTGCACAATAATGTCATGCGAACGCACAGACTCGACCAGTCGCATGAGAAAGGCATGCGCTCGCATGAAAGGCTCCAGAGCTCGCATGGCTTCGACCAGTCGCATGAGAAAGTCATGCGCTCGCATGAAAGTCTCCCAAGCTCGCATGAACTTGACCAGTCGCATGAGAATCTCATGCGGTCGCATGCCTCAAGCCCAAGCTCGCATGACCAACTTTTACGCATTCATGCGCTCGCATGAAGTCATGCGCTCGCATGATAATTTCATGCGCTCGCATGAAGTCGTAAAAATCAGATTTTTAACTTTGGGGTATAAATAGAAATTTAGGGTTTCCAAAACCGTGTTGATTTTCTGGGATTTTTCTGAGCATTGGAAGAGAAGAAAGCTTGGAGAAGAAGCCGGAATTTTACATCATCATCAACTACTTGGATCGTGGATCGTCCTTCATCATTATTTCTCCATATTGGTTCTAGAATCCTAAACCCAACTTTGTTTATGTTTTTCTACTCATCTACTATTGATATGGGTTGTAACCTCACCATGAGTGAGTAGTGATATTGGTTGGGGTTCTATGAACCCCTAGACATGTTTGTGACCATATGAATACCATGAATACCATTGATGAATGATTTTACACATGACTTTTCTTCATTTGAACTTAATGCTATTTGAATTACCTATGACATGTTTTTGACAAGTCCGAAATAGGAATTCTAGTTGATTCCATACTTGATGTAGCTAACCCCTGAAAAGTATGTTATCAAATGATAGAAATGAAGGAACATTAGGATTTTAGTGTTACATGGCGATGCTTTAATCTTAATGAGGATGGCTTGAATTTAACAAGTGCATGATTTATTTAGCCAATAAAGCGCGAGTGTGAGGCTAGATAAATAATGCACTATAGCACCAATAGAGCGCGAGTGTGAGGTGCTATGCGAGGTGTAACCTCTTAATGCTAGGTTGTAGCGCGAGTGGAACCCAGTATTAATGTTACATGGCTAAATTCTACATGAGTATGTTCGAATTCATTAATGGTGTTCTAATTTGCAGTCACAATAATTGTCTAGGAGGGATTAGAACCCTAGTCATCTTTAATTGATTGTTTACCTATTTCATCGACTAAATCTCTTTCTAGGATAGTAAATCATTTTGCTACCGACTTTTTTTGAGGGTCAAACCCCCCCAAACCATTAGACACTCTAGATTTAATCGTAGCACTAATTAGTTTAATCACCTATCTTTTGGGTACGACCTTGGGTTTCCCAAGTCAAAATATAAATGTTTTGATTAACCGTGTTTGGCATAAGTATTTGATAATTCTTATCGAATATTTACACTGAATTACAATCGATCAAATGGCGCCGTTGCCGGGGATAGGTTAATTAACTATTGTGCTAGTAGATTTTATCTAGTTATTTTATTCTTGTAAATATTTTTCTTTCTCTTATGCTTGTATATTCTTCTTTTTCTCTCATATTCCCTTACTAACTTCGTTTATCTTGTTTTGCGAGGATGGATCAATATAACCAACAAGTCATGCGCGATGAAGATTATTATGAAGAGGATTTCTCCTCAAATTCTGAAATGAAAGATCAAATTAGTAATCTGAAAGAGAAAATGGATAGCATGATGAGTATGGTTAAGGCTTGGGTTGACAAAAAGAAGTGTGAAGACAATGAAGACTATTATGAAGATGATCAACCGAATGCCCATTGTGAAGACTATTGGATGAACAATCAAAGCCGACAAGTCTTTTCCAATGAGGGATATTATCAAGAGGAGGAGCAACAATATTGGAATTACCAAGACCATGACTATCAAACTAATCGTTATAATTTGGATGGGGATGACCAAGAAGAGGAGCAACCAAACGGCTATTGGGAAGACTCTTGGAATCCATCACATACCCACGCTCAAAATTGGAATGATAGTCAATGTTTTGATATTGAAGGCTCCTACCCTCCATACCCTCAACCCCCTCAGCCATCGAATGAGCCCTCCGGTTTTGAAGCCATGCTTGCCACATACCTAGAAAACCAAGCAAACCAAGAGAAGATGGACGCTCAATTGAAAATATTGGAGGCTCAAAACCATGAGTTAAAAAGAGAATATGCTAAATTGAGGGAGATGGATGCTCAACACCAAGTTTTGGAAGGCGAATTGGGGCAACAATCAATGGAAAACGAAAACTTGGATGAGGGAGAGGAGGTACCCGAAGAAATAGTCCTTGAATCTAATGTCTCAAGGGAAGAATGGGATCAAGAAATGGAGGATAAATTTTGGAGAGTCGGCTCCGTAATTCGTTACAACCAAATGGATGGTGAGTCATGTGATGAAGAAGAGATGGAATGCAAAAGTGAAGCATCCTTCACCACTAGCACATCTCAAGATCATTTAGACGAGAACACACAAGAGCTCGACATCCATTTGACGCTCTCCGATGAGGAATTCTTCAATGACGATGCCTCATGCATAGAAGAAACATCCTTGGTCAATGAAGAAGAATTTCTTCCTCCCGGCACTTGCGAGCTTGAATGTGAATCCCAAATTCTTGTGGATGATGGATTAAAGGAAGAGCGTATAGAGACTAAGAGTCTTCAAGGGTATAGAGACTTTGTTGAGGTTTTCATGGAAGAGACTAAAGAGTCACCTCGCATTCAAGAAAACAAAAGTTTAATGAGGGAGATTGAGAATTGGGCACCCAAGGAAATAATTGAAAACCTTAAGGAGGGTGTGCCCATTATTCTCGAGACAAGTTATGAAGACCCTTTCTTCACTACTTCGTCTCGAGACAAGTTTTGGAGCTTCTTGCCATATTTCCAAAGACTATTCGGAAAAAGCTCCCATGGCCCCTTAATTTTTAAGGGATTTTCATACTTGAAGGGGCCATGCTCCCAAAGGAAAGTCCATTGTAGGCTCAATGGGAGGAAATTCAAATGGGATTTGAAGGTGGTTTGACACGATCAAGTACAAGGCCCCCACTTGAGGAGGGATCTTAGCAAAAGACTCCTCAAGCGTGCTTCTTATCTCCTAAGAGGAGAATCGACTCCGTCTTAGCCAAGACGTTAAACTAGGCTTGTGAGTGTTTTCCCTCCCGATCTTTAAGTATATCTATTTTGATTGGATTTCTATTTACTTCGTGCAAGAATTTGAGGATATGAACTATGCATGTGTGAATGCCTATTTTTGATGATTTCTTAACATGTGCTTAGTTAACTAGATGTCTTGATAGGGCATAAGTGTGGGGTGTTGAAATTTTGTGCATGAGTGTTGATGTACGATTTGAGATGGCCTTAGAAATTTCTGTCTATAACTCCGTGCGTTCGCACAGATTGTTCGTGCAGTCGCACAAAGGGCCTTTCCTTCACTCCGTTAAGATCGAATAAATTCCATGTGTTCGCACACTTATTTCATGCCACTGCCCACATTTGTGCGTTCGCACAAACCCTAGCATGCGTTCGCATGCCCTTCTAGTGCCCTTCTAGTGCGGTCTTGTGATGAAATTTTGAGTTGACTTGCATGATGTTGATACATTTACGATGATGATTTCCCCTACCTTGTATGCTTAACACTCTCATTCTTAGTTTCATGTCTTATAGAAGAAAAAGGGGAATCATCATTCGAATCTTTTGTGCAAGATCAGTCGCCCAAGGACTAGACGCGCATGGCAACATCTCTCGCGTTGAAAAGGCTACCTCCAAACGAGAGAAGTCCTTCTTAACTCTCTCTTTGCCCTCCATTATATCCATTGCTTAGGGACTAAGCAATTGCTAAGTGTGGGGTGGCCTATGTTTTGACATGTTTTTACTACATGAGATGTTTGTTGTTTGCTTGACGTGATTTTATGTGTGAA
Source organism: Rhodiola kirilowii (assembly GCA_033675215.1). Taxonomy (NCBI): domain Eukaryota; kingdom Viridiplantae; phylum Streptophyta; class Magnoliopsida; order Saxifragales; family Crassulaceae; genus Rhodiola; species Rhodiola kirilowii. The sequence goes on from CM066201.1 coordinate 1,041,953, forward strand.
ATCCAATCAATTTATATGATTAAGGGAAAACACTTACACCATTGCACAATTCATTCAAAATTTTGAAATATTAATGAAAACAAAAAGTCTAGGCAAGGCTACATTTCGATAAACTTCATCTTTAAATTCAACTAGTCGTGCATGATTTTACTTGATTGATCCTTTAGATGACTAATGGATTGGATTGTTGATTTTCATTCTTGAGGATCAAAGCATCTACTAGCATTTCTTTATCATTTATTCTAAGCTTTTTCTCGTTGAGACTAAAGAGTTGATCTTTGAAAGCATAAAATCGAAAAAAATATAATTTTAAAACTCTTGCATGCCATGACTGCCTTTAGGTGACCTTAGTTACCTTGTTTGTCTTGTGGATTTGTCTTGTTGGTTTGTCATGCTCCATTTTTCACACTTAGCCCTTTGTCAAGGTTCTAAGTGTGGGGTCAAAAGAGGGCAAGAAAAAAAGAAAAGAAAAAAAGAAAAAAATAGAAAGAAAAAAAAGTGTGAAATAAGCCCCAAACCCCTTCCTTATGATTGATCACCATTAGGAAGAACTTTAAAGAAGTATGTGCTAAGTGCCGAGGGTTAGGAAGGTAAGTTCCCCCTCGAAAGTGCTTAGTACGGCTTCTACCCCCTTTAATGTTTCAATTAGACTTGACAATCGGCTATTCCGCCATTCTCTAGCATGAAAACCAATAAGACCATTGAAGCTTACTAGTAAGAATTCACTAAGGGACGAACCTCGTATTCTTTTATACTTAGGCATGATGTGACTTGCAAGTGTTTACAAAAACCTTATTGTTGGAACTCCTCTTCTCTTATGACTAAGTGACCTTTGCGTCCTAGGCTTGAGAATGAGTTCAAAGCTCACAAGCCAATGGACTAGCCTCCTTGCTAGCATTGGTGAGTGATCCAACAAGATTGCTTTGCAACGATTAGATTGTCTTCTTGAAGTCACTAATATAGAAAACGACTAGAATCCTTGATCAAAGACTTATTAGTCTATGTTTTGATTTGCTTGAATGTCTTGATGCATGAATTTCTATAAGGATTTGAAAAGGTTTCATGTAGTGATTGAAATGCACATATCTAGTTGAATACATTTTGAACTTCATGAAAAACACCTTGCCTAGTACTTTGAAAATTGTGACCTTAAAATGCCTAATTGGATGATTGTTCTCTTTGTGGGATTTGTGAGTATTCCCGTGTCTGAAAACTCTCAGGAGACTACAACTCCTCCACTAGGGTAGCCTAGGGGTTTAAAGGCTTGGTGCATTCGCTAAATGCACTCGTGTCACCTACGAAAGTGGTTTATCAAAAGTAGTATTTGTTTCTTTGTGTTTTTAGTTAGTTTTCGTGACCATATGGAGTTTCCTCTTAACAGATCCTTAGTAGTTGAAATGCGATGTTGTTGATGATCTATATGATTAGTTTGCTCGGGACGATCAAACGTTAAGTGTGGGGTGATTTGATAGTGCTAAAATATATGCATTTTAGGCGACCTCTATGCTTATTGTTCTGTTTGTTTTATCACGATTTCACTTGCTATTTGATGTCTTGTGGTTCATTTCAGGCGAGTTACAGAGTTTAAGCTGAGAACACAAGTGGGCATTGATTTTGGAGCAAAACCGAGCATTTCGGAGCAAAAACATGGACTTTCGGGCAATCGAGACACGCAGACCTCTCCGGAGTATTTTGGACCTACAGATCTCATGTGGTGTCCGATTTGGTCAATTCAAAGCTTGTTGGAAAGCTAACTCAAAGGGCTACAACTCTCTAGTTGACGCCGAGACCCAAATCGGACGTTAAGACAGCAAAAAGAGGCCAGCAAGAGACCATGCGTTTGCACAATAATGTCATGCGAACGCACAGACTCGACCAGTCGCATGAGAAAGGCATGCGCTCGCATGAAAGGCTCCAGAGCTCGCATGGCTTCGACCAGTCGCATGAGAAAGTCATGCGCTCGCATGAAAGTCTCCCAAGCTCGCATGAACTTGACCAGTCGCATGAGAATCTCATGCGGTCGCATGCCTCAAGCCCAAGCTCGCATGACCAACTTTTACGCATTCATGCGCTCGCATGGTCCATCCATGCGCTCGCATGAAGTCATGCGCTCGCATGATAATTTCATGCGCTCGCATGAAGTCGTAAAAATCAGATTTTTAACTTTGGGGTATAAATAGAAATTTAGGGTTTCCAAAACCGTGTTGATTTTCTGGGATTTTTCTGAGCATTGGAAGAGAAGAAAGCTTGGAGAAGAAGCCGGAATTTTACATCATCATCAACTACTTGGATCGTGGATCGTCCTTCATCATTATTTCTCCATATTGGTTCTAGAATCCTAAACCCAACTTTGTTTATGTTTTTCTACTCATCTACTATTGATATGGGTTGTAACCTCACCATGAGTGAGTAGTGATATTGGTTGGGGTTCTATGAACCCCTAGACATGTTTGTGACCATATGAATACCATGAATACCATTGATGAATGATTTTACACATGACTTTTCTTCATTTGAACTTAATGCTATTTGAATTACCTATGACATGTTTTTGACAAGTCCGAAATAGGAATTCTAGTTGATTCCATACTTGATGTAGCTAACCCATGAAAAGTATGTTATCAAATGATAGAAATGAAGGAACATTAGGATTTTAGTGTTACATGGCGATGCTTTAATCTTAATGAGAATGGCTTGAATTTAACAAGTGCATGATTTATTTAGCCAATAAAGCGCGAGTGTGAGGCTAGATAAATAATGCACTATAGCACCAATAGAGCGCGAGTGTGAGGTGCTATGCGAGGTGTAACCTCTTAATGCTAGGTTGTAGCGCGAGTGGAACCCAGTATTAATGTTACATGGCTAAATTCTACATGAGTATGTTCGAATTCATTAATGGTGTTCTAATTTGCAGTCACAATAATTGTCTAGGAGGGATTAGAACCCTAGTCATCTTTAATTGATTGTTTACCTATTTCATCGACTAAATCTCTTTCTAGGATAGTAAATCATTTTGCTACCGACTTTTTTTGAGGGTCAAACCCCCCCAAACCATTAGACACTCTAGATTTAATCGTAGCACTAATTAGTTTAATCACCTATCTTTTGGGTACGACCTTGGGTTTCCCAAGTCAAAATATAAATGTTTTGATTAACCGTGTTTGGCATAAGTATTTGATAATTCTTATCGAATATTTACACTGAATTACAATCGATCAATAGTCGCAAGTAGCGGACTATTATAAATTTATTTGCACAAATCGCTTTAACGACGAGCGGTCTGTCAATGGGTTGTGTTGATACCCCTCGATAGCCTCCCATTTTTGCAAAACTCATTGATGAAACTAACCACCTCATCCCCACAATAAGCCAGAATTTCTTATAGAAATTGATATTAAAGCCATTGGGCCCGACACCTTGTTCCCATCACAATCTCTAAGAACTGACAGTATTTCCTTCTCAGTTACTTCACTCTCCAAAAACAACCTCTGATCTTCATTCAAGAATCCAAAGGATAACTCCCCTCAGTTACTACATATGCTTTAATTGAGGTTCAACAACTACATTATTGATGATCCTTGTTCTCTTATACTTTTTATAATTGTTCGTAGTTGTTATTTTCTGGTATAGACTGATTAATTAGATTCACAATTGTTCAGTTACTACATATGCTTTAACCGAGGTTCAACAACTACATTATTGATGAACCTTGTTCTCTTATACTTTTTATAATTGTTCGTAGTTGTTATTTTCTGGTATAGACTGATTAGTTAGATTCACAATTGTTCATATTCATTGGCCAGTGTATACGGTCAAGCTTTTAGTTGGGGTATGTTTGTTGTCGGATCACAAACTACCAACATGATTGTCATTTACAGATGCTATTTCAATTTCTGATGGTCTAGTTGATGGTTAATATATATCAGGACTTCAAGAGATAACACGCTTTGCAATTCAGTGAAAGGATTGCGAGAGTTCAAATGTTATGCAGCAAGTCATGCCATCTCAACACATCCCGATTAAAAACTTTTTTGCCACCTGAACAGCCTGCTCATTTGCAAAATAACACAAGTTAAATTACAATTTGGTCCATTTGTATTACAATTTTCGGAGTACATTTTTTGGATATTTTATTATATAAAATCTAAATATTATTGGTAATTTGATTTTATGCATACTAATATAATTTTCTTATTTCTCATTTAATTTATTTTTATAAATTTTGAAATATTTTATTTTATTAAATTAATTATTAGTAAAAAATTAAAATAATAGTAAATTAAATACTAATTTACGTGATCAGGGGTAGGGGTGAGCAAAAACCACTCCGCATATAAAAATCGCTCCGCATGTAAAAACCGCCCGCTCCGCACCGCAAAAGCGTGTTCGGTTAATCGCACCGCTTTTGGAAAAAACCGATTTGTCAAAAACCGCACCGCAACCAAATAAAGCGGTGCGGAAACGGTTCTTTATCTTAAACAACCCGGTTTAAACCGCACCGCACCGCATATACAATTAATTATTAAATAATCTAATAATTAAATAATTAAATAATCAAAATTAATACGTTTAAAAAACAAATCATATAATTTCAGGCCCAACCCTATGCCCAAAACACAAAATTTAATTAAATTTTGGTTGGCTCTTATGTTTAGGGTTTGATGTGTACATCTTTTGTCATTTGAATGTTTCAGCATTGTTTATAACATCCGATTTTAATGTTTGAAGCTTTGTTGTTGTAGGTAAACAAGTCAAATAATTGTAGCAGAAGCATAAGTTTTAAACTTTTGTTATGCGGTTTTTAAACCAAACCGCACCGCACCGCACCACATAATGTGGTGCGGTGCATATTTGGTTTTTACTTTTGTAATGCGGTTTACGGTTTGAAAAATTTCCAGACCAGATTATGCGGTGTGGTTGCGGGGTTACCCTTAAACCGCACCAACCCGCACCGCGCCACCCCTAGTCAGGGCTGTTTTGCTTTTGGCTACACTCCAAATAACAAGAGTGGAATGGGAAAGTTCTTTTCTGAAAGAGGTATATAAACTGTTTCCAAAAATAAGAAGCTACAATTTACATGAGACATGAGAACCTCAGTTAACCTACCTGATTTACAGCCACAAAAGAAAAAGAATAGATGGCATCATTTGGCGATATAACAGTACCCATCATGGCAGGAGACCAACACACAAAAAATCTGCAGCATCAGTAAAGCCAATAAACCAGTAGAAATCAAGCAGCATGGATCATCGTACACAGCCAGCTACTTAACCATTGCACATCATTGAACAGCTTCAGATTTCATTTCAGGCAATAAACTTCACCTTGTCATGTATGAATGAAAAGCCCGATCCCAGTCATCAAATGATACCACATGTCCATTTTCAAGCAAGCTGTTAAGAAGTTTATGTGCCTCTATGAGCAGTCTTTGATGAAATAATTCACTGATAAGTTCTTCATACAGACTCCTGCTGATCGAGACTTTACTTCCTAACATTTTTTCGAATAATCTGAGTGCATTCATGATATTTCCTTGGTGACAAAACCCAAGAATCATAATGGAGTAAGTTGATGAATCAGGCAATCCACATGCACCACCATTCATCCTCTTGAACAATGTCTCTGCTTCCACCGCTTTGTTTTCTTTCCAGAAACTACTCAGTATATTATTGCAAATATGCGTGCCCCCGATAAAATTACCTTTCAAAACTACCTCATCAAACATCTTTAAACCATCATTCACTCTCCCAGTTTCACATAATCCTCTCACAAAAGATCCGAGGATCTCATCTGTACAAATGTGCTGCTTCTTTTTCTCCAAATTAAAGAACTTGACAGCATCTGAATCTCGACCAGCACTGAAGAGAGCCTTTATAAAACAAGCATAAACACATGTTTGTGGTACAATGCTCATATTCATCATCTCATTGAAAAGCTTTTGGGCCTCATCAAGCTTCCCAACACTACACAATGACCTGAAATATGTTTCATAAGCCATCACCACTAAAACATCTCCTGTGAAATCTAACTGAAAGATAGCTCTCCTACCCAACCTCGTCAACTCATCTTCAGAAACACTCTTTACACTACCATTTCTTATCAATTTGCGAAACAGCTTATCGGCCTCCCTAAACTTACCAGATTTACACAACCCGTACAGGAAACTCCCAAACACACATACATCCATCTTAAACCCTCTCTTTATCAATCGCCTCAAAATCCAATCCGCATCATCCAAACCACCGTTTCTACAATAGCACTGATACATCACAAAGTATGTCAAATCATCCGCTTTCACCCCAGTACGATCCATCGCGTGAATCATTCCTTTCGCCAAACTCCCCTCACTATGCCTACACAAAGCACCAACCAAAGCAGCGTACCTCCGATCCTCCAAAACTTTCCCATCCTTCAAAATCCTCTCGCACACCCTCTTAATTCCACTCAAATCCCCAAATTTACAAAGATTCACAACATAACCAGAAAAATCTATCACCTTCTCCTTTCCACAAACCTCATTCCACACAATCTCCACCTCATCAATCCTACCATCTCTAACCAAACAATCAAACACTACACTATACAAAAAATAGTCACAAAATTCAACTCTCCTCCTCATTTCCATCATCACATTCTTCGCCCTTTGCAGCTTCCTAATCCTGCACAGTCCTCTAACCACAAAAACCAAACAAACACAATCCAGCCTCTCAACATCCTTCAACACATCATCAATCCGACGCAACGCAACAAAATTCCTACGGTTTTTTTCAATCTCTTTAACTAAGTAGCTAAAATTCTGCATGAAACGAAACACCAAATCACCATCGGCATCATGATTACTTGTTTGCGACAATCGAGGGAGGCTGCTGAATGCTGCAGCGCGTAATACGGATCTCGGACTGTTCCGTGGCCGCGGATGCGTTGAATAGGTGGTTTTGGCTCCCGGCGCGGCGGCGGAAGCGAAGCCGGAGAGCCGCAGGCCGGAGCGGAAAACGGCTAACTGTAACCGGTTGCGCATCGTGCTCTCTTTGATTAATTTTTTTTATTTTAGGTTAATTTTCATCTAAAAGGAAAATTCGGATAAAAATCGTAATATAATTTTAAAATTTTTATATGGATAAATACGAACAACAGAAAATTCATCCGTTTTCTTTTCTCCGATAAAATGTGGATAATTAAATAATAATAAAACTGAAAAAGGATAAATAAAAATGAAAAAAATGGAATTGGAAGCTTCGAGAAGAAGCCAGATATGGGAGTTTTTTTTGAAACTGGTCCAAATGAGTTTCGAGATTTCAAAATTGATCCCCTCGAGTTTCACATTTCAAAACTGACCCATTTTTAATGAAATCGGATCCCCATGATCCGGTTTTCTGTATTTTTTGAAACACCGGATACCCAGGATCCGATTTTCTGTATTTTTTACAAAATCAGATCCCGAGATCCGGTGTTATGTGCAAACTCAATTCGTGGAGTTGTCTCATTCGAACGCGCATATAAACCGGATCCTTTTTGTAAAAAATACAGAAAATCGGATCCTGGGGATTCGGTCTTTTGAAAATCATAAAAAACGGATTCTGGGGATCCGATTTCATTAAAAATGAATCAGTTTTGAAATGTGAAACTCGAGGGGTCAGTTTTGAAATCCCGAAACACATTTGGGTTAGTTTTAAAAAAAACTCCAGATATGGGAAGTAATTGATCGCGGAAGAGTCGCTCACGGAGCTTGTTCTCCACGTTAAACTACGAACATAAATATATCAACATCCAATGGATTTACTGTACGTCCAAATTTAATCATCCAAAATGGGTCGTCGAAGCTCCGGTGGAGGTGGAGGTATCGCAATAATGCTGGTGTTGCAGTTGTTATCAGATTTTGTGGAATGTTTATGTTTCTGGACACATCTTCGATTTTCAAATTCTAGGGTTTTTTATTTGCTTTGAAATGAAATTTAACTGAGCTTGTTGTGTTTATTTCATGATTGGATTTTGATTGAAATGTCATGCTTTTCTATATGCAAGTCTTTATCTAATTCACTGCATCATTTGTCACACCTGCTTTTGATTGTTTCTTAAATTTGGTCACCTCTTTGAAAATGCATATATTTTTTTTATGCAGGGTTTAGGTCATCTCCAGTTGCGCGGCGAAGTCCGCCGAAGCCAGGTAACTGAGTAACTTAGATACTTTACCACTGATTTCGTTTGGGCTTGATCTCTTATACCCTGTTTCATGAAATAAAATTACCTTTAAAAAAACTTAGATACTTTACTGTATGCCATTTTGTCGTTGTTAAAATATTTCAATAGATAGAGTCAGCGGCACTGATACAAAATGCTACAGTTGCAAAGTCTCCAGCACCAGCACCGGCACCAAATGCGCAGCCTACCAGTAACAGTTCTGTGACTGGAGGCCTTGGGTCAGCCATTGCTGATGGTGAGATCTTAAAGCCGGAGTTTTTTTTTTTGTTTTTTCATTTTTCAATTTTGAACTCAGTGCTTGTTTAATTGTAGTTATCATTTTTTTTTCATCTTGTGATATTTCAGGCATAGGCTGGGGTGTTGGAACTAGTATCGCTCACAGGGCAGTTGACGCTATAATGGGTCCTCGGACCATCAAGATGGAGGAAGTTCCGGCAACTGCCGCTATGATCAACCCAGGCACTGCTGATGCTTGTCAGCACAATATGAAAGCTTTCGGTGATGTGAGTTTTGATGAAATTACCATTTTTGTTTGCAGCTGTTTTGTTTCGTAAGTTGTGTTTGTTTTGTTTGGACTGACAAATTGGGAAATGAAACTGGCAGTGTCTGAACAGCCAACTCAATGACATCAGCAAGTGCCAGTTCTTAATGGACATGCTTACTGAATGCAAGAGGAATAACTCTGGTGCTGCAGAGAGCATTCAAGCTTTCTAGAGGGATATCTTGGATGTAATTTAATAAGGGAGTTGATTATTTTTGTTATTGCTTTGATTTTTTGTTGGGCTCAAATCATTTATCTACTTATAATCTATCTATGAATAAAAGCTCCTTTTTTTCTTAACTATTGCGTTTCTGTATCCTTTCATTCTTTGTCTCATTTTGTTGGGTCATTTTTTTTACAGTTCATACATATCAATCATCATACAAATATATTATATATATATATATTATTTTTTTCACTTAAGTAAGAACAAAATATACTACTTGATTACTGAAAAATGACGGTTGAGGTATAACTCGGGTTTGCTCGTATGAGGTGGTGAAAAATGGATTCTTCTGTGTGTAAGTCGACTATGGGACAAGACGCCGCTTGTGCTTCAATTAGATATAATGTACTAGATAGTACTATTGTGAAATGATGTAATAATCTTGTACAAATTGAAACACATGACAAAAAAAATCTACATACATTCTCATTCATTTTGGGCTTCTCCTTCGTGAGTTGTTTAGTGTTTTTTTTATTCTTAGGTGGTCTAAGCCACCAAAAAGGATACTGATACATATTCTACCACTTTGCTACACAATACATAACACTTAATGAACTCTTGGATCTACAATACTTTTGTTACCTCTTTAGTCTACGATCTTTCGATCCATCCGGTAGCTCTCACCAATCCCCTGGTGTGTTCATCCATTCATCCACCTTCTTGATCTTTTGCTCTAGCAATCCAGCAGACTCTTGTTGCCTAGGAATTTTTCCTCACTTCTTCAATGCATCTTTTGATGGTATCCACTGTATAAGGACGCTTCGAGTTTCTGAATTTAGCCCACCATGCTACCCTGGCCTTTACTAGCTCTCCAACCGCTTCAACCATTTTTCTTTGGTCTTTAAAGCATCTCTTGTTTCGCTCTTCCCCAATGTTCCAAAAAACGCTAGGCGGGCATCGGGCGGAAAGGGTCTCCAAGGATTAATCGGGCCTAGGCGGGGATTAATCGGTTTTGAATTTTTAATATTTTTAAATATATAATTATATATACATTATTTAATATACAAATTTCTTCCTCCATATTCTCCAGAATGTAAACTTTTAATCAATTCATGGGTTCAAGCACATTGCAAAGAAATATGAACATTTAATCAAATCCAAATTATGAAAAATAAGAAACATGCAGCAGAAACAATACAAATTGAAGCATTGAAATCTAAATCCCTAGTTTCAATAAGTTAATTTTTAAAAATTAACAAATAATCCCTTCAAGTTTGACTATTGACATGTAGTTGACCATTCCGCCTAGAAACCGATTTAGATTGCCCAGAAGCCGATTTAACCGCACAGAACCGCCCAGGCGCCGCCCAGAACCGCCTAGGCGCCGCCCAGAACCGCCTAGGCGCCGCCCAGAACCGCCCAGGCGCCGCCCAGAAATGGGAGAGTTTGAATCTTAATAGTTTGAATCGTGTACGAATCTCTGCTCCGAAGATCTTAATAGTTTGAATCGTGTACGAATCTCTGCTCCGAAGATCGGAGAGTTTATTGGCCTTCCTGAAATGGGAATACCCCTTTACAATTTCATTCACCAGGTCCATGTTCTGATGAGAACCCAGTTCTCCATTGCACTGACTGAACCACCAAAGTAATCCTTCATAAGAGTAAGAATTTAGAGCGTATCCCTGATCAAAGACTCCTTGACAGTCACTGTCTTAATGAAGAATGGTGCATTGTGAGGGTTAAACTGACAACCTCTTGGTTACAAAGCCAAGAAGTTACCAACTCAACTATTACCCCACATGCAAAATGTATGTAGAATTCTCTAGAGAGCTATGAAGAAGCGTGGAGGTAGAAGAAGAAGAGACATGAATGTGGAGTCTTCTAGAGTAGTTACTTTTTGACATTGGATAAAATTGATCCTAGCCATTCATTTGATGTATGGATTAGTATAAATAGGCATGTCATTCAAAGAGTGATCTCCACCGCAAATTAGAGAGTTCTAGTGAGATTTCTTTGTAAGAAAATTTTCATTCAATAAAATTCTCTTTTCGTTATAAAATTCTCCTTTCGATCAAAGGCTCATTATATCTGGCGATGTTACCATATTTTATGTTATAGCGACTCACAATGCGTCCTAACTTAGTGAACTGAAAATACCCACTCTTTCTATCATATTTCGTTGCTTTTGTCCAATAGAGTTGCAGCCGAATGTATATACAATAACAAGTGTCATTTATGGTGAAAAATCACAAGTGTCTTCAACTATAATTGACAGAAAAATGATGAAAAATAATAGGAAAGTGCCCAACATAGATTATCCAACCAAAGCAGCTAAAGAAAAAAAGTATGTATAAACAGAACCATAGCTATGCAGGGGTAGCAGGAAGGGCATAATGAAAATAAAGAAAGGGAACATAGCCCATGATATAGTTAGATTAGATACTTACTAACAAGGTTGTCAGAATTGATTTCAGCAATGAACTGGTCAGCCAGCTTCGATATGAATTGACTCTTAATAGGAAGTTGTTGATTCATCGTGAATATATATAGTAGTCAAGCTCACCGTGGCCCGTGATAATTAATGATACCTTCTTCTTTCGTTTTGTGTTGACTCTCTGCTCGCCACATCATTTGCATCACGTCCATAGGACTTTTTTGTTTTTTCAGTCCATGCATGCACCTTTTTGTGGATCTTATATCTGAGTACCCTTTGATAATCAGTGTTGCGGTTGAAACTAATACTTGCAAATGGAAATTTCTAAACAGATCCTCAACGAACACACGATCCTGACTCACCAACCCATCATGATGAACCGCGAAGCCACAAGGCATCAAATCCTTAAGATCATCACTCTTTACTAAATCAGCATGACTTGCAAGAATATCTGCGCTCAAAAACTTTCCAGCAGTAGTACGATTGGAAAGTGCATATCTTTGATGTCATGATCATGAAGAAGATGCATGATCTAAGAGAAGGGTAAAGAGACAACCAGAGCAGCTGGGTAAGAGCCACAACCGAGCACAAAAGAGAGGCTAAAAGTAGGGGTGAGCATGACCCGTTCCGATGACCCGTCCCGACCCGGTCGACATTTTGGACGAACTTGAACCCGACCCGGTACTGAATAAGTCGGGTTCGGGTTGCTCCTCGGGTGACCCGGTCTTATAACTATATTAATATAGAATAAAATAATTTAACTTCAATACAAAATTCTTTCTTTTTGTCTTAAATTTTGTTTCAATATGAGCTTCCCACAATTTTGTTACAATAATGTTGGGCGGTTAACATATTTAAACTCATTTTATTTTTTCATAAATTATTTTGTTTTAGGCTTTTAACTACTTGATATATTATAAATCTATCGTTACGACGGGTTCGAGTTATCAAATGGGACCCGATCAATATTAAGTATCGGGTACGAATTGACCTAAATGACCTGATCGTCGTTTCGGATCGGGTTAAGGATGAACCTAACCCGTCCCACAATCACCCCTAACTAAAAGTACTTAGAGATCTCCACATCCTATTTTTGTGTATGGCATTTAAAGATATTATTGGCCGACTAATACACAAAATAAATATAAAGGATGTCAGAAGACCCTAGTGAAGTTTAACCACTGTAAGGTCAAAGACAAACCTAGAATAAGATAAGACCAACTGATTGCCATGTGAGATTTACTGTCAAAAACTGCGACGACAGCTTGAAAAAATAAGAGGGGGTTTAGAACTGTACAGTAGATATAGAAAAATATGAACATGTCATCAACTCAAATTTCCCCCATAATTCCTTGCAAATATGTCACGAAATCCTCATTTACAATCACTAAATGAACTATGACACGTACTCCTTAGCCAAATCCAAATCCTTCGCTGCCTTCATGAATTGCAAGCAACAGTCTTTCTTCCAGATGTTCCTTTGAGGGATATTCGGGAAGATCCAACTGGTTGAAGCTGCAAATCAAAATGTACGTGTCATTGCTAGAAACTATCCGATGAAGGGCTTAACACAAATAAATATATCAAAAGAAGCCAGTCGCTGAAAAAGATATTACCATGTGTGAGCTGAAGGCAAGTGATCCACACTGCCATATGCTTTGTGGATTTGGAACTTCTGGGATCCTGAAACTCCTTGTAACGCACTGAATCCTTCTAAAGGAACCTGTGAATTTACAGCAAACATTGTAAGTCACCAATGGCATGAGAAGATACATGTACCAAATTTTAAAAAGAACATGTTTCCAAGCAAGAAAAGATATACAAACACAACATGTAGATTACCTTTGAGGTGCCTGTTACAAATTGTAGAAACCGGGCTTTATCTTCCTTGTTGAAACTCTGAGCAACTTCCCAAAACCACTGGATAACAGGAGATGCAGCACTGTATCCAGAATACTCTGTATTTGCTCTCATGTCATCCACTGAAACAATAAAAAAGCGTCAGATCACCTCTTGAACTCTGTTTCATCTCTATTTAAAAGACAGGTTACCATGAAGATTGGGTTATAGCTCACTTACAATCAATATCGGGGAGGCCACTGATCAGTAATTCCAATTCCTTGTCATTAAATATGGCTATCAAATCTCGAGGAATCAACTCACTGAATCCTTCCAAAAATGCATTGATCTGAGGACGTATTGCGGTTGTCAAGCGATGTTCGGCAATCAAATCAACATACTCATGCTTATTCTCTTCTGTGACTTTGATATTCCGTCCATTGGGCTTCAGCTCATAATCAGTCACCTGAGAATAGAAGCTTAGTAACTAGATATTTGAAGGAAAGATAAATATGATAAAACGAGTGCCTTATTAGTATAAATCATACAACAAAACAGGTCATTACTCATTACCTCAGTTCTTTCATATAAAATGAGCTTTTCTTCATCAGCGTCAATGCTGAAGGTAAGATCTAGAACATCACTTATGTCATTCTGCAAACATAAGAGGAAAAGAAACGTCATCCTTATCCATACAAAGAGTTGTACAAATGAAGTTGTTAAGTCAAACATTTAAACAAAGCAACAAACCTCAAGCATCCACTTCAAATTTTTGAAATAATCTGGATCTATGGCTTCAATATCATGGTAAGTGACTTTAGCACCGAGAATATGCTTGTAGAATGATCTTGTGAAGTGCACATCCAGAAGTTGTCCGTCAAAAAGAGCTTTTCCAACCTAATAGACACAGATAAATTCGAATGAGTACTCCAATAAGAAAAATGATAACCATACAAATTATCCATCATAAACCACTAGCACTCACAACTCGGCCGACAAACTTGAAGTATGAAAGGTGTTCAGTCTGGTAGACAGAATTTGGATTCGGTTGAAATGTTGAATCATTGCCCACAGTTGTAAACAGAAGTGCGCCTTTGTCAAAAATAACTCTTGAAAGCAACTGGTACCATTCTCTTGTAAGGCCGCCAGCATCAATGCCTTCCTCTCCTTGAAAGCGGACGGTCAGCCGCCCTTTCAAATCTTGACTGGATCGCATGCGCAGTTGGTTATACGAATCTTCAAGAATGTATGCTCGACGAACAGCAATTCTTAAAGAGCTGTGATGATGATCATGTTGATGCTTGATTTTAGATCTAAAGTGAGCACGCTTGTTATCGAAGTCAATAAACCTAGGTACTTTTATCATAAGAGAGAAGGACTTCTCGAGTAAGCCAGGATTTTGGCGGATGAAAGCATTCAGAAGTTTCCTGTGGCGCTCGGTGAACTTCACAAAAGCTACATTTTTCTCAACATTTTTCGAAGAACTGGAGGGCTTTTGCTGATTAGCTGGGGAATTCAGATCTTCAGCATCTGACACTGCTACATTACTCACATCAGCTCCTGTCCCAGATTGGCCAATGTGCAACTTTTCACACATAACAAAGAATGATTCTATGTAAGGTAGAATGTTTTGAGAACCAGCAGGGAGAGGAGTGGACCCAGATGGCTTAGATTTGGAGCGGCGAGGCGAAGATGATGAAGTTGCAGAGGAGTCTGAATAACTCTCAATCCTGCCTATGCAAGAACTTAACTCCAGCCACAATGGCTCTAAAGCAGAATTAATATCACACATTTGAGAGAGAGCAATGTGCTCCTTTTCCGTGGAGCATTGAGTATCAGTCTCCTTACTACTCAGTGAGGCAACAAGAGCGCTTAATGCTTGGAGAACCCTTAGGACCGCAGCTCCGTCAGAAGATGAAGTGCAAAGCAGAGCTTCCTCTGATTCTCCGTATAAACGCAATTCGTCCATAGCGGATTTTGACAAACTTTGCACTGCAGCAGCCAACTGTGTAACAAACAACTGAGAATGTGTCGGAGCAATAACTGCAAGTTTCTTCACTACTTCTGCTACAAGAGTATACGCACTGTCTGACAAGCTGATAATCACAAATAATGTCAGTAGCTGATGAAAAATACTAGTGACAATAATTATTGTAATACCAAATAAGTGAGTGTACCCTATCAAAGAAAAAAATAGAGTGAGTAAATATTCCTACGTGCATTAGAAAGTATAAATTGCCCGAATAACAAAAATGAACAAAATCTGATGATGAAAAACTTGACACTAAATGAGTGGATCAGGAAATTAATCACCACGTGCATTGAGGAAACAATTTTAAAAGATAGTAACCCACCCTGTATCAAAGATGAGGGCCAATGTATAAGGAGTTACTTGTACAAGAGAAAAAAAATTCAATACAAAAATGAAATCTATTAAATGATTTTGGGAAAACTTTTTTTTAAATTATCTATAAAAGGAAAAGAAACCTTGTAATAACATCAGTTTTGTTGTTGTTTAAGTGGGCACAAAAAATAGAAAAAAAACATACAATAACATACTAACCCACTTAACATACTAACCGATTTTTGCTTCATTACTGACAATACCAGAAATCAAAAATGACCTAAAAAGACATCAGATGAACTTTCCTATGCCAAATCCAAATACAATACAATCAAATCTGACATTAGGATGAATAACGGTTTCCTAAATGCTAACATCCAGAAGAGAGTTATGGGTCTTTTTACTAGAGATGTATGGGTAAAGAAGTTGACATACCCTTCACGAGCTAGTAGTGAACATAGAAGCCGGAGTTCCGCTTGAGGCAAGTTAGCCAGCACAATAGCATAGTCACATTCGCTGCCCACATTTGATGTCGAGGGTTTACCAGAATCTTCAACCATCGTGGAAGAACTGACATCCATAGATGAACCAGCACTTGATTCCACATTCATATCAGCACCAGTGGCAAGAATCTGAGGAGCAGATGGTTGCTGGGAGGAAGATGCTACGGATTTTTCATCAGAACTGGACTTAGTTTCAGCATTTTCGATGACAACCTCCAGCAAATGTAACAACTGGAAGAAGTACAAATCAATGTGAAGAAACCATGAGACAAACCCAACAAATAAATACAGGGCATCAAGAATTCTGGAAACCCAATAGCTCTAGAAATAGCCATTTCAAAAAGCGATGAAAGACTCACATGTTCAAGATGTACTACACTCCTCGAGTATAGAGGTTGATTCAAGAGACTAAAGAGTAACACAATAGACACATATTCAATAGGCCGCTGCTTATCCAAATTTTCATCATTGCCAATTATAATAATAGCTTTGCCACCTCTGGGATCAGCACCCTCAAGCTCTTCAGCAGAAGCCCATGGAAACATCCGGTTAAGCATAATTTTAGCTACAAAAGGATGGTTCCGGGCCAAGTATGTCAAAATTTCAAGTATACGCCGAGATAACAAGGGAGGAATTCCTGTGGACAGAGGCACAAATAATAGGCAATTAGCGCAAACGTCAGCACTGCACAGTCTCTACAACTAAACCAAAAGTCAGGACAATACAAATGGGTATATATCATAATGGACAAGAGGGTCATGAGGACAAGTGATTGTAATTTACGTACACAAAAAGCAGTTTAAGATATATACCATCAGAAGATTGTGGGCGGGAATACAACATATGACTTTGACCAGAGTACAACCGATATAATGGCTGGTATGCTTCTGCCTGGTCAACAGGCTTCCTAATATCAATTGTCAGCATGTTCATCAGAAGTCTCACAAGATTCTTTCTAGTATCGCTATGAGCGCAGAGGTTCAAGAGAAGCCTCTGATATGGACCTTTGTACAGCGGCTGCATTTGCAAGCATATTAAAATTGTGTAGCCAGGAAAATGAAATATGCAAGGCTGTATTATAAAATACAAGTTCCTACCTGTACCACACGAAGGACACGGATCATGGATTCCAGAGCCTTTGTGTCTACTAAAGGAGCTCCATCAGCTTCAACTACCTTTCCTCCTAATGAGCTGCGCAAGGCAAGAACTCCACCAGCTCTATCGAAGGCAGTTCCTTCCCCTCTTCTAGAGGATTCACCTCTTCTGCTCCTAGGGTGCATGCCAAAAAGATTGCGATTGTGGTACCGATGAGCAAATCTTTCACGCAGCATGTTGGCTTCTGCTACAAGGGCAGGTGTAAGATTTGCAAGAATGGCATCTGACGACGTTAAGAGCACCTACAGAGTGATTAATCCAAAACGTCAGATATATGGTCACATTCCTACTAATGAAGTTTAAAAAAAAATACCTCCTCTCGGATATCAGAAGGAAATGTTGCAATTATTGAGACAGTATCCATTTCCAAAGGTTGACCTTCCAGCTCCTGAGATTGATTAAGCCGTTGTGTTTGTTGCTGGGCTAAAACTTCAGCTCTAATGTCAGGAGGAAGTGCAGCAAGAAATTCTGGATCAATTTCTTCAGTGTTTGGTTGCTCTGTATTCGAAGGTTGTGGTGTTTGGTTCTGCTGAGCAGATAGAACCTCTGCACGTAGCTCAGCAGGAAGGGCTTCCAAAAAAGTTGGATCTATTGGTCCAGTTTCAGTATCACCATTGCCTGGCTGTTCCGCTGTTGAAACACCCAAATCCTCTTGGCCGGGATTTTCGGAAACTTCAGTTAGACTATGCAGTGATGCTTCCCTTCCGCTAGCAGGGACCGAGTTTCCTAGTGACATTGTTGACCTTCTTGATCGAGCTATTTGATCGCCAATAGGCATCCTATCTGCGGAAGCCTGCCTGTCCCCTCCATCATCATGGCCATCAGCACTGCCAATCTCCACATCAAGGCTTCGAAGGCTTTCACCCAGGGTGGCTCCACTGCCGCTACTTCCCTGGCTAACAGCTTCAACATCTCGAACTACAGAGTCATTGTGCTCAAATTGCATCTCAGTAGACCTAGCCTGTATGTTTGGATCGTCTGTTGCCTGGAATGATTCACCACCAACAGGCAACTGAACATTGCCTGTATTTGGCGCCACTTCAGAAGTTGGTGCATGCTGACTTCCACTGTTCCCATTATCACTATCAAGATTCCTCTCTATAGCATTTGCTTCTGAGGTCCCTAATTGGCTGGCGTCAGTCTTGTTCTGAGAATCAGCCAGTGTTGTTTTTTTATCTGGAACTTCATCCGGAGAATGCCTTTTTAATCTCGAAACAAGCAGTTCTTCAAATCCCTGAGGCACCACAGATACAGTTGATCCTCCAGATTGCTGATTATCGTCAGCCCATAAATTCACCCTCTGACCATGACGACCATTTCTCAGTGACCGATAGGCAGCATCCAAATATGTTGTACTATCGAGAAGTCTATCAGAGGTATTGTCTGCCAAAATTTTAAAACAAAATCAGAAATGCACCATGGCAATGAAAGATAGATAACCCTACAAACAAACGAACATAGAAAATCAGGACGAGGAGATGGATCATCATAATAGCATACCTGATCTTCTGGATACGTCAGGATTAAGTGGTGACGGTTCAACCAGTAATGGATGCCGTGGAGGAGCAGGATTGTCACCATTTCTACTGAGTAGATTGTAAATAGATGTTGTGCGATCTTGTCGACGGGAACCAAAAACTTCAATTGGCATGACTTGCAGCGTGTCATTTCCAAAGCTGTCATCCCTTCCAAAAACCTCAATATGATCAAGAACATTGATACCGTTGATGCTTTCATCCAGCCTCAGAATAACCCCATTATCATCATCGTCATCTTCATCTTCATCTTCTTCCATGACCTCTTCATCAAACTCATCATCATCAACTTCATGATCATCTTGATCTGTATCTGGATGTGGCATGTGATGATCCTCTTCTTCTTCCTCATCCAAATCATTATGTTCTTCTTCATCCTCATCATCCTCATCGACTTCATCTTCATCGTCCCCTGACATGTCCTCATCGTCTTCATCCAGATTCTCCTGAACATGTGGTTGGATCTCAAAGTGAATATCAACAGAATCAATGCCATTTTCAAGGCCTCTCGCATCTTCAGAGGATTCATGCATGTAATCATCTTCATTGCCAGGAACAAAACCCCCATCAAGGTCCTGGTCATGCTCCATATCATCAGTAACAGCCTCAGAACCATCATATATTTGACCAGTGCTGAAAGATCCACCATGACCAGCAGTGATTGACACAGGATTAGGCAGAGACAAAGTTTCAACAGGATGAGAAACGGCCACACTATCATCTGCTCTTCCGGACAAATCGTTTTCAGCAGGTTTCGAGTTGTCACCTTTTCCGGTCAGAACATCGGCAGAATTCACATGCTCTTTCGTTACACATTCTAGAGCTTTGACAATTCCACTAACAATCTTTGATGAATCAGCATGATCAAGATCTAAAACCTGAAGGGTTTGAGTCAATGACTGGACAAGACCAACATCAATGAAAGTTGCAGAGGCTTCAGCTGAAATATAGGACCCAGTGAGTGAGCGGGCAGCCAATACATCATTAATCAGATCAACAAATGCTTGGATGTCACTTCGTGGAGATTGGGGGCCATTGCATGAATCTATAAAATCGTTAAAGATAAACCCGATCTCCTGAAATACTCTTTTCCTTGCTTCTGAAGACCGAACACAACAAGCAACTATAAACTGGTTGGCCCTGGTAGCTAATTTTTGCCTCCAATCACCATCCAACTTCTTATTCTTTTTGGAGTGACGCGAACATGGAAGAAATTCATGAAGAACATGATGCAGTACTCCATGTCCGCGGCTTCCATTAGAAACCTTCTTGGATCCCTTGCAACTATTCATTTCAGCATCTCTTCGGAGAACGACATGAATGGATGGTGTATACATTGTTACAACCTCAGTTAAAAGCTTCAGTATAAAAACAGTTCTTGCCAAATATGCATTAGTTTCACGTGTACCAGCTTCACGCTCCTCAAATGTAATGACAGCTTTTCCCTTTCCCTTAATATTAGAAGTATCAACATCCATGTCAGTTGCTAAAGGAGCATCCACTGCCACACTTGCCGTATTTTCTGCGATAGTTGGCGGCACAAAGCTTGTTGCAGATTCCAATAGCAGCTCAATCGTATTTGTAAAGCTCTGAGGGGGTTTCCTGTGAACCTTACTATTCTTGGAACTCAAATCAGGAAGTTTTCCGTGTCCATTGCCAACACCCAGAGAGCCCATATTGCCCAAAACAACCTTCCCATCTCCAGCCTTGGAACTGTCTTTATCCGTAGCACAATCTTTTTCTTTTTCTTTGGACTTACTATCTTTCTCGCGATCCTTAGTTAAGACTATATAAGGCCTTTCTCCTGCCATTTCGACCTGACAAACCGCCTGAGCTGCTTGAACAAATATAACTGGATCCCTCGAAATGACAGAGGTGAGGTTCAGCAAGAAGTTCCTAGGGCTTATTCTTCCACTGGAATGCCTGTTATTGGCACTAACAAGACTATGACGTATCTCAGACTCCATTGCTTGTTGAAGAGTTTGAGGGTCTTCAAGAACATGGCGAATTATAGAAGCAGCAACACTATCAAACCCGGCGAAAAGACTGCTCATTGGCAATGAAAGAAGAAGAGAAACACCGCCAGCTTCAAGAAAGCTTACAGCAACAGAATGGGTTCGAGTAAGAGTTGCACACAACTGAAGAACAGCATGTAAAGTATCAGATGGAAGATGCTTCCTCATACAGTTGCAAGCAATCTCAATAACTCTCTTCTGATCAGATACATCAATGTACTTTGGTGACAAGCCTAATGAAGATTGCAGCTTACTTTGATTAGATTCGTCTATCACAAGAGAATTCTGTTTACTTGTATCTTCTTTATTCAAAAGCTCTGATATGTCAGCTTGTAATTTTTGATCCACTTGAAGAAACCTATCAATAGCAAGAAAAGCTGTCGTTACCCACTTTGGAACATGAATTCCCACTTCATTGCATGTTCCAGAATCCCACTGTGAAAGTAAATCCAGCGTAAGTTTTATAAACCCATTACTGACAGCAACTTCTCGTGACGCTGCATCTTCGTGAAAAATTAGAGCAAGAACATGTAGATGAGCAGACAAGACAGTACTGTCTCTGCAGGAAATAGCATCAGCATGCTTCACTTGGTCAGTGATGAAGGTTATAATGTTAGACCTGAATTGACCGTCATTTTGTGAGCACAGCATGACAAGCAGGTCACGAACAGGAAAAGCAAGAGGTTCCTTCATTTGCAATAGCTTTGTGCAAGTTGATAAAAGCTGGTCAACTGGAGGAAGCTGTGGAGCCTCTTCCTCAAATGGCTGACTGTTCTCAGTGGATACCTCATCCTTCGTTTCTGATTCAGAACTCCCAAGAGACATCGCAAGGGCATGAGCAAGCTCATCATCTTCCTGAACCTCCTCTTGATGAGAAAACAACCATTCCATTGCTAACTCAACACTATTTCCTGGAACTTGTCTAAGAGCTTCTTCTGCTCTGGATCTAGAAAACCCCATTTCAACTATAGTCGAAATAGCAGCTTCATTGGGAGGAGGCCGGGACAATCGTGCATTCGAATCACCAGTGTTTTTCACTTCTACTCCTGAATATACATGCTTAATTATTGAGATCACTGTGGTAATAAAACTGTAACTGCAATCTGTGAACTTAGCATGCGTCCAGACAGGAAGCACAACCTTCAATACCATCGCCTGTAAAACCTTCACAAAAGTCTCAGCATCACGTGGAAACGGAAGATCACCAGAAGTCATAGGTTGGCAAAGAAGATGCTTTGTGGAAGGAGATAGTATATATGCAGACGTCACCAAGTGATCCATAAGTTTACCATAGCTAGTTAAAGGACCATGAATCCAAGAACGGTCTGATTCTTCCCTCTCTTCTAGTTTTGAAGTTCCGTCATCAGTTTCCATAGGCGAAGTCGGGACTCTGTTAACTGCAAACAGCAATTGACTAGTTGCCTCGAATGTGGTCAAAACTGATTGAAGAACACTTTGTCCATACAGCGCATTAAGAATGATCGGATTGCACGAATCAGGGCGTTCTAATAAAATGAAATCGATGAAATCAATCACTTTGCCCAGATAACGGCATTTAGTAGATATTGATGCCTCCGAACTCGAGGGGCTGCCATGGCCTCCAAACGTCATAAGGCCTTGCACAATCGAGGCAAAAGTAGACACCACAAGTTTTGAAGAAGGAGAAACACTAATAGACTCGTCACGCCTACGAGGAGACACCATTGCCTTTCCCAACTCCTGAAACAAGTGTGATATATGAGAAGAAAGTGATCTAACCATTTCACAGCAGGAGGCATAATAAGAACTTTGTTTCTCATCCTTATTTGTCACGTCTGTCGTGGAAGTCTCAACAACTGACTGCTGCAATGGACTAGTTAAGCCAAAGCGAGTGTTCGATGGACCACGCCTTTGCTGAAGGCTAGCACGACTAAGATCCCGGTAAAGGTTCATTAGTTCAAAAAATTGAGACTCTGCGCTCCAACCAGACATCCTTCTCCGCAATAAAGGGTCGAGAAATTGTCTGAACGATGTTAATCGCTCTTCATTTTCATTGTTAACAGAATCAGGTGATGGCACCTCAGCAGCAGACGCTGTATCATTTTCCTCTGCACCAACCTTAGCATCTTCAAGAAGAGAAATTTGCCAAAGCATTTCACGCTGAAGTTGTCCGATGTCTACCAAAACATCCTTGCTATCACCTCCGAATTCAGCAAGCAAAGCATTAACCCAGCGGCTATCTTTGGAAGCAGCAAGAAAGAGAAGAAATTCAACGATAAACAGTGAAGTAAAAACCTCATCAGATGTTGCTAGTGGATCTAGCAAAAATGACCCAGACATTGAATGAAGCCTATTTGATGCTTTCTTCAACTGATCCTTCAAAGCAGAACAGAACGAACGAGCCAAAGGGACAGAATGATGTTGAGTAAAACCCTTGAAAACCATAGTACTATGTACAGCGACAGACATCCCTGAAGAAGATTGTGCAATGCTAGGCCGTAACAAGAGCTTCAAAAGTGCTTCGATTCCAGACTTCTCAACAAAGAGGCGACAAGTTTCTGTATTTTCAATTGCCCTGTGAACTAGTACCATAACATGGAAAATGCAAAGTTGTATGAACTGATCATTACTGACACCTTCAGCATCATCATCTGTTACTATAATTGAGGTGCCGTTATCTTCTTTCACCTTGTCTTCTGCATCTGTCTCCATCGCATTGCTTGAGCTCGCCAATCCAGCTGACCTTGTTAGATTGTCATCACTAAACATAGCAATTTTATTAACAATTTCAATGATGACATCCACGCCGCTATTTCTCAGAGAAGAAACATGTCGCAAAAGCTCCTCAACTGCATTTGCCAATGGAAGTATGCCTTCGTTCATCGCCACAACATATTTTTTCAGGGTGAAGATATCAACGAGAAATCGTAAAGCCGAGGAGTCTTTTACTGCCTCCAGACCTTTAGCGTTTAAACATATCGCACCAAGACCATTTGGGACACAAGTTAACGCCTTTGAAGAAGGGAGTATACCAGTTAACACAGATGTTAAAAATGCCTGAGGAAGACCTGCTTCATGCAAAGCAGTAAAGCAAGTAGGATCTTTGTGAATAATTTCATTCATAAGCGTAACTGCTGAGGAATAAATGTCTCCTCCGAATTTTTCGACATTGCTAAATATCAAAGCAAGAGTCACTGGTACGGTATTATCATGCGCGTGCTCTGATCTTGTGGAGTTGGCAGGTGCATATGTGGCAGACCCGAGAGCCTTAAGAAGAGCCTTGATTAACCTTTTCTGAATGTACAACTGATCTGCATGATGAGAAGAACTCTCTCCAACAACCATTGAATTTTCATCTGCTCCAGCAAGACCAGCAATTGTATGTACTTCTGTTTCAAGTCGCTGTGCCAGAAGTTCCACTCCCCCCAAGCTTTTGAACAAAGAAACAGCAGTATGACTGAAATCCATCAGCTTTTGTAAGGTTTTAACAGCTGAGCAAACAAGGTGCATGTGACTGGGATTCAAGTCCTCCAGAAGAGGCAAAAATGTGGGAACCATTCCAGATCCACGAATCGAGCCACCATTATTGGACGAAGATATGACGTGTAGAAGATAAAATTGTAGAATGGCCTCAACAAAAGCAAGACTTGATGGATCGTTGGAGTTGCTGAGTGATATAATTGCTTTTTGAAGTACATTTAGAAGAATCATGCGATTTCCCCCAGAAAAGTTAATACTTGAGCCACCTAGAATCCTTCCACGCTCAGACGATGCAATATATGAAGCTAGCTGTGCACCTAAAGCCTGCATTGCAAGTGTCCGAATTGTTCCTGGTATTGTTTCTTCACATCGGACTATTCTGATCAACTCATTTGGAAACTCTGGCTCATTGGCAAAGAAGGACGTGAGTTGGTCATGAGCATCATGAGACTGGACAAGCACGATGAAAGCAAGAAGACAAATCCTGCTGTAAAGCCTAGATATTCTGGGAGTACGAAACGCATGTGTGTATCTGATCCTAGTAAGCAGTGAAAACCGGAGCTCATCAGGCACATTGTAATGCTCAATGCATTGTTTCATTAACAACAAATCATCCTCTTTACGCAAATGCATATCTGGTATGTGAATTAGACTTGAGGTTGATGAGCTTCCATTACTGCTAGAGCCCTCATTGTTTTGAGAGCTGGCACAGTGCAAATCAAAGTAAAGAGTGGAGCCCAAGCGTCCCGCTGGCTCATCATTGCTCACGGTGTCGGATGGGAATAAACAAAGCCCCTCGTCATGGCTTTTCTCATTTTCCATTACACAATAATATAGCCCCAGGCCTTCTTCTTTACTTCCCCATCCTTGTGCTAATGACAGCAAACAACTATTCACTGATCCCAATCCAACTAACTTGGCATTTCCATGCACCTTTGATGGATTTATTTTCACCAATGCAGCAAGTGTCTCCAATGTAGCAATCATAACTTCAGGATCAGTTGATGATAGTAAAAGCTTGAAATGCTGATGTCATGAACAGAAGCAATGAGTCCACAAATTGTCAAAGAACAGTTTCAGGTGAAAGGGAGGAAAGAGCGCTGTAAAATAAAAATAGCAGGCATTTAATAAAGAAAGTTGAGAAACTACCTCCAGTCCATTAAATGAACCTTTGTTAGGGCAGTTTTCCAGGATAATTTGCATCACTCGGAGTATCTGAAGCACTGTGTTCTTAGGGAAAGGATTATCATTTTCGATAATATTATCTGATAGTAAAAGGTCCCTCCTGTTAGATAAGTATGTCTTAAAGTACGTTTCAAAATGCAAAAACAGTGGTCCCCAGTGATGGAAGTTCCCCTACAATGTGTAAGATGTAGAATGTGAGGACAACAAACATGGGAATATGCTTATGTTATGTAAAAGAAATGAAGCAGATTGAGATACCTTATTATACTCCCATCTAAATCCTGAAAGAGGTATTGCAATGTCCTGTAATGGACTTTGGATAACCTTGTCTATTAAGGCTTTGATTTTTGGAGGCTGCAAAAGGAAACTGCATTTTAGGATTTCTGGAAATAATATTGTTAGATGACAGAATTGAGCAGTGGGATTCCATTTCAAAGATAGAAGAAGAGGAAGGAGGAGGAAAACAAGAACTAGAGGAAAGGAGATGAAGTTGAAAGTTAAATCAATGAGCGACACACATCATGGTTCGACACAAAAGTACTCTTACAATCCTTCGTTACTCTATTAAAGTCACACATAAACGTGCGAATTACAATGGATATAAATCCCCCCTACAAAATAAACGATGAACAAATGGAAACGAAATATCTATCCCCTTCAACTTCTCAGCTGATATGGGCATTAATTAACTAACCATACTTACGTTGAAGGCTAACGTTTTCATCCAGGCAAGAAAATAGTGCTAGCGACAAAATAAGGTACACAACGTGTGCAGACGAATTCAGGTATGAAAACAACACAAAACATTTACAATCAGTTCACAAAGCTAATCCATGCAGGCAGTTAAAAGGTTTATATTTCCCAGGTACTCAGAACCAGAAGAACAAAAATTCATCAAATGTGCCGAATCTAATCATTTTATACACTAAATCCTTAGCATATACACATCAGCCTCAGAGTGTTGCAGGGCCAGATCAGATGGGGTAATAAGTGTACAATGAAGTTGGCAAAAGCACTGGTTTACAACTACAGTTCATGCTCAAGTAAAAAAAACTATGTATGGATCAGCAAACCATAACACAGTTAATTGTGTGCATTAAGAATTTGCTGATAAATTCAACTGTTAGTCTATTGTACAAACTAAAAACAACTCAATAAGCAATAAGTCTATTGAACAAGCAATACTATATGCGACTTGCTTACCTACCTTAACAATAATACCTAGTTGAATGGATACACTCAAAACCTTACAATCAAGTAGCCATGGGCCTATAAGTAAATAGATACTAAACCAACCCAATTTATCCCTGTGCGTCATACAATAAATAAGGAAAAATAAGGAAAAAACCATCACCAGTAGTCCCAAAAAAAATCACAAAACCGCAATTACCAAGCACACGAAGAGTAAAATTTGGACATAGTATTCTTCAAAAAGAAACGAAAGCTATAAAAAAAACACAATCATGGACTTACACATTCATTGTCCACCTTGATACCAGGACTCACGGCTCCCTCAGTGGCCAGAAGCCTCCGTAGCCTCGCAGGCAAGGATGACGATCTCGACGTCATCTTACATCAAACTTCCCCAATTTCAGATAACCTAAAAACACACAGCTTGAGCCCTAAATCCAAAACTTAATTTAATATCAAACAAACCCCAAAATCCAAATTCAATAACACACCTAACTAAACTCAACATATGTCACCGATTCACCGAAACACAGCTCAATCAAATCAAAAATTATAATTAACTATAACAAAAAAAATACGGAAAATCGAAGTCGTTTTCGCTAGTGGAAAAAGCTGTACCTGGTCAGAGAAGATCGATTGAAGGATGTGTGAGCATCAGAGGTTTATCGCGTACGAGTCGATGAGCGAAAGAGAAAGTGCGAGCGTGAGATTGTGAAAGTGTTTGTTGGTATACGGAGACGAAGAAGAAGAAGAAAAGTAACCCTTTGGGAAGTAAAATACGTATTTATATATTGAATATTTTATCGCTAACGCCAGAGCAAATATTACTACTTGCAGGGAAATAAATCAGATATGTAAAGTATATCTGGATATTAATATGCGGTTTTATCTTTATTTCTTTTATTAATGATGAAAGAATATTTCTTTTTTGAATTCAATTTTTTTAGGGTAAATTACAAATTAGGTATCGAATTTTTTCAATTTAGTAATGTTTGCATCAATTCACACATGTTTCATCCAATTAATCATATCTCCAAACACGATAAAAAATTAATTTGACCAAATTAGCTAACCTTGTAACCAAATTCATACATTTTCGACCTTAAAATTCCTCAAAAAATCGAATTAGAAGACAAGATGTATACAAATTGATGCAAAAGTTATTAAATTGAAATTTGAGAAAGTCCGGTACCTAATTTGAAATCGGATGCTAGTCCCGGTTATGTTTTTATAATTTACTTTTTTTATAAAAAAAATTGATAATAAATCAAAATTATTTTTTTATTTTTTTTATATATAAATCAAAATTATTTTAAAGAGTTACTTTTTTTTCACAAAAATATACATAAATTAGTAATGAGGAGATGAAGAACCAAGTAGATTTTATCAACAAAGATAACACACAGAAATTTTTTTTACTTGTACAAGCTCTTGCACTTAAGCTTGAGTTTTGACTTCTGATGGCGTCATCATCGCCTTGTGCTGTTCAAGCCGCTCTCAATTTCGAACCTTATTTCCGCAAACTCTCCCATTTTCATCCACTTTCCAAAGACATTAACAAGGTCAGAACTTTGATTTTGCTCGTTTGTATTTTTAGCTGAAATTTGCTGGGCTGTGTTTCAATTTCGGGTTGCTCCATCTGTCTTAAAGATGGGTTGTTTTGATTTCAATCCATGTGTTTTTCAGTTTTCACATGGTGTTGTTTTATTTTAGTGATAAAAAAAAAGAGTAGGCTTGAGTTTAGTATTATAGCTTGTTGTCCAGATTTTCAAATGTTTCATTTCAAGGAAGAAGAAAAAAAGTAAATGTTTTTTTAAACATGTCTGATGGAGGTAAGTAATGATGAATTCAATCAAAGAACGAACGTTTAGTTCTTTTATTAAACTTTACTCGGTGTATGAGACAGTGTTTAATGTATATCATTATATCTTTTAGAATTTGTACCCAAGAAATTTTTGGAAGTTCGGAGTTCTGACAAATTGTACTTTTCCGCTCATTTTTATAAGTAGAAGGGATTGAGACTGATTTGCATGATTATAAGATGAATTATCAGTTTTGTTTAAATTTACAAGACTTTAATTTAGGTTGCATCTGGAATCTCAGAGTGGCCGCCAAGTCTCTTACCAGAGAAATCAGAAACCGGTAAATGGAAATATGCTAAAACATAGATATATGGAATTTGGAGAACCACTTGCGCCGGAAGGAGGAACCCCGGAATTCGAGTCTTCCGTTCACTTACCGTTGTTGCTAGAGTGTATAAGTCTGAAATCCGTCTCAGGAACGAAAAGTGTCCATGGTTACATTATAAAGAGTGGAGTTCAGGAAGATTTATATGTCATGACGTCTCTCGTGAATGCTTATGCGAAATGTGGAACGATGGATCAAGCTGCGAAAGTTTTTGATAACTTGACTAGAAAAAATGAGATTACGTGGACTACCTTGATGACGGGGTATGTACACAACTCGGAACCCGAACATGCAATTCAAGTTTTTATAGACATGTTGGAAGCTGGAGTCTATCCTACGAACTTTACATTGGGGATTGTTGTCAGCGCCTGCACTTTGTTGGGCTATGTAGGTGTGGGGAAGCAGATTCATGCGTACAGCGTGAAGTACATGATATGCTTCGATACAAGCTTTGGGAATTCTCTGTGTAACTTTTACTCTAAATGTGGTAACTTGGATTTTGCAATTAAAGTCTTCAGAGGAATTGGGGAAAAGAATGTGATTTCATGGACATCCGCTGTGAGTGCGTGTAATGATAATCGAGCGGCTGACATGGGTCTGAGAATGTTTGTTGAAATGCTTGGTGAAGGGGTTAAGCCGAGTGAATACACGTTGACTTGTGTGCTAGCCATGTGTTACACGCTAGGAGTTTTGTATTTGGGGCCCCAAGTTCATTGCTTAGTAAAGAAACTCGGATTTGAGTCAGATTTTACAATCAAGAGTTCAATTATGTACTTGTACTTGAAGGGGAGGCTGGTCGAGGAGGCTCAGAAACTGTTCGAGGAGATTGAAATTACAAGCATCGGTACATGGAATGCATTTATTACCGGTCATTCTGATATCATGGAATTGGCCGAAAACAATGTTTTGGTATATCAAAGTGGAGTGAAAGCGCTTCAAGTGTTTAAAAGAATGAAACGAACAGGTCTGAAACCTGATGTGCTTACATTATCAAATATCTTAACTGTCTGCGCCACCATGGCGGCTTCAGAACAAGGTGAACAGATTCATGCAGAGGCAGTCAAGTCAGGGAATCTCGCGGATGTGTTTGTGGGAACATCGGTGTTAACTATGTATGAAAAATGTGGGAGCATAGAGAAAGCAACCAAAGCATTTGCCGAGGTGTCTTCAAGAACAGTGATCACATGGACTTGTATGATCATGGGATTCGCACAAAATGGTCAAGGAAAACAAGCTTTGCAACTTTTCGAAGAGATGAAATTAGCTGGAGTGAGACCAAGTAGGATAACCTTTATTGCTATTCTAACAGCTTGTGCTCAAGGTGGGTTCGTAGATGAGGGATTCGCTTACTTTGAGATGATGAAAACTGAATACAATATGACGCCAATGGTTGCACACCATTCATGCATGGTTGAAATGCTAGTGAGGTTGGCTCGATTAGAAGAAGCGTTTGATTATGTCGGGAAAATGGAGTGTCAGCCTAATGAACACATATGGTCGATTCTGGTTTCCGGATGTAAGAAGTTTGAACAATTACTCAAATTGGACTCAAATGCGTCGGATATCTATGTGAAGTTGTTAAAAAGGTATGAATCACCAAGTAGAACTAATGATCCAATGAACCTGTTCAAAACTACGAAGAACAGAAGTCTCTGTGAATTAGACGATTGGAGTTGGGTCAGTACGAAAGACAGGATATACGCCTTCACTTCCTGCAGTCAACTGCGCGGTCAGAGTACTGATTCCTGTCGTCTGTTGGAAGATTTGCTGTCTCGAGCCAAAAGAATGGGATTAGGATTCGAATCACAATCACACTTGCAAGACATTTCTAAAGACGAAAATGCATTTCAGAGCGAAATTTTCGCAGCTGCGTTTGCATTGGTTAACACGCACAAGGCTGAGGCTATACGCGTCATTAAGAGCAGTACTATCTATCTTAATTCTCATGCTTTTTTAAAGATGATATCGTTACTGACCAAGAGGGAGATCATTGTACGAGATAACAAACGGCTTCACAAGTTTGTGGATGGGCACTGCTCTTGCGGAGATATCAGTACTCTTCTCTGACTCCGAGTCATGTTTCCATGGACTGTTCTTTCGATCGAACTCGGTTCAAATGAGCTACATGCCTCTGAATATTTTGCATCATAATTCGTCCATTTAGGCTGAATAGGAGGTTCTCCTCTTACATTTGTAACTTCTTTATACTTGTACCAATGTAGCTTGAGGTACAGTATCGCTAATTTAAAAATATATATATACCCTTTTTATCGCAAAATGTGCCAACGCACAAGTTATGAGTACCAAAAGAAATATGAATTTTTTTTGGATCCGCTGAGTTTTTTGGGAAATTTTTCAAAATACTTAAAATTGAAGATTGAGTTCCAATTGTACACATTTTTTAGATTAGTTTTCCAATTTATATTAGTTTTGTAAGTCGCCGTTGTCAACGGCGTTTTAACATTAAAACGCTCTAGCCAACACCAGCTTAAGCCTCGTGGCGTTTTTGCGCCAAAATAAGCAGTAATGTGACGTAATATTGCCAAATAAGTCTAAACCGATGTCACCAACAGTGTCTTTAAGTTAAGACGCTGTTGGTAGCAGCGTCTTAACTCTTCTGATTTACACATGTCAAAGTTTGAGCCAAAGTTGATTTTTTTTTACACATGTCATCAATTTTTTTTGCACATGTCATCATTTTGAAAACAGACTTTCACTGGAATAATACCTCAATTAGAATTCAAATTTACTATACACTTGTTGCTTTTCTTTACATCTTAATATCTTGTACATACCAAGGTATGAAGGGCGTTCGGTTGAGGCACGCTGTAAGAATGAGGCAGCGAGGCACGATTTTGGTCGTCTGTGGAGTTGATCGGACGCACGTGGTGAAAGCCACGTGGCACGAGCTGCCAAACGCGTTCACACTACTTTTACTATTGTGAGTGGGTTTACTATTTGGGCACCACGTGGCGCACCCACAATGCACGGGGGAATTGATGGATGACTCAGATCGCGCTTCACACTGCCTCACTTCTGGCTTGCCTCATTTGAACGCCCCTCTAGAGGAGCGAATTCGAATCGAACATTTGATTTGTTGATTAAAAGTTCAAGGCCGCTCAAATATGACGTTTTTCGCCAGTGACTATACATGGCATCATTTTATCTTATGGTACGATTTAAGAATTAAGAAACCAAACATTCATTATAACCTCATTGAAGATTACATTATTGGTATCATGTGGAGCACGTATTACTTTAGCAGCCGCAATATGTAAGTAGTGTTTTTAGCATGTGAGCCGGCAATTGCTCAAAATTGGGAAAATTTTAAATCACAACAAGAGCCAATGCACATGATCTAAATAGGGCTGTAAAAAAAAACTGTGCATGTGCAACTGCTCGAGTTTGAGATGAGCTGAAGTACTATTAGATTTAGATAGTACTCGTCCCGAACTCGACAAGCTTAAAATGAATGAGTTCGATTCGATAACATATGTACTACACCATTTTGCACTTTATACGACTTGCTCATTTTAGTCGCTTAAAAGCGAAAATATGGCGCATAAGGCTTACACGACTGTTATTTTAGCGTAAAAACGAAGTCGCGTAATCTCATGTAGCAAATGTCATATACGACAGACTCAAAGAGCCGCTGTCGTATAAGAATTAGTTTGCGGGACAGTCACTTTAAACAGTCACTTAAATGATTATACAACCACATAAGATTGTTTCTTATATTGACAATAAATCATTATATATGCAATATTTATTTTACACATAGGACAAATTTGAATAAGATACTACAGCACATAATAAAAAATATCAGGAATTAAAGTTTCATTCCAATTTAACAGAACAACATAATCCACAAAATATTTCAATGACAGAGTACATGAACACTAAATCATTGAAACATGGATTCCAATGTTACAATACATTAACAACATCTTCACATCAGGGGCATCAAACAACAGCATTTGGCGCATTAGCTCTTCCATCTTTTGCCTTTTGAAGGTCCGCCTGCACTTGAGCATTCACTCTTGCCCTAACTTTAGACGCTTCTGAACCTGCAAAACTCACATGTATACATATATACATGTATGAGAAGCCAAGTAATAGTTACCGTCATTAATTACATAGTCAAGATTACAACCTGAAAATGAGTTGGTGAATTACCTATAGGCTTGATTCATTCTGCTTGAGCCATTTTCTTCAGTCCTTGTACAAATCTACAACATCCAAATGAGATCAAAATGGCATACCGAATCAATCTCATACGCTAGAACTAACACAAAAATTAACACTGAGTCTGAGTTTGCCATCAAACCCTACAAAACTTAACTCGGACATATCAAACCAAAAATTGAAAACACCATACTTCAAATAGAAAGAAACCATATTAATGGATGACGAACTAATGGGGAGCGAAGTTTCATACTTAAATTTTGATAAAGTGTGATAAACTAAAAATAATTTGCATCACGAAAAATTACTATTATTTAAAAATAATTATTACACTAATTAAAAGAATGTTAGTTTTCATAAAACTAAGCATACAAAAATACAAAAACTAAAAACTAAACTAAAAAAACTGGAAAAAAACTGAAAAAACTAAAAAATTAGAATCTAAAAAAAACTAAAACAAATATTTCCATATGAAAAAAGTCATTTATTATTGAATAAAAAATTAACAAGATGTCTTATAAAATATATCTTATTAAATTATGTATATTACATTTATAACTATATATCTTACCAAATTTGAATGAAATATTTTTTATTTTACTGTACAATTTATGTTTTGTATATTATATAAAATTATAAAATGTATGTTACTAAATTCGGATAAATTATTATATTATACATAATGGGGCCCTTGTAGAAACTTGTGACAGGACCAGATTTTCAATCTAATGTTGCTTGTTTAAGTTGTGAAATTACGAACTTGCACCAGTTGAACTTTGAAATATGATCCTCCGAAATTATAAATTCAAGAATGTCTGCTCGACAATTTTGATTATTGGGTAGATGTATGAGAGCAGAATAGAAGAGGACTAGAAAATCCACCTTGAACCAATATTCAACCCCATCCATACTTCCCAATCGTGCTGCGATATCAGAATATTTCGGATATTTCTTCTTATCACCAAACTCGTATGATTCTTTCTATCTCTTAAATAAGGACCCTTTCTTCTTCTTTTTTGACAATAGAAATATTCTCACCATTCAAATCAAATCCAAATACTTTGTGTACGTCCATTTCGTTTATATGTAAAATTCCGGATTCAGTTGTTAAAGTTAGTGTATCCGGGTCGAAAGACTGCAGAACTAAAAGGGCTATAAATGTAGGGATTTTTTAAATTTGATTTGCAAAATAGGTGCTAACCCCATCGAAGTCACAGCAGTTATTTGCTCACTGTTTAAGCCATCAATAACTTCCTTTAATAGAGATGGATTTCCTCTTTGTTGAAGACCAGCCTTTAATTTCTTTTCCTTTTTTTGTTTTTATCTTTCAGAGGAACATCCGTCAAACTAAGCATCAACTAAGCAGATTCAATGTCACTATTACAAGACGGCTCTGAATACGAATTTGATGATTCATCATTACATTGTAATTGCTTAGCAGGATTAACACAAAGCCTCTCTAACTCTGATAAAAATGAGCAGGATTAACACAATAAATTTAGAAAAATGACCACATAATCAAAATTAATAGATATATACAAACGTAATTTGGAAATGATCAGAGCTAATTATGTAATGATCAGAGCTAACTTTTGTAATGATCAAAGCAAATTTCATAATGAACAGAGTTGATTTAACCAAGTACTGATGATTAACTAGTTAATAATTAGACTTAAAATGCTAACTAGGTAATGTTCAGACTTAAAGATTTAATGAGCAGACATAAAATGTTAATGTCTAGACTTAACTTCGTAATTATCAGAAAATAAAATTGATAATGTGCATTAGTAGCGTGCTAAAAAGAGCAGGATATCAAAAACCCTAGAGAAACAAACATGTAACATAGACAGCACAAATCTAGAGAACAAGAAAACATACTGCCACGTTCAATGGACATATTTAAAAACCGTCAAACGTCGTTTCGCCTGAACTTGTTGGTTGTTCGTTCGCCCGAACTTGTTGCTGTCTCGAGCCAAAACAACGGGATTAGGATTCGAAGTGTACCATCTAAGTAATGCTGACTCAACACAATATTTCCACCCAGCCTAAGGCAATGTTAATGAGAGCTTCTTAGGCTTACGTGGCAATATCATGCTAAAGCTATGTGATATTTTTACCTCATAAGTAACGCTGAGTCAACATAATATTGCCACATAAGCCTAAAGTGTTGTTGTGTGGCAACATTATGATGAATTAACATTATTTATGAGGTAAAAATGTCACGTTTTTGCCTAAAACGATATTGACGACTAAAAAAACGTGGCTATTTTAAAAAAACTAATTTGAAAATTGAGTACATAGATAAATGAAATTCGGATT
This sequence comes from Rhodiola kirilowii, assembly GCA_033675215.1. NCBI lineage: Eukaryota > Viridiplantae > Streptophyta > Magnoliopsida > Saxifragales > Crassulaceae > Rhodiola > Rhodiola kirilowii. The sequence goes on from CM066201.1 coordinate 1,077,210, forward strand.
TCGACTAAATTGGAAATTAATCCGGTCAGCCAAACAGAGAAAAGCAACAATAAAAAAGAAGCCAAAACGGCGTCGTTACTATCTTCTGCTGTGCAAATCGACCATGATTTCCATGGCTCAATCAGTGTAGGCTGAAGCAACCACAGATGATAAACTTCCCGTTCACAGAGATAATTAGAGAGTGGTAATAGTTCTTTATGGTTGTCGTCTTTGCCGTGAGAATTTTCGCTCTGTTGGAATTGGAATCAGTGGAAAATTCCATACGTAGGTAACAATAAACTTGTATTTTTCTCTCACAATTTAATAAACTTTGTATAAACCTCTTTGATGACTTGTACCATGCAAACATCATCAGTAACAAGTTGGGTGAAATGGGTTTTGAAGAAGAAGAAAAAAAACTGAACTTTGGGGATGCACACCACCTGTTTGACGAATTGCCAATATGAAAGTTCATTTGAATATTTTAGTAGCCTTTTTGTTATTTCAGATCAATGTGGCTTGTGCAAGGTGTATATGATTGCGTTATGTATGTGTTTGCGTGTTGTTGTTGATGAGCATCGATAAATGAGACATTTTAGTATTTCTGACAAGGGTTATTTGGCTTATTAACTCAGCTTTTACAACTTGTTTTTGTAGGGTTTGAGGCCGTGGGTTGTTGAGACTACAGTAATGGCTCTTTGTATGCCTGTTTCCTTCAAGAAAGATGTGTCTCCTTGTTGGTTTAATACAGTACTTTCGACTCCTGTTACACTTTCCAACTCAACTCATCAAGTTCGTTTCAAATGTGGGAAGCGAAAAGTCCTGTTTCCTGTGACTTGCTCTTCACATGCCAAAATAGTGCGTAGTCCAGTTTTGGATCGGCATGTTACGAGGCAGAATAAGATTCGCTTTGTCCAAAAGCTTAGGATATTGCTTCTCTCTAAGCCAAAACATTTCATGCCGCTTCATATACTTTCAAAATGTCGTGCCTACCTCGCACTCCCAACAAATCGGTCAATCCTCAGAATGATACGTCGTTATCCTACCATATTCGAACTCTTTAGTATTCCATACCCTCCTTTACCATCTAATGCAACCAAGTCGTGCCCCCAACTTTGTGTTCGTCTTACAGCGGCTGCAGAAGCCATTGCTGTCCAAGAGTCAAGGATAAAAAAGGATTTATCAGTCTCACTGGTTGCCAAACTTCAGAAACTTCTCATGCTCTCCACATATCATCGTCTTCTGTTGTCAAAGCTTGCTCACCTGGGACCGGATCTTGGTCTGCCAGAAAACTTTCGGTCCCGTCTTTGTAATGCTCATCCAGACAAGTTTAAGACTGTCGATACATCCTACGGCCGCGCACTCGAGCTTGTTTCATGGGACACTGAGTTGGCCAGTTCCTTGCCAAATCCTGCTGCTCGATCACGTGGATTAATAGTCGACAGGCCTTTGAAGTTCAAGCAGTTAAACCTGCGAAGGGGTCTAAATTTAAAGAGACGGCATCAAGACTTTTTGTTCAAATTTGATGATATAGAAGATATATGCCCATATAAAACACCAGCAAATGACTTCGAAAAAGAATCCATTGAAGCTGAGAAACGGGCATGTGCAGTGGTAAGAGAAATACTGGGAATGACGGTTGAAAAAAGGACTTTAATTGATCACTTGACGCATTTCAGGAAGGATTTTGGGTTGCCTAACAAGTTGAGGGGGATGATAGTGAGGCACCCGGAGTTGTTCTATGTGAGTTTGAAAGGGGAGAGGGACTCAGTCTTCCTTGTGGAGGCTTACGATGATAATGGTTTACTTAGAGAAAAGGATGAATTGTCGATTGTAAAGGAAAAACTAATAAATTTGGTAAGGGAAGGAAAGAAGATGAGGCGGGACAGGAAGGAAGCTTTCCGAATGAACAATAGTTATGGTGATTATACCAATGTCGGCGTATCCAAGAAACAAGAGGATATAAGTTATGCGGGTGATGATATAGGCTATGAGTTTGATGCAGTTGATGACTATGGTGATGGATTAGACAGCTTATTCGATTTCGAGGATTTTGATGAGACAAGTGATGATGACGACGACAATGACGATGACATCGAGAAATGCGATTCATTGGTGTTTAGTGGAAAAGGAATATTCTGGACTACTAATATTTCATCTTTATCATCAATGAACGAGAGTGACAGTAGTGGATACTCAAAATCATGGTGACGGTATATTTTGCAACTCATCTACTGGAAGCAATATGCCAATATGGATATGTATTCTCTGTGATCTACATATATATCAAGTGAAGTCTTGTACATGGCCAGAAATCAGAATGTTAAAGGTGAGACAAGTATAGCACCAAATATAAATTTTAGTTCTTCTCGGAGGTATCTTTTTTCAGTAAATATACTACTTGTCATATCAATTTTATAAGCTCCTGTCTTAAGATGTGCATCATATGTGCATTGTATTTATGTTTCTTCTAGCTTGTGCTGAATTCCTCTATACTGAGCATAAATTTAGTGCTCTTGGTCATGATACAGTTGTTAGTTGTTAGTTGTTACTGCTGTACTCATTATGCAACAACAAAAATTATCGTTATTTAATTACTTAATAATGTAGGATGCACGTTGAACTTATCGTTATTATTTTGCTTTTAATTATTAACGTAAATGCACATTGAAAAATTATCGTTGTTTGGTCTATATTTAATAATTAATGTAGGATGCACGTTAAAATTATCGTTCATTACCGATTGTTAACATTTCTTATATAAGATCTCTTTGGATTGTTATAATATATTTTTTTTATAAGTCTTTGGATTGTTATAATTGATACATATCACAATTAAAAACTGTCGATCAGTTTGCTTCATTCTCTCTCTTTCAGTAGTCGTGTGCTGTGTGAACTGTGAAGGATTTCGAATGACGTCATACAATATCCTCACCACCCGAAGTCCAAAACAAGTGAAGGGAGCACAAAATGCTTAGAGATTTCACAAGTATACCGAGTGTGACACAAATAATCGACCAAAATGGTAAGTCAATGAATGCAGAGAGCATTTGGTCACTGTGTAGTTTTTCCCAATGTATCCGAAATTTTATATTAGAACAATATGCATTTGTTTGAAGGTTTTTCTTCTTTTTTTTCTTGTATTCGTTCAATTAAGCAATTATGTTTCTAATGTATTTAGATTTTGTGCAGTGCTGCCAAATACTGAAATATGAATTGATGTGCACCGGAGTATATCTACAGACCAGATCCTAGCCAAAACTCTGGAGAATTCAAACCGTTGGCCAGCACGGCGGCACCAGTGATCACCTTTTGCCTACACAGCTTTTGATCCAGATTCCACGCTACAGCTTGTAAATAAATTTGTAAAAGATGTGTTATAATACTTTACTGGAATTTCCATTACATTTATGACGTATTTTTTTAAGTACAATAATTTGTCAATCTAATATTTATCGCACAAAATAACAACTTATTTCATCAAGCATACATCAAATTGGAAAATATTGAAATAGAAGCGACTCCTATAAAATAAAGAATAAAAGTTAATCATTGGGCTTTGGAATTATCACATTTGGGCCTATGAGCACATGAGGCCCGGCCCAGTCCGTATAACCAAAAGTAGATACTAGTGATGATGAGGCAAATCAATGAGAATAACGGCGTCGTTTCGTGTTATTATGTTGCTTAACAGAGTCCCAACTCCCAATCCACATCCAAGGTACTGAATTAATTTAATTTAATGATGAATTTTAATTTAACTAATAATTATAGAACCATAAAAGAAATATATCAATCATAGATTGACCTCAAAAAGAAAATATATAAAAATAATATTCTCCACAAGCAATATGCTCCAATATTTTTTACAAAGTGATGCCCTTCTTTCCTATCATCTTCCTCATTCTAAATACATATCTAGCCTGCCCATACTTCTGTAAAGTTGTTTTAACTACATCATATAATTTCTCCTCCATGGCTGCAAATTAACAAATAAGTATGCACAACCATGAAGGGCGAAGTGTAGTTCTTCAGTGGTGAGGGCTACCTCCGGTGTGCGACGCCACCCGGGTTCGAAGTCCCTATCCTGCCAAATTTGAGCAGATACTAACTTAGCTCCCTAACCCCATCAAAAAAAAAAAAAAGTATGCACAACCATGAAGATAATTAAGCTGAGTCTCTTACAGCTTCATTTGTTCAACAAACCAGCACTTTTTTCTTTTGGTAGTCTCTGGTGATCTGGCAAGTCGGATTTATCTAATGATGTCTTCTTTAGTTCTGAATAAATGGAAGTAAGTTTGTAATGCATAATGACATAAAGCCGGAGACAACTGAAGTGTTTATCATCCGAACATTGCTGGGAACTTTATGTGAATCCCTACAATAAAATGTTGATAAACGACACGAAGCAAAGCGTTCAGCAATAATTTTATTCAAAAGGAGAAAAGCTAAGGTTTATACTTTTCGAATTCTTATCTTGTTTTGCAGATGTAGGCATTAAGAACCTTTTGCTGAATCAATTCCCACTCAACACATCACTATTACCCGCTAACTTGATTTTGATAAATGAAACTGAATTCCCTCACACGAATGCAGGCCAGTCGCTTTAATCTGATTTGACTCTAGTGGTACTCGACGCGCAAGGGGCATGTCGTAGATGAGCCTGAAACTGTCGAAACTAAGAAAAAGTAGGATAAATTATACATACATGATTGAGAAACTGAGAAAATATGTTGGCCTTGGAACAACAATCATGCACTAGGAAAGTAAAAATAAAAAGATATTGCAAGGCTTACATGACATGCTCGATCGCGACTAGTGAGGTTTATACAGTTCTTGGTGATGGAATTACACGGCAGGTGGTCGAGAGGAACCATTTGTACGCTGAGGAATTTTTCAGCATAATCCTAATTATTTGCAAAAGAATGAAAGACGAGTCGATGTAGAGGAATAGCAATGCTTTGCAGATTTTTCATTTGTGAAGGCTGTGTGTAAGAAAAAGTGTGAAACAGAAAAATAAGAAACCACACTGATCCTTGATGGATCTATCTTAGTATAACAACAACAAAAAAGTTAAGAAACCACACATACTCATTCACGCAATTTTCTTGCTGCTAAGCAAAAACTAGTTCATGAATGTGACTCATGATGTATAGAAAACTAAGGAAAGTACTCGCCTACTCGGATTTAGTAATAAGCAAGTAGTTAATGCGAACCAAATTATCCCATGTAGTACTACAATATAATACAAAGAGACGAATATAAATAGGATGAGCACTGGCAAACAATAAACAAGAAGAGATCAAAGATAAATAAACTCGGTAACTGTACTTGTGTCTTGTGTACTCCCTTTAAGATGAAGCTATACTGCTTTATGAGTTGTATTATACTACGGAAAAGGCTTACTGGTCTAATTAACTCTCACTCGTTAACGCTAAGAAGAATATCTCACAGAGTAAATAAAATACCATTTTGGAGGATTCTGATCTCAGTCCCATGGATGGATTTGTCCCCTACTTATTTGACAATTGGCCTTCTAGCCAATTAGTTTTGACTGTGGACCATCTGGTGTAAGAGATTCTTCTAAAACCAATTAAGTTGGATAAAGTGACAGCCTCCCTCTATAGACCTGCATTACTGCTTAGTCAATAAGCAAAGAACTTACGACAAAAAAAAATGTATACTGACGATATACGATGTTCAGGAAATAGAAAAGCATGTTTTTAGTTCGTGGAATGAGAAACCAGACTGTTCTTTAAAATATGATGAAGCAGTAGCATACATGAAGATAAACAAACATAAGCAGTTTCAGAACTTCAACAGCACATAAAGATAATATTGAACGGGACTTGTGATGACATAAATTTAGTCATAAGAGAGAAAGAGACTCACTGAGCCTACTCCAAATTTGATCAACAAGGAGGCTGAGATGAGCATCTGAAACTAGATTAATCAATTATTGCAGTACTCTGTGAATGAACGGAAAAAGGCAATTTTGAGTGAAAATACAGAGATATCAACATCAGGGGACACTACGAGTCGTTGGACGACAATCAGATGCATGCAGTTTATTCTGGTATAAAGGGACTTTGTTTTTGATGCTATGTTCTCCTCTCCTGCAAGTGTTAGTGGGTATAAACATATAAAGCATCTTTTTGCAAAGATATGTAAGATATGCACATACATACATAACTTCATCAGTATCTACATCACAAAAAAGCTTAGTCATTTTTTCTTTCTCATCAATACCAAAGCCTTATCACTGCTGCTGCATCCATTTTAAACCTTGATCATGTCATATATATGCTGCTCATCATCCTTACCTTCACCCGCACTGCAATCATAATTTTCAGACCCCCTTCGTGCTTCCTCCGGTACACAGCTTATTAAAACAATGGCTCTTCAGTACACAGTTTCCTTTCTTTTACTGCTATTTATTGCAATTTTAAGCCCCTCAGGAGCCAATATTGAGAGACAGGCTGAGTTTTTCGGTCTTATGAAGAAATCTCTCTCTGGAACTGCCCTCTCAGTTTGGGATTCAAGACCTTACTGTAAATATGCTGGAGTCATCTGCGATGATCAGGGATATGTCACTAGAATTGACATCTCATGGTGGGGACTTTTGGGCCAGTTTCCAGATGGGGTGTGCTCTTACCTACCAAAATTGGAGATACTTCATGCAAGGCACAACAAGCTGCAGGGAATTTTTCCAAATGGCATCACAAACTGTTCTGTACTACAAGAACTCGATATGAGTTCGGGGAATCTCACGGGAAAGCTACCCGACTTCTCTCCACTGGGGTCTCTCAGGTTACTGAATTTGTCATACAATCTGTTCACAGGAAAGTTCCCAATCTCGATCATGAACTTGACGAATCTTGAAGTGATAGACTTCAATGAAAACACTGGTTTCGATCTCTGGGAGTTGCCTGAAGAATTTACAAGACTAAGAAAACTCAAAAGAGTTTTATTTACAACATGCATGCTGCATGGTCAGATTCCACCATCAGTTGGAAACATGACATCCTTGGTTGATCTTGAGCTTATGGGAAATTACCTCACTGGCAAGATACCTCGTGAATTAGGTTTCTTGAAAAATCTGCAGCAGCTGGAGCTTTACTACAACCAGCTGACAGGCACCATACCCAAAGAGTTTGGAAACTTGACAGAACTTGTTGACTTGGATATGTCAGTTAACTTCTTGACAGGACAAATCCCAGTATCCATATGCAAACTTCCTAAACTTCAAGTCCTGCAGTTGTACAACAATAGCCTCACAGGAGGGATCCCAAGTGAACTTGGAGACTCGACAACCTTAACAATTCTGTCACTTTATAGTAATTTCCTGACAGGTGTGGTTCCAAAAAATCTCGGGAGGTTGTCAACGATGATTGTCTTGGATCTGTCAGAAAACAGTTTGTCTGGAGAGCTGCCACCACATGTCTGCACTGGTGGTAAGTTGCTCTACTTGCTTGTCCTTCAGAACAAGTTTACTGGAGCTATACCTGAGAGCTATGCCAACTGTAAATCCATTATACGGTTTCGAGTCAGCAATAATAAGCTGGAAGGTTCAATACCAGAAAGCCTACTAGCACTGCCCCATGCTTCAATCATTGATCTGAGTTTCAACCAGTTGCAAGGATCGATTTCCAAAACAATAGGATACGCGAAAAACTTGTCTGAGTTTTTTGTTCAGAACAACAGCATTTCAGGTGTTCTACCTCCTGAAATCTGGCATGTTAAAGGACTAGTCAAGGTTGATCTCAGCTACAATCAGATTTCTGGTCCAATACCTTCAGAGATTGGCAGCCTACGCATGCTCAACCTTTTGATGCTTCAAGGCAACAAGTTCAATTCTTCTATTCCCAAGACGCTGTCGTCGTTGAAATCCTTAAATGTTCTTGATCTCTCTGACAACCTCTTGACAGGACATATCCCAGAAAGCCTCAGTGAACTGCTTCCAAACTCGATCAACTTCAGAAACAATCGATTATCCGGTTCTATTCCTGAGTCCTTAATTAAAGGAGGGTTGATAGAAAGCTTCTCCGGGAACCCTGGACTATGTATCTCCGTCTACTTGAATTCTTCAAGTTCAGCTTTTCCCTTGTGCCCACAAGCTCAAGCAAAGAAGAAACTGAACTGCATATGGTTGGTTGGCATCTCAGCAGTGATTTTCTTAATGGGAGTGATCTTGTTTCTCAGACACTGGTACGGTAAGAACATGGCACCTCTTGAGAGTGATGATTCTGTGTCTTCCTCATTCTTCTCTTACGACGTCAAGAGTTTCCATCGAATAAATTTTGACCAACGTGAGATTGTGGAGTCCTTGATTGATAAGAACATCATCGGCCATGGAGGATCAGGAACTGTGTACAAAGTAGAGTTAAGCAATGGCGAAAATGTAGCTGTTAAAAAGTTATGGAGTCAGAAGACAAAAGACCTTGACTTAGTAGACCGAGCTGCTGTAGACAAGGAACTGAAGACTGAGGTGGAGACTCTGGGAAACATTAGGCACAAAAGCATTGTCAAGCTCTATTGTTACTTCTCAGGTCTCAACAGTAACCTGTTAGTCTATGAGTATATGCGAAATGGGAACCTCTGGGATGCTCTCCATGGTGCAAAATTCCTCTTGGAGTGGCCCCTTCGACATCAGATTGCACTCGGTATTGCACAGGGTTTAGCATACCTCCACCATGATCTCCTGCCACCAATAATTCACAGAGATATTAAGTCAACAAATATTTTACTGGATGTTAACTATCAGCCAAAGGTGGCTGATTTCGGCATTGCTAAGGTTTTACAGGCAAAAGGAGGTAAAGAATCTACAACTACAGCAGTTGCAGGAACTTACGGCTACTTAGCCCCAGGTAATAATTCAATTAAGAGACATTCATTGATCATGATATATATAAAAATTCATAACAGATTAACAATGCATACAAAAATTTAATCATGACTAAACTATTTTTTTTAATTCTGCCAAGTTAAGTTGCAAACTAATATAGTTTTCCACTTTTTAAATTTGTCCATTTGACAGAGTATGCATATTCATCAAAGGCGACAACGAAATGTGACGTATACAGTTTCGGGGTAGTGCTAATGGAGCTCATCACTGGGAGGAAACCAGTGGAAGCTGAATTTGGGGACAACAAAAACATTATAAACTGGGTTTCAACCAAGGTAGACACTAAGGAAGGTGCTACAGAAGTGCTGGACAAGAGACTATCAGCATCTTTCAGGGACGAAATGTTTCAGGTGCTACGCATAGCTATCAGATGCACCTGTAAATCCCCAACGCTACGCCCCACTATGAATGAGGTGGTCCAGCTGCTGATTGAAGCAGACCCCTGCAGACCTGATGCTTTTAAGTCATCAGATAAGATGAAATAGCTAGATACAGTAGCTCGTTTAGTTATGATAGATTTTGCTGTCTACAAGGTAATGTTTTTAAAACATTGCAACTTAAATATTGTATGGAGTTACGTTACGTGTGGTCTCTTATAATACAGGGGCAATCTAATAAAAGTCTTACATACTAAGTTATCTACTTCTTCCCATGTTTACTATACTTATGCACTGCAATGATATGTGAACTTGCTTTGCAAAACTAATCAAAATAAATTTTCTTTATTGATGCAAAGTAAAGGAATCCCCAATAGAAAAAGGTCTTCATGCTAATTAATGCAGAGAAATCTTGTCACTTGTAAAGAGATTCTTTATGCATCATCATAGTGGGTTTCTGATTCTGAATATATAGTGGATGTATGATTGGCTTAAAGCACCCATTTGCCCAGAGCAATCAAACGGCAGAGACGAACAAGAATGATTGATTAATTAGTGTCTTCTTCGACATTTTACCTGGGAAAATGAAAGATACTTGAAAGCCTCCGTGTTGTTTATTTAATTCCTTTCTGGTTCCAGTTCCCAATTCTTTTTGCCACTGAAAGGCAATTGTAGCGAAGTTCTGTTAATGCCTGTAAACATAGAGTCACTAGGCTCGTTGCCTATTTTTTTTTTTACCACATTAGTAAAAAAATGATGTAAACCAGCCAGTAAACACCCGAATAGAGGACTCTAAGTAGTCTAAGCTGTAGATGTCTGTTTCATGCAGTCTGAGGCGCTGCGATATACCACCTGACACCAGTAAATATTCTGATCAGTAGCAAATTTTATCAGTCAGACACACAAACTTACTTATATTATATAGTCCTGATGGGAGTCTAATAGAACACGTCAAACAGAAAATGATCGTAATTCATTCCTAATTCATTACATCATCCATGTTGTATCTTTCCGCCCATGTAGAATCTTAAGTAATGACAAATAAAAATTCAGGGTCATTGGTTTTATGCAGAGCAAAATGTGTTCAAAGCCATTCTCTAGCTCAACAAAACCTCATCAAACTGAACAAGTTAGTATAATCTGCTCGAATCGTATTGGCCCAATCAGGTACCCAGGAGAAACCGGAGCGAATCTTGCAAAGTTGTAACAGGATTTCTCACTTACTGATACGGCTGCAAACGAGTCGAGTCGAGTCGAGTATTAGGTTGCTCAAACTTGGTTCGTTTAAAATTTCTCGAGTTCGAGCCGAGTATTATCGAGTTTTGAAAACATGTGTTCGAGCTCGGCTCGTTTAATTTTCACGAGTTTCGAGCCGAGTTCGAGTTTATACGAGTATTTAAAATAACTTAAATCAATGTGATTATTTAATATTAAAGAGCTTTAATCGAGTATTTCACGAGTTGGAACAAGCTTTAGTTGAGCTTTTCACGAGTTTTAACGAGCTTTAGTCGAACTTTTCACGAGTCGAAACGAGCTTTCATTGAAAACGTATTTTAAAGTGTGAAAATTACTTTAATCGAGCTCGCTAACGAGTTTCAGACAATATAAATGAGTTTTAATCGAGTATATAAACGAGTTTTAATCGAGTATGTTAACGAGCACATAAACGAGCTGTTCGCGAACATAAACGAGTCGGGCACCCTCTTGCTCGTACTTGACTCGTTTATTTAACGAGCTTCAAATTTGTGTTCGAGCTTGACTCGTTTAAGATCGAATCGAGTTTTAACCGAGCTTTGACCGAGTTCGATCACGAGTAGCTCATGATCGTATCGTCTCATTTGCACCCCTACTAGTTACTGATTAAAGGCAGGTAGCTACTAAGCTAGAAAGCCTATATTGGATGACCATTTTCTCCATTGGTTTGATTTTCTTATTGAATGTAATAAGTGCAGAAACCCCGGAGCTTGTTTCACCGCACATAGTGAGCAAAATGCAACTCCACTGGCTAATGGGGAATGCAAATGTCAAATGTGCAAGAAGTTTCTATTCTTTAACCCAAATATGCATTTAGTGATAGGTAAGTTACTATTAATTACTATGGTTAGCCTAGTGGAAGGGCGTCCTCCTGCGCCCAAAGTGGCCAGGGTTCAAGTCCTCACCAGCTCAAAATAATCAGATACTAACTTTAACCCACTTACCCTCATCAAAAAAAAAAGTTACTATTAATTATAAAATTTACTCTATCGAAGAAAAGTTGGGTATCTCATTTTCTTCGTTGGGCGGATTGCAGGAAGAACAACAAGCCAATGTTTACTCAAAAACTACAGCTTAATGATGCAAGTTGCACGACGAGGGACCCTTGTGAGGAATTTGATTCCACAAAAAAAAAAAAAAAAGCATTTCTATTAACATGGTGGCATGCCCACAAACTAAAAGCTATAACACTGAAAAGAAGGAATAGTTCCTTCAACACAAAATGGTGAGAGTGAGACAATCTCAGCATCTAAAATGAAGGGTCAAAAGCACAAAGATTGCAGATTAATTACCAAGCTGCTCTACAGCGTTTATGTCTTAAGAACCAAACCATAACCAATCAGTTTACAGAGGATCCAATACTTACTTTCACTGAAAACATAGCACCATCAGCCAAAGTGCTTGATGCTTTAAGGCAGTTCACCTTTTTGCTAGGCTTAGTCTCCTTCCCACTACCTATAACAATTACCATAGTTCATAGAATTTATCAAATTAACTTCAACTTGAAACCATGTTTTGGCACCCAAGTCTATAATTTTCAGCACTATTAACAGTTATATAGCACGGACACGGATACGGACATGGGACACGGACACGGCAAGACACGTGGACACGCCAAACTCAAAATGGAGAGGGTTTGGGATAAGAAAAGAGAGCCAAAAGCAATGCTTGATATGTGAGCAATAATGGAGAGGGTTTGGGATAAGAAAGCAATAAGTGAGGCCCACATATATTTATGAAGAAAAACAAAAGGAAATTACATTTTGTTGGTTTTGAAATAACTAAAAATTAGAAATGTCATAAAATGAACATTAGATGTACAAAATAAAAAAAAATAAAAATGAAAGAATCTTGGGACAAAACAAAAAAATGAAATAATAGAAGTGATAATTTCGGATAATTGAATGATTATGAGTAGTTGCGTTAAAATATATAGAGCAAAGAGCCATTTTTGCTTATTACTTTTAGCTCTGTTTTGCTACATGACTTTTATGAGAAAATAATATTTTCACTTATTGATCATTGCTCCCTTACTGCGGATGCCCTAAAGAGACCAAGGTACAGTGGCGGATCCAGGGGGGCGGCCGCCCCCACGTTCGCCGGAAAATTCCTTGTTGGAGGTTCAATCCGATGCCATATCTGCCCTGCCGCCCCTTGATTCGCCCCCACGTTCGCTCGCCGCCCACTGTCCGCTTCATGCGCTCCAATATGAAATCTTTATTGTTTGTTTGAGTTTTGAGATTTGGAATTGTCTGCAGATCTGAGTCTCGGCGAGACTCTGGTTCGACTGGTTGTGAAAACCACAGCTGGTTTGTCAATTGCACTGAAAAAGGTTTTTATTATTATTTATGATGGGCCATTTGAAATTGAAACGCCTCAGCCCTCAAGCCCATTTTGATTTCTGGTCACTTCGTCTAATTTAAAATTTTAAATAGAGAATTTTAATTTTGATTGTAAACCGAGAACCGACAAACCGTAAACGCAACTCTTCGTCAATCGCCAATCTTTCTCTTCGTCGATCGGATTTGGGTAACTTCGTTTCCGGTTTCGCTCGGATTGCAGGTTAGCATCGTTCTTTCCTTTTCCCCCTGGTGTATATCATTTATTCATTTTCATTAGCTTCGCAAAAATATCTGGAAAGGCAAAAGCCCTATTTTCGATTTAGGAAATTTCGTTCGATTGGAATGCTATTTACAGATAGGTTTTGATGAATTGGTTGAAAAGGTTGAAGAAAGTCAGTTTCTTTATGAGATTTTGATTTAGAGTTTTGGAACTTTGGGATTGTGGTCTGTTTGAATTGAGTTGTACTCTTGAAAGTTGAATCTCCATATTGATTTTGATTTTTTAAACCCTAAAACTCTACTTTCTATTGTATGATTTTGTTTCAAATGTGTCCGTGATACTATTTATTATTCTATTGTATGATTTTGTTGTCGTAAATTTGACAGGTAAAGACTAAATGGAGAGATATTTTTCGAAAAGACCAAGAGTTTCTATTGATTCTTCTAGTAGTGTTGCACAAACTCAAACCTCAAATGCGGATATATTGACTACAAACGTTGAGTTAGAAGCCAATTTGAATGATGAAGAAGTTGAAATTATCGAGACTGATATTGTTGCCGATCCTGGGTTGCGCAAACCTATTGAGAGTTATGAAAGTAATATCAGAGATCGTATTCGAAGAGAATACGTAGCTAAAGGCCAATGTCAACCCAAAGGACATAAATTTCCTAGAAAGAAGTATGGAAAAGGTTATAGTCTTTAGAGATGCTTGGTTTGAAGAATTTGAGTGGTTGGAGTATAGTGTCCAAAATGATGCAGCATTTTGCTTTTGGTGCTTTCTTTTCAAGACGAAGAATTACAACCCGGGCGATGAAGCATTTACATCAAATGGGTTCAGTAATTGGAAAAAAGCGAAGGAGAGGTTTAGAGAACATGTTGGCTCGGTTGGCAGCCCACATAATAAAGCCAGAATTGAGTTTGAAAATTTCAAAAATCAAAGGCAGAGTGTGGGTTATGTTATCCAGCGTGCTAACTTGAGAAGAGAAGAAGATTATCGCATTCGTTTGACAGCAACTCTTGATGTTATTCGATTTATTTTATGTCAAGGTTTGCCTATGAGGGGACATGACGAGACATCTACTTCTCTTAATAGGGGTATTTTTTTGGAATTGTTGACATGGTATGGCTTGCGAAACAAAGAGATTGGCAGTGTTGTTTTGAAAAATGCACCAGGGAATGATCAAATGATAGCTCCAACTGTACAAAAAGACATGGTACATGCGTGTGCAGTTGAGACCACTCTTGCAATATTAGCTGACCTTAGTGATGGATTGTTTTCTATTTTGGTTGATGAGTCGCGTGATTGTTCTTTAAAGGAACAAATGGCCGTTCTGATTAGATATGTAAACAAGAACGGAGAAGTGGTGGAACGAATTCTAGGGTTGGTTCATGTAAGGGAGACATCGGCAATCTGTTTGAAGGAGGGTATTGATTCTTTGTTTGCAAATTATGGATTGTCTTTATCTAGAGTAAGGGGTCAGGGGTACGATGGTGCATCAAATATGAGGGGCGAGTTCAATGGCTTGAAGGCACTTATTTTGAAGGAAAATCCTAGTGCTTGGTATGTTCATTGTTTTGCACATCAACTCCAATTGGTAATTGTTGCTGTGTGCAAGGTGAATGATATATTTGCGATTTTTTCAACTATCTTGGAATAATCGTGAATATATGTGGATCTTCTTGTAAAAGAGCAGATAATATGCGACAGTTAGAACATGCTAGGAAGGTAGTGGAGCTTGAAAAGGGAGTCATTTCTTCTGGTAGTGGAAAAAATCAAGAAACTTCTTTGAAAAGACCCGGAGATACTCGTTGGGGATCACATTATATTACTATAATTCGCCTCAAAGATATGTGGTCTTCAGTTGTGGAAATTCTTCACAATGTGTTTGAAGATGGCTCTGAACGTGAGTCAAGTGCCCAAGCCAGAGGTGTGCTTCGTCAGATGCAGAGTTATGAATTTATTTTTCCTATGTTTTTGATGAAGCGTTTGTTGGGGATCACAAATGCATTATCCATGGCTTTGCAAGAGAGAGATCAAAACATGTTGAATGCTATCAATCAAATTAGGATTGTGAAAGATGAGTTGCAAAAGTACAGAGATTCTGGATGGGATGGGTTGGTTCAAGAAGTGGAGATCTTTTGTCAAGCGAATGAAATTCCAATAATTAATATGGATCACATCGTTCCAAGGATGGTTCGTGTGAAGAGAGATGGAGTCTCCATAACCAATCATCACCATTACAAATGTGAGATTTTTTATGAGGTAATAATTTCAATTATAGCTTTATTTCTTACATTTTTATTTATCAATTATTTTTAATAATTGTTCTTATCTTCTTGAAATGATAGGTTCTCGATTTAATTCTACGAGAATTTGAGCATCGGTTCTCTGAAACAAGCACATGTTTACTGGATTGCTTTGCATCTCTCGATCCAAAGAATGGATTCTCTAATTTTGATGTGGAAAAGCTTGCTCGGCTTCCTCAATTTTATCCGAATGACTTCTCAAATATGGATCGTTCACTGTTTCCTCAAGAGTTAGATTCATTTTTATGTGATGTAAAACGAGACAAACGATTTGTTGAAGTGCGGGATTTCAGAAGTCTTGCAAAGAAGATGAAGGAAACTGACAAGGATAGATTGTTTCCATTGGTCTACCGTCTGATTGAATTGGCTTTACTTCTACCAGTAGCTACAGCATCTGTTGAAAGAGTATTCTCAGGCATGAAATATGTGAAGAATGATTTGAGAAACAAAATGGGAGATGAATGGTTAAATGATAGTTTGGTGGTATTTGTCGAGAGGAATGTGTTTGCAACAATTGAAAACGAGTCTATTTTGAATCGTTTTCAAAGTTTAGCGACTCGTAGATGTCAATTATCTCGTAGTAAAGAGTCAATGTAGTTTGATTTGCACGTTTGTACTTTGTTAAATCAATATGAATTGTTAAAAAAAATTTTCTATTTTTACTTAAAGTCCGCCCCCCATCGATCCCATCCTGGATCCGCCACTGCCAAGGTAATATATAAAATGTCAACTTCTACAATCTGAGTGAAATCCAACTAGTGACAGTGAGCTCCTAAAAGCTAATGATTACTTCTATGCATTTGTGCTCTACCTGTACCTGCAAAATGCAAATACAATTTTCATGAACTTGAAAAGGTTAAAGGTTCAAATCAAAAAAAGAAAAAGAAAAAGAAAACGAACAGGTTAAAGAAAGGTGGTAACCTTTGAAAAGTTGGGTCAGGCCTTTCATCAAACAGGTTGTGATGCGCTGCTGATTTTAATCCATAAAAAATAGGCCACGCCCACAAGCCCAACACAAATGGACGCAAGTCTCGTTCATGTCCAACAGCAATTCGAATAGTGAATGGTGGACTGGAAAATGTAGCTAGGGTTTTAGTATTAGCTGGCACAAGACGACAAAATGGGAGTTTGAAGCAGACCAGTCGGATTTTTGTCTTTAGAGATAATTTATGAAATAAAACGGCAATTATTATTACTAAAAGTCTAAAACTGATTCTTTGAGTTGCTTATATTATTACTATTGTTATAAACATAATCATAGAATGGATGACTAACGATGATGTATGCATTTACCTCATGGTAATGACTTAAGTGACTAATGATGATGTATGCATTTACCTCATGGTAATGACTTAAGTAACTAATGATGATGTATGCACTTACCTCATGGTAATGACTTAAGTGACTAATGATAATGTATGCACTTACCTCATGGTAATGTATTTACCTAATCTCTTATATTATTATGTATTTCCTAGCCCTATAAAAAGGGACTTTGTGTAAGACATCTTAACTCAATTCAAAAGAGCAATACAATCACTCTACTTCTCTATCATCTCTTACATGTTCTTACTCTTCCTTTGAATCTCTATTTCACTACCACAATCAATTTCATAATACGTTATCAGCACGACTTGCTCAAGGTAGTGATCCAAATCCTTCTTCCCTCTTATTATTTACATGATGCAATGATGGCAACATTGAGTCCGAATTCGGGAAACTCACAAAAGCCTAGCATTCGGGATAATTATATTTCCCTTCGTTAGTCATATGTGATGATTAATTTCATGCATAACTTTTAAAATTGTTATCTATTCATATGGCATGATAAATTTTGTTTATAACTAAATCATCATGTTCCAACCATATCATCCGGTTTTGTTGCATAATATGTTTGTGACATCTTGTGATATGTTTGTAAAGTTCGTTATTGATTTCATGAATTTTGGTTACATCTAAAGATATGCTTAGAGTAAAAAGAAATAGTAAAGGCAAAGTAATAAAATTTTATTAGATTAATTTAAAACATAAAAGATTACAGATATTGTAAAGAAAAAGGCGACATACATTATTACAATCATTTCTAAACAACGATAAAATTCATCCGTCGGAACATTTGCGTTGAAGACACAAATAGTAAGTACAAAAATAATTAAGAAAACACTAACTAGAAATGGATGAGACATTCTATGGCAATTTTTTTTGAGAAGATTATGTAGTAGAAGAGAGAATGAATGATATTTTGTATGGTGTATAAAATCGAATTTATAGAAGAAAAACTAGCCGTTTGTTACCGTTATATAACCGTTGGGCACAAAATTTACAATTGTGATTTTGTTACCGTTTGTAACCGTTGGGCACAAAATTTACCATTGTAATTTTGTTACCGTTGGACACTAAGAGTAAAAGATAATTACCGTTGTTATATATCTATAAGACACTATAAATGAAATAAGGCACTTGTTCAATATGTGTTTTTCATATGTTCATAATCATGCTTAATGTTTATTTCCATATAATCATATGTCATGCACTGTTTATATGTGAATTCATTATTTCACTTTATTTAGATGCTTACTTTATTTTGAAAATTAATTCATGTTTTTATCACATATAGTTACTATGTCAAATCTTTCGAAGCTTGAGTTCAATGCTCTTGATATTACTGGCAATAATTATTTGGCATGGATCCTTGATGCTGAAATTCACCTTGAATCCATGGATCTTGGAGATGCAATAAAAGAAGGAAATGATGCATCCGATCAAAACAAGGCAAAGGCCATGATATTCATTCGACGTCACCTCCATGAGGGGTTGAAATCTGAATACTTAACTATCAAAGATCCATCGATCCTTTGGAAGGAATTAAAAGAAAGGTACGATCACCAAAAAAACTGTGATACTTCCAAAAGCCAACTTTGATTGGACACACTTGCGTTTGCAAGATTATAAAAGTGTGAGTGACTACAACTCCGCTATGTTCAGAATTACTTCCCAAATGAAATTATGTGGGGAAAAGATCACTGACAAAGAAATGTTGGAAAAGACATTCTCCACATTTCATGCCTCAAATATGCTCTTGCAGCAACAATATCGTGAACGAGGCTTTACAAAATATTATGAGCTTATTTCTGTCCTACTTATGGCTGAACAAACTAATGAGTTGTTGATGAAAAATCATCACTCCCGTCCAACTGGGTCAACACCCATTCTTGAAGCAAATGCTATATTTAGCAATAATTATGGGCGTAATCAGCAACATGGACGTGGTAGACATGGTGGACGTGGTGGACGCGTTAATAAACGCGGACGTGGTCGTGGGCGAAGCTTTGGAAGTTATCAAAATCATAGTACTCAATATCCCCCAAACTTCAAAAAAAAGACACATTACCCCATGAAGGGGATGAATAATGAAGGAAACCAGAAGGGGACTGGAAATTTTAAAATGACTGAAAGTTCTTGCTTTCGATGTGGTATGAAAGGTCATTGGGATCGTACTTGCCGAACTCCCAAACATTTTGTTGATCTTTATAAAGCCTCTTTAAAGGGAAAAGGAGTCGAGGCAAACTTCACTGAGCAAAAGAATGATGATCCCATGAATCTTGCACAGTTGGATCCTATGATCATGACCCATTTTGATGTTGGTGACTTCTATGAAAATGTCAATGGGGAGCCCAGCCAACCAATAAATGATGGGAATATGAATTAGAAAATAATGTCTTTTATATTTTATATAGAAGTATTTGAATTTCCAATTTCCCTTATGCTTTGTTTACTTTATCATAATAAATTCCTATTTCTAATTTTACTCATTTATTTTTTTCAAGAGACATGGATAATCATCCCTCAATTACAATAAAAGATGATGGCAAAACACTATGTTTAGCGGATAGTGCAACAACACATACAATCTTGAGAGATGTCATATATTTTTCGCATCTTAAATTAGCTAAAGCTAATGTAAATACAATATGTGGTGCATCAAACCTCATTGAAGGCTATGGAAGAGCCCAAATTGTGTTACCAAATGGTACTCAATTTATCATAAATGATGCAATGTTCTCAACTAAATCAAAAAGAAACCTTTTGAGTTTCAGAGATATACGCCAAAATGGCTATCATGTTGAGACAACAAATGAAAATGACGTTGAATATTTATATATCACGTCTATGATCTCAGGAAATAAAAGGGTGATGGAAAAACTTCCATCATACAATTCCGGATTATATTATACTTTCATAAATCATGTTGAATCATATATGGTGATAAACCAGAATTCAATAGATCCGAAAAATTTCCTTATATGGCATGATCGATTAGGCCATCCGGGATCAATAATGATGCGAAGAATCATTGAAAATTCTCATGGACATGCATTAAAGAGTAAAAATATTCTCTTGTCCAAAGATCTCTCATGTGTTGCTTGTTTTCAAGGAAAACTGATTACAAGACCATCTCCATTGAAAGTTGAGACTGAATGTCCAACATTTTTGGAACGGATTCAAGGAGATATATGTGGACCTATTTTCCCATCGAGTGGACCATTTCAGTACTTTATGGTACTTATTGATGCATCGACCCGTTGGTCACATGTTTGTTTATTATCCACTCGCAATATGGCATTTGCAAGATTGCTTGCTCAAATCATTCGATTACGAGCACAATTTCCAGATCATACAATTAAGAAAATCCGTATGGATAATGCGGGAGAATTTACATCCCAGTCTTTTAATGACTATTGTATGTCAACTGGAATTACAATTGAACACCCGGTTGCTCATGTTCATACTCAAAACGGTCTAGCAGAATCCTTTATCAAGAGACTAAAATTGATAGCTAGACCATTGCTTATGCGATCTAAATTGCCAAATTCAGCTTGGGGGCATGCAATATTACATGCTGCATCACTAATTCGTGTAAGGCCAAGTGCAAATAATAAACATTCCCCTTTGCAACTTGTTAGTGGCCAAGAACCAAATATCTCTCATTTAAGAGTTTTTGGGTGTGCAGTTTATGTTCCAATATCTCCGCCCCAACGTACTAAAATGGGACCCCAACGAAGATTGGGAATTTACGTGGGATTTGAATCTTTATCTATTATTAAATTTTTGGAACCGATGACAGGAGATATATTTAAGGCACGATTTGCCGACTGTCAGTTTGATGAGACAAATTTCCCTGCATTAGGGGGAGATAAAATAAAGTCTGCAAATAAAAGACAAGAGATATCTTGGAATGCAGAGTCATTGTCTCATTTTGATCCTCGTACAAAACAATCTGAACTAGAAGTTCAAAAGATTATCCACTTACAAAGTGTGGCAAACACATTGCCTGATTCATTCACAAATGTTAAAACAGTGACAAAGTCACATATACCAGCTGTCAATGCTCCTTGCAAAATCAATCTTCCTGAAGAAGATATTGGAAACAATTTAGCAAGTGAGTCTAAAACACGACAAAAGCGTGGTAGACCAATCGGGTCCAAGGATAAAAATCCAAGAAAAAGAAAGGTTCATGATAACCAAATAAATGCATCAACCACTATTCCAAAAGAAATAGATGTGATACATGAAGAAACATCTTCAAAGGATAATGAGATACCTGATCCTGACGACAATGAAGAAATATCGATCAATTATGTCATTTCAGGGAAAAGGTGGAATAGAAAAGAAATTACAGTGGATAATATATTTGCATATTCTATGGCTCTAGATATTACAGAAGAAAATGAGGATCATGAGCCAAGATCGGTTAATGAATGCCGACAAAGAAATGATTGGCCAAAATGGAAAAGTGCTATTGAGGCAGAATTGAATTCACTTGATAATCGCCAAGTTTTTGGAAAGATTTCCATAACTCCCGAGAATGTCAAACCTGTTGGTTATAAATGGATATTTGTGCGCAAACGAAATGAGAATAATGAAGTCGTAAGATATAAAGCACGACTTGCAGCACAAGGCTTCTCGCAGAGGCCAGGCATTGATTATGAAGAGACATATTCACCGGTCATGGATGCAATAACATTCAGATTTTTATTGAGCTTGTCAGTCTTAGAAGGACTTCAAATGAATTTAATGGATGTCGTGACAGCCTATTTATATGGGTCACTTGATAATGACATTTACATGAAAATTCCCGAAGGATTTAAATTACCTGAAGCATATAGCTCAAAACCACGGGAAATATATTCAATAAAGCTACAAAGAGCTTTATATGGTTTAAAACAATCCGGTCGAATGTGGTACAATCGTCTAAGTGATTATCTATTAAAGAAGGGGTACATCAACAATGAAATTTGTCCATGTGTTTTTATTAAAAGGACACAAACCGGATTTTCTATTATCGCGGTTTATGTTGATGATTTAAATATCATTGGTACCCCAGATGAACTCACTGAAACGATTGCATGCTTGAAAAGTGAATTTGAAATGAAAGATTTGGGCAAAACAAAATTCTGCCTTGGCCTACAAATTGAACATTTATCAAAGGGCATTTTCGTTCATCAATCCTCATATACTGAAAGAATCCTCAAACGATTTAACATGGATAAATCATATCCTGTGAGTACACCTATGGTTGTTCGATCACTTAATGTGACAAAAGATCCATTCCGTCCTCGAGAGGATGATGAAGAACTACTTGGTCCGGAAGTACCATATCTTAGTGCTATTGGAGCACTAATGTATCTTACGACCTGTACACGACCTGATATTGCATTTTCGGTCAATTTATTAGCAAGATATAGTTCTTCTCCCACTCGAAGACATTGGACTGGCATTAAGCAAATTTTAAGATATCTTCGAGGAACAACTGATATGGGCTTATTTTATTCAAATAACTCAAAATCTGGATTAGTTGGATATGCTGACGCCGGATATTTATCTGACCCTCATAAAGCGCGATCACAAACGGGTTATGTATTTACATATGGTGATGCTGCTATATCTTGGCGATCTACCAAACAGACCCTTACAGCCACTTCTTCTAATCATGCTGAAATATTAGCACTTCATGAAGCAAGTCGTGAATGTGTGTGGCTGAGGTCTTTAATCCATCATATCAGAGGATCATGTGATCTTTCAGTCAACAAAGAAAGCCCTACTATTCTATTTGAGGATAATGCTGCTTGTATAGCTCAAATTAAAAATGGCTATATAAAAGGAGACAGAACGAAACACATATCTCCTAAATTCTTCTTTACACATGAACTTCATAAGAATGGAGATATTGATGTTTGTCAGATTCGTTCTTGTGACAACTTAGCCGATTTGTTTACAAAGGCACTTCCCACAACTCCCTTTGAGAAACTGGTCTATAAAATCGGTATGCGAAAGCTTAGAGATTTATGTTAAAGGCTACATTGAGGGGGAGATACGCGTTACACTCTTTTCCTTCTTTTAGGTTTTATCCCTATGGGTTTTCCTAAATAAGGTTTTTAATGAGGTAACATTAATTATGCGTACAGTACAAACTATGTACTCTTTTTCCTTCACTATGGTTTTTCCCACAGGGTTTTCCTAGTAAGGTTTTAATGAGGCACAAAATTTGTACAAGTCATCCAAGGGGGAGTGTTATAAACATAATCATAAAATGGATGACTAACGATGATGTATGCATTTACCTCATGGTAATGACTTAAGTGACTAATGATGATGTATGCATTTACCTCATGGTAATGACTTAAGTAACTAATGATGATGTATGCACTTACCTCATGGTAATGACTTAAGTGACTAATGATAATGTATGCACTTACCTCATGGTAATGTATTTACCTAATCTCTTATATTATTATGTATTTCCTAGCCCTATAAAAAGGGACTTTGTGTAAGACATCTTAACTCAATTCAAAAGAGCAATACAATCACTCTACTTCTCTATCATCTCTTACATGTTCTTACTCTTCCTTTGAATCTCTATTTCACTACCACAATCAATTTCATAATAACTATCATATAATTTACATATTAGATGTCTAAGGAGCGTTTAAATCAGGGCAGGTCAAATTAGAATGAGGTACTGTGTACGATTTCAGTCAATCACGTGTCCCATTCAAACATTCGTGCATTATGGGAGCGTCACGTGTCACACTCACAAAAGCAGTGTAAACACATATGGGTGAGTGGGACACGTGGCTTCGTCACGTGCATTTGACGGCTGCGATGAACAACCGAGATTATGTCTCATCGCTTCATTCTAACAACCATGACTCAATCGAATGCTCCCCATAGACGTCTTATGTTTTAAAACATTCATTGACTAAGTATTATAAATTTAATAAGATTGAGAGAGTGGTAATAAAAGTAGTGAAAAAAAATAATCATTGATGATATAAAATCGTTAATAATAATAATAAAACCCTTCAATTTCCAATACAACAATCAACTATAAAAACCCACTCAGCAGCAGCAGCAGCAGCAGCAGCAGCAGCAGCAGCAGCAGCAGCCAGTGAAAACGACGTGGCGATTACGACAGCAGCAAAGCTGCAGAATGGCTCCATGCGACACCGTTTCGTCTTCAGATCGCCGTTAACGACGACATTGACGCCCAATCGCCGCTCTAGGGTTTCCGCACATGCCGGTTTTTGACGATGGAGCTGCGTTCGTTCTGGTATTGTGAATGGAAGGTTGTTTAGCGAGGATGAGGCATAGAGAGAGAGAGAGAGCTTCGTGAAATTTCTATGTAGGGGCAGACAGGATGAAGCCAGGCATTAATATTATATTTAAAATTTAATATATTTTAAAATCTTATATAGATATGAAATTTGGAATGGTACTGTATTATTTTCCAGTTTTGTTGGGGAATATGAGGCCAAAAGGTTGAGTTTTTCTTCTGTTTTTATGAAGATGAATTAATAGTAGAGATATTGCTGGAAATGGATTTGTTCGCTGTTGGAGCTTTTGTGTGTTAATGTTTGGTATTAATTTGCTGTATCATATCATTATTGCTGCTGCTTGTCACCATAGATTATGTTTCTTTTTTTCTCTGATGTTTTTATGTTTGTGGTATTTTGAATTGGATGTTTTGTTGTGTTACCTTAACTAGGGTGAAATGAGGCTCTTTTCGTGTTTTTGAGAATGGACTAGACTTGCTTTTATTGACTCTTTTACAGCATTTGAGAATCGTTCAATTTTTTCTTTCTATGTACATTTGGGCAGTTATGTACTCCCTCCGTCCCACATTGTTTGTCCAAAAGGACAATGGACACGGGAATTAAGAAAAGCAAATAAAGGACAATGATAGAGAAAAAGTGGAGGAGATTGTATGTGAATGTGGGTCCCGTACAGTAAATAAATGATAATATGAGAGGGAAAGTGGAGGAAAGTACAATTTTTTTAATAAAAATAATTTTTTTGGTAGGAAAGAGAAGATTGATTTGATTATTGAGTTATGTATATAAAAGGAAAGTGGACAAACATTAGGGGACGCTCAAAAAGGAAAGTGGACAAACATTGAGGGACAGAGGGAGTATTACTATTGATTTGTTTACAGTAGCTGAATCTTTATGATCTCATTCTGAGTATTATAAGGCTTGGTTGTTTTTTCATCATATCATAATGTGGGGGCATAAGTGGGGCGTGGGCCAAAGGTGCATGTAACTGTTATATGTACCATGATAGCAGTGCTGGCTTAAGGGCTGATTGTTTGGAATGTGAACTAAACAAAGGCCATGTTTACAGGTAAGAAGCTGAGGGTGTGACCATTTTATCTGCCGCTGAACATTGGGTTGTATTCTTGGACTGCTAGTTGATTAGTATTTTGTATTCATTTCAATTGTTTTTGGCCTCATTGAGATGTAGATCAATGATGCTGCATTTTTTTTTTTGATTCATAAGGTTTCAAGGGTTAGGAAATCATAAGAGATGGTGAACTCAGGCCAGAAGGTTTCAAGGGTTAGGAAATCAAATTTGTTTTTAGAGTCGTGAAGTTTTGTTAGAGGCGCTCTGAGTTGGTAGTCGAGTCGAATGTAAGTTTGCAGGATCATCTTGTCGTATTTCGGTGGCTTAAGTCCACTTATGAATCAATGATGCTGCATAGCAAAATAAATTATGTTCAACTCCTGAACGTATTTACCTGATCTTCAATTTTGCTATGTTTGCTATGTATGGTGATTTAAGAGTCAATTTCAATTCGAAATAGATATAAAAATCTAAGTTTTCTAAAAAGTCAGTAAATTCTCTATAAATATTCCCATGTATGGCGATGTATCTCAATATTTCCATTAAATCTCAATGAGGTAGATCTGGAACACTGGACCACTGGATGCCGACTTATACTAACCTAGATAAGACATGACTTGGCTCTTTGTTACCAAACCAACAAATTCACATGCTTAGATCTAGAAAGAAACTGAACCTCGTCATGCATAGCCAAAGTGAGTTTCACAGTAGGGTCTGATGTCCATTTTAACTACCACTATCAGCTTTATTTAAGGTAAATTGATGATTGATACCTGACAAAAATAAGATGGTCGTTGATATCAGCAAATGTGGTTAAGATTGAGAGTTAAGAATCTGTAAATGTTGTCATTTTCATTCTTTGAGTGTGTGTTCTGGCTGTAGCAGCTCCCTCACCCTCCTGGTGCAAGGATGGATATGAGGATCAGAATCGAATCATTGTAAGTTTAACACCCATACTCTGTTTGTCTTGTCCTAAATCATTTGGGAATTTTATGTTTGTAACCTAGTGTACTACTGTATTTTTCATGTCTTGACATCAACGTAACATGATCTTTTGTGATAGCCTCTACACTTTGATGAAACTTGTGTAATGCTGGTCGCAAGAGTCATTTTGGTCAGGCTAGAATTGTAATGACTCGATTCGTTACAATACATAAATAACACGGTAAGTAATAAAATTTAATGATATAACATGATTTTTTCATTTTAGATGTTACATATTTTCCATTTGGGGTGTTACACTGTCTCCTCTTTGCCCCATTTGGCCAAGTGTTTTAATCTGTCAAAGTCTCTTTTTCCTAGTATTCTGCCACCTACCATTGCATCAACTTCATCCACACATTTACATCTTTCATTAATTACTCACTTCCTTTTTCCCTCTCATTCAGCCTCCAACTTGCGCCCTTAGTTCATTATAAAAGCACAGCTGAACATGAGAGAAATGTAGCAACACATAACCAACCTGGAAGGAACTAACAAAAATGGCCTGCATTCGTGCCCTCATCCAGTCCTCCAGATCAACTGCAGCAGCAGCCCCATTCGGAAAATCTAAGGTGCTGATCTCTTGTTGTTTTGTATGTACTTGTGTTCAAAATTTACTGAAGTAAGTGATTTGTTCTTGGTTTGTCTGAAGATCTGGCCTTATAATGCTCGTGTGTCATCTGTCCAACTTGATCTGGAGCCCTCTGGATTTTACAGGTAGAAATTGCTATCTGATTTTATTTTACATGTTTATGCATCTGTAACTGTAACACCTCAAATGTGTTTCTTGTCATTCAATTATCATTTAATTTGATTGTTTGTCATCGGATCAATGTTCATGATCTCCTAGTAGCAATGAGGAATCGACTGGGGGAGGATTTAACTGGGACAATCTTGGATTCTCGTTGACACCAACTGATTACATGTACACTATGAAATGTGGTCAAGACGCGGCTTTTGAGCCTGGCAGGCTGGTTTCCTTCGGCAGCATTGGGTTGAACCCTGCTGCTGGGGTTCTCAACTATGGACAGGTTAAATTGCAATGTTATTTTGATGAATCAAATTATGAATAAATCGAGACACACACACAAAACCCAAGACGATGAACTCTTTATATTTGGATTTTCCCAAGTGATTTTCATGTAATGGTAAGATTTTTTATGAGCAGGGGATATTTGAAGGCATGAAAGCGCAGAGGCGTCCGGATGGGAAAATAGTACTCTTTCGCCCTGATCTAAATGCCAAAAGAATGCAGCTTGGGGCTGACAGAATGTGCATGCCTGCACCATCCGTAGAACAATTTATCCAAGCAGCAAAGGAAACTTCTCTGGCTAACAATCGATGGGTATTCAAGATTTTCAGTCTCTTCCTCGTTTAATGCGTTAGATCAGATGAATCTTAGTTTTCATGGTTAAATCATAAATGCAGGTTCCACCGTTCGGAAAAGGGTCTTTGTACATGAGGCCGATGTTGTTAGGAAGTGGAGCTATGCTTGGTGTGGCTCCTGCACCTGAATATACATACCTTATTTACAGCTCACCTGTTGGTCATTATTTCAAGGTATTAACTGCGCGTACTAAAACTTGTTGCCTTGTTGAATTTCTTTAGCTGAACTGAACCTTTAAATTTCTTTTACCTCACTTTCTTCCCCTCACTTGGGGACATACTGTTTTTTTGTTTTTTTAACTTCGCTTGCGACTCTTACTTGCCTGGTTTTAAACTCGAGATGCCCTCGGCTCGAATTCTGTGGTTTTTTTTAGCCAATTTGTGGTAAAGCCCGGATCACGCAGAGAAAGTTCAGTAAAAAAAAGTTTCTGTCAAATTGTGCAGGAGGGTTCAGCTCCAATGAAATTATACGTGGAAGAAGAGTTGCATCGAGCGCAGCAGGGAGGCACCGGAGCAATCAAGAGTATAACAAATTATGGGCCAGTAAGGAAAAATACAGAGTATCCTGCCCTCTTTGACATTTTACTCACACCAGACATGTTCGTACTGATTTTTCTTTTACAGGTTTTGAGGGCCATAATAAATGCCAAAAGGGAAGTGATGCAGGTTGGACTATCCACCCCTTTTCGGGCTTTACTTCACAACTGTTGGTGGTAGGGTTCGAACCCAGGCCACCCTTGATACATTACCCACTTTGGAGTGAATGTATCACCAATTGAGCTGAGTGATGCAGCCCAATTGGTGATACATTCACTCCAAAGTGGGTAATGTATCAAGGGTGGCCTGGGTTCGAACCCTACCACCAACAACCTGCAGGAATAATTAATGAAGTACTCATTAATTCCTGAGAGTTGGAGGTGTCTGCCAGCAACATCTTTCTTGTTAAGGTATGCTCAATATCTTGCATCTGTAGATAAGACATCAGATGGATTGCTTGTTTCAAATTCAAGTAGAGTTTTATTTGTTTATAGGGTAACTTGGTATCGACTCCGGCCACAAGTGGAACGATTCTTGATGGCGTAACAAGAAGAAGCGTCATCGAAATCGCCATGGATCTTGGCTATCAGGTTTGCTCTAGTAAAATAACTATAAAAAAGTGCAAGGGTCCACATTGGGAATCCAACCTCGACCGCGCCTTTGTTTTGCTGGTTTAGGTCAAGGAGCGAACGATTCCAGTTGATGAACTGAGTGATGCAGATGAGGTCTTCTGCACGGGGACAGCAGTAGGCATAGCTCGGGTAGGCAGCATAACCTATAAGGGTAACAGGTAAGCCAACTGCCAGCCATCATTGATATTTGATACTACCTTATTTTTGTCTAAGATGAAGACATTACAAGTTATATAACTTTTTAGATCAAAATGAGCTATAATTCAACTGAACTAAATGTACAGGATTGAATACAAGCCACTAGGTCCATCCGTGGCGGAGCAACTTCAAACTACATTAGTTGGGATCCAAACTGGACTAGTTGAAGATAAAAAGGGGTGGACTGTTGAGTGTTGAGGACCGTTTAATTTGTATATAGGTTCAATGTTGGAGTAAAGATCACATGAGAGTGGTAGTTATGGTGAGAAATGAGAACTAATCTCATCCGTTCATCTTTGTTATCAATGGTTAGGATTAGATTTAATTAAATTACATTAAATTACATAATTTGCACCTTTTCAAAGGATTCTTCGTAGCAGTACATTATTCGTACCTTTTCAAAGGATTCTTCGTAGCAATGCTACGAAGAATCCTTTGAAAAGGTACGAATAATGTACTAGTTCTCATTTCTCACCATAACTATCACTTTTCACCGGAACCGAACTCTCAATGTTGGACCAACTAATTACTTTCACACGATATACACTCAAGTTGGTTGGACACTAGGGCTTGTGTATTCAGAGATAAGAGGTGTAACTTACATAGGTCATGCCAATACATTGCAAACAGGAACAGTTCGTGTTTGCCAACAACCATAGAGGTGAACCAATACCTGCAGGCAACCCATGTTCCAACTCACAAAAAATAATAATCAACTGAGCAAAAAAAAAACTGTGTATAACTCGACCTCAACTAATCATAACCGGGAACAGTACCTACAAAAACTCATGGGAATGTCGAATATTCACAGTTCACATTCACAATGCTCCAACGGCAATTTCTGTGTCCGGCATTGGGATGCACCATCATATGTACATGGTCTCACCAAGCTGGATAGGTGTCTTGTTCCTTTTATTGACTCCGAGCTGTAGCTTTTGACCCATTTGAAATGAGCTACTGCGAGTGTAATACCACTTGAAGATTGCTTGGGTCTGCTTTGACATTCACATGCTGTTGATCATCTTCCAATGACACATTAACGATAGGGCTGGGCGTATTTTCTAAACAAAGAAACGGATGAAACTTTTTAATTTGTATTTATCAATATTGGGAATATGGATGTTAACAGAAGTGGTATGATACTCCACGAACCTGAATTATTTATCTCTGGATCGTCTTCACTTTTCTTAACCTCGTATAGGACAGAGTGGCCAGATCTACAGAAATCCTGAGAAGTTACAGTGAATTGACAGTAAGCTACAGGTAACTGCTGATGAATTTCTTCCATTCGTCCATTCCGTTCATCTTGGAGATCCATGTCCATCAGGACCTTTCAGACAAAAAAAGAGGGCAACATTAATCATATTGAGCAAGTTCATCATATATCATCCTGGCCATGGTAGTTGGTATCAAAAGTATACAATTGAATTAAAAGTTACACATCATTCTCACCTCTGCAGGATTGTATTTGAATACTGGAGAAAACCGATGTCTGCAATACTCATTAAATAGGAGAGTGCAAATAACCAGTGGAATTGTGAACCCTGAAGCCACTGGCGACTTCTTCAGCCCAAATACACCAATAGCAATAATTTGTGCTAGAACTAACGAGAAAATGGTTGAATTATGTGCAATAGGCCAGAACTGTCCCCCACTTTCATATTTTTGAATGTAGACATTAAGGAACTGCAAAAAAAAGATAATCAGAAAAGAAGAAGAAAAAATGTCTTTGTATAATAATTAACAGATCGCCGAACAACTATAGTTCATGGACATATAGCCATGTCGGAAGAGCCTAATGCACTTCACGACAAAAATGGATAAACTGAACATGTTTCCTCGCTTCACTGGTGTTCATGCACCAGTTATACAAACTCACATAAGAAAATATGTGACTACAATTTCCAGTATAGCAAATAACCATTTACTAAGTAATTGAAAGGGGAGTCAAAATTAACTTTAAACTGATGTTGGTAATCAAAACAGCAAAAAGGAAAAATGAACTGATTCAGCACAGTGAGAACAGATGTTCATTGTGTGAGAATAGATATTTACCTGATTCCGGTACACGAGATAGGCTAGTGCAAAATAAGCCAGCAAAAATGGTGTAATCAAAGGGGCCAAGACAGAACAAGTAAGACCAATGAACCCAAACAAGAGAACCCTTGGAACCTCTGTGTGGTATGGGAAAGACAGAGTCCCATCTGGAGGAGTATCCTTTTTTAGTATATACCTAGAAAACAAGTGGGCCAGAAGCATAAAAGGTTGCAGAAGTTCAACAGATAGACTTGCCCATCCTGATGTCATAATATAGGTCATGAATAATATAGCCTGCAGTACCATGAAACTATGTGAATCACCGAAGAAATTTTCCAAATGACAGCTAATGAAACACAGACAGTTTGATGACCAACATAACTCCATTGCCGGTTATCTCTCAGACAAGATAGTTGAGAAAGGTGATGACTGAGGAAGTCATCTAAGCAAGTGAGGCTAGTGAGTATATACATGACAAAATGAACTGTACTGAACAATTACCTGAGATGGCACTGCTTGACCAAGGCGTATTGGTATGTTTTTCAAATAAGAAAGCGAATCCAATTGCTTTATAACAGTTCCACTAAAAATGTTCACAAAGAAGACATTCCAAATTGTGAAGTACAAGACTTTGCAGCAGGCACTCCTTTTCCTTCCGATGCGAGAAATAGAACCCTCCACCGAAGAGAACAGCATCATTAAAGGTGGTGCAGTGTACAGAAATAACATCAAAATAACACTTGGTAGGTATCCTTCAACCACCTGTGTCATGAACCTCCTACACAAAGATAATTATTCGGTTGGATGGCGTACCTTATGAATATTATAACTAAATAGCTACCATCAAACGTCATTGACCCAGAGGTATGCAGTCAGCAATTCATTTCAGCGACATGGTGCATTAATTCACATGCATTGGCTACTCTACAAGTGAATGGCCATCAACAATCCCATTTTTTCAGTGAAAATTTGAATCTGATTTGTTCATGCAAGATTGTTTAGCTGTATTGCTTAATGCAGCAATGAAATCTAATGCACAATACATGTGTCTGAGGCCAGAAAATTCTATAAATTTAAATAAACAAAATGTTATAAAGATGAAAACTGAAGCAGGAGTCTGACCATTTTAGTATCTTCTTCAAGAAAGGAAATGTTTTTGCAAGACGTGTAGCATCAGTCAGAGCTTGTACAACTGTGACGGGAGCGAGAAACAATAGCATAAAAGTGATGGCAGCAATGAGAGTAGCAATCCTGCGAATCCAAAGCTGACGATATGGTATACAAAGGTTTGACCAGTAAACATCACATGGATCCGGGGCCAAGTCAATGACCCATAACATTGGGTTTGAGGATTGAAGACCCTGGGATGCAGTAAAAGCACCGTGACGAGTTTTAAAAAACACTAGAGCAGCAGGGTGTTCCTTCTGGTTTCTAGTTAACTCCAAATTTCGGACCTCGCTATTAGCTTTAACACCATCCTCACTGGACAGGATTTTAAAAGAACTTGTCATTTCTCCGCACAGTCCACATCGCACAAAGCTAGGTTTACCTTGGCTGTCATTAGAGGTAGATATTAGCATTTTGTACACCTTTTCTGCATCAGTCTGCAACATAAAGTTTCAAATGTCATGCCCAAAATATGAAATTCATAATTTTAGCTGGAGTAAAACCGTCTGAGTTTCTCTAAACAAGGAAGCCACAACATGAAGAAAATCTATACAGCCCAATGTATCTGCATTTTAATATCAGTTTAATCTTCCTTTTTCAAGGGAATACCTCTTATCAGTTAAAAAACAGCCCATATATCCCTTTACTCTTTTGATCATTCAACTAACCAAAGGTATACTGCTCAAATGTTCAACCCCATAGAAAACTGTCACTTTAGGAGTACCGATCTATTCCATTTTCTTAGGATGGGTAATGATGACTTTGGACACATAATGTGTGCCTTGGTTTAATTTAAGGACTTCCTCCCTAACATAATATTGGAAGTTAGCAACTCGATTTGACCAACAGGACACTTGAGCGATGAGAGTAGGCAGCATAAAAGAGGATATCATGATGTGACTGATGTGCCCTCAAGTGATTCCTATCAAAACACCTATCACCAAAGTATGAAATGCATTTTCTTCTGTTCAGAATGAGCTAAGAATAAGGGACTAAAGTTAGGGATGTAGTTAACTGGTTGAGAGTTCATATGGAGATTAGCTAGGCATGACTTCCTTATTGTAAAGTACAGTGACATGAGGTGGGATAAGGAGTACTATAGATGTGGATAGCTGCATATTCTCCAAAGTGGTTTCCATTTTAAGGGTCTACAAACATTTTCCAAAGCCCATCTCAACTAAAGACATGTAATCCAATCTCTAAAGGATGTGAGACCCCTAACATAGACCACTCAATGAGCAGATCATGACTCAATAACCACATGTCAACATTTACAGAAGTAAGACTAAGATATAATGAAAGAAGGTAATTTAGAGTCCAGCGGAGGAGGCCGAAGTGTTAGAGGCAGTCAGAGCGGCTTGGTGGGCGGAAGTCTGAGGCTATTAGTGCCCTTTCTTAGGCTCGTCTTCTCAGTTTTGCTTCGAAGAGGTGGGGGTGTTTTGCTAGTTTTCAAGGCGAGGAGTGGTTAGAGCCTAGAGGAGCAAGCCCCTGTCATTCTTAATCAGAGAGTCAGTGGTGGCCTGTTTTGGGGATCCTCTAGCTAAGTGCGAGAGCTAGGTGTTGTTTTTTAGTGTTCTTTTCTCAGTGTTTTTTTTTTAGTTTCTTTCGTCATCAGTAGTGAGTGTTTGCTGCCCCAGTGTTGCTGTTGGCCTAGTTTGGCTTGTTAGAGGTCGTTTCGGTGGCTCAAGTCCACTTATGAATCAAAAAAAAGACTAAGATATAATGACAACAGGATATCAGCAAACAGACCAGGACACATACCATCAGCTTGTGGATTTTTCCGCTTCGATGAACCATTTGATGTGACAAATAGCTCGATGCATAGTACTTAGTGAAGAATTTCTTTACCGAGTCACTATATGATTCTCGTGACGACCATGGAATAGAACGAACTAGGACTGTAAAATAGCTTAGATTGGCAGGAACTCGTGAAATATGGGCTAGCCTCAAGTGGGTGATGCTTTTGTAGTTCTGAATGGAAGTGGAAGTGGAAGCAAACACTACTTCAGAATGTTAATCATCACCTCCAGGAAAAAAACATAAGAAAAAAAAGAACGGAACCACACTGACTACTTACAAAATATAGTAGAGTACATGCAGAGCAGGTTATTGCATATAAAGCGGCAACATGAGTCCAAAGCCTACAACAAGAAGAAGACCGGTGTCCATATTGTAATTAATCACAAAATATCAATTCACATAAGGAAAATCATAATTGGCTAAAACTTTAAACAGTTCTTACAGCTTGGTGACTAGTGTGTGCATTGGACAATAATAGAACTAATATGATTGCAATGCCTAATGAGAATGTCATAAGTAACACACAATACTCAAACATACAAGAACAATGGACCCCAGTAATTGTTATTGAATTCCTAGAGGAACAAAGTGAAGCTCAACATACCGTCTAGAACCTTCTTGGACATTGACAATCGTAAAGACTTCCAGTTCCTCAGAGGGGATACGAGCATGATTAATCTGCTTCCCATGGTAATTGCACGGCAGCACCAGAATGAGGCAAGCAACAGCAGCAATTGAGAATATTTGAATGCTGTCAAAAAAGGTCATTGTTGCTAATCAGTTTCATTATATTTCTCAAGCTGGAAAGTCTTTAGTCTCTAATACGTAACAGAATGTCCACTTAAATTAATTGAAACATCAGCAGCCACTCACTAACTTGTCTCGAGATTATACTAAGCATGTTATATCTGTGGTTGATTGGTACTGCATTAGTTTTAGCCTTTTAGGTACCTGAAAAGGACAATTTTAATGAAAACCACTGCATCCAGTCCAGCTGACGACAGTAATTCTTGCTCAGTTGTTTCCCATGCCTTTTTTATCCAGCTAGCAGAAGGAACAAATCTCTCAATTCTGTGTTCAAGTTGTCTCAACTGTTGTTTGGCAACCCTTCTAGCAAAGAACACACCAACAAGGCCGGGCTGCTTTCTCAATATAGAATAAAGTGAAAAAAACAGCACACACAAGCCTATATTGATCCCTGCCGAAGTTAAGAGGCCTGTTAAGTTCATACTTGACCGTCTATATCACCACGCTTGGTGATCAGAACCAAGCATGACACAGCACTTAAGTCCCTAAGTCCTTCTCCAACTCAGAAATACTTTCAATATCCAGAAGAACTCTGCTGAATGGAAAGAAATAAAATTCAAAATTCATGATATAATCAGGGTTAGTTACTCCCTCACAACTGACCAACAGACAAACTGAACAGCAAGTCCATACAAAAAGACTAAAAACTCAAGACTTTTACCAAGTCCGGCATGCACTGGCGCCAATGAAATATCATATCTTTCTAGTTCACATTAAATTGAAATTTCAATTATATAAAATCAAAGTCCACAATCCAGTTAAATTCCAGAAATAAAAGTGAGAGAGTACGAATTCGATTAAAAAATGAGGAGATAGAGATATCGAGAGAGAGAGAGAGAGTTCGAATCTGATTAATGAAACATAATTCAGTAGTTTCAGAAAACAAGTAAGAAATTCAAATTCATAAAACCAAACCGGTAATTGAGCATGATACAAATTGCAGTAGCGAATCAAAAATCATCAACATACCGATGCCGGCGAGGCGGCGATACCCGAAGAATCGATATTGCAAGGGAGAAAAAACGAGGAGGAGGAGGAGGAGCGTGAAAGCGAAGCAAATCGAATGGCGTAAGCAATCAACTTCGCAACTTTGGACACACAATGCGCAGAGGAGAAGAAACCAAAACCCTAGAAATCACGTCAAGCGTCGAAGAGGAGATGATGATGATGATGATGAGAAAGAGGAGCGAAGAAATGCTATGTGTAGAAGAAGAACATGCGCGTCGAAAAATGTAGGAAAAATAAAATTAATTATTTTATTCTAAAAAGGAATGTGGTGGTTGCGGGACCTGAGGGATCGCCACGTGGAGGGCGGTGAGTGGTGGATGATCCAACTGCCAGCCAGCGAGAGATCCTCAAACCTAACAAATATTGATAAGCTTTGTTGAAAGAAAAAAACTGACTGCTAATTTGTTAAAAATGGTGAATTTTTTTTTTGTCAATGAGGACAAGCCATGGAATCAAAAACATGGTCTACAAGAAAGGTGCAATTAAAATATAAAAAAAGATGGAGGAATTATGATATTTAGTGTCTTTCCAGCTGTAGCAGTTGAGGACAGTTTCCGTTGTTTTGGAATTCCTACAAGAAAAATTGCGTGTTGTACTGTTATCATACTCCACATATGTGTCGATGGACTGAGATATGTGAATGCTTAACATATCCGAAGCCGACCTAACCATACCCGAATCAGATGTTGGATTTAGCTTGCAAGGCACGTAGAAAGGAATTCATGTCGTATTCGTATTCCCAACTAATATGATGCAAGTTCAAATAAATATGTTTGTTACACTTTGGGATTACAAACTATCTTGGGAAACAAGGTACTACGTGATTCACTGTTACAACAAAACAAAAACAAAATTTACTTAGCTATCGTTTAAATAAAAGAGACTTTAAGTGAGTGGGATGGGGTGAGGTTCATCTGCTGCACCGTGATGTTTTTGTGCAATTGTGTAGGCTGATTATCAATTGTATGACTTGAGGTGGAAGACTTGGCAGCCTGGTATGTATGCCGATTTTACTGCAGCCTGCTGAAACTTCTTGATAGCGCTTTCATTTTCTTCTAAATTTGTTTGGACAAAGAATCGCACCCACCAAGAGGAGCTCCTCAGCTTAGCCTACAATAAGAAAGGATACAAATGTGGCATTTGAAGTAATGAGAAATACGTTTCAGAGAAATTACGCAGAAAACTAGGAAAAAAAATTCTGAAGGGCAGATGGAAGCTTCAACAACAGTAAAATATCTCACTTCTCAAGCAGTGTAATTGTTACAAGATGAAATTGCATAAAAATAATATTCCTATCACCTTTCCGAAATGTGGACAAAGTACTAGAGTAAGCAAGAAATGCAAATACTTTCATAATGCCTATCAAAAAGTATTCTGATTTATCATGGAAAATAAAATTAGACTTATACATCAACACTAATGACTTGGAAAATGCTCCATCTCTTATGTTTACAGACGAGTATACACTTCAATTTATTCAGCATCTGACAGAAAGTGCAAGAGATTTGAGAAGAAAAAAAGTGCTTACTGGTCTCCCAAATTTGGATACTTCAGCAGTTTTGGCTCTTTGCTGCCCTGGAAGACCTGAAAATCAAAATACCTTAATCTTAGAAATCTCCACAAAAAATTATGTAGACAGCCGGATCTCAAACAGGACAAATAAGTTAATATGTAATTTAGCGAGAGCAGGGCGGGAAGCCAAATATTCTCAGTTCATACCTGCGAAAACAACTACCCCATCTGCTGAAACTCTAGCTAAATCTGGAAGAGTTTTATTGAGATACTTTGGTGATAAGTAGTCCACGGCATCAGAAACGATCACAAGTGAAAAAGATTTTGCCCTATATGGAAGACGAAACTTGATGTCAGCCACTCGCACAATGCCTTTGCGCACAAGACTCTTGCAGTGATTGTCGGCATCTTCGGTATCATAAGGTTCCACACCCCAAGCTTCAGTTTCATCTTCTTTCAATAACTTGGTTATCACCGAGCAGCTGTCTGGCCCAACGTGCAGCACTTTGTGCATGCTGTCACCATATGCTTTTTTCAGAACAGGGATTGCATTCTGAACCTCCAGCGTGCAGGAAAAATCACCTAATAAATATTAAAGAAGGATTTAATGGTAAGGCTGATAACAGTAGATTGTTTCTTCAAAGCCACGCGATCACAGGAACAATACCTTCAACTCCACTTGTAGAACGTATATTACTGCTAAATCCACCTATGAAAAAAGATTGTGAAACTGTTGAATATAATGGTAAAAAATTATTAATAGCAAATATACATGTACGGATTTCAAATTGTATGCCTTCATATCGTCAGCACAATGAAATCAATCATCAGATATATGATATGTTACTGTACTGCTACTTTAACCCGTCCCGAAATAATGTTATAAAATGGGAAATTCTGTGAGAATGGAAACTGGTATTTAGAGACTATCAGAACGATTACTAACCTGAACCACTGTAGTAATAACAAAGAAGAATAAGAGCTCCCTGAAGAAGACAAGAATAAGATCAGCCGGTAAGGTAAGGTACATCCATTAGCTAATGAAGGGAAAAGCCATAAATGACTTGCATTAAGATGAACATCAATGATGCCAAATCTAACATTTTTTAAGCTATAAACATAAACATTCACTAACCACGGCAAGTGCAATAGTCAGGAGGCGGGTTGACCTTGCTCCATCTCCGTTCCTTCTAGACGTGTTCCCAGGCTTCTTCGACATGGTTACAAATCTTTAAAGGAGCTGAATTCTCAGATAGATACTACGCTGATAGAGGAAAGAAAGCAGCCGTAGTCAACTAACTAAACCAAATACAATCAACGATCAGATCATAAGATTCAAAATTTCAAATGACAAAAGAGCTGAGCAGTGAGCACAAGTACTCATAAGCCTCAGCTTTAAAGCTTACACCAAAAACCTATTCCTTTAATCCAAATCCAAGTTTTCAGTCTTCACTCTAATCCAAACTCCAAGTAGTAAAACTAACTCACTCTACTCCACAGCACCACACTAAATCCACTTTTCTCTATCATCACCAATTCACAAAACCTAAACTCACGTACACACACATAATCCAAATCCAAATCCGACGCCAAAATACTAAACCAGCTGACAGATTCCATCACACAGATCCAAACAAAAACCGCAACCAACCAGTATCCATTTTCCACCAATCAAATACTAAAAATTTACCACACATTTCAGATTCCACAACACTCTATCTCAGCCTAGCTACGATATGCACATTCGTACGTAGAGCTGCGGATCTCGGCGAAGGAAAATTACCTGAAGAATTGAGCCGGAAAGATGCCATAAGGTTTTCAGATGTGGTGGAATGAGAGTTGTGAGAAGAACAGAGCGAAACAAAGCAGAGCAGATCTGGAGCGAATGAAGAGAGCGACACCGACGACTGAGATTTGTTAAATCTGCAGCTCCGGTCACATTTGATAAAACAAATAAATAAATAAACCAAAGTGTGAAACTACGTGGGGTCGAAGGAGAAGATTCGCGTAAGGTGCTATTTATTAATTATTATTAAAGGAAAGAAAAAAAGATTCGGTGCAAAGTTAATTTTTTGGTACAAAATACAAATTAATAATAGTCATTGATCTTGTGATTTGAATGGATGAGATTAAATCTTGATTTTTTGGTATTTTTTGGTGACGAATTATAAAATGAAACTGACGAACTATGTCGTCTTTTCATTTTCGGCTCGAAAAGTGATGAACTATAAAATAAACTGACGAATTATAAAATGATTTTGACGAATTTTGTATTTTGTACCAAAATTTGACTTTGTACCTGATCTATTTTTTTTTGATTTTGAGCTTAAGCTCGTGAATTGAGTATCTGTTCTTTTTTTTAAATGTCTTAACATGGCTGATCTTGACCCTTAAAGGAAAAGGATAAGTACAAAAGTTGATTTTTTTGATACAAAATACAAACTAATCATAGTCATTGATCTTATAATTTGAATGAATGAGATTAAATCCTGATTTTTTGTGCATTTTTTTGGTGACGAATTATAAAATGAAACTGACAAATTATGTCATCTTTTTCATTTTTCGGCTAAAAAATCATGAATTATAGGTTGATTTTGACGAACTTTGTATTTTGTATCAAATATCAAATTTGTACCTGACATTATTGACCTATTATTAAAATATATTTAGTACAAATGTAAATAAATTTTCAATGGACCGAGACCGACATTTTTTATGCTGGGCTGAGGCCCAATTAGTTGAAGCCCAGTTGTCGCTGCTCTTCTTCAATCTCTTCTTATAAACCCTAATTGAAACCGTCACTGCCAGTAATCCGAATTCCAACCACAAGTTCGCAGCGCCGGTGAGAACTCTGCTCCGAATTTCTTTCAGTTCATTTAATTATTTATGATTATATTTTGCAATAAAATCGCGTGTATGAAATTTTGATTACTGATTTGTGTTGGAAGGTTGTTTTTGATGTTGAATTGTTCATTTGATGGCTTTGGAATTTATAGGCTGTGTTGTTTGTAGGTGATTATGGTGTAGTAATTTCCTTTGATTGGTGTTTGAAACATCAAGAAATGAGTGTAGTGTAGTCTGTAGCGATGTCACAGTGATTATGAAGTAATGTTACCCAATGAAAATTTGCTGTTTGCATTTAAGCTATAGATAAGAAAATGTCTTGGAAAGTTTGGTGGCAAGAAAATGAAATGGAGAAACGTGTTTAATCAATTTGGTGTTGTATGCTATTGTTTTCTTTTTATTTTCATTGAGAAACAAACAACAAGCCACATTTAGTTCCAAATTTTCCAAAAAACCGTGTAGCGTCATGTATCTGATTTTTTTTCCGACAGTTTCAGGCTTTAGAGAAAGTTACTTTGGGTGAGATTTGAAAGTAGGGATGAGGCTACTAACACACAACATGCTTTCCTGCAACATCAAGGGTGTGGCTAATGGGTTCCCATTGAAGATCGAAGCTGCAAAAGTGATAGAGAAGCAAGTGGACTTAAATGCAGACTTTTTAAAAAACATGTTCGTCAAATTGGAGTGGAAGGCCCTTGCCGAGGCATCTCGATCGATGGGGTATAATGAATTACCCGAGGAGGTTGATTCTTCAATGCTGGAGTCTGAAGAATTCTTGAAGAAATTTCACCATGCTCTTCTTGAGCTGCACCTTGAAGAGGGAGCCCTCATTTGTCCAGAGACTGGTAGGCGCTTCTCGGTCATCAAGGGGATTCCTAACATGCTTCTCCATGAAGATGAGGTTTGAAGTTTGATTATTGTCTAGTGAAATATAGATCTGAGGCATTTTAGGGCAATATATAAGCAATCCTGTTTTCAAGTAGTGCCATTGCAAAGACGAGTTGAGTAAGATGCATGGTCCTTGTGTAAGGGGAGTACTTCCCCTGAGACTGATGCCTGCCAACTTATTTTACATATGAAATATATTTAGGATTTTTTATGGCATATCATTTGTTTCACAATTTGACTTGAGAAAGATTGTCAAGCATGAATAACTATAATTGCACATTGATATCCCCACAAAATGCTTTATGGATAGCTAAATGAATGATTTTCAATTTACAAATGACCAGAAAATGTTGTTTCAAAAAAGGTACAAGTGGAGCCAGTAAATGTGTCGTGTTAGGAAAAAAATGCTATTCATAACCAGGTGAACCAAAAACGCTCAACATTTCAGCTATCTGAACCAGCTATGCGTATGTCTTTACTCCACTTTGAGAACTATCTTCATGAACTCATAAACAAAGAAGCTGATAGAGGCCGAGGGAAGTACCTAGAGATGTAACATAACAGAGGTAAGAATCAAAAATTAGGGAATACCTGTTTGAATTCATAGAGAAGGAAATATTGCGCAAGCTGATTGTCAATGGCAAAAATCGTAGCAATTGAACTCCAACATTAACTATACAAAATTGCATACAGCATTCTCAAACCTATTGAAGCAAATAGTGTGACGACAGAGCTATAAACTACAATAATATCATCATGTCCTATTCCCCTGCCCTGATACATAATTCAATAGTACAATCATGAATCGGGTAACAAAGGTACGAAGCGTCACTACCTGGCTGGAACATCAAATGCACAAAGGAACTGTAAAATGTGTGAAATATATTATTAATGTCATATTAACATACCTGCAGCAGGCTAGGAAGAAGTCCGGCATACAAAGCTGGTACACCACCTTGCTCCACTATCTTAACAAAAGTAGCGAAGGTGCTGAGTCTCGTTGCCTGGACTTGCATTTGTAGTCGTCTTCTCAAAACTTCAAAAGGGTAGGTGGAAGCCTCTGCACAAGCTCCCGAAATAGCCCCATATAACAATGTTCTGACTGGTCCTAGTTCCAATTGGGAGAATGCATTCGTGCCATGGCCATGCTGGTTCATGTTTTGAATTCTGTTTCTTCCTTCGGGTGAACGCAGATAAGCTGATTTTAACGTATCATAGACACCATAAAATACAGCGCCAGAAGGTGCCATGCTTATGATAGAAGGTACTAAGCCCTTGTACAGAGCAAACACTCCTTCCGTTTGAATCAAGTGATGAAAGGCACCGATCACGCCACCCAATGCTTCTCCACCAGGTGCCACAAGCTTGGTCCTTACCTGAAAACCGTTCAGGATATTATCAAAACCAGGACAAACTATATGATAAACAGAAAAGGCTCAGAGTAAGAACATACTGTATCTAGTGGAAGGCATAAAACAGTAGCGGTGATGCCAGCAGCTGCACCAGCAATAAACCTCTCAAAATGCGAAGTTTCCTCATTTCCTGAAAATTTCAACAACTGCTTTCTATACGTATCATAAGCGCAAAAGTTGATTGCCTTAAAAGGAGCCGTGCGCAGAATGTTGACTAAGTTCCCTTTCCAAAATCCTTTCAACCCTTGCGTAGCAGCTATTGTTCTAACAAGGTCAAACAAGTGCTTCTGCTCCCCACGAACTATATACTCCAACTTGAGCCTCTCGAGTGGCGCAACACATGTTCTAAACACACATACACATATAACAAGATCAAACAGATCACACTACACTAAAACTACGTATTCCAAATAAACTGTTGATAGAGTAGGGTGCAAGCGAACAAATACACGACACAAGTCCTGAAAACATACACGTAACACGAGAGCTAAGACATCAAACTACACTAAAACAACATATTCCAATTTACAAATGGCGAGCAGCAGCGAGTGCACCGCTCAAAATCTTATTCGGTGATATAGTAAAAGTCAAGCTCAAATGCAATTATAAGCTTGGTAAATAAAACAAGCCGAGCAAATGAGCTCAATTAGCTCAAGTTTGCGAACCAATGAACGACTCGTTACCTTGAGACCATGGCGGCAATTGCACCAGCCCAGAGATGCTTCGTAGTATTAATGGCACTGCCTCCTCTGACTCCAACCTTACTCGTCCTCCTCTCAACTTTGGCTGCCTGCTCCACCATTTCGCCCTCATTCCGCAAGCTGCAATCTTTCCTCTCAATGACAATCCCATCATCATCGCTCAACCCAACACACAAAAATCCAAGCTGATTACACCTCCATCTCCTCCTCCGCGAACCTCCAAAACCCTGACGACTCCGCCGCCGCAAAGAGACGCTCAAATTCCAATCGGGAATCGACCCATTACACTTAAGCGAGATCAAATTCAGAAAGGAGTGAGGAACAGCAGGTTCGAGAAACAAGCCGCCGCTGGGTTGGGGCGGAAGGTGACTGTGAGTGCCGTCGGATATCCGATCAGCGAGGCGGAGGTCGAAATTGGACATTGTGGGATTGGGAAATTAGGGTTTGGAGGCATGGGAGGGACTGTTTACAGAGACGACGAGGATCGTGGAAATTGGTGGAGCAGCGACTCGGCCATCGCTGCGCGTCGCGGTTGAGTAGATAGAGATCACTCTTATCGGATTCCAATCCCGAGGCGTTGTTCGGTTCATTTGGTTAATCGGACCGCCTCCAGTCGAACCGGAATCAAATGGATATTCTATTTAATTTCTCTTACTTAGAATATTGTAAAGGGTACGGTTCAGGTACAAACATGTTTATAAATAAAAACTACACACCAATTATAAAGCCGACACGTGTCCCTGTTTAGTCGAAATCCCGGAGAAAACACGGAGGGGTATAATAGTCATTTCACACGAATGGGTATAAAACATAATAATATTATTTTCAATTTAGTCCACAAGTTGTTAGTGTTCAGACTTAAAATGGTATTGTTCAGACTTAAAAATACTTAATAATCAGACTTAAATGGTATTGTTCAGACTTAAGATGGGATTGTTCAGACTTAAAAATACTTAATAATCAGACTTAAATAGTATTGTTCAGACTTAAGATGGTATTGTTCAGACTTAAAAATACTTAATAATCATACTTAAATGGTATTGTTCAGACTTAAGATGGTATTGTTCAGACTTAAAAAGGTAGTGTTCAGACTTAAATGGTAGTGTTCAGACTTAAAATACTTAATGTTCAGACTTAAAAATACTTAATAATCAGACTTAAATGGTAGTGTTCAGACTTAAATGGTAGTGTTCAGACTTAAAATACTAATGTTCAGACTTAAAAATACTTAATAATCAGACTTAAATGGTAGTGTTCAGACTTAAATGGTTACAAGACGATCATTTAGCCATTGGTCACCCATCTTGATAGTGATAGAATAAATGATAGTGATAGAATAACACTATCACTAATTGTTCTAAGAACGTCTCTCTCTAAAAAAGTTACAAGACGATCATTTAGCCATTGGTCACCCA
This sequence comes from Rhodiola kirilowii, assembly GCA_033675215.1. Lineage (NCBI taxonomy): Eukaryota > Viridiplantae > Streptophyta > Magnoliopsida > Saxifragales > Crassulaceae > Rhodiola > Rhodiola kirilowii. Next base: position 1,121,600 of record CM066201.1, read on the forward strand.
TCTTGTTACATAGTTGACTCTTCACATAATTCATCCTTGAAAAAACACGTTCAACACTTGTAGTTGCAACTGGCAAAATCAGAGCTAACTTCAGAAGCTTGTACACAAAATCAAATGTGGTGCACTTTTTGCTTTCTCTAATATCTACTGTTTAAAAAAAATATTGGTGGACTTTTTTTTGGTGGGGCTATATCATCACTAAGCATTGGGATGGATCCGCCCCTGGGCACAACCAACTCTGGCCACCATCCCGAAACTCCTTCAAGCCTCCAGAAACTCGTTTTTTTTATTTTTTTGCCTTCCCCGCATCTGCTGGCTCTCTCCTTGCCGGCTCCGGCATGTGGGGTGTGGGTTTTTTTGGTGTTCATAGTTGGGTTATGGACCTTGTGTATTTTTGTACATAATTTATGTACTCTAGTGTTTAGCACCTGTGTAGCCTTTTGGGTTTTCTCCGGATTGTGACTTTGTCGGCTTTGTCCGGCTTGTATTTTCCTCCGTTTTAGGAGGTTTTGCGACTGTCCTGGGTTCGGCTTTCAGCGCCTGAGGATAATGTCTTGACTGTGTTGTAGGTTGGCGAAATCCAGCTGGAGTGGTAGGCTTCTATTGTGCTGGATTTATTTGAAGAAATGTGGTCGGCGCTAGATGGTTCGAAGTTGGCTTCTGAGCTGCTTCATCTGTTTGGCCACCTTGGCGTATGACGGATCTTGAAGCCTCTCTGTGGGTGACGATATTACAGCAGCTGAAGAATTTCACACGGATTACGTTACCATATTTTCTGTGTTTGTTAGTCATTTTCAGTATTGTTGTTTTTTTTCATTTGTGGAGTTGTTTTCCGCCCTCTGTACGCCTTTGTTATATCAAAAAAAAAAAAACTTTGGCCACCATTACACAAAGGCCTGTTCTTAAACTAGATGAAATCATAGACATAGCAATATGACTGATCTCAAGTAGTGTTTCAAAACACTGAAATTAACAATTTGAAGCTTCGATTTTTCGGAGGTAGCATAGTTAGCATGATGACTACCTTGATGAAAATACTCATTGTCCTCGTCCTAATTACTTGGTTTCAACCTTTACCCGCTAAAATCTCCTCATCTTTATTGAGATCGGTTCCTCCATTTCCCCCCTCGTTAATAGTCTTCACATCTTGTTTGAGCAGAATTACTGGCTCTGGTTCTTTAGATGAAAGGTCTTCTGTTGTTTGCGTCTTTGAAGGCTCGGATTCTGAGTCTAACTTGAGCGAGATAGGACTGGGCACCGATGATGATCGAAGGTCATGCCCAGCCCAAAATGATGGTATTTTGAGTTCATCTTGTCTCATTCTCGCGGCATGCTTGCTGATCTCAAATCCCTCTTCATCCTTTCCGCCAAATGCAGATTCCACTTGTTCCATGTCAAATAGGTCTTCCAAAATGCTTTTGGAATTCGCGTCATCTGAGTAGACAAACTTGACTTTTCGGTACGTCTTGGGCTCTAGAAACGGTTTTACCATCTGTAAAACGAGTACCATCGAGAACGAGATATGTTCAACAAAAAAAATCACAACTTGAGAAGAAGAAAAAAAATGAAATGAGTGATAAAACTATTTACCATGAAAAATGGTTCGAAGAACTTCGGTGGGTTATACAGAATGGCGACCCCAAGCCTTTCGGGATAATGACATTGTAAAAGAATTGCTGTTTTCCGAGTAAGATTCAGTGATATGTGTGATAGACTGTAGCCCTCAAAATCAATCAACCACGTCATCTGCTCTTGATCTGGTGGCAGGTTCATAACTGCATTTTCCATGCAATACACTAGATGCTTAATCTGTCCCTTCGTTGACTTTGAGTTCTGTGACAAAGTAAAAATGATGTCCCCAAAAGCAAGCAAATTTATGAAGTTGTATGCCTGATTGCAAATAACACGAAAAAGGATGGTGAGAACAAACCTGGCGACTTGGCCTCATTACAAGAACTGGCCTCCCATACTTATCGAAGAATTTAGATCGGTATACCTTTCCCGTCTCGCCTTCATGGGCAACATCCTCCTAAAAAAATAGGCAATATAAAGTAAATGCCACGCCAACGAAATTAATTGTACTGCAAAAAACAATATGCCGCTAACAAATGACCAGAACAAAAAATGTCTGATACTGGGTGAAACTTTACCCAACGAATTTCCTCTGGTTTATACTCAAGTCTCCATTTGATGGTATCCTTCAGCATTGAAGTCGCCTTTTTGATATTCCAGTTGCGTGCCCTTAAATATCTGGAGATGGTTCCATCTGAACAAAAGGTGGATAACTTCTCCGGTACATTTCCCAGCAGCTTTCTAACCTCGTCAATCTGCAAAAGTGAAGCCGCTGACTCAAACTACTAACCTCACGTTTCCGAGGCTAGAAATTCACATCACATATTCGGTAACGACACTAAAGGGTAAAGACTTACCTTCTGTTGCTTCTCATCGGCAGTCAAAGAAGAACCATCCGCATCTGCTACAGTTTTGTTCAGTTCCGTGCTCATAACTTCAGAACTCCACCTACACACATCGCACGGAATTATACTTCATTCTCATTCATGTTCCAGCACCACTAGACCTCAAAAGAAAAACAGCTAATTTTGGAACACACGTGAATTACAGGAGAGTGTAAAAACTCCCCCAGTCCTCCGCTAAATTATAAATACATAATAAGAGGCATTGCATTGCTCCTCACTCCTCAGTTACAAATTACAAGCCCTAATCAAGTAAAACCTAAATAAAATCGGAATTGGGGAATCTGAGCCTCCAAATTGAATTCTTAATTGTCCAACTCAAGATCCATTTCTGAGCCCATTACAAACCCCTAGCAACTCTCCTTGTATGCAATCTCTCAATTAATGACCACCAAGCAGCAAACCCCACACACATACACCCTCAATCAAAATCAACAGCATCAGCCAACATAAATGCCAATTTGACCAACACCATCAAAATTTCAGACCCCAGAACAGAAATTCACACACAACAAAAACAATCCCTAAAAACACAAAAAAGTTACCTTCTTGGATGCAAAGGGGCGACCTTTACGAAGATGCGGGTGCTTTGGTTGACTAAAGTCAACTTCAGATTGAGAATTTGGGAGATGGAATCTAAAAAAGTAGTGACAGTAAGGCTTTGCAGTGCACTGATTTCACAAAGAGCATCAGATTAGGATCAAAATCCAGGGGTCAAATGAACTAGGCAATGGAGTCTGCAATTAATTGCATAATCAATGCTTGTATAATATTTGTGGTTGGTGGATTGGATGATAAGAAGAAAAAAAATATTTTTTTTGGAGCTGATTTTGGAACGTGGGATGATGCTGAGCGGCTGAGATTCAGAACTGGAGATGAGAAGGTTAGGTAGATATTTGAATTTAAAAAATAATAATTTTAATTGGAAATATATAGGCGGGGATTTTTTTTTGATTGGAAACGTCAAATTGGCTACAATCCGGGCAGAACGCCCAAGAAAGGCACACATCCAAGAAGGGCACGATAGAAAGTTGACCAACCGACCAAAGCAGCCGACATTACAATCAGATAAAGTCATCGAGCCCTACAAATCCTGATTTGATTCGACTTATATTACAATCCGGGGATTTAGAGTTTTGGACTTATGTTGAAGTATTTTTTTAATAATTGAAATAATTAATTGTGGTTGTAGAAAATGCAAGATGTCAGGCTTGTTAGCCTGATCTGTGTCCATGTCCAAACTCCAGTCGGCAAATGCAAGTCCAAACAACTAATACAGGCCGGCCTTCAAAAACTTCTGATTTTGATGTGTCGCTGTCGGTTCCGTTGGGTCGGATCAAATATGACAAATTTCTAAACATTAGGTCCGATTTTTTTAAAAGTGGACATCGTACCAAAACGACACGAGTTTATACGGTCCGATCGGTGGACCATAATATTTTTAAAAGAAAAATACAATTTGAGGACCTGAACTATCACCATTTTTCAATTTGTAGGCTGAACTATAAAAACTTTCAAACAAGGGATGAACTATCAAACAATTTTCCAACCAAAGGGCACCATCTGTAATATTTTTAAAGATGGATCTTGGACCAGCTGTAATTTTATGTTATAGTTTTCAATTTTTCGGTCCGGATCGGAAATTTCTGAAATAGCGAACCATGAACCATATAGAAACCTCTGATCTTGCAGTCTAATCAGCTTGCCCACCCGCTCTGCGCAGCTATTTATATTATTGTTGCTCAATTGTTACATGTGGAGGTTTGGGGCTTAGCCGAGTTGGTGACATGCCCTTCTAAATCCTCATCCGGCGTGAGATCGATTCATCACAGCTTCTTAATTTCTAACCTAACATCTAACTACTGACACTTGTATCAAAAAAAAAAAATTGTTACATGTGAAAAAAGGTTTAGTCGAGTGATTTGTACTTCAAATTGTATTTGATTTGTATGAATTGTAAACCCACAATCAAAAAAAATTGATACACGTGAACCTACATTCTTTTACAATAGAGATAATAGATCCAAATTGCACATTTCCCTTCTTTACGGCCAGATACATTTCAACATACATAACATTGGTATGATACCTACTTACAAGGCAAAATCCATTTCTTGGCAGGAGATGATGAACATCAACAGGACTTGTACACTAAGCTGCAACCATCTTCATGGCTTTTATGCTCTCTCATTCTCTGTATTTTTCTTCCTCTGGGTATACAAAAACATTTGCAGCTCGGGTTATTTCGGGTTTCTTTTTATTTTAGGCCTTTTTTTCTTCTCACGGTTCTTCGACCAACTTCGGTGAGCAAGTGAGCACTGCATCTGCTACCGTGAGGAATATCTTGTCCTCGCCTATAAGGCTCGGGAAACCTGAAGCGTGAAGCTTGTCTATCACCACTTGCCCGGGATTCGCCAGAACAAGCTGTTCCACATTGCACGAATAAATTCTTAATTTGCTTGTTAAGGTTATAATTACAATATGTTACAATTTGCTTGTGATTGGCTGGCTTACCTGAATGCCTCTTTTCTGAAGACTGCTATGAAGCTCTTCCAATGCGTGGATACCGCTAGTATCGATGTCAGTAACAGCTGTGGAGTAGAATTGAAGGTTTGAAGGTTGATCGAAAGCAAGTTCGACAATGAAAAGAGAAAGAGGCAAGGCTGGCGTGAACGAGAAAATTAGTTCCTATCTTACGTGACATCTCGACTATCAAGAATTGTACTCTCGGTGAGTTCCACTTTTTTACAGCTTCTTCTTCGTCAGTTAGCCACCTTAGAATTCTGCAGCGACATATATGCACGACAAAAAAATCAGAATTTTTATATCACACAACTCAGTAATTTCTGACAGTTATATCTCTGCGACTCTGCTAAATAAGCAAGACGAGTTAGAAGACGCGCATTTACCTCTCTTTAACATAGTTGGAATTGGAGAAGTAAATTGCGGAGTCAACTCTAACAATTAGAAGCCCTGGCACCTTGGTTGCTTCCGGATACTGTTGTATATTCCTGTAAACGCTAGTCCTCGGAATCTTCCCCAAAGCTGCCGTTCGTGGTCTTGTTACTTGGAGAAGGATTTTCGCAAATGATATGGAAACCTATTCATGAAAAATCAAACTTCCTAAGCTCACTATTCTCTGAAGATGCGTAATTCAAATACAGTGTGCGAAATTATCTTACTGCGATTAGTAACCCGATTTCCACCGAAGCAAAAATCACGCCGAAAAATGCTCCCATACAGGCAACAAAATCGAATTTGTCTATCTTCCATATCAGAATAGCTGCGTCGTAGTCGATGAGTCCTAGAACAGCTGATATGATGATGGCCGCTAGAATGGCATTGGGAGTGTACTTAAATAATGGTGTGATGAACAATAATGTCAGAAATACGACAATAGACATCACAATGTTGGAAGCTGCAGTCTGACAGCCAGCCATGTAGTTCACCGCAGAGCGTGAGAAAGAACCTGTTTCATATATGAAAAAACAATTTATCGTTTCGCTCTCAAATTCAAGTATCAGTCGGGATCAATTATATGCATATTTTTTATACCTGTTGCAACGTAGCAGGAAGTCATGGAACCAACCACGTTCATGGCTCCTAATGCCACCATTTCTTTGTTGCCGTCGATTTGATAGTCCTTCATTGATGCAAATGTTCGTCCAATTGCTATGGCTTCCTGAGAAGAGATACGGCGAGTTGTTTAACTCGAATTGATGCCCTTTAACACAAAAAGAAATCAACAAGCGAAAAAAAAAAGATCCACTCACCGTCAACGCTATAAGACCAGCAACCATGCCGATTCTGAAACCTTTTACAAGATATTCGCCACTGAAGTAGATCTTGTCTAGAGACGAGGGGTTGATGCCCTTCTCTATATGTTTTACCTTCAGCAACAATAAATGTCAATATACGAAAATAAGAAAAAGTTCCAAAATATATATAGAGCTTATTGTAAGATATTAATGAAGAAATACGGCATGTAAATTCTTACGATTTGAACGCCTTCCTTGTCAGCCCGAGTAATGTACACAAAAAAGGTAGACAAGATTACAGAGATCAAGGGAGCGATTGCAGGCACCCAAAAAAGTTTATTGTTCCGCTTTCCCTGCAGTCAACCGAGGTCCGATGAGAAAGCAATTCTTCTAAAGGCTGAATTTTTTTTACTGAACAGAGATTTTAAAATCTTACAAGATACTTGGCAAATAAAAGGAAGGCCAGAAAGCTTGAACCGATTAGTATTGTTTGCCAGTTCCACTGCTAGGCCAAAAAAAGAAAAATCTTCGGTCAGCTACTTGAAAAGACCGTCAATGATCAGAATTAATAAGAATAGACATCATACCCCGTGAAGAGCTGAATCAAATACTGATTGCATAACAGAAATTATGTCGGTCTTCTTCGTGAAGTGTTGTATTCCGAGGAAGCCCTTAAGCTGTTGCAAAGCGATAGTTATTGCAGCTCCAGCCATGAAACCGACGATTGCAGCATGCGACAGGAAGTCAATCAAGAAGCCCAATCTACACACGAGAGGATAGTTCAATCAAGTATTGTCGCGACCAAGTCAAGGATGATGATGGCGTATATTAGCCTATCTAAACAGTTACTGTTGTACTCACCGGAAAACACCAAGTGTGGCCTGAGTGATCCCCGCAAAAAATGTAGCTGTAAAAGCAAGTCGCAAATACTCAGCAGGATTTTTGACGGGATCAATCTCATTGGAGAGCATTGTGCCGAGTAGAAGAGATACAACAGCCACTGGGCCAATAGCTATATCTTTGGAGCTACCCATGAAGGCATAAATTAGTGGTGGAACAAAGCTTGAATCTGTTAAAAGGGAAGTCTTAGCAACGGCAACTACAATAAAAAGACAACATAGAAGTTAGTAGTCGAACTTACAAAGTCCATATTGTGGCTGCAAATAGGCTAGCTTTGCGTATCCAATATCCTGTTACGAAAAGACACATTGAAATTTAGAACTACGAGTATACTAAGCGGACAAGGGTATATGTTATCTGAAATATACCTGAGGAATGCAGAGACTCGCAATAGTAAGTCCAGCAATAAGATCGCCTCGAAACTTTATCAGATTATAGTCTCGACCCCATTCAAGAATGGGAAAAGCTGCTTGTGCGGCGAGGATAAGCTTCCTAGACCTTGGTTGGTCTTTGAAGTGGCGTAGTGGTTCATCAGCAAAAAATGTCTCCTTCAACGTGGAGGTGAATTCCTTCAGTAGGTTTTGCTTCGGAGCTAGTCCCACCTTGTAAGGCTCGGTGTGGGAATAAAGCTGTGATGACTGGTCAATCTCTTTTGTATCAGGCTGATTTTCTGGCGACTGAGACATTGTGGACAACTCACGGCTGTCTCAATGTTGCCTAGTATCCTCTTGTTCAGTAGCACTGCAAACCAAGAAGAACAAAATGTAAGAGATACTGCTAATTCGACAGCAAATATACTGTACACATACAACGCTGAGAGTGACGAGAATGAAACCAAAAGAACAAAGAAAAAGGAATAAAACCTGGAGTTTTGTATTTCTCGCAATGTATGAAACTTATCGAAAATATGTAGTATCAAGTGCTTATATAAGTTTGGAAAAGGCAATGCAAGTCAGACTTATCAACCACGACTAATCAAATCGGCAAGAAGATACAAAATTTGAGATTCCCTACAAGTCACACCCTAATCAAAAATAATATTTAATCACCTACTCACACGCATTTGACCAAATTAACCAATTCCATAATTTAAATCCCTATTTTTTTTAATGCTTATGGTGTTCATTGCATTCATCATCTCAGCCACCTTCCGAGCAAACCGATTAATTTATTTGAATCTTTTCTGAGCCAGTTGCTTGACTTCAGTATGCCACAGTTGTTAAATGTGACTTTGAAGTTAGCTTCTCTAATATGAAATGAAACTTGTCCAAATTTTTCAAAGTTCATCGAAATAACAGTCCTACGTCTTGTTAACTTATCTTAATTGTCAACCGTACAAGTCTGCCTTTCAGAAAACATCAATAAGGACTCGGAATACAATTAGCAAACATCGAAAAAGCAGACAGCAACAAAAGATTCGAATATCAATCGTTTTTGATTTTGAAGGACTCTTATGATATTTTCTATACAGAACCAGATTCTCGCTTTCTGATAACTACTCAGTTTGATCAAAGATCAACCAAGTCGCTGAGTCCAGGAATAAGTACTATAATACTTACTATACACGCACCAAAGGCCAAAGAAATTGTTCCTTCCTACACTTCACCGCGCTACGTTTATTTCAACCAAAGCGAATCATTCGTGTAACTCTTCCAAGTACCAAAAACACGCACAATTAATAATTAATGATGCTCAAAGAAAGGGAAAACCTTTCAGTCATCAAACCATCCTACAATGCCCCTTTCTAAAACCCTAAAGCCAGAAGCTCAAAATCAATTGTTTGTTTCCATGAAATGTCAATCAAAATAAGGCGAACAACAAAACCCCCTTCATCAAAAAATTGATATTTTTACTGACATTATTCAGATTCTAGGGAGCAAATGAGAGCCGTGAAGAACACACACCTCACCTTTTTCTGGGTCCAAAAAAAAAGGAGCTTTACATAAACACCATCCAAAGTGGACCAGATGAACGGCAGGAGAGCCTTGTCTCCAAATTTGTTCCTCTCCCAAATCCTCACCACCAAAACGCCACGATAACAACAAAGATCAAACCTTTTGGGTAGGCTTGCTTTCACCTTTTATAAAAATATTCATTCAACAAAGCAGCAGAAAGTCAGAAGCGGAGAATTGAAGCAGAAACTTAACTCAATATAATAATGGAAAAAAAAATGTACCTTTTTTTTCTAAATCCCACACTCCGACGTTTTCTTATTTCAGACGGGAATACAAAAACAAAATCTCAGCAGCAAATGTGTTTTTTAACTGTTTCTTTCATGCAAATTTCGGTACTTATTTAATAGGAGGAGGATGATGAATGTTGAGTGAAGATCTGTCCAGGTTCTTGCAGCTGTAAAATTTTCTAATTTTATCTTTCTCTTCCCAAAATAAATACAAAACAGGAAAACATGCGAAATGAAAGGAAGGAATAAATCGACTAAAAACCTATTGATTGTACAACTGTTTAATGGTCTTGTTTTTCTTTGTTTTGACTTTTACTTTTCCAGCTCAGCTTTTTGAAAGAATAATTTATTTGTAACTTTGTTTGAATTGTAATTTATTTAAAGGTTTCTTTATTAAGTAATTTATTTAAAGGTTAAGATCCCGCCAATAGGGATGGACCTGTTGGTTAAGGAGTCCACCTTAAAATGACTGGATCCTTACGTTCTGGATTCAAGTTCCTGAGCCACCAATTTTCTTCTTTTCTTTTCATTTTCCTCTTCCTTGTCCCGCCTCGCGCGTGGATGTTTCCTACATCCCTCGTGGATGCCTTTTTTCCTTCCTCGTGGAGGTGCTATTCAGTAAAGGTACACAAGATGGCCTGAGCTCTAAGTGTCAAAGATGTACCGATGAAAGGTGTCGAACGTGACCTACACTTCAGAAGTGGAAAGATATACCAGATTGCGAATCTGATCAGGATGATTTGCTAAGAGCTACATAAATCAATATGTATGTACTATATGATAAAAACTCATGTGCATTGTAATGTTCCTCGTTGTTGTATCCAACCACTATTAAAAAAAAGGTTAAGTTCTCAATTCATTATAATATCCCCTCTCAAAAAAAAGTTCACTTAAATTTAATACTCTCGTAAAAAAATGTAATACTTAAAAAATTATTATTGCAAATATTAGGCAAATATTCAATACTCCCTCTAATTTTTTTTATAAAAACGATTGTTAAGTATATTTTCCTTTTATATCATTATCTTATCTCCCTGCAAGTTCACAATCAAAAAACAAAAGGATCGATTCTTATAACGGCCTCTCTATTACTATTATATCATTATATTTTCCTTTTATTATTCATTATTTATTTTAGTATTTGTAATGCTTGTAACAAATGGATTTTCTATTGTTGTACGTAGTACTTAGCAGGGGCGGAACTAGAGTGGCACCCCCCAAATTTTTTCTGAATTTGTTTTCATATATTAAAATTACAAAAAATCAATGAAATTCATACCCATTTAATTCCATATCTAATATTTATATGAGTTTACAAGTTAGTGTATGAATTTAACACTCATTTATTAAAGTTAATTTTATATTTAAATATAAATTTAGTAAGTCATAAATTACTGCATATATCGCATATTCTTACAAAGTCGACATCCATATAGACCGTAACACTTCTTTATCAATATTATTTTATTTTTCTTCTTCTTTCAGTTCATGAGTTTTCTTAACGAACTGGTTCATTGTAATTAAGGCTCCATGTTATAGGTTCAATCCGTCTTTGAGTTTGGTGTACTTTTAATGAGAAAACTTAAACATTATAAAAAAAATACTATTAATTCATTCTTAATAAAAAAAACTAATGAAATTTCATAGTATTACATTTGTTTACATTATAGGTGATTTGTTATTTATGTTAACTTTTTTAGTAATAAGTTTTCATTTGTCACCCCTGAGTTTATTCCTGAGTCCGCCCTTGGTAGTTAGTATGTGGGAATTGTATAATAAACATAATTTGATAAAACGAATGAGTGTTAAATTGAATACTAATTTATTCCATTAATTTTTTTTGATGGTTAATTTATTCCGTTTTAAATAAATCGAATTTGGGTAATCTGATTTTTCTTGTGCTATTTATCTCTTATGTTTCCAACTTTGCATGGGCATATTTATCGGTGCAGTCAAATATTAGAGAGTTTGAAACAGATGCGGACCCCACACATGCAACTTCTTAAAGTCAACGGTCGCGAGTCTACAATGAATGTGACCTTTTTCACAACCATATTCATGCTGATTAATTTTATTATGTAAATCTGATGAACACGTGTTAGACTTTTGGTGCGTAAGACGTTCGTAATAAGTGGCGGAGGAATTTCATTCAACTTCTGATGAATTTCATGCCGGAGGAAATGCAAACCGAATATTGTATTAATCAAACACAAAAATTTACAGAAGATTACAAACCTAGGTTGATGATTCTGAACTTTTCTGATCGTAATTGGTAGTGAATTTGTAAGTCTTTCCGCACAACTCTTCGTCAGTAAAATTTTGAGAGAGAAAAGATACTGAAGTTGATTGTGTAAAATTGGGGGCCACTACCCTTAATATAGGGTTATACATAATTGTCATATTTCTGATAATTACGAATCATTCTCCTCAAAAGAAACGTAAATATCAACTAAGTATCTACACATATGATAATTATATGATCATAACTTTAATTATTCTCTAAAATCACTTGTATAATAAATCACTTAATATATGACTTATACATAATAATAGCATACACATCACTTTATCTTTGTAATATGATCCTAACATTAGCTTTAACTTATACAAAATAGAGTTAAGATCAGGTATAAAGTTAAATTTTGGTACAAAATATAAAATTCGTCAAAATCATTTTATAATTGGTCAAATTATTTTATAGTTCGTCACTTTTCGAGCCGAAAAATGAAAAGACGACGTAGTTCGTCAGTTTCATTTTATAATTCGTCACCAAGAAAAACACCAAAAAACCAAGATTTAATCGCATCCATTCAAATCACAAGATCAAGGGCTATGATTAGTTTGTATTTTATACCAAAAAATTAACTTTGCACCGGATCCTTACTCATACAAAATAATCTAAACATAATGCACTTGAATGCTTATTATTATTAACGTATCATGAGATTGATTTATTTTCGATTATAGCTTTGCTCAGCAAAGAGGTCCGCTGTAGCCAAATCAAAACGTTATGACTTATGAGCATAAAACACATGGAGTTCTCTCATTCGCATGCCCTCTCGTTCGGACATAAAACCGGATCACGGGGATTCGATTTTGTTAAAATAGGCCAAAACTGAAATGTCAAACTCATTTGAATCATTTTAGATATGTTGAAACTCAAACATGCCATTTTGAAAGAAAAAAACTCTGATAACTGATATTGTCATATGTTGCATCTAAAGGGGTGGGAGTGGTGGGACAAAGACGTTGAATGAGTGAGTAGTGTTCATTGAGTTTAATTCGTCAAAGTTGCCTTTGCTGTAAAATGCGTACACGAAAATGGATAGCGGAAAAGTGTCTGGCAATGAGTTTAGTCGTGTAGTCTATGTTCTAAAACGAGATGGTCGGGTTAAATTTTAGGAACTTGGTATGCGGTCGAATGAATAGTATTGGCTATGAGAACAGAATTTTTAACTTTTTTGTTGTTCCAGACCGAACCAGGGTTGGTTGTGCCCCATTCAAGTAAAAATTTGTGATCTGAAATGAATTATTAAGTTGGGTCTTCTTAGGGCGCATCAAAAAAAAAGTTGGGTCTTCATCCACAATGGTTGTGGACATTTGACATTTTTTTGGGGTTCATTTCATACCACATAAGCATAAAGTGTCCATTATAAAAAAATGGGCAAGCTCCTCCAATGGTCAAACCCATTTGACACATTTTGTAGGATCCATTTTATAAAATAATTATACCCCCTAACTAATAAAATAATATAAACAATGATTAAATAAGTATAAAATGGGAAGTGGCCGGTGGACACCATAGCGGGCATGCCCACTTTATTGTGTCTCCTTCCAACGGTGAGAACATCACATTTACTTGGCCATGGACACTTGCACGCGCCCCAAAGCCTCAACTGTCCACCATTGTGGATGCACTTAGGGAGATTTTGTTAAGAAATGATGTGATGCAGGGCAGGTCGCGGACCAGTCATAAGAGCTGATGACGCGCAAGAAGGGCAATATCGGTATTTGGCACTCAGTGTCCGGAAATTCATCATAATACCCTATTTCGAGCGGAAACGGGCAACGAACGCAACCCACCGCTTACGCCGTGACGTATGAGCTTTTTAGGCCTTCCGGGCTCGTTTAGCAGGCCGAATCAGCTGATGAATATCTTTTAGCAACTGATGATTATCTTTTAGCAGCTGATAATTATCTTTTTAGATTTTCTTTCATAATTCGTTTTTATGTTTTCCTATTTAAACCCACCTTAGGGTTTCAATTATGTATCTTATTTCGTATCAATAAACAATAGTTTTTTGTTTTTGGTGGATTCCAAATCTTTTACGAATTCATTGCTGGTGAATTTGACTATCTTATTTGCCACGCTGCGTCATGATACCTTATTTTCATATATTTTTTCATGAATGAAATATTGTTCATATATTTTAGCGGCTGCATTTCTCTCTGCCGAATCAAAACCCAAAAATGAGCATCATCGTCAACCGCATCCTGAGGAACAACAAAGTCTCGTGTTATGTGTGGGAATAAGCATCATATCTCTTCACTGGCTCCGTGATATGAATGCTGACACGCGTATTTTTAACCCTTTATAGATGTCAAATTATTAGTTTTAGGGGTCAAATTGCAGTCAAACAAAATTTATAATCCTTGGTAAGCCAAGGGTCGATCCTAGGAGCAATGCGTGTGAGTACTAGGTAACAAGTGACCTATTTAGCTATTCCAATTAAAAAGGTTTGTTTTGTTGTGAGAATTGCAATAATTAAATGGCAGAAATTAAAGTGCAGAAAATAAAGGTTGTGTTTTTATCAGAGAGAGAATCCCAGAATCCATACTTCACCCGTGCTAACCCCACTAATCATGCAATCATGTCAAGTTAATTATTCATGCTATCGAATATGGAATATAACCGAAATAACACTAGACAAGCCGCCCATCCACGGATCATTGTCTAGATTAATCTCCGTCGTTGAACGCCGCCCATCCACGGATTATCAACGATTTCGATTTATTAAACTAATGGTTTTCCTATTAGTTCATGTAAACATGACCTAACATCAATTTCATGCAATCCGGTTAATCCCTAGGGCCCATCCACCTTTCGGCATATAACCTAATTACGTTCTACTAAAGCAAACATACCCTTTGATGTAAATACTTGCATAGACGATAATAATAAGCACACAATGAAATTGAATAATCGAATTGCACAAATAACAACTTTAATTGATCACATGAGAGTTAGGGTTACATAGCACGGGATCCGTAGGATCCCGGAATAAAAAGGACTACTCACTATTCATGGTGGTTAACCAAAAATAGTGTATAATGAAGAAATAAAGGACGAGTTAACCGTAAACGATGAAGCTCGTTGATCCTCAATCTCGCGATGTCTTTCTCCCAAAAGTAGGGTTTCTTCTCTCCAAAATAGCACACAGCTCTCCAAAATCAGCCCCCCACAAAATTCTGGTCGAGAGCCCTCTTTATAGATCGAATTTCCAAATTAATCCAAAGTTTGAAATTAGGCAAGTCCCGTGACATCTCAACTGTCACGGGACCCAAAAATACCGTTGCCACGACCAAATCCCGTGACAGAACCATTGTCCCGTGACGATCCTTTTGTCACGGGCTGTCACGGGACCTGACTTCTTTTGCCGTTTTGGAGGTCTAAACCTTCGAATCTGCTCTTTGTGTCAACTACAAAGTTGTAGGGAATTGAATTAGCTTTCCAACAAGCTAAATTTCGACTCATTTGGACACCGAATGAGCCCTAAGCGTGCAAAATACGTCGCAGAGGTCCGTCTGCCATGTTCTGTCCTGTTTTTGCCCAAATCTGCACCAATTGCTTTGCTTTACTTCGGGTCAATCCAAAAGTATTAGATATATGTTATATGACCTGAAACACTAGAAAAGGGATCAAATGACAATAAAATGTCGGGAAAACAAACATAATCCATCATTGAATAAAGTGAATAATAGGTCAAGAATTCGACCGATCAAAACACTCCACACTTAGGATTTGTTCGTCCCGAACAAACATTAAGTTCAAGTCAATAAATCCGTAGAATAGTTACCCGCTCAAGTATCATGTGATAAATTCTAACTAAAACAAAAAATAAAAAGATAACTCACTGTCGTAGAGGACACGAATGCATTTAGCATATGCATCAAGCCTTTAAACCCCTAGGCTGCCCTAGTAGGACGAGTATAGTCTCTTGAAGGTTTTCAGGAATGGGACTACCTACAAATCCCCTATACAACTAACTAACGTGTATGCATGAAATGATGCTCAACGAGTCACAGTAAAGTCATGTCATACCTCGGAATCATCGTGTTACCTCAACTTCAAGTCAAACATTTTCATCAAAGCTTTCAGACAATCATAGATTATACGAGTTATGCATTCAAACGGTCAGTACACGCGACTAACAAACGCCTCATCACAAGTTCTAAATAGTTCTATCGCTACGGAATAAGAGTATGAAAAGTTGCACAAAACATGCTCGCCATTCACCTATGCTATCTAGGGTTAGTCCACGGGCTCTTGGCGCAAAGCTCATTCTCAAGTGCCAAAGACTAGGAAATGACCTGTAAGAGAAGAGGAGCCTGGCTTAAGAATTTCTGGAAAAATAGTACGAAAATTTGCATCAAAAATTCAGTGCAAGCACGAGGATCGTCCCTTAGTTTCTAGTACACGAATTCTCAAGATAGGTTATGATTTGCATGCAATGAGAGGATGGAATTACACTATATCAAGCAAAAGGGGCAGAAATTGTTTCAAGAGTGTTTTCCATATACCAGGGGTGACTTTTCTCACCAGGACCTTGGTATTTTCTGCTTTCGCAGAATCAACAAAAGCATTTTTTTTCTTTCGAACTGGTTTTCTTTCAAAAACAACTATGCTTGGGGCCAATGTTTCACCCACTTTCCAAGATTAAGAACTTTGTTTTTTAGGGGAAAACTTGAAGGTCAATTGTCTAACTCCACACTTAAAGCTTGACATAGTGTATGAATAAAGGCGGGTGCATGCAAATCACGACGAATGTAGAGAAAAACATACTAGTACTAAGGTCACCTAGAAAAAAGAGATGCAATTTAAGTTTTTAGACGTTTTGAACAGGTGCCTACTAATTTCAAGTCTCAAACATGCTTCAAGAAATACGTAGAACATGTGATAGGCAAAGGCTAGCAATGATACTGACTCAAGAGAATACACATACGAATAAAACTATTTCACGTCCTAGACTTCGAATCCAAAAGAATGTCAATCAGTCAAGGAGTATCGTAGAAAATGAGGATTTCAATCGCAATACATAGACAGTTGAGCATATGCAAGAGTGAATGTGTGACATGCGAATGAATGTATATGTGACTAGGTGCTACCCACTCCACACTTAAAAATGAGCTTAGTCCCTAAGCAAAGAAATAAAAGAGAAAATAAGCGTATAGGAACTTCACTCGTGTGTGATGGCGCGATGTCCATGGAGATTAAGCGATGCTCGGGGAGTGAAACACGACTTGTGAGCTGGTAGATATAAAGATAAAACACACAAAGCTTCACAAGTAATAGGTTAGCATCGATAATCGCGGAGAAACCTGGATAGGGGTGCCAAATAAATAGAGAGTAAAAATTGAACCGCATAGGAAAAATACTCAGTCTGAATTCGAGCAGGTTCCGTGACACCAATCTCGTCACGGGACTGAAAATACTGCTGTTCTTTCTGCCAGGACTCCACACTTAAAACCGCTGCACACACATGAAGTCACACAATGCAAATGCAAATGAAAACTAGCTAAGTACTTACAGCGCGGGTTACTCCCCGAAGAGACCTAGTTTAACGTCTCTGGCGAGACTCGGCAAGGGAGGTAATGTCAATCCACCTTCAAATCCCATTTGAATTTACGTCCATCAAGAATGACACGGACGTCGAGTAGAGCATGCAATTCCTTCAAAAATCTGAAACCTTTAAGAATCAAGGGATTGTAGAAACTCCCGAACAACAGTTTCAAGACGTAAGGCAAGAACTGTCGAAACTTGTCTGGAGACTGTGTATCAAGATAAATATATTCAGCGCTAGCTCCAGTAAGAACACTTCCTTTATACTCTTTAGACAAGATTTCAGGTGCGTATACTTCTGAGTATTCCTTCACCATCGTATTCAGGCGTATGCGAGGGCCCTCTTTAAACGAGCTCATGTACACATCAACAAAGTCTTCGTATCTATGATCCCTTGATGGCTCTTCAGCGCCTAAAGAAACCAGTGGAACGATGTTCTCCTCTGTCTGTTCATCTAAATGACCAGTAGAAGCGCTCGTAGTGGAGGGAGATGCATCTTCATATTCTGAGACGTCGTCAGTACAAAACTCATCATTCTCCAACTCAGTGTAAGCCTTGGCAACCATTCTAAACGCCTCAAAACCATCCTCACAAACAGGTTGTTCTGGTGTAGAGAGCATTCTCGTATCCTGATCATCTTCCACGTTGATTCGAAATAAAGCTGAAGATGAATATGCTTCATAGACTTGAACTTCTTGATGGTTGGCCATTCCCATCTCAATGTCCTCATCTCTGCATGCATTGGTGGCTGCCGTAGCTTGTTGCTCCAACTGGTCTTTCAGTATTCTTTGCTTAATTGGGAGTTGGTCCACCGTCCCTATAATATTATCAAGTCTGGCTTGTCGCTCTTGAGCTCGCCTATCTTGCTCCAGTGATCTCCTCTCTTGCTCCGATAAGTAGCTAGCCAATATAGACTCTAAATGCGATGATTCACCAGTATTTTGAGGTTGTTGCTGCGACTGATAGTTGTATTGCCATGAATTCTGATTTTGTTGCTGTTGGGCCTTGTTGTTGTACTGATTACCTTGATTGGTGCGCCCAACAAAGTTGGCGTCCTCCTGATTTCTGTTGTTGATTTCTCGTCTTATCACCGGACAGTCATCTGCGAAATGAGAAGGAGAACCACATACTTCACAGTAAACAATCACATCGGCGACTACAGATGACTTCACAGAGGAGTCTATCTTCAGATTTTTTATTTCTGCAGCAAGAATCTTTACTGCGTTAGTTAACTCAGCGATATCCTTTGTTCTATCAGCGAGGTAGGGATCATGCACACTCCTCTTGTCCTTAGGATTACCTCGATCACTCATCCAGAGGTGGTGATCGTGAGACTGTTGCTGCTGCGAGTAATTCTGGTAGTCCTCATAATAATGATCATCTTGATATGGCTGTGAATCATAAAACTGATGCTGCTGCGACTGGTCTTGGTAATTCTCATAGTGGTGGTCATCTTGATAATATGGTTGATCATAGAACTGATTTTGATTTCCTTCCCAATTTGCATCATACGAATATGTCTGACAATAAGGCTCTTCCCTTGGGTAGGCGTCTTGATGACCAAAAGAGTACATCCTCGCAACATTCAAAATAAAGGTGATTAGTGAAGGTTAGAAGTATAAAGAGTATGTACAATATAGCAATAAAAAAATGGAACAGTCTAAACTACACACATTACTCTAATATCACACTAAACGCTGCTCCCCGGCAACGGCGCCATTTTGACACGCGTATTTTTAACCCTTTATAGATGTCAAATTATTAGTTTTAGGGGTCAAATTGCAGTCAAACAAAATTTATAATCCTTGGTAAGCCAAGGGTCGATCCTAGGAGCAATGCGTGTGAGTACTAGGTAACAAGTGACCTATTTAGCTATTCCAATTAAAAAGGTTTGTTTTGTTGTGAGAATTGCAATAATTAAATGGCAGAAATTAAAGTGCAGAAAATAAAGGTTGTGTTTTTATCAGAGAGAGAATCCCAGAATCCATACTTCACCCGTGCTAACCCCACTAATCATGCAATCATGTCAAGTTAATTATTCATGCTATCGAATATGGAATATAACCGAAATAACACTAGACAAGCCGCCCATCCACGGATCATTGTCTAGATTAATCTCCGTCGTTGAACACCGCCCATCCACGGATTATCAACGATTTCGATTTATTAAACTAATAGTTTTCCTATTAGTTCATGTAAACATGACCTAACATCAATTTCATGCAATCCGGTTAATCCCTAGGGCCCATCCACCTTTCGGCATATAACCTAATTACGTTCTACCAAAGCAAACATACCCTTTGATGTAAATACTTGCATAGACGATAATAATAAGCACACAATGAAATTGAATAATCGAATTGCACAAATAACAACTTTAATTGATCACATGAGAGTTAGGGTTACATAGCACGGGATCCGTAGGATCCCGGAATAAAAAGGACTACTCACTATTCATGGTGGTTAACCAAAAATAGTGTATAATGAAGAAATAAAGGACGAGTTAACCGTAAACGATGAAGCTCGTTGATCCTCAATCTCGCGATGTCTTTCTCCCAAAAGTAGGGTTTCTTCTCTCCAAAATAGCACACAGCTCTCCAAAATCAGCCCCCCACAAAATTCTGGTCGAGAGCCCTCTTTATAGATCGAATTTCCAAATTAATCCAAAGTTTGAAATTAGGCAAGTCCCGTGACATCTCAACTGTCACGGTCCGTCACGGGACCCAAAAATACCGTTGCCACGACCAAATCCCGTGACAGAACCATTATCCCGTGACGATCCTTTTGTCACGGGACCTGACTTCTTTTGCCATTTTGGAGGTCTAAACCTTCGAATCTGCTCTTTGTGTCAACTACAAAGTTGTAGGGAATTGAATTAGCTTTCCAACAAGCTGAATTTCGACTCATTTGGACACCGAATGAGCCCTAGGCGTGCAAAATACGTCGCAGAGGTCCGTCTGCCATGTTCTGTCCTGTTTTTGCCCAAATCTGCACCAATTGCTTTGCTTTACTTCGGGTCAATCCAAAAGTATTAGATATATGATATATGACCTGAAACGCTAGAAAAGGGATCAAATGACAATAAAATGTCGGGAAAACAAACATAATCCATCATTGAATGAAGTGAATAATAGGTCAAGAATTCGACCGATCAAATGCTGTGTATAAAATGTAGGGGAATGATTGAATGAATAAGCATCATATGTCTTAACTGGCTCTGTGAACACGTGTTCGACTTTTTTTGCGTAACACATGTTCGGTTCTATAGTAAGTTGAGTTAACTGCACTTTTTTTATATTGTGGGTATACAATTCAAACAAATTAATTACAACTCGAATACATTATCGTCGGGTATATATGAATTACTAGATTCTGAAACACAGCCACACACGACACTAATCCGGAATGATATTTGAATAGTCCGTTGAAGCACCATGCCTTAAGGCACCTTTTAACTTGAAACCCACGAGAAAACACGCGTCTCCACGAATCCATGTAGACTGTCGAAGCAACACCTGCGAATTCGCAGGTCTACAATACCTCCACGAGGGAGGAAGACACTCCACCACAAAAGTGGAGAAAATTATGCTACTCAAAGCTCTTCGTAACCTTCGTCAGCTAAAGATGTTTTGGCTTTCTAACCAAGATCTTAGGTGCTTTATAGATTACTACGCCTTAGGCCTCGCTTGCTGCGCGCTTTGGGTGATCGACGTTTTGTAATGACATGATCCATGACAGAAGGCCTAAAGATCCTATAAAACATATCAAAGATTGGGCTTTTGTGGTTGCTAACCTAATCAAAGCTAACTACCAACCAACTTTTCGCAACAATCTACCCCTGGAGTCTCTGCAAGTCTAGAGTCCCAAGACTCGGTTCCTCAAAGGTTCCTGGAAAAGATGGGAGCCTAACCCGGTGGGCCTTACCCTCTCGGTGAGTTGCCAAATGGATACAATTTGGCTGCATAATCAGAGATCAACATGGGAAGATCCATCTAGCTATTTGTCTAAATGCCCCTCTAGATTGCTTCCTCTCAGGGTTGTTGGAAATATTGGAGATTGCAAGAGATCATGACTTGGATATCTCCTTAGTGCAAAGCTCGAGTCAAGCAGCCGCACTCTTATACTCTTCCTCTTTTGAGGGTCATTGGGTGCTTTTCTCGCTCTGGAGGAAATTGAAAAAGCGTTTGGACTAAACTCAAGTTATATACCTAATCTAAATAACTCTGCCATTGCTCTGGCGTTTCATAAAAGTCGTGACACTAGGTTCTATTATCTGGTAGAAGACCTTCCCCTGCCAGTCCGCAATGCTTTGT
Organism: Rhodiola kirilowii; assembly: GCA_033675215.1. NCBI lineage: Eukaryota > Viridiplantae > Streptophyta > Magnoliopsida > Saxifragales > Crassulaceae > Rhodiola > Rhodiola kirilowii. The sequence continues at coordinate 1,143,067 of CM066201.1, forward strand.
TAGGCGATGTCAGCAGGCTGCCCTCCTGCTGCAAGCCTCCTTAGCCTAGTTTCCTTTTTTGTCCTAGGCGAGCCTTCTTTGTTTTTGGCTTCCGTCCCGGCCTTTTGTATCCTGTCTTCAAGCGTCCTCTTGTTTCTCAATAAATAAAAATTTCTCTTAAAAAAAAAGGAGTCAAACTCTTGACCTCTTGACAAATTGTCAAGTATTCAAGTCACTCGACTAAACCTTTTTCCTCGAGTCATTAACTGCACTTGAATGCTTAGTATTAGACTATTAATTAGTAATGTATCATGAGAATTAACTTTTTACCATTGTAGCTTTATTCTAGAAAAGGATTCGCCCCAACGAATTTAACTAGTGCGAGTATCAAAACATTATAATTTTAGTTTTTTTTTGAAATATAATAAAAATAACACAATTTTAACCGAAAAATGTCACTTTCACACTCGTAACATTTTGAGGTGTACTCCAAAATATAAATTGAAATGTTTTCACTTTTTTTGAATGATTTTTTTTGTGCATGACCGCAAATTGTTAGATTCCTAGTGATAGGTCATATGTTGCATCTAAAGGGGGTGGGACAAGACGTTGAATGAGTGAATGTGAATGGTGTTCATTGAGTTTAATTTGTCAAAGTTGGCCCATTGATAGGTCATATGTTGCATCTAAAGGGGGTGGGACAAAGACGTTGAATGAGTGAGTGGTGTTCATTGAGAGTTTATTTTTCAAAAGTTGGCCTAGTTGTAAAATTTGTACACGAAAATGGAGAGGGTATAATGGTAATTGATGGTGGAAAAGGGTTGGCAATGAGTTGGGTCGTGTTGATTATGTTATAAAATAAGAGGGTTGGGTTAGATTTTAAGACTTTGTATGTGATCGAATGAATAGTATTCGCTTTTTTCAGTCTTGTATATATATACTTAGATTGTTGAATGCTTGGGAAGCTTTTCATGTATGGAGAGTGTTAGTTTTATGACATGTAGTTTGGCAAAACTTAGTATAGTTGTTCAAGCTGTTGTTCAAGACTGGAAGAGACAACTGTCCTGGAACAAGTCGAAGCAGATGAAATGTTTCCTAATTCAGATTAGGAAACACAGTTGACCGTTGGAGATCAAGGCGGTCACACATGGAAGGACAGAAGTTGAAAATTTCCTAATTCAGATTAGGCAACTTGTTTCAACCGACGTGGAACAACTCAGACGCAGAAGAGATTTCCTAAGGCAGTTTAGGAAAGTCGGTGTTGTGGCATATTAAAGATATGATGCAGATCTTGGAGTCGGTGGACGTAAATATGTTCATGCATATCAAGAAGTCGGTTGAGAAGAATTAGGGATGACTTGCGCTTGAAGTTATCTTGCCGAAGAAGATAACTTAACAAAGAAGATAATCGAAGGTTTCCTAAACGGAGTTGAAGAAATTTGGAGGATTATCTACAAGAAGATATGCGCAAGGATTTAGGAAAGATTTCCTAAAAGATTAGGAAACGTTTCCTAATGATATAGGCGGTTAAGATTAGGAATCCTATTTGATCTAGGGTTTCTACCGTCCTATATAAGCAGTGCTAGGCTTGTCAATTCTGCATCGATCATTAAGCTAAACGCAGATACACACTCAGAGAGGAGAGAGATCGATCGGCCTTGAGTTCATCATTCCGGTGAACCCACGGCGGTGCTGTCCAGTTGTTCCAGGTTGCTGTTGCAGACTGACGGTTGAACAAGTTGCAGAATTCAGCACTGTTGGAGATATTATTCACGCTGATATTTAAAGAAGGGTTGGAGGAGGTCATCGGTGTTAAGTTCATTATTCTTGTGAACTCTAACGCGCTCGGATTCAGTCTGTTCTTGTGCTCGACAGATTGATCGTAGAACAACTTGACGATACACGCACTAAAGCTGTTACTGCGCATTCGAGAGAAGGCGCTGATTCTCACGGAGGATCATATTGGTGGATACGGAGCGGGAGCTCAGATCTAGGGGGAGACCTAGTTTGCAATTGCTAGAGTGTCCGAGGCTCAGGTAGTTTAAGAGGGATTCTGTAAACGGTAATTCCTGTACTCGCAATACTCAACATTAGTGAATTGCTATCCACCGGGCTGAGTCAGCCCCCCAGACGTAGGCTCGTTAACGCCGAACTGGGTAACAACTTTGCGTGTCGTTTATTTTCCGTACTGCATTTATTATTTGCATAAGTTGTTCTAGATATTATTCTGCACCCGACCAGAACAACATCTCATCTACCACGGGAAGATTTCATTTGGTATCAGAGCAAATACTCAACACACAGAGTAGGATCCAGAGGTATTTGAGATGGATTTGAGAGAAGGGCAGAACATCACGCGACCTCCACTACTTGAAGGAAACAAATATGGATATTGGAGAGTGCGAATGAAGGCCTTCCTAAAGTCACAAGATGAATCAGTTTGGGAAGCTGTTGAAAACGGGTGGACACATCCAGTGACTACCGAAGCTGGCAAAGTCAATCTCCTTGCTAAAGACAAGTGGACCGAGATACAGAAGAATACTGAAGCCGCAAACTCCAAAGCAATGAATATCATATTCTCAGGAGTTGATGGGAAGAATTTCAAGATGATATCAACCTGTGAGGTTGTGAAGAAGGCTTGGGACATATTGCAAACGGCTCACGAAGGTACGACAAAGGTCAAAATATCCAGAATGGAGATGGTCAAGTCAAAGTTCGAAAATATAAGAATGCAGGAGGACGAGACTATAGCTGACTTCAACACAAGGGTACTTGACATCTCTAATGAATCGTTTGCACTTGGAAAGCCCATGAGTGAAGAGACGCTGGTAAGGAAGGTGTTGTGGTCTCTACCAAAGCGGTATGCAATGAAGGCACTCGCTGTCAAAGAAGCACACGATGTGAGGACCATGAGGCTAGATGAACTGATGGGATCCCTACAGGCTCATCAGATGGAGATGGAGATGGAGATGGATGAAGAGGAACAACACAAGAAAGTCAAGTGTGTTGGTCTGTAATCTGAAGTTACTAATGTTCTAGACAAAGAAGGGGAGATGTCTGAACAACTTTATGTCATGATGGCAAGGAACTTCATGAGAAGACTGAACAATGAAGGTTCAGATCCAGGAGACTCATCCAACTCAAGAATCCAGAAGGAAGGGAAGTTTCAGAGAAAGTATAAATCTGGAGATTATGGCCAGGACAACAAAGGCAAAGGGATCCAATGTAAAGAATGTGAAGGCTATGGACACCTTCAGGCGGAGTGTGTTAACACACGCAAAAAGAAGAATGCATATGCCATTAAGCGGAGTGACAATGAATCTAATCAGGCCGATGAGTCCAATAACTTTGTAGCCCTTGCTAGCTGTGTCAATCGGAAAGGAGAACGAAGTGAAGGAGTAGAGTCAAAGTTATCTTCTGAGGATCACACACAGTACTCAAGCTGTAGTAATGATGAAGAAATCACAGAAGAGGATTTTACTAACAATTACAGGGAGTTGTTCCAACAGTGGCTGATTGAAGTTGAGCAAAACAAAAGGCACCGCAACAACCTGGCAGATCTGAAAGAAGAAAAAGGAAAGCTATGTGAAGAAGTTGATGTCTTAGTAGCTCAGAAGGTGGAGCTTCAACAGACAATCACTGACCTTAAAGCCCAGTTGATTGAAATAAAGGATGAATGAGCTGAACTTGTTGCGCAGAAGATCGAGCTACTGGAAGTTGTGTCGTCTCTGAAGATTCAGATTGAAACAAGCCAAGACAAACATCCAGAAATAATAGATGATTTAAAGAAGAAGAATGATGCTCTACAACGAAGAGAGGTAAACCTTCTTAATATTGTGGATGCTTTGAAATGTGAGATTGAGACAGAAAAACTTATTCATGCCGAGACACTGGAAGAGCTGAACAACCTGAAGAAGTCTGTCAAGATGCTCAATTCTGGAACTAAAAATCTAGACGATATTCTGGGAGCTCAAAGGACGAGTAGCAGTTATAAAGGGTTAGGGTTCACTGGTGCATCTAGCTCCGGAAAGATAACGTTTGTGAAAGCCAAGCCAAAATCGCATGTTGTACCAGCTGAGCATCTCCCGCGAAGAAAAGCAACCTGGTATCCCTCAAGAAAGCAAAAACAGAATGTTGTACGGAGAAGAGATGAGAGAATCTGCTACCACTGCAACAAAAGGGGACATATCAAACCGAGATGTTATGAGTTCCTTTCTTATCTTAAGAAGTTGAAGCAGAAGCCTGTTCCACAGGTCAAACAAGTCTGGAGAGTTAAACAAAGGAGTGAGAAACAACATGTTGCTCCCACACCAAATCTAGAAGTTGTCCTGAATAAAGCCTCGGAATATCTTGCTGAAAAAGATGACCAGACTGACGAGGAAGCTGAATCGGAGACACCTCCTGCTACCTCTCAGATTCTTCAACCTTCTAGGTCTGTTGAGATGAATCATCCCTTTGCTGAGGTGATTGGTGAACCAAATGACGGCATACAGACTCAAAGTAAACAAGCCAAATTTCAAGACCCGGCTGGTTTTACATCTTTTATATCCACGGTCAAACCCAAAAATATCAAGGTGGCTGTGTATCGACTCAAGAAGGCGCCCAGAGCATGGTGTGAACGTTTCAACCATGGCTATGTTCGAGGGGGAGTAGACACTAGGCTCGTCAAACACGTAAGGTCGGACGCTGGAAGTTGTGGCACCCAGATGTTGTGGAAGAAGCAGCAAGTAGACTTCTTCACCAAAGCCTTGAACAATCTACAGTTCGAGACACCTAGATCCTCACTAGGTCTATGTGTCATTGACAACTAAGTTGTTCCAGAACAAGTTGGTCAGCTAGAGCTTGAACGAGATATACATTGAAGAGCTCTCGTAAGAAGGATGGAACAAGTTGGTGTTATTACTGGTGCTGATGATGAAGAGTCACAATCTGAGGATAAGAGGCTGCTCCTGTTATTGTTGAGAAGACAAACTTCATGAAGATTGAGGAACAAGCTATTGTTCCATATAATGATAGGGCATCACAGAATGAATCTAGCAAGTAAGATGACTCGCTTGACCAGTTGCTAGTAGTTGTTGAGCCGTATGATGTCACAGAGGTGAATCAATCAAGTGATGATATAGAAGCCAGTGATGAAGAGAAGTCAGAGGTTGTTACAGAAGAAGAATCGGTTGCATTTAAACATGCTGCTCATGATAAGCTACCTCAAAAGAAGAAAAAGACCACCCAGTATAAGTTGATGAACCAGCAGTTGTACCAGCTAAGCAGATGGATGTTGATCAAGCTAAGCAAGGTTCACATGAGGTGAAGTACTTGCTACACGAAGATAAGCAAGGTTGCAAGGGGAGAAAAGACTGATAGGAAGAGGAAAGCAATTGTGCTAGGAGTTGTTGTTGAAGGAGTCTGGTTCTTGTCAGAGGAACAAGCCAAGAAGCGGGACGTTATGTAAAGAATATATTTTGTCCCTGAAAGGATCTTGGGAGCTGACATCTACTCAGTCAAGGAGATTGTGAGCTCTTTCAAGGAGTTGGATTTATATCCCTCAATTACTATGGCGAAGATATTCGTGGAACATGTTCTGAGAGAAGCCATAACAAATCTACCAAAGGTATTTGGATTTTTTTTGATAGCGAGGAGTATGGGAAGCTAGGCATAAGAAAGAAGCAGATCACGATCACTTCAGATGTGAACAATAACGTCTATGGAGTACATGGTAGAGAAGTGGATCTAGCAAAGCCAGACTGGAACAAGATAGCTACATTTATCATGACCTAGCTTTCAAAGATCAAGATAAGTTAGGACAAGTTAACAGATGCTCCACATGTCCTAGATGGTGATCATAATTACTTGAAGAAGAAACACGTATATGATCTTGAAGGAAAAGTGTCAGGAGGTCTTAACCGAGTTGTTCTAGAGACTTCCCTGCGAAGTGCCAGCACATCTATCAGCTTTGCAACAGTCACAAAGAACACAGTGATACATGTTCTAGAGGAGGAGTTAGTCAGTACCAATAACATGTTACTCCAGTTGGTTGCACAAGATGCTGCCAAAGATAAGGATGCTAAGCCCGTCGCCTGATGATCTGAGGTATCTTCCTTGAACGCTACCTTTTTTGTTGTTAAACCCTCCTTGTTCATTTGTGGCAAAAAGGGGGAGAAGTTTTGGAGTTTGAAAGCTCCTTAAAAGATTCATGTGTGCTTAATTTTTGCTCGGAGTTTGAAATCTCCTTAAAGATTCGTTTGGTAGCCTAGTTAGTAGCACAGCTTGGAAGTTTGAAATCTCCTCAAAGATTCAACTGTAATAGTAGTACATGTAGATTACAGTAGGTAGTTTTGCCAAAAATGCCAAGGGGGAGATTATTAGTTTTATGGCATGTAGTTTGGCAAAACTTAGTATAGTTGTTCAAGCTGTTGTTCAAGACTGGAAGAGACAACTGTCCTGGAACAAGTCGAAGCAGATGAAATGTTTCCTAATTCAGATTAGGAAACACAGTTGACCGTTGGAGATCAAGGCGGTCACACATGGAAGGACAGAAGTTGGAAATTTCCTAATTCAGATTAGGCAACTTGTTTCAACCGACGTGGAACAACTCAGACGCAGAAGAGATTTCCTAAGGCAGTTTAGGAAAGTCAGTGTTAGCAAGTTGGCTGTTTCAGCCGTGGTCGGAGCTGATTGAGTCGGTGATTGATTTCGGTGGACTCCGCGATGACTTTAAAAAGTCACATGTACGCCTACGTGAACCGCATGGTACTATTGTATTGTTATTGTCAGGGCGGTATATATATGTTTAATTATCATAGACGTGGTGTGGTCGTCAACAAATTGGAACCGAAATGTGTAGTGTGTACGTAGTTAAGATGGAACACGACTTACATGCATGACGGCTGCTTATAGCCCGAGTCAAATTCAAATCCCATATAATCTCTTGATAACAATGACACTTAGCTAGCCCTAACACAAGTGTTTTATTGCACGCGCGTGTTTAAATTATGACAACTTCTCTATGGCTTATTGTCGTTCTCACCCCATGTGTAGCTTGCTCTGATTCATTCATATGAATCATGTGTTGACTTGTGGTTACGTACGTAGTTGACTTGTGCTGACAAATTGCGTACGTAGTTACTCATGTTTCACGTAATTGATGTTCGACTTCTCTCTATATAATAGAGAAGTGGAATCTGGACTAACGTACCTTTTATTGAATTAGAGTTTAATTTAGTTTACAAAATGATTTCTTCTATTGCTGCTCAGCTGCTAGTTTTGAATCATCCAATTCAATCATCACTCACATATAATAGATCGATTAGAACTAGATTTGAAGTTGTTACACCAGGACGACATACGCAGCAGCGGTCTGTAGCTGTGCGGTGCAACAACAGTATCGCCGTAAATGGCGAAACTGATGAACCAGCTGTAGCAAGACGATCCGATGCAAATTACACAGACTGTGCTTGGGATTACGACTACATCCAATCTTCTACTCGGAATGAGTACCTTGTATTATATGCATCGTTTTTCTTTTGTTCTCACTTTGCTTTATCATGAATCTTCAAGCTCTCTTTACAGTTTACATCAATTAATATCGTTTTTTTCCCAGGGTGAAGGGTTTAAGATGCAGAGAGATGAGATGAAACAGCAGGTGTTTGATATGCTGGGATGCATTTCAGAACACACGGAGCAACTTGAGCTGATTAATGACCTGAAAAGGCTGGGAGTAGCTTATCATTTTGAGAAAGAAATCAAAACCATACTAAACAAAATATACTACGACACAATAAACTATAATGTCTTTATTAATGATGACAAGTCGGCACTAGATGATGCAGATCTATATAAGACGGCTCTTGCATGCAGGCTCTTTAGACAACATGGTTATGCTGTCCCTCAAGGTATGTAGAACTATCAGAGATAATTTTATTTAGAGAGAGGAGCGAGAACATCTATTTTTCGGAAATTTGAAAATTCAATTTTTACTTTTAAAAGTGTACGTATCATCAGTCATTTTTCGAGTGATACATGTCTCATGTGCATATTCAAAGTTGCATTTAAGCAAAGTCAATCAATTTTGACTTTACTTTTTGAACATGTGTTACATACACAAATTTAAAGATGTATCACGATTTAATGGTGAGATTTAAGTTATCAAGTTCTTGATTTCTATGTGATTCGTAACGGAGCGCTCCCCTAGCTAATTATTAGATATATATCAAAATATAACACCATCGATCTGCATCAATGTTTAGACTTTAGATGGTTTACTGAAACTATTGAATTTTCCTACAGATGTTTTAAAACCATTTTTAGACGACACGGGCAAGTTCAAGTTGAGCCTTTGTGCAGATATTAGAGGGCTGATAAGCCTGTACGAAGCATCTTACTTAGCTATAGAAGGTGAGGCCATCATGGATGAGGCACGGGTTTTTGCTGCTGCTAATCTCAGTAAAATCAACACGACAGATGATGTGTATCTCGATGTATTATCAGCTCGTGCTTTAGACATGCCTTTGCATTGGAGAACCGATAGGTCCGAAGCACGGTGGTTCATAGAACAAGCTTATGAGAAAAAACCCAATATGTCTTCACTTCTTCTCCAGTTTGCAAAGCTGGACTTCAATATAGTGCAGGCCAAGTACCTGGAAGAGCTCAGAGACTTAGCCAGGCATGATTGAAATTAATTCTATCAATGTCTTTCGGTTCGAACAAGCTAATAAATTTTTACTTTTTGGGTGTGATCATAGGTGGTGGAAGAAGCTAGGATTCAAAAAGGACTTGAGCTTTGCTAGAGACTGTTTGGTGGTATCTTATCTTTGGGGTATTTTTGCCTCCCCTGATCCTCAGTATGAAACTTGCAGGAAAGCTTTAACCAAGATTATCGCCTTAATCTCAACTGTTGATGACATTTATGACATATATGGTACTTTGGAAGAAGTAGAGCTCTTCACCGATGCTTTCCACAGGTTAGCGTCCACTTGATACAATAATCGATTGACATGCTGTCGTCAGATCAGTAATTGTGTGTGTATCTTTATTTCGTTTTCTTTTACAGATGGGATATTAACGGCATGGAACAACTTCCCCTTTATATGAAGAAATGTTACTTGGCATGTTTCAACTGCACGAACAAGATAGCCTACGATGTACTATTCGAGAAGGGATCTGATGTCACTTCTTATGTTAAAAAATCGGTATAACGTCGTTGACTTTTTTTCTTTCAATTTCATTAATATAGGCATGGAATAAACAACCCAAACTCACGAATTCGACATCCTGATCATCGTAGAACGTCATTGAGGTTATGTTACTTATACGAACAAATGTTCCTTATAAAACTAACCATTTTGATTGTGACAGTGGAAGATTTTATCAAGTGTTTTCATCAAGGAAGCACGGTGGTTCCACAGTGGTTACAAGCCGAGCCTGGATGAGTACATGAGGAATGCTTGGATCTCGGTGGGAGTCCCCATTGGCTTTGTACATGTTCACCTTTTCGATGCAAGTCTACTAGTGGAAAAACAACTCCAGTATATGGAAACTAATCCAGACATCTTAAAGTGGTCCTCCATTATTGTTCGCCTTTGTGATGATCTCGGAACTTCACCGGCTGAGATGATGAGGGGTGACACACCTAAAGCAATTCAGTGCTACATGAATGATACTGGAGCTTCGGAAGACGCTGCGCGTGAACATGCAAAGACTTTAGTTACAGAGGGATGGAAGAAGCTGAATGAATGTGTAATGGAAGAGAGGATACTTTCAGCAGCAGGAGTTGAGAGGATGCTAAACTCGGTGAGAGCAGCTCATTGCTTTTATCAGCATGGGGATGGACATGGAAATCAGGATGGTGAGACCAAACATATCATGTCACAACTACTCTTTGATCGCATACCCTTGTAATTTGATGTCACATATGTTGTTTTTGCCAGAAATAATCAAACAATAAAAGCAGTAATTATGAGACTAAATGATATCATTCTTAAATCATATAAGTATAAGCAAAATAAGTAAGAGAGAGGATATAATAATTTTTCATTTCCAATATCTATGACACGTGACATATCAATCACTCTGATAAAAGTTTCATATCGTTACTACTAAAGCAAATTGTATTGATAATAAGTTCAATAAGTCTTTTTTTATTATTAGTTCAATAAGTCTTTCGAAACGACACATAGAAATTATAATTATTGATAATATTAGATATAGGGAAGCACGGTTGAAATTTTTTCTTCATTACGAGAACCTAAAAAGCTTTATCTGCACATTTAAATGTGCATTATCAAGGGACTGTGGTGTTAACATGTATCCAGCCAGGATAATGAAATTTGCTGACTTTGATTTTGACTAGATGCAACTTTGAATATTCAATTGGAATATGTGTCCGCACCACAATGAACTCAATTATACACTTTCAAAGTTGTACATAGGATTCTATATTCTCGAAATAAAGAGTGGGACTTAACTGATGGGGTTTGTAAATAGCTTAGTAACCTTAATGTACGTCTAGTGCAAGACTTGGCAAGTTCAGAGCCTGAGCTCCCATGTGTAAGATAGGTTTAGTTTAGAGCTGGCTCTTGGAGGAGTTGCTCAGCCGAGACTGATCTGCAGGGCTAAACACTGTGACTTGTGAGTGGTTATTGCCTTAAAATAGGCATACAGAGCATAAGAGCATGTGCATCCATGAAAAAATACAACCGTCGTTGTTAGCAGTTTATTACCTTAAAATAAGCATAGAGAACAGCAACTCCTCCTCAAGCGCAGATACTGAAATTTTTCATGGCTGCATATGTTATAAGCAGATTAGATGGGGGGACATGCGGATGTGCCAAGCTGCTCAGTTTTGTGTTGCATGGTTTGGACTCTCAGGTACGTACTTTTAATAACAATGTCAGTACTAGCAAGAAGTCAGTTACTCAGTTGTTGTTAATTAAAGATTGAGGGTTTATGGTTTATTAAATGAGTTCTTTTTATCCAATAAAAAAAGAGAGTTCTTTTTAGTGGACAATATGTTTTTGGTAACTATCGTACATTTAATAATGATGAAATTCCGTGTGAACGGCCCAACCATATCAACAAGTTTATCATCAATTGCATCATTTGAATCTCTCATGTATCAATCAATCAATTACCTCGTACGTACTGGTCCTAGTTTGCCATCAAAACAGCTGAAATGATTAAAGAAACTGGTCTAACGTATGATAGTGCTTGTTCTCGAATCAAATTCGACAAGGGTAGGGTTGTAGTCTACACTATTACAGAATATGCATTATGCATCGGTTCAAAAAATTATAATATGCATCGGTTCAGTTTTATGCATCGATTTATAATGAAACTGTTGCATAATATACACATTACACATCGGTTTTATTTGAACCGATGCTTAATGATAACCCTTACGCATCAATTTTATTTGAACCGATGCATATTGTGACTCTAGCTAGATTCATAAGGAAAGGATGCACATGTATTTATCTATTGAGGCTGGTTAAGATTGTAAAGTATTTTAGTTCAGGGGTTCTTATGTAATTTGGCTACTGCGAGTGTTACCAATTTGGCCGATGATTTACTGTTTGTTAACAGTAATTAAAATGTGGTTGTTTCCTGGGTTACACAACCTTTGGTTGGTAACAATAATTATCTCAACTAGCGAAAATCCATGGAGATGGCGCTGTGAATCAAAATGAAGTTAGGCTTCGTTCGTGGTGAATTTCCTAAACCTACAAATGCTTATCAATGTGCTAGATGGGACAAATGCAATAATGTTGTGCTTTCGTGGATTATAAACTCAGTCACAAGAAATCGGTTCCTCTTTGATTCGTTTTACTGATTGTATGCATGCCTGGGAAGATCTAGAAGAACGTTTTTCAGGCTCTAATGATTTTACTATATTCTCTAATATTCAACAAGAAATTTCTATGTTGATGCAAGAAGATAAAAGCATTACTCAATATTACAACAAATTGATTCAACATTGGGGGGGTGATGAAGATGCCCTAACTGAGGAGATTGCCTGTAAACTTGGTTCAAGGTGTAAAGCAAAAAGGTGCTCTAATGACAGGAAAATGAAAGACAGAATGATGAAATTTCTTATGGGTCTCAATGAGGTATATCACATCTGAATCTAACATTCTTCAGATGAAGCCTTCTCCATCTCTAAAGGAGTGTTACAAGCAGTTGATTCAAGATGAAAATCAAAGAAAATCCAAGAAAGAGACTATGACAGAAATATCAGCCTTGTATGTTGGTCAATCCCTGCTCCTTCTCTTGGGGGAGGTCAGTCCTCCATACAATCTCAGAGCTTCTCTCAATCATTTAGTGGTGCTAGTAATAATTCTCACCAAGCTGGAAGATCAGTAACACAAAATAGAAAATCTCTATTCTATACTTATTGTCAGTTACAAGGTCATGTGAGAGAAACCTGCTAAAAGCTTCATGGCTATCCTCCTGGATATAAGTTTACTAATAACAAGGGAGCTAGTTCTGGTGCATTTACATTTAAGCCAAGGAGGAGGAGATGACGACCTGATAGTTTTCTACACTAGAAAACTAATCGGCGCTGAGACATTCTGTTTAGTGTGCTGATCAGTCCTATCCGTGGAACTAACCGCTACACACGCACTGTTGATAAAGACGTTGAATGAGTGAGTGGTGTTCATTGAGTTTAATTTATCAAAGTTGGCCTTGTTGTAAAATTTGTACACGAAAATGGAGAGGGTATAATGGATGGTGGAAAAGGGTTGGCATGCAATGAGTTGGGTCGTGTTGATTATGTTCTAAAATGAGAGGGTTGGGTTAGATTTTCAGACTTTGTATGCACTACACCATTTTACATTTTATGTGACTAAGTTTACGTCAGTCATATAAGCAACAGTCACATAAGTGACCCTAGACTGAGAAATAAATGTTAGCCGGTTAACAGAACTTATGCGACTGCTACTTATGTGTCTGACCGAAGTTAGCGACATAAGTGTACTTATGCGACTGAACCTTATGTGACTGACATAAATCCGCCGTATAAGTACACTTATGCGACTGAACCTTATATGACTGACATAAATCAGCCGTATAGGTTTCCCTATATGACTGAACCTTATGTGACTGTCTCAATATCGGTCACATTAGAGTTCTTATGCGATAGTTATTGGTATGACCCTGTTAGCTAGTCGCATAAGACATATTTAAGAAGTCTGGTGAAAATGCGATATTTAAAAAATGTTGACTATTCACCTGTTGACCAACTTTTTTTTGCATTGAAAGCGGCGGGTGGTAAAAGTCCTACTTATGTGACTATGTATACTCAAAGTCAGTCGCACAAGGACTCTTCATTAAATGAAAAACATAAAGACTTCACTTACCTATATCATCTTCCCCACTCTTCGATCCTTCTGGTTCTCCCCACGGCAAACAGCACTTCAACGAAATTCTTCATCTCCAAGTACACCGTTTGAAGAGCAAGGGCGCCGGTAAAAATTACGCTGAAATGCTTTTGATGAATTTCCAAATGTTTTCTCACCATAAATGTATACGTGTGTACACGTTGAGTTGTTGTTTGCAAAAATGAAACTTATTCAAACACGATCCGTGCAAGAACTCATGTGTTTATATAGCTATATATATGTTTGGCAGATTTACCGTGTACACACACATTTTCCATCACCACAAATTTGCTACATATATAGCTAATTAACTTGTTGATCTTTGTCTTGTTTAATGGTCATTTGAAGGTGAATTTCAAGTCACTAGAATGGATAAAAGTTGGATGGAGTTGGAGAGGGGTGATTCACGATACATTCAAGGGATTATGGATTTCGTTCAATTTGCAAAGGGACGTGGGGAAACCGTACATGTATGTCCTTGTAGAAAGTGTTTATTGATCAGAGGAAGTATTAAAACGAAGGAAATGTTTGTTCATTTGATTAACAATGGCATGATGAATGGTTACTATAAATGGATCGGACTTCACATGGTGAAGAGTGTAATGACCCTCTGGCACATGTCTTTTAGGTAAGAATGGCTTGCGGAGCAGAGGCATGGAGCAAGTAGCAGCATTAGTGGAGGACATCGTCAAGCAAATCCGACAATAGATATTCTTCGAGATGCTTTTCCTTTTCAGAATGAGATGAATATGGATACAGATGATGATGATTTAGGGAGTAGGATGACTTATGAAAGGTACAACAATCTTATAGCCGAAGCTCAAACTCCTTTATACAATAGTTGTGACAGCACCGTTCTTGAAACTATTTTGAAGGCAATGCAACTAAAAATCGAGAGTCGAATGTCAGATAAGAGCTTCAACAAATATCTACATACCACTAAAGCAATTCTACTGTGCGATAACAATTACCCAAGTTCTTATAAAGAAGTAAAGATACTTTTGAAGAATATGGGGTTGGGTTATGAGACCATACATGCTTGCGAATATGGATGCATATTGTACTACAAAGAGAATAAGGATCTTCTTAGTTGCCCCGTATGCGGAGAGACAAGATACGCCGAACGTGGAAGTAAAAGCAGGGTTCCAAAAAAGACAGTTAAGTACTTCTCTTTGACTCCAAGATGGTAGCGCCTTTATATGTCCCCATACATATCAGCCTAAACACGTTGGCACGCTCAAAGAAGTGTCGATGATCCAGAGTACATTAGGCACCCTGCAGATGGAGAAGCATGGAAAGCTTTGATGAAGAGTTTCCACAGTTTGCAAGTGAGATGCAAAATGTCTGACTTGGATTAGCAACTAACGGTTTTAATCCCTTTGGAGCATCGGGACTTTCTCACAGCACATGGCCTATTGTCCTCATGCCGTACAATTTGCCACCCCATATGTGTATGAAGAAGGAGATGAATATATTATGCATGTTGATATCTGGACCCAAGTCCCCCGGCAAGTGCTTAAATGTTTTTATGAGACCTCTTATAGATGAGTTGAAGATGTTATGGGAAGAGGGAGTTCAGACTTATGACCGAACTGATGGTTCACCATTCATTATGAAGGCAGCGGTGATGTGGACTATTAGTGACTTCCCGGGTCTGGGCATGTTGGGCGGAATTAAGACAAAAGGGTACAAGGCTTGTCCCTTATGTCTAGATGAAATTGATGCTACGCATATAGCGGGTAGGATGTCATACCAAGGACACCGAAGATGGCTCCCTAGAGACCACGATTGGAGGTTCGCAGCAAATAGATTCAATGGGGAAATCGAGCATAGGGAACCTCCCACATCATTATTCGGTACTGAGATATTTGCCCAAATATCGTCTCATGATTATCCAACACATAGCTTGCATCCCAAGTTTAAGCAACGAGGGGTAACAGAGAGACTTTGTTGGACACATGTGTCTGTGTTCTATTTGTTGCCATATTGGCAATCACATTGTCAACCTTACTCACTTGATGTAATGCATATAGAGAAGAATGTTTTTGATAACATAATTGGGACCATCCTGGGACTTGAAGGTAAGACCAAAGATGACATCAAGGCTAGGAAAGGTTTGGAACAACGAGGGGTGCAGAGAAAGTTATGGTACAAACCATCAGGGTAAACATCAAGGAAGGAGAAGGTGAGTAAAGCACCATACACTGTCACTCCGAATGAGAAAGTGGAGATACTTGAGTTGATAAAGGATGCTAAGTATCCATCCGGATGTGCAGGAAGCCTAAGGAACAAGATTAATCAAGATGAAAAAAAGTTCATCGGGTTGAAGACACATGACTGTCATGTGATGCTACAACGTCTACTGCCAGTTTTTATCCGACCTTACTTACCGTTCAATGTAGTTAACCCTCTTGTATCATTATCCCATTGGTTTCGGAGAGTTTGTTGTCGAGAGTTCCAGAAGGAGGAGGCTGACGAACTATTCTTTTTCACCTCTAAATAGTATCAATGAAGAGAGGATTGAATGTAGTGTCAAAACATTTATAATACCGTTAAAGTATCGGGTCGAACCAAGAGGAGCAAGCTAAGCACATGCATTATGTAAGATTGTGTTTCCGTTCGGCTATTCTAAACCAAAATGTATAAGGGAGTGTATATATCTAAATCCTATGTGGTTAGTAATTGGGGATAAACGTTAAGTAAGAGGCGTTTTGAGGGGTTACTCCCCTCCTTGGCATTTTCTCAATGATCACATACATGATATTCAAACATTTCATGGTAGTCAAATAGTATTGAACCTAGTTCACTTCAATCCCGTAGAAATGATCATATTCACTACATCCAAACTATCCCTAAGGTCTCTCGATTCTTAGGTCTAGTTTTAAGGTTCAACATGTTACTTAGACATTTCATCAAACACTTAGTAGCATGGCATATATAAAGAGCATAGTGAACATGAATTTGACACCATTTAATGGGATTAATTGATGATTTGCTAAGTGACCAACTCCAATGATTTAAACATTCAATCCTTAGTCAAGCATCATATCATAAGGTTCACTTTCATGCTTAAGATATGAACATTTTCTCCATCCTAGAACTATCCCCTAGCTCTCTCAAGTCATAGGTTCAAGTTTTAGTCTCAGTGGTCACTTAGGCATTTTAACAAACACATAGAGTGCATAACATTGATAACATAAGAGAAAATGAAATCAACAATCATCCATATGAATATCAATGTATATATGTGATCAAGAGTACCAAGGAGAGTCATAAGACCCTCAAAACACAAGATCACTACTCACACATCATGTAAGACAACATGGTGTGAGTAAGGTTTATAGCACAATAAGTAGAATGGAAAAGATGTAGAAGAAGGAGGATGGTTAATCCTTGAACTCCCTTTTGATCTTCTCTTCTTCCCCTTAGTTGGATCTTTTGATGATTGATGACCTTGGTTGAGCCTCTTTTCCAATCTTCTTCTCCCCAAAAATCTCCACACTTGGTCCAAAACCCTTGCTTTCTATTTATAGATTCGGCTGAAATCTAGACCTCAAATATGAGTTTTTCATCCAGTCGGTCGACTGGGCTAAGCTTGACTCCCAGTCGGTCGACTGGGATGTGCAAGATCTGATGAGCTCCTGAAGTTTAATCGAGTCGGTTGACTGGACTTATCAGTCGACTGACTGGGGCTTTTTTGGTGGTCTTTCCGTCCGAATTTGATCTTGGTGTAAACTACAAAGTTGTAGACCTTTAAAATACCTTTCCAACAAGCTAAAGATCAGCCAAATCGGACACCGTATGAGCCCTATGCGTCCAAAACAAGTCGCAAAGGTCAATATGCTCGGTATTGCCCCGAAACTCCTTGTTTTGCGTCGAAACTTCTGTTTTTCAACCAATCTTTATGTATAGGCCTTGAAAGTAGAGATAGAGGTCAAATGACATCAAAATAATATCGGAAACGACCCAAAACTATAGTGAAGAATGGCCATAAATCAGTCGAAAACTCGACTGATCAACACTCCACACTTAAGTTTTGTTCGTCCCGAACAAAGTATGAGAATATGTCAAGGTCATGCAAATTTCGAAATGCTAGTGGTGCTATGTTTTTCGTATATTTGCCTCACTAGATTTCACAAGGTCTCGATCATTATTTCTTAACATGTTATTGAAAGGTAAATGACAAGTATGTATAATCTAACTAGCTCCATTCGTAGGCGTTACGAATGCATTTAGCGTATGCATTAAGCCTTTAAACCCCTAGGCTACCCTAGTCGACGAGTTATAGTCTCGTGAGAGTTTTCAGAAAAGGGAATACTCACAAATCCCAAATGCACCTACCCCATGAGAATGAATGCAAGAGTGCTTAACCAAGGCGATGATTTCTCAAAACAAATCCCTCACCTCAAACTAGGACTACCATCACAATATCATCAAAAGAACTTTTGATCTATTTGAGTACCCATGAGGTTGTGCATTCAAGATCATCAATACTAGAGCTATCAAATGTCTCATCCAAAGTTCCACTCATTTTCAAGGCAATAAAATAGAAGCAAGTTAATAGTTTTGCACAAAAGAGTGTCAACCGCTCACCTATGCTAGCTAGGGCTAGTCCATGGGTTCACGACGTGGAACTCATTCCCAAGTTTTAGGCGCTTAAGCCATAATCTATAAGGGAAGAGGAGTTCGACACTAGAGTTCTTATAAAACAAGCAAAGACCAAATGATAGTTCCCGTGCAAGCACAAGGGTCGTCCAAGAGTTAATCTAACTAGCACACAATACAAATGATGCACCCGCGCAATGTAGGATGATGGAAGAACATAAAGTCAAGTTTTAAGTGCTTCTTTTTTTCTTTTCTTTTTTTCAAATGGCCTTTGGCCTACAAATGCTTTCGAGGGGGAACTTTTCTTCCTAACCCCCGGCATTTGTATGTTTAAGAGCAAAACTTCTCGTGGCCTTTGAGAAAGTTTTTGGTCGGGGCTTTGCCCTCTTTTGACCATGAAATGAAGCATTTTTTTTGTTGGGGCCTATTTTTTGCCCTCTTTTGTTTTTGACTCCACACTTAAAACTTGACAATATGTTCAAGGAATGTATGGAATGCGCGGGAAACAATCATAAGCAAGGCACTAAATTGGAAAACTCAAGTCACCAAGGAGCAAACAAAAGGTCTAAGTTTTTTGTGAAAATTTTAAAAGTGCTTGCTAAAACTTCATCCAAGGTATTTCAACAAAAATACTTAGAAAATTTGATAGACAAGAGATAGCAATGATATTGCACAAGAATGCACATTCAAGGGGCTAGGTCGGTTCTAAGCTCAAGATCCAATAAATGAAAAGTAGGCTAGATGTGATATATAGGGATTTAGAATCGATAGTCACAAGCCAATGTTGTTAAAAACACTCTCATGTTAGGGATAGAATACATGAATGCAAGTGTTCATTCAAACATGGTAGGCATGACATGATATGAGTGAACTATGCGCATTAAACCACTCCACACTTAACACATAGCTTAGTCCCTAAGCGCAAACAATGAAGAAAATAAGAATAAGGCGCATAGGAACTCCCCTCGTTTGTAGATGTGCCCCACCAATAGAAAAGACGCCATTGTGCTAAACTTGATAACATATGATGCGAATAATTTCCTTGATGACAAGAACACATGAGAGGTTAAAAGCAACAAGTGACATGCAAGGTTATGCAAAACTCAAGTATGAGCAAGATAGCATCACAAGTCACATAATAACATCATGGCATAACTTTCATAGAATTCAAACAAGGAAGTTAATCCACACCCTCTAAAATATGCACAAGGTTTCCTAAGTGCCTCAATTGTGAAACTAGAGTCATAGCATGATATAACAAAATAATTCCACTCTAGTCAACTCCAAGAAGGCACATGAACACTAAGGGCCGACATCATCATACATTGAGAAATCAAGGGGAAAATGGAGGGCTTCGCAATGTGAAGTGGAATCGGAGTGAGTAGAACTCACTCCACACTTAAAATTTTACCCACTAATCATATGTATCACACTCCACACTTTAGAGCCTTAGCTACTCAAAATCATGCCAAACACTTAAACAAAAAAAGAACAAGAATGAAACACTTACAAACTGGGTTACCTCCCGCGAGGGCCTAGTTTTTCCTGTCTTGGCAAAGACGTAGCAAAGCGCCCCATAGAATCACTCGTTGAGAAGTCCTTTGCTAGGATCCCTTCTCACGGGGCCTTGGATTTGGTCGTGTCAATCCACCTTCAAGTCCCATTTGAATTTCTTCCTATCAAGTCTACAATGGACTTTCCTTTGGGAGCATGACCCCTTCAATAATGAACATCCCTTAAAAATTAAGGGGCCATGGGAGCTTTTTTCGATTAATCCTTTGAAATAGGGCAAGAAGCTCCAAAACTTGTCTCGAGACGTCGTAATGAAGAAAGGGTCTTCAAAACTTGTCTCGAGAATGATGGGCACACCCTCTTTGAATTTTCCAATTGTTTCCTTGGGTGCCCATCCCTCAATCTCCCTTTCTAAACTTTTGTCTTCTTGAATGCGAGTTTGTCCTCTAGTTTCTTCCATGAAAATCTCAACAAAGTCTTGATATCCCTCAAATCCTTTTGTCTCTATGCATTCTTCCTCTATCTTATCCTCATCGAGAAGTTTGGGTTCACATTGAAGCTCTCTTGTACGGGGAGGGAGGGATTCTTCTTCATCAACAAAAGGTATTTCCTCTATGTAAGAGGCATCATCATTGAAGAATTCCTCATCGGAGAGCGTTAATGGGATGGTGAGCTCTTGTGTGTTCTCATCCAAATGGTCATGAGATGTGCTAGTAGTGAAGGATGCTTCACTTTTGCATTCCATCTCTTCTTCGTTACAAGATTCACCATCCCTATTGTTGTAATGAGCTTCGGTGGCGGCTCTCCAAAATTCATCCTCCGCTTCTTGATCCCATTCTTCCTTTGAGGCATTAGATTCAAGGACTTCCTCTTCGGATACCTCCTCTTCCTCATCCAAGTTTTCATTTCCCATTGCTTGTTGCGCCAATTTGCTTTCTAAAACTTGGTGTTGAGCCTCCAATTTATCAAATTGTGCATCCATCTCCATCAATTGGGCTTGCATGTCTCTATGCGTCTTCTCTTGGTTTTCAAGGAGTAAAGCAAGGATGGAATCTAGATTGGAGGACTCATTTGAGGGTTGAGGTTGAGGGTAGGAGTCTTCGGAAACCTCTTCTTCCCTATTCAAGTTCCCAATTTCACTTGCTTGTTGCTCCATCTTAGCTTGAAGCATCTCGGATCTAGCATGCATATCTTGATAGAATTTCATGAGATCCCCCATTCGAGCTTCAAAGTTTCTATTCAACCTTTCTTGATTTGCGAGAAGTTCTTGCTTCGTTTGCTCTTGACGCTCATAAAGTATAGCAATTAGGGAATCCAACTTAGAGGGCTCACTTGAAGGTTGAGGAGGTTGAGGGTATGGAGGGTAGGTGTGTTCAACTTCAAAGCGTTGGCCATCATTCCAATTTGGAGTGGAATAATTTGTTTGATAGCCAAGCTCTTGAAAATAAGAATATGGCCATTCCTCCTCTTGGTAGTATCCCCCATTAGAATAGACTTGTTGGTCGTAGGGGTCCATCCTCGCAAAACAAGGTAAACAATAGCTAGTAAGTGATATGAGTGAAAAAGAAGAATATACAAGTATAAGAAAAAGGAAAAATATTCACAAGAATAGTCGAAACTTTCACACAATCTAGTTTAGGGATGTGCTAACTAGTTGCTCCCCGGCAACGACGCCATTTGACGAACTATCCTTTTTCACCTCTAAATAGCAATGAAGAGAGGATCGAATGTAGTGTCAAAACATTTATAATACCGGTAAAGAACCGGGTCGAACCAAGAGGAGCAAGCTAAGCACATGCACTATGTAAGATTGTGTTTCCGTTCGGCTATTCTAAACCAAAATGTATAAGGGAGTGTATATATCTAAATCATATGTGGTTAGTAATTGGGGATAAACGTTAAGTAAGAGGCGTTTTGAGGGGTACTCCCCTCCTTGGCATTTTCTCAATGATCACATACATGATATTCAAACATTTCATGGTAGTCAAATAGTATTGAACCTAGTTCACTTCAATCCCGTAGAAATGATCATATTCACTACATCCAAACTATCCCTAAGGTCTCTCGATTCTTAGGTCTAGTTTTAAGGTTCAACATGTTACTTAGGCATTTCATAAAACACTTAGTAGCATGGCATATATAAAGAGCATAGTGAACATGAGTTTGACACCATTTAATGGGATTAATTGATGATTTGCTAATTGACCAACTCCAATGATTTAAACATGCAATCCTTAGTCAAGCATCATAGCATAAGGTTCACTTTCATGCTTAAGATATGAACATTTTCTCCATCCTAGAACTATTCCCTAGCTCTCTCAAGTCATAGGTTCAAGTTTTAGTCTAAGTTGTCACTTAGGCATTTTAACAAACACCTAGAGTGCATAACATTCATAACATAAGAGAAAATGAAATCAACAATCATCCATATGAATATCAATGTATATATGTGATCAAGAGTACCAAGGAGAGTCATAAGACCCTCAAAACACAAGATCACTACTCACACATCATGTAAGACAACATGGTGTGAGTAGGGTTTATAGCACAACAAATAGAATGGAAAGATGTAGAAGAAGGAGGATGGTTAATCCTTGAACTCCCTTTTGATCTTCTCTTCTTCCCCTTAGTTGGATCTTTTGATGATTGATGACCTTGGTTGAGCCTCTTTTCCAATCTTCTTCTCCCCAAAAATCTCCACACTTGGTCCAAAACCCTTGCTTTCTATTTATAGATTCGGCTGACATCTGGACCTCAAATCTGAGTTTTTCATCCAGTCGGTCGACTGGGCTAAGCTTGACTCCCAGTCGGTCGACTGGGATGTGCAAGATCTGATGAGCTCCTGGAGTTTAATCGAGTCGGTTGACTGGACTTCTCAGTCGACCGACTGGGGCCTTTTTGGTGGTCTTTCAGTCCGAATTTGATCTTGGTGTAAACTACAAAGTTGTAGACCTTTGAAATACCTTTCCAACAAGTTAAAGATCAGCCAAATCGGACTCCGTATAAGCCATGGGCGTCCAAAACAAGTCGCAAAGGTCAATATGCTCGGTATTGCCCCGAAACTCCTTGTTTTGCGCCGAAACTTCTGTTTTTAAAACCAATCTTCATGTATAGGCCTTGGCCATGGGGGAAACTTGTTTTCTACCTGAAATGTAGAGATAGAGGTCAAATGACATCAAAATAATGTCGGAAACGACCCAAAACTATAGTGAAGAATGGCCATAAATCAATTAAAAACTCGACTGATCAGAGGCGCACCAAATGAAGTTGAACATAGTGAAAATCCTATGTCAGCTAGAGAGAATTTTCCCACCGGCATTCTTTACAATTATGGTGCATCTGATGATACATCTGCCTGATCAGATTTTGATGAAAGGGCCGATACACTACAGTTGGATGTACCCCATGGAAAGGTATTTAATAAACTATTTTCGTTCCTTATATGAATATGTTAGTGTCACATATATATAACTAGATTTTTGTATTTATTATATATGCATGCAACTTGGACAATACAAAAAATTTGTCCGAAACACAAGATATCTTGAAGGATGTATTGCTGAGCAATACGTAGCTCAAGAGTGTGTCACGTATTGTAAGTTGTACATGGGGGAGATTGAAGATACATCAAACAATCAGGAGAATGAGGAGGAAGAATATTGGAACATATCAGTTGTCTCCAACCTCATCAAGCCTATGGGACGTTACAGTAGAAGGGAACCACGTCTAAATAATGATGACATAGATGTCATTCATTGGTCTGTTGTTGAAAATTGCGAGGAGGCAGCCGCGTATATTAAACGACACAGTGAGAAGTTTTACACGGAACATCCTGACGGTGACAATGATTCAAGGATTGAAGATTTCCACTCCTATTTTCTTGATAAGGTAAAAGTAGTTTATAGATCAGAACATGTCATATTTATTGGGTATTTCTTTAAATATATAATGTGTCACTTAAATATAGCTTTATGTGTGGATTATAGCATTGCGCAACGAAGGTTCGGATGAGTATAGAAAGGAACTTGATATATTGGCATATAAGCCACAGTTTCACGCATGTTACACACATTGTGTTGTAAATGGGCTAAAGTTCGTTGTGTTCGAGAAAGACCAACATTTGAAAACACAAAACTGTGGTGTAATGGTTAAAGCAGGTAATTATTTGTTAATATTATACCAACAAACATGTTTTGTATTGAAAATCATTTTAAAAAGTGTGTTGATTGTTTTTTTTGCAGGAGATATTAACTATTATGGGATTTTGACCAACATTATCGAACTCACGTATGCAGAGGGTATGCCGATTGTTATCTTTAAGTGCAACTGGTACAACACGGATCCAGAAGAGGGTGGAAACATAAAAATGGACCTTGGATTTTGTCCATTGACACATCTAACACATGGTTTGAAAATGCTCCATATTGTCTAGCAAAACACGCACACCAAGTGTTTTACTTAGAAGATCCAAAGTTTGGAGATAATTGGAGAGTTGTAAACTTGATCACCCAAAGAGGCACTTATAGCGACTCATGTCTATCATACAATGATAAGTCGAATGTTCTTGAGGAAGCTTATCAAGAAGAAGGCACAACAAATATTCCACCTTACATGTGTAATGCACTCGATGAGGAGGATGATGAAATGGATGTGGGATTAGAGAGTCCGCTGTTTGTTCAAGTTTTTTATGATGCCTATGATTCAGAAAATGATGCTGGTGCAGTGGAGAATGAAGAAGATACATCTGAATATGAGGATGACGATGAAGAGGATGATGGACTACATTATGTTAGTGATAATGAGTGAAGTGATCATAATGAAGATGAAGAGGATGATGATGATGATGAGTACGATGAAGAGTAGTTGCTGTGGGGTTGTGTTAGTTCCATGTTCAGTGTATTTGTCGGATATATGTGTTAATTCCATGTTCAGTGTATTTGCTGTGGACTTGTAGGTTGGGACGTATGTATTTGCAAAAC
Source organism: Rhodiola kirilowii (assembly GCA_033675215.1). NCBI lineage: Eukaryota > Viridiplantae > Streptophyta > Magnoliopsida > Saxifragales > Crassulaceae > Rhodiola > Rhodiola kirilowii. The sequence continues at coordinate 1,167,515 of CM066201.1, forward strand.
AGAGTTGGTCCTACAAATTGTGTACTTATGTGACTAAGTATTTGTAAATGTGTCATATAATATACTGAAACTTCAGGCGGGAAGTCCAAAAAAGACTGGGCGGGATATTGATTTTTTAGGGGGAAATCCATTTTTTTTCATTTCGTAATTGATTATATCTTATACGACACACTTTGGTTAGTCAGTCGCATAATAAATGAATGAACATCATATACACACGTGTCCCAAAATACACAACGTGTTTGAATGTTCAAATCCTCAGTGTTTTTGACACTTAGTGTTTTTTTTGCAATCTTTTTGTTTCTCTTCCTAAAATTGCCGCTCTCTTCCTCAGCTTCGTTCGTCGATCTCCTAACACATCGTCCCTATATTCCCTCAAATCGAGTGTCTGAACCACGACTATGCCTCCGAAGAAGACCAAATCACTGACTGAGGTGGCAGCGACTACCAACAACACACAAAACATGAAGCTGTGGAGTCCGAGCTCAAGGAGACCACCAGCCAAGATCCATACCCCTGAGCTGGTGGTGAAAAAGGCAACGCCTTGTAAACAAGCAGCGAAGAAGCCACCGACCAAACCGGCTACTACTCCTAAGAAGATGTCACCTGTGGTTGCAGCCAAGGATGGTAAAGATACTGGTGGTATGGTTAATTATCCTACAGAAAAAACTAGGTCACTCCAGACTACATTACGTCGCTCCCCTAGGTGTCCGTCTAAGCTTAGAGTACAGAAACCAACTAAGTCAGTCCAAACAAGTGCTCCCCAAACCAGAGAATGCCCTACTAGTGAAGAATGTCCAGTGTTAGTCCCATTAGTCGCCCCATCCAAATACCCTACTCATACAGTATCGTCCTCCGACAGACAAACAATCAACCGATACCCATCCCTAACACCTTCACCTGCTGGCTCAAACCCTCTTCAAAAAACCACATCTCATGATCAAGAACCACGCATTGATGATGATGTTCCCCATCATCATATAGATACTGATGATGAGTTGTTCCCTGATGATGATCTGTTTCCTGAAGTGGAAAATGAGTTGCCAACTGAAAATGAGTGTCCTATTGATCCAGAAGAGTTCCCTGTTGTTGATGATGTTCTTCTCACTGCTGAAGCCTCTCAAGGAGGAGAGAAATCCGACGAAAACCTTCATCCAATTGATGAGGAGGAGGATGAAGAAGAACCACTTAGCATCAGGTGCAAGAAGAGGGATTCTTCTCCACCTCCAGGTAAAATGTTTGTTACATTTTTTTACTGGTAATTTCACTAATGTACTAATTTGCCTCTTGTACTAATATATTCTTTTTACCTTAATGCAAGAAGATGCGGAGGACGATATCCCTGATACTGAACCTGGACCTTCAAAGAAGAGAAAGCGTGATGTGGTTTGTGGCAACAAGATAGCCACTCTGGTGCACGCCCTTGGGATGAAGATCAAAGTTGAGTGCTCCGTGGAGGCAAACGGGCATGTGGTGAGGGAAGTGCGGAGTATGATCTGCCACCAAATTGGGGCATGTGTCAAACAGAAGGTCCCAATGTTACGACCGGCATACGCTCAGTTAGATGAAGAGCACTGGAACATTGTGGTTAAATATTTGAGCGTAAGTTCTCTTTCTCCATTTGTTGTTTGCATTTTGGTTATTTCATTTGTTTGTTGAACAGTTACACAACTTGACCCTTTATAATTATTTGTAGCCTCATTTTCGATTGCCAAAAGATGACACTCCACTGTGGGAGTATATAACAAGAATTGCAAGTAAACGGTACATGGATTGGAAGTCTGACTGTCACAAGCATTATCTAAAGAATGGTAATAAGGTCCCAAAGGAGTTCACCCACCGCAGGGAGGAGTGTAGATGGCTCCTTCAGCATTTTAACGAACCAGAACAGCAGGTAATGTTTTTAAATACCTAAATTTATTGTGCTAAATTTTATGTTACTTGCGTAAGTTATAATATGAAACTTCGCTTTTCGTATACAAGGAAAAATCTAAAAGAATGAAAGCTGCCCGAGATGCGAAGATGAACCATCACTCCGGGAAGACTTCGTTCCCCATGAGAGCAATCGATCACATGGAGAAAGGTCACAAAGCCCCTCATGTCGCAACATATGCGCAAGTGTACGGCAAAGAACCTGAAAGTGGGAAAATAGTGGTAATCCTTTATGTTATTTATTTCATTTATGTCTTCATAACTAAATGAAGTTTATTTGGTCCTTCGGATTATCATTGGTGTCATGCAGCATGTTGATCATTTATGTACATGTATGATATCATGCTTTATCAATACTTGATTGATTTTCTGATTATGTGCAAGTGAACATATTATGTCATTCTCTTAAAGCATGTCAAAAGTTTGTTTGTCATCTCATAATAATTGATTCCTGAGTTGAAACAATTGTATTATTTGGATTCTGATAAAGTCTAAGCTCATCCTTAATATGGATTTTGTTTGGTTTGTAGTCTTGTTGTCGCTGTGAGAATTATCTTATACGATGTTTTGTTGTATCATTTCAGTAATTAATTTATTTGTGCCTTGCCTTAGGAACAAATGAATGCAGAGGTGAACCAGCTGATACAAGAGTAGCACTCCGATGACCCAAGCATCATTCAGGATCCTCTCTCCACGAGTACCCAGCTAGATATAATTAGCATAGCGGTGGGGCCAAAAAAAGGTACTCTGGTTTTCGGAGCGGGTGGTAATCTAAGGAGGCCTCCAAAACAAAGAGGCGGGGCATCTAACCAATCTCTAAAGGAAGAGCTGATGAGGGCCAGAGACGAGGCCGCTAAAAAAGAAGAAGAGTTCAATGATAGGCTACGGGCCATTAAAAAGATGGTGCGCGGGGGAGTATGACCTTCAGGACATGGACATGGGGCTAATGTCTCGGATGGGGTGAGCTTTGCCCAGCCAACTCTCTGAAGACTGGTACATGTGGAACTCTTTTGATGATGGAACTTTTTGAAGTTGTCAGCATGCTGCAAACTTTTAAACTATTATGTTGTGATGTAAATGGCGAATAGTGCTGTAAACTTTTGACATTTTGTAACATGTTTTGACATGTTACAACATGAAGGACAAGGATGCATTACATTTTCGTATGCAACCGAATTTGTAATTGCAATACCTAGCTGACGTAAACAGGGATGATATATTATCTTATGTGACTGATATCTGATGATAATACCATCTTACTGGACTTATGTGACAATACATAGTATCCTTGCGACACTTAAGTGACTGACAAGAATACACAGACATCACTTATGTGACAATACATAGTATCCTTGCAACACTTATGTGACTGACCGGAATACACTGGCATCACTTATGTGACACAAGATAGCATCCTTGCAACACTTAAGTGACTGACCGGACTACAGTGGCATCACTTATGTGACACAAAAATAGCACCCTTTGTCACTTATGCGGCGTTCGTCTTTTTATTTTATATTTTCTTGTGTGACAGACATTGTACTACTTACACTTAGACGGCTAACTTATGGAATTTTTTGATGATTTCTAAATTATACTTACGCGACCAACCACGTACTTACGCGACCCATTTTAGATCAGCCGCAGTAGCCTTAATATGACTGAGGACAATTATTCTGTCGCACTATACTTAATGCGGCACAACTTATGTGACTGGTCCTTATGTGACTGGTCCTTATGTGACTGACCGTTGTCACATAAGACCTTATGCGGCTAAAAATGAACTTATGCGGCCCAAAGTTGTTAGTCACATAAAGTGTAAAAGGATGTAGTGATGTGATCGAATGAATAGTATTGGTACCTGAATTGAATTTTTAACTTTTTTTTTGTTTTGTTTCATTTTTTAGGACCAAATCATATAGGATTGGGTATGGTCGATCCAAGTAAATTTGTGGTCTGAAATCGATTATTAAGTTAGGTCTTATTATAGAGAGATTTGGTTAATAAATGATGCCTTATTTTCATATATATATTTTTACATATATTTTTAGCCTTCTGTTGTGCGTGTATTAACTTCTGAATTGTGAGCTGAGGCGCCTGAAACAAAGAATTCATCAACCTCACCATTGAGCAAGGCTTCGATCATAATAGTATCGAGCCGGAATACTAAATGAAATGCCACACTGCTTCCGCTAAAATGCTGATAATTAATATTTTTTGATATTTTTTTTTGATAAAACGGCAAGGAGACAAACAGCGAACGCCCTGGGGAAGCAACAGACACATACAACTCGACAACTGCTAACCAATGATCAACAAGAGAACACCATAACAAACTCAACAAAAATTAAACAATAGTACAACCAACATGACCTACAGTCTGACAACAAACATATACAGACATACAAGCAGACATAAAATTTTGATGTTTGGAAGGATGCTATATAATGCCTAATCTAACCTTGCCGTCAAAAAAAATAATGCCTAATCTAACAAACAAGCCTAAAATAATTTAATATTTTTGTACATCTATAAAACATGTTTATGCCCGTCACAATTAGGGTTATTGGGCCGCTCCATTCTAACCATGTCTGGCCCAATTATCTTACTTGTCAAACAGGCAAAAATTCGAAATATATGAACAGCTTCCCCAAACTCAAACAATCTCAAATCCAGAAACCAAAAATGAGCATAAGCATCATATCTCCTAACTGGCTCCGAGATATGAATGCCGTGGATAAAATGTAGGGGTTTAATGTGCACTTTGTTTTTTATTGATTATGCAACTCCGTTGTTAGGCGGCCGATCAGATGAAATAAATTATTGAATGTTTATTTTGTTGTTGATTAGGATTGTGGAAACATCGAAAGAGTATGAAGCAGATCTTAAAAAGATATTTGAAGCTCGCAAGAAAATGTAATTTTTTTTCTACATTCTATTTTATGTTTTCAAAGTTGAATGTTGTTGAATTTGGATTTGGTTCTGAGTTCTTTTTTTGGATTGATTGAAAATAATTTTTTCATCAGTACATTTGGTTAGCCTATTATTCTTATGAGGAGCGTTCAAATGAGGCACCAAAATTAGAATGAGGTAGAGTGAGACACGATCTGAGCCATACATCTACCCCGTGCTTTGTGTGTGCGCCACGTGTCCCACTACCAAAAGCAAAATACAAAAGCAAAAACTATTATTACTGCACTATTCCTTGCCACATCATCAAAATGAGTGGCTCACAACGTGCCTCACTGCCTCATTCTACCAACCCTGTCTTAATGGAGTGCTCCCCTTATTCTTATTATATATGTCTAATGTTTTGCTTTGTTGAGTTTCATTTAACGTCGGTAATTTGTGTTGAATTTGTATAATGCAATAATCAATATTATCCTATGTTAAGCTGTCTTTTTAAAAAAGAAAATATTCCGCTTTACTACAAAGCTAAAGTCTCACATTTGTTCTTGCACGCTAGCACCATTAAACAACTGCTCTCACTGCCTCTTGTTCGTTTTTGGCCGTGTCAGATTACAAGTTGACCAGCCTGTAACCTCCTTGCAAAAAAGAAGTATTAAGTGACTCTACAAGACTCACATATGATCACAATTTGTTATGTCTGAAAGTAAATTAAACTTATGCGTCAAAAAAAAAAGAAAGTAAATTAAACTTAAATCAGCTTGGTGTATTGCTAAATAATTTGGATTATTTGTGAGCATTTACACAATTAATTTATTTCATTTCATTAATTGTTGTGACAGAAATGATTCGACAACAAAGAAATTAGAACGAATAATAAGAAACAACACAGGAATTTAACGTGGTTCACCAACAGTGTGTTGGCTAGTCCACGGGCAAGAAGAGGTAGCTTGTATATTCAGATTGGAGAGTATGTGTTTACAGGTTGACTAGTAGGGTTTATATAGCTATTACATAAAAAACCCTAACCCTAACCAATAGTTGGCCAAAGCCCACCTCAGATTCAAGGCAACCCAACAAATCTCCACCTTGACTTGAATCCCCGGACACCAGATGCACCTTAATGCGCCAGAAATACTCAGATCCTCTTCTTGCCTCAGATGCCCCTAAGGGCCTTCAACAGCTTAAAACATTGAGCAAGTCCAAACAATGCTTGAACTTGCCATGTGGAACCGGCTTGGTGAACATATCCACCTCTTCAACAGCATGTAGTGCATAACCAACCATATCCTCAAAGCCATATCTCTTTGGAGGTCCAACACCCACTCTTCTAGCTCTATCAAGAGCTGTACTATGCTGACGTGTTTCTGACAGATGAGAATGATTACCATCTGATTCTGGCATATCAACTTCTCTAACAGCATGTTGATCTTCTCCACCTTGGTGCTGTGATTCACGCTCTCCTGGAGTAATCTGCAGCTCCACCTGTTTATCAACACTACCACTTTCCTGCACAACAGTGGACTTCACTGTAGAGTTAAGCATAGAACCTTCATCAAATATTACACTTCTGCTAAGTATAACTCGCTTCTCAGACGGTGACCAAACTCTATATCCCTTAACTCCATCCCCGAAACCAACAAATATACCCTTCTTTGCCATTGGTTCTAGTTTACCTTCATTAACATGATAGTAGACAGTGCAACCAAAAACTCTCAGCAAAGAATAATCTGTAGGCTTACCAGACCACACCTTATAGGGTGTCTTCCCGCCAATATCTGTGTGCGGTCCACGGTTAATCAGATAGCACGCCGTGCTTACAGCCTCTGCCCAGAATCTCCTAGGTAATCCAGCATTAGAGAGCATGCACCGCACTCTCTCCAACAGAGTCTGATTCATACGTTCTGCCACCCCATTTTGCTGCGGCGTGTCTCTCACAGTGTGATGCCGCACAATCCCCTCAATCTTACAGAACTCATTGAATTCAGCTGAACAAAATTCCAGCCCGTTATCAGTTCAAAGCCTTTTGATCTTCTTTCCAGTCTGATTTTCCACTAAAGTTTTCCACTGCTTGAACTTGTTGAAGGCTTCACTTTTGTGCTTCATCATGAACACCCAAGTCATGCGAGAATAATCATCAATAATTGACACAAAATATCTGTTACCTCCAACAGATTCAACATGAGCAGGACCCCAACAATCAGAGTGGATATAATCCAGCGTGCCTTTTGTTCTATGAACACCTTTCGAAAACTTGCTGCGGTGTAATTTCCCAAAGACACAATGCTCACAGAAATAAAGATTTTTGATCCTGTAGCCACCAAGAAGATCCCTCCTCGACAGAATTTGCATCCATCTATCACTCATATGACCGAGCCTCATATGCTACAACTTAGTCATATCCTCTTTGTGAGCCTTAGACGACGCAACAGCTGCACAACCTGTCAGTGTAGACCCTTGCAGAAAACATATGGTACCACACTTCACACCCTTTAGAACCACCTGAGAACCCTGCAGACATACATAACTCCAGCTTTACCTCTGAAATTGAAACCCTTACTATCTAGTAGACTCAGCAATATCAGATTCTTCGTCATTTGTGGAACATGTCTAACTTCGTTCAATGTGCAGAAAGAACCATTATGCGTCCATATCCTGATTGAGCCAATTCCAACAGCTTTGCAGATATCACTGTTGGCCATGGAAACATTACCTCCGTCTATCTGCTCATAAGTAGAGAACCATTCCCTACACGGACAAATATGATATGATGCCCCGGAATCAAGAACCCACACATCCTTGTAGTGTGGTTGTTCATTGGTTACCAAAGCCAAAGCTTCTTCAGAATTGACATCATGTTCTGCCATAGCTGCAGAACCATCTCCCTGCTGTTTCTGCTGCTTAGGGCACTCGTTCTTCCAATGTCCTTTCTCCTTACAATAGTTGCAGACATCGTTAGCTGTAGGACCAGTAGATTTGAACTCCCTATAGTTTGACTTCCTCCTATACTGCTTTCCATGTCCCTTGCTCTCGGTAAAAGTTAACCCTGATGCCTGATTTTCCACAACAGAACCAGAAACTTTATGGCGGACTTCCCTGGTGTGAAGGGCTGATCTGACATCTTCCAGCGACAAATTATCTTTCCCAGCGATAAACGATTCCACAAAATTCTCGTACGACATGGGCAAAGAAACCAACAGAATTAAGGCAGCATCCTCATCATCAACCTTAACATCAATATTACGCAGATCCAATAATATCAAATTCAACTGATCAAGGTGATCTCTAAGAGGTGTACCTTCTTGCATCTGCAGACTGAACAGACGTTGCTTCAAAAGCAACTTGTTGGTTAAAGATTTCGTCATATAAAGACTTTCCAACTTCAACCACAGACCCGCGGTAGTATCTTCATCAGCGACTTCAGTGATGACATCATCTGCCAGACACAACATGATTGTTGAATGAGACTTCTCCTCCAGGCTATTCAACTCTTCGTCATCGGCATCTGCTTTCTTCTTCCCAGACAACGGCGCCCACAGACTTTGCTGCTTCAGCAGAGCTCGCATCTTGATCTTCCATAACCCAAAACTGTTACTCCCGGTAAATTTGTCGATCTTCACGTTCATAGCAGTCATCTTTGAAGTCAAAATCACAAACCCTAGCAGCAGCGGCAAAACCCAGCTCCTGACACCAGTTTGTTGTGACAGAAGTGATTCGACAACAAAGAAATTAGAACGAATAATAAGAAACAACACAGGAATTTAACGTGGTTCACCAACAGTGTGTTGGCTAGTCCACGGGCAAGAAGAGGCAGCTTGTATATTCAGATTGGAGAGTATGTGTTTACAGCTTGACTAGTAGGGTTTATATAGCTATTACATAAAAAACCCTAACCCTAGCCAATAGTGGGCCAAAGCCCACCTCAGATTCAAGGCAACCCAACAAATTAAATTAAGGGGGATTGGTAAGAATTAAGATATAGAGAAGCAGATATAATTAAGTAATAGAAAGTGAGAGATGCGCTCAAATGAGAACACCCTCTTAGGCTAAGAACATGAGAATCATTCTCAGCCACTCATTTTGTTGAAATGAGTGGTCCAAAATGCACCACGTCATCTACTATGCACTTTCTGCATTTTACTATGCACTTTCTGCTTTTACTATTTTGCACTTTTGTCTTTTACCTATAAAACAAAAGTGCAAAATCAATCTACACCCTTAGATCATTTGATCCAAAGGTGCAAAATGGTTCGCATGTTCTTAGCCTAAGAAGAGTTCTCATTTGAGCGCGCCCCTAGAAAGTGATAAACAGATGACACATAGTGCAGCAACAGCAACAGCCAGTAGTTGTGTCTTGTTTGTGAGCGCGCCTATCTATGTTCTTGGAATTTGTATTGCATGGCAGCCTCTGCTACATACACACTCATCTTTCACTAGGACTACTATCAATACCAATGTATATATCTGAAGTGATGACAAGCATTAAGAATCTACTGCAGACCTCAGCTCTCAGATGGCCAATGTCCATTTCTGATTCTGCATTCACTCAAACTTCACTACAAACATAAACAGCCTGCTAATTAATGATGTAAACCCTAAACACACTTTATACCATATCTTCTTCCTAAAACAAAATCACTAATTAAACTGCTCACAAAAATTCTGCACAATTCCACTCCAGACAAGTTAGTATTGCAAAACACCAGTAAAAGCCTGTGTATAGAGTTTTTTTTTCTTCAAAAAAATATAGAAACAAAAAATGAAAGCGCTCATGAATTCGATACACTGCAGAGTGCAGAATCAGTCACAAGCATATCAGATTTGCCTCTCCATTAAAATTACTCCACAGAAACAAAATCATTACGTTAGAGCAAGCATTAAAATCAGTCACTCGTTATTTAATTAGGCTTAGGGCATTCTTAACAACGATCATTTTTAAGATCGTCGATCCAATCTTAAATTTTTTTCTCTTAATAGCAATAAAAATAAAGATTGAAGGATGAACGGTCGTGGAATTGTGGCATGGTACGATTGATTTCACGATCTTGAAGATGAGAGGTGGTTGCGACACGTGTTTTTGCACTGATGATAAAATTAAAAATGCCACTTGCTGATTTTTGATAGGTTAGACAAATAATGTTGTTATAAGCATGAAAATGATTGTAACTTAAATATTACAAATTAAAATTTATATTTAAAAATTTCAACATATCTATTTTTAATAGCTCTACAAAATGAGACCAATTTTACTATAATTTGAAGCATTTTATTTTCTCATATATTACTAATTTCTTTTAAAAAAATTATCCATATCTAACTTCATCCATATGTACGTATGGTTTTACCTTTTTAAAATTTAAATATTAGTTGTTGTGAGGGGATGATGAGAGCGAGTAAATGATGGGTATATAACTAAATATTGAGAGAGAAAAATTGATGATTGTTATGATATTATGAAAATATGAATGTCCACTCAACCTTTGGTTGCTTAACCTTTGGTTAGGCTCATTTAGATCACTTCATAATACCTCTTGTTATTTATGTTGGGCCATGCCCTTTCATCTATCTCATGTAATCCTATAAATAGGTGTCTATGTTAAGAAGGATGAACAAGAAGAATACAATTCTCTCTACCATTTCCATCATCTCTTGTTTCTCCCCCATTATATTACAACACGTTATCAGCACGAGTTGCTCAAAGGTAGTGATCATCCCTCTCTGATCCTCTCTTCGATTCTTGTTCACAATGCGATGATGGCAACCATGAGTCCTCTTTGTAGAGGTTCTCAAAATAGCCTAGCATTCGAAAACTCAATATTCTTATTCATGTAATTGGTTCTATATTCACATGATGTATGAATGTGTAGTATATGTTTTTGATTCACCCGAAGTGGAATCATATACATGTATCACTTGAAGTGGATACATGTATAGTTTATGTTTTTATTTTATTCCCTCGAAGTGGAATCACATACATATATCACTTGAAGTGGATACATGAATAGTTTATGTTTTATTTTATTCCCCCGAAGAGGAATCATATACATTTTCTCCTGAAGTAGATACATGTATAATATATGCTTTGATTTTGTTATGAAATAGAATATAATCATATACATGTATCACCCGAAGTGGGTCATATACATATATCACCCGAAGTGGATATATGACTATTATTATTCTTCTTTATCTTCATCCCCCGAAGAGGATGTCTCAATTCACTCCTTGAAGAGAGTAACATTCACTTCTTGTTGAAAGTGATAAAACTTCAAGCATATGTTTTGTAGTGTGATTATACCATCTCCTGTAGTAGATGATTATAATCTAGATAAAATCACTTCCTGTTGTAAGTGATAAAGTTCTATTTTATTTTTTATTATTTATGCACGTGCTTAAATCCATCTATTTATTTACTTTTATAATGGTACATTTTTATTCATATTCCATATTTCGTATATTTAATCCCCTGGAGCGGATTCATATTGATCAATACACACTTAATCCCCTGAAGTGGATAAACACACATCATATATATATTTATGCTAATGAGATAGTTAAAATCGTCCCCCGAAGAGGATGAATAGGTGTAAAATATATTTTACTCCTAGAAAAGAGTAATTTACTATTTTCCTTTCTTCTAAGTGAAAGAAAAATAATGGTCCAAGAAATTGTTTTTATTTAGATCATATCTCTCCCGAAGTAGATGATTATAAGATCACTTCCCGTTGTAAGTGATAGATCCATGAAATTTCTCATTAAATATGTTGGATGTGTATGATCAATACTTAGTGATTTAAATGTTTTAAATTTATGCTTTAACTATTATATACATGTCTACGTCTCAAGACTTTAGTTTACTGCCTTAATGTTTCCGGAAGAAACTGTTTTACATGGGTAAACTGATGTTGAACTCATTTTAGCATGTAACAACTTGAGAGATTCTGTAAAAGAATGAAAACTCCACCACATCCCAGCAGGATTGTGCTTACTTCGTCATCATATTCACGAGAGCCCGAAGCTAAAAACTTTACAGTCAATGACCCCTCATATTCTGGAAGAGCTTAAATGATTATTTTAATCATTAGAGGACTGTCATTGTACCTCGTGCAATATATGAATGCATATGGATGCACTTGAGGATATGAGATTTTAATTAGTTCTCAGATTATAATTCTGAACTATATGGTATTGTTTTCAAACTTGAGTTTATGTGAAGAGACTAATGAAGACGGAGATAAATTGGAGAAAAGATTGTTCATCTCTCATGCTATTAATCCTGTACTCCAGTAGTAGTACATGGATCATGATTATTTTTCCTGTTTGTAGTTAATTTTTAAATTCAGTTTTAATGACACAGATTTAATTTCCGTAACTGAAGTTATATTATTTATTATGAATTTGTCAAGAGTCAAATTCCATTTCAATTAATCATATATATTGTTTATATTTCTTTATAGAATGAATCAATCTAGTACTCCAGTAGTAGTGCATGTTGTTTTTCCAACGGAAATATCAATGGTGGGGAGCTATGTCTCGTTGATAGTGTCACTACTCTACTTTATTGAAAAACCCGAAGTTTAAATAGTATCTCTAGAATGAGTAGTACTATAGAAGACTCCGGAAGAGCTTCTATCTTGTTACCCGAAGGAACGAGAATAAACTTCAATGATGCATTGTATTCCGGTGAATCACAAACGAACTTACTCAGTTTCAAAGATATTCGAAGAAATGATTTTCACGAAGAAACCATGTGCGAAGATGGTATTGAATACCTATTTCTTATATCTTATAAGACTGTCCGGAAGCAAGTCTTAGAGACAATGAGAGCACATTGACGGAGGGCCACCGCACTGTCGTTAAGGTGCAGTGTCCTCTGTACAAATAAATTTATAATATCCGCTACTTGTGACTACACTACTGGGTAGTAAGTGGTAAGTAGGGGTCGAACCCAAGGGAATTAGGGGAATAGGCTATTCTTTTAGGGTGATTGAACTGGGGGGAGCGTGTTTTATGGTTGATTGAGATTTTAGCGCTCTAATTAACTACGTGATTTTTTGGGGGGTTTTTGGTTTTGATTGCGGAAAAGTAAATACAGAAATTAAAATGCTGTAAATACAAAGAAGACTTACAGTGGGTGATGCGTGATTGTAATTCCTCCGGTAGATCAGCAGTTGGTGATTGCGGTTTAACAGTAAAGAAAAGCATTCGGTTTCAGGTACTCTTGTATTATAACATGTATATAATAAACTGTTAGTAACTTTTCTAAGTATTCAAAGATGAATCGAGGCCCTTTCGTAGCGCAAGACTTGCAACATCGTTTAAAGCAACCCTTGTTCTATTTCAGACTAATTCCTCCTTTCGAAGTATCTTAGCCTTTTGTGCATCCACTTGATCTCACAGTTACGATTGACCAAGTGGTGTTTTAGATGAGTCGAACTTCTCAGATAAGCTTTGCCCTTTCGTAGCATCCACTTACCCGAGTATGTTCACGAATCCCCACGGAAGAGTTTTGCCCTTTCGTAGCATCCACTCAACCTTGGAAATTCTGACTATAAATGGCACATAGAACAAGTTTTGAATACAAAGAAATGAAACTAAAAGATATTGCAATATTATATAATACAAGAAAATACCTTCCACCGAATAAAGAGTTTAGCTACGAATATCCATAGAGATGGATACCATAGCTAAATACTCGGGGGTTTTTGAAAATAGTAAGAGGGAAAGGGGTGGAATACTCAAGAACCAACAGGAGTATTCCTAATTCCTACTGAATACTCAAGAACCAACAGGAGTATTCTCTACAGTATTATAATACTCGAGAACCGACAAGAGTATTATAATTTCCAGTATAATACTCAAGAACAAACAGGAGTATTATTTCAAAACCGAACCAAACTTACAAGTAACAAAATGTAGAGAGAGAAGTGATTACAATTTTTTGGGATGATTTATGAGGAGGAGGAGCACCTCCTTTTATAAGAAAAATGGGTGGAGATGGGTGGTGGAGATTGGTTTGATCCAAGGGAGGAGGAGGAGGCAAGGAGGAGCCAAGGAGGAGCCACCAAGTGGCGGAGGAGGAGTGGTGGAGCTCAGCCGCCGGTAGCCGGTTGTGGTGGAGGAGCAATGGGTTGTTTCCTCCACCTCCAAGGCAAGTAGCCGGTCACCAAGGAGGAGGAGGGGTGGCGCCGCCGGTAGTGGGTGGTGGAATGGGGAGGTTTTCCTCCTTTGGTCACCTCTTCATCAAGTCACCAAGTCATCTTGCCATATGTGAATTTTGTACAGTTTTGTGCAGTCTTTTCACAAAACTGTCAGTGTGTTCCTTCCCCGGACTGTCTTGACTTCACTCCTGATTCTTCTGATTAATTTATTATGGTCAATTCAACGTCAGGATCCTTGATATTTCTTCAGTCGGCATATGATCTTGACCTTGGATTGACTCTTGTTATCTTTTCAGCATAAAATCCTCTCCTTAGCGTGTTTTCACTCCAGTCTCTAAAATGCCCTGTGGAAATATATCGGGACTAACAGATGGATGTTAGATAGACAAACAGTCTAACTTGGGGGGTTTTACTGTGTTTTTGATTCGTATAATTGTGGTCCATCAGAATACCCCCCACTTTTAGTTGTTCGTCCCGAACAATGCTATTAAAGGGCGTAAGTTCTAGGTTCGGATTTGGCATATGAAAATTAGACTGTGGTACTCGATCTATCCTAATTCATGCATTGCTTACTTATTACCAAATTAAACTGCGTAAATAAATAGAAGAAACTTAATACTTGTACCTCCGTGCTGAGATGCAAATTATATTGGATGTTTCGGGAGATAGCCCTTTTCAGGTTCTTGGGTTGCAGCCTCGGGATCGTTTCGTACTACATGGTCTTCTGGTAGCTTTCTCATGCACGTGATTCGGTTCGGGTTTCAGTGAGTTGAACCTTCTTGATTTTTTTCTTTGGCGAGGGACTGCTTTTTTGTTGTAGTGAATCGGCCTTTGGCCTTTGATTTGACTTTGTCGAGTGCTTCACTTTTGCTCGGTTAAAACCTTCACAATTTTGGGCCTTTGGCCTCTTTTGATTTTCTTCTTTGAGTTTTTCGCTTTTTTGTGACTTGCTAGTCCATTTGTCAGCCTTCTTGGGAGGTCCAATCATCGCCCGCAAGCCTATGGATATACCTCCCCTCTCCTCTCGTCTTCGTCGTTTTGCGCGGGTCAAGATGAGGGTCGCTTATCTATTTTCTCGGCTATTTTGACTAGAGAGAGGACGGTCTGATTCCCGTCCTCGCCTTTGCATAGATGCTTCATGGCGGAGTTTGACTCAATTATTCACTGAAAACCCGAAGTGCAGCCTCCACTGACTTCAAAAACCATATAGTTTGATCTGATCCTTTGATTGCTTCCCAAGTCCTTCTAGGGCAGTTTATGTCAACTCCACATCCCTAGTTATCTCAGTACAAAGGACAAATGGAAAGTTACATTTTAAGTTTTTAAACAGTTTGAATTTTCACAAGGTAAATGCATGAATTCTGATTTATCTTTTTCACATTCTTAAGTTCATATGTTCAAAAAGATACTATTACTAAAAAAAAGAAAAACAGCAAGCATGTTATTTATGTACACAGGCGGTTTTCACCCCCCACTTTTGAACGAAGGCGTGCCTTAGTTCAAAAGTCATGCAAGCTTAAAACTAAGTACTGAAAGTAAGTGCGGAAAGTAAGATAGTGTCGGGTTACCTCCCGACCAGTGCACTTGTTTTACGTCGTTGGCTCGACGATACCTCGTTGTGGATTACTGGTTTGGGTCCCATGGGTGGCTGAGGTCAAACTTTTTGATTCCACCGACCTTGATTCTTGCGGTGAGTCTTCCTGATTTTTTAGCAGATGACGGGTTTGGGTCCAGTTCTGATGGTATCTCCTTCCAACGTCTCTAAGAAGGCGAGGGACCTTTCACTATCAGCTTTTTGAACTGGGTGTTCTCCTGTTTAGGGCTGCCTTGTCCAGTCATGGCGAAAGCGTGCTCCATGTAGGAGTCATTCTGCTCAGGCCCTTTTCCCATCCTCTTTTCAGCCTCTTCTTTGATCACATGGTTTTCAGCGATTTGCCTATTGATCGAGGGGAAAAGTCGGGAAGGCCTGGGAAATTCGTCAGTGGTGTTCTGGACTCCTACTTCGTTGCTTCCGGTGCTTTCCATGTCTGATTCTTCAGATGGTTCAGGAGTCTCTTCTGACGGTTCGGTGGTTTCTCCTTCATCAGCCTCTGGGTCAGCTTCTTCTGTCTGCATTTCCTCGTCAATTTGGGGTGCTCGTCTTGTGGCAGCGGCCAAGCCGATTATAAGGTGCCACATGTCTGCAATGGTGAAGTTTATGGCAGACCTTCTCATAGCTTCGTTAACTCTTCCCAGCTCTTCGGCCCTCATCCCACGAAGAAATTTTTGGAGAAGAATTTTCTTCGTAAACCCATGGTGCGGGCAGCTTGAGACGATGGCATCGTAGTTCATGTAGTATTCGTCCAAAGTCTCATCCCGGGATTGTTGAAGGTTCAGGATCTTCTCGCGGGTTTCTTGGCGTAAAGATGGTGGGGAGAATTCTTTCAGGAATGGTGCACAGAGGTCCACGAAACGTACCGCACTACTAGCGGGTGATGTGTAATACCAGATTGTTGCGAAATCCGTTAGAGAGAATTTAAAGCATTTAAGCTTAAATTCTTCTAACATTTCAGTCTCAGGTTTAATGTGGCAGCAAACGTAGTGAAAGCTCCGACAGTGTAGTACTGGATCTTCTGCATCCGTTCCCCCGAACAGTGGAAGATGCCGTGTTGTCCATGCATATGAAGGTGGTTGCGTCATGAGGTCATGGGAGGGAACGAAAGAATAGCTTATTCGATGGCTAATTCCCCGGCAACGGCGCCAATTTGACGGAGGGCCACCGCACTGTCGTTAAGGTGCAGTGTCCTCTGTACAAATAAATTTATAATATCCGCTACTTGTGACTACACTACTGGGTAGTAAGTGGTAAGTAGGGGTCGAACCCAAGGGAATTAGGGGAATAGGCTATTCTTTTAGGGTGATTGAACTGGGGGGAGCGTGTTTTATGGTTGATTGAGATTTTAGCGCTCTAATTAACTACGTGATTTTTTGGGGGGTTTTTGGTTTTGATTGCGGAAAAGTAAATACAGAAATTAAAATGCTGTAAATACAAAGAAGACTTACAGTGGGTGATGCGTGATTGTAATTCCTCCGGTAGATCAGCAGTTGGTGATTGCGGTTTAACAGTAAAGAAAAGCATTCGGTTTCAGGTACTCTTGTATTATAACATGTATATAATAAACTGTTAGTAACTTTTCTAAGTATTCAAAGATGAATCGAGGCCCTTTCGTAGCGCAAGACTTGCAACATCGTTTAAAGCAACCCTTGTTCTATTTCAGACTAATTCCTCCTTTCGAAGTATCTTAGCCTTTTGTGCATCCACTTGATCTCACAGTTACGATTGACCAAGTGGTGTTTTAGATGAGTCGAACTTCTCAGATAAGCTTTGCCCTTTCGTAGCATCCACTTACCCGAGTATGTTCACGAATCCCCACGGAAGAGTTTTGCCCTTTCGTAGCATCCACTCAACCTTGGAAATTCTGACTATAAATGGCACATAGAACAAGTTTTGAATACAAAGAAATGAAACTAAAAGATATTACAACATTATATAATACAAGAAAATACCTTCCACCGAATAAAGAGTTTAGCTACGAATATCCATAGAGATGGATACCATAGCTAAATACTCGGGGGTTTTTGAAAATAGTAAGAGGGAAAGGGGTGGAATACTCAAGAACCAACAGGAGTATTCCTAATTCCTACTGAATACTCAAGAACCAACAGGAGTATTCTCTACAGTATTATAATACTCGAGAACCGACAAGAGTATTATAATTTCCAGTATAATACTCAAGAACAAACAGGAGTATTATTTCAAAACCGAACCAAACTTACAAGTAACAAAATGTAGAGAGAGAAGTGATTACAATTTTTTGGGATGATTTATGAGGAGGAGGAGCACCTCCTTTTATAGGAAAAATGGGTGGAGATGGGTGGTGGAGATTGGTTTGATCCAAGGGAGGAGGAGGAGGCAAGGAGGAGCCAAGGAGGAGCCACCAAGTGGTGGAGCTCAGCCGCCGGTAGCCGGTTGTGGTGGAGGAGCAATGGGTTGTTTCCTCCACCTCCAAGGCAAGTAGCCGATCACCAAGGAGGAGGAGGGGTGGCGCCGCCGGTAGCGGGTGGTGGAATGGGGAGGTTTTCCTCCTTTGGTCACCTCTTCATCAAGTCACCAAGTCATCTTGCCATATGTGAATTTTGTACAGTTTTGTGCAGTCTTTTCACAAAACTGTCAGTGTGTTCCTTCCCCGGACTGTCTTGACTTCACTCCTGATTCTTCTGATTAATTTATTCTGGTCAATTCAACGTCAGGATCCTTGATATTTCTTCAGTCGGCATATGATCTTGACCTTGGATTGACTCTTGTTATCTTTTCAGCATAAAATCCTCTCCTTAGCGTGTTTTCACTTCAGTCTCTAAAATGCCCTGTGGAAATATATCGGGACTAACAGATGGATGTTAGATAGACAAACAGTCTAACTTGGGGGGTTTTACTGTGTTTTTGATTCGTATAATTGTGGTCCATCACACATGCATCTGGTTTATATGGCATAAAAATCCACCCCATTGAAGTGTATGAAGTCACTAACCTGAAGTTAGTTGATAAATTATTTTCTTTGTGGCATGATAGACTCGGTCATCCTGGTGAAACAATGATCCGAAGAATCATTGAAAGTTCACACGGACACCCACTTAAGGACCTGAAGATCCTCCCAAAGGATGACTTGACATGTACGGCTTGTTCACTTGGCAAATTTATAACAAGGCCGTCTATAACAAAAGTAAACGCAGAATCTCCTATGTTTCTTGAAAGAATTCAAGGTGACATATGTGGACCAATAGCACCGCCATGTGGACCATTTAGATATTTTATGGTGTTGATAGATGCTTCAACACGATGGTCACATGTAAGCCTAATCTCAACGCGAAATGTTGTGTTCGCAAGGCTTTTAGCCCAAATACTCAAGTTAAGGGCTCATTATCCTGATCAACCAATCAAAAGAATCAGGCTAGATAATGCAGGAGAATTTACATCAAAGTCATTCAATGACTATTGTACATCGATTGGTATAGTAGTTGAACATCCAGTAGCTCATGTTCATACACAAAATGGCCTAGCAGAGTCGTTGATAAAGCAGTTGCAATTAATAGCAAGACCATTGCTAATTAAGTCAAAATTACCCGCCTCTGCTTGGGGACATGCAATTTTGCATTCAGAAGCTTTGATAAGACTTCGACCGACCGCTTATAATAAGTATTCTCCTTTGCAACTTATCTCTGGAAGAGAACCTGATATCTCATATTTGAAAATTTTTGGTTGTGCGGTGTATGTCCCTATTTCTCCGATGCGTTTACTGATGCCAAGAAAGTGACGAAGTCACATATACCTGCTGAAAATGCACCAGCTCGTTTGGAGATTCCTGTAGTAACTCCAAACACAAACATTGCAAGTGATTCTCAAGTACATCGAAAGCGTGGGAGACCATTAGGGTCTAAGGATATAGTTCCCCGGAAGAGGAAAGAACACGCAAGATGTAAAACGGATGTCGAGATGTCAAATACGAACATTAATGAAGTAAGGACTCTTGAAGAGTCTTTACCTAATGAAACTGAAAATAAAGACAAAGATATTGATGGCAATTTTGAAATGTCAATCAATTATGCCAACACTGGTGTGAGTTGGTATCGAGATGAGGTAAATCTCAGTGAAATCTTTGCTTATTCAGTCGCCTTAGAGGTCATTGGAGAAGATGACAATGATCCCTAAACCATATATGAATGTCGACATCGAGATGATTGGGAGAGCTGGAAAGAAGCAATTCAAGCAGAGTTGAACTCTTTAAATAAACGTGGTGTTTTTGGACCTGTAGCTCCAACACCGGAAGGTGTGAAACCAGTTGGCTATAAGTGGGCGTTCATACGAAAACATAACGAGCGTAATGAAATTGTAAGATACAAAGCTAGACTGGTTGCACAAGGCTTTTCACAGAAACCTGGAGTTGACTATTTGGAAACATATTCACCTGTAGTGGATGCAACAACTCTAAGGTTTCTAGTTGCTTTGGCCGTTGTTGAACGACTCAAAATGCAACTCATGGACGTGGTAACTGCATACCTATATGGGTTATTAGATAAAGATATATACATGAAAATCCCAGAAGGATTAAAAATGCCTGAAGCATTACATGCAAATCCTCGTCATATGTACTCCATCAAATTGAAAAGATCATTGTATGGGCTGAAACAATCTGGTCGAATGTGGTATAATCGCCTCAGCGAATATTTACTAGCGCAAGGGTTTATTAATAACCAAATATGTCCATGTGTTTTTATAAAACGCACAGAATCGGGGTATGTAATCATTGCAGTGTACGTCGATGATTTAAATATAATTGGAACTCCAGAAGAGATCCAATTGGCAGCAAACTATTTGAAAAGGGAATTTGAGATGAAAGATCTAGGAACTACTAAGTTTTGTCTCGGCCTGCAGGTCGAGCATACAACTAATGGAATCTTTATCCACCAATCAAATTACACCGAGAAGGTTTTAAAGCGTTTTAATATGGATAAAGCGCATCCATTAAGTACGCCGATGGTAGTAAGATCACTCAGCATTGAAAAGGACCCTTTTCGTCCCCGGTCAAACGATGAAGAGATTTTAGGTCCAGAAGTACCTTATCTTAGTGCAATTGGAGCGTTAATGTACCTTGCCAATAATACCCGACCAGACATATCATTTGCAGTTAATTTACTTGCAAGATATAGTTCATCACCCACTAAAAAGACATTGGAGCGGTGTTAAGCACATCCTACGTTATTTACGTGGAATAAGTGATATATAATCCAGTAAAAATTTGGCAGACTTGTTCACTAAGTCATTACCGACACGAGTTTTTAAGAAACTTGTAAATGACATTGGGATGTGCAGTCTTAAAGACTTGTCGGTTTGAGGGGGAGTTTTATAACTGTACTCTTTTTCCTTAACTTGGTTTTATCCCTTTTGGATTTTTCAGGTCAAGGTTTTA
The DNA here is from genome assembly GCA_033675215.1 of Rhodiola kirilowii. Classification (NCBI taxonomy): domain Eukaryota; kingdom Viridiplantae; phylum Streptophyta; class Magnoliopsida; order Saxifragales; family Crassulaceae; genus Rhodiola; species Rhodiola kirilowii. Next base: position 1,188,519 of record CM066201.1, read on the forward strand.
ACGAGGCAGTTCACCGAATAAGAAGTGTACATTCAAGGGGGAGTGTTATGATATTATGGAAATATGAATGTCCACTCAACCTTTGGTTGCTTAACCTTTGGTTAGGCTCATTTAGATCACTTCATAATACCCCTTGTTATTTATGTTGGGCCATGCCCTTTCATCTATCTCATGTAATCCTATAAATAGGTGTCTATGTTAAGAAGGATGAACAAGAAGAATACAATTCTCTCTACCATTTCCATCATCTCTTGTTTCTCCCCCATTATATTACAACAATGATCTTTTTTTTGAATCATTGTTAAGAGAAAACATTGAGAAAAAAGATTGTGGATGATCTTTTAAGTTTGAAAAGAGAGAGAAGGGTAGATGATCTTTTGTAAAAGATCATTGATAAGGATGGCCTTAGGTTCTTTGTTACTGATCAGTACGACTCACTCATGAATGTGTTCAGTTGTGAACGACACGTTGGGGAGAGAACGAGTAGAAGGAAACTGAAAGAGATCATTATTATTATATCTTTTTAGGGAAACTTGACCGCCTCTTGAATCATCTATTCCACAATGAACTTGATTTCTGCTATGTAAGTTTCTCTCTAAATATGGCTTAGAATTTTGATGTTGTGGTCATATGTTCTAGTAATTAATCAGTTCATGAGCTAGCTGTATGTAAATCCGCTAGCTATATGTTACACATTTCGCTTGGCTCGCATTTCATCTGCAATCTATTATTCATAAAGATACCGGTTTTCGAACAACCTGTGTAAATGAAAAAAGAAGAGAAACCCTAATGCTCTTTCATATGTCAGTCTTAGGCGTAAATGAAAATGTCATCTGCAGAAAGCGTCCGTGTGTCTTGTCCCTATCCATCATACCCTGCACCCACCACCTGTGTCTTGTCCCTATCCATCAATTCTTGCTGGGGTCAACTGTTTATTTTCGAGTCAAAATTAAATTGTGGAATCCAATGAAAGATGGAGATTGAGAAAGGTTGAAATAAGGATGTAGCGTTCTTATAACACTTTACACTACTAGGCAATTGTTAATGGCGGACTCATGAATTTTTCTTACTAGGGGCGATATTTAGCGGCGGTTCCAGAAGCTTTAGGAAAGGGGTCCCAAATATGCATACAAATAAAAAAAATTCTTTGTGGTCAAGGTTAAAATGCTGTAATCAATAGAGGCAAAGAGATTAGCCCAGTGGAAGGGCGTCTCTCTGCGCCCAAAGTGGCCAGGGTTCAAGTCCTCACCAGTTCAAAATGAGCAGATACTAACTTTAACCCACTAACGCCATAAAAAAATGCTGTAATCATTAAAAAAAGGTTAACTTGTGGTAATTCATTTATTTTTATCATCAAATTGTTGTTGAAATGTATTATATATAAAATAAGAATTAATTGTAGTTGTCTAACCAATTTAAGACTTACTCTTATTTTTTCTGTATAGTATAAGAATTGAGGGGTTAATTGGACTAAAATTTAATTTCATTGAATCAAATTGAAATATTTATGAAACTACAGTATTTAAAAGTTAAGTTTCAAACTTTAAGGGTTAAAGTAGAATTTTAAAAACTAGTAGTACTATTCATCATCTCTCCCAAAAAAACCCTATTTCTCCCTTGCAAACCCCAAACGAGACAAATTCATCAAAATGTTTTCAATCAAAGAAATTTCGGCACCGATCTGAACTACAAGTAGACGATTTGGATGAGAGTACAAATTTTAATGGGGGCAAAGAGTAAAAATTAATGGGGGCAAAATGTACAAATTAACATGATATTAATCAAATTACTTATGCATAAAGGACAATTGAAAATATCATTGGGGGCAGCTGCCCCCATAAGTCATAACGTGCGTCCGCCCCTGGCAATTGTTACAAATTTTATGCGACGCGCTGTATGTCTCATAAACGATAAGGAGTTTTATGCGACGGGAAAAAAAACATCTCCTAAACTGTATTATTGGATCGATTAGTGTTAGCAAACAATATCAGACGGAGTTTACCACAAGGTTTTCCGGCTGATAAACAGAGTTGCAGCGGAAATAGTCAAACGGAATGCAGGAATGAAAATGCTGAATTGATCACATGATACTTGAGTGGGTAACTATTCTGCAGTTTATTGCCTTGAACTTAATGTTTGTTCGGGACGAACAAATCCTAAGTGTGGAGTGTTTTGATCGGTCAAATTCTTGACCTATTATTCACTTCATTCGATGATGGATTATGTTTGTTTTCCCAACATTTTATTGTCATTTGATCTCTTTTCTAGTGTTTCAGGTCATATATCATATATCTAATACTTTTGGATTGACCCGAAGCAAAGAAAAGCAATTGGTGCAGATTTGGGCAAAAACAGGACAAAATAGGGCAACTAGACATTTGCAACGTATTTTGCATGCCCAGGGCTCATTCGGTGTCCAAATGAGTCGAAATTTAGCTTGTTGGAAAGCTAATTCAATTGCCTATAACTTTGTAGTTGACACAAAGAGCAGATTCGAAGGTTTAGACCTCCAAAAAGGCAAAAGAAGTCAGCCGGTTACAATCTTCAGCAACCGTTACACCTTGAGCTGTAACGGTTGTAACGGGCATGAATTTTCTCAGAGAGTTTTGCTTAGCCCGTTACAGCCGTTACACCCAGCTGTAACGGGTGTAACGACCCCGTCAAAGTATTTTGCACGCAGAGATCTCATACGGTGTTCAAATTGGTTGATTCAAAGCTTGTTGGAAAGATAATTCAAAGGGCTACAACTTTGTAGTTTACGCCAAGATCCAATTTGGAGGTTAAGACCATGATAAATTGACCCGAAGTTGCCGCCTTTCTTCCAAATCCGTTTTTGGCAAGTTCTGGTCCTTTTTGGCAATAGAGCAGTTTTTGGGCTTTTGGCCCTTTTTGGGAGAGATATATAAGGAAACACGACCAGAATAGACAGAGTGCGAATTCGGAGAGAAGAAACCCTAACTTGGGAGAGAAGACAGAACTCATCGCGAGATTGAGGATTCAATGAGTCGCCGCGTCTTTACGGTTAACTCGTCCTTACTCTTTATTTTTACACTACTTGTGGTTGACTTACCATGAGTAGTGAGTAGTCTTTTTATTCTGGGATCCTACGAATCCCGTGCTATGTAACCCTAACTCTCATGTGATCAATTAACGTTTTTATTTACGCGATTTGAATATTCAATTTCATTGTGTGCTTAATTTTATCGTTCTATGCATGTATTTACATCGAAGGGCATGTTTGCATTGGTAGAACGTATTTAGGTTATATGCCGAAAGGTGGATGGGCCCTAGGGATTAACCGGATTGCATGAAATTGATGTTAGGTCATGTTTACATGAACTAATAGGAAAACCTTTAATTTAATAAATCGAAGTCATTGATAATCCGTGGATGGGCGGCGTTCAACTATGGAGATTAATCTAGACAATGATCCGTGGATGGGCGGCTTGTCTAGTGTTATTTCGGTTATATTCCATATTCGATAGCATAAATAATTAACTTGCCATGATTGCATGAATAGTGGGGTTAGCACGGGTGAAGTATGGATTCTGGGATTCTTTCTCTGATAAAGTCACCACCTTTATTTTTCTGTTATTTAATTTCTGCAATTTTCGTGACACACCAAAACCTTTGTTAAATTGGAATAGCTAAATAGGTCACATTGTTTGCTAGTATTCACACACCTGTTCCTTGGATCGACCCTTGGCTTACCAAGGTTATAAATTTTGTTTGACTACGATTTGACCCCTAAAACTCATAATTTGACAACTATAAAGGGTTAAAAATACGCCTGTCAAAATGGCGCCGTTGCCGGGGAGCATCGTTTAGTGTGATATTTGAATTAACGTGTGTAGTTTAGACTATTCCATTTTTTATTTACTTCCTTGTACATACTCTTTATACTTCTGACCTTCACTAATCACTTTTATTTTGAATGTTGCGAGGATGTTCTCTTTTGGTCATCAAGATGCCTACCCAAGGGAAGAGTCTTATTGTCAGACATATTCATATGATACAAATTGGGGTGGAAATCAAAATCAGTTCTACGATCGACCATACTATCAAGATGACCACTATTATGAGAGTTACCAGAACCAGTCGCAGCAGCAACAATATCAGCTCCATGATCAACATTATTATCAAGATGACCAGTATTATGAGAGCTCCCAGAATCACTCGCAGCAGCAACAGTCTCATAACACGGGTGAATCATCGCGTATAGAAGTCATTCTAGCTAGCTTCATAGCCGAACATCAAAAGACATCTGATGATCAGCGAAAGGCATTTCAAGAGACGAATGCGCAGCTAAACGACACCATAAAAGGCCTCCAGAAGACAGTAGAAAAACTCGCAGCCAGACAGAAAATACAGAAGGATCACTTAGAGCAACTAGCCATTGCAGCCACCAATGAATGCAGAGATGAGGGCATCGAGATGACAATAACCAATCATCAAGAAGTTCAAGTCTATGAAGCACATTCATCTTCAGTTTTATTTCCAATCCACGCGGAAGATGATCAGGATAAGCGAATGCTCTCTAAACCAGAACAACCTATTTGTGAGGATGGTTTTGAAGCATTTAGAATGGTTGCCAAGGCTTACATTGAGTTAGAGGATGATGAGTCTTGTATTGATGACGTAACAGAATATGAAGATACATATCCCCCCACTACGAGTGCTTCAAAAGGTCATTTTGCTGAGCAGGTAGAAGAAAGTTTCATTCCATCAGTTTTTCTGGACGCTGAAGAGCCATCAAGGAATCATAAGTACGAAGATTTTGTTGATGTGTACCTGAGTTCAATCGAAGAGGACCCTCGCATACGCCTGAATACGATGGTGAAGGGAAATTATGAAGTATATGCACCAGAAATCTTATCTAATGAGTATAAAGGAAGTACTCTTGCTGGAGCTAGATTTGAAGATGTATATCTTGCTGCACCGCCTCCAGACAAGTTTCGACAGTTCTTGCCTTACGTCTTGAAACTGTTATTAGGGAGCTTCTACAGTCCCTTGATTCCGGGGTATCCAATTTTTGAAGGGACTGCATGCTCTACTCGATGTTCATGTCCTACTAGATGGACGTGAATTTCAATGGGATTTGAAGGTGGATTGACACTACCTCTCTTGCTGAGTCTAGCTAAGACGTTAATCTAGGTCTCTTCGGGGAGTAACCCGCGCTGTAAGTATTAGTTATTTTTCTTTTTTCATTTGCATTGTGTGTGGACATTTCAAGGTTCTAAGTGTGGAGTGCACCAGCCCCTTCACGATTTTCGATGCTAACCTATTACTTGTGAAGCTCTGTGTTTTTATCTTTATATCTACCAGCTCACAAGTCGTGTTTCACTCCCTGAGCATCGCTTAATCTCCATGGACATCGCGTCATCACACACGAGTGAAGTTCCTATACACTTATTTTCTCTTTTATTTCTTTGCTTAGGGACTAAGCTCATTTTTAAGTGTGGAGTGGGTAGCGCATAGTCACATTCATAGCATGTCACACATTCACTCTTGCATATGCTCAACATGTCTATGTATTACGATTGAAATCCTCGTTTTCTACGATACTCCTTGATTGATTGTCATTCTTTTGGATTCGAAGTCTAAGACTTGAAATAGTTTTATTCATGTGTGTATTCTCTTGAGTCAGTATCATTGCTAGCCTTTGCCTATCACATGTTCTACGTATTTCTTAAAGCATGTTTGAGACTTGAAATTAGTAGGCACCGGTTCAAAAATGTCAAAAACTTAAACTACATCTCTTCTTCTAGGTGACCTTAGTGCTAGTATGTGTTTCTCTACACTCGTCGTGATTTGCATGCATCCGCCTTTATTCATACACTGTGTCAAGCTCGTGGAGTTAGACAATTGACCTTCAAGTTTTCCTTTCAAAAACAAAGTTCTCAATTCTGGAAAGTGGGTGAAACATTGGCCCCAAGCATAGTTGTTTTTGAAAGAAAACCAGTTTGAAAAAAAACCAAAATGCTTTTGTTGATTCTGCGAAAGCAGAAAATACCAAGGACCTGGTGAGAAAAGTCACCCCTGGTATATGGAAAACACTCTTGAAACAATTTCTGCCCCCTTCTGCTTGATATAGTGTAATTCTATCCTCTCATTGCGTGCAAATCATTACCTATCTTGAGAATTCGTGTACTAGAAACTAAGGGACGATCCTCGTGCTTGCACTAAAATTTTTTATGTGATTTTCGTACTAATTTTTCAGAAAAACCTTAAGTCAGGCTCCTCTTCTCTTACGGGTCATTGTCTAATCCTTGGCACTTGAGAATGAGCTTTGCGCCAAGAGCCCGTGGACAATCCCTAGATAGCATAGGTGAATGGCGAGCATGTTTTGTGTAACTATTCATGTTCTTTATACGTTGCAATAGAACTATTTAGAACATGTGATTAGTCGATTGCTAGCCGTGTGTACTGACCGTTTGAATGCATAACTCGTATAATCTATGATTGTCTGAAAACTTTGATGAAGATTATTGACTTGAAGTTGAGGTAACACGATGAATTCGAGGTATGACATGACTTTACTGTGACTCATTGAGCATCATTTCATGCATACACGTTAGTTAGTTGTACAGGGGATTTGTAGGTAGTCCCATTCCTGAAAACCTTCACGAGACTATACTCGTCCTACTAGGGCAGCCTATAGGTTTAAAGGCTTGATGCATACGCTAAATGCATTCGTGTCCCCTACGGCAGTGAGTTATCTTTTTATTTTTTGTTTTAGTTAGAATTGATCACATGAAACTTGAGTGGGTAACTATTCTGCAGTTTATTGCCTTGAACTTAATGTTTGTTCGGGACGAACAAATCCTAAGTGTGGAGTGTTTTGATCGGTCGAATTCTTGACCTATTATTCACTTCATTCGATGATGGATTATGTTTGTTTTCCCGACATTTTATTGTCATTTGATCTCTTTTCTAGTGTTTCAGGTCATATATCATATATCTAATACTTTTGGATTGACCCGAAGCAAAGAAAAGCAATTGGTGCAGATTTGGGCAAAAACAGGACAAAACAGGGCAAACAGACCTTTGCAACGTATTTTGCATGCCCAGGGCTCATTCGGTGTCCAAATGAGTCGAAATTTAGCTTGTTGGAAAGCTAATTCAATTGCCTACAACTTTGTAGTTAACACAAAGAGCAGATTCGAAGGTTTAGACCTCCAAAAAGGCAAAAGAAGTTAGCCGGTTACAATCTTCAGCAACCGTTACACCTTGAGCTGTAACGGTTGTAACGGGCATGAATTTTCTCAGAGATTTTTGCTTAGCCCGTTACAGCCGTTACACCCAGCTGTAACGGGTGTAACGACCCCGTCAAAGTATTTTGCACGCAGAGATCTCATACGGTGTTCAAATTGGTTGATTCAAAGCTTGTTGGAAAGATAATTCAAAGGGCTACAACTTTGTAGTTTTAGCCAAGATCCAATTTGGAGGTTAAGACTATGATAAATTGACCCGAAGTTGCTGCCTTTCTTCCAAATCCGTTTTTGGCAAGTTCTGGTCCTTTTTGGCAATAGAGCAGTTTTTGGGCTTTTGGCCCTTTTTGGGAGAGATATATAAGGAAACATGACCAGAATAGACAGAGTGCGAATTCGGAGAGAAGAAACCCTAACTTGGGAGAGAAGACAGAACTCATCGCGAGATTGAGGATTCAACGAGTCGCCGCGTCTTTACGGTTAACTCGTCCTTACTCTTTATTTTTACACTACTTGTGGTTGACTTACCATGAGTAGTGAGTAGTCTTTTTATTCTGGGATCCTACGGATCCCGTGCTATGTAACCCTAACTCTCATGTGATCAATTAACGTTTTTATTTACGCGATTCGAATATTCAATTTTATTGTGTGCTTAATTTTATCGTTCTATGCATGTATTTACATCGAAGGGCATGTTTGCATTGGTAGAACGTATTTAGGTTATATGCCGAAAGGTGGATGGGCCCTAGGGATTAACCGGATTGCATGAAATTGATGTTAGGTCATGTTTACATGAACTAATAGGAAAACCTTTAATTTAATAAATCGAAGTCATTGATAATCCGTGGATGGGCGGCGTTCAACGATGGAGATTAATCTAGACAATGATCCGTGGATGGGCGGCTTGTCTAGTGTTATTTCGGTTATATTCCATATTCGATAGCATAAATAATTAACTTGCCATGATTGCATGAATAGTGGGGTTAGCACGGGTGAAGTATGGATTCTGGGATTCTTTCTCTGATAAAGTCACCACCTTTATTTTTCTGTTATTTAATTTCTGCAATTTTCGTGACACACCAAAACCTTTGTTAAATCGGAATAGCTAAATAGGTCACATTGTTTGCTAGTATTCACACACCTGTTCCTTGGATCGACCCTTGGCTTACCAAGGTTATAAATTTTGTTTGACTACGATTTGACCCCTAAAACTCATAATTTGACAACTATAAAGGGTTAAAAATACGCTTGTCACTACCCGGGACACCCAACAGTTTGGCCACTTCTCTGGGGGTAAAGACTTGTCCTGCTCCTCCGACAGTGAACGTGGCTACTGGCTTTCCATGCACCTCTCCTAATTTGAAATTGGAGTAAAACTCCTTGACTTTACTTTCATCCACCAGAATTTATTCTCTAAACAGGTGGTCCCATCCCTGAGCAATCAAAAGGTTATTCACTTCTACCAACTAGGTCTCAGCCATGAACTGCCGATCTAGGGTCATTTCCGATATCACTGCTCTGCCTTTCAGGAACTCCTCCTCCTCTGCCTCCGGAGCAGGGTTCTCCTCCTTTATGAAAGGAGCTTGAGCTTTGGTGGTGCGCTTGCTCCTTCGGGAAGGATCTTGAGAAGAGGCAAGCTTCTTTCGCTTACTGCCGGAGGCGGTAGTGACGCTGGTCTTCTTTTTGTTCTGAGGAGTCCATTCCTTCACAATGTCAGTCACCCCTTCAGGCAGATACCGGATTATTTCGGAGGATGCTTCCGGAGTTTTTGACTGCTCCGCCGGTGCTTCATTAACACTTATACCCTGAGCCTTCAGTTTAGCAATCATTTCGGAGACCGACATTTCACCAGAGGCGGCCATGGAACCAGTTGAAGGCTAGGGTTTTGACGGCTTTAACTTTTGCTGAGGGGAAGATGAAGAGATGTAGGGTTTCGCCCGTACGCCTCTTTTAAATACTTGAGGAAACCCTACTCGCCTTTTCAAAATTGGAAACTCAACCGGCATGACGATTGGAATTTTGATTTACCGAATCAATTTCAATAGCAATCCTCTCTCCCTTTTTTAAAAATCAATCACTACATGCCTCGTAACTCATTATTTTGAATTGATGTTTTTGCCACGTGTCCAGCTGGGAGAAACGTTGCGTTCATTTTCCCATGTGAGTCGCTCCAACGGTAGTAAAAGTCATTGGCACTGTTTGCTGTGCAGTGCTTCGTTTGCCGTGTTGTCTACTCAACATTTACTGTACTTATCTGAGCATGCTTTTGTTGTTGGCCTTCATTTTTCACACCAGACATCATTTACTTTACAGATGCCATCCATTGTCCGTTTCTCAGCAATAACCACAAATTGAACCGCCCACCACTTGATTGAGTCGGTCTCGATCGGTTCAAGACTAGCCTAGGTTTGTCTCATGGTTTCTCAAAGTTTGCAGTGCTTTAGGTTTACCCAAAGGGTACAATAAGAGCACTACTTAATAAATAGAAAGAAACAACCTAAGTCGCATCAAAATAATTTCAGCAGTGTGGAGGCAACCAAGAAAAATCATCTACTAAATCAAAGGGGCTAATATCTTTATTCTCCGCACATGATAGGCTAGGGTTGGTCTTAGAGTTCTTCCTTGGCATGTATTGTAAGTTCAAAAGGAAGACTCTTTTGGGCAGAAAAAGATTCGTTACATGCTCAGAATTCTGCTAGCTAGTAATTTTATCTATCATGCATACAGAGTGACCTTATTGGGCGCCTTTCACACATTGGTCAAATTCATACGCAGCAAATTCATCACATGGTATGTTCACAAGCAACCTAATCTAGCCAGTCATTGGGAGAATCTAGCATGAAGTGCAAGACTAGATAAGAGAGGTCATACCTAGTTCGATTCTCAGCTTTTCGTAGGGCTCCCTGTGTAGTGCCTTCGTGAAGATGTCTGCGATCTGTTCCTCAGTTCTGCAGTATTCCATAGCTATAATGCCCTTTTCTACACAATCCCACAGAAAGTGATACCTGATTTCTATGTGTTTAGTACGTGAGAACTGCATCGGATTTTTTGAAATGTTGATGGCACTAGTATTATCACATAGAATTGAAACACAATCAAGATTTACACCGTAATCACTTAGCTGTTGCTTTATCCAAAGGAGTTGTGCGCAGCATGCGGCGGCTGCAATATACTCAGCCTCTGCGGTGGATAGAGCAATGGAAGACTGCTTTTTGGATCCCCATGAAATCAGACATGGTCCAATGAATTGTGCAATTTCTGAGGTGGACTTTCTATCCGTATTGCAGTCGGCATAGTCAGCATCTGTGTAGGCCGTCAGACGTAGGTCTCCTCCCTTTGGATAGAATAGGCACAGATTGTCCGTCCCCTTCAGGTACCTCAGAATCATTTTCACAGCTTTAACATGTGTCTCTCTGGGATCTGCCTGAAATCTGGCACATAGACAAACACTAAATAGAATGTCAGGTCTACTAGCAGTTAGATATAGAAGAGAACCTATCATTCCCCTATATAGGGTCGGATCCACTTGAAGGGAGGACTCATCCTTTGCTAAGGAATCATTGGGGGACATTGGTGTAGCACACGTTTTTGCGAAGTCCATCCCGAACTTCCTCAGGATTTCTCTCACGTATTTTTGTTGATGAATCCGAGTTCCATCTTGTGCTACTTGAAGTCCTAAGAAGTACTTCAATTCTCCGACCATACTCATCTCGAATTCACTTGACATTAGGTCCGTGAACCTCTTAACTAGTTTAGAGTTGGTTGAGCCAAAGATAATGTCATCAACGTATACCTGAACCACTAGAGTGTCGGTCCCTTCCTTCAGGAGGAAGAGAGTTTTATTCACTTCTCCTCTGACGTACCCATGTGACAGAAGGAACAGAGACAGCCTTTCATACCAGGCGCGGGGAGCTTGTTTCAGGCCATATAGTGCCTTGTCCAGGAGATACACGTGATTGGGATGATCTCTATCTTCGAACCCTGGAGTCTGGCTCACGTACACTTCTTCCTTTAGGACTCCATTCAGGAAAGCTGTCTTTACATCCATCTGTTGCAGGGAGAACCTGTGATAGGTTGAATAAGCTATAAGCAGTCTGATAGCTTCTAGCCTTGCAACTGGGGCAAAGGTATCGTCATAGTCTATTCCTTCTTGCTGGTTGTATCCTTTGACCACCAGACGGGCTTTGTTCCGTATGACGACTCCCTTGTCGTCCATCTTGTTTCTAAAGACCTATTTTGTTCCAATCACGTTCTTGTCTTCGGGTCTAGAAACCAGACGCCAGACTTCGTTTCTTTCGAACTGGTGGAGCTCTTCTTGCATGGCATTGACCCACTCTGGGTCCTTGAGCGCTTCGCCACTGTCTTGGGTTCTTCAAAAGACACAAAGGAGGCAAATCCACAAAATTGACTTAGACTATTAAGATTTACCTGTTCCTGAGAGACGTAGCATTGGTAATCTCCATATATGGCTGGTGGATGAACCGCTCATCTTCCTCAGCAGGAGGCTCTTCTTCCGCTTCTATCGGGTGGTCATTGATTGCATTTCCACCTGGTGGATTTGCTATCTCATCGTCTTCTTCCTGATCGATCGGTGGCACTTCGCCTACGTGCTGGATATCCCTGTGAGGCATGTCATCAGTAGGTGCTGGAAGATGTTCCCACTAAGGGTCAGATTCGTCTACCAGCTGGAGCTCTCCGGCGTCTAGCATAGCCGAGGTTGAGGAATCTTGTATTAGATGTCTGGCCATCACCGTCTCATCGAATCTTGCATGCACACTTTCCTCAACTTGCTCTAGCCTTAGGTTGTAAACCTTGTAAGCTTTGCTATGACTGGAGTATCCAACGAATACTCCTTCATCGCTCCGTGCATCAAACTTTCCTAAATGATCCTTGCCATTGTTGTGAACAAAGCATTTTCATCCGAACACTTTTAGATGTGAGATTTTTAGCTTTCGTCCACGTAGCAGTTCATAAGGACTTTTCCCTATCATGGAACGAAGCGATGCTCTGTTGGGAATGTAATATGCAGCATGTACCGCTTCTGCCCAGAAGCTTTTCGGAACTCCACTACCGATAAGCATTGTCCGCGACATGTCCTCCAAAGTTCTGTTTTTTCGTTCCTCTACACCATTTTGCTGTGGTGTCCATGGGGCGGAAAAATTGTGATCAATACCTTTGTTCCTGCACAACGAGAGAAACTGCATGTTCCGGAACTCGGTTCCATTGTCAGTGCAAATGGAGGTCAGTTTGCGATCTAATTTGTTCTCTATCAATTTCAACCATGCTTCAAATTCAGAATATGTTTGAGTTTTAGAGAATAGGAAGATAGTCCATGTATACCTGGAGTAATCATCGACTATGACCAGAATATACCTGTTTCCTCCGCGGCTGACATTATTGACGGGCCCACATAAATCCATGTGGATCATGTCCAATGGTGCGGAGGTACTTACGGTCTGCTTCGATGGAAAGGAAGTTCGAGCTTGCTTTCCTGTGGCACAGGCACTGCATAGCTGATCAAAGGAGTTTTCCACCTTGGGTAAGCCGACTACCAAATCTTTCTGATGGAGTTTGTGCAGTAGTTTCATACTCGCGTGCCCAAACCTCTTGTGCCATAAGATGGAATTTTCAGCGATGCTTGCAAGACTCAATTCAGTCTTAGGAGAGAAATCTGGATCAACAATGTAGGTTTCATCCACACGAATTCCTCTCAATACTATTTTGCCTGTCTCATTACACCTTACCAGACAGTCATTAGAGTTAAAAGTAACATGATTTTTTCCATGTTGACATAACTGAGATACGCTTAGCAGATTGTACCTCAGTCCTTCAACCAGACTTACCTCCTTGATGCGGATTGTTTCTGAGATTTTTACCTCTCCCTTTGCTATTACCATTCCCTTGCTTTTGTTTCCGAAGATTATGCTTTCTCTGGAATGTTTTTGGAGCGAGTCGAACTATACTGGATTTCTGGTCATGTGCCTCAAACAGCCACTGTCCAGGTACCAGGGACGGGACCTCACTCCTTCCTGCAAGAAAATGATCAGTTTTTACGCACCCAGACAAGCTTTGACTTGCTAGGCTTGGGAATAGATTTAGCAAATGGAAAGTAATCAGATTGATGGTAATCATCACAATCGGCTGTGTCAATCTTTCGCCTTGGTGTGCTCCTTGGTCTACCGCGGATTGCTGGGTCGTAATGGGGGCGCGAGTATTCAACTCTTCCCTTCTTCCTGTAAGGACTAGCCTTGTTCTGATAGCGTGGTCCCGGCCAGCGATTCCGAGCTTCCACCCATTTGTGATTCCTTTCATCCATCTCTTTTAGTCTTGGGCATTTAGCTCTGTAATGACCTCATTGTCCACAGTTCCAGCATATCCTATGGCATAGAAGAACGACATACTTGCTTCTGCCAGATGGTGTGGATATCTTCATCTTTCTAGCGTGGAAGTCTATTTTGCAGGCTTACGCTTCTCACTCATCTTCAGCCACATCTCATAGGCTTTTCTGGCCTTAAAGGGAACAGACTCTGGGTCATGTATATCAAATCCTTCCCATGGACTATCTCTCCTCTCCATCTGTCTGATGGTCTGGGGCCTTCTTGTCTGGCGAGAGGATTCTCCTGGTTCAATCATTTTTCCTTTACCTTTTCAGCTTTTTCATTGTATCCTAGTTCTGGTCTGACAAACCTTTTCTTGTAGTCCTTCTTTTCTTCCTCCACCTTCTTTGCTTCTAGCTTACGGATCCAATCTTCTTTCAGTGTAGTGTCCTCGAGTCTGAGCCTTTCCACTGTCTGGAGAAGTTCCTCATTCTTTTGTCTAAGAGTGCTCAGCTCATCATTTAGCTCTTCAACCTTTGCTTGGAAGTCAGCTAGCTCAGTGTTTCCAATCTTCATACCCTTCATCTCATCACTTAGCCTACTGACCTGCCTTTCTTTTTTTCGCATGTACGACATCTGCACACATGTTCTGCCATCTCTTTCTCAAGACGCATGGCTTTAGTTGACCAGAGACGATTTTCTTCTATGTCATCATGATGATCCTGTTGCAACTCCGCTAGTCTGTCCTCTAGGTCTCGGTTCTTGCCCAAGACCTTGGCTATCGTTTCTGCAAGGTCAGATTCGGAAAAGATTTTATCAATAAAGGAGTCAGTATCTGTTACCTCATCAGTTGAAGAGTGAGCCATGAGGCAGATTTCTTTTGAGTGCTTTCCATCATCACTTTCTTCATTCGAGTCTCCCCATGCGGCAAACATGGCATGAGCTGGTTTGAGGGTGGATGTTTCTCCTTTCTGCACAGGTGGCTCTCCTTTTCTTTTACTGTAGCAATATTTGGAAAGATGCCCTTTCTTCTGGCAGTGGTAGCACGTCCTATCTTCTCTTGGCCCTGGATTCCTTCCATTTTCATTCGACATGTTGCCTTTGGAGAAGTTTCCACGGCTTCCTCCAACTCTGAAGTCTCTTCTTCCTTTACCAAAGTTGTTCATTTTCAGAGCTCTTGTGAGCAGTGCTATGTCATCGTCTTCCTTAGGTGACTCATTTCCATGTGCTAGATCGAGGGCCTTCTCTACTTTTAGGGCAATGGCATTGGACTTATCAGATTGCCTCCGAGCCATCTTTCTCTCAGTAATTCCTACCTGGCTTTGAAGGTTTGCGACCAATTCTTCTAGAGTTACATCTTTTATTCCCTTTTGAGCTTGCATGGCTAGTGTAACGTGATCCCACTTTGAATTTAGGGCCTGTATGAATTGATGAGTGATCTTCCATTCCGGGAGCCTCTCATTCAGGTATTCCAGCTGCCCAATAATGACTTGAAAACGGGTGAAGAAATCTTCAAGAGATTCGTCCTTTCTCTGCACAACGGATTCATAGTCTTTTATGGCGGCTAAATCTGGTTTCTTTTGATGTCTTCATTTCCTCCGTATAGCCTCACAAGGCTGTCGTACATTTCCTTGGCGGTTTTGTGCATTGCCACTTTGATTTGATCTCCGGGAGAAAGAGCCATATAGAGAACCTTCTTTGCTCTAGCATTTTTTCCGAGCTTTTTGTAGTCCTCTTCAGTGTATTTGTCTTTGCTTTTCTCCACTGGTTTCTCAGCATCTGTTGTGTCTGGTGGTATGACCAGAGGACCCGTCTCAAATATGCTCCACAGTTGTCCATCTAGCGCGCAGACGTGGGCTTCAAACTGGTCTTGCCACCAGTCAAACTGACCGGGCTTCAGCAGCGGCGGTTTCCAGAAGGAATCGTTGATCGACGACATCACTTTTCCTGCAAAGCTAACACACAAATCTAGAGCACTCGGCTCTGATACCATGTATTGGATCGATTAGTGTTAGCAAACAATATCAAACGGAGTTTACCACAAGGTTTTTCGGCTGATAAATAGAGTTGCAGCGGAAACAGTCAAACGGAATGCATGAATGAAAATGCTGAATCAATACTGCTCACGGATGTAGAGTGGAAACCTTATCACAGATAGTGATAAGGTGAAAACCACTACCTTCCAGATTTCTCTGAAAGGATTTGTGAAACCGATTGCTTTCTATTACGATATTCTTGTAGGGTTTACAAACTAGGTCTATTGAGCAGACTCTATTTGATGACCTCTACTCACTCGAACAAAGCAATCGTTTCTTCTTCAAACCTCCGTGTAGTGACAGCTTCAGCAACTCATTCTTCAGTGCGGTGGCTTTGCTTTTCTGGAAGGCGGCGGCTTCTCTCTTCAGCAATCCACACTCAACACATGTCAAACCCTAGGTCAATATGTAGACCCTGCTGTGAGTTGACGTCTTGGGCCCAAGGGCCTGGCCCATCTAGACTATTCACCTTTAGTGGGGTTTGTGTCCTATATAGACAAGAGTCTTTCTAGAACCTTCCTTTTGTCTGATGCTCTATTAAATGGAACTTGCCATGACTTATGTGTAGAGTTCTGTTCATGCACCCATTCAATGGCAGTTCGATCTCTGATCTTTCTTCGATCTATCTGAAGGATTTCTGTATACTTAGATAAAATAATAGCTAAGTGTTTGTAATCATCAAAACTTAAACCTATGGGTTCCAACATGTATTCTGGCGTAGTATAATGCAATGCAATACACAATAATGTAAGTGTCGGTAGGGGAATGGACTCCGCGATGACGTACTTTAAGTCACATGTACGTGAACCATATGTTATCGCATGGCATTGTAAGGACGGTATATATGTTTATCATAGACGTGTGGTTGTCGACAAATTGAAACGAAATTTGTAGTGTGTAGTAAGATGAGAACACGAGTTACATGCATGAGGGCTTATAGCCCGAGTCAAATCCCATTGGGTGTCTATCTCTTGATAACAGTGACGACACTTAGCTAGCCTAACACAAGTGTTTTATTGTCGGTCTCACCCCATTGTAATTGATGTTCGACTTCTATATATAATAGAGAAAGTGGAATCTCTGGACTACGTACGTACCTTTTTGATTAGAGTTTTAATTAGTTTACAAAATGATTTCTTCTATATTGCTGCTCAGCTGCTAGTTTTGAATCCAATTCAACCATCACTCACATTATATAGATCGATTAGAACTAGATTTGAAGTTGTATTATTAAGAGGTGGTGTATTTGAAGTTACACCAGGACGACATAAGCAGCGGTCTGTAGCTGTGCGGTGCCGCAGCAGCAGTGTCGACGTAAATGGCGAAGCCAAACCAGAGCTGTAGTGACAAAAGTGTCCATCTGGTGTAGTGCCTGTCTCGTATGTTAGCTAATGCGACGGTAATTGAAAAATATGTTACGTGTAAAATGTAGCATATGCCGTTAAAGAGTAAAATTCGTTCTAGTGTTAATAGGACTAATTGAAAGCAATGCGCCGCATAAGCGATAAAGTTTATGCGACCGGCTTTCGGTTTCTAAGTCGCACGAACTTTACGCTACTAGGAAATTGTTACAAATTTTATGCGACGCGATGTATGTCTCATAAACAAAAAGGAGCTTTATGCGACGGAAAAAAAACATGTCGTCCTAAACTTTATTCTGGCGTAGTGTAATGCAATGCAATACAATAATGTAAGTGTCGGTAGGGGATGGACTCCGCGAAGACTTTAAGTCACATGTACATGAACCATATGTAATACAATGTCGAGCTGTCTTAACATGTGCAATGCTTTTATATATATGGTTCCATGCATGAGGGCTTATAGCCCGAGTCAAATTCAAATCCCCTGATAACAGTGACACTTAGCTAGCCTAACACAAGTGTTTTATTGCACGCCCGTGTTTAATTATGACAACTTCTCTATGGCTGCTTATTGTCGATCGGTCTCAGTCTCACCCATCTGTAGCTTGCGGATTCATTCATATGAATCATGTGTTGTGGGTCAAGTATTGCGTACGCGTACGTAGTTACTCATGTTTCACGTTAGTTAATTACCACAAAAGGACAGATACATAATTGAATGTTCGACTTCTATATAATAGAGAAGTGGGAATCTGGACTACGTACCTTATTGAATTAGAGTTTAGTAATTAGTTTACAAAATGATTTCTTCTATTGCTGCTCATCTGCTAGTTTTGAATCCAATTCAATCATCACTCACATTATATAGATCGATTAAAACTAGATTTGAAGTTGTATTATTAAGGGGTGGTGTATTTGAAGTTACACCTGGACGACATAAGCAGCGGTATGTAGCTGTGCGGTGCCTCAGCAGTGTCGATGTAAATGGCGAAGCTGAACCAGCTTTAGCAAGACGATCCGATGCAAATTACACAGACTGTGCTTGGGATTACGACTACATCCAATCTTCTACTCGGAATGAGTACCTTGTATTATATGCATCGCCGTCCTGTATCATGCATATCTTCCAAGCTCTTTACATCAATCAATTAATATCGTTTTTTTTTCAGGGTGAAGGGTTCAAAATACAGAGAGATAAGATGAAGCAGCGGGTGTTTGATATGCTGGGATGCGTTTCAGACCGCTCAGAGCAACTTGAGCTGATTAATGACCTAAAAAGGCTGGGAGTGGCTTATCATTTTGAGAAAGAAATCAAAACCATACTAAACAAAATATACTACACAAATTATGTCTTTGACGAGAGCTGTGCAGATTTACATTCGACAGCTTTTACGTGTATGCTCTTCAGACAACATGGTTATGCTGTCCCTCAAGGTATGAACTGTCAGAGATAATTTTATTTAAAGAGAGGAATGAGAACTTCTTCTTTTTCGGAATTTGAAAATTCAATTTTCACTTTTAAAAGTGTATCATCGGTCATTTTTCCAGTGACACATGTCTCATGTGCATATTCAAAGTTGCATTTAATGCAAAGTCAACCAAGTTTGAATTTACTTTTTGGACATGTGTTACATACATAGATTTTAAAGATGTATCACAATTTAATGGTGAGATTTGAGTTCTCAAGTTCTTGAGTTTTAAGTGATTCGTAACGGAGCGCTCCCCTAGTTAATTAGATATATATATATATATATATCAAAATATATCACCATCTGCGTCAATGTTTAGACTTTAGATGATTTACTGAAACTATTGAATTTTCCTGTGCAGATGTTTTAAAACCATTTTTAGACGACATGGGCAAGTTCAAGTTGAGCCTTTGTGCAGATATCAGAGGGCTGATAAGCCTGTACGAAGCATCATACTTAGCTACAGAAGGTGAGGCCATCATGGATGAGGCACGGGCTTTCGCTACAGCCAATCTCAGTAAAATCAACACGGCAGATGCGTATCTCGATGTATTGTCAGCTCGTGCTTTAGACATGCCTTTGCATTGGAGAACCGATAGGTCCGAAGCACGGTGGTTCATAGAACAAGCTTATGAGAAAAAACCCAATATGTCTCCACTTCTTCTCCAGTTTGCAAAGCTGGACTTCAACATAGTGCAGGCCAAGTACCTGGAAGAGCTCAGAGACTTAGCCAGGCATGCATGATTGAAATTAATTCTAATAATGTCTTTCGGTTCGAACAAGCTAATATAAGTTTTTAATTTTTGGGTTTGTGATAGGTGGTGGAAGAAGCTAGGATTCAAAAAGGACTTGAGCTTTGCTAGAGACTGTTTGGTGGTATCTTATCTTTGGGGTATTTTTGCCTCCCCTGATCCTCAGTATGAAACTTGCAGGAAAGCTTTAACCAAGATTATCGCCCTAATCTCAACTGTTGACGACATTTATGACATATATGGTACTTTGGAAGAAGTAGAGCTCTTCACTGATGCTTTCCACAGGTTATCGTCCATTTGATACAATAATCAATTGACATGTGTTGTCTTCGGTTGTACTTCGGATTAGTAATTGTGTGTGTATCTTTATTTCGTTTTCTTTACAGATGGGATATTAACGGCATGGAACAACTTCCCCTTTATATGAAGAAATGTTACTTGGCATGTTTCAACTGCACGAACAAGATAGCCTACGATGTACTATTCGAGAAGGGATCTGATGTCACATCTTATGTTAAAAAAACGGTATAACGTTGTTGATTGTTTTTAATTTTAATTTCATTAATATAGGTATGGAATAGACAACCCAAACTCATGATATATGCATCTTAGGGATTTGAACAGTCGACCTCCTGATCATCATAGAACGTCATTGAGGTTATGTTACTTATATGAACAAATGTTTCTTGTAAAACTAACCATTTTAATTGTGACAGTGGAAGATTTTATCAAGTGTTTTCATCAAGGAAGCACGGTGGTTCCACAGTGGTTACAAGCCGAGCCTGGATGAGTACATGAGCGATGCTTGGATCTCGGTGGCAGTCCCCATTGGCTTTATACATGTTCACCTTTTCGATACAAGTCTACTAGTGGAAAAACAACTCCAGTATTTGGAAACTAATCCAGACATCTTAAAGTGGTCCTCCATTATTGTTCGCCTTTGTGATGATCTCGGAACTTCACCGGCTGAGATGATGAGGGGTGACACACCTAAAGCAATACAGTGCTACATGAATGATACTGGAGCTTCGGAAGACGCTGCGCGTGAACATGTAAAGACTTTAGTTACGGAGGGATGGAAGAAGCTGAATGAATGTGTAATGGAAGAGAGGATACTTTCAGCAACAGGAGTTGAGAGGCTGCTAAACTCGGTGAGAGCAGCTCATTGCTTTTATCAGCATGGGGATGGACATGGAAATCAGGATGGTGAGACCAAACATCTCATGTCACAACTACTCTTTGATCCCATACCCTTGTAATTTGATGTCACATATGTTGTTTTTGCCAGAAATAATCAAACAACAAAAGCAGTAATTATGAGACTAAAATGATCCTTCTTAAATCATATAAGTATAAGAAAAATAAGTAAGAAGAGGATATAATAATTTTTCATTTTCAATATCTATCACATGTGACATATCAATCACTCTATAAAATTACTACTAAAGCAAATTGTATTGATAATAGTTGAATAAGTCTCTCCAAACAACACATAGAAATTATAATTATTGATAATATTAGATATAGGGAAGCGCGGTTGAAATTTTTTTCTTCATTTCGAGAACCTAAAAAGCTTTATCTGCACATTTAAATGTGCATTATCAAGAGAATGTGGTGTTAACATGTATCCAGCTTGGAAAATGAAACATGCTGACTTTGATTTTGACTAGATGCAACTTTGAATATTCAACTGGAATACGTGTCCGCACCATAACGAACTCGATTATACACTTTCAAAGTTGTACATAGGATTCCATATTCTCGAAATAAAGAGTGAGACTTAACGGATGGGGTTTGTAAAATAGCTTAGTAACCCTAATGTACGTCTAGTGCAAGACTTGGCAAGTCCAGAGCCTGAGCTCCCATGTGTAAGATAGGTTTAGTTTAGAGCTGGGTCTTGGAGGAGGAGCTGCTCAGCTAGGACTGATCTGTAGGGCTAAACACTGTCGTTTACACTGGAGGGAAAGCTCAGTTTGGACATGATAGCGAAATGCAGGCGTTTTGGAGTGGAGCGCGTCAGGTAAGTTGGACGGTGTCGTATGGCTAAGGCGCGAAGGATTTGCCTGATGGATGAGACATCGTCGTTTGGCAAAGAATAGAGTACAAATTAGTTGGACGACAACGTTTAGTTGAAGCGCGAGAACGGACTGAATTTAGCGTGGAACTGTGTCAATTTTGGTCGAGCTGGATTTCAGTACTTAAGCTCAGATCTGGGAAATGAAGGGTTCATCCGATGAAATCGAGACTTTTGCAATCCGAAGCGATTCTTGGAAGCTCGAGTGCGATTGAAGCTTGCGACGTTCTCTCCATTCACCCACGATTGCTCGTCGACTTGATTGATATTCGATTGAGGAATTGAAGCGCTGCACCAACGATTCTTCATCATCTGCGCAGCTACGGTGTCCTGCTATTCTGGACGAATTCTGACGTTGTGCTACCCTTCTCTGCTAATCAAGGAAGTCTTGTGACTCAACTAAAGGTGTTATCGTGGTTGATTTGGGATCCGGTGATTGTGAGGGTAGATTTAGGCCAAGTCTTGCATATAGGTTGTGTAATCCGAAAAACCAAGCACATAATAACATTGTTCTTGAGTCTCCAAGAGGCTCACCAAGGAGTAAGCGTTGCTGCTAATTGGAAGTGACGTTCGAACCTTGTAAATTCTCTTGTTCTAGTTTAGGTTTTATTTCCGCAATTGCCTAAATTGAACACTTTGGACTTCAAGAATTGGATTTGTGCTTAAGTTTGGGTAATTGAATTGAATAATTGGTGAATCCTATCATTACAGTGTTGTTTTCATTGAATTGGAAAGGGGTGAACGAGAGATGGTTGAACGGAAAAGGGAATGGATTGTGAGTGGTTATTGCCTTAAAATAGGCATATAGAGCATAAGAGCATGTGCAGCCATGAAAAAAATACAACCGTCGTTGTTAGCAGTTATTACCTTAAAATAAGCATAGAGAACAGCAACTCCTCCTCAAGCAGATACTGGAATTTTTCATTGTTGCATATGTTATAAGCAGATTAGATGGGGGGACATGCGGATGTGTCATGCTGCTCAGTTTTGTGTTGCTCGGTTTGGACTCTCAGGTACTTTTAATAACAATGTCAGTACTAGCAAGAAGTCAGTTAGTCAGTTGTTGTTAATTAAAGATTGAGGGTTTATGGTTTGTTAAATGAGTTATTTTTATCCAATAAAAAAAGAGAGAGTTCTTTTTAGTGGAAATGATAATTATTTATGATTTTGATCATTGGATGTGCAGTTGGGACAACATTTAATAATGATTAAATTCCGTGTGAACGGCCCAACCATATCAACAAGTTTATCATCAATTGCATCATTTGAATCTCTCATGTATCAATCAATCAATTACCTCGTACGTACTGGTCCTAGTTTGCCATCAAAACAGCTGAAATGATTAAAGAAACTGGTCCAACGTATGATAGTGCTTGTTCTCGAATCAAATTCGACAGGGGTAGGGTCGTAGTCTAGATTGATAAGGAAAGGATGCATATGTATTTATATATTGAGGCTGGTTAGATTGTAAAGTATTTTAGTTCAGGGTTTCTTATGTAATTTGGCTAGTGTGAGTGTTATCGATTTGGCCGATGATCTACTGTTTGTTAACAGTAATGAAAATGTGGTTATTTCCTTGGTCACGTAACCTTTGGTTGGTGATAAGAATTATCTCAACTGGCGAAAATCCATGGAGATGGCGCTGGGAATCAAAATGAAGTTGGGCTTCGTTCGTGGTGAATTTCCTAGACCTACATATGCTTATCAAGGTGCTAGATGGGACAAATGCAATAATGTTGTGCTTTCTTGGATTATAAACCCAGTCTCACCAGAAATCAGTTCCTCATTGATTCATTCTATTGATTGTATGCAAGCCTGGGAAGATCTAGAAGAACATTTTTCAGGCTTTAATGATTTTACTATATATTCTTATTCAATAAGAAATTTCAATGTTGATGCAAGAAGATAAAAGCATTGCTCAATATTACAACAAATTGATTCAATATTGGGGGTGATGAAGATGCCCTAACCGAGGAGATTTCCTGTGAACTTGGTTCAAGGTGTAAAGCAAAAAGGTGTACTCTAATGACAGGAAAATGAGAGATATGAGGATGAAATTTCTTATGGGTCTCAATGAGGTTTATATCACATCTAGATCTAACATTCTTCGGATGAAGCCTTCTCCATCTCTAAAGGAGTGTTACAACCAGTTGATTCAAGATGAAAATC
Source organism: Rhodiola kirilowii (assembly GCA_033675215.1). Lineage (NCBI taxonomy): Eukaryota > Viridiplantae > Streptophyta > Magnoliopsida > Saxifragales > Crassulaceae > Rhodiola > Rhodiola kirilowii. Next base: position 1,211,908 of record CM066201.1, read on the forward strand.
AGAGAAAATCCAAGGAAGAGACTATGACAGAAATATTAGCCTTGTATGTTGGTCAGTCCCTGCTCCTTCTCTTGGGGGGAGGTGAGTCCTCCACACAGGGACGGACCGAGGAATTTTGGCAAGGGGTGACAAAGAAAAAAAATTGCACTAAAATTACCATTGTTAAAAAAGTACTATTACATTTATATAAAGAGCGTCTTGTTTCCATATCACGGAAATCATCTATTATTGAATCCGTACTAAACGTCTTAGCTATTTATTTCTCAATGTTGAAAACCAAGCAATTTGATAGGAAATCATCTTCCATCTTGTTACGAAGTGCGTTTTCACTATATTCATTCTTGAAAATGAGCGTTCGGTAGTAGCAGTGGAAACTGGAAGAGTCAGAATAAGAGTTATCACCTTGTATAACAAAGGAAACATGTTTGATTATCTTGTTCTTGTCAACCATTTGCACACTGTTCCGTCCCTAACTGCGGCACTGCCGATGCCGTGGAAGGCTGGGAGGTATCGTATTTAGATTTGTGGCTTTTCACTTTTGACAGATTTTACAAATATAATATATAATACTTATAAAAAATTTGAAAAATCACGAGGGTGACATCAGCCACCGCACTATACACACAGTTCCGTCCCTGCCTCCATATAATCTTAGGGCTTCTCTCAATCATTTAGTGGTGCTAGTAATAATTCTCACAACGCAGGAAGATCAGTAACAGAAATAGAAAATCTCTATTCTGTACTTATTGTCAGTTACAAGGTCATATGAGAGAGACCTGTTACAAGCTTCATGGGTATCCTCTTGGATATAAGTTTATCAATAACAAGGGAGCTAGTTTGGGTGCATTTACATTTAAGCCGAGGAGGAGGAGGAGACGATGGCCGGATAGTTTTCTACACCAGAAAACTAATCGGCGCTGAAACATTCTGTTCAGTGTGCTGATTAGACCTGTCCGTGGAACTAACCGCTGCACACGCACTATTGATACTACTACGCATTCGAGAGAATGCGTCTGTCTTCGGGAGAAGACTCTGAGCTTCGGGAGAGGTTCTGGCAAAGGTCGAGGGAGTCTCGAACCTAACCGCAGGGGATCAAGGGGGAGCCGAGATCGCAAATCGTGGAAAAAATTGTTAGAGGCTATGCCATTACATTCGAGAGATTGTAAGTGTAAGATTATCTATAGCTCTAAACTTTTTAATAAGATTTGCTACCCTTTAAGGCGTGGGAAGCCCCCAGAGTAGGCTGGTTGCCGAACTGAGAGTATATCGTGTGTGCATACATTATTTCTTTTGGACACTGTCTGCTAAAGTGTTCAAGTCTCTGTTAAAACATCACCTGAATCTCATCCTGAACAAGACAACAGTATTTCATGTTAAATTATGACAACTTCTCTATGGCTTATTGTTGGTCTCGCCCATCTCTAGCGTGCATATACTCAATAGATTAAGTTTCAACAAATCAAAGCAGCAAGCCACCTCGACGTACGACCACCAAGTGAGATGACCATCATCACCCTTCAGATTGAGATGAGAAATGTAAATGCGACAACTATACGATAATAATGTGACACCCTGTCGCATAATTGTCTTAAAGGCTAACACACAGTTCAATTTAGACCCAAGAAGTTGGCTTTGCCAACACAACATTAGGGCCATCCCCTTCATTCTATGCTGACCCCAGCCCGGGCTAGCTTTTTGGGAAGCCCGTTCCCACCGCACTCACGGCTCGGCTGGCCTGACAGCGGTAGTGGGAATTATCCCGTTCCCTGGTCAAAGATTTGGTTGGATACGGGATCTACTCCACGAGGAGCGGTACGGACGTAGATGATATCATCACGACCTCTCTTTTCGTACCGCTAGGGATGCTTAATGCCACTTCGCCAACTGGCGTTACATGCGCTTTCGTGTCTCTCAGTGTGGTCAGCACTGGGTGTTTCTGAGCTTTTTTAAATTAATAATAAAATATTTTTATCAAGAATAAAATATATTCTATTTAATAAAATAGAAAAATGATTGTATGAAAACAACATATTTTTTGTAAAAAATACATACCAATGACAGCCATTGATTTGGTCATTTGGACCAATGAAATTGAAACTCGTCGTATGGTTGATTTCTCGATGTTGAATTATAGGTCACATTTAACGAACTATAATATGTCATCCTTTTAGTTTCTTGCCGATGACGTATATCCCAGTTTTAACGAATTTTACAGTTTGTGCCCAAAATATAATTTGCACTTGATCTTGTATCAAATAAAATAAACCATTCCGTTTCCATAAAATAAAATATTCGCTAATGTGGATCCAAAAATGTAATATAAATGGAACAAATGTGAAATGCGAAGCTAATTGTGGCGGTCTTTGTATGGCTCTTTATCATCTCGACGAATCCTCTAAGAACTCTTATCCTCTCTAACAGTATACGCTAAATCGATAATCAAATGTGATTAATTGACGACAAATTGAACCCAAATTTGTAGTGTAGTAAGATGAACACGAGTTACACGAGGGCGTACGTATAGCCCGAGTCAATCCCATTGGGTGTCGCTTGATCGATAATAGTGAAATCCAGCTTAAAACAAGTATTTTTTTTGATAGGGTGTTAATATTAGGAGTTAGTATCTGTTAAAGCAGGGACTTGAACCCGAATACTAAAACAATTGTTTATTGCACGTGTTTATGACAACTTTTCTATGGCTCTTTGTCGGTCTCACCCATCTCTAGCCGGCTCTTTGTCATCAGGACGCATTCTCTCCTCTTATCCTCTTTGATCACAGTATACGCTAAATCGATAATCAACTGTGATTAATTGACGATAACATATATGCTACTGATGCTGCTGAAACTCTCGGAGCTAGCTGCTCATCATTTCATATGAATCATGTGTTGTGGGTCAATTATTGTGTAGTTACTCATGTCTTTGTCGTCGGGTATAAATGAATTACTATACTCAAAGGAGTCGAACCCTTGACCTCTTGACAAATTGTCAAGGGTACAAGTCACTCGACTAAACCCTTTTTCGTGAGTCATTAGCTGCACTTGAATGCTTAGTATTAGACTATCAGTAATGTATCATGAGAATTAACTTTTTTTTACCATTGTAGCTTTATTGTATAAAAAAATTCGCCCCAACGAATCTAGCTAACTGTTGCAGGTATCAAAACGTTATAATTTTAGCCTTTTTACAATATAATAAAAATAACACAATTTTAACCAAAAAAATGTCACTTTCACAATGTAACAATTTGATTTGTACTCCAAAATATAAATTGAGTAGATTCGTAGTTGCATCTAAATTTTCTTGCAATTTGAAGTCATTCTCCATTTGCTTTTGGTTCAAATCGAAAATTCCTTTTGATTTTCTGCAATGGTCATCAAAGCCTCATTTGTCAAGGGATTTGCTACTTTCTTACCTTTTCTTCTAGCTTCCTTGGCCGCTTTCACTCCAGGCGGCCTAATCGAACTCGTGGAACTTCCAGGATTGCTTTCGGTTGTCAAAAATTCCAGAACTTCAGTGGACGGAGTTGGAGGTACGTCAAGTGTATGCTCTTCTTTGACTACCGGACTTGCTTGATATGTGTAAGAAGGGGGGAAGGGGGGGGGGGGGTATTTGCTTCAATAATTGCAAATGTTTGATGATTTTTTACTTGTTCCCAACAACCAAAATGTATGAATGTTGTCTTCTTTTTGGCCACATAGAGTACTTGTGCTTTCCTTATCTATCAATAAAATATTCAAAATTTAAAATCATAATCAATATATTATAATATAAAATTGCATTTAACAATTTACGCGAATAATTTACCTCATCTTGCAAAATGCATCCCGATTCCAAATTTCTTCTAGCGTACGCAATACAAGAGCCCCAAAGAACCAAATTTGGCTTCTAGCAAAACATGATTGAAGAGCAGTTTCAGACCGAAAATCGGTCGTAATTATTTCATCCTCTCCCCTTACCCAATTTGCTTGAAAATCGGTGTCAACTTTTCCCACAACTTATCAACTTTTTGTCTGGCACCGGAAAGTGGATCAACCGATTGACGGCAATAAGATATGCAAAGTTGCGCATCTTCGGACATAGACCAATTGGTAGACATGTTAAGAGAGAAATGAAAAAGAAATATGTTGTAAGCAATTTTGGTGTGAATTGTTGTTGAAAAGAATGATATATATAGGGAATTGTTGATCAGATTTTTTGAAATGTTGTCGTCGGTGAAATGTTACCGTTGCTGAGAATCATACCGTTAAGATCATATTTTTGAATGATCAGTGTCTGCCACGTCTAACAGAGACGTTACCAGCCGCGCCTACTTCAGACAATACGTAGAGGAAACACGTGTGGAACTTACCCTCTGTGTTCTGTGTAAACATTATGGCTTCGTCGCGTTTACTTCAGGCATTATTTCCTAATGTCAAGGTAGGACGCGTTGCTAATGTAGAAGCAAAACGCGCGGCAGGTCGGGTACTGTTCATCATCTTCTCAGGTAAGTCGACTGTTCGTTCCGCTCGTTTTTTATTCTTCTATTGATATCGAAAATCATCGCAAGTGAGTTTTGAATGTTCAATGTAATCGATTTTGTTCAATTGGTTAACAATTCACGCGACTCACGCGCAAGGTTCACTCGCGGAGATTGTTAGCTCAGGCAATCTCGTCCAGCATTTCTCGGAGGACGATCTCGTCCAGAAATCCTCGCCTAGCATACGCTCTCGTCGAGCATTTACCGCTGCACAAGAATGTCACCGAAATCGTCCCCAAATCCTCCCCAAGCATTTGACCGCTGCGTATGCCCTAAAGGAGTGAGACAAAGACGTTGAATGAGTGAGTGGTGTTCATTGGGAGTTTAATTTGTCGAAGTTGGCCTAGTGATAGGTAATATGTTGGCATGTTGCATCTAAAGGGGGTGGGACAAAGACGTTGAATGAGTGAGTGGTGTTCATTGAGAGTTTAATTTGTCGAAGTTGGCCTTGTTGTAAAATTTGTACACGAAAATGGAGAGGGTATAATGGTAATTGGGGTTAGTAACCTATTTGCCCCTCTTTCAAACTCAAAACACCCAAATGCCCCTCTTAAAACTCAAATAACCAGAATGCCCTTTTTTTAATGTTTCCGGTTTTGGGGAAACTGGGAATGTCAATTTTCAATATTTCCGGTTTCCCTCAAACCGGGAACATAAATAAGGATTACGTGGCCGGGTTTAGGGCATGCGTGGACGAAACGTGGACGAATGGAGGGGCATATTTTGATTTATTCCCGGTTTGAGGGAAACCGAGAATATTAAAAATTGACATTCCCGATTTTGGGGAAACCGGGAATATTACAAATTGACATTCCCGGTTTTGGGGAAACCAGAAACATTAAAAAATGTGCATTCTGGTTATTTGAGTTTCAAGAGGGGCATTTGGGTGTTTTGAGTTTGAAAGAGGGGCAAATGGATTAATAACCCTGATCATTGATGGTGGGAAAGGGTTGGCAATGAGTTGGGTCGTGTAGATTATGTTATTTTTAAAATAAGTGGGTTGGGTTAGATTTTAGGATTTTGTATGTGATCGAATGAATAGTATTGGTACCCGAATCGATTTTTAACTTTTTTTGTTTTTTTAGACTAAATCATATATAGGATTGGCAAAATTTGTTTGTGAATAGCAATTTGTAATTAAGGGGGATTGGTAAGATATAGTCATATAGAGAAGGAGATAATTAAGTTGTAGAAAGTGATATAAACAGATCACCAAAAGCAGCTGCAGCAACAGCCAGTAGTTGTGTCTTGTTTGGGAGCCTATATATGTTCTTGGAAATTGTAATATTGCATGGCAGCCTCTGCTACATATGTTCATCTTCAGTAGGACTACTATCAATACAAAAGTACATATCTGAATAAGTGACAAGCTGGCATTAATTAAGAATCTACTGCAGACCTCAGCTCTCTCTCAGATGGCCAGTGTCAATTTCTGATTCTGCATTCACTCAAACTTCACTCCAAACATAAACAGCCTGCTAATTAGATGTTAACCCTAAACCCACTTTAGCATCTTCTTCCTAAAACAATCACTAAACTGCACACAAAATTTCTGCACAATTCCACTCCAGACAAGTATTACAAAACACCCATTAAAAGTCTGTATGGAAAAAAAATTCAAAAAAAAAACATAGAAAAAATGAAAGCTCATGAATTTGATACGCTGCAGAATGATCAGTCACAAGCATGCATATAAGATTGCCTCCGCATTGATATTACTCAGAATCACCACAAAATCATTATCTCAGAACAACATTTAGGGTTTAAGAGATATGCACAGAACTGCAGCTGCTAATATTGTTACTTCCTTTGTTCTCAAACGCATCATCATCACCCACATCCTCCATCTGAAAAACATGCTCATTCAAAACGCAGTCGTTTCATCCTCAGAATGCACGAAGTGGAGCGTAAGCCGGCCATTGGATCGATCAGCGCGAAAGATATCACGATGACGACGACGGCTCGTCTTCTCCTCCTTAATGATCAGCCGTCCGTCACGAGTGTAGTATCTCTTCATTTCACTCCCCAGCGACGGCAGCGGCGGCGGATACTCCTTCGGCTGCTGCTGCTTCTTCATCACCTTCTTCGTTGGCGTGAAGGATCGGTGGATGTAACAGGGTCCCAGGCGCTCTGGCGAACCCTGCCACGCGATACCCACTGGGCCTAGGGCGTCCAAGCTCTTTGGCTGGGCCGAAGGATCCACAGTGAGCGGGCTGCAGCCCATGTTCTCCCAACCATATGGTCAAGGGGTTTCCTATATTCCATATGGGTGTTGGTGGGAATTGAACTTCTCACCCTTTAACACACACCTTGTGTGGTATGTGTAACCAATTGAGCTGCAGCCCAATTGGTTACACATACCACACAAGGTGTGTGTTAAAGGGTGAGGAGTTCAATTCCCACCAACACCCATATGGAATATAGGAAACCCCTTGACCATATGGTTGGGAGAACATGGGCTGCAGCCCGCTCACTGTGGATCCTTCGGCCCGGCCAAAGAGCTTGGACGCCCTAGGCCCAGTGGGTATCGCGTGGCAGGATTCGCCAGAGCGCCTGGGACCCTGTTACAGTGGCCGGTGGTGGCGAAGTCGACGTAGGTGGTGCGGTGATCGATGCAGCTCTCGTCGCCGGGAGACGACATTGGCGACTGGGAGGGAAAAATTTCCAATTAGGGTTTTCGTTGTTTGAATTGGATTTGGATTGGATTGGGGAAGATGAAATATGCGGAGTTTTGGGTAGGTGAATTAATTACTCATTTATTTTATTATTTGAATTTTTATTGAGATGATACGAACCGAAATTTTCGAGATGTTTGGAGACAGCTCAGCGAGCGATATACTGATAATACGATCATCGGAATGTGATCGGGAACAGTTCTGAGATAAAAACAGTCTGAATCAATATTATATAATTAAGTATTCATTTTTTTATAATTTTATTTCTTTTTCTTGATTTTTATACAGTTAACGAATCAACCAAACAATTTTTGTAACTCTTATAGATGTGAGGTAAAATAGTTTTTTAATAGAGGGTTTTACTTAAAGCAATTTTATTTAATGATTTATGTAAATGTAAATTTGAATATAAAATTTTATTTAATGATTTATGTAATTGTTGGAAGACGTTATTTGCGACTAATTCGGAATGTGGTATAACTATCCCCTCACTACACTAGATGGACACTTATGTAACATTGTTTGTGTCAGTAACATAATGATCAGTCGCATAAGTGTCCTAGTGTGACTGATAATAACAGCGCAGTCACATAAATGTCCTTATGCGACTATACTTAAGTCACTGACCAAAGTTACTCGCATAAGTATACTTATGTCACATACACTTAAGTGAATGACCTAAGTCAGTGGCATAGGTGTCCTTACGTGACTCATCCTTAAGTCACTAACACACAGTCGGTCGGGTAAGTAATATTTTGTGACATGGATCATTAGGCAGTCGCACAAGGATTTTAATGAAAATGCCACGTCATGTTTTCGAATTTGAAATCGTTGACTATTTCCGTTTGACCAATGTACGGATGCATTCAAGTAGGCAGGTACAGCCACAATTTACTTAAGCGACACTTGATACTAAAGTTGGCCGCGTAAGGACTGAAGCATTTAATGAAGAAACATCAACTTTTTCACCCACCTTTCTTCCTCCTTCATTCGTACCTTTCTCCCCCACGGCTGAAACTGAGTTTCAGCAGCTCCTCCTGTGAAGAACAGTCAGATAAAGATTATAATTTGCATTTTGAGCTTTAATTTCTTAGTTGCATACTACCATACATCGATTTTCATGAAAAAAATTAACTTTTATTTGTGTACACCATACCCCCAAGGCGGTTGATTTATAATGTTGCGTGTGTTTATTTTGTTTTGTGATCATGAAGTTCAAGTTGACAATGGATAAGAGTTGGTTGGAGTTAGATAGGGGTGATTCACGATACGTTCGAGGACTTGTTGATTTTGTGGAATTCGCAAAGCAAAATCGGGAGAATACACAAGTGTGTCCTTGTAAAAGGTGTTTGTTGGTTAAAGGAAGACTTTCATTGAAGAATATGTTTGTCCATTTGATTAATTATGGTAGGATGAAGGGATACGAAACATGGACATCACATGGTGAAACTAGTAATGAACCTTCGCCATGCATGTTGAGACAACAATGGCTTGCGGAGAGGTTTGGAGAATCAAGTAGTGGTGTTATGCATGATCAACAATCAAACCCAACCATGGATATTCTTCAAGACCAGTTTCCCTTTCAACATGAGGATCATATGAATGTAGATGATGTTGATTCAGAGAGCAGAATTGCTTATGAAAGGTATAACAATCTAGTTGGAGAAGCTCAGACTCCGTTGTACAGAAGTTGTGACAAAACCGTACTCGAAACTATTTTGAGGGCTATGCAATTGAAAGTTGAGAGTAGATTGTCTGACAAGGGGTTTGATAAAATGCTACATAACACTAAAGCAATTCTTCCACTGGATAACAACTACCCCGGTTTTTACAAAGACGTGAAGAAAATTCTAAAGAATATGAGGTTGGTTTATGAAACCATTCATGCTTGCGAGCATGGATGCATATTATACTACAAAGAGTTCAAAGACCATACTATTTGCCCAGTTTGTGGCGAGGAAAGATACACGCAGGGTGGAAGTACTAGTAAGGTTTCAAAGAAGACGGTGAAGTACTTCCCTTTGACTCCACGATTGCAGCGCCTGTATATGTCTCCACAAATTTTTGGGCAAATGCGATGGCACGCTGAAAGAGACGTTAATGATCCAGATTACATTAGACATCCAACAGATGGAGAAGCTTGGAAAAAATTTGACAGTGACTTTCCTGAGTTTGCAAGTGAAATTAGGAATGTCCGATTTGGTTTGGTAACAGACGGTTTTAATTCATCTGGAGCTTCGGGTTTGTCTCACAGCATATGGCCTATAATTATTGTTGCTTACAATTTGCCACCCCACATATGTATGAAGAAGGAGCTCAATATTTTATGTTTGTTAATATCACGACCCAAGTCGCCGGGAAAGTGCCTTAATGTTTTTATGAGGCCTCTTATTGATGAGTTGAAGAGTTTATGGGATGAGGGAGCGTATACCTTTGATCGTCGTGATGGCTCAACGTTTATTATGAAAGCAGCAGTGATGTCTACTATAAGTGACTTTCCTGACCTAGGGATATTGGGAGGTGTGAAGACGAAAGGGTACAAAGCTTGTCCCATATGTCTAGATGAGATTGATGCTACCCATCTGACGGGATGAATGTCATATCAAGGACACCGAAGATGGCTACCAAAAGACCATGAGTGGAGGTTTGCCGCATCCAAATTTAATGGAAATACAGAGTTTAGGGATCCTCCCTCATCGCTTTTGGGTCCTGAAACATTCCAACATATTACAAGTCATGAGTATTCCACTCTGAGCTTGCATCTAAAGTTCAAGTTTAGAGGAACTACTGAGAGACTATGTTGGACGCATATGTGTATATTTTATGAGTTGCCATATTGGCAATCATTTTGCCATCCTTATTCACTTGATGTGATGCATATTGAGAAGAATGTTTTCGATAACATTATTGGGACTATACTTGGACTTGAAGGTAAGACCAAGGATGATATTAAGGCTCAAAAGGGGTTGGAAGAGCAAGGGGTAGGTAGAAAGTTGTGGTTTAAACCTACCGGGTCAAGGAAAGAGAAGGTGAGTAAAGCACCTTATACTGTCACTCAGTCGGAGAAGGTAAAGGTTCTTGAACTTATGCAAGATGCCAAATACCTGTCTGGATACGCAGGGAGCCTACGTAATAAGATAAACTTGATGACAAAAAATTTATCGGATTAAAGACACATGACTGCCACGTGATGGTTCAACGACTGTTGCCGGTTTTCATTCGACCTTATCTGCCGTTCAACGTTGTCGATCCTCTTATATCGTTATCACACTTGTTTCAGAGACTCTGTTGCAAGGAGTTACAGAAGGAGGAAGTGAGACGTATGAAGTTGGAGATTGTTAAGATTTTGTGTCAGTTTGAGAGAATTTTTTCACTCGCATTCTGCACCATTATGGTACACCTAATGGTACATCTACCAGATCAAATACTATTAAAGGGGCCAGTTAACTATAGTTGGATGTATCCGATGGAGAGGTATGCCAGTTTTATTTTGTTACCTACATGCACTTATATAAATTTAACTGATTTATTTAACAGATTTATTTAACACTCTTTATACAGACAACTTGGCCATTACAAGAGGTATGTGAGGAATACCCGATATCCAGAAGGATGTATTGCCGAACAATATGTAGCGCAAGAGTGTGTTACGTATTGTAAAATGTACATGGGGGAGATCGAAGATACAACAATAGAGTAGGATGAAAAAGAATGGTGGAATACATCGGTAGTATCCAAAGTCATCAAGTCGATGGGATACCTTAAAAGGAGGCAATTATTAGATTATCAGATTGATGTGGCTCATTGGTGTATTTTAGAAAATTGCGAGGAGGCTACAGAAATTATTAACAAGCATATGGAGAACTACTTTGAGGAAAATCCTTCTGGCGATAATGATTCAAGAATAGATGATTTTCATGTTCATTTTCTAGATAAGGTAACTTGTAAATACAGAATAGATTATTTAGCTACAAACTTGTATTCACATAATTAGGTGCACTAATTTTAATGTAGCCATATTTATGTGCAGATGATTAGCCTACAAAATGAAGGATCGGACAACTATTTCAAAGAGCTTCACATTTTGGCAAGTAAGCCACAATGCCACAGTTGCTACACACATTGTGTTGTCAATGGCTTGAAATTTGTCGTGTGGGAGAAGGATCAACATATGAAGACCCAAAACAGTGGAGTAATGATACTCGCATGTAATTACATTATATTGTTTTGTATTTTAATTAGCATTTCTACTGTAACGTCATGTATATGTGATGTTAAGTTGGGCAATTTTTGTGATATTACAGGAGGCATTATATACTATGGGAATCTTCACAATGTTACTGAACTCAAGTACGCTGAAGGAATGCAGATAATGCTCTTCCATTGCAAATGGTTCAATACCGACCCGGTATATGGAAACATGAAGATGGACCATGGACTGCTCTCACTTGACACTTCTAACACTTGGTATGATGATGCTCCATATTGTCTTGCAAAGCATGCACAACAAGTGTTCTGCTTAGAAGATCCGAAGTTGGGAGATAATTGGAAAGTTGTGAATGTGGTTCCTCAAAGAGGCACGTATAGTCATTCTTGCATATCTCGGGATGAAACTTCAAATGTCATAGAGGAAGCTTACCAAGAAGATGGCACAACAAACATTCCTTATTACATGTCAAATGAACTAGATGAAGATGACATTGAAGAAGGATTGGAGACCCCTCACATGATTCCCGGTTTACATTATGATTACCACAATACAGTGGATATTGAAGAAGATGAATCTAAATTCGTTGATGAAGAAGAGGCTGATGATGCTGAGGATGAAATTGAGTACGAAAGTGACCATGTTGGAAGTGAAGATGAATATGGAAGTGATGATGGGGTGATGAAGATGATGTTGGGTTTCTTTAAGGTGATGGTAAGGGATGATGATGCTGAAGTGTTTGGAGTAAGGGATGATGATGCTGAAGTGTTTGGTGTAAGGGATGATGATGTGCAGATAATTAAATAACTGTCAAGGGATGGAAGTAATGTAAACTCATGTTGAATCTGTTATGTACAATGTCACTTATGCGACTATGTAAGTTTATATGTGTTTAGTAAGGTGAATTTTCATGTAGGCGGCAAGTTGAAAACAGTTGGGGGGGGGGGGGAACTAAAATTTTTTTAGTGTATTTCGAATTTCAATTTTTACATTCGTTAACTTATGCGACTGATATTGTAATGTAGTCACATAAGGTAGGACACACGTTAACCATCCACGTGTCCAAAATGTTACACACGTCGTTGGATTCAGCCGATACACAAATTAAACCTTAGGGGTTTTGTCTCAATCCACTCATCCTCCACGAAGCCGCTCTCACTTTTCTCACCCCCACACGCTGCCGCACCGCTCGTCACCATCGTTCTCACCTTCACCAATATGCCTGCTAAGAAGAAGCATTCTCTTTCTAACAGCCGAAAGCCAACAAAGGTTCACACTCTCGAAACGGTTGCAAAGAAGCAAGGTCAGGGAGGGAAGAAGACACCCCCTAAAGCACCCCCAAAACCGCCAGCATCGAAACCTCCTCCTCCCAGACCGGCGTCCACTACAGACAACTTAGAAAAAACCCTAGATGTTCCACCGACCACCATGGTCGTACATGCAACCCTCACAAAAACTAGATCTATCCAGACCGTACTCAGAAGAAGCCCAAGATGTTCTTCCAAGTTGCGAGTCCATAAACCAGAGAAAGCCATAGTTCCAGTTACTTCACTCATCGTAGTTCCACCACCTCCTGTTACCAAGTAACCTATGAGGACAGTGTCTGCCAACTCTTCTAGTGATCGATATCCATCGCTCACGCCTTCTCCAGTCAATTCTTTTGAGGAAGACCATTATGATGCCCCTGTTGAAAATAATATTCAAGTGTCTGCCAACTCCTCTGGTACTCCGGCTCAAGCCCCTGATGCCCCTGTTGAAAACAATATTCAAGCCCCGCCCGTTGAAAACATTATTCAAGCCCCACCTGTTGAAAACAATATTCAAGCCCCTGCTGAAGACAATATTGAACCCCCTGCTGAAAGCGAACAAGTTAGTTGTCTGGAACGCTCTGATGAGAACACAGAGCCTACTGATGAAAATGTTGAGGAGGAACCTCTCAGTATCCGGTCTAGGAGGTCTAAATCTCCAGGTAAAGTCAAGTTAATTTGTCATTGTTTTTGAATATTTTTTTGATTCTGTAATTGATGCGCTTGTTGATCTAACAATTTTTTGTCATTTTGTAATTGATGTGTTTGTTGTCTGTTTGTTACCAGACCTTACTGCTAAGCCAGGAAAGAAAAGAAAGTGGTGTGGTATCGTCTGTGGCACCAAGTTGGCTAATTTGGTGCACAGTCTGGGGACCAAGATAAAGATTGAGTGCTCAGTGGAGGCCGATGGTCCAGTAAGTGAGAAAATTCGAAGTATGGTGACGCACTAAATTGGTGCGTGTGTTAGACAGAAAGTACCCATGTTAGCCACAACCTACACCGAGCTTGATCCGAAACACTGGGATATAGTTGTCAACTACCTGAGCGTAAGTCGATCACTGTTTCTTATATGCATTTCAAATAAGTATTTGTCTTATTTTTCTCACGAATTATGTGTGTAATTAACTTGCCAATTTTTTTTGCAGGCTCATTTCTTCCTACCAAAAGATGACACATTGCTATGTGCATTCATTAGTAGGAGTGCAAATAGCCGCTAAAAAGATTGGAAGTCTGATTGCCAAAGTCATTATCTGTTACATAGACCCAAGGTACCCAAAGAGTTCACGTACTGGAAGGAAGAATGGACCTGGCTTGTGAATCACTTTCAAGAACCTCTTCAGCAGGTGATATATTATTTAATAGGATCCGTTTTTTAATAGGATCAGTTTTATTCTATATGTTATTGATATAGTTAATTATTTGATTTTTATGAAGGTCTTTTCTCTAAGGATGAAGGATGCAAGGAACAAAAAGATGAACCACCGTTCGGGTAAAACTATATTCGGTATTCGATCTGTGAGGCACCTTCAGAAAGGACACAAAGCACCCCTCATTGCTACATATGCAGAAGTGTACTCTCAGGAGCCTGGAAGTGATGAAATCGTGGTAATTTTCTGAAACTATCTCTTCTATTTAATATCTTTATATATTAAATGGTGGAAATGTTACATATGTTCATGAATCGGAAGGATTATTCTTGTGTGAACTTGGACTGTTGATTAACAATGTGTCAACTTTATTTGTGCTTGTGTGAATACTGTTTCATATCACTGAGGATCAACTGAATGCATTTTACATGTAAAGTTTAACTTATTGTAGTTTTCTGAAGTTTATTTGCGTGTCATGTTTTTATTTATGATTTGAATTGGACGCGTACACAAGATAAAATGAACGCTGAATTGAAGCAGATAATGGATGAAATGTCTGATGACCCCAGCATAATCGCCGACCCCCTCCCCACTGATGTTCAGCTACAAATCATAACCAAAGCAGTCGGCCAGAAAAAGGGCACTCATATATCAGGAGTTGGAGGAACTATGAGGACGCCTCCTCGCCCCAGAGGTGGGGCGTCAACCCATGCACTAAATTAAGAACTTAATAGAGCGCGGGATGAACTTGAGAAAAAAGACGCTGAGTTTGAAGAGAGGCTGAAGGCACTAGAGGAAATGGTCCGAGGAGGTGGAGGGGGAACGCCAGTTGGGGGTAATGTCTCAGATGGTGCAAGCTTCGGGTTGGGGACTCTTTGAATTTGAAGAAAGCTGCTAAGGTTTTTTGAATATTGACTCTTGAACTTGGTTTTTTGGATGGTGACTCTTATGAACTTTTTTTTGGATGGTCATCAGTTGGCTTTATTTATGTACTGGATGTTGGTAATCTTTACCCTGTATATTTGGTTTGATGTTCTGGATGAAACAAGTTTCCAGTGTAATAGTATCAAATTCTGGTATTTGAATTTGTAAAATAGGTTTAATTTACGTTATATATTGCGACTGTAATGACATAAGAATTACCAAAAATTGAACTTACGTGACTGACAAATGATCACAATTTAACTTATGTGTCAGAATATTTGACACATAATACATAACTTCTCAAGTTACGCGGCTGCCATTGATCACAAATTAACCTATGCGACTGCATATTTGACACATAATACATAACTTATGCGTCTAAAATTGTACAATATGTACTTATGCGACTTATTTTCATGTCATGTGAAGGTTTCTGAATGTGGTATTACAGTACCTATGTGACAGCATCATGTCCTAATGCGGCCACAAGACCAAGTCACATAAGGTTCCTTATGTCACATGTGTATTTAGGTCAGTCGCCTGTGACCTTATGTTACCTGTCTTATGCGACTACTCTTATGCGACTGTATGTGGTCGCATAAAGTCTTATGCGACTGGAAACATCCTTACGCGACAAATTTGGGTCAGTGACAAAAGTGTCCATCTGGTGTAGTGCCTGTCTCGTATGTTAGCTAATGCGACGGTAATTGAAAAGTATGTTCAGTTTAAAATGTAGCATATGCCGTTAAAGAGTAAAATTCGTTCCAGTGATAATAGGACTAATTGAAAGCAATGCCGCATAAGCGATAAAGTTTATGCGACCGGCTTTCGGTTTCTAAGTCGCACGGACTTTACGCTACTAGGAAATTGTTACAAATTTTATGCGACGCGATGTATGTCTCATAAACGAAAAGTAGCTTTATGCGACGGAAAAAAAACATGGCATCCTAAACTTTATTCTGGCGTAGTGTAATGCAATGCAATACAATAATGTAAGTGTCGGTAGGGGGATGGACTCCGCGAAGACTTTAAAAGTCACATGTACATGAACCATATGTAATACAAGGTCGAGCTGTCTTAACATGTGCAATGTTTTTATATATATGGTTCCATTCATGAGGGCTTATAGCCCGAGTCAAATTCAAATCCCCTGATAACAGTGACACTTAGCTAGCCTAACACAAGTGTTTTATTGCACGCCCGTGTTTAATTATGACAACTTCTCTATGGCTGCTTATTGTCGATCGGTCTCAGTCTCACCCATCTGTAGCTTGCGGATTCATTCATATGAATCATGTGTTGTGGGTCAAGTATTGCGTACGCGTACGTAGTTACTCATGTTTCACGTTAGTTAATTACCACAAAAGGACAGATACATAATTGAATGTTCGACTTCTATATAATAGAGAAGTGGGAATCTGGACTACGTACCTTATTGAATTAGAGTTTAATAATTAGTTTACAAAATGATTTCTTCTATTGCTGCTCAGCTGCTAGTTTTGAATCCAATTCAATCATCACTCACATATAGATCGATTAGAACTAGATTTGAAGTTGTATTATTAAGGGGTGGTGGTGTATTTGAAGTTACACCAGGACGACATAGGCAGCGGTTTGTAGCTGTGCGGTGCCGCAGCAGCAGTGTCGACGTAAATGGCAAAGCTGAACTAGCTGTAGCAAGACGATCCGATGCAAATTACAAAGACTGTGCTTGGGATTACGACTACATCCAATCTTCTACTGGGAATGAGTACCTTGTATTATATGCATCGTCGTCCTATGTTCTCACTTTGCTTTATCATGCATCGCTTCCAAGCTCTTTACATCAATCAATTAATATTGTTTTTTTTCAGGGTGAAGGGTTCAAAATACAGAGAGATAAAATGAAACAGCGGGTGTTTGATATGATGGGATGCGTTTCAGACCGCTCAGAGCAACTTGAGCTGATTAATGACCTGAAAAGGCTGGGAGTGGCTTATCATTTTGAGAAAGAAATCAAAACCATACTAAACAAAATATACTACACAAACTATGTCTTTGATGAGAACTATGCAGATTTATATAGGACTGCTCTTGCATGCAGGCTCTTCAGACAACATGGTTATGCTGTCCCTCAAGGTATGAACTATCATAGATAATTTTATTTAAAGAGAGGAATGAGAACTTTTTTTCGGAATTTGAAAATTCAATTTTCACTTTTAAAAGTGTATCATCAGTTATTTTTCCAATGACACATGTTTCATGTGCATATTCAAAGTTGCATTTAATGCAAAGTTAATCAAGTTTGACTTTCCTTTTCGGACATGTGTTACATACACAGATTTAAAGATGTATCACGATTTAATGGTGAGATTTGGATTTTCACGTTCTTGAATTCTAAGTGATTCGTAACGGAGCGCTCCCCTAGTTAATTAGATATATATATATCAAAATATATCACCATCTGCATCAATGTTTAGACTTTAGATCGATGGTTTACTAAAACTATTGAGTTTTCCTGCAGATGTTTTAAAACCGTTTTTAGACGACACGGGCAAGTTCAAGTTGAGCCTTTGTGCAGATATCAATGGGCTGATAAGCCTGTACGAAGCATCATACTTAGCTACAGAAGGTGAGGCCATCATGGATGAGGCACGGGCTTTCGCTACTGTCAATCTCAGTAAAATCAACACGACAGATGCGTATCTCGATGTATTATCAGCTCGTGCTTTAGACATGCCTTTGCATTGGAGAACCGATAGGTCCGAAGCACGGTGGTTCATAGAACAAGCTTATGAGAAAAAACCCAATATGTCTCCACTTCTTCTCCAGTTTGCAAAGTTGGACTTCAACATAGTGCAGGCCAAGTATCTGGAAGAGCTCAGAGACTTAGCCAGGCATGATTGAAATTAATTCTATCAATGTCTTTTGGTTCGAACAAGCTAATAAGTTTTTAATTTTTGGGTGTGATAGGTGGTGGAAGAAGCTAGGATTCAAAAAGGACTTGAGCTTTGCTAGAGACTGTTTGGTGGTATCTTATCTTTGGGGTATTTTTGTCTCCCCTGATCCTCTGTATGAAACTTGTAGGAAAGCTTTAACCAAGATTACCGCCCTAATCTCAACTGTCGACGACATTTATGACTTATATGGTACTTTGGAAGAAGTAGAGCTCTTCACCGATGCTTTCCACAGGTTAGCGTTCCACTTGATACAATAATCGATTGACATGCTGTCGTCGGTTGTACTTCGGATCAGTAATTGTGTGTATCTTTATTTCATTTTCTTTACAGATGGGATATTAAAGGCATGGAACAACTTCCCCTTTATATGAAGAAATGTTACTTGGCATGTTTCAACTTCACGAACAAGATAGCCTACGATGTCCTATTCGAGAAGGGATCTGATGTCACATTTTATGTTAAAAAATCGGTACAACGTCGTTGACTTTTTTTTCGATTTCATTAATATAGGCATGGAATAAACAACCCAAACTCATGAAGTCGACTTCCTGATCATCGTAGAACGTCATTGAGGTTATGTTACTTATACGAACAAATGTTCCTTGTAAAACTAACCAATTGATTGTGACAGTGGAAGATTTTATCAATTGTTTTCATCAAGGAAGCACGGTGGTTCCACAGTGGTTACAAGCCGAGCCTAGATGAGTACATGAGCAATGCTTGGATTTCCATGGGATTCCCCATTGGCTTTTTACATGTTCACCTTTTCGATACAAGTCTACTAGTGGAAAAACAACTCCAGTATTTGGAAACTAATCCAGACATCTTAAAGTGGTCCTCCATTATTGCTCGCCTTTGTGATGATCTCGGAACTTCACCGGCTGAGATGATGAGGGGTGACACACCTAAAGCAATACAGTGCTACATGAATGATACTGGAGCTTCGGAAGACGATGCGCGTGAACATGTAAAGACTTTAGTTACAGAGGGATGGAAGAAGCTGAATGAATGTGTAATGGAAGAGAGAATACTTTCAGCAGCAGGAGTTGAGAGGCTGCTAAACTTGGTGAGAGCAGCTCATTGCTTTTACCAGCATGGGGATGGACATGGAAATCAGGATGGTGAGACCAAACATATCATGTCACAACTACTCTTTGATCCCATACCCTTGTAATTTGATGTCACATATGTTGTTCTTTCCAGAAATAATCAAATAACAAAAGCAGTAATTATGTTCCTTCTTAAATCATATAAGTATAAGCAAAATATGTAAGAGAGAGGATATAATAATTTTTCATTTCCAATATCTATCACATGTGACATATTAATCACTCTGATAAAAGTTTCATATCGTTACTACTAAAGCAAATTGTATTGATAATAGTCCAATAAGTCTTTTATAACAACACATATAGAGATTATAATTATTGATAATATTAGATATAGGGAAGCGCGGTTGAAATTTTTTCTTCATTTCAAGAACTTAAAAAGTTTTATCTGCACATTTAAATGTGCATTACCAAGGGACTGTGGTGTTAACATGTATCCAACTAGGAAAATGAAACTTGCTCACTTTGATTTGGACTAGATGCAACTTTGAATATTCAATTGGAATACGTGTCCGTACCATAATGAACTCGATTATACACTTTCAAAGTTGTACATAGGATTCCATATTCTCGAAATAAAGAGTGAGACTTAACGGATGGGGTTTGTAAAATAGCTTACTAACCCTAATGTACGTCTAGTGCAAGACTTGGCAAGTCCAGAGCCTGAGTTCCCATGTGTAAGATAAGTTTAGTTTAGAGCTGGGTCTTGGAGGAGTAGCTGCTCAGCAGTACTGATCTGCAAGGCTAAACACACTGTCGTTTACACTGGAGGGAAAGCTCAGTTTGGACATGATAGCGAAACGCAGGCGTTTCGGCGTGGAGCGCTTCAGGTAAGTGGGACGGTGTCGTATGGCTAAGGCACGAAGGATTTTCCTGATGGACGAGCCATCGTCATTTGGCAAAGAATAGAGTACAATTTAGTTAGACGACAACGTTTAGTTGAAGCGCGAGAACGGACTGAATTCAGCGTGGAACTGCGTCATTTTTGGTCGAGCTGGACTTCAGTACTTAAGCTCAGATCTGGGAAATGAAGGGTTCATTCGAATGAAATTGAGGCTTCTGCAATCCAAAGCGATTCTTGGAAGCTCGAGTGCGATTGAAGCTTGCGACGTTCTCTCCATTCACCCACTACTGCTCGTCGACTTGATTGATATTCGATTGAGGAATTGAAGCGCTGCACCTACGATTCTTCATCATCTGCGCAGCTAGGGCGTCTTGCTATTCTGGACGAATTCCGACGATGTGCTACCCTTCTCTGCTAATCAAGGAAGTCTTTTGACTCAACTAAAGGTGTTATCGTGGTTGATTTGGGATCCGGTGATTGTGAGGGTAGATTTAGGCCAAATCTTGCATATAGGTTGTGTAATCCGAAAAACCAAGCACATAATAACATTGTTCTCGAGTCTCCAAGAGGCTCACCAAGGAGTAGGCGTTGCTGCTAATTGGCAGTGACGTTCGAACTTTGTAAATCCTCTTGTTCTAGTTTAGGCTTTATTTCCACAATTGCCTAAATTGAACAATTGGACTTCAAGAATTGGATTTGTGCTTAAGGTTTGGGTAATTGAATTGAGTAATTGGTGAATCCTATCATTACAGGGTTGTTTTCATTGAATTGGAAAGGGGGGTTGTTTTCATTGAATTGGAAAGGGGTGAACGAGAGATGGTTGAACGGAAAAGGGAATGGGTTGTGAGTGGTTATTGCCTTAAAATAAGCATAGAGAGCATGTGCAGCCATGAAAAAATACAACCGTTGTTGTTAGCAATTATTACCTTAAAGGAAGCATAGAGAACAACAACTCCTCCTCAAGCAGATGCTGGAATTTTTCATGGCTGCAATATGTTATAAGCAGATTAGATGGGGACATGCGGATGTGCCATGCTGCTCAATTTTTTGTGTTGCTCGGTTTGGAATCTCATGTACTTTTAATAACAATGTCAGGACTAGTAAGAAGTCAGTTACTCAGTTGTTGTTAATTAAATGTTGCTCGGTTTATGGTTTGTTAAATGAGTTTTTTTTATCCAATAAAAAAAAGAGTTCTTTTTAGTGGAAATGATAATTATTGATGATTTTGATCATTGGACGCAGTTGGACAATGTAACTATATATCGTATATTAATAATGCTGAAATTGTGTGAACGGCGGCACAACCATATCAACTAGTTTATCCTCAATTGCATCATGTGAATCTCTCATGTATCAATCAATCAATTAATTACCTCTCGTACGTACTGGTCCTAGTTTGCGATCAAAACAGCTGAAATGATTTAAGAAACTGGTCCAACGTATGATAGTGCTTGTTCTCGAATCAAATTCGACAGGGGTAGGGGCGTAGTCTAGACTCTAGATTGATAAGGAAAGGATGCATATGTATTTATTGAGGCTGGTTAGATTATCAAGTATTTTAGTTCAGTGTTTCTTATGTAATTTGGCTACTGCGAGTGTTACCAGTTTGGCCGTTGATCTATTGTTTGTTAACAGTAATGAAAATGTGGTTGTTTCCTTGGTTACGTAACCTTTGGTTGGTGACAAAAATTATCTCAACTGGAGAAAATCCATGGAGATGACGCTGGGAATCAAAATGAAGTTAGGCTTCGTTCGTGGTGAATTTCCTAGACCTACAGATGCTTATCAAGGTGCTAATGCAATAATGTTGTGCTTTCTTGGATTATAAACACAGTCTCACAAGAAATCGGTTCCTCTTTGATTCATTCTACTGATTGTATGCATGCCTGGGAAGATCTAGCAGAACGTTTTTCAGACTCTAATGATTTTACTATATTCTCTATTCAACAAGAAATTTCTATGTTGATGCAAGAAGGTAAAAGCATCGCTCAATATTACGAGTTTTTTTAAAACTGACCCAATTGAGTTTGGCCATTTCAAAACTGACCCCCACGAGTTTTACATTTCAAAACTGACCCATTTTAATGAATCCGGATCCCCCGGGATCCGATTTTCTGTATTTTTTACAAAACTGGATCCTCATGATCTGGTGTTATGTGCGCGTTCGAATGAGAGAACTCCACGTGTTGAGTTTGCACATAACACCGGATCCTGGGGATCCGGTTTTGTAAAAAATACAGAAAATCAGATCCTGGGGATCCGGTGTTTCAAAAATACAGAAAACTGGATCCCGGGGATCCGATTTCATTAAAAATGGGTCAGTTTTGAAATGTGAAACTCGAGGGGGTCAGTTTTGAAATGGCCAAACTCAATTGGGTCTGTTTAAAAAAACTCCAATATTACAACAAATTGATTCAACATTGGGGGTGATGAAGAAGCCCTATTTGAGGAGATTGCCTGTGAACTTGGTTCAAGGTGTAAAGCAAAAAGGTGCTCTAATGACAGGAAAATGAGAGACAGAAGGATGAAATTTTTTATGGGTCTCAATGAGGTCTATATCACATCTAGATCTAACATTCTTCGGATGAAGCCTTCTCCATCTCTAAAGGAGTGTTACAAGCAGTTGATTCAAGATGAAAATCAAAGAAAATCCAAGAAAGAGACTATGACAGAAATATTAGCCTTGTATGTTGGTCAGTCCCTGCTCCTTCTCTTGGGGGAGGTCAATACAGAACTGAAAAGTACTGAAAAGTAAATGGGGTTGGTTGTGGTTTTAGTACTGAAAAGTAAATGACTGAAAGTAAGGAGAATAAATACAGAACTGAAAGTAAATACTGAAAAGTAAAGTGCTGGAACAGTCGAGTTCAATATCAACCGCAAACACACTTTTGGTTTGTCGCACGCTGTATTTCAAGCGCAATACGTGCCAAACTTATGTTGGATTGATGTTGAACAAGTCTGTAGTGAAAGTAAAGTGCGGAAATGTAAATACTGAAAGTAAGTGCGGAAATGTAAAGACTGAAAGTAAGTGCGGAAATGTAAAGACTGAAAGTAAGTGCGGAAAGTAAATTACTGGAACAGTCGAGTTCAATATCAACTGATCAACATACTTTTGGTTTGTCGCACGTTGTATTTCAAGCGCAATAAGTACCAAAGTTATGTTGGATTGATATTGAAAGCGTCTGTAGTAAGCGGAAATGTAAAGACTGAAAGTAAATGACTGAAAGTAAAGTACGGAAAGTAAGGTTAGGTACTGAAAGTAAAGTTAGTGACTGAATGTAAAGGTACTGAAAAGTAAACAGTTGATATTGAGACTGAAAGTAAAGTGACAAGTTGTGTTTTAATTAAGGGAAAGGATTCTGTTTTTAGGGGCCTTGTATCATAGTTCCGTTCATCATTGACCTCTAATGATCATACTAAGTGTTCAAAGATGTATCAAGGCCATTTCTAGCACTCGACTTGCCACACCGTCTAGTCCTTTTCAAGACATAGAGCACTTGTTCTAGTTAGGCTAATTCCTCCTTTCGAAGTATCTTAGCTTATGTGCATCCACTTGATCAATCATTTTCGATCAACCAAGTGGTGTTTTAAAAAGGTAGAACTCCATGGAAAAGCTTTGCTCTTTCGAGCCTCCACTTAACCATGTATGTTCACGAACCCCATGGAAGAGTTTTGCTCTTTCGAGCCTCCACTCAACCATGAATGTTCTAACCTAGTATATGGCACATAGAACAAGTTTGAACACAAAGAAGCACTAAGAAAAAGGGTCTAAAACGGTTTTATGATACAAGCACACCCCTTCAACCGAATGAAGGGTTTAGCTACGAGTATCCATAGAAGTGGATACCATAGCTAAGTGCTTAAAAAAGTAAATGGTTTTCGGTTTTGAAAGACAAAGAAAGTAAAGGATTTTGGAAAGTAAAAACTCAAGAACAACAAGAGTACTCAAGAACCAACAAGAGTACTCAAGAACAAGTAAATCTAAGACAAGAAAAGTAAAGAGAGGGCTCGGTTTTGGACAAGAGGGCTCTCGGTTTTGGACAAGAAATAAAGAGAGAATAAGATCAAGAACACACTCAAGAACAAACAAGAGCTTTTGATATCAAGAACAAGTGTTTTCAAGGATTTGTGAGTACAAAAACTAGAGAGATAAGTAACCAAGGATTGTGGATTCTAAGGACAAGGATATGGATTGTGTCAAGGAGATATGTTTCAAGGAAGGTTCTTCCTCCTTTTATAGCCAAATGTGGCGGTTTAGAGGTGGTAGTGGAGTGGGATATTTCCTCCCAAAAGCCTTCGGTTCTCCCTCAACTCCGGTTAGACTTTGGTTTGCTCTTCGGTTGGACTTGTTTGACACCAAAGGGTGCACAAGCCTTGCACATGGGCGGCTATGGAGTGGATTGAGCCAAAGGGCATCCACTTGAGTTCTTGATCTTTGTTGAGGCTTGGAACAAGTCATTGGGACTTAGTTGTGGCTTAGTTTCTTCCCAAAGGTCAACCGAAGTGAATAGTATGCCCAACCGCGAAATAAGTAGTTTGGATTTAGTTGGACTTCCCCGAAATGTGGCCGGAGCAAGAAATGACCGGAGCATGGTGGTGATCGGAATTGGCTTGATCGGAGGCTCGTCGGAAGCTCGTCGGAGCTTGGCCGGAGCTTGGCCGGAGCTGCCGAAATCTTGGCCGGAGTAGATTGGGTCGACGACCGGTGATTCTGAATGAGAAGATCAATACAAGCATGTTTCGTCAAGGAAGTTAAGCCGGATTTTGGCCGGAGAATGGCCAAAATCCCAAAACATTCAAAATTGTCCTTGATTTGTCTTGACCGGGCTCGGGTCCTTTGCCTTACGTTCTTGTCCAAACGCCGATGGTTCTAGCCTTTTTGAGCGATTTGAGTCCAGGTCCATGAAGGTTGTTAAGGTTGAATTTGATCGTAGCATGGTCGTGTCCTTGAATGGCCTAGAACGTAGTCCCTTGGCCTAGGATGGCTTGAATTGTGGACCTTGCGTTCCTATCCTTTTGAGTGTTGATTTGGAACGACATTCTTCATAGAAATCGAGTGCTCGAGGTTGATTTGCTAGAACGCCGTCGGAAATAGGTCGTGGCTTGTAGTGAAGCTCGCGTTTGGCTTTGGTCTACCGGGCTCGGCACAGGCGCTCGGGCGCACTCGGCACTCGAGCTCTCGGCACTCGGGAATTGGTTCCCGGCACTCCCGGCACTAGGGCCCGTCACCTCTCGGCAGGGACCTGAGGTCCTCGTTACGGGCTCCCGGGCGCGTCCGGCATTTCCAGGACGCGGCCCGATATTTCTCGGTCCCGGCTGGGCTCTCTTGGTCCGTTCTTGCCATGATTTGACTTGTAATCCATTTTTAGCTTTAAGAATCCTTTTTTAGCTCGTTTCTTCTCTAAACCTCAAAATAGCCCGTAGAACAAAAGTGGAACTAACAAGTAAAAGTTGATAAGACAAAGTGTCTAATTTGGTGGGTTTAACTATCTTAATGAATCATATAAATATGGTCCATCAGATCACCCCACACTTATACTTGTTCGTCCCGAACAATGCTATTCGAAAGAGGAACACAAAATCCAAGTAAACTTTAAATAAGAAAGTGAGAATGTGGGACTAGATTCATCCTATCCATGCAATACTTACTTGTTACCAAACTAAACCGTGTAAATACTTAGAAGAAACTTGATACTTGTACCTTCGAGCCGATATGCAAATTAATTCGGATGTTTCGGGAGATAGCCCTTTTCGAGTGTTTTATTGCACGCGCGTGTTTAATTATGACAATTGTTCTCTATGGCTTAATTATTGTCTGTCTCACCCACGTGGAGAGCTTGCTGATTCATTCATATGGAATCATGTGTTGTGGGTCAAGTATTGCGTACGTAGTTACTCATGTTTTACGTTAATTACCACAAAAGGACAGATACGTACTTGATGTTCGACTTCTATAAAATAGAGAAGTGGAATCTGGACTACGTACCTTAATATTATTGAATTAGAGTTTAATTAGTTTACAAAATGATTTCTTCGAATGCTCAGCTGCTAGTTTTGAATCCAATTCAATCATCACTCACATATAGTAGATCGATTAGAACAAGATTTGAAGTTGTATTATTCAGGGGTGGTGGTGTATTTGAAGTTGTTACACCAGGACGACATAAGCAGCGGTCTGTAGCTGTCAACAATGTCGTTGATGTAAATGGCGAAGCTGAACCAGCTGTAGCAAGACGTTCTGATGCAAATTACACAAAATGTGCTTGGGATTACGACTACATCCAATCTTCTACTCGGAATAATGAGTACCTTGTATTATATGCATCGTCGTCCTTCGTTCTCACTCCTACTTTATCATCTTGAAGCTCTTTACATCAATTAGGATCGTTTTTTTTTCCAGGGTGAAGGGTTCAAAATACAGAGAGATAAGATGAAGCATCGAGTATTTGATATGCTGGGATGCGTTTCAGACCGCTCAGAGCAACTTGAGCTAATTAATGACCTGAAAAGGCTGGTAGTGGCTTATCATTTTGAGAAAGAAATCAAAACCATACTAAACAAAATATACTACACAATAAACTATGTCTTTAATGATGACAAGTCGGCACTAGATCATGATGCAGATCTATATACGACTGCTCTTGCATGCAGGCTCTTCAGACAACATGGTCATGCTGTCCCTCAAGGTATATGAACTATCAGAGATAATTTTATTTAGAGAGAGGAATGGAAACTTCTTCTTTTTTCGGAATTTGAAAATTTAATTTTCACTTTTAAAAGTGTACCATCTGTCATTTTTCCAGTAACACATGTCTCATGTGCATATTTAAAGTTGCATTTAATGCAGAGTCAATCAAGTTTGACTTTACTTTTTGGAAATGTGTTACATACAGAGATTTAAAGATGTATCACGATTTAATGATGAGATTTGAGTTTTTAAGTTTTTGAATTCTAAGTTATTCGTAACGGAGCGCTCCCCTAGTTAATTAGATATTTATCAAAATATATCACCATCGATCTGCGTCAATGTTTAGAATTTAGATGGTTTACTGAAACTATTGAATTTTCCTGCAGATGTTTTAAAACCGTTTTTAGACGACACGGGCAAGTTCAAGTTGAGCCTTTGTGCAGATATCAGAGGGCTGATAAGCCTGTACGAAGCATCATACTTAGCTACAGAAGGTGAGGCCATCATGGATGAGGCACAGGCTTTTGCTACTGCCAATCTCAGTAAAATCAACACGGCAGATGCGTATCTCGATGTATTATCAGCTCGTGCTTTAGACATGCCTTTGCATTGGAGAACCGATAGGTCCGAAGCACGGTGGTTCATAGAACAAGCTTATAAGAAAAAACCCAATATGACTCCACTTCTTCTCCAGTTTGCAAAGCTGGACTTCAACATAGTGCAGGCCAAGTACCTGGAAGAGCTCAGAGACTTAACCAGGCATGATTGAAATTAATTCTATCAACGTCTTTCGGTTCGAACAAAGCTAATAATTTTTGGGTGTGATAGGTGGTGGAAGAAGCTAGGATTCAAAAAGGACTTGAGCTTTGCTAGAGACGGTTTGGTGGTATCTTATCTTTGGAGTATTTTTGCCTCCCCTGATCCTCAGTATGAAACTTGCAGGAAAGCTTCAACAAAGATTATCGCCCTAATCTCAACTGTTGACGACATTTATGACTTATATGGTACTTTGGAAGAAGTAGAGCTCTTCACCGATGCTTTCCACAGGTTAGCGTCCACTTGATACAATAATCGATTGATGTACTGTCATCGGTTGTACTTCGAATCAGTAATTGTGTGTGTATCTTTATTTTGTTTTCTTTACAGATGGGATATTAAAGGCATGGAACAACTTCCCCTTTATATGAAGATATGTTACTTGGCATGTTTCAACTGCACGAACAAGATAGCCTATGATGTACTATTCGAGAAGGGATCTGATGTTACATCTTATGTTAAAAAATTGGTATAACATCGTTGACTCTTTTTTTCTATCAATTTCATTAATATAGGCATGGAATAGAGACAACCCAAACTCATGATATATGCATCTTAGGGATTTGAACAGTCGACCTCCTGATCATTGTAGAACGTCATTGAGGTTATGTTACTTATACGAAAAAATGTTCCTTGTAAAACTAACCATTTTGATTGTGACAGTGGAAGATTTTATCAAGTGTTTTCATCAAGGAAGCACGGTGGTTCCACAGTGGTTACAAGCCGAGCCTGGATGAGTACATGAGCAATGCTTGGATCTCGGTGGGAGTCCCCATTTGCTTTGTACATGTTCACCTTTTCGATACAAGTCTACTAGTGGAAAAACAACTCCAGTATTTGGAAACTAATCCAGATATCTTAAAGTGGTCCTCCATTATTGTTCACCTTTGTGATGATCTCGGAACTTCACCGGCTGAGATGATGAGGGGTGACACACCTAAAGCAATACAGTGCTACATGAATGATACTGGAGCTTTGGAAGACGTTGCGCGTGAACATGTAAAGACTTTAGTTACAGAGGGATGGAAGAAGCTGAACGAATGTGTAATGGAAGAGAGGATACTTTCAGCAGTAGGAGTTGAGAGGCTGCTAAACTCGGTGAGAGCAGCTCATTACTGTTATCAGCATGGGGATAGACATGGAAATCAGGATAGTGAGACCAAACATCTCATGTCACAACTACTCTTTGATCCCATACCCTTGTAATTTGTTGTCACATATGTTGTTCTTGCCATAAATAATCAAACAACAAAAGCAGTAATTATGAGACTAAAATGATCCTTCTTAAAGGGAAAAGATCAAGTGAGAAGTGATACACTACACCATTTTACACCATATACGACTGTCATTGCGTATGTCGTATATGCAGTAGTCACATAAGCCCACCTACACGACAGTGTTTGCTATGTCGTTTCAGATGGTGTCGTGTAAGAAAATCCTACGTGACACCCGTAAAATGACATAGCAACGCGTGTCGCATATGAATACTTACCCGACACCATCTAAAAAGACACATCAAACACTGTCGTGTAGGTGTACTGATGAGACGTATTTATACGACTCATTAAGTCACTAATACCCACCATTTACGGCATTTAATCATGAGAGCATATACTTGTTAATGTCATTTTGCATTTCAGGGCCTTTTGAAGACTAAAGAGGAAATGAGCTTAAGAATGGCATTTTAGGCCATAAATACATCACGAGGTGTTATGGGCATAAAATGGGGCCAAGAGATCGAGTTTGAACCTTAAGAACTTCATCCGGGACTTAGGGACTCAATTCCGGATTTTGGACCAAAAAGTGGAGGACCGAGACCCTATCTTTAAGGACCTTCACGAGCCTAAAGCGTCCACACAAAGGACCAATTTCAAGGTCCTAAGGCCAAGTCCATATGTCCATGAAGGTTTTGGTTCCAAGAGCCCGGTCAAAAGACTTGCCTAAGGCTAATCTAAAACGTCCCCAAGTACCGAGCACGCTCAGGCCAAGAACCGGAGGACTGGTGCAGAACCGCCCAAATCTGTCCGAGATGCCTACTTTGACGACCTCCCGAGCTTCAATTCCTATTCAAAAGTCTGGTTTCAAGAGCCTAACATCAAGAGCAAGTGTTAAGCTAGGTCTATGACCCAAATTCCCGGCCAAATCCATGTCCGAGGTCGGTGCAAAACAGCCTCAAAGTTCGGACTAAATCAGCCAAAACCGGAACCTATTCTAGACTAAGTCTGGAGGTTCGGACTCCAACTTTGAGGGCTTCCCGTGCCTCATATGCCCATTCAATGGACTCATTTCAGTGCTCTAGCACCAAGACCACATGTTGAACTTATATTCATGCCCTTGAACCCGGCCAAAAGCTCACTCCAAGCCGGACTAATCCACCTCCAAAGTGGCGGACTCAATCAGCAACCAAAACCGGAAGGCCTGTACTGCCATGTTCAAGGCTTCGAATGGACCTCCAAATGGGCTTGTTTCCCAAGGACAAAACCCAAAATGGAAAGTCAAACACTCCCTTGACTTTCTCGGCTCGTTACCCCATGTGCCACGTCATCATTTCGTGTGGTTTTGCCACTCCAAAGTGGCTATCGGCACACCCTTCATGCCCAAAATGGAAAGTCGGTTTAGGGCTTGCTAATGCCAATTTTCTTGTGCCAATCCAAGGTCTAGATCCTTCCACATTGCCCTATAAAAGGAGGGCCTTGGATCATGTAATGATATTCGAAATTTACCCTAAAATTCCTTGCTTGTTACTCTTGTCATTTGGCTTGAAGAAATCCAACTTCTCTCTACTCCTTCTCTTTACTTTTTACGCATTTTGTTATTGTTTCCTACACATTTTGGGTAGGATCTTGCTGATTCCGATTGTGAAAACCTTAGCCCTTGTGTTCTCATTATGAACATGAGTGGCTAAAACCCTCATAATTCGGTTTGGGATCCCCTTAATGTTGTAGCAAGGCTTTGAGACCTTGATCTTAATGCTTCCTTGTATTCATTTGCTAGTCATGTGCCAATGGTTTGGGAATGAATACCTAGGTTAAACTAATGGTTCGAAAGGCCTAGGTTTAGCCATGTGGTTTCAATACCTCCATTGTACTTGTTGTCATTGAAAAATGAGCAAGTTTTAGCACCTAGTCTAGTACGCCTTAAAATGGTTACGAAACTTGTTTGTACTAGAAATCCAAGTCTCGAAAGGGAATGGATTGTGGTGTATGCGCTCTAACGAGCCTTACTTTAGGGTTTTTCTCTTGAAAAAGAACTAACCCACACTTATGGATACAAGGATTGATCATTAGAGGTCTATGATGAGTTGAGCTATAACAAAGGCCCCTAGACCGAATTCCATTCTATTTGATCACATCTTTTGCTATTTACTTTGCACTTGTACTTACTTTACAAAAACCACTTTCAAAACCCCAAAAACTTGTATTACTTTCCTTTACATTTCGCACAAAGAGCAATGAGTATTTGATCTATCTCCCTTGGGTTCGACCCCTACTTCCCACCTTACTATTCTATAGTAAAGTAGAAGATAGTGGATTATAAATTTAAAGTTGATTTGCACACTACGACATTGTGCACGTCATGTACATACGAGACATACGCTAAAGCGGCACATCGAATGATGTCCCTTAAGAAGACATGTTTGAAATTTTTGGCACCGTACTTTTTGAATAATAAAGCCAACGAGGGGCATTTACTGTGTCGTACATTTGTTCAGTCAACCACTTTCCACTTATACGACTGTATGAGACAATAACTGTCGTGTAAGATAATCACATTTAATGAACAAATCAGATCTCCTCTTCATCTCTTCCCAGTAGCTGCTGAACAATATTCTCTGCACATTCTCAGCACATTCCCATCTCGGAAAAGTAAAGTTTCTCGTTCCCATTTTGTTTTTAATCTTCCAATATGTTGTAGTTTATATGTATATGTTGTTTATACCCATATATAAAGTGTAAAATGGTGTAGTGGAACTCATGAAGTTTGTTATGCTTGTAATAGATTTGCTAATGGAGCTTGATACTTCATAGTTGTTGTGTGAGAGTACACAATATTGAGGATTCCATTTTTGATCTATAAGGTTCCTTAGAGCTTTAGATAATACTGGTGAGAAATTATTGAATTTCCAAAACAATTTGCAAGCTTTAGTATGGACTATTTCCTATATATGATCTTTTTGTGAAACATTTGCTCATAAATAATGGATTAACTTTATGTGTGTGCTTCTCCTTGTATCTTCAGGCACATATGGATAAAAGTTAGATGGAAATGAATAGATGTTCTAAACAATACTACGAAGGGATTAAAAAATTTATTGGCTTTGTGAACGACAATAGGGTTGACCACCCTTTGCATATATACCCGTGTAGACGTTGTAAGTTGCGTAAACCAAAGATTACATTGGGTGAAATAAAAGCACACTTGATACGACATGGGATGAAGCAAGACTACATCATATGGACATTACACGGGGAAGTTGATGATAGACCTCCATTGCCATCATTATATACAAAAAGGCGTCAATACCTTATGCAAATGAATGAAGAATCAAGCTTCCAATACTCTAGTGGCAGCCAATATGAAAATCCAACCATGGAAATGTTGGATGATGCTTTTCCTTTTCGAGTCGACTATGAGACGGGTGTATATGATGATATGTTGAATGAGGACAATACTGATCCTTTTGGGAAGGAGGCTTATGATAAGTATCGTACACTTGTAGCCGAAGCCCAGACTCCTATATACAGTGGTAGTGACATAACAGTATTAGAGGCCATTTTAAAAGCAATGCAAGTTAAGGTTGCCAATCAATGGTTGATGGACCAAAATTATACGAATCATAAACACAGTATAACCCCCTTATTTAGACATTTTGTCTATTTAACTTTTGCTTGTTAGTTCAGATATATTTTTGCAGGGTAATTCAGAGCTTAGAGAGAATACACATTAAAGAGGAGCTTTTAGAGCAGAAAAGATGTTACGAGTCAATCCAAGGTCAAGATCATATGCCGACTGAAGAAATATCAAGGATCCTGACGTTGAATCACTCATAACAAATTAATCAGAAGAATCAGGAGAGGAATCAAGACAGTCCGGGGAAGAAACACATTGACAGTTTTGTGAAAAGACTGCACAAAACTATACAAAACTCGCACATGGGCAAAGTGACCGGCCACTTGTTGAAGAGGTGACCAAGGGAGGAGCTCCTCCCCTTCCACCACCGGCAACCGGCGGCTCCTCCTCCCTTGACCGGCGGCTTTTGGGCTCCTCCACATGTCTCCTCCTCCTTCCTCCTCTCCTCCTCCCTTGGATCAAAAACACATGTTTCCATCTCCACCACCTATCTCCTCCCATTTTGGCTATAAAAGGAGGAGCTCGTCCCCTCATTTGTATCATCAATAATCATCCATAAGCAATTCACTTCTCTCTCTAAAAGTTATGTAATTGTAAGTTTGGCTTTGGAAATAAAGGATAGCTCCCTTGGCGCTTCAACGGTTGTAAGTATTATTTCTAGTATTTATTCAACTGTTTTTATTTCCTTAGTTATAATGTTTAGCGTGATGAATAGTAGCTAAACTAGTAGTTCGGTCTAAGGGGCGCACTTGTATTATAAAATGTTTTAGACTATTAACTTAGCGTCTCTCCTTAGTATTCAAAACTTATTCTATGTGCCATATATTCGGTTAGAACGTCCAAGGTAGAGTGGATGCTTGGAATGGCAAAACTCTACAGCGGGGTTCGTAAACTTGTACGGATAAGTGGATGCTTGGAATGGCAAAGCTTATCTGAGAAGTTTGACTTATCTTAAACACCATTTGGTTGATCGGGAATGATTGATCAAATGGATGCACATAGGCTAATATAATCGGGAATGGAGTATTAGTCTAAATAGAATAAGTGCTCTACGTCCTTGGAATAGGCTAGACAGTGTACGCAAATCGAGTGCTTGGAATGGCCTTGATACACCGTTTGAATACTTAGTAGAGTCGCTAAAGGTCAATGATAAACATGATATAATACAAGGCCCCTGAAACCGAACGCTTTCCTTTAATTATAAATTACAATTTACTTTCCAGTACTAAAACCAACCAACCAATCAATCAATCAATCACTTAGCTGGTAGCTTTAAAACCAACCAACCGACCTAAAACACGCTCTCTCGCTGGACAACCCCCTCAAAGAACATCTATTCCCCTGATTCCCTTGGGTTCGACCCCTACTTACCACTTGCTACCCAGTAGTATAGTTGCGAGTAGCGGACTATTATAAATTTATTCTTGACGTTTGCACATAACGACTGTGCATCCATCAAAATTGGCACCTTTGTCGGGGAATCAGTCGTCGGATAGTTGTTCTTTCCCTCCCCTTTCTTTTTCTTTCTTTTCCCTATGTCATCACCCATTACGCATGCATGGACAACACGATTTCTGCCCCTGTTCGGAGGAACGGAGGGAGAAGACCCTGTACAGCACTGCCAAAACTTCCACCACGTCTGCCACCACATCAAACCTGAGAACGAAGTATTAGAGGAATTTAAGCTGAAATGCTTCAAATTCTCTCTAACCGACTTCGCCACGATATGGTACTACACATCCTCCGCTTGCAGTGCAGAACGTTTCGTAGACCTCTGCGTTCCGTTCCTGAAAGAATTCTCCCCACCATCTTTACGCCAAGAAACCCGTGAGAAGATCATGAGCCTTCATCAATCCCGGGATGAGACTTTGGACGAATACTACATGAACTACGATGCCATCGTCTCAAGCTGCCCGCACCATGGATTTACGAAGAAAGTTCTTCTCCAAAAATTTCTTCGTGGGATGAGGGCCGAAGAGCTGGGAAGAGTTAACGAAGCTATGAGAAGGTCTGCCACAAACTTCACCGTTGCAGACATGTGGTGCCTTATAATCGGCCTGGCCGCTGCCACAAGACGAGTACCCCAAACTGACGAGGAAATGCAGACAGAAGAAGCTGACCCAGAGGCTGAAGAAGAAGAAACCACCGAACCGTCGGAAGAGACTCCTGAACCGTCTGAAGAATCAGACATGGAAAGCACCGGAAGCAACGAAGTAGGAGTCCAGAACACCACTGACGAGCTGCCCAAGCCATACCCGACTATCATTACCCAGGCAGCTGAAACTATCTACGACCAGTTCCTCACAACCCAACATAACGAGGCATAACCAAGCCTCATGAGGCTTTCCCGACTTTTCCCCTTAATCAATGAGCAAGTCGCAGCAAACTATGCGATCAATGAAGAAGCTCAAAGGAGGATGGGAAAAGAACCTCTGCAGAATGACCCCTCGATGGAACATTGTTATGCCGCAACCGGACTAGGCAGTCCCAAATACAAAAACTTCGAAAGGCTAGTAGTGAAAGGTCCCTCACCCCCTCCGGGGTATTAGAAGGAAAAAATCCCGAAACAAAGGAGTCCTGACCAGAACACAACATCCGGCAAGAAGTCAAGAAGAAGCAACACTGGAACGGTGGCGAAGTTTGACTTGAGCCACCCATGGGACCCAAACCAGTAATCCACAACGAGGTACTGTCGAGTTAACGACGTTAAACAAGTGCACTGGTCGGGAGGTAACCCGACACTATCTTACTTTTCAGCACTTTAATTTCTGTCATTTAAATTCAGTATTTAGTTTTAAGCTTGCATGACTTTTGAACTAAGGCACGCCTTCGTTCAAAAGTGGGGGGGTGAGAACCACCTGTGTACATAAATAACATGCAGCTGTTTTTCTTTTTTAGTAATAGTATCTTTTTGAAAATATGAACTTAAGAATGTGAAAAAGATAAATCATAATTCATGCATTAACCTTGTGAAAATTCAACTGTTTAAAAACTTAGAATGTAACTTTCCATTTGTCCTTTGTGCTGAGATAACTAGGGATGTGGAGTTGACATAAACTGCCCTAGAAAGGCTTGGCAAGCAATCAAAGGATCAGATCAAACTATATGGTTTTTGAAGTCAGTGGAGGCTGCACTTCGGGTTTTCAATGAAGATTGAAGTCATCTCCGCCACGCAGTGTTTATGCAAAAGGCGAGGACGGGAATCAGACCATTCTATCTCCGGTCAAAGTAGCCGAGAAAATAGATGAGCGACCCTCATCTTGACCCGCACGAAACGACAGTCAAAGTAGCCGAGAAAATAGATGAGCGACCCTCACCTTGACTTGCGCGAAACGGCAAAAACGAGAGGAGCGGGGAGGTAATTCCATAGGCTTGCGGGCGATGATTGGACCTCCCAAAAAGGCTGAGAAAATGGACTTGCAAAGTCACAAAAAGGCGAAAAGCTCGAAGAAGCAAATCAAGATGCCAAAGGCCCAAAATTGTGAAGGTTTTAACCGAACAAAAAAGTGAAGTACTCAAAGAGTCAAATCAAATGCCAAAGACCGATTCACTACAAAAGCAGTCCCTCGACAAAAGAAAATCAAAGTACTCAAACCATTGAAACCCGAACCGAATCACGTGCTAGAGAAAGCTACCAGAAAACCATATAGTGCGAGACGATCCCGAGATTGCAGTCCAGGAGCCTAAAAAGGGCTATCTCCCGAGACATCCAATATAATTTGCATCTCAGCACGGAGGTACAAGTATTAAGTTTCTTCTATTTATTTACGCAGTTTAATTTGGTAATAAGTAAGCAATGCATGAATTAGGATAGATCGAGTACCACAGTCTAATTTTCATATTTCAAAGCCAACTTATAGTACATCCCTTTAATAGCATTGTTCGGGACGAACAACTAAAAGTGTGGGGTGATCTGATGGACCAAAATTATACGAATCATAAACACAGTATAACCCCCTTATTTAGACATTTTGTCTATTTAACTTTTGCTTGTTAGTTCAGATATATTTTTGCAGGGTAATTCAGAGCTTAGAGAGAATACACATTAAAGAGGAGCTTTTAGAGCAGAAAAGATGTTACGAGTCAATCCAAGGTCAAGATCATATGCCGACTGAAGAAATATCAAGGATTCTGACGTTGAATCACTCATAACAAATTAATCAGAAGAATCAGGAGAGGAATCAAGACATTCCGGGGAAGAAACACATTGACAGTTTTGTGAAAAGACTGCACAAAACTGTACAAAACTCACACATGGACAAAGTGACCGGCCACTTGTTGAAGAGGTGACCAAGGGAGGAGCTCCTCCCCTTCCACCGCCGGCAACTGGCGGCTCCTCCTCCCTTGACCGGCGGCTTTTGGGCTCCTCCACATGTCTCCTCCTCCTTCCTCCTCTCCTCCTCCCTTGGATCAAAAACACACGTTTCCATCTCCACCACCCATCTCCTCCCATTTTGGCTATAAAAGGAGGAGCTCCTCCCCTCATTTGTATCATCAATAATCATCCATAAGCAATTCACTTCTCTCTCTAAAAGTTATGTAATTGTAAGTTTGGCTTTGGAAATAAAGGATAGCTCCCTTGGCGCTTCAACGGTTGTAAGTATTATTTCTAGTATTTATTCAACTGTTTTTATTTCCTTAGTTATAATGTTTAGCACGATGAATAGTAGCTAAACTAGTAGTTCGGTCTAAGGGGCGCACTTGTATTATAAAATGTTTTAGACTATTAACTTAGCGTCTCTCCTTAGTATTCAAAACTTATTCTATGTGCCATATATTCGGTTAGAACGTCCAAGGTAGAGTGGATGCTTGGAATGGCAAAACTCTACAGCGGGGTTCGTAAACTTGTACGGATAAGTGGATGCTTGGAATGGCAAAGCTTATCTGAGAAGTTTGACTTATCTTAAACACCATTTGGTTGATCGGGAATGATTGATCAAATGGATGCACATAGGCTAATATAACCGGGAATGGAGTATTAGTCTAAATAGAATAAGTGCTCTACGTCCTTGGAATAGGCTAGACAGTGTACGCAAATCGATTGCTTGGAATGGCCTTGATACACCGTTTGAATACTTAGTAGAGTCACTAAAGGTCAATGATAAACAGGATATAATACAAGGCCCCTGAAACCGAACGCTTTCATTTAATTATAAATTACAATTTACTTTCCAGTACTAAAACCAACCAACCAATCAATCAATCAATCACTTAGCTGGTAGCTTTAAAACCAACCGACCTAAAACACGCTCTCTCGCTGGACAACCCCCTCAAAGAACATCTATTCCCCTGATTCCCTTGGGTTCGACCCCTACTTACCACTTGCTACCCAGTAGTATAGTTGCGAGTAGCGGACTATTATAAATTTATTCTTGACGTTTGCACATAACGACTGTGCATCCATCAATGGTCGGATAAGAGTTTAAATGATCATCTACGACTGTGTAAAGAAATACTTCCTCGGGAAAAAAACTTCCCTAGTTGTTATCGAGATGTAAAAAAAACTTTTGAAGAACTTGGGTTTGGGTTACGAGACTATACATGCATGCGAGCATGGTTGTATGTTGTTTTACAAAGAAATGAAAGACCTTCAGAACTGCCTCGTGTGTAATGAAGCGAGGTATGATGATACACGTTCCAAAGCTCCAAAGAAGGTGGTTAAGTACTTTCCTTTAACTCCAAGGTTACAGCGTTTATACATGTCACCACACATTGCAAAAGAAATGCGATGGCATGAGGAAAGAGATGTTGGTGAAGGTGATTATCTTAGGCACCCTGCAGATGGAGATACATGGCAAACTTTTAATAGGGAATTCCCAGATTTTGCAAATGAGAGGCGAAATGTGCGGCTCGGTTTATCAACTGATGGGTTTAACCCTTTTGGAGCATCGGGACTATCTCACAGTACTTGGCCTATTGTGGTCATTCCTTATAATTTGCCACCTTTGATGTGTATGAAAAAAGAGTTCAACATTCTCACTTTGTTGATATCTGGTCCTAAATCTCCTGGAAAGTGTTTGAACGTATTCATGAGACCATTAATCGATGAGTTGAAGATGTTATGGGATGTTTGGGTTCTCACTTATGATCGTCACGATGGATCTTCATTTATGATGAAAGCAACAGTAATGTGAACCATAAGTGACTTTCCGGGTTTGGGTATGCTCGGTGGCCTGAAGAGTAAAGGCTACAAAGCGTGTCCATTATGTTTAGATGAAATTGATGCTACCCATTTATGTGGTAGAATGTCGTATCAAGGGCACCGTAGGTGGCTTCCAAGTACTCACCCTTGGAGAAATGCAGCTCAAAAATTTAATGGTGCAGTTGAGCATAGGGATGCCCCTTCATCCATTTCTGGTTCACAAATTCTATATGAGATACTTCGTCATGAATTCCTGACACTTAGCCTGCATCCAAAGTTTAAGTCTAGAGGCACTTCAGAGAGGCTTTGTTGGACACACAAAACTATTTTTTATGAGTTGCCTTATTGGGAAACTTTTAGTCAGCCATATTCACTCGATGTCAAGCACATCGAAAAATATGTATTTGATAACATAATTGGCACGGTACTTGGAATTGAAGGAAAAACCAAGGACGATCCAAAAGCACGGGCAGGTTTGCAGAAACAAGGGGTAGAGAGAGTGTCCCAAGCAACTTACACTGTGTTACCAAATGAAAAGGTTGAGATACTAGAGATGATGAAAGATGCAAAATATTCACATGGTTATGCCGGATCTTTGAAAAATAAGATTAATGTGACTGAAAAAAAAATTTATCGGGATAAAGACCAACGATTGCCATGTCATGCTACAATGCCTCCTACATGTTGTTATTCGACCCTATTTGCCTAAGACTGTACTGGATCCGCTGATCTCGTTATCCATATGGTTCCAAAAGTTATGTTGTAGAGAGTTGGAGAAGGAGGATGTTATACAGATGAAGACAGATATAGTGATAATCATCTGTAAGTTGGAGCAGATTTTTCCTCCAGCTTTCTTCGCCATAATGGTACATCTCTTGATTCATCTTTCAGATCAAGTGTTACTCAAAGGTCCTCTACATTATAATTGGATGTACCCTATGGAAAGGTATGCATATTATTTAAATAAGTTATATTTTTTAAATTACGAGCTTCCTTCCCCATAATAGTACGAGCTAATATTTATTTTTATAGGCAATTAGGTGAGTATAAGAAATATGTGAGAAACACACGTTATCCCGAGGGATGCATCGCTGAGCAGTACATTGCACACGAGTGTGTGACATATTGTAAGTTATACATGGATGATACTAATGCAGCAACAACAAATGTTGATCCTGGGGTCAAGCTAGCTATAAATTGTCAACTGCTTCTGAGCTCATCAAGCCACTTGGACATCTCCCTAGAGTGAAACTCAGGAAGTCAGAATTGGGTACTGCTCACTGGTGTGTGTGTGTTGGAAAATTGTTTTGAAGTGAGCCATTATTATAATTCACACAAGATTCAATTTTGGGACAAATTCCTAGACAGTAGCCATGACGCATACGTTAAAGATTTTCATGGACACTTTCTTGATTGGGTGTGCATAAATACTTCATTTGTTGATTAATATGTTCCATTATTTCTAATTACACTAACTGTGAATTTTTTTAATCGCAGATGAATGAGCTACAACAAGATGGACGTGAATATTATGGCTCGGAAGTCCATAATTAACTTAGCGTATCGACCGCAAACGTATGCTTGTTACTCGCAATGTCACGTGAACGGCGTCAAATTTGTCATTTATGATCGAGATTGCCATTTAAAAACACAGAATAGTGGATTGATGGTTAAGACTGGTGAGTATTAATATTATTTTAACAAGTTTAAAATTTAGTGAGGCATTGCAATTACATTTTTATTTTTTATTAATGTGCAGATGAAGACAAAACATACTATGGTATTCTTTAGAATATAATCCAGTTGAAGTATGCACAAGGAATGCCAGTAGTTGTTTTTAAATGCAAGTGGTTTAATACCAGTCCATACCACGGTGGAGAGATAAAGTACGATCACGGATTAATCTCTGTGGATATGTCGAGTATTTGGTATGAGCATTCTCCATATTGTCTTGCAATCCATGCAATTTAAGTTTTCTATTTAGATGATCCAAAGGTCGGAGATAATTGGAAAGTGGTTAATATAGTGGCACATAGAGGTATTTATAGTGATGCTTCACTTGCGCGCGATGAAAATGCTAACAAAGCGTATCAAGAAGACACGTTCGTGAACATACCTAACTACATACCTCTTGATGATCTATATGTTGATTTGGGAAGTCTTCCACGATCATCACCTCAATTTTATATGGATGATGACAATTTCGAGGACGAGCATGAATTTGAGGATGAATCAGATGAATCAGATGGGGAGGATGAAGATGTGGAGGATGAAGATGGTGAAAATGAAGAGGATGCTTATGTGGATGATGAACCTTGAATCTAATGATGAGATGAACCATAATTGATAACTATTTACAAGTTTGTACTTGTTTATGTTGATAAATCATCTATTAATTCATGTTTTGAATGTGTACAAGTAAGTTAATGGAGGAGGCAAACATATCTTCCATTAACTTAAACTCAATCTGTCTTTGCTTATGACACATTAATTGTCTATGTATGTCTTATAAGTATTTCCCCCTAGATTTTTCAGATTCCCTCCCACAAGCCAAAACACACAAGTACTAAAACAAGGCAAAGGCATTGTATCAAAAACGACGTCGTTTCTTGACCGGTAGTCATGAAACTTGTCGTTTCCACAATCAACCTCACTTAGGGTTTCACTTATCGCCTCATTTCGCTCGTCCTCACTTCTTGCCTCGCAGCTCGTCCTCACTTCTCGCCTCGCAGCTCATCCTCACTTCCAAAATCATCCACGCGTGTTCTTCGCAAAATCAACCACGCGTTCTCTTCCTCACAGTCGCCTCACAGTCACAAAATCAACATCGCAGCTCGTCCTCACAGTCGACTCACTTAGGGTTTCAGTCGAGATCTTCGCAAAATCAACCTCGCAGCTCGTCCTCTTCACAAAATCAGCTCGTTCCTTTGAACCCATGGCTCCTCCTAAGAAGAGAACGATGAAAGAAATCAGTGAGGCATGTTCGGCGGAATATATGAAGTTGCGACCGCTGTCTGTACACTAGCCACCGTCAAAGCTGGACAGTCCGGTGTTGATGATGAAGGCTCCGCCTACAAAACGCCCGAAGCCGGTTCCACTGAAGGCACCTCGTCAAGCCATCCAGACCCCGACC
Organism: Rhodiola kirilowii; assembly: GCA_033675215.1. Classification (NCBI taxonomy): domain Eukaryota; kingdom Viridiplantae; phylum Streptophyta; class Magnoliopsida; order Saxifragales; family Crassulaceae; genus Rhodiola; species Rhodiola kirilowii. The sequence goes on from CM066201.1 coordinate 1,253,429, forward strand.
CCTACCTCACCTCCACATTCGCCGACGCTCGCTGGCGCAACTTCGAACCATGGCTCACCTTCACAGCCTGTCATAGCCCCTATAGCCCCCCCCCCCCACCTGCACCGGCAACCTAAACATTGAACCTTAGAAAAAGCCCTAGGCTGAAAGCCATTGCCACTAGGAAAAGTCCTATGAAGAAGACTGGCCACACATCAAAGACTGTGAGGCCACTGTTTCATGGCCCTACGCCACCTCCTATTCAACCATTGTCATCAAAATCCCTAACTGCCAGTGTCCCTTCCCCTACGCCACCTCCTGATGCCCCTGCGCGTGATGAAGAATCGGAGAATGATTTTGAATGCTCTGAGGAACCTTCTACTGTCCCTGCCCCTGCGCCACCACCATCTCTGATTCATTCAGTGCGGAATAATGATTTTGAAAGCTCTGAGGAACAATCTCAGGCTGCGTCTCAGGCAGCAACTCAAAATAACATCGTTCGTCGATCAATTCGTGAGCTTTCAGCAAACTTGGAAGGTATAGAAGTACACATTTATGTTCCTATTTTTTTTCGTGTATAGAACATGATTTGGAAATGTGGAGCATACATGAAGGAGTCAGATGCTTCTTCTATTTATTCTTTTCCCTGGCGCAGCTGGGCCATCATCTTAATTGTCTGCACATGTAGGAGATGAAAAAAAGTCTGGTAAGCGTGGAGTTGTGAACGGGACAAGGGTGGCAGCGAAGGTCAATTGAAATAATAAGGAAAAAATCAAGCTGACATTTAACAAGTGTGATGATATCCCTGACAGTAAGGTTGATAATAGTTTGTGCATCCATGAAATTGGGAGTGTAGTGCTTGATGAGGTGCCTATGTTGGCTGCTACTTATGGCCAATTGCATGGAGATGCCGACAAGATTGTCGTAAACCGGCTGAGCATAAGTATACATTTTTCCATTTTGTGAATACATATTTTATATAGTTTGTTTGTTATGACTTACTGAAATTTATTATTTTCGTAGGTGAATTTGAAATTGATCCAAGTGACAAGAAACTGTGGAATTACATCACCACAAAATCCATTGATAGGTTCAAGGATTGGAAGTATCAGTGCAAGCTTCACTACCTTAAGTATGGGGCTGAACCGGCACCTAGAGAGTTTGAGGACCGTGAGGACCAGTGGAAATGGCTTTGTGAACATTTTCAAACTTCAAACTACAAGGTATTTTGAATTTATAACATGTTTCCTTCTCGTTTATGTTGTTTGAATGTTATAAATTATTTATTTTGTATCAATGTAGAAAAAATGTGACCAAATGAAAGATACGCGCTCCATAAAACTTGATCATCATTCTGGAAAGATGACATTCGCCCACCAATCAGAGGGACACGAGGATAAAAGAGAAGTAGCACCTTTCGTGTCAACATTTGCAGATGTTTACGGTGTCGAGCCGGCTGGTGCAGCTTTAGTGGTACTTTCTCATCCTTTGTATTTTTGATCAATTCGAGAAACTGTGGATATTGACTGTGATCAATTATTTCTAATTTTCATCAATTTGATATTGAGAAACTGTGGATATTGAAAAGTGGTTAACTTGTTAGTAGCCATTTACTTGTGACTGTGGTTCTATTGTTAGTAGTTATTTATTTGTGAAGGCCAAGTTACTATTATTTACTTGTGATTGTGGTTAACTTGTTAGTAGTCATTTACTTATAAATGCCAAGTTACTGTTATTTACTTGTGATTGGGTTAATTTCATTTGGAGAATTGAGAATCTATTGGTTATGTACTCTTATTTACTTGTTATTGCCATTTTTAAAATCTCTGAACATGTTATTAGTTATTTTTACTGTTATTTCTGAACTTGTTAACTTCTTATGTATACAGTTACTGAACTTGTTATTAGTTATTGCCATTATGAACTTGAAAAATTCTGAACTTGTTAACTTCTTATGTATATAGTTACTGAACTTGTTATTAGTTATTGCCATTCTGAACTTGAACAATTCTGAACTTGTTAACTTCTTATGTATTAATTATTAGTTACTGAACTTCTTACTGTTATTTCACCATGAAAAAATAAATGTGATTTGAGTGAAGTTGTTGCCATTTGATCACTTCTTACTGTTACTGGGCAAATGTTAACTTCTTACTGTATTAGTTATTGCCATTTGATCACTTCTGATTGAGTTTATAATGTGTAGAAAAAAAATAAAAGGCAAGTTGAGTGAAGTTGTTGGTGACCAGGCTTGTAGTGGGGTGGATGATCCTTTGCCCATGGATGTTCAGTTTAGTATTATCGAGGAGGCAGTGGGCCAGAAGAGAGACCGATACATATCTGGTGTCGGCAAGTGCATGAAGAAGCCTGCTTGTCCAAAGGTGGGCTATAAACTGAGCGCTGAAGTGCAAGTTGAACTTCAAACAAAGGTGGATGATCGCGTAAAGGTAAAAGAGCTAGAAGGGCGCGTAAAAATGTTGGAAGCCATGATGCAAGGGTCCAATGCAGCTGGTCGAAGCAATGCATCAGATGGTGCAACAAGCTTCATGCCTTAGGAATGCGCAAGTGCTGGTGATAACTTTTTGTGCTATTGAACTTGTTTACTTTAGCTTATTTTGGGGCTGTTGGTAGCCAAAACAATGTAAACACAGCTTAATGTGTTTTATGCTAGCGGATGTTTTTATATTTATTGATGTAGAACAATGTAAACTGAATGGCAGGTTTATGTATTACTTTTTTGGTTTAGTAAAATTGAAATTGTCAAACAATTTCACCTATCGCGTATGAGATCAAAGCAGGTGTGCAACTGCACTTACACGATATAACTTATACGACATAACTTACACGACATAACTTACACGACATAACTTACACGACATAACTTACGTGACAAAATCACACAACTAACACGACATGACTTACGCGACAGAACTTAAGTTATTAATGTCGTTTATGTATATAGCTACAATCAAATAAATGTCCCGTAATCACGAATATGTAGTCACGCAAGCAACAACTTACACGACAGTCAATTGACATAAAAGACATGACAAATCGACTGTCCCTTAAGTGACCTCTTATACGACAGTGTCTCTCTGAGACTGTCGTATAAGACCTATGCCACATGAGGTTACGTGATGCAGCATTTACGACACAATAACTGTCGTATAAGACTTATTCGACGTATTTTGGCTCTTGAGCGACTAAAATGGGCATGTCGTATAAAGTGTAAAATGGTGTAGTGATACTTTTGGTAAGAAATAAGAAGTAATTTCATCCATTCATCTTTGTCATCAATGGCTAGGATTAATTTACATAATACGTAGCTTTTCAAAGGATAATCCGTAGCATTACATAATTTGTAGCTTTTTAAAGGATAATCCGTAGCTCTTATATACATACTGCTACGAATTATCCTTTGAAAAGCTACGAATTATGTAATGCTACGAATTATCTTTTGAAAAGCTACGAATTATGTAAATTAATCCTAGTCATTGATGACAAAAATGAATGGATGAGATTACTTCTTATTTCTCACCAAAAGTATACTTCTTACCCAAACCTAACCCCTTCTTAAATCATATAAGTATAAGCAAAATAAGTAAGAAGAGGATATAATAATTTTTCATTTCCAATATCTATCACATATTCACATGTGACATATCAAGAACTCTATAAAAGTTTCATATCGTTACTACTAAAGCAAATTGTATTGATAATAGTTCAATAAGTCTTTCCAAACAACACATAGAAATTATAATTATTGATAATATTAGATATAGGGAAGCGCGGTTGAAATTTTTCTTCATTTCGAGAACCTAAATAGCTTTATCTGCACATTTAAATGTGCATTATCAAGGGAATGTGGTGTTAACATGTATCCATCTAGGAAAATGAAACTTGCTACCTTTGATTTTGACTAGATGCAACTTTGAATATTCAATTGGAATACGTGTCCGCACCATAACGAACTCGATTATACACTTTCAAAGTTGTACATAGGATTCCATATTCTCGAAACAAAGAGTGGGACTTAACGGATGGGGTTTGTAAAATAGCTTAGTAACCCTAATGTACGTGTAGTGCAAGACTTGGTAACAGTGTTGTGAAAACCGGACCGGACCGGCCGGTTCGATCGAGAACCGGTCACCGGATCGGTTTAGTTCTGTCATCGGACCGGAAATGCATCGACCCGGTCAAACCCGGTTGGTTGACCTGGTTGTTCATTAAAATTGTGATTTGATCGGTTCAATTGGTTCGATTTGGTCTAAAAAAATATTTATTTAATTTTGACTTGGACAAGACTCGAACCCAAGCCACTCTTAATAGTTATTCTCTTTGTTTCCACTAGGCTAAATATTATTGTTGTTTTATTATTTGTTTCAATAATGTATATTCATTTATCAAATCTATAAAAGTTATTACTTATTATCAATTTAACTAGAAATTCAATTAGTCTTATAAATCTCTTATTGTTGTGACTTGCAAATTAAGACTAAAATTGTTATTGTTGTATTATTGATTTGTACTTTATCAAATTTTAAATTTGTTATGGTATGTTGTTATAATCGGATCATAATCATTTAATATTTATTCAAGTCATAAATATGTTAAATTATAATATCATATATAAATATTTTATTTTTATTTTTTAATATGTGCAGGTCAAACCGGTTCAACCCGGTTGAACCACTGACCCATTGACCCAGTAACTTGACCGGTTCGATCCACGGTTCAGTTTTAATAACACTGATTGGAAAGTCCAGAGCCTGAGCTCCCATGTGTAAGATAGGTTTAGTTTAGAGCGGGGTCTTGGAGGAGGAAGCTGCTTAGAAGGGACTGATATGCAGTGCTAAACACACTGTCATTTACACTGGAGGGAAATATCAGTTCGGACATGATAGCGAAACGCAGGCGTTTCGGCATGGAGCGCATCATGAAAGTTGGACGGTGTCGTATTGCTAAAGCGCGAAGGATTTTCCTGATGGACGAGATGTCGTCGTTTGGAAAATAATAGAGTACAAATTAGTTGGGCAAAAATGTTTAGTTGAATAGCGAGAACGGACTGAATTCAGCGTAGAACTGCGTCGTTTTTGGTCGAGTTGGATTTCAGTACTTAGGCTCAGATCTGGGAAATGTAAGGTTCATCCGAATGAAATCGAGACTTTTGCAATCCGAAGTGATTCTTGGAAGCTCGAGTGTGAATAAAGCTTGCGACGTTCTTTCCATTCACCCACGGGCCACGACTACTCGTCGACTTGATTGATATTCGATTAAGGAATTGAAGCGTTGCACCAACGATTCTTCATCATCTGCGCAGCTAGGGCATCTTGCTATTCTGGACGAATTCCGACGATGTGCTACCCTTCTCTGCTAATCAAGGAAGTCTTCTGACTCAACTAAAGGTGTTATCGTGGTTGATTTGGGATCTGGTGATTGTGAGGGTAGATTTAGGCCAAATCTTGCATATAGGTTGTGTAATCCGAAAAATCAAGCACATAATAACATTGTTCTCGAGTCTCCAAGAGGCTCACTAAGGAGTACGCGTTGCTGCCAATTGGCAGTGACGTTCGAACCTTGTAAATCCTCTTGTTCTAGTTTAGGCTTTATTTCCACAATTGCCTAAATTGAACAATTGGACTTCAAGAATTGGATTTGTGCTTAAGGTTTGGGTAATTGAATTGAGTAATTGGTGAATCCTATCATTACAGGGTTGTTTTCATTGAATTGGAAAGGGGTGAACGAGAGATGGTTGAACGGAAAAGGGAATGGGTTGTGAGTGGTTATTGCCTTAAAATAAGCATAGAGAGCATGTGCAGCCATGAAAAAATACAACCGTTGTTGTTAGCAATTATTACCTTAAAGGAAGCATAGAGAACAACAACTCCTCCTCAAGCAGATGCTGGAATTTTTCATGGCTGCAATATGTTATAAGCAGATTAGATGGGGACATGCGGATGTGCCATGCTGCTCAATTTTTTGTGTTGCTCGGTTTGGACTCTCAGGTACTTTTAATAACAATGTCAGTACTAGTAAGAAGTCAGTTACTCAGTTGTTGTTAATTAAATGTTGCTCGGTTTATGGTTTGTTAAATGAGTTTTTTTATCCAATAAAAAAAAGAGTTCTTTTTAGTGGAAATGATAATTATTGATGATTTTGATCATTGGACGCAGTTGGACAATGTAACTATATATCGTATATTAATAATGCTGAAATTGTGTGAACGGCGGCACAACCATATCAACTAGTTTATCCTCAATTGCATCATTTGAATCTCTCATGTATCAATCAATCAATCAATTAATTACCTCTCGTACGTACTGGTCCTAGTTTGCGATCAAAACAGCTGAAATGATTTAAGAAACTGGTCCAATGTATGATAGTGCTCGTTCTCGAATCAAATTCGACAGGGGTAGGGTCGTAGTCTAGATTGATAAGGAAAGGATGCATATGTATTTATTGAGGCTGGTTAGATTGTCAAGTATTTTAGTTCAGGGTTTCTTATGTAATTTGGCTACTGCAAGTGTTACCAATTTGGCCGATGATCTACTGTTTGTTAACAGTAATGAAATGTGGTTGTTTCCTTGGTTACGCAACCTTTGGTTGGTGACAAGAATTATCTCAACTGGCGAAAATCCATGGAGATGGCGCTGTGAATCAAAAATGAAGTTAGGCTTCGTTCGTGGTGAATTTCCTAGACCTACAGATGCTTATCAAGGTGCTAGATGGGACAAATGCAATAATGTTGTGCTTTCTTGGATTATAAACTTAGTCTCACAAGAAATCAGTTCCTCGTTGATTCATTCCTTGGGAAGACCTAGAAGAACATTTTTCAGGCTCTAATGATTTTACTATATTCTCTATTCAACAAGAAATTTCTATGTTGATGCAAGAAGATAAAAGCATTGCTCAATATTACAACAAATTGATTCAACATTGGGGGTGATGAAGATGCCCTAACTGAGGAGATTGCCTGTGAACTTGGTTGAAGGTGTAAAGCAAAAAGGTGCTCTAATGACAGGAAAATGAGAGACAGAAGGATGAAATTTCTTATGGGTCTCAATGAGGTCTATATCACATTTCTTATGGGTCTCAATGAGAAAGGAAAAGGGAAAATGAATGTTGGGGATAAGGGCAAAGACAAATGCCCTTCCAACCTTCAAGGTCAGTTTTCTATTTCTAATTGTAATTCTAATGTGAATTATGTGTCACTAATCGCTGAAACATTTTATGTTCATGATGATGAAGTGGCATGGTGGATTGACTCGGGTGCTAACAAGCACGTATGCAAAGACCATCATAGTTTCATGACTTATGAAACGGTGAAAGAAGTTGTCCTTTACATGGGAAACGAGTTAACCACACCGATAATTGGCCAAGGAACTGTAGTGTTAGAGTTTAGTTTGGGAAAAACCCTTGAGTTGTTGAATGTTTTACATGTACCTCTAATTCGGAAAAACTTAGTTTCCGGTAATTTGTTGAACAAATTTGGTTTTAAGCAAGTGTATGAATCCGACAAATATGTATTGTCGAAGTGTGGTGTCTTTGTGGGATTTGGTTACTTTTGTAATGGCATGTTTATGTTGAATGTAAATAAAGTGGTGAATTGTGTTTACATGTCTTCTACCAGTGATGATTTAAATTTGTGGCATGCTAGATGAGGAGATGTCCATTATCTGCACATGAATGCAATGTCTAAGGAAGGTTTAATACCTGAAGTTGACATAAATGGTGATAAATGTACTACATGCATGCTTACAAAGATCACTAGGTTGCCATTCAAAAGTATATCAAGATCATCAAATTTGCTTGAACTTGTTCATAGTGATTTGGGTGACTTACATTCTACACCATCTTTAGGAAATAAAAAGTACTACATAACTTTTATTGATGATTGCTCTAGATATTGTTATGTGTACTTGTTGCATGCTAAAGATGAAGCGTTAGACAAGTTTAAAGTGTATAAAGCTGAAGTAGAATTGATGCATGATTTGATTAAGAAGCTTAGAAATGATAGAGGTGGGGAATATTTGATACCACTAAAATATATGCATTTTAGGCAACCTCTATGCTTACTATTTCGTTCGTTTTATCACGATTTCACTTGCTATTTGATGCCTTGTGGTTCATTTCAGGCGAATTACGGAGTTTAAGCCAAGAACACAAGTAGACATTGATTTTGTAGCAAAACCGAGCATTCTGGAGCAAAAACGAGCAGAAGTAACGTCGGAGCACAAACCCTCAAATTATGTGCGGTCGCACACCCGCATCTGTGCGAACGCACAGATCAAGGCAGAAGCACAACAATGTTGTGCGTTCGCACAACTCAAATCAAGAAAGCACAAGTCAGTATTTTTGCCTTCTGTGCGAACGCACACCTACATCTGTGCGAACGCACAAGCTAGACCAGAAGCACAAATTGAGGCCAAGAAAGCACATAACAGAATTTCAGGCATCTGTGCGAACGCACAAACCATCTGTGCGAACGCACACGACGTGAAGGCTGCGTTTTTCTGCTGAACTATAAATAGAAAGTTAGGGTTTTTCAGCAAAGGTTCGATTTTTCTGGGCGATTTTCAGCTGGCTTTTGGACGAAAAACTGCTGGGAGAAGATTACATCCTACTTGATCATCATCAACATCTCAAATCGTGATCATCTTCCATCATTAGGGCTCCATATTGGTTCTAGATCTAAAAACTCTACACTCTCCATGTTTTTCTGTTTTTCTACCATTGTTATGGGTTGTAATCTCACTATGAGTGAGTAGTGATATTGGTTGGGGTTCTATGAACCCCTAGACATGTTTGTGACATTGCTAATACTATGAATACTATTGATGAATGATTTTACACATGACTCTTCTTCATTTGAACTTAATGTTTTTGAATTACCTATGACATGTTTTTAACAAGTCCGAAATAGGAATTCTAGTTGATTTCATGCTTGATGTAGCTAACCCCTGAGAAGTATGATTTCAAATGATAGAATTGAAGAGACATTAGGATTTTAGTGTTACATGGCGATGCTTTAATCTTAATGAGAATGGCTTGAATTTAACAAGTGCATGATTTATTTAGCCAATAAAGCGCGAGTGTGAGGCTAGATAAATAATGTGCTATAGCACCAATAAAGCGCGAGTGTGAGGTGCTATGCGAGGTGTAACCTCTTGATGCTAGGTTGTAGCGCGAGTGGAACCTAGTATTAATGTTACATGGCTAAATTCTAAATGTGTGTGTTTGAGTCCATCAATGGTGTTCTAATTCGCAGTCACAATAATTGTCTAGGAGGGATTAGAATCCTAGTCATCTTTGATTGATTGTTCACCTGTTGCGTTGCTAAAATCTCTTTCAGGATAGTAAATCATTTGCTATCAACCTCTTTCGAGGACCAAACCCCCCCCCCCCCCAAACCATTAGACACTCTAGGTTTAATCGTTAGCACCAATTAGTTTGATCACCTATCCTCTGGGTACGGCCTCGGATTCCTCGAGTCAAAATATAAATTGTTTTGATTAACCGTGTTTGGCATAAGTATTTGATAATTCTTATTGAATATTTACACTGAATTACACTCGATCAAATGGCGCCGTTGCCGGGGATAGGTTAATTAACTAGGTGCTATTTGATTATTTTAGTTCGTCTATTCTTGTAAATATTTTTCTTTCTCTTATGCTTGTATATTCTTCTTTTTCTCTCATATCCCTTACTAACTTCGTTAATCTTGTTTTGCGAGGATGGATCACTATAACCAACAAGTCATGCACGATGAAGATTATTATGAAGAGGATTTTTCCAATTCTGCACTTAAAGATCAAATGGCGGATTTGAAAAAGAAAATTGATAGTGCGATGATTATGGTTAACGCTTGGGTTGACAAAAGGAAGTATGAAGACAATGAAGATTATTATGAAGATGATCAACCAAATGCCCATTGTGAAGGCTATTGGATGAACAATCAAAGCCGACAAGTCTCTTCTAATGAGGGATATTATCAAGAGGAGGAGCACCTATATTGGAATTACCAAGAGCATGACTATCAAACTAATCGTTATAATTTGGATGGGGATGACCAAGAAGAGGAGCAACCAAACGGCTATTGGGAAAACTCTTGGAATCCATCACATACCCACGCTCAAAATTGGAATGATAGTCAATGTTTTGATATTGAAGGCTCCTACCCTCCATACCCCCAACCTCCTCAACCATCAAATGAGCCCTCCGATTTAGAAGCCATGTTTGCCACATTCCTTGAAAAACAAGAGAAGATGGATGCTCAATTGAAAATATTGGAGGCTCGAAACCATGAGCTAAAATGCGAAAATGCTAAATTGAGGGAGATGGGTGCTCAACACCAAGTTTTGGGAAGCGAATGGTCACAACAAACAATGGAATGTGAAGACATGGATGTTGAGGAGGAGGTACCCGAAGAAGAAGTTTGTGAACCTAATGCCTCAAGGGAAGAAAGGGATCAAGAAGGGGATAATGAGTTCATGAGAGCCGTTCGCCAAGCCGTTCATGAGGAATGGAGGGTGAATCTTGTGAAGAAGAGGAGGTGGAATGCAAGAGTGAAGCATCCTTCACTACTAGTACACATCAAGATCGTTTGGACGAGAACACACAAGAGCTCACCATTCCATCAAAGCCTTGGCTCTCCGATGAGGAATTCTTCAACGATGACGACTCAGGCATAGAAGAAACATCCTTGGTCAATGAAGAAGAACTCACCCCTCCCGCTATAGAAGAGCCAAAATATGAATCCCCAATTCTTCTTGATGAGGATAAGATAGAGGAAGAGCGTATAGAGACTAAAATTCTCCAAGGATATGAAGACTTTGTTGAGGTTTACATGGACCAAGCTAAAGACCATTCTCGCATGCAAGAAGACACAAGTTCAATGAGGGATATTGAGGAGTGGGCACCTATAAACGTCATTGATAAACTCAAGGAGGGTGTGCCCATCAAGCTTGAGACAAATTTTGAAGACCCTTTCTTCATTATGAAGTCTCGAGACAAGTTTTGGAGCTTCTTGCCATACTTTCAAAGACTATTCGGAAAAAGCTCCCATGGCCCTTTAATTTTTAAGGGATTTTCATACTTGAAGGGGTCATGCTCCCAAAGGAAAGTCCATTGTAGGCTTGATGGGAGGAAATTCAAATGGGATTTGAAGGTGGTTTGACATGATCAAGTTCAAGGCCCCGCTTGAGGAGGGATCTTAGCAAAAGACTCCTCAAGCGTGCTTCTTATTTCCTAAGAGGAGAATCGGCTCCGTCTTAGCCAAGACGTTAAACTAGGCTTGTGAGTGTTTTCTCTCCCGATCTTCGAGTATATCTATTTTGATTGGATTTCTATTTGTTTCGTGCAAGAATTTGAGGATATGAACTATGCATGTGTGAATGCCTATATTTGATGATTTCTTAACATGTGCTTGGTTAACTAGATGCCTTGATAGGGCATAAGTGTGGGGTGCCTATGTTTTGACTATACGAGATGGTTGTGCTTGCTTGACGTGCTTTAATGTGTGAAATCCAATCAACTTGTGTGTTTAAGGGAAAACATTCACATTACCGCACAATTCATCCAAAAATTTCAAATTATTAATGGAAACAAAAAGTCTAGGCAAGGCTACATTTTTGAAAAATTTCATCTCTAAATTCAACTAGTCGTGCATGATTTCACTTGATTGATCCTTTAGATGACTAATGGATTGGATTGTTGACTTTCATTCTTGAGGATCAAAGCATATACTAGCACTCCTTTATCTTTTATTCTAAGCTTTTTCTCATTGAGACTAAAGAGTTGATCTTTGAAAGCATAAAATCGAAACGATTTATAACTCCAAAACCCTTGCATGCCATGATTGCCTTTAGGTGACCTTAGTGACCTTGCTTATTTAGTGGATTTGTCTTGTTGGTTTGTCATGCTCCATTTTTAACACTTAGCCCTTTGTCAAGCTCTAAGTGTGGAGTCAAAAGAGGGCGAAAAATGGCCCCAACGAAAAAAATATATACTTCATTCTTATGGTCAAAAGAGGGCAAAGCCCCGACTAAAAACTCTCTCGATGTACACGAGAAGTTTTAATCAAAATATACAAATGCCGGGGGTTAGGGATGTAAGTCCCCCCTCGAAAGCATTTGTAGGCCTAAGGCCATTTGAAAAAAAAAAGGAAAAGAAAATACGAAGCACTTAGATTTGACAATCGGCTATCCCGCCATTCTCTAGCATGAAAACCAATGAGGCAATTAATACTTACTAGCAAGAATTCACTAAGGGACGAGCCTCGTATTCTTTTATACTTAGGCATGAAATGATTTGCAAGGGTATACAAAAACTGTAATGTTGGGACTCCTCTTCTCTTATGACTAAGTGACATTTGCGTCCTAGGCTTGAGAATGAGTTCAAGGCTCACAAGCCAATGGACTAGCCTCCTTGCTAGCATTGGTGAATGATCCAACAAGATTCTTTGCGACTATTAGATTGTTTTCTTGAAGTCACTAACATAGAAAATGACTAGAATCCTTGATTAAAGATTTATTAGTCCTTGCTTTGATTTGCTCGAATGTCTTAATTCATGAATTTCTATAAGGATTTGAAAAGGCTTCATGTAGTGATTGAAATGCACGCATCTAGTTGAATACATAATGAGCTTCATGAGAAATACCTTGCCTAGTACTTTGACATCTATGAACTAAAATGCATAATTGGATGATTGTTCTCTTTGTGGGATTTGTGAGTATTCCCGTTTCTGAAAACTCTCAGGAGACTACAACTCCTCCACTAGGGTAGCCTAGGGGTTTAAAGGCTTAGTGCATTCGCTAAATGCACTCGTGTCACCTACGAAAGTGGTTTATCATTAGTAGCTTTCGCCTTTTAGTATTTTGCTTGGTTTTAGAATCCGTATGGAGTTCTCCTTGGACGGATCCTTAGTAGTTGAAATTGCGATACTGATTAATGATCTATATGATTAGTTTGCTCGGGACGATCAAACGATAAGTGTGGGGTGATTTGATACCACTAAAATATATGCATTTTAGGCAACCTCTATGCTTACTATTTCATTCATTTTATCACGATTTCACTTGCTATTTGATGCCTTGTGGTTCATTTCAGGCGAATTACGGAGTTTAAGCCAAGAACACAAGTAGACATTGATTTTGGAGCAAAACCGAGCATTCTGGAGCAAAAACGAGCAGAAGTAAAGTCGGAGCACAAACCCTCAAATTATGTGCGGTCGCACACCCGCATCTGTGCGAACGCACAGATCAAGGCAGAAGCACAACAATGTTGTGCGTTCGCACAACTCAAATCAAGAAAGCACAAGTCAGTATTTTTGCCTTCTATGCGAACGCACAAGCTAGACCAGAAGCACAACAATGTTGTGCGTTCGCACAAAATGAGGCCAAGAAAGCACAGAACAGAATTTCAGGCATCTGTGCGAACGCACAAACCATCTGTGTGAATGCACACGACGTAAAGGCTGCGTTTTTCTGCTGAACTATAAATAGAAAGTTAGGGTTTTTCAGCAAAGGTTCAATTTTTCTGGGCGATTTTCAGCTGGCTTTTGGACGAAAAACTGCTGGGAGAAGATTACATCCTACTTGATCATCATCAACATCTCAAATCGTGATCATCTTCCATCATTAGGGCTCCATATTGGTTCTAGATCTAAAAACTCTACACTCTCCATGTTTTTCTGTTTTTCTACCATTGTTTTGGGTTGTAATCTCACTATGAGTGAGTAGTGATATTGGTTGGGGTTCTATGAACCCCTAGACATGTTTGTGACATTGCTAATACTATGAATACCATTGATGAATGATTTTACACATGACTCTTCTTCATTTGAACTTAATGTTTTTGAATTACCTATGACATGTTTTTAACAAGTCTGAAATAGGAATTCTAGTTGATTTCATGCTTGATGTAGCTAACCCCTGAAAAGTATGATTTCAAATGATAGAATTGAAGAGACATTAGGATTTTAGTGTTACATGGCGATGCTTTAATCTTAATGAGAATGGCTTGAATTTAACAAGTGCATGATTTATTTAGCCAATAAAGCGCGAGTGTGAGGCTAGATAAATAATGTGCTATAGCACCAATAAAGCGCGAGTGTGAGGTGCTATGCGAGGTGTAACCTCTTGATGCTAGGTTGTAGTGCGAGTGGAACCTAGTATTAATGTTACATGACTAAATTCTAAATGTGTGTGTTTGAGTCCATCAATGGTGTTCTAATTCGCAGTCACAATAATTGTCTAGGAGGGATTAGAATCCTAGTCATCTTTGATTGATTGTTCACCTGTTGCGTTGCTAAAATCTCTTTCAGAATAGTAAATCATTTGCTATCAACCTCTTTCGAGGACCCAACCCCCCCCCCCCCAAACCATTAGACACTCTAGGTTTAATCGTTAGCACCAATTAGTTTGATCACCTATCCTCTGGGCACGACCTCGGATTCCCCGAGTCAAAATATAAATTGTTTTGATTAACCGTGTTTGGCATAAGTATTTGATAATTCTTATTGAATATTTACACTGAATTACACTCGATCAATATTACGATCCTATATATTTCCAGATGAATGGTATCATTCATGAGACTACAGCACCCTACACACCACAGCAAAATGGTGTAGCTGAAAGGAAGAATAGAGTCCTAAAAGAAATGGTTAATTCCATGTTATCCTACTCTGGTTTAAGTAACGGATTTTGGGGTGAGGCTATGTTAATGGCCTGTTATTTGCTTAACAGAATTCCTAACAAAAGGAATGATGTGACCCTATATGAGCTTTGGCACAAAAAGAAACCAAATCTGAATTATCTCCGAGTTTGGGGATGTAGAGCGGTAGTGAGACTACCGGCTCCCAAAATAACTAGTTTGGGAGAAAGAGGTGTTGATTGCATCTTCGTTGGATATGCTGAACATTCCAAAGCATATAGGTTTTATGTAACTGGAACAAATGATTCGATTTCGGCTCACACCATAATTGAATCAAGAGATGTAATTTTTTTATGAGAATCGATTTTCATCGATACCTAGACCTCAGGATTTGATTTCTAGCTCCACAAGAGCTGTGTTGGAAGATGATGTTGACACATCTTCTAATGGTACATCGTTTGAGCCTCGTAAAAGCAAACAAGGAAGGATTGAAAAATCATTCGGACCGGATTATCTAGTTTACTTGATTGAAGGTTCTAGAGAGGATATTGAGTATCAATACTCATACTGTTATCACATAGATGATGATCCTAGAACCTATGATGAGGCTATGAGGTCTCAAAACGTGTCCTTTTAGAAAGAGGTAATAAATGATGAGATGGACTCTATCATTGGAAATAATACTTGGGTATTATCGGATCTTCCACCGGGTTGCAAGCCATTAGGCTGTAAATGGATTTTCAAAAGGAAAATGAAGGTTGATGGATCGGTTGATAAATTTAAAACCAGATTGGTTATCCAAGGCTTTAGGCAAAAGGAGGGTATTGATTTTTTCGATACTTATGCTCCGGTTGCAAGGATTTCTACTATAAGGTTGTTGATTGCACTTGCTGCAATTAATAATCTGGTTGTACACCAAATGGATGTCAAGACAGCGTTCTTGAATGGGATTTGGATGAGGAAATCTATATGAAGCAACCGAAAAGATTCATTATGCCGGGAAATGAAACTAAGGTTTGTAAGCTAATCAAATCATTGTATGGGCTGAAACAAGCACCCAAACAGTGGCATCAAAAGTTTGATGATGTAATCTTGACAAATGGATTCAGGTTGAATCAAGCAGACAAGTGTATTTACAGCAAATTTGACAACTCTGGAAACGGAGTAATCATTTGCTTGTATGTTAATGATATGTTGATTTTTGGTACTGAACAAAAACAAGTGGACCTTACAAAGGATTTCTTATCATCAAGTTTCGCTATGAAAGATATGGGAGAAGCAGATGTGATTCTTGGTATTAGAATCAAGCGTGAGAACAAGGGTTTAGCACTGTCACAATCTCACTATGTTGAGAAAGTGCTTAAGAAATTCAACTATTTGAATTGTTCTCCGGTTAGCACTCCTATGGACCCAAGTGTGAAGCTTTTACCCAATACGGGTGAAGCTGTTTCACAACTTGAGTACTCTCAAGTCATTGGTTGCCTAATGTATGCAATGACGAGTACAAGGCCTGACATAGCTTATGCAGTGGGAAAATTAAGTAGATATACTAGTAACACTAGTAATCTTCATTGGGAAGCTATTAGGCGGGTACTCAAATACCTTAAAGGAACCATGAATTACGGCTTGGTGTATGCTGGCTTACCTTCGGTTTTAAGGGGTATACTGATGCAAGTTGGATTACCAATTTAGAAGATCATTCTTCTACAAGTGGATGGGTATTCTTGCTTGGGGGAGGTGTCATATCATGGGCTTCTAAGAAGCAAACTTGCATCACCAGCTCGACTATGGAATCTGAGTTTATAGCCTTAGCGGCTGCCGGTAAAGAGGCAGAATGGGTAAGGAATTTAGTACATGAGATTCCATTGTGGCCAAAGCCGGTAGCGTCTATTTTTATCAATTGTGATAGTAAGGCAACTTTGGCTAAAGCTTATAGCCAAATGTACAATGATAAATTGAGACACCTGGGCGTTAGACATAGCGCAGTTCGTGAACTGATCACTCACGGGGTGATTTCGATTGATTATGTCCGGACACATTAAAATCTAGCTGATCATTTGACGAAATGAGTAGCTAGGGACTTGGTGCACAAGTCATGTTTAGGGATGGGCTTAAAGCACATCTAAGTCTCTTATCGTAGGACACCTTAATTCCCTCTTAGTATGACGCTAAGAGCTGAGTTAAGTACAAGCCTATTCTAAGAAACTTGAAGCACATGGTTATATCCATCCCAAGGTTGTGCTTGTTTCTTGCAGAGAAAGGGAGGTTGAAGTTTATCTTCTTAATGGATCTTTTCGAAAAGTGCAATGCAGGTGCATGCAAAAAGAATTCACCTATGTAAGTGTGAAGTGAGCCGCTTTAATTAGCTTGTGCTTGGCTAATGATGCACTTATTAATGGATAGGGACACATGGCTAAAATAGTGTCTAGTTGTACTTGAATAGTAGTAAACTCTGTGCGTGCTTTATTTTCCCGTATTCAAATGGGTTGATGGGTTCAATCCGTAGAACACCCTGATTCTCGAGTATTGGAAAATACTGCACTACGCCACTACGTGAAGTTCAATCAATGGAGACACTTCACTTATGCGCAAGTTTTGTTTGGTGTGAATGTTTAGCATTCAAAAGTATAACCCTAAAATGGGGAGTATTGTTGGAGATTTTAGGTTTATACATAGTAAATCATGTATGAAACCTTGTTTAGATGGTTCATGAATGTATGACACTTCTTGGAACTCATTTGAGCTCATTTGGATTCGGATAAGCGAAATGCGTCAAAGCAAAAACATAGTCTAAGTTTAAGCCGGCTGGTTGAGAAATCACTATGGAACAAGTGATTTTGCTGAGGTTTTGAACCGACAGTAAGGGCTGTCGGCTGAGTTGAATGGCATGAGCCGGACGGTTCAAAAAAAGATGTAAAACAAGCTAATTTGCTGAGGTTTTGAGGCGGGCGGCTCAAAACATGGCTTGTTGATTTCCAAATATTTGAATTGGAAGTTATCCAATAAACCGTCACAAAACTGCCATTTGTTTATGACGTTCTGGGTTGAAAACAAACACAGAGATATAGAGAAAGATCCAGAGATTGATCTCCTTCGATTTGCTAGTTCAATTTCATTCGAGAAATTTATTCACCAATTTTCATTGTCCAAGTACAAAAGGATTTTTGTCTTATCTCAATTCGTTGATTTCGTAAACCCTACCCGGTTGAAATATCGAATCATGAAAGCGAAGTTTCTTCGTGATTCAAAGTCATCCAAGTTCATCACCATTCGAAGCTTCTACAGACGACCGGGCACCTACAATCTCGTTGCCGAGCACGTCGCCGGGAGACGACATGGTGACTAGGAAGGAAATTGTGCTACGGATTTTCCAATTAGGGTTTTTGTTTGAATTGGATTGGATTGGATTGAGGAAGATGAAATATGCGGAGTTTTGGTAGGTGAATTAATTACTCATTTATTTTATTATTTGAATTTATTGAGATGATATGAACCGAAATTTTTGAGATGTTTGGAGACAGTTCAGCGATATACTGATAATACGATCATCGGAATGCGATCGGGAACAATTCTGATAAAAACAGTCTGAATCAATATTATATAATTAAATATTTGTTTTTCATAATTTTATTTCATTTTCTTGATTTTTTATACCGTCAACGAATCAACCAAACAATTTTTGTAGCGAAAAAAGATTTAGTCAAGTGGCTTCTACCTTGACAATTTGTCAATAAGTATAGTGTTCGACTCATTTGAGTAGCATAATTTTCTTCACTTTTGACGTAGAGTGTGTGATTTCATTAAAACGTGTGTTTACTCGTGTGTTTCAAGTTAGAAGGTGGCAAGGTGCCTAAGGCTTGTGCTTCAATAGTTGGTGTCGTGAACTCTTAGATGTGAGGTAAAATAATTAGTGCAACAAAGGATCCACACATCTAGTAGATTGGTTTGTGAGTTGAAAATAAAATTTAAAAAATTTAATAAAAGTCTATTGTTAAAATGTTCATCATTCATGAAAATAATTTTTAGGAAGGACCATGATAGAGCATGGGCCAGGCTGGCGGTGTTATTGGGCTCTGGGACTCTGCACTCTGCACTTTTATGTTAAAGGCACGATCTGGCGGACTGGTGCTATTGGGCTCTGGACTCAGGGACTCTGGCATTTTAGTCGCTCCCACTCCGCCCCTCAACTTGGGCCTCCTTGTTAGCCCTTCTCTAACAGGCCTGCATGCCGTACACCCCAACCTTTGGTAGAGGATGTTGATGGTGGGATTCGACCCCAGACACCCTTTACAAAGACCTCACAAGGTCTTTGTTAAAGGGTGCCTGGACTTTTATGATAGAGCATGGGCCAGGCTGGCGGTGCTATTGGGCCCTGGGACTCTGGGCATTTTTGCCCGCTCCGCTCCCGCCCCTCAAGCTCAATTGGTGATAATGACCTCACAAGGTCTTTGTTAAAGGGTGCCTGGGGCCGAATCCCACCACCAACATCCTCTACCAAAGGTTGACGTGTACGGCTTGCAGACCTGATAGAGTTGGGATATAAAGGGGCCCAGTTGAGGGGCGGGAGCGGAGCGAACAAAAATGCCCAGAATCCAGTGTCCCAGAGCCCAATAGCACCGCCATCCTGGCCCATGCTCTATCATACCCAGTGTTCCAGAAAACCGCCGTCTAGTCCGCCAAGGCGGCCTTTTTCATCATCCCCTTCTGATTACTCCAAAACGGGTCAATTAATCGACGATTGGTAGATTCGGATGTGTTTGGACCAATTCTTGTGCGTTTAGGGTGAATTGGTTACTTGAATTGAAGAAATAAAAGCGTGTTACTCTGTTTTGTCGACAATGGTGTTGACGGCTGCGTATGGTTTATTTTGAGATGATGATGAACAGTGAATAAAAAACTTTTTATTATTACATCTAAGTCCTCAAAATTGAAAACCTTACAAGCAGACGACATTGTTTAAAATAATTGTTTAAAGTTACAATATAAAGTATTAGATTCAAACTAAAATCAAATTAGTATAATATAAAATAATATAGTAATAGATATATATATATATATTAAAAATATTAAAAATTTAAAACCGATTAATCCCCGCCTAGGCCCCGATTAATCCTTTCAGTACCCTGCCCGCTCGATTCCCGCCTAGCGTTTTATTGAACACTGATCATACCATATCAATTATTTGGTGCAAATAATGACTATATTCAAATTAAATAAATTTATAATATTTTTTGGTGAAATAACGAATTATATTTTATTCTGGAGTTTGGATCAAATACAAACCAAAATTATAAATAAAACTACAAATCCATAAAAAAATTGACACGTGTAAAAATCGACCAATCAGAATTCATCCCGTTCGGGGTTCTTTTTGTAAATAAAAAAACATACGCGGACTTATTTAAAAATACATAAAAGATAGGAGGGGTATAATCGTCCTAAAATTTGCTACAGTAAAATTCGACTTTCGCTACAATACATTTTTAAGTCTGATCAACATGCGTTAAGTCTGATCATTTTGAATAAAATTTGACTTTTCCTACAGTAAAATTCAATTTTTGCTACAGTACGTTTTTAAGTCTGATCAGATTTAAAATAGATGATGATCAGACTTAAAATAGATGATGACCAGACTTAAAATAAATAAATAATCAGACCTAAAATAGATGATGATAAGACTTAAAATAGATGATGATCAGACTTAAAATAGATGATGATCAGACTTAAAAAAATCAGACTTAAAATAGATGATGATAAGATTTAAAATAGATGATGATCAGACTTAAAATAGATGATGATCAGACTTAAAAAAAATCAGACTTAAAATAGATAATAATCAGACTTAAATAGATGATGATCAGATTTAAAATAGATGATGATCAGACTTAAAATAGATGATGATCAGACTTTAAAAATCAGACTTAAAATAGATGATGATCAGATTTAAAATAGATGATGATCAGACTTAAAATAGATGATGATCAGACTTAATATAGATGATGATCAGACTTAAAATAGATGATGATGATGATGGGAATTTTTCAAATTTTCCCATCATGACATGGCCAAGGGTAGTAGCGCCCCAGCAACTCGACCAGATCCGAGCATACGACCCGTGGCGCCCGAGTATTCCAGTCAACCCGGGCCAGCCGAGGACCTTCAAGGCTGCGCCCGAGGAAGTACCGGGCAACACCGCGCATCCGTCCGAGAGACCCGGGCACCTGTCCGACGATCCTAGGCATCCACCCGGAAGACCCAGGCGCCCATCCGATGCGACAAGGAGCACGCCCGACCAAACCCGGCGCACACCCGGAGCGCCCGGCCAGCCTCGACCACATGACCCGACCCATGCCTTGTATTCTCCACTTGGGGTTCTACTCAACCCGACCCACGCCATGACCAACCCAAGAAATAATCCGACCGGAGGAGACATTGGAGAAGCCCACCAAGTCGAAGCCCAACATATGGAAAACACAAAAGAGGACAAGGGTTTGAATTTGAATTCGAATAAGGATCATCAAGGCATACGTTACTCATTTGACTCACAAGTCAAATGGTAACGCATGGGCACTTAAGGCTTGGGCGGTTACTCTTTCTTTTTGAATTCAAACGAGGGAGATCAATGCAAAACCGTTACTCTTTGGACTCCCTAGTCAAAGAGTAACGCCTGGCGCCTTCATGAGCTCTCATTTACTTTTCCATTTGAATTTCCAAGAAGGACGAGCACTATAAAAGGAGCACAAGGCGAGAGAACAAATCATCAAATATATCCAAGAGATTTATCTTTGTCATCTTCTTGTCGAGGGAATATATCCTTCGGCTAGGAGACTTATTGATTCTTGGATAACTTTCGACTTGCAATCCTTCTCTAGTACTTCGACCATTGTAATTTCTTTTTGCAAAGCATTTCAATACAAGTATTTTACTTTTCCATCGCATTGCAATCGTCCATCACTTGTCTCTTTTCTTCCATTTCCTTCTCATCCCAATAAACACTTCTCTCTTTTCTTCATCTTTTTCTAAACACTTCTTTCTTTTTTTCATCATTTCCCTTATTTTCACAATTCCGCTGCGTACTTAGGCAATTTGGCAAACTTCGGTTCCCGAATTCCTAACAGATGATCAGACTTTAAAAAATCAGACGTAAAATAGATGATGATCAGACTTAAAATAGATGATGATCAGACTTAAAAAAATAACCAGACTTAAAATAGATGATGATCAGGCTTAAAATAGATCATGATCAGACTTAAAATAGATGATTATCAGACTTTAAAAAATAATCAGACTTCAAATAGATGATGATCAGACTTAAAATAGATAATGATCAGACTTAAAAAAAAATCAGACTTAAAATAGATGATGATCAGACTTAAAATAGATGATTATCAGACTTAAAATATATGATGATCAGACTTAAAATAAATGATGATCCGACTTAAAATAAATAAATAATCAGACTTAAAATAGATGATGATCAAACTTAAAAAAAATAAATAATCAGACTTAAAATAGATAATGATGAGACTTAAAATAGATGATGATGAGACTTAAAATAGATGATGCTCAGATTTAATTTTTTTTAAATCTGATCATTAACAACCGAGGACTAAATTGAAAATAGCAGTATTAATTTTTATACTCTCAGTGTGGAATGACTATAATACCCCTCCATATATTTGTTCGAGATTTCGACTGAATAGAACACATATCAATTTAAAATTTGATTTATAATTTTTATATATAATTTAATTTGTATCTGAACCGCACCCTTTATTCTGATGTAAAATATAAACAAAATGTGAATTGAAACAACTGGAAATTTTGAAGGAAACTGAAGACAAAAGCTCTTCATGTTGTTTTCTGGGAAGTGACATTTTGGGGAGAAGAATCTGGAGAGTGAGATGGGTCGCCGCCGAGCAACGGAGGCCCTGCCTTCCGCTTCAATGCCGCTGAGGTTTGTCAATATCACTTTCTCTGTTGAGATTATTAATCCTAAGCATGTTGATTGAGGATGTTAAGATGAGTTGAAATTGGTGAGATTCAAATTTGGGAAGCTGGTTTTTTCTTGTATTTGTTTTGGTGTTTTAGTGAACAAATGCAGGCTGTTTTTGGTTAAGGCACAAAACAGATTTAATCTGTTTTTGTACTGGGAACCAAACGACGTCGCTCAGAGCTAGGCGGGAATTGATATTCAAGCAAACGACGACGTTGGCTCAACGAAGAAGTTTGCGCTTCAGCTCGACGACGCCGTTCCATTAAACCGAAGAACGCGCCGAAATCCGTTTTGTTCGTTACTTCCAAACGGCTGCGTCTTGTCCTTCGTCTTCGTCATTTAAATACCAGCGAAACCCAGATTTGGGTTCTTCAGTTCGAAATTGGGGCTTTTGATCCAGAGCGATTTCTGTTCGATTACAAGCGTGAGTATTCATCCATTGATCAGCCTAGAGTGATTCGAAGCTGTGCGCAGAGTGATTGAAGCGTCGAGTGCGAGATTGGTCCATTTTGAGTTGCCGCAAGAGCTGCTGCAGGGGAAGGCCACCGGAGGGATTCCGTGACCGATTGCAGTGTTTTCTTTGAGGGCTTTGGGTCGTCTCGTCACAGGGAAGTCCCAATTTTAATTAATTTGATTTTCATCGGTTAATTTGTAATATTGGATTGGGTGAGAACCTAGGGTTCTATGAGTCTCATCTTAAACTCTATTGTATATTTCTCCTCAATCAATAAAGCTAATAATTAACCTACATTCCGCTAATAACAATTGGTATCAGAGCTTGTTTAATCTTGATTGATTCTCTCTTTTTTTCAATCTTGATTAGTTAATGATCTTTGGGATAACTCTGGAAAAACTCCTTAATTGTTTCAGTTCTCATCTATTTTGTGAAGAACTGATCTGTGTTTTTCTTTCTCATGGCTGACAGTTTCAACTTGAAGCCCTATGATGAAACCACAGATTTCTCACTGTGGAAAGACAAGATGAAGGCAATCCTAATCAAGGAGAAATGCTATAGAGCCATCTCTCAAGAATGGCTGGATCCAACATCTGCTACAAAGAAGCAGGAAATCTGTGAGGCTGCCCATTCTGAAATCACCATCAGACTAAGTGATGAAGTACTTCGTCAAGTGGTAAATATTTTTGACCCAAAAGAATTATGGGATACACTTGAAACCATTTACCTTACTAAGTCCCTTCCTAGCAGAATTTCTTTACTAAGTAATCTGTTTAACTTTAGGATGAACACCTCCTTAACCATTCAAGAAAATATTGATAGTTTTCTAAAAATGACTCAAGATTTAACTAGATGTAAGGAAACCATAGAGGATACTCATAAGGCTGTGATTTTACTGAATTCCTTACCCCCACAGTTTGACATTGTAAAAGATGTCATACAGTATGGTAGGGATGAAATCACAACTACTAAAATCATTGATGCTATTGTGCAGAAAAATGAGTCCTTAAAGGTGTTTAAAACTAAAGGGGCTAATAGGAATGATCATAAATCTGAAAGTAAGAATGAGGTTATGATGTTTAAGGGTAAACCTAAACAGAAATTTAAAAAGAAACATTCTGCTACACCTGCTGCCAAGCCAAACTCAGATGGTAATGAGAAGGCTGGCTCTAGACCTCTTTCCCAAGTAAAGTGTTTTTACTGTGGGAAGAATGGCCATTATGCAAATACTTGCACTAAGAAACAGCATGATAAGGAACAAAACAGTGGTCAAAATGCAAAACAAAATGGTTTCTCAAATGTGTGTGAACATGGTAATCATTACAAGAATGAACTGTTGGTTGTTTCCTCTACTAATGATGCTGATTCTTGGATACTTGACTCTGGGTGTACTATGCATGCTTGTCCCTCTAAATCTTTGTTTGATTCACTGAAATTAATTGATGGTGGTGAAGTAATTTTGGGTGATCATACTACCTTAAAAATTAAAGGCATAGGTTCAGTTCCTCTTGTAATGTTTGATGGTGTGACTAGGATCATTCAAAATGTTAGGTGGGTTCCCAACCTTAGGAGAAACCTCTTATCAGAATCTGTGTTTGATGATCAACACTTGAAAATCAATACAAGTAATGGCATTAAGGAAGTAATCAAAAATGATAAAACAGTCATTAAAGCTATTAAAAAGGGTGGACTGTATTTTGTTGAAACTTCTCATGAACTGAATGCTGTTAATCACCAAGCTGATAAGGATTTAACTGAAATCAAACAATGGCATGCTAGACTAGGACACATATGGAATAAGGGATTGAATAACTTGGCAAAATCTGGAATATTGACTTTTTCCCCTACTGAGTTGACTTTTTGTGAAACTTGTATTTTGAGCAAGAAAACTACTCACCCTTTTCCTAAATCATCTTACAAGGCTGTCAAGCCTCTTGAGTGTGTCCATGCAGATTTATGGGGGCCATCTCAGGTCCCAACCATTGGAGGAATGTATTATTTTCTGTCTTTAATTGATCATTTCTCTAGGAGGGTCTGGGTTTACTTGTTAAAGCATAAGAATGAAGCTTTTGATCACTTTAAACATTGGAAAGCCATGGTAGAGAACCAAACTGGTCTGAAATTAATTTCACTAAAAACAGACAATGGCTTAGAGTTTTGCAACAATGAATACAATCTGTTTTGCAAAGAACATGGTATTAAAAGACTCTTAACAGTTCCTGGTACCCCACAACAAAATGGAACAGCTGAAAGAATGAATAGAACTTTGTTAGAAAAGGCTAGATGCTTATTACTTAGTTCTGGTATGAAACATTCAATGTGGGGAGAATCTGTCATGACTGCATGTTATTTGATCAATAGGAGTCCCTCATCTGCCATAGGTTTTAAAACTCCTTTTGAAATGTGGTTTGGCAGGAAGCCTAGCTTAACTCACTTAAGACCTTTTGGTTGTACAGCCTATGCCCATGTTTCACAGGGCAAGCTTCAACCAAGGGCTCTTAAGTGTGTAATGCTGGGATATCCTGAAGGAACTAAGGGCTACAAACTGTTGCTAATCCAATCTGGTGGTTATAAAGTGATAGTGTCTAGATCTGTGACTTTTAATGAGAATGATTTCCATTTTAAGTCAAGGCTAACATCTCAAGTTGAGCATGTTTCAGGTTCTAACAATGAACCTGCAGAGGACTTTGTGCCAAGAACTTATGTTTCAGACTCACCTGATGGAGCTGATGATCAAGAGGAATTTGATCAAGGAGTGTTGCAGGATATTAATCCAGATGATCAAGGTCAGCACCCTCACCAATTAGGTGGGGGAGGTAACAAATCCTAACCATGATCAACCTTTAAACTCTGAACCTTTAAATTCTGAAACTATTGGGAACAGTGGAACTGTAATTGCTGAACCTGTTATTGATCATGTTGTCAATGATTTGCCTCCTGAAATTGCTGTTGATGCTGAACATGTTGAGAATGATCATCCTTTAGCTAATTATGTCCTTGCTAGGGATAGGGAACCTAGAATTAGGATGGCTAATAAGAGATATGCTGATTACACAACAAATGTGCTTGAATATGCTTTTTTGGTTTCTGAAATGATCAAACATGAGATTTCTGTTCCTGAAACCTTTGAAGAAGCTATCAATTGTAGGCATGCAACTGAATGGATTAATGCTATGCATGATGAAATTAAATCCATGAATGACAATAAAACTTGGAAACTAATTCCTTTGCCAAAGAATGCTAGAGCTATTGCTTGTAAATGGATTTTTAGACTAAAAGATGGTAACAGCCCTGCTGAACCTCCAAGGTTTAAAGCAAGGCTTGTTGCTAAAGGTTTTTCACAAAAAGAAGGAATTGACTATAATGAGATCTTTGCACCAGTTGTTAAATATAAGACATTAAGACTTTTGTTAGCCATGTCAACTGTTTTTAACTGGGAAATAGATCAAATGGATGTTAAAACTGCCTTTTTGAATGGAGACCTAGAGGAAACTATCTATATGAAACAACCAAAAGGTTTTGTTGATAGGAAATTTCCTGATCATGTTTGTCATCTGAATAAATCCATATATGGCTTAAAACAGTCACCTAGGCAATGGAATAGGAAGTTTGATGCTTGCATGACTGATTTGGGTTTCTTTAAGAGCAAATATGATTCTTGTCTCTACTTGAAGAATATGAATGCTAAATACCCTGCCTTTGTTCTGTTATATGTTGATGACATGCTTATTATAAGTGATTCTAGACTTGTTGTTTATAGCATAAAGTCTGATATTAAGAAACACTTTGATATGAAGGACATGGGTGAAGCCCAGAGAATTCTAGGTGTTAAAATAACTAGGGACAGAAATAAAAGGGTCATGTACTTGTCTCAAACTGATTATCTTGATAAAGTGTTAGACAAGTTCCAACTGAAAAATGCTAAACCATCTCTTGTACCCTTAGGAGGGCACCTTGAATTAACCAAGCATGATTGCCTTGTTTCTGATGACGATAAACTGAAAATGAGTAAAGTTCCATATGATGTGGCTGTGGGTTCAGTGATGTATGCTATGCTATGTACTAGACCAGATTTGGCTTTTGGTGTGAGTGTTCTTAGTAGGTTTATGTCTAACCCGGGAGATAAACATTGGATTGCTATGAAATACTTGCTTAAGTACATTTCTGGGACTAGGAAACTAGGATTAATCTATGGTTCACATGCCCCTAAGACTGAATTATATGGCTATGTAGACAGTGACTATGCTAGTAACAAGGATAACAGAAAATCCACAACTGGTTTTTTCTTTACATGGGCTGGGAATTGTATCTCTTGGAAATCTCAGTTGCAACCTATTGTTGCTCTATCCTCAACTGAGGCAGAGTACATAGCAGCAACTGAGGCATCCAAGGAAGCAATATGGTTGAAGGGTATTTTACAAGAAATTGATAGAAATACTTATATGCCTATAATCTACATGGATTCCCAAAGTGCTTTGTGTTTATGTAAAGATCCTGTCTATCATGAAAGGTCCAAACATATTGATGTTAGGTACCACTTTATTAGGGATATGATTGAATCAAAAGAATTTGAAATCAGAAAAATCCTAGGTGAAAAGAATCCAGCAGATTTTAGAACAAAAATTGTTACTAACAACAAGTTTCAGTTTTGTAGAGATGCTTTATTTATAGGGAATGTGGCTTGAAGCAGTTCTCTCTTGGCATCTGGTAAGGTCAGGTACTTCCTGCCTTAACTCAGTTTATTTCTACAGTTTTTAGTTTTCTCAGTTTGTTTTTGAAGCCCTTTAGGTTGTATTAGCTTTATAAGAACATGTTAGGATTAGGAGGGCAATTGTTGAGATTATTAATCCTAAGCATGTTGATTGAGGATGTTAAGATGAGTTGAAATTGGTGAGATTCAAATTTGGGAAGCTGGTTTTTTCTTGTATTTGTTTTGGTGTTTTAGTGAACAAATGCAGGCTGTTTTTGGTTAAGGCACAAAACAGATTTAATCTGTTTTTGTACTGGGAACCAAACGACGTCGCTCAGAGCTAGGCGGGAATTGATATTCAAGCAAACGACGACGTTGGCTCAACGAAGAAGTTTGCGCTTCAGCTCGACGACGCCGTTCCATTAAACCGAAGAACGCGCCGAAATCCGTTTTGTTCGTTACTCCCAAACGGCTGCGTCTTGTCCTTCGTCTTCGTCATTTAAATACCAGCGAAACCCAGATTTGGGTTCTTCAGTTCGAAATTAAGGCTTTTGATCCAGAGCGATTTCTGTTCGATTACAAGCGTGAGTATTCATCCATTGATCAGCCTAGAGTGATTCGAAGCTGTGCGCAGAGTGATTGAAGCGTCGAGTGCGAGATTGGTCCATTTTGAGTTGCCGCAAGAGCTGCTGCAGGGGAAGGCCACCGGAGGGATTCCGTGACCGATTGCAGTGTTTTCCTTGAGGGCTTTGGGTCGTCTCGTCACAGGGAAGTCCCAGTTTTAATTAATTTGATTTTCATCGGTTAATTTGTAATATTGGATTGGGTGAGAACCTAGGGTTTTATGAGTCTCATCTTAAACTCTATTGTATATTTCTCCTCAATCAATAAAGCTAATAATTAACCAACATTCCGCTAATAACATTCTCTCTCAGTCCGTTTGTGTGTTTCTTTCTGAACTTGCCCTAATTGTGTTATTGCTTTTGCTTCAATTGTGTTTGCTTTCTTAAATTTCTGAACTTGCCCTAACTCTTTGCTGAGCTTGCGCACCAAACCTCTATGGTTAATTTCAGTGTTATTAGAAAGATGTGTGAGGCTTTGTAGTGTAGAATTATGTTATATTCCTATTTTTTTTCACATAATTTATTGGATCAGAATCTAAGGAAAATAAAATAAAAATAAAAATCAAGAAGAGGCCGTGTCAGTTAAGAAGATATGCATCCATATCCCTAAATCTTCGACGAAAACCTAAGCTATAAAGCATGAGTTATTCGTCTTCGAAAACCCTCATCTCATATCATCCTTCAGCCGAAATCCCTAAGAGTAAACTTTCACCTTATCCAGATCCGTTTGGTTTAGAGGTAACTGAAGCCGCTGATCTTGATCTAGGAAGCGAGCATCGCAGCGAGCCAAATCGTCAAGGTGAGCGTAGGGTTTGCTTCTGCAGTGGCCTGATAATTGCTGATACAGATATAGTTGTGGATGAGGATTTAATTTGTTAAAAAAATGCAGACAGAAGGAAGCAGCAGGTGTCGTGTCGCCGGCAAGCATCAGGGTTTGCGTGTTAGAGGAAGCTGGGAACAGTGAAGAAGAAGGGTGAGTTGTTACTTACGGAGTAGTATTAAGTTTTGGTGTTGTATATTGAATAAACATGGGATGAAGAGTACACGTGTGTGGTCCATTGTATTCCTCGGAAAAGAAACAAAAGTATGATGTTAGTGGTAGTCAGACAATGGCGACAACTCAATTAAGTTGTGGGGATGTTTGTGGATAGTGGGTCCTTGGTTTGACTTGTTTTAATATTGGTTGAATTTGAATTGGTGAAGGGCTAGAACCGTTTATTTATTTATTTGGGTAGGGAAACCTGATTGTGACTTCAATTCGATTCTTTGAACGGAAAGTTATTTGTGGGACGTCAAGTTTTGAGGTGAGTAAATAATGTACTTACTCACGTATATCATTATATTATTATATGGGTAACGATGTGGGATTGAACACGAATTCTGACTGCATTTGTGGTTGTCAACTCTACAGTCAGGAACACAAAGGTAGCATTACTTTTTTTAAAAATATCTTTTGACCAAATTATTATTGTATTTTATTTTGCATTGACGTACCCTCTATTGCTTAATTATCAGTATTTGTTTTGTGGAACGTCTTTCTTGTCACAACTCATTCCTTCCTTGTCTGTGCTTTGATGGCATGCCTGCATTTTATATTGTCCTTGCAGGATCCCTCCAAACATGTATTTCACCTAGTTACCGATAAGTTGAACTTTGGAGCAATGAACATGTGGTTCCTTCTAAATCCTCTACGTCTCGTCACAGGGAAGTCCCATTTTGGATCCCTCCAAACATTTGAATTCATCTACATTCAGCCATTAGAAAATGTAGATGAATTCAAATGGCTGAATTCATCATACTGTCCAGTTTTGAGACAGCTTGAATCTGCTGCCATGAAAGAATTCTATTTCAAGGCAGATCACCCAACTACACTGTCCAGTGGCGCGTCAAACCTCAAATACAGAAATCCCAAATATCTGTCGATGCTTAACCACCTGAGGTTTTATCTCCCTGAGGTGTACCCTAAGTTGGACAAGATCTTGTTTCTTGATGATGTCATAGTTGTCCAAAAGGACTTAACCGGACTGTGGTCAGTCAATCTTCATGGGAAAGTGAATGGAGCGGTCGAAAGATACCATGTGAAACCAGGTCGCCTGAGCTACAATCGA
This sequence comes from Rhodiola kirilowii, assembly GCA_033675215.1. Lineage (NCBI taxonomy): Eukaryota > Viridiplantae > Streptophyta > Magnoliopsida > Saxifragales > Crassulaceae > Rhodiola > Rhodiola kirilowii. The sequence goes on from CM066201.1 coordinate 1,283,934, forward strand.
CGAACGCGGACGGAGATTGGAGCGAAGAATCGAGATGGATCGGAAATCGTATACAGGGAAAGCATTAGGGTTTATTGAATTCGAATTGGGGATGACTGATACACGAGGAGGGAATATGTACCCGAGACCAAACGACGCCGTGCTGCAACTCAACGCAGAACTTACACGCGAGTTCAGACGACGCCGTATTGATCAAGGGAAAACAGAAATACAAAATGTAACTGATGTTCCCGCCTGATCAAACACAATCAAATAAACTAAACCCTATGCAGTAAAACCCTGTAATATCTTCAATAGAAACTTGTGGGCAGAGCTTTCACCGTTTCGACAAGTATCTCAACTTCTGGAACCCCCATATCTCTAGAAACTTTGATCCTAATGCTTGTGGATGGGCATATGGTATGAATGTCTTTGATCTCAAAGAGTGGAAAAAGAGGAATATCACCGGCATTTATCACAAGTGGCAAAACATGGTAATTTTTTGGACTTCAGGCGTGTCTACTTCTATAGCGTACATAATATTATTTACACTTGATGACATTTTATTTTTGTCTAGATATTGCACTACGGTGTCTATATGTTTTGGTGAACATAATGAGGATAGAGCGTTGTGGAAGCTTGGAACACTGCCGCCTGGTTTGATCACATTCTACGGCTTGACTCATCCTCTAGAAAAGTCCTGGCACGTACTGGGATTGGGCTATAACCCAAGCATCGACAAGTCGGAAATTGAAAAGGCAGCAGTGGTGCACTACAATGGAAACATGAAGCCATGGCTGGAAATCGCTATGACCAAGTACATAAAGTTTGACCATCCCTACTTGCGCAACTGCAAGTGAACTGAATAACCAGCTTCATTGCACCAGAGAGTCACTGAACTGAAATAGCATTAGGGTTTGGCCTTTTAACTGCCAGGCACGTGATCGTAGTACTCGATTTGATCATGCCCAACGACTTGAAGGGATTCATTCAATTATCTCCAGTCTCCACCCTCTACGACATGCTTAATTCATATACGTTATTCGGTTATTGTACCTTATAGCAACACATAATATCCATACATTGCAGTTGTAGTTTTGTCTACATTTCAAAACATTTGTAACGAAATCATTTAAATAACAATTAAGTCTATGAGGGTCGCGCTCAAATATTACTCTTTCTTAGAGTGTTATCGTATTATTCGAATCTGATTGGTTGAATGTGCAGGAATAGTATTTGCTTTTTACTTTTTGCTTTTATTGGATTTTTACTTTTATTGAATTTTTAGTATTGGGACACGTGACGCGCCTACAAAGTACAGGGGAGTTTGGATGTATGACTGAAATTGGAGTAAGAAATAGCATGCTAAGAGGAGGGTAACATTAGAACTCAAGTCTGTGATGTATGAACATATCAATCTTTCTACGAACTCATTATGTATCAAGCACAAACGGAAGCAACAGGAAGGAAACATGCATCAAACTTGAATGTCCACGGATGTACAGAGTATGGCTAAAAAAAGGATGTACAGAGTCTGGTCTAGCACATGACAAGGTTGTTGTTCTTAGACAACATGCTTACAACACGCTTTAACAAGGCTATGGTAATGCATATCATGTATGCAATGATGTGTATGCAATAAATGCGCATATCCATATTGCCATATTCCTCATAAGTTATCTCATACATATTCACCGTCTATAAATATACGTAAATACTATTACATATGTGAATAATGATGTCATATCGACAACCATTCGTATCAAGTACAATTCTTGTATATCTTTACATTTCGTGTCACTGTATACATATTTATACACGCCGTATAGTTAACGTCTTTGTTAAGACGAAAGGGGTATTGATCTCTTATCGTTTTTACCATCAATCGAGTATAACCTTTTATATATAATTAACCGATACGGTAATAAAATATATTATAAACTTACCTTTTACGATAGATCGTTTTAACCTCAATGCGCCATAATCCTGGTTATGTTTCCATGACCTGGAAATTCATGTCACTAGCATATTAATCTAGTTAATCATTAGCACCCAACTTGCACCAAACCACTAAGCCGTTCCCAAAATTTACTGCATACTTGTGATTCCAAATCACAATCATAAAGCTATCACCTAACTGAAATCCGCTTCACTTTCGATTTAATCTACAACAAGCTATAAGGGAAAATAATGAATCTTCAACCAACACCCTTGCTACCAGGCATTTTTGAGAGCCACCGATACACACAAAAGGAACAAGCATGTGCTGGTCTTACGAGCCTAATCTTGTTTAGTGAGTCATTATCAGAAAACATATGTTTGATGATTGTCATGCTTACTGAATACCTCGGAAACATATGAATTTCCTTTGAATTGCAAGCCCATTAGTGTACATCATATTCGCACACTAACATTGCCAGCTACTCATACAAACTTATACCCAATGTCCGGAATCAAAACACATGACATGTCACAGGTCAGAGAGATAGGTACCTTGTCATAAATAGAAACAAGCATCAACTTCATACACAAATCAGCCTCAAGCCCATCATTAGATTTTCCTTTTATCCTTGAGTTGCATCCCCTAATGTGCTGTAAATCAACATTTGAGACGATCCTTGAACTTGCGATCTTCAGTGAACCCGGCGCACTTTAGGTAATTCTTTCAATTTGTGGGATAACTCCTCTGAAACACTTCCTTGTGAGTGACAGTCCAAACTGTGCACAATCAAATCCATCAACCTGCTAACCTCAGCCTGGTACTCAAACTTCTCCCCAGTAGCCTCAGTCTCCTCCTTCTCCGCCGCCTCACACCTGTGCGTTTGCCGTAAATTGGAAATTTGCCACAAGCTAGTATATGATTCTTCCGATATTGGTTTATCTTAACCCATCCGAATCCCTTCACCAGCTTGCTTGCTTGCTGTCCGAAATAGCCGCTGACTTGCCCTATTTCTTCATCCGTAACCACCGCCGGTCCCGTTTCGACCTCCCGCCAGCTCTGATCAATTTTTTCTCCTCTCCAGAACCCTCCTCCATTCAATTACGTAAGGAGTATTTAGGAAGCTCCCACCATTCTTCTTGAGCCATCTCTATTATTTATAGGCAAAGTGAAGTGGCACTGGTGATCCTTCTCTTTGTATTTTCGGGTGATGAAGGCTCAAGTCCTAACTAGCACAACTAACTACTAACTCTTGTACCCATCAAAAAAATTTTTATTATTTATATTATATATATTGTTTTTTAGTCAAAAGTCAAAGGTAAATAAAATAAATAAAATATTTAATTTCAGGATATAACACTATGACTCCGGCAGCTTTCAGTCTCTTTCTTTCTTCAAGGAGCCTCTTCTCCTCTTCTAGTGCTGCCAGGCTCTCTTCCTTGGTGAATTGGTGATAGCGAACCTTAAATCCAGTCTAGACAGATTAGATACCACAAAAATATCAACATGGTGACAGAGTGGTTTGGTCCTTTTCATCCGACGGAAGTTTCAGCACTAACTCTTTAATGAAGGCGGCCATGACAAATAAGATTAAGAAGAGGAAATGGGAACAACTTCCGTTCCAGCTGTGGTACGAATTGGCTCCCCCTAAAGTGGAGATGTTGGTTTGGAGAATTTATTTTGACAGTCTGCCCTCGAAGTGGACACTACATAGAAGGAGGATTCTGAACAGGGACCACAACCTAGCTTGTGCAATCTGCGGTGTTGAGGAGGAGACAACCGACCATATGTTAATCCACTGTGGTTGGAGCTGGGGGCTGGAAGCTATGGGCCTCCTGCCTCAGGTAGTCAGGTGGTGGGGTTATAGCTGGGTGGCACCACCAATTACTTAGTTTGTTGCATTATCTCTAATGACCGCATCAGAATTAACTGATGCAAGATGTTAATTGATTTAATCAACAAATCATGTCAGCATCCAACTTTTCTTATTCATTAGCCGCTGAGGGTGCTGCAACAATGAGCCTGACCCAATGGGTTTCATGCTCAATTAGCAAAATTGGTAGCCGTCTCACATCCATGAACGCTGACCAAACTCGTACAGCAACCTCCCTTTTTCCAGTCACGTCTCTCTGAGAAGCATCAAGCCCCAACGTTCAGCAACTTCTTTCAATCCGGTATGAGCAATACATTTTACATGATATTTCTCATCCATCCAAACAGCAAGTCGCCAATCCAAAGAGACCTAATCTCATCTTTTCTTCATTCGTTTCTCCAAACTTCACCTCCCCCATATGCAGCAACACTTGGCCAGCGTCTGAGATTACTAACTTCAAATTTGTGAATCATCATTTTTAATTCCTCTAATTTTGCGTTTCTGCAGCACAAATTAAACAGATTCAACAAACAAATTATCCAAATAAAATTTAATTTAATTAAACCCTTTAGCGCTTTCGACAGCCGTTTCTCCAGGAACTCAGCAACATCGGCCTTTAATTTTCCCATAGTCAATTTGTCACCCCACGAACCGTCGTCATCGATTTCAAAACATTCCTTCACATTTGGTGTTGCCCATTCATCCCAATTTTCATCATAAACAGGCGGAGCCAATCTCACGATGCTAACTCCAATTCCATCACTTTTGTGTTTCTGTCATCAGAAGACAAAATTTAATTAAACAAGTAATTTATTCCAATCAAAATTGCTTGAAACAAAATCCTTCCGCATCAGTCGTCTGAAATTGCTGGTTTTGCTCCCTCAACGTCACAATGCTCGGTCGCACTCTTGCCATTGATAGGTATAAATATTGAATTCGTTTGTAGTTGCTGGGTCGTCTTTGAGCTTTACTTTGCAGCAACAAGTAGTGTAGGGTCTATAAATATAGCCATGCCATCGGGTACGAGCAGGAGATGCGACTGCAGACTGAGCAGTCGCAATCGTTCGCAGCCTTTTGCGTTCGCACAACCCAGACCCGACGCATGAAAATATCGTGTGTTCGCACGCATGACTCTATGCGCTCGCATGGCTCTCGTGCATTCGCACGCATGGCTCTCGTGTGTTCATTTTATTAGGGAATGCTACCCTAACATCTAGTAACATGATTATAGGTCCTAAAACCCTAAAATCACTAACAACACTTTGGTTCTGTCAATGACATATCATGATTTCGAGATGGACTTGTCGATGTGGAGTTGTTGTACATCAAGCCAAGTCTTTTGGTATTGGGATGGCATGTAGAGGCACTAGCTTATGGACGGAGAGGCCGAACTTGTCATTCATGTCCATGTCTTCCGGTTTCATCCCATTCTCCAACTTCCAATCAAAAGAATGAATAAGAGAAGCCAGCACAACATTAACAATCCGATGAGCTAATGACAATCCTGGGCATATCCTTCGTCCAGCTCCAAACGGTATCAACTCAAAGTTCCTACCCTTGTACTCCATCTCTAATTCCAAAAACCTCTCCGGCTCGAATGAATCGGGATTAGTCCATATCTTCGAGTCGTGTCCCATGCACCAGACATTGATGAAAATCTGAGAGCCCACTGACACCGTAAATCCATCTATGTTTACGTCAGCTATTGCCTTGCGCGGGACGAGAAATGGGGCTGGCGGATGGAGTCTAAAGGTCTCTTTTACAACTGCTTCTACATACTTCAATGTAGTAATGTCTGATTCTTGAACGAACCTCTCGTTACCAATCTGACTCTTAATTTCCGATTGGACTTTTTTCATTTTGTTAGGATTGCGCAAGAGCTTCGTCATTGCCCATTCCACTGTGGTCGATGGTGTATCTGATCCTGCGATAAATAAGTCCTGAACATGCACAAATAAAACATTCATTCAAACACAAAGACTTTCAACTCTAGCAAAGCCAAGTACTAACCGCAAACAGATGTTTGATACCCTCAGAGCACAACTCATACTCGCTCTGCTTGCGAAGCAGAGCATCCAACACATCACAGCTCCCATCCTCAGACCCAATACCAGAACGTTCTCGTTGATCAACAAAGCTCGCAAGGATGGAAAATATTCTTGTCAGTTTACATTCACTTTCTTTCCTAAGTCCTTGCAAGTCGAGAAACCTTAACGCAGGAAAAAAGTTTGATAAGTTTGGTTTCCCCGCCAGCCTGACTGACTCGGTAACGAGCTCCCGGAACTCTAGCGATGACTCAGAATTATAATCAGCCAAATCCACAGACATCAAAGAGCTTGGCATAAAGTTTATTATTGTTATAAATAGAGCACTTCACTTCACAAAGAAGGGCATTCTGAAGTCTGAGAAGAAAACAGAGAGAAGAGCGCTCTCAAAGGAAGCGTCAGCCGTCAGCAACCGACAAACACGTGCCTGCCCAAGCATCCCCACGTGCTACTTGCCCAAGCATCCCAACGTCGTCTGCTAGAGCATCCAACCGCGATGCAGGAACGTGAGACCAAGTCCCCGCGACCCTTACTTCGCTGTGCACGTGAAATCAAGTCATCAAGACCCTCGCTACGCAAGATACGTTGCGCTACGCCTTCATCCGCGCACATCAAGCTGAGTAGACCGAAGCAAGCAATACAGTAGAATCAGAGGAGCATTTGAGATTACGAACACAACTTCTGCTTCAAGCATAAATCATTTGTAAAACATTATTTTGTATTTGATACGAAATATTGTGACCTACATATGAATTACTATACTCAAGAGAGTCTATCTCTTGACCTCTTGACAAATTGTCAAGTATTCAAGACACTCGACTAAATTCTTTTTCTCGAGTCATTAACTGCACTTGAATGCTTAGTATTAGAATATTAGTAATGTATCATGAGAATTAACTTTTTACCATTGTAGCTCTATTCTAGAAAAGGATTCGCCCCAACGAATTTAACTGGTGCGAGTATCAAAACATTATAATTTTAGTTTTTTTTAAATATAATAAAAATAACACTATTTTAACTGAAAAATGTCACTTTCACACTCGTAACATTTTGATGTGTACTCCAAAACCTAAATTGAAATGTTTTCACTTTTTTTGAATGATTTTTTTTTTGCATGACCGCAAATTGTTAGATTCCTAGTGATAGGTATGTTGCATCTAAAGGGGGTGGGACAAGACGTTGAATGAGTGGATGGTGTTCATTGAGTTTTTAATTTGTCAAAGTTGGCCTATTGATAGGTCATATGTTGCATCTAAAAGGGCGTGGGACAAAGACGTTGAATGAGTGAGTGGTGTTCATTGAGAGTTTAATTTGTCAAAGTTGGCCTTGTAGTAAAATTTGTACACGAAAATGGAGAGGGTATAATGGTAATTGATGGTGGAAAAGGGTTGGCAATGAATTGATATAACAAAGGTGTACAAAGACCAGGAAAAACTCCACAAATGAAAATAAACAACAACACTGAAAATGTAGCTAACAAACACAGAAAATATGAAAACGTAATCCGTGTAAAGCGTGTCCATTCGTCAGTTGCTGTAATATCTTCACAAAAGAGATGCTTCAAGATCCGACATACGCCAAAGTGGCCAAACAGACAAAGCAGCTTGGAAACTAACTTCAAATCATCAATCAAGTGCCGGCCACATTTCTTCAAATAAATCCAGCAAGATAGGAGCCTGCCACTCCAACTGAAAACCGAGGTTAGCAATGAATTGGGTCGTGTTGATTATGTTATAATATAAGAGGGTTGTGTTAGATTTTAGGACTTTGTATGTGATCGAATGACTAGTATTGGTACCAGAATCGAATTTGTATAGACAAAATCATATAGGATTGGGTATGGTCGATCCAAGTAAATTTGTGGTCTGAAATCGATTATTAAGTTAGGTCTTATTATAGGGAGATTTGGTTAAGAAATGATGCTTTATTTTCATATATTTTTTCATGAATGAAACATTTTTTTACATCTATTTTTAACTTTCTTTTGTGTGTGTGTTAACTTTTGAATTTTGAATTTTGTGCTGAGGCGCCTCAAACAAAGAATTCATCAACATCACCATTGAGCAAGGCTTCGATCATAATAGTATCGAGTCGGAATACTAAACGAAATGCCACTATGCTTCCACTAAAATGCGGATAATTAATATAATTTTGATGTTTTATTTTTTAATAAAACGGTAAGAAGACAAACAACGAACACCTTGAGGAGGCAACATACACATACAATTCGACAACTGCTACCCAAAGATCAACAAAAGAACACCATAACAGACTCAACAAAACTAAACAATACTATAACCAACAAGACCTACAGTCTGACAACAAACATATACAGACATACAAGACATATAATTTTGATGTTTGGAAGGATACTATATAATGCCTAATCTAACCAACAAGACTAAAATAATTTAATATTTTTTTACATCTATAAAACATGTTCATGGCCGTCACAATTAGGGTTATTGGGCCGCTCTATTGTAACCATGTCTGGCCCAATTATCTTACTTGTCTTTTTTTTATTACGTCACAAAGGTTACAAAGACGAGTCAGCTGTCCCCGAAGGGGCACTACTCATAAAAAGGACACGACCAAACAAACAGTTCTGGTCGAATCGACCGCAGTGGCCGATACTAAGTAAACGAATTACGTACCGTCGTGCCCTTTGAAAGAAAACAGGAGACGAGGCTCCTGAATAAAACTAAAACTACAAGCCAAAATAACTCAGACCCATAAAAGGTTGAGATACAACATAGGGCCACATCCGAGCTCCATCACCCGCCGGCGGAAGGAGAGAGCGGCTGAGATCTACTTTTCTTCTTCTTTGCGGGAGAGTTCCTGAAGCTTCCTCTTTAATTATCTTACTTGTCAAACAAGCAAAAATTCGGAAATATATGAACAGCTTCCCCAAACTCCACAAATCTCAAATCCAAATGGCTGCATTTCTCTCCGCCAAACCAGAAACCAAAAATGTGGGGAATAAGCGTGATATGAATGCTGTGGATAAAATGTAGGGGTTTTGTGTGCAGTACTTTGTTTTTTTATTGATTATGCAACTCCGTTGTTAGGCGGCCGAGATCAGATGAAATAAATCAATGTTTATTTTGTTGTTGATTAGGATTGAGGAAACATCGGAAGAGTATGAAGTAGATCTTAAAAAGATATTTGAAGCTCGCAAGAAAATGTAATTTTTTTCTACATTCTATTTTATTTTTTCAAAGTTGAATGTTGTTGAATTTGGATTTGGTTCTGAGTTTTTTTTTTGGAATGAGATTGAAAATAATTTTTTCATCAGTACATTTGGTTAGCCTATTATTCTTATTATATATGTCTAATGTTTTGCTTTGTTGAGTTTAATTTAACGTCGATAATTTGTGTTGAATTTGTATAATGCTATATGAGTGCGGTTCGGGTACAAACTAAATTATATATAAAAATTACAAACCTAATTTTAAGCTGATACGTGTCCCATTTTAGTCGAAATCCCGAACAACACACGGAGGGGTATTATAGTCATTGCACATGGAGGGGTATAAACCTAATAATGTTATTTTCAATTTAGTCCAAGAGTTGTTAATGATCAGACTTAAAAACTTAATGACCAGACTTAAAAATAGACAATGATCAGACTTAAAAGACTTAATGATCAGACTTAACAATGGAAATGATCAGACTTAAAAGCAGCAATAATAAGACTTAAAATTGTTAATGATCAGACTTAAAAATGGAAATGATCAGACTTAAAAAGCAGCAATGATCAGACTTAAAGATCAGACTTAAAAATAGACAATGATCAGACTTAAACGACTTAATGATCACACTTAAAAATGGAAATGATCGGACTTAAAAAGCAGCAATCATAAGACTTAAAAGACTTAATGATCAGACTTAAATAGATAATGATCAGACTTAAAAGACTCAATAATCAGACTTAAAAATAGACAATGATCAGACTTAAAATAGCTAATGAGCAGACTTAAAAGACTTAATGATCAAACTTAAAATAGATAATAAACAGACTTAATGATAAGACTTAAAAGACTTAATGATCAGACTTAAAAGACTTAATGATCAGACTTAAAAGACTTAATGATCAGATTTCAAAATAGACAATGATCATTGTTTTTTAAGTCTGATCATTACCATCTTTAAGTCTGATCATTACCATCTTTAAGTCTGATCATTACAATCTTTAAGTCTGATTATTAACATCTTTAAGTCGGATCATTGTCATCTTTAGGTCTGATTATTGTTTTTTAAGTCTAATCATTGTTTTTGAAGTCTGATCATTTGTATTTTATGTGTGATCATTACAATCTTTAAGACGTATCATTACTGGTTTAAGTCTGAGCATTATTTTTTTAAGTCTGTTCATTGTTTTTTAAGTCTGATTATTGTTTTTTTAAGTCTGGTCATTAATGGTTTAAGTCTGATCATTGTTTTTTAAGTCTGATCATTACTGGTTTAAGTCTCATCATTATTTTTTTTAAGTCTGATCATTGTTTTTTAAGTCTGATCATTGTTTTTTTTAAGTATGGTCATTACTGGTTTAAGTCTGATAATTGTTTTTTTAAGTCTGATCATTACTGTAGCAATTTTGGACGATTATACCCCTAATATCTTTTATGTATTTTTAAATGCATCTGCGTGTGTTTTTTTATTTACAAAAAATACCCTGAACTCGATTAACTCTGATTGGTCGATTTTTACACGTGGTATTATTTTTATGGATTTGTAGTTTTTATTTATAATTATGGTTTGTATTTGATCCAAAACCATGCTATATTATCCTATGTTTTAGCAGCTCACAATGTTATTAAGCTGTCTTTTTTTAAAAGAAAATATTCCGCTTCACAAAGCTAAAGTCTCACATTTGTTCTTGCAAGCTATCACCATTAAACAATCAGGGACGCAACTAAAGACTACCGGGGGACACTTGTCACCCCCAGGTTTTTCCATATTTTTATTTTTCATATAATATAATATATTATAGGTGTTACATTATAAACTTCTCAGTATCAATATCACGGCTCCTGTGTCGTCGGCTTCTCTAGTCTAATTGTCTTCCAGGTTTTTTTATACATAAGATTTCGACAAATAGATGTACGTTAAAGTCACCTGCGATGATTTTGATATTATGATTTGTATTGTTTTGATTTTCGCTAGTTTGGACTACAATAATAAATAATTTTCGTGATTTGGAAACAAGACGCTCTTTATTTTAATGTAGTAATTCTTTTTGAACAATGATATGTTTTCTCATAATACAAAATATTTTTTGTTGTCACCCCTCCCCAAATTCCTGGATCCGTCCCACTAAACACTACGTACTGCTCTCACTGCCTCTTGTTGGGTTTTTGGTGTCAGATCACAAGTTGACCAGCCTGTAACCTCCTTGCAAGAAAGAAGCATTAAGTGACTACAAGACTCATATGATCACAATTTGTTATGTCTGAAAGCAAATCAGACTTAAATCAGCTTGGTGTATTGCTGAATAATTTGGATTATTTGTGAGCATTTTACACTAATGATTTATTTCATTTCATTAATTAACAATATGAGTTATACCTCTTTCATTCATATTCCTGAGCAAAATTTGTTTGTGAATATAGCAATTTGTAATTAAGGGGCCGGGGATTGGTAAGATATAGAGAAGAAAAGTTGTAGAAATTGATAAACAGATCACCAAGTGCAGCTGCAGCAACACCAACAGCCAGTAGTTGTGTCTTTGTTTGGGAGCCTATGTTCTTGGAAATTGTATTGCATGGCAGTCTCTGCTACATATGTTCATCTGAACTGACAAGCATTAAGAATCTACTGCAGACCTCAGCTCGCTCTCAGATGGCCAGTGTCCATTTCTTTCTGATTCTGCATTCACTCAAAACTTTCACTCCAAACATAAAACAGCCTGCTAATTAATGATGTAAACCGGCCTAAACACACTTTACCATATCTTCTTCTTCCTAAAACAATCACTAAACTGCTCACAAAAATTCTGCACAATTCCACTCCAGACAAGTATTGTTGCAAAACACCAGTAAAAGTGTAGTTTTTGATTCCTCAATCACATATGGTTTTTTTTTGCAAGAGTATATAGGATTTGCAGGAGCTTGAAATAGGCTTGGAAATAGTCGACCGGGTAGCCGACCGTGTAGCCGACCGGGTGAAGGTTGAGACCGGTCGGGTGGTTAGGCTGGAGGAGCTGATGCGACGACGTTTTACATATATCTGGAAATCCGTTTAATGGAACGATACCGTTCGGGTTTGGCGGAAGAATCTGTTATTACAGTTGGGAATCAAGCGGTGCCGTTTTGTCTAATTGGGAGTGCACGCCTGGTTAGTTGGACGACAGCGTTTCGGGAAAGCTGATATGTGGAGCACAGCGTTTTGATCAGCGCTCGAGTCGGCTCAAAGCAACGGCTATAAAAGCGAGGCAACTCACCGGGTTGGCTTAATCATCTTCTTCGTTTTCCAGAAAAGAGGAATTAGGGTTCGTGAATTGCAGAGAGAAATTCGTTCGATTGAGAGTGAATTGAGTTCTGATTTCAAGTGTGTAGCTTCGAGTGAGTGTTGTGAGCGTTGTACTATTGCCAATTCGATTAATAAAGCCGTACCTCTTCTCGAGTGGAGTAGGATCACCCGGATCCGAACCACTATAAATTTTCGTGTGATTTTCTATTCGTTTTCATTCATACTTTGCTAGATCGATTGTGTAAAATCTCTACAAACTGGTATCAGAGCAAAAAGGGTGCAGAGATGGTGTCAACGAAAGTAGAACTCGAAAGATTTGATGGCAAGGGTGACTTTGCGCTTTGGAAATAAAGAATGAAGGCTATTCTTGTTCAGATGAAAGTTGCGAAGGCACTAGTCACAAATGGCATCCCAGAGACTGTGCCTGAGGCTGAGAGGGAAGAGATGCAAGAAATGGCATATAGCACTTTGATCCTTCACTTGGGGGATAAAGTTCTAAGGGAGGTATCCAAGGAGAAGACTGCCGCAGCTGTGTGGTTGAAGTTGGAGTCCTTGTACATGACCAACACGCTGACAAATCGAATCTACCTGAAGGGCAAGCTGTTTGGATTCAAGATGGATGGATGTAAGTCCATTGATGAACATCTTGATGACTTTGCTAAAATTGTGATTGATCTTGAGAACATTAAGGAGAAGATTGAGGATGAGGATCAGGCCATCATGGTTTTGAATGCCTTGCCTCCCTCATATTCTACTCTAGGGGATACTATGAAGTATTCAAGAGAAACTCTATCAATGGAGGAAGTTCTGGCAGCTTTGAAGCAGAAACAATTGGAGATGAGACCCAAGAAGGATTCTGCAGATGGACTGGTGGCTTATGGTGGCGTTCATAAGAAAGGTTTTCAGAAGAAACATAAGTTCCAGAGGTTCAATGAGAAGGATAAGGCCAGTTCTAGTTCCAGTTCTACACAAGAACAGAAGAAGCACACTTGTTTCTCCTGCCACAAACCTAGCCACTGGAGGAAGGATTGCCCTGAGAGGAAGAGAAAGGAGACTCCAAAGGGTGTTGCTGCTTTGGCTGAAGACTCCTATGAGACTGCTGAGGCCCTCACAGTGACTCAGGCTTCATCATCTACCAGATGGATATTGGATAGTGGGTGCTCATATCACATGACACCTCACAAGGAATGGCTGATGGAGTTTCAATCTCAAGACAAAGGAACAGTGCATTTGGGAAATGACAAGGCTTGCAAGATGATGGGAATAGGCATCATCTGGATGAAACTGGAAGATGGACCTAAGGTAAAAATCTCAGGTGTAAGGTATGTTCCTGAACTGAAAAGAAATTTAATTTCTTTAGGCATGTTAGAAGCACATGGTTGCACCTTTAAGGCTGAAAATGGTGAAATAAAAGTATATAAGGGTGATGTGCTGAAGTTGAAAGGAAAAAGGCAGAATGGTATATATGTGTTAGAAGGATATCCTGATATGATTGATAGTATAAACTACACTGAGCCTGATAAAGACAGAACTGTTTTATGGCATTTAAGACTAGGACACTTAGGCCAAATTGGGTTAAACAAGTTGCATGATCAGGGCTGTTTTGATAGTGATCATGTAGAGAAACTTAAGTTTTGTGAAAACTGTGTTCTAGGTAAATCAACTAAATTGAGTTTTGGTAAAGGTAAACATGTTACCAAAGAAAAACTTGATTATATACATTCTGATCTTTGGGGACCAACAAGGGTTCAATCCCATAGTGGTAAGAGATATTTTATGTCACTCATTGATGATTTTGCTAGAAGATCTTGGGTATTTTTCTTAGCACAGAAATCAGAGGCCTTTGAAACTTTCAAGGACTGGAAAACAATGGTGGAGAACCAATCTGGTAAGAAGGTAAAGTACCTTAGGACTGATAATGGCCTAGAATATTTAGATGGCTCTTTTCTTAATTTCTGTAAAGAATGTGGCATTGTTAAACACCATACTGCCCCTGGTAATCCTCAACAAAATGGTTTGGCTGAAAGATTTAATAGAACAATCTTAGAAAGAGTAAGATGCATGCTATTACAATCTGGTTTGCCTAAAGTATTTTGGGCAGAAGCTGCGCATACTGCCTGTTATCTGATAAATAGAAGTCCCTCTTCTGCTCTGAATTTTAGAACTCCTATGCAAGTGTGGACTAGTTGTTTAGATGATTATGATAGGCTTAGGATATTTGGTTGTGCTGCTTATGCAACAGTGAAGCAGGGGAAACTAGAACCTAGAGCTTTAAAATGTTTGATTTTGGGTTATCCTGATGGGGTGAAAGCATATAAGCTTTGGTGTTTAGAAGATGGACATAAAAGGGTCATTATTAGTAAAGATGTTAGATTTGATGAATCCAGTTTTCCATATAAAAAGGATGCTAAACAGTTGGAACTTAACTTTGAAAATGTTGAAAGTGCTGAGACTGTTGAAAATGTTGTAAGTGCTGAAACTAATGTTGTGCCTAGAACTGATGGTATTAATCTTGAGGTGGAGCTTGAACAACATGTTACTACAACTGCTGATACTGAAAATCAGGATGAAGGTAATTTAGAGGATCCAAATGAAAATGATCAAATAACTGGTGAGGAAGGTGATTTCTGGTTGACTAGAGATAGACCTGCTAGAAATAGAAGAGCACCTGTTAGATATGGTTTTGAGGATCTTGTAAATTATGCTTGCAATGTGGCTGAGAATTTATCTAACCCAGAACCTGAGAATTATAAAGATGCAGTTGATAGTAGTGAAGAAAAGCAGTGGTTGAAGGCCATGAATGATGAGATGGAATCTTTGTGGAAGAACAAGACTTGGGAAATCATTGACAGGCCTCACAAGGCAAGACTGGTTGGGAGCAAATGGATTTTCACAAGGAAGGAAGGTATTCCTGGAGTGGAACAGCCAAGGCTCAAAGCCAGGTTGGTTGCAAGAGGTTTTACCCAAAAGGAATGTATTGACTTTAATGAAATATTTTCACCAGTGGTAAACATAGATCTATTAGAATCATGTTGGCTTTGGTTGCATATTTTGACTATGAACTAGAGCAACTTGATGTTAAAACAGCTTTCTTGCTTGGTAACCTTGATGAGACTATATATATGAGACAACCTGAGGGATTTATTGTTGGTAATCCTGAAAATAAAGTTTGCTTACTGAAAAGATCATTATATGGACTTAAACAATCACCTAGATTATGGTATAGGAGATTTGATGAGTTCATGGTTAATTGTGGCTTTAAAAGATCTGACTTTGATTGGTGTATTTATAGTAAACATGTGCAAGGTGAATCTAAAATTTATTTACTCTTGTATGTGGATGATATGCTAATTGCTAGTCATGATATTGCTGCTATTAACGATTTGAAAGTGCAGTTAAGTATTAATTTTGAGATGAAGGATTTTGGTGGAGCAAAGAAAATTCTAGGAATGCAGATTAAGAGGAACAGAAAAGAGAAGAAACTGTTTCTATGCCAAACTGATTATCTGACAAAGGTAATAGGAAAGTTTGAGATGAGTAATGCAAAGCCAGTTCTTACACCAGTTCCTGGACATTTCAAGTTGAGTAAGGATCAGGAACCTCATACCAAAGAGGAGAAGGCCTACATGGACAAGGTGCCTTATTCAAATGCTGTAGGATGCTTGATGTATGCTATGGTCTGTACCAGACCAGATATAGCCCATGGAGTGAGCATTGTTAGCAGACATATGGCTAATCCAGGGAAGTATCATTGGCAGGCAGTCAAGTGGTTACTGAGATATATCAAAGGTACTTTGGGAAAAGGGTTGCTGTTTGGAAAGGAGCAAGTCAGTTCTGAGATTATACAAGGTTTTGTAGACTCAGACTATGCAGGGAATGTGGACACAAGGAAGTCACAAACAGGACTGATATTTACAGTGTTTGGGACTGCAGTGTCTTGGAAGGCCAATCTTCAAAAGGTGGTAGCTTTATCTACAACTGAGGTAGAGTTTATGGTAATAACTGAGGCTGTCAAGGAAGCTTTGTGGATGAAGGGACTGCTAACAGAGTTGGGTCATGGCCAGAGTTGTGTGAAGGTGCATAGTGATAGTCAAGGAGTCATTCATCTTTCAAAACATTAAGTGTTTCATGAAAGGTCCAAACATATCGATGTAAGGATGCATTTTGTGAGGGATGTGGCTGACACTGGAGAAGTTCAAGTGGTGAAGATAGGTATAAAGGACAACCATGCTGATATGTTGACAAAATCAGTCCCAAGTGAAAAGTTTGATTATTGCTTGGAGCTGATTGGGTTGAAGGATGAACCCTAGAGCAGGATGAGAGGAGAGGTACAATCAGTGGCTTTGGGTGATTAAGAATCAAGGTGGAGAATTGTAGTTTTTGATTCCTCAATCACATATGGTTTTTTTGGCAAGAGTACATAGGATTTGCAGGAGCTTGAAATAGGCTTGGAAATAGCCGACCGGGTAGCCGACCGTGTAGCCGACCGGGTGAAGGTTGAGACCGGTCGGGTGGTTAGGATGGAGGAGCTGATGCGACGACGTTTTACATATATCTAGAAATCCGTTTAATGGAACGATACCGTTCGGGTTTGGCAGAAGAATCTGTTATTACAGTTGGGAATCAAGTGGTGCCGTTTTGTCTAATTGGGAGTGCACGCCTGGTTAGTTGGACGACATCGTTTAGGGAAAGTTGATATGTGGAGCATAGCGTTTTGATCAGCGCTCGAGTCGGCTCAAAGCAACGGCTATAAAAGCGAGGCAACTCACTGGGTTGGCTTAATCATCTTCTTCGTTTTCTAGAAAAGAGGAATTAGGGTTCGTGAATTGCAGAGAGAAATTCGTTCGATTGAGAGTGAATTGAGTTCTGATTTCAAGTGTGTAGCTTCGAGTGAGTGTTGTGATCGTTGTACTATTGCCAATTCGATTAATAAAGCTGACCTCTTCTCGAGTGGAGTAGGATCACCCGGATCCGAACCACTATAAATTTTCGTGTGATTTTCTATTCGTTTTCATTCATACTTTGCTAGATCGATTGCGTAAAATCTCTACAAAAAGCCTGTGTATGGAATTTTTTTTTCTTCAAAAAAAAAATGAAAGCTCATGAATTCGATACACTGCAGAATCAGTCACGAGCATATAAGGTTGCCTCCATTGAAATTACTGGCACAGAAACAAAATCATTACCTCGGAACAACATTTAGGGTTTAAGGTTTAAGATATGCACAAAACTACTGCTGCTGCTATTGTTACCATGGGCGGACGCACGTTGG
Organism: Rhodiola kirilowii; assembly: GCA_033675215.1. Lineage (NCBI taxonomy): Eukaryota > Viridiplantae > Streptophyta > Magnoliopsida > Saxifragales > Crassulaceae > Rhodiola > Rhodiola kirilowii. The sequence continues at coordinate 1,301,513 of CM066201.1, forward strand.
TTGGTATGGGGTCAGTTGACCCCAATGATTTTTTCAATTGTTCTTTTAAGTATAAGTAATTTGATTCATATCATGTTAATTTGTACATTTTGACCCCATTAATTTTTACTCTTTGCCCCCATTTGTTTTGATCGGTGTCGGAATTTGTACAATCAATCTGGTTTGCAGGTTTAATGAGAAAAAAAATTCTGATTTGGGAAGAACTAGGGTTTTTTTTGGGGGAGATGATGAATAGTACTAAAAAGTTTCAAAATTTGCACTTTAATCCTTCAAGTTTGAAACTTAACTTTTAACTGCCCCCAATAAACAAATTGTGTGGATCCGCCACTGATTGTTACTACCTTTCTCAAAATGTTTTTTTGTTTTTTTTTGCGTACAATAGTGCTTCAATGTATGATGAGCTGGTTGAGTGAACGAGTCTTTGTATATAATATAAGGCTGCAAAATGTCCAACAATGCAATGCAATGCATGCAATACAATAATGTAATAGTGTCGGTAGGGGCCTATTATCAAAAAAAAAATAGTGTCGGTAGGGGCCCAAGTCAAAATACACCCATATATATGTTATCGCATGGTATTGTACTGTTATTGTAATAGATGAACACGAGTTACATGCATGAGGGCTTAATATAGCCCGAGTCAAAATCCCACTGGGGGTGTCTATGATCTCTTGGTAACAGTGACACTTAGCTAGCCTAACACAAGTGTTTTATTGCACTACCGTACGTGTTTAATTAATTATGACAACTTCTCTATGGCTTATTGTCGGGCTCACACCCATCTCTAGCTGCTTAATTGCTGATTCATTTCATATGAGAATCATGTGTTGTCATGGGCGGACGCACGTTGGTTGGTATAAGTAATTTGATTCATATCATGTTAATTTGTACATTTTGACCCCATTAATTTTTACTCTTTGCCCCCATTAGTTTTGATCGGTGACGGAATTTGTACAATCAATCTGGTTTGCAGGTGTAATCGGAAAAAAAAATCTGGTTTGGGGAAGAACTAGGGTTTTTTTTTGGGAGATGATGAATAGTATTAAAAAGTTTTAAAATTTGCACTTTAACCTTTCAAGTTTGAAACTTAACTTTTAACTGCCCCCAATAAACAAATTGTGTGGGTCCACCATTGTGTGTTGTGGGTCAAGTACTATTGCGTACGTATTTACTCACATGTTTCACGTTAATTAATTACTACAAAAGGACAGATATGCTTAATTAATTGATGTTCGACTACTTCTATATATAAATAGAGAAGTTGGAATCTGGACTATACGTACCTTAGTTTACAAAATGATTTCTTCTACTGCTCAGCTGCTAGTTTTGAATCCAATTCAATCATCACTCACATATAGATCGATGATTAGAACTAGATTTGAAGTTGTATTATTAAGGGGTGGTGGTGATGGTGTATTTGAAGTTACACCAGCTGGACGACATAATAAGCAGCGGTATGTAGCTGTGCGGTGCCGCAGCAGTGTCGTCGACGTAAATGGCGAAGCTGAACCAGCTGCTGTAGCAAGATGATCTGATTCAAATTACACACATTGTGCTTGGGATTACGACTACATCCAATCTGCTTCTACTCGGAATGAGTACCTTGTAATTATATGATGATGCATCTACGTTCTTATTTGTTCTCACTTTGCTTTATCATGCATATCTTCGATCCAAGCTCTCTCTTTACATCATCAATTAATATCGTTTTTTTCTTCCAGGGTGAAGGGTTCAAAATACAGAGAGATAAGATGAAGCAGCGGGTGTTTGATATGCTGGGAAGCGTTTCAGACCGCTCAGAACAACTTGAGCTGATTAATGACCTGAAAAGGCTCGGAGTGGCTTATCATTTTGAGAAAGAAATCAAAACCATACTAAACAAAATATACTACGACACAATAAACTATGTCTTTGATGAGAACTGTGCAGATTTACATTCGACAGCTTTTACGTGCAGGCTCTTCAGACAACATGGTTATGCTGTCCCTCAAGGTATATGAAGAAATATATATCAGAGATAATTTTATTTAGAGAGAGGAGCGAGAATATTTATTTTTCGGAAATCAAAAATTCAATATTTTCACTTTTAAAAATATATCATCAGTCATTTTTCCAGTGACACATGTCTCATGTGCATATTCAAAGTTGCATTTAATGCAAAGTCAAAGTCAAACCTTTTTGGACATGTGTTACATACACAAATTTAAAGATTTGAGTTCTCAAGTTCTTTAATTCTAAAGTGTGATTCGTAACGGAGCGCTCCCCTAGCTAGTTAATTAGATATATATCAAAATATATCACCATCTGCGTCAATGTTTAGACTTTAGATCGATGGTTTACTGAAACTATATATTGAATTTTTCCTGCAGATGTTTTAAAACCGTTTTTAGACGACACGGGCAAGTTCAAGTTGAGCCTTTGTGCAGATATCAGAGGGCTGATAAGCCTGTACGAAGCATCATACTTAGCTACAGAAGGTGAGACCATCATGGATGAGGCACGGGCTTTCGCTATTGCCAATCTCAGTAAAATCAACACGACAGATGATGTGTATCTCGATGTATTATCAGCTCGTGCTTTAGACATGCCTTTGCATTGGAGAACCGATAGGTCCGAAGCACGGTGGTTCATAGAACAAGCTTATGAGAAAAAACCCAATATGTCTCCACTTCTTCTCCAGTTTGCAAAGCTGGACTTCAACATAGTGCAGGCCAAGTACCTGGAAGAGCTCAGAGACTTAGCCAGGCATGAATGATTGAAATTAATTCTATCAATGTCTTTCGATTCAAACAAAGCTAATAATTAAGTTTTTAATTTTTGGGTGTGATAGGTGGTGGAAGAAGCTAGAATTCAAAAAGGACTTGAGCTTTGCTAGAGACTGTTTGGTGGTATCTTATCTTTTGGGTATTTTAGCCTCCCCTGATCCTAAGTATGAAACTTGCAGGAAAGCTGTAACCAAGATTAACGCCCTAATCTCAACTGTTGACGACATTTATGACATATATGGTACTTTGGAAGAAGTAGAGCTCTTCACCGATGCTTTCCACAGGTTAGCATCCACTTGATACAATAATCGATTGACATGCTGTGTCGTCGTTTATACTTCGGATCAGTAATTGTGTGTGTATCTTTATTTCGTTTTCTTTACAGATGGGATATTAACGGCATGGAACAACTTCCCCTTTATATGAACAAATGTTACTTGGCATGTTTCAACTGTACGAACAAGATAGCCTACGATGTACTATTCGAGAAGGGAACTGATGTCACATCTTATGTTAAAAAATCGGTACAACGTCGTTGACTCTTTTTCTTTTTTTCAATTTCATTAATATAGGCATATTGAAATAGACAACCCAAACTCATGATATATGCATCTTAGGGATTTGAACAGTCGACCTCCTGATCATCGTAGAACGTCATTGAGGTTATGTTACTTATAATACAAACAAATGTTCCTTGTAAAACTAACCATTTTGATTGTGACAGTGGAAGATTTTATCAAGTGTTTACATGAAGGAAGCACGGTGGTTCCACAGTGGTTACAAGCCGAGCCTGGATGAGTACATGAGCAATGCTTGGATCTCGGTGGCAGTCCCCATTGCCTTTGTACATGCTCACCTTTTCGATACAAGTCTACTAGTGGAAAAACAACTCCAGTATTTGGAAACTAATCCAGACATCTTAAAGTGGTCCTCCATTATTTTTCGCCTTTGTGATGATCTCGGAACTTCACCGGCTGAGATGATGAGGGGTGACACACCTAAAGCAATACAGTGCTACATGAATGATACTGGAGCTTCGGAAGACTCTGCACGTGAACATGTAAAGACTTTAGTTACAGAGGGATGGAAGAAGCTGAATGAATGTGTAATGGAAGAGAGGATACTTTCAGCAGCAGGAGTTGAGAAGCTGCTAAACTCGGTAAGAGCAGCTCATTCCTTTTATCAGCATGGGGATGGATATGGAAATCAGGATGGTGAGACCAAACATATCATGTCACAACTACTCTTTGATCCCATACCCTTGTAATTTGATGTCACATATGTTGTTCTTGCCAGAAATAATCAAACAAAAAAAGTAGTAATTATGAGACTAAATGATCCTTCTTAAATCATATAAGTATAAGCAAAATAAGTAAGAAGAGGATATAATAATTTTTCATTTCCAATATCTATCACATGTGACATATCAATCACTCTATAAAAGTTTCATATCGTTACTACTAAAGCAAATTGTATTGATAATAGTTCAATAAGTCTTTCCAAACAACACATAGAAATTATAATTATTGATAATATTAGATATAGGGAAGCGCGGTTGAAATTTTTTCTTCATTTCGAGAACCTAAAAAGCTTTGTCTGCACATTTAAATGTGCATTATCAAGGGACTGTGGTGTTAACATGTATCCAGCTAGGAAAATAAAACTTACTGACTTTAATTTTGACTAGATGCAACTTTGAATATTCAACTGGAATACGTGTCCGACCATAACGAACCCAATTATACACTTTCAAAGTTGTACATAGGATTCCATATTCTCGAAATAAAGAGTGGGACTTAACGGATGGGGTTTGTAAAATAGCTTAGTAACCATAATGTACGTCTAGTGCAAGACTTGGCAAGTCCAAAGCCTGAGCTCCCATGTGTAAGATAGGTTTAGTTTAGAGCTGGGTCTTGGATGAGGAGCTGCTTAGCTGGGACTGATCTGCAGGGCTAAACACTGTCGTTTACAATGGAGGGAAATCTCAATTTGGACATGATAGCGAAACGCAGGCGTTTCGGCGTGGAGCACGTCAGGTAAGTTGGACGGTGTCGTATGGCTAAGGCGTGAAGGATTTGCCTGATAGACGAGACGTCGTTGTTTGGCAAAGAATAGAGTACAAATTAGTTGGACGACAACGTTTAGTTGAAGCGCGAGAACGGGCTGAATTCAGTGTGGAACTGCGTCGTTTTTGGTCGAGCTGGATTTCAGTACTTAAGCTCTGATCTGGGAAATGAAGGGTTCATCCAAATGAAATCGAGTCTTTTGCAATCCGAAGCGATTCTTGGAAGCTAGAGTGCGATTGAAGCTTGCGACGTTTCTCTCCATTCACCCACGACTGCTCGTCATCTTGATTGATATTCGATTGAGGAATTAAAGCGCTGCACCAACGATTCTTCATCATCTGCGCAGCTAGGGCGTCCTGCTATTCTGGACGAATTCCGACGTTGTGCTACCCTTCTCTGCTAATCAAGGAAGTCTTCTGACTCAACTAAAGGTGTTATCGTGGTTGATTTGGGATACGGTGATTGTGAGGGTAGATTTAGGCCAAGTCTTGCATATAGGTTGTGTAATCCGAAAAACCTAGCACATAATAACATTGTTCTCGAGTCTCCAAGAGGCTCACCAAGGAGTAGGCGTTGCTGCTAATTGGCAGGGACATTCGAACCTTGTAAATCCTCTTGTTCTAGTTTAGATTTTATTTCTGTAATTGCCTAAATTGAACAATTGGACTTCAAGAATTGGATTTGTGCTTAAGGTTTGGGTAATTAAATTGAGTAATTGGTGAATCCTATCATTACAGGGTTGTTTTCATTGAATTGGAAAGGGGTGAACGAGAGATGGTTGAACGGAAAAGGGAATGGGTTGTGAGTGGTTATTGCCTTAAAATAGGCATATAGAGCATAAGAGCATGTGCAGCCATGAAAAAAATACAACCGTCGTTGTTAGCAGTTATTACCTTAAAAATAAGCATAGAGAACAGCAACTCCTCCTCAGGCATTTACTGGAATTTTTCATGGCTGCATATGTTATAAGCAAATTCACACAATTGGCCCGCTTTGAAACTCAAAACATTCAAATGCCCTTCCTGAAACTCAAATAACTGGATTGCCCCTTTTTTTACGATCTCGGTTTCTTGAAAACCGATAAGATCAATTTTTAATGATCCCGGTTTCCTGAAAACCGGTAAGGTCAATTTTTAATAGTCTCGGGTTCTCCCGTACCGAGACTTTGGTGAAAATAAAGACGTGGCTCAATTTGGGGCCGACGTGGACCATTCCGCGCCAGCGTGGCAACCAGGTGGATTCCCGATTTTAGGGAAACCGATAACCATCGAACAGGCTTTTCCAGATCTGGTCGGGGCAATTGGGATGTGACTAAACTTAAATGGTACCGGTTTGGGGAAAACCGGTACCTTTTCCAACATAAGATTCCACCAAACATGCTTTTCAGAGATGACGGACCCGGTTGGGAAATGACTAGACGATAATATCCCGGTTTCTATGTCACCGGTATTACAGAAGTCCCAGTTTTTGGAGAATCGGTACTAAAATAATACCGGTTCCGTGTAAACCGGTATTTGTCTACTACAAATTAACCTTCGATTTCTTCATTTTCAACACACAATTCACATCCTTTTCAATTCAATAATCTCTTCAATTCAATCACCTTTCTTGTTCTTATCATTCTATGGCTAACATGAATGATGATTCTGATGACATGTATATGTCGACATTGGCAACGTTGGATAATCCAATTATAGACGAGTATGACCGCGATGAGATGGAGGAATTGGATAATATTTCCGCTGAAAATCCCGATGCCGAAATAGTTCAAGATCAAGATCGGATCGTCTGGGATCATCCGGGTTTCAGTGATATCTCGGCGTGGGAAATATATCGACCATTCGATGAGAATGTGAGGGTCCACCAATCTCACTCCCCGAATCTTCAAAAGGGTACTACTTTTGGGGAAAAAGAGGATGTCATACTTGCAGTGCAGAAATACTCAATTCTTAATCGGGTTGAGTATAGGGTAAGGAAGTCTGACAGTACGAGATTGGTTTTAGAATGTCGAAAAGGTGAAGAAGTATGTCCGTGGCGGCTTAGAGTTTTTGTGATGCAAGGAACAACTTACTGGACGGTCCGCACGTATGGAGGGGACCACATATGCCATAACAACAACATCCTACAAAATAACATCCACTTGAACACGCAACTCATAGTGAGGGAGATGCGGAATGCGATGGGTGCAAACACGAGGTTCTCCGCCGGACAGATACGAAATTTAATTCAACGAGATTAGGGGTATGAAATAAGTTACTGGAAGGCATGGAAATCACAACAGAAAGCGTTGGTCTACTTGTTCGGCAAATGGGACGAATCATCAATATACTACCACATTTGATGCAGGCTTTACAGGATTCCAGTCCCAACAACTTTGTTAAGTGGGATGTCACACCACTCGATGATGGTACCATGCAGGTAAATCACATTTTTTGATCTTTTTCCGAATCCATCCTTGCATCCATTAATATCTAATTTTGGTCTTTTTCTGAATGCAGGTTAATCGCATTTTTGGTCTTTTTCCGAATACATCCTTGCATACAGACATTGTCGTCCAGTATTATCTATTGATGACATGCATACGTACGGGAAGTACAATGTGAAATTGTTGGTTACAATCGGGTTAGATGCGAACAACCACATACTGCCCTTAGCCTTCGCGCTTGTGGAGAGCGAGAACAATTCCAGTTGGATGTGGTTCATGTCTGTATCCGGGAATGAGTGACCCAACGGGAGGGCTTGTGCGTTGTTTCTGACTGGCACAATGGAATATTGGCTGCCATGCGTGAACCTAAATGGCAGGAGCCTAGGGCATTCCATCGTATATGTGTTCGTCACTTGCAAAGAAATTTCATGACAAAGGTTAAAGATGAGATTTTGAAAGCTAAACTTGGCGATGTGGCATATGCGAAGAAGGAGTTGAAGTTCAAGAAGAAGTTTGGAGAGCTCTTACAAATATTGCATGATAAGCCACTTATTCGCAAATGGTTGGAAGATTTGGATGTAGAACTATGGACAAAGGCGTTCGACCACGGTGGATTTCACTGGGGCAACATGACTACGAATGCTTCAGAATGTTTGAACAAAATTCTGAAGAATGGCCGTGATTTGCCAGTTTCTTCACTGGTTATGTACACGTTTAAGCAGACAGCTGCTTATTTCGTTAAGCGTTCCCAGAGCCCGTACAACATCGACGGAGCAATGTTTCCTCCAAAAATTAGTGAAAGATTGCCAGGACTACGGGCTAGGGCTGAGTTCCACATAGTGACGATGTACAATCCAGTAACCCATGTTTTTGATGTGCTGACCAAAAAAAACCATGTCACGTACAGGGTTTGCCTAGATACACGAACTTGTTCGTGCGCAAAGTGGACATTATTCAAGTATCCTTGTTCTCATGCCATGGCAGCTTGTAGATACGCCTGGGTTGAATACTCAGATTATGTCCCCACAGAATATACGCTTGAAGCGTACTACCGGACCTGGAGTTATTTTTTCAACCCCTTACTTCACGAGGATTTTTGGAGAGATTTTGAAGGACCTGTTTATGTTCCGAATCCAAGATTCAAACATAACAAAGCTGGCAGACCCCCAACCAGAAGAAGGCGTAACGAGATAGACCAGTGGCATCGACATTTAGGGGAATCCAGCAGCCAAGTACCGTCTTCCTCAACTCCGGCCACACGAATTCAGCGATGCACACACTGCCACTTAGTGGGTCACAACAAACGTGCTTGTCCAACTCGATACCAATATTAAGCAATCAATCTTGTTTGTAATTCCTACTTCCTTAACGTCATGTGGCATGTGTTCAAGTTACAATCATTTTCTATCTGCAATAAAAACAACTAATATTCAACTATTAAAGTTCACAAAAACATCCATCAAATGACAAAAAAAGACAACACAAGCTCAACGACCACCTCGCCCTCTTCGTGGCATCATCTGTGGCAAGTTGCGTATGAAGGACCATCTTGACTCCACACGTTCCCGGGTGCCTCTGCGCACTGGTTGTGAAGAGCTAGATGGTCGGTTATGATCATCCATCTGCTCTTCAGTATGTGTATCATCCACATCCACCTGCGCAGCATTAGCCTCCTCTCCTCCTCTATAATCATCCATTGCATCGCCTAAATTAACATATTAAATTAGCAGTTGTTCATCATTCAAAAAAATTCTGGGTATACAAACTACCTGCATCGAGAGTAACAATCTCTAGATCAACACCCACTATACTGGGATCCGAAAGCTTTTCGACTGTCGTATAAGCGGTGTGGAAAATTCTATGAAATCCCCTCCGGGAATAATCATCCGTGCAGTTGAGGAAGAACTCACTGGCATCACGTGCATTCATGACGAGTGCACGCAGCTGCAACATACATTTAATTTGATATGAGAATCTGGTATGAACACGACTTGAATACATTCATAAATAATTCAACAAGTAATGAGCACTTACATTATCAGGTATTATATGAGAATCTGGACGATAACCATGACTAGGTCGTGTATGATGCGCATCATCCTCCCCAACCTCCTCCGCCTCATCGTTAATCCTCGACTGATATAATCGACGTGTGTGCCTGGCATACCACCCATAATACTATGAAGTGGTATGCCGATCTGATCACCCAACGGTAGGACCATGTCTCCATCGAGCAATCTCTCGTGTCGATTTAACCACATCACAATGTACGTCGCGTGGACGACAGCCCAATCTCTATTCTTCTTCCTATCCATTCCATGGCATGGGTCTGAACTTCCAATTGGATTTGGTGGGATACCCTATCGAAAACCGTACTGTCTCGCAACACGTCCTGGATGATGCCACTCGATAATATTGAAGCAAATAAGAGGCACATCAGCTCTCCAAGTACTGTCATGACCCTCGAGACAAGTCGGGTTCAGCGACCGAAATATGTCCTCGTCATACGGACTCCAAATGAAATCTCCTGCTTGCATCTTCTGTATTGCATCACGATACTGCACCAAACTCTCGTGAGGTACCCTTATCCAACTTTTAGGCCCAATCCATTTCCTGGACATAAAAATGAATTATCACTAAAATAGCAGTAAAAGTACAATCATTTAAAAAATATAATTTTCAAACATAAACACTTACACGTACGACCATGCTCCTCTCAAAGCTGGATCAAAAACCGCTTCCGGTGGCGGTACCACGACTGGAACTCTGATCGTAGGCACACCGATCCGAGATAGTCTCTCCCAGGACCACATATGAATAATCAAGGGCGCCCCGGCCAACTGTCTATGTCCGATCGTACATGCACTGCACATATTACTATACAGACACACCAACACATCACTTCCCCAACTATAATTGCGAATCCTATCGAGATCCTCTAGCAGGGGAAGAAAGTATAGCGGATTCGTGTTACCGCTCTTGTCAGTGAACAATGTGGTTCTTATCAGAGTGAGGAGATACGCCTTAGCGTATTTCTGTAACGTCTCCTCATCCGCATCTGCAGGAATCTGCGCCAAATAGTTCGTAAACCAACTTCTCTTCCCCATAACAGGCAATTTTTTGTCGCACTCCGGGTATACCCCTAGCAATCTCAGACAAACCTCTTCAAAGTTGAATTGCGACTTGTCTGTCACGGGCACTCCTTCTATAGGTAGCCCGGTAAGAAGTGACATGTCCTGTATCGTGATTGTCGCCTCACCATTATTAAAATGAAAGGTGTGAGTTTCTGGCCTCCACCTCTCGACCACAGCAGTCAATAACGACGGATCAACTTTCACATCGCACACCCGAGTCCACGGATAAAAACTAGCAGCTACCACATAAGGACGTATGCGAGCATCAAGGGTCAATGCACCCCCTTTATGAACCTTAAGGGGTAGATTGACATTCCCTTTCCTATCCAACTGTGAAACAACAATGTAATCCAACATTAGTAACATATTAAATCATGAATGATAATTAACATAATTTAAGATACTAACTTCTGGGTTCCAAATCGCCTCGGTACGATGTTTAAGCTGCCGACTTAAGACTGAGTTGTCAATTGGACCTGGATGAATTATGTCATCCGCATCCATATTTGGATGCAATATAGCTTGTGATGATCTTCGTGAAGATGAGGGTCTGTGTGAGTCCATAGCTACATCACAAAAAACAAAATTTAATTATTTCAACAATTCAATATTATACAAAATTCAATATCAACACAACTTCAACAATTACACCATTTCATCACCAATTTCATCATTTACATCATTTCATCACCAATTCCATCATTTCTTCACCAAGAATCAAAATCGATTATTAAAACCAACAATTCAATCAATTTCGACAATTAAAATCAACAATTGACAATCAAAAACAGAAATAACCAATCAAAAACAACACTTAACTAACAAAAACAATAATTAACCAAACCCTATTCCTTTAAGTTAACAATTAACACTCAAATTAACATAAACCAATACAATTCAACTTAATACCGGTATATTGCGAACCAGAATCAGCAACGGGCGGCGGGCGACGGACGGCGGGCGACAGGCGGCGGTTGGAAGAAATGTGAGAGATCGACGGAATGAAGAAGAAGAAAGAACCCTCGGTTTTTAATTTGATTGTTCTCGGTTCCTTCCACACCGAGAACATAATCTTCTCGGTTTCCCTAAACCGGGAATCCACCTGGTTGCCACGCTAGCACAAAATGATCCACGTCGGCCCCAAACCTAGCCATGTCTTTATTTTCTCCAAAGTCTCGGTACGGGAGAAACCGAGACTATTAAAAATTGACCTTACCGGTTGTCAGGAAGCCGAGATCATTAATAATTGACCTTACCGGTTTTCAGGAAATCGGGATCGTAAAAAAAGGGGCAATCCAGTTATTTGAGTTTCAGGAGGGGCATTTGAGTGTTTTGAGTTTCAAAGAGGGGCAATTGGGTGAATTTTCCACATATTAGATGGGGGGACATGCGGATGTGCCATGCTGCTCAGTTTTGTGTTGCTCGTTTTGGACTCTCAGGTACTTTTAATAACAATGTCAGTACTAGCAAGAAGTCAGTTACTCAGTTGTTGTTGTTAGGGCTGCAAATGAGACGATGTACTCGTGAGCAACTCGTGAGACTACTCGGTCAAAACTCGGTCAAAGCTCGACTCGATTATAAATGAGTCGAGCACGATCACGATATTTGAGCTCGATTATTAAACGAGTCGATCACGAACAAAGTGATACTCGACTCGTTTAAACTCGTGAACAACTCGATTAAGTACTCGAATAATACTCGAATAAATACTCGAATATTCCACATATATCTTGAAAATTACAATTGTAATTTTAACTAGATTAGGTAGAATGAGTATATTAAATTTTGGATAGAGTGTTCATCTATATATATTCTCATCTTATTTGTTTTGTAATAAACATTCAATGTGGGACAAAAGTAAACATTATAAAGAAGCATGGAAGAAATCAAAAGGCAAGTGAATGTCCTTGTATCCCACATTGCTTGGTGTCAAAGAGTTTGATGCACAAGTGATTATAAAAGAAGAGAGTAAAACCCAATCCATCTACAACACCAAAATCCTAATTTTTGGGCTAGACTAATCTTGGGCCTTGGGGTCCTTGAGTTGCCCTTTGGATTTTAGTGTAAAATGTTTAATATTTTCCTATGTAAACAAGCTTTGAAATTGAGGCTTGTCATTGGGGAATTGAAATTTGAGTTTTAATACTCGAGTATCGAGTCGAGCTCGAGTATCATTAAAACATTTCGAGTCGAGTTCGAACAAAATTTTTGAAGCTCGTCGAGTTTCGAGTCGAGTTCGAGTTCGATACATATTCAGTCGAGTCGAGTTCGAGCAGCTTAATACTCGACTCGACTCGGCTCGTTTGCAGCCCTAGTTGTTGTTAATTAAAGATTGAGGGTTTATGGTTTGTTAAATGAGTTATTTTTATCCAATCAAAAAAAGAGAGTTCTTTTTAGTGGAAATGATAATTATTGATGATTTTGATATCATTGGATGTGCACAGTTGGACAATATGTTTTTTTGGTAACTATCATACATTTAATAATGATGAAATTCCGTGTGAACGGCCCAACCATATCAACAAGTTTATCATCAATTGCATCATTTGAATCTCTCATGTATCAATCAATCAATCAATTACCTCGTACGTACTGGTCCTAGTTTGCGACCAAAACAGTTGAAATGATTTAAAAAACTGGTCCAACGTATGATAGTGCTTGTTCTCGAATCAAATTCGACAGGGGTAGGGTCGTAGTCTAGATTGATAAGGAAAGGATGCATATGTATTTATTGAGGCTGGCTAGATTGTCAAGTATTTTAGTTTAGGGTTTCTTATGTAATTTGGCTACTGCGAGTGTTACCAATTTGGCCGATGATATACTGTTTGTTAACAGTAATGAAAATGTGGTTGTTTCCTTGGTTACGCAACCTTTGGTTGGTGACAAGAATTATCTCAACTGGCGAAAATCCATGGAGATGGCGCTGGGAATCAAAATGAAGTTAGGCTTCGTTCGTGGTGAATTTCCTAGACCTACATATGCTTATCAAGGTGCTAGATGGGACAAATACAATAATGTTGTGCTTTCTTGGATTATAAACTCAGTCTCACCAGAAATCGGTTCCTCTTTGATTCATTCTACTGATTGTATGCATGCCTGGGAAGATGAACGTTTTTCAGGCTCTAATGATTTTACTATATTCTTTATTCAACAAGAAATTTCTATGTTGATGCAAGAAGATAAAAGCATTGCTCAATATTACAACAAATTGATTCAACATTGGGGTGATGAAGATGCCCTAACTGAGGAGATTGCCCGTGAATAGGGCTGAGCATTATTGCTCGGTAAATTCCAAATTTATCGATTTAATTTACCGAACCGATTCAATTCGGTTTGGTAAAATTTGGTCGGTAATCAGAATGAAATTTTTGGTTCGGTAATTTAACGATTTACCGAATTTTTTATTATTAAAAAATAATATTTATTAAAAATTAAATGAATTATTTGTTTAAACTTCAAATTTTAACAAATTTTAACCCACAATTTTTGAAAACTTTTATGATTTATTTGTGTAGATCAAAATTTTGAATTATCTTTGTGTTTTTTTTTGTTATTAGATGATTAATTATTATGTTTAAATAATTTTAAAATTAGTCAAAACAAATTCGGTTAATTCCGATAATTTACCAAATTTACCGTTTTATCGAAATGTCGGTAAAACGGTAAATTCGGTTCGGTAATCGGAATAAAAATTTTGGGTCAGTAAATTCGGTAACGGTAAATTCGATAAATTACCGAATGCACACCCCTACCTATGAACTTAGTTCAAGGTGTAAAGCAAAAAGGTGCTCTAATGACAGGAAAATGAGAGACAGAAGGATGAAATTTCTTATGGGTCTCAATGAGGTCCATATCACATCTAGATCTAACATTCTCTAAATGAAGCCTTCACCATCTCTAAAGGAGTGTTACAAGCAGTTGATTCAAGATGAAAATCAAAGAAAATCTAAGAAAGAGACTATAACAGAAATATCAACCTTGTATGTTGGTCAGTCCCTACTCCTTAACTTGGGGGAGAGGTCAGTCCTCCATACAATCTCAGGGCTTCTCTCAATTATTTAGTGGTGCTAGTAATAATTCTCACCAAGCTGGAAGATCAGTAACACAAAATAGAAAATCTATATTCTGTACTTATTGTCAATTACAAGGTCATGTGAGAGAGACCTGTTACAAGTTTCATGGGTATCCTCCTGGATTTAAGTTTACCAATAACAAGGGAGCTAGTTCTGGTGCATTTACATTTAAGCCGAGGAGGAAGAGGAGGAGACGACAACCGGATAGTTTTCTACACCAGAAAACTAATCGGCGCTGAGACATTCTGTTCAGTGTGCTGATCAGACCTGTCCGTGGAACTAACCGCTGCACACGCACAGTTGATACTACTACGCATTTGAGAGAACGCGTCTATCTTCGGGAGAAGACTCTGAGCTTCGGGAGAAGTTCTGTCAAAGGTCAGGGGGAGTCTCGAACCTAACCATAGGAGATCAAGGGGAGCCGAAATCGCAAATCGTGGAAAAAATTGTTAGAGGCTAGGCCATTACATTCGGGAGATTGTAAGTGTAAGATTATCTATAGCTCTAAACTTTTTAATAAGATTTGCTACCCTTTAGGGCGTGGGAAGCCCCCAAGAGTAGGCTGGTTGCCGAACTGAGAGTATATCGTGTGCAGTGGCGGTTTTAGGGGGCCTGGGGGCAGGACCCTTCTCCATTTTAGCACAAATTTTTTTATATATTTAATATTATATATATGTTTTGAAATTTTTTGATCAAACATGTATCTTCGGTCACTATTTTTGTGAGCTTAACCTCCGAATTTCATCTTGGAGTAAACATAAAAGTTATAGAACATTCAATTGGCCTTATAGTTAGAAGATTGGTCCGAACCCCTCATTTTCGTTAAATTTCAATTAATCATCTATCTTTGGTCGCTATTTTTATCGGCTTAACCTCCGAATTTCATCTTGAGTTAAACATGAAAGTTTTAGAACATTCAACTAGCTTTCGATCCATATGTAGATCATCTTCAATGGACATCGGATGACACCTTTATGAGCTTCAGAAGGTTGGTTGATCATTAGGGGACCTTGTTGTTCGGAAAAAAAATCGCCGGATCATTAGCGGATCTTTTGTTTTGCCGGATCCAACTTATATCATTGTTGTTCGAAGAAAAAAATTTGGGACCCCTTCGGACGAAGCTCTGAATTCGCCACTGATCGTATGCGCGTACATTGTTTCTTTTGGACACTGTCTGCTGTTAGAACATCACCTGGATCTCATGCTAAACAAGACAAAAGTATTTCATGTTAAATTATGACAACTCTATGGCTTATTGTCGGTCTCACCCCATCTCTAGCTTGCATATACTCAATAGATTAAGTTTCAACGAATCAAAGCAGCAAGCCACCTCGACGTACGACCACCAACTGAGATGACGATCATCACCCTTCAGATTGAGATGAGAAATGTAAATGCGACAACTATACGATAATAATGTGACACCCTGTCGCACAATTGTCTTAAAAGCAATGGCACAGTTCAATTCAGTTAATAAAATATTTGAAATTAATAATAGAAATATTTGCATCAGGACTAAAATATATTCTATTTAATAAAATAGAAAAATGATTCTATGCAAACAACATATTTTTATAAAAAAAATACATATCAATGATAGCCATTGATTTGGTCATTTGGAGCAATGAAATTGAAACTCGTCGTATGGTTGATTACTCAATGACGAATTATAGGTCACATTTAACAAACTATAATATGTCATCCTTTTGGTTTCTTGAGGATGAATTATAACCCAGTTTTAACGAATTTTACAGTTCGTGCCCAAAACATAATTTGCACTTGATCTTGTATCAAACAAAATAAACCATTCCGTTTCCATAAAATAAAATATTCGCCAATGTGGATCCAAAAATGTAATATAAATGGAACAAATGTGAACTTCAAAACTAATTGTGGCGGTCTTTGTCTGGCTCTTTATCATCTCGACGAATCCTCTAAGAACTCTTATCCTCTCTAACAGTATACGCTAAATCGATAATCAATTGTGATTAATTGATGACAAATTGAACCCAAATTTGTAGTGTAGTTAAGATGAACATGAGTTACACGAGGGCGTACGTATAGCCCGAGTCAATCCCATTGGGTGTCGCTTGATCGATAATACTATAATAGTGATATTCAGCCTAAAACAAGTGTTTATTGCACGTGTTTATGACAACTTTTCTATGGCTTATTGTCGGTCTCACCCATCCCTAGCCGGCTCTTTGTCATCGGGACGAGTTCTCTCCTCTTATCCTCTTTGATCACAGTATACGCTAAATCGATAATCAATTGTGATTAATTGACGATAACATATATGCTACTGAATACTGATGCTGCTGAAACTCTCGGAGCTAGCTGCGCATTTCATATGAATCATGTGTTGTGGGCAATTATTGCGTAGTTACTCATGTCTTTGTCGTCGGGTATATATGAATTACTATACTCAAGGGAGTCTATGATCTCTTGACCTCTTGACAAATTGTCAAGTATTCAAGACACTCGACTAAATTCTTTTTCTCGAGTCATTAACTGCACTTGAATGCTTAGTATTAGACTATTAGTAATGTATCATGAGAATTAACTTTTTACCATTGTAGCTCTATTCTAGAAAAGGATTCGCCCAAACGAATTTAACTGGTGCGAGTATCAAAACATTATAATTTTAGTTTTTTTTTGAAATATAATAAAAATAACACAATTTTAACCGAAAAATGTCACTTTCACACTCGTAACATTTTGATGTGTACTCCAAAATATAAATTGAAATGTTTTCACTTTTTTTGAATGATTTTTTTTTTGCATGACCGCAAATTGTTAAATTCCTAGTGATAGGTATGTTGCATCTAAAGGGGGTGGGACAAGACGTTGAATGAGTGGATGGTGTTCATTGAGTTTAATTTGTCAAAGTTGGCCTATTGATAGGTCATATGTTGCATCTAAAAGGGCGTGGGACAAAGACGTTGAATGAGTGAGTGGTGTTCATTGAGAGTTTAATTTGTCAAAGTTGGCCTTGTTGTAAAATTTGTACACGAAAATGGAGAGGGTATAATGGTAATTGATGGTGGAAAAGGGTTGGCAATGAATTGATATAACAAAGGTGTACAAAGACTAGGAAAAACTCCACAAATGAAAATAAACAACAACACTGAAAATTTAGCTAACAAATACAGAAAATATGGAAACGTAATCCGTGTTCATTCGTCAGTTGCTGTAATATCTTCACAAAAGGGAGGCTTCAAGATCCGACATACGCCAAAGTGGCCAAACAGACAAAGCAGCTTGGAATCATCAATCAAGTGTCGGCCACATTTCTTCAAATAAATCCAGCAAGACAGGAGCCTGCCACTCCAACTGGAAACCGAGGTTAGCAATGAATTGGGTCGTGTTGATTATGTTATAAAATAAGAGGGTTGTGTTAGATTTTAGGACTTTGTATGTGATCGAATGAATAGTATCGGTACCGGAATCGAATTTTTAACTTTTTTTGTTTTGTTTTTTTAGACAAAATCATATAGGATTGGGTATGGTCGATCCAAGTAAATTTGTGGTCTGAAATCGATTATTAAGTTTTTTTTGATTCATAAGTGGCATTTAGCCACCAAAAAAACTGAACCTGTGAAGGTTCGATACACTACGGTCCATAGGACCAATACTCTGAAAGACACACTGCGGTCTATAAGACCAAAACACTAAAACACTGCGCTTGTCTCTTACGCTAAAAAACTCTAGAAACAAACCTCTGGAGAAACTCAAAGGAGCTCTCTCGACCACTAGGAACACTAAAACACTTGGCGTGTCCGAAAACAACGCTGCTATCTCTGATAACCTCTACTCAATCAGCCGAAGGAGACCAGCCATGCTCCGCACTAAAGTCACCTTTTCCACCCTCTACTCCTTTCCCCATCTTCTCTCCTAAGTTGGTCGATAGAATCTGGATTGCTTCCTCCCCCCGACACTCTGGTTTTAAGCCCTGCCAACCTGAGAATCTTAAGAATGTCCTCTGCTTTTTTCCTGTGGACCATTCCCTCCACAGCATCCCCTATAGGGAGATTTGGTTAAGAAATGATGCTTTATTTTCATATATTTTTTCATGAATGAAACATTTTTTTTACATCTATTTTTAGCTTTCTTTTGTGTGTATTAACTTTTGAATTTTGAGCTGAGGCGCCTGAAACAAAGAATTCATCAACATCACCATTGAGCAAGGCTTCGATCATAATAGTATCGAGTCGGAATACTAAACGAAATGCCACTATGCTTCCACTAAAATGCGGATAATTAATATAATTTTGATGTTTTTTAATAAAATGGCAAGGAGACAAACAGCAAACACCTTAGGGAGACAACATACACATACAACTGGACAACTGCTAACCAAATATCAACAAAAGAACATCATAACAGACTCAACAAAACTAAACAATAATATAACCAACAAGACCTATAATCTGACAACAAACATATACACAAGACATATAATTTTGATGTTTAGAAGGATACTATATAATGCCTAATCTAACCAACAAGCCTAAAATAATTTAATATTTTTTTACTTCTGTAAAACATGTTCATGCCCGTCACAATTAGGGTTATTGGGCCGCTCTATTATAACATGTCTGGCCCAATTATCTTACTTGTCAAACAAGCGAAAATTCGGAAATATATGAACAGCTTCCCCAAACTCCACAAATCTCAAATCCAAATGGCTGCATTTCTCTCCGCCAAACCAGAAACCAAAAATGTGGGGAATAAGCGTGATATGAATGCTGTGGATAAAATGTAGGGGTTTTGTGTGCAGTACTTTGTTTTTTTATTGATTATGCAACTCCGTTGTTAGGCGGCCGAGATCAGATGAAATAAATCAATGTTTATTTTGTTGTTGATTAGGATTGAGGAAACATCGGAAGAGTATGAAGTAGATCTTAAAAAGATATTTGAAGCTCGCAAGAAAATGTAATTTTTTTCTACATTCTATTTTATTTTTTCAAAGTTGAATGTTGTTGAATTTGGATTTGGTTCTGAGTTTTTTTTTTTGGAATGAGATTGAAAATAATTTTTTCATCAGTACATTTGGTTAGCCTATTATTCTTATTATATATGTCTAATGTTTTGCTTTGTTGAGTTTAATTTTTTTTTTTTTGATATGGAAAGTTAATACAAACCCAGCAAACCAAAGCAACTCAAACTTCCCAACTAGACTGCAAACTACACGCCTAAAAAGAACACACTTCAGTCCACGCTAGCACTCAGACAAACTGTAAGGGCTTCAGAATTCGACCAGCTCCACTTATCATAGCATGCCTTCTTAGCCAGGACATCAGCCCCCTTATTCGCCTCCCTCCAAACATGAGACAACTCCCACTCTGGATGACGATTGAAGAGGTCTGAACAACGGGCACTCCAATTCAGCTTTGACTGATCATCCAAACCTCCTGCTAGGATGCCCGAAATGGCCTGAATCGAATCCATCTCAAACACTACCTTTTCCCATTTCCGCACATCTGCCACTTCCATAGCCTGAAGAAGAGCCTTGCCTTCCGCCTCCAATACACTCCCCTTCTTGCTCTCCCAACTTGCAAACGCAAACATCACAGTCCCCTCTTCATCTCTAACCAAACCAGCATAACCCAAAGCATTTCTTTGCGCACACCACGCTCCGTCGCAGTTTATCTTCAGAAAACCTTTCTTCGGGGCCTTCCATCTCAGCGGATCACAAACATGGTCTGTGCTAATCAGCGGTACCTTACGTCGCCATAATCTACAGTACAACTCCGCTCTCCGCGCGGCCCATCTGACGTCCCACTCCTCCTTACTGTGCCAGACTTCATTTCTGTTCCTCCAAATGATCCAAATTCTCGTGCAGATTCTGAGCAACTCTTCCTCTTCTCTTGTCAAAGTGATCCTCCATAGCCATTCAGCCGAGTTAGCTAGATGATCTTCTTCTATAGAAAATTGGGTCCCTAAGAGACCCCATAATGCCTTAGACCACCAACACTGAGATAATAGATGCATTATGGACTCCTGATAATGGCCACAAATTTTGCAGCTCACTTCCAAACTAATTCCCTTTGATGCAAGAACATGCGCCACCGGCCAAGAATTGTGATAAAGCCTCCACAGCAAAAACAAAACCTTTCTGGGTGCATGAATCCTCCAAAGACGGTTCCAGAAACTCTTGATCTTCCTGTAGTCTGAAGGTTGGCCCTCCCCTGCCCTATTAATAGCTTTGGCAACTCCATATCCCGACTTGGTTGAGTAGGTGCCTGAGCTACACTTGTTCCATAAAAACTTACCTTCTTGAGCATCCCATGAAATACCGTCTTTCAAGATGTATTTAACACTGAATAAACTCCTCCACACCCAGGACGGTCTACTGCCAACATTTGCCTCCATGAAACCTGAGTTAGGGAAGTATCTCGCCTTCATAACTCTACTCATAAGCAGGTCTGGTTTCGTGAGAATTCTCCATGCTTGTTTTGCTATGAGAGCATCATTCATTAGTTTGAAATTTTTGAATCCCAAACCACCACAACTCTTGTCCTCTTCCAGCAACTCTCTCCTGACCCAATAGACACCCCTGCTTGTCCCCTGATTAGACCACCAGAACTTTGCTACCACACTTGTCATCTTATTCAGAATTCTCATTGGTAAGGCAAAGCACGACATGGTGTATAGAGGGGTAGCCATAAGGACTGATTTTAATAGCACCTCCTTCCCTGCGATAGATAACAGATTCTCCTTCCACCCATTAATTCTGCTCCACATTTTTTCCACTACAAAGTTAAATGCTTCGCTTCTTTTCTGGCTCATAACTAAAGGGAGTCCAAGGTACTTGGAGTGGTCAAGCACATTAGAAACCCCTAACATGTTACTCAGCACATCCCTGTCTCTGCCCTCGACATTGGGTGAGAAGAGAACTTCGGATTTTGAATAGTTAATTCTCTGCCTTGCCACAGCTTCATAATTCTCAAGAATCCTTTTGATAGCTGCAAATTCAGTCACATTCGCCCTCAAATATATCATACAGTCATCGGCAAAAAATAAGTGAGTGATTTTAGGTGCTCCTCTAGCAACGGCAATACCCTTAAGAGCCCCTCTTCTACTTTTCATCGCTATCTCCTTACTTAACCATTCTGAGCACAATATGAACAAGTATGGCGAGAGAGGATCTCCTTGTCTTATTCCTCTTCTAGGGATAATCGTATCGGAGTACCAGTTATTCACTTTAACTCTATAGCTGACTGTAGAGACACATAACATTACTTTCTCCACCCACTCACTTGCAAACCCCAACTTTAACAGCATGCGTTTAATAAAACCCTATTCCAAACGGTCATATGCCTTGCTCATATCGACTTTTAAGGATGCAACTCCATTTTTCTGAATCTGGTGACACTTAATGTAGTGATTAATTTCTTGTGCTAGCAATATATTATCAGTGATGATCCTACCTTTAACAAAAGCACTTTGATTTGGAGAAATTGCCTTATCCAAAATGCTTTGTAGCCGGTTCACCATTGCTTTAGATATTATCTTCATGATCACATTACACAGACTAATCGGCCTGAATTGCTCCAGACTCATAGCATCTTTAACTTTGGGTATGAGCACGATGTTAGTAGCATTCAACTGACTGTCCAGAATCTTGTTGTTAAGACAACGCAAAACCACCTCTGTTACATCATCTTTCACAATATGCCAGCACTTCTGATAGAATAAGGCTGAGAACCCGTCCGGACCAGGGGCCTTAGTCGGGCACATTTGAAATAGCGCATTTCTCACTTCTTCCTCTGTGAACTCCTCCATTAGACCTTTGTTCATCTCTTCTGTGACCACAGGATGAACATTAACCAATTTTGAATCTCAATCCACATTTGTGTTAACTAATGACGACTGAAACATTGTCTGGAAATACTCCACCACTACTTCATTTATCTGTTGCTTTGTCTCGACAAAAACGTCATTCTTATTTCTGATTCGTGCGATGTGGTTCTTCTTTTTCCTCTGAGTAGCTCTTGCATGAAAATACTTTGTGTTTTTATCTCCATAATTCAGCCATTCCACTCTTGATCGTTGACGCCAAAGCATTTCCTCCCTTGCAAGCCACTCATCAATTTCAGCGGATAACTCATCTTCCATTCTACAATTCTCCTCTGTTCTTGGGGATCTTCTGATTTTCTCCAACTTCAATTTTAATCTCTCTATTCGTTTTTTAACATTCCCAAACTCCCTCCTATTCCATGAAGATAACGCATCTGCACACATCTCTAACTTTTCAGACCAAGACCTTCTGCATGTACGATTACCTTCCCAACAGTCAGCCACTACATTCATAAAATTACCATTCCTTAACCACATCGACTCAAAGCGAAATCCTCTGTCGGCTTCATTAACGACTCCTGCTTTCGGGCTTAATAAGATCGGACTGTGGTCCGAGGCAGTGACAGTCAAATGCTTCACCTGAAACTCCAAGCCAGCCCCCAGCCATGCCTTGTTGACAAAAGCTCGATCCAATCTAGCCTTAGTCTCAAGAATACCCTGCCTTCTGTTTGAAAAAGTGAATAGATATCCTGCATATCCTAGATCAATGAGTTCACAGTCATCAACCACCCTCCTGAACGCCTCTATTTGCCACATCCTCCTATGACGAATCCCCTGTACTTCATTTCCTCTAAGGACTTCATTAAAGTCTCCCAAAATCACCCATGGCCCCGACTGTAAAGAGTGAAGCACTCGAATAAGATCCCAGCTCTCCTTCCTTCTGCTGACCATTGGATGGCCGTAAAATAGAGTGAGACGGGACTGGAACTCTGTTTCAACGATTGCATCAATGTGGTGTGACGAGAAATTTTTAATGGTCAGACACAACTCCCCTTTCCACAACATTGCCAAACCGCCAGCCGTACCCCTCGGGTCCACAACGAAACAATTACTATAACCTAATTTCACTCTCAACCATTCCCATTTTCCATGACGCATCTTGGTTTCCAACAGACATACAACTTGGGGATGATGCGAGTCAATCGCATCCTTTAGAGCGCGAACTGTCCGGGCGTTCCCCATACCCCGACAGTTCCAACTTAAGACGATCATTTCTCCAGGCGGAGCTGCTCCGCAGACTCTGCCTCTTCGTAGTTTGTAAAAATCGGAACTTCCATAAGTTTCTCACCTCCATAGGGCAAATCTGTCTCCAGTTCTCCCTTCCATGAACCCGAATAGCTCTCCATTCTTGGTCATTTTCCTGTTGCCTTCGATCCCGGCTGCGTCTTCCCTTCCCTGCATCGCTTAACTTTGTCTACTTTCTCCCCTTTCAACGGCTCTTTCTGTCTCCAGCGCCTCGTATTGTGAGTCCAAAAGCATTTCATCATCTTTTTCCAGATCTGATATTTGTGACAGCCTTGTCGAAAACTTCCCATCCACCTCAACCTCTGATTCTTGGTCAACTCTTCTTTTAACGCTTCCTTCCGCCTCGTATTGTGAATCAAAAAGCATGTCATCATCTTTTCCCAGCTCCGATGTTAGTGCAGGACTTCTCGAGCTCTTCCCATCCACCTCAATCTCCGAGCTTTGGTTTTCCTTTGTAAATTCTCACGCGCCACCAGAGCCCCTTCCTCCTCCTCCCGCTCCGACAAGCCTTCCTACTCCACATCTCTAAGAGGGTGTCCACCGCCCACTTTGGGGCGCGTGCAAGTGTCAAGTTTCTATCATTGTGGATGCTCTAAATGGTGGACATGGACATTTCACGCATCCCAAAGTCATTTTATGTAAAAAAATAAGGTATAAAGTGGACCCCAAAAGAAATATCAAATGTCCCTAAATCATTGTGAATGTTCAAAATGGTGGACACTTGCACGCGCCCCAAAGCGTCAAGTGTTCACCATTGGAGATGCTCTAACGCCTGATTTTTGAATACTCCTCACCTGGTACTCTGCTCTCATTGAGGGACCCAACGGTCTCTCTCTTGTAATCCTTACGGCCGTACACTCCTTGGTCTCATGCGTCATTACTCCACAATTGAAGCATATGTTGGGCAGACGCTCATATAGAAACGGGATCCAAACCGGAGACTGCCCTTCAGCGTTGTAATATGCACCCGCCTTGACTGAGTTCTGCAAGTCAAAATCAATCCTGAACCTTAGGTAGCTACTACTTTCCTCTTCCTTCAACTGTCTCTTGGTTTTTACTTTGGGAACCACTTTCCCAGCAATCCGCGCGAGCTTAACGGCAATGTCCGGATCTCTTGCTTCCATTGGCAGGTTATGTAGTTGAACCCACATCATGTCGAAAGTTATCCGGAGCAATGCCTGGCTCCCAACGCTCTTCATTAGGATCACCCTCCCCAAATACGTCCATGGTCCACCCTCCAAGATCTTTTCTTGGTCCTCCTTCAACTGAAAATTAGCCACGAAAACCTTGTCGGAGAGCTTACCGAAAGACACCTTTCCTGCCAGAACCCAGACGCTCCTTAGCGTATCCCAGAGCAATTTCTCTTTTACTTTCTTATCCATCATCATTTTCATAATCAACGCCCATCTGAGTTTGCTCCCCGCCCTATTGACTTCGTCCCTGCTCACTGTTAAGCAGCACTCCCCGCCGAGTTTCGTTACCAGAGCATCCACAACCTGTTCCATATCTCCTTACTGCTTCAAGCCCTTGTTTGAATTAACGAAGATGCTAGAAAGCGAAAGCTAAAGATTGTTAACAACAGCCAACCCTTATGGTAGCTGACTTAGCTCTCTTCCCTTTTAGACTTTAGAGAGAGAATCAAATTAACACAAACAAGTTACAGGCTTTGTTGAGTTTAATTTAATGTCCATAATTTGTGTTGAATTTGTATAATGCTATATTATCCTATGTTAAGCTGTCTTTTTAAAAAAGAAGATGTTCCGCTTCACAAAGCTGAAGTCTCACAAGATGTTCGGCTCTCACTGCCTCTTGTTGGGTTTTTGGTGTCAGATCACAAGTTGACCAGCCTGTAACCTCCTTGCAAGAAAGAAGCAGCATTAAGTGACTCTACAAGACTCTCATATGAACACAATTTGTTATGTCTGAAAGTAAATTAAAATTAAATCATCAGCTTGGTGTCGTATTGCTGAATAAATTGGATTATTTGTGAGCATTTTACACTAATGATTTATTTCATTTCATTAACACAATATGAGTTATATCTCTTTCATTCATATTCCTGAGCAAAATTTGTTTGTGAATAGCAATTTGTAATTAAGTGGGATTGGTAAGATACAGAGAAGAAGATATATATAATTAAGTTGTAGAAAGTGATAATTAAACAGATCACCAAGTGCATCAGCTGCAGCAACAGCCAGTAGTTGTGTCTTGTTTGAGAGCCTGCTATGTTCTTGGAAATTGTATTGCATGACAGCCTCTGCTACATATATGTTCATCTGAAGTGACAAGCATTAAGAATCTACTGCAGAAAGCTCTCAGATGGCCAGTCCATTTCTGATTCTGCATTCACTCCAAACATAAACAGCCTGCTAATTAGATGTCAACCCTAAACCCACTTTAGCATCTTCTTCCTAAAACAATCACTAAACTGCACTAAAAAATTCTGCACAATTCCACTCCAGACAAGTATTGCAAAACACTACCATTAATAAAGCCGGCCTGTATGGAAAATTTTTTTTCAAAAACAAAAAAACATAGAAAAAATGAAAGCTCATGAATTTGATACACTGCGGAATCAGTCACAAGCATGCATATATAAGATTGCCTCCACATTGATATTACTCAGAATCATGCACAGCACCGCAAAATCATTACCTAAGAACAACATTTAGGGTTTAAGAGATATGCACAGAACTGCAGCTGCTAATAATATTGTTACTTCTTTTGTTCTCACAACACTCATCATCATCATCCACATCCTCCATCTGAAACACATGCTCATTCAAAACGCAGTCGTTTTCATCCTCAGAATGCACGACGAAGTGGAGCGTAAGCCGGCCATTTGATCGATCAGCGCGAAAGATATCACGATGACGACGACGGCTCGTCTTCTCCTCCTTAATGATCAGCCGTCCGTCATGAGTGTAGTATCTCTTCATTTCAATCCCCAGCGACGGCAGCGGCGGCGGATACTCCTTCGGCTGCTGCTGCTTCTTCATCACCTTCTTCGCTGGCGTGAAGGATCGGTGGCCGGTGGTGGCGAAGTCGACGTAGGTGGTGCGGTGATCGATGCAGCTCTCGTTGCCGAGCACGTCGCCGGGAGACGACATTGGCGACTGGGAGGGAAATTGTGCTACGGAATTTCCAATTAGGGTTTTCGTTGTTTGAATTGGATTTGGATTGGATTGGGGAAGATGAAATATGCGGAGTTTTGGGTAGGTGAATTAACTACTCATTTATTTTATTATCTGAATTTTTATTGAGATGATACGAACCGAAATTTTCGAGATGTTTGGAGACAGCTCAGCGAGCGATATACTGATAATACGATCATCGGAATGCGATCAGGAACAGTTCTGAGATAAAAACAGTCTGATTCAATATTATATAATTAAATATTCATTTTTTATAATTTTATTTCTTTTTCTTGATTTTTATACAGTTAACGAATCAACCAAACAATTTTTGTAACTCTTAGATGTGAGGTAAAAATTAAAATAGTTAATGCAACAAGTGTACCATCGGTTTGGGAGTGGAAAATAAATTTTTAAAAAATTAATAGAAAGTTTATAATTAAATGTCAATCGGTCAAGATATTCATCAAAGTATCAAATTCGGATATACGGTAAGAGTCGCCTGTGCTCCCGGTCAATATATTCATTTGTACCTGATTAAATTTATATGAAAGATATATTTGTATAATGCTTGAAATATATGAGATGCAAAAATCCATTGTCAAAAACCGATTTGAACTTGAACGTGAATAAGGTCCACATCATAGGCGGTACTAGGAAAATCCACAGTAAAATTCATAAAATTGTGTAAGGAATATGCCATGATAGGTTAGAACTTTTGACTTTGCAGTTAAGTATTCTAACCACTCAACCACCGTCTTGTTGTCAAATAATAATGAATATATTCAAATTAAATAAATTTATCATTTTTGGGGGGGGTGAAATAACCGAATTATATTTTATTCTGATATAAAATATAAACAAAATGTCAATCGAAGCAAGTGGAGATTTTGAAGGAAATTGAAGACAAAGCTTCTAATCTACAAAATGGTGTAGTGATACTGATAATACGATCATCGGAATGCGATCGGGAACAGTTCTGATAAAAACAGTCTAAATAAATATTGTTGGAGTATAAAGTGTCATCTAGGCAAAACACAAATATGTGCAAGAAGGATTTCAAAGTGATATGTGCTAGCATCTGTGCAAGATCAATCTTTCAGTTTCGAAAAATCAGCACATCACCTAATTTTTCGGAAAGATAGATATCTATCAAATCTTCTCGACCGTTACATCTTCAAGACCGCCTCTTATGGGATAAAGATATGCAGATATAGTTTAAATTCGCAACAATAATTATCCATATCTTATTGATGCAGCCACACCAGGTTTTACACCCTCCGCATCAGGCCTGCAGGCCGTACACCCCAACCATGGGACATCACCGGGCTTCAGCCCTACCTCGTAAGGTTTTACGGACACCCTAGCCCCTCGCAGTAATAATTTGACAATTATTACTGCAGGTTGTTGGCGGTGGGAATTGAACCCGAGCCACCCTTTAACAATGGTGTGTTTGCAACATTGTCACCAATTGAGCTGCAGCCCAATTGGTGACAATGTTGCAAACACACCATTGTTAAAGGGTGGCTCGGGTTCAATTCCCACCGCCAACAACCTGCAGTAATAATTGTCAAATTATTACTGCGAGGGGCTAGGGTGTCCGTAAAACCTTACGAGGTAGGGCTGAAGCCCGGTGATGTCCCATGGTTGGGGTGTACGGCCTGCAGGCCTGATGCGGAGGGTGTAAAACCTGGTGTGGCTGCATCATAAAAGCTCAATTGGTGACAATGTTGCAAACACACCATTGTTAAAGGGTGGCTCGGGTTCAATTCCCACCGCCAACAACCTGCAGTAATAATTGTCAAATTATTACTGCGAGGGGCTAGGGTGTCCGTAAAACCTTACGAGGTAGGGCTGAAGCCCGGTGATGTCCCATGGTTGGGGTGTACGGCCTGCAGGCCTGATGCGGAGGGTGTAAAACCTGGTGTGGCTGCATCACTTATCTAGGGTTTAGAAGATCAAATCTAGGGTTTTTTGATCTTCTAACCACACGGCTATATAAAGGAGGCGAGCACTCATTATTTCGTGAGGCACACTTTAGAGTCACCGTGTGGAGAAGCCTCCAATCTGTGTGCTGAATTCGCTTCGAGTCGTCGAGCTATCATAGAAGGATTGAGGCCGCAAGTTGGTAAGCCACTTGCTTTATTTGCTTGAACTCATATATTATTGATGCGCTCAACTTCTTCCAGAGTTCAAGAGGTGTTGTTGCTGCATAGTACTATTCCGTACTTGTAGTCCAACTTACACAACAGACGACCAACCCTACCAGAGGAATCTACGAGATAGGTTCGATTATATCAGCCTCGGGAGGAGGTCTGATTGTTCAGACGGGGAGTCTTTGGATCTAAGGGAAGCTTAGATCACCCAATTCACTTGGAAAGTAGTATAGTTGTAACAATAGTTTGAAAGGCTGTTCGAACATCAATCTGTACTATATACTGTGATAGTGAATTATTCCTTGGACTTGGGAGAAGTCCCCCAGACGTAGGCTACATTGAGCCGAACTGAGTCACCAAGAGTTTTGCGTCTTTTACTGTTCTACATTCCGTTTCGATTATCATAGTCTGTGCAAGCAACTGCACCACAGCGTGTGCTACATCTTGCTGGTACAGTTGAGCTCATCTCAGGCGTAGCAATTTCAATTGGTATCAGAGCAGGTTCTCAACATACGGAGTGGGATTTTGGGAAGCTAGCTACTGTTCTAAAGTGAGCATCAAGGAAGGACAAAGCACTACTCGCCCCGTGCTGTTAGAAGGGCATAATTATGGCTACTGAAAGGCCAGGATGAAGGCGTTTATAAAGAATGTGGATGAGAAAGCTTGGAAGTCTGTGCTAACTGGCTAGAACCCTCCTCTGTTGGCAACTGATGAAGGAAGGGTTGTGCATAAACCAGAGACAGAATGGACTGAACAAGAGGAGCGTCTTGCCATGGGGAATGCAAAAGCTCTAAATGCCATCTTCTCAGTTGTAGACGGGATAATTTTTAAACTCATCCTGAACTGTGAAAGTACTAAGAAGGCATGTGATACCCTGTCCATTCACTTTGAAGGAACTGACAAGGTAAAATAGTCCAGGATTCAGATGTTGACATTCAGATTTGAGGAGTTAAAGATGCATGATGATGAGACTATTAAAGACTTTAACGCCAGAGTTTGTGACCTTGTGAATGAGGCATCTACCCTTAGTGAAGCTCTACCCGAAGAGAAGGTTGTGCGCAAGATTCTAAGGTCTTTGCCTAAACGATTTGTCATGAAGGTGACTGCTATAGAAGAAGCAAACAATGTAAAAACCTTGGGCTGGAAAGAATTGATTGGCAATCTATGCACCTATGAACTGCAACACCTGACTGTGCCAGAACCAAAAGTCAAATCTGTAGGTTTAAAGACTGAGACTTTGGTAGATGATATATCCACCGATGGAGTGAGCGAGGAACTGGCATTACTCACAAAGAACTTCAATAAACTGTTGAAGAAGATCAACCGTAAGGGAGCTGGCCAGAACAGCCTGAATTAGTCCAGAAATCAAGACACCAGGAGAGTGGATTTCCAGCCACGGGAGAGACAATCTGACCAGAAGGAAAATGGCAAAAGCGGATGGACCAAAAGAATACAGTGCAGGGAATGCAGAGGATTTGGCCACATACAAGCAGAGTGTGCTAACACCTTGAAGAAGAAAAATAGCAAGTCCCTGAATGTCAGCTGGAGTGATGAAGAGACTGAAGAGAGCACAGAGGAGGAAGAGACAAGAAATTTTGTTGCTCTGAAAAGCATGATAGACTGTGCCACAGACTATGCCAGGACTGGTTCCAAAGACTGTGCCAAGACAAAGGAAGCCAAGGTGGAAGAGAACGAAGCTGGAGAAAGTGATGAAGAAGAAATCATTGATGAGTGCATTGCTGAGAAATATGCACTGTTCTTCTCAAAGTTGACTGAGCTAGTAGACATAAACAGGAGGCTAAATGCAGGTGTTATCACGCTTAAACTGGAAAAGTAGGAACTGTAATCCAAAGCCAGCATTCTTGCACAGGAGAAAGAAAATCTGGAGAAAGAAGTAAAAGAGCTGAAACAAAAGGCTGAAGGAGACAAACAAGAATCAAAGAAGCTCTTGGAGGAGATGGGTTCAATCAAGAAGCTCCTGAACTGCCTGAACACAGGGTCTAAGAATCTGGACCAGATCCTGTCTGTCCAGAAGAGAATAAAAGATACTACAGGGCTTGGATTCACTGGTGAGAAGAAAAGTGGTGATACGAAGTTTGTGAAAGCTAGTGGCATAGTTCCTAAAGACAACAAGCAAACGATAGCTGATAAGTTTGTCTGTGCCATATAAAATGACAACCAGTATCATGTCCCAAGAGATGTAGGATGGCAACGTGCTAGGGTGTGCTACTACTGCAGCAAACCTGGGCACATCAAACATCATTGCTATCGTTATAGGCGTGACCGCCAATACAAAGAACTAACAAGGAGACAAGGCAGAATGGTGTGGAGACCAAGGAATGATCAATACTGATGTGTCTCATACAGTTCAACTGACAAGGAGGATGAGGAGAGCTGGTTCTTTAACAGCGGCTGTTCAAGACACATGACTGGAGTTTGAGAAAACCTAACCAATCTGAGACCCATTGACGGCCACCATGTGACATTTGGTGATGGGAAAAGAGGAAGAGTTCTTACCAAGGGAACACTGAATGTGCCAGGCATGCCACATCTAAAACGCCAGCCTTGAAAACTCTCTCAATATTTCATCGGTTCGACGACGATGGTGAACACCAGAAAATCCTCCAAATTCGGTGTCAAGTCCGTTGAGAAGAAGAAGGAGAGCATGCAGTCTTCCAAGGCACTGGAGGCGAACCCCAGAATTCCGAAATCAAAGGTGCCGAAGGTGAAAAAGGTGTCGCCTTTACATGCCAATACTGCAACAATGGCCGAAGCGAAGAAGACTGTCAGAGAAACAACAGTTGAATTCCCTCGGTCTGGAACGGTGGAGAAAAATGGACTAGAATCTGCTGCAAAGCAGAAGACGGTGCCCTCGCTTGCCATGGAGGATACGTCTAATCCAATCGATGCTAGTTTGACATCACCAAGTTGTGTTCCCCCATCGGTTCTTCCCCATTCTGAGGTATTTCCAAACCCTAAATCTCAGACTGTTCCTTCCGTTTCTGCAAATGTCACTGCTGTTGGAAATATTGTGGTGGAAGAAGATGTGAATGTGATGTCTGAGAAGGGTGGTGAAGTCAGTAGGGCTGTGATTTGTGATGAAGCCATCAATTCTGTGAAAGACGGGAAACCCAGCAAGGTTGCTGGTGGCTCAAAAGCATGGAGGGAAAAGATTCATGCTTCCGGATATGTGCGTCCTATTGGTGGTCGCAGGAAGAGTGTTAGGCGTGCATGTGACTCCCCAAGAAAATATCTGGCACAGATCTGTACTATTAGAGGTCATCTCATTACAATGTCAGATGAGGAGACAGAACAGTTTCTGGAATCCTCGGGGAAGAGGAAACTGAAGATCAATGAAGGTTCTGAATAAGGTTCAGAAGAAAAGCATGAGAGTTCAGATGGGACACAACATGCTAAGAAAGATGATCTGGTCATGGAGTCTGATCCATACAAGAAGGATGATGAACTAGAAAAACTCTATAAGGACATTGATGATGTCGTTAAAGATCTGGAAAAAGAGAAGGACCCTGTTATGTCAAGATCAGAGCAGTCACCTCATGCCCAGGGTGTCGGGACTGAAGATTCTGCACCTGCCCTCATTTCTGATATTGTGAAAGAGGCAAGTGCTCCAACAGATGAACCAAGTGTGCAGAAAGGAGTTGAGACAGTTGGTGCACCAGTGGCAGGATCAGTTGAGGAGACAGCGGACGGCCCAGATTCTGTACAAGATGTTAATCGTAGTGATCATGTGGAGGTATATTTCTCACCCGTTCGTAATTCAGTGATGGAGGATGCTGCTCAGCCAGCTTTAAAGGAGGTAACTCTTTCTGATGATGACCAAGACTTCATCCCTCTTACTGATCTCAAGAAGGCAAAGAAGGATAAAGAAAAGAAGAAGACTGCGTTTGAAAATCATGCTAAGGTCTCAGCTCGGGATAATGCTGAGGAGACTGTAGTTGCAGGGGGAGTTGAGTCTTCCAAAAAGAGGAAACGGGGAGTCCCTATTCCTGTCTCAGAAGATGCTAGAAGTTGTGAAGTCCCATCTCCTGATACCGATGATGTTCCAATTGGCGTGGTCAAAAAGGGAATTTGGTTTATAAATCGAAATGCTGCGAGAAAATGGAGTTGCGTTTTGAAAAGGAAAATTATCCCAGAAAGGGTCCTGGAGGAGTCTCGCTACAAAGGGAAGGAAGTTGTAGACGTGCTGAAGCAAACTGACTTATTCTGGACGCTGGAAAGATGCAAACCATTCAACGAACAACTGGTTTGAGAGGCAATGGCAAATCTTCCCCCTCAGTTTGGTGTCATCGGAGAATCAAAATGGGGGGTGTTCTTCGTTTGAGGAAGGAAGATCAAAATCGACCCCGAGCTCATAAATGTGTATTTCTCTATGGATGACCCGATTGTTGATGAAGAAGAATCAGACTTTGAAAAGATTATAGACAAAGTCACTGCGGGTTCAGTTCGTTGGCGGCCTGATACTGTCGTGCATACAGCCGACCTCTCAACGTTCTACTCAATGCTATTCTTCATCGCCGTGTTCAACTGGAGACCCTCAACTCATCGATCAACGGTCAACCGGGATATGGCCCAACTGATATATCAGATCGGGAACAAATTGAAGTTCAATCTGGGAAGAGTCATGTTCAAACAGATTGCCGACCATGCTACTTCAAAAAGAACTCTCCACCAGATCTGCTTCCCTTCTCTGATTTATGAGTTGATCATCCATCAAGCTCCAGATTTGAAGACATCGAATGACCATCTCACCAAGACACCACTAAAGTTCATCGTTGATCACAAGCTATTCAAAGGCCTCCATGTGAATGATCTTAAAGAACCAGGTCAGAAAGGGAAGGATGTCCCAGTCTTCAAAGCAAAGGGGAGCCAGAATGGACCGTGACGAGAGAAATAAGCCTCTCAAGGATTTGAATGCCATCATTGCCGCTGACAAGGAACAACGCAGGCGCATCAACAGGCTGGCTCGTGCTCTCAGCTACCCGAGCGAAGATGAATCTGAGGCCACATCTTCTGATGGTGATTCAAATGATGAGTCCTCTGCATGAAGGTCCTTTGAAAAAACAAACTCTCTTGAACTTTCTTTTTATTCTTTCGTATATTGTGTGCTTGTTCTGGCACAGTTTGATTTGTTGTTCGAACTAGATTAGACCCATTGCCAGTTTATGGCAAAAAGGGGGAGTATTTTGAGAGGTGACATTTTTTGTTGTTCCCTAAAGGTTGTCTAAAGTCTAGATAGTTAGATAGATCTAGTTATCTAGTTGATTCGGTTTTGCCAAAATGCCAAGGGGGAGATTGATGTTCCCTTGAGTGGCATGTATTTGGCAAAACATCTTTAGACAATTCAAGCCGGAGTTCAGGGAGAGTTCGAACATATCCTGGTACTCATGTACAGCGTGGGACAGACGCTAGGATGGTTTCCGGAAGGTTCTAAAGATCGAAGATCTTTTCGAACTGAAGTCGGCCAGCGAAGATTTCGAGCCAAAGATATTCAAACGAATATCTTCTCATCAATTTTAAAGAAAGACGACTGACTTGGTGAGGAAGTTATCATTCGACTTCACAAAAGATTGGATAAAGATATGCATCGAATATTTGGGAATATTTCCTAAATATTTGATGAGATTTTCTGGAGCAGATTTGGATTTTGTCCATGCATATAAAAAGAATGCTAGGGCGTCCAAATTCTGTATCGCTTTCAAAATCAAATACACACAAGTGCACACTACCGATTGAAGAAGAAGAAAGCGATGACTGACTGTTCTTTCCCTACTGGAAAAACTTCGGCGCTGACGGAACCTGTTCAGTGTGCTGTTCAGGTTGTCTGAAAGTGATCCTACTACTGCACACACACACCAGACTGACCACTGGCTTTCGGAAGAAAATCACCGAGCTTCTGAAGAAGGTCGAGCAAGTTCGGACTGCACATTCGGACGAAGGGCATCTAGGGGAGCTGCGATGAACCGAGATTGCAAATCTTAGAGATGGAGTATTATAGGCTAGGCAATTACAAACACGGTGTTGTGTAAGCGTGAGTCCGCGGTATTGCTCTTTACTCGTAATAAAGATTTGTGTCCCTTTTATGGTGTGGAAAACCCCCCAGAGTAGGCGAAGCCGAACTGGGTATCATTCTGTGTGTGTGCTCCTGTTCTGTTCTATTTACGGTTCAGCTCGATAAACTGTTCAACCACTGTCTGAACACTATCTCGTAGAGTTACTTGCACAGTCAACAGTATTTCAACACAGACTGCAGCAACAGCAACAGCCAGTAGTTGTGTCTTGTTTGTGGGCCTAGTTAAGTATAGCATGTTCTTGGAAATTGTATTGCATGGCAGCCTCTGCTACATACGTTCATCTTCACTAGGACTACTATGATCAATACAAAAGTAAAGCATTAAGAATCTACTGCAAACCTCAGCTCGCTCTCAGATATGGCCTGTCCATTTCTGATTCTGCATTCACTCAAACTTCACTCCAAACATAAACAGCCTGCTAATTAGATGACAACCCTAAAACACACTTTACCATATCTTCTTTCTAAAACAATCACTAAACTGCATTAAAAAATTCTGCACAGAAACGTGTGTTGTGGGTCAAGTATTGCTGATTCATTCACATGAATCATGTGTATGTGTTGTGGGTCAAGTATTGCGTACGTAGTTACTCATGTTTCACGGTAATTAATTACCACAAAAGGACAGATACGTAATTGATGTTCGACCTCAATATAATAGAGAAGTGGAATCTCTGGACTACGTACGCCTTATTGAATTAGAGTTTAATTTATAGTTTACAAAATGATTTCTTCTATTGCTGGTCAGCTGCTAGTTTTGAATCCAATTCAATCATCACTCGCATTATATAGATCATCGCCTAGAACTAGATTTGAAGTTGTATTATCAAGGGGTACGGTGGTGGTGGTGTATTTGAAGTAGTTACACCAGGACGTACGACGACATAAGCAGCGGTATGTAGCTGTGCGATGCAGCATCAGTGTCGACGTAAATGGCGAAGCTGAACCAGCTGTGAGAACAATTGAGATCGGAAACATACTGTCGGAGATGGATTCGGTGAACGGAGGTGGAGAAGAAAGTGACGGAGAAGAATGTGAATTTGGCGGAAAAGAGGCAGATCATCTGTTACCATTTTGAATTATATATGTGCACAACTTGTGCTTATTACAGATCGGTCCTCATAGAATATTAGGTTACATTACCCCTCAAGCTTAGCATGGAGAAAATTCGAGATGTCGAGTTTGTGAGTGAGACGACGAAGCGAATCCGCCGGCAGAGCTTTAGTTAAGAGATCGGCCGGTTGATCCAGTGTTCCAACGAAGCTCGGAGAGATGAGACCATTGGCCACATACTGTCTAACAACATGACGGTCAATTTCAATGTGTTTCGTCCGCCTTGTTACCGCAGTAGAGGGCAATTGGAGTTGGGACAGAGATCCGGAGATCCTTGAGAATAGCAACCACCCAGACCAGTTCACAGCAAGTTTGGGCCATTGCGCGATATTCAGACTCCGCTGATGAGCGAGAGACAACAGCTTGTTTTCTGGTTCGCCAGGAGATTAATGAAGGTCCTAAATTGATGCTGTAACCGGTGGTAGAGCGCCTGGAGACAGGGCAAGCAGCCCAGTCAGCATCACAGAATCCTTCCAAAGTGAGACGAGCACAAGTAGGGTAGAGCAAACCCTGAGCTGGTGCCAATTTGATGTACCGAAGGACCCTGTGAGCTGCCTCAGTCGGGGCAGCAATGAACTGACTGAGGATGTGCACCGGAAAGGCGATGTTTGGTCCGGTCACATTGAGGTAAATGAGTTTTCCAATCAGATGTCTGTATGCAGTAGGATCTTCAAGCTTAGGTGCTGTATCCATTGGTGTAGTATTGGGTTTGCACCCAAGTAGTCCTATCTCTGTCAGTAGATCCAGAGCATACTTTCGTTGATTAATGAATACGCTAGTGGAGGATCTGGAAACCTCAATGTCTAGAAAATTTTTTAGAAGTCCCAGATCTTTGATTCTTAACTTAGTGTGAATGCTCTGTTTAATGTCAGAGATGAGTGAAATAGATGTTCCTGTTACCACAATATCGTCAAGTAGACAAGAATAATGATAAAGTCACTACCTTTTCTGAGAGTGAAAAGGGAGTGGTCATTAGAGCTCTGAATGAATCCATAAGCATATAAGAATTATGCTAACTTGTTGATACCATGAGAACAATTCAGATCAGAAACGTACTGCCGGAGATGGATTTGGTGAACGGAGGTGGAGAAGAAAGTGACGGAGAATAATGTGAATTTGGCGGAAAAGATGCAGAGCATCTGTTACCATTTTAAATTATTTATGTGCATAACTTGTGCTTATTACAGATAGGTCCTCATAGAATATTAGGTTACATTAAGCTGTAGCAAGACGATTCGATGCAAATTACACAGACTGTGCTTGGGATTACGACTACATCCAATCTTCTACTCGGAATGAGTACCTTGTATTATATGCATCGTCGTTCTTTTGTTCTCACTATGCTTTATCATCATCTTCAAACTCTTTTTTTACATCAATTAATATCGTTTTTTTCCCAGGGTGAAGGGTTCAAAATACAGAGAGATAGAATGAAGCAGTGGGTGTTTGATATGCTGGTGGGAATCCGAAAGGATCTATTTGAGGCCGGGGGTGACACATGTCACCCCCAAGTTTTTCGGAAATTGTTTTGGGCGAGCAAGTTTGTATTCAAGAGGGCAAGGCCTGAGCGGGTTTCCAGTGGCTTTTTCACAATCTTAATGTCCGAATCAGGTCTTGGTGTCAACTGGAGAGTTGTAGCCCTTTGAGTTAGCTTTCCAACAAGCTTTCCCACCGTGGGATGCATTTCAGACCGCTCAGAGCAACTTGAGCTGATTAATGACCAGAAAAGGCTCGGAGTGGCTTATCATTTTGAGAAAGAAATCAAAACCATACTAAACAAAATATACTACACAATAAACTATGTCTTTGATGAGAACTGTGCAGATTTACATTCGACAGCTTTTACGTGCAGGCTCTTCAGACAACATGGTTATGCAGTCCCTCAAGGTATATGAACTCAGAGACAATTTTATTTAGAGAGAGGAATGAGAACTTTTTTTTCAAAATTTGAAAATTCAATTTTCACTTTTAAAAGTGTATCATCAGTCATTTTTCCAATGACACATGTCTCATGTGCATACTCAAAGTTGTATTTAATGCAAAGTCAGTCAAGTTTAACTTTACTTTTTGGACATGTGTTACATACAAAAATTTAAAGATGTATCACGATTTAATGGTGAGATTTGAGTTCTCAAGTTCTTGAATTCTAAGTGATTCGTAACGGAGCGGTGCTCCCCTAGTTAATTAGATAAATATCAAAATATATCACCATCGATCTGCGTCAATGTTTAGACTTTAGATGGTTTACTGAAACTAATGAATTTTCCTGTGCAGATGTTTTAAACCCATTTTTAGACGACACGGGCAAGTAGGTTGAGCCTTTGTGAAGATATCAGAGGGCTGATAAGCTTGTACGAAGCATCATACTTAGCTACATAAGGTGAGGCCATCATGGATGAGGCACGGGCTTTTTCTACTGCCAATCTCAGTAAAATCAACACGGCAGATCCGTATCTCGATGTATTATCAGCTCATGCTTTAGACATGCCTTTGCATTGGTGAACCGATAGGTTTGAAGCACCATGGTTCATAGAACAAGCTTATGAGAAAAAACCCAATATAACTCCACTTCTTATCCAGTTTGCAAAGCTGGACTTCAACATAGTGCAGGCCAAGTAGCTGGAAGAGCTCAGAGACTTAACCAGGCATGATTGAAATTAATTCTATCAATGTCTTTTGGTTCGAACAAAGCTAATAAGTTTTTAATTTTTGGGTGTGATAAGTGGTGGAAGAAGCTAGGATTCAAAATGGACTTGAGCTTTGCTAGAGACTGTTTGGTGGTATCTTATCTTTGGAGTATTTTTGCCTCCCCTGATCCTCAGTATGAAACTTGCCGGAAAGCTTCAACCAAGATTATCGCCCTAATCTCAACTGTTGACGAAATTTATGACTTATATGGTACTTTGGAAGAAGTAGAGCTCTTCACCAATGCTTTCCACAGGTTAGCGTCCACTTGATACAATAATTGATTGACATGTTGTCGTTTGGTTGTACTTCGGATCAGTAATTGTGCGTGTATCATTATTTTGTTTTCTTTACAGATGGGATATTAACGGTATGGAACAACTTCCCCTTTATATGAAGAAATGTTACTTGGCATGTTTCAATTGCTCAAACAAGATAGCCTATAATGTACTATTCGAGAAGGGATCTGATGTCACATCTTATGTTAAAAAATCGGTACAATGGTGTTGACTTTTTTTTACAATTTCATTAATATAGGCATGGAATAAACAACCCAAACTCATGATATATGCATCTTAGAGATTTGAACAGTTGACCTCCTGATCATCGTAGAATGTCATTGAGGTTATGTTACTTATACGAACAAATGTTCCTTGTAAAACTAACCATTTTTATTGTGACAGTGGAAGATTTTATCAAGTGTTTACATGAAGGAAGCACGGTGGTTCCACAGTGGTTACAAGCCGAGCCTATATATGTACATGAGCAATGCTTGGATCTTGGTGGGATTCCCCATTGGCTTTGTACATGTTCACGTTTTTTATACAAGTCTACTAGTGGAAAAACAACTCCAGTATTTGGAAACTAATCCAGACATCTTAAAGTGGTCCTCCATTATTGTTTGCCTTTGTGATGATCTCAGAACTTCACCGACTGAGATGATGAGTGGTGACACACTGATCGGTTGAATTCTTGACCTATTATTCACTTCATTCGATGATGGATTATGTTTGTTTTCCCGACATTTTATTGTCATTTGATCTATTTTCTAGTGTTTCAGGTTATATATTACATATCTAATACTTTTGGATTGATCTGAAGCAAAGCAAAGCAATCGGTGCAGATTTGGGCAAAAACAGGACAGAACAGGGCAGACAGACCTTTGCAACGTATTATGCACTCCCAGGGCTTATTTGGTGTCCAACTAGGCTGATTAAAATCTTGATGGAAAGCTAATTCAATTCCCTACAAATTTTTAGTTTACAGCAAGAGCAGATTCGAAGGTTTGGCCCTCGCAAAAGGCAATGGAAGTTAGGTCCCGGGCGCTACGGGCGTTACAGACCAACTCAGAGGTCTCGGAAATTGAAGCAACCCATTGAGCCCGTGACCAACCCCTTGGTCACGGGTTTCACGGGCGTCACGGGCGCCGTCAGCACAGAATTATCAGAAATTTCCTAATTTAATTTTAGGAGTTTTCTGGGCCTTTTTTGGAAATCGTTCGATTGGGCTATAAAAGGTAAACGACCTGGACGAATTGGTGTTGTTATTTTGGAGAAAAATCCTAACTTGGGAGAGAAGACAGAGTTTTCAGCGTGAGGATCGTTGAGCTACACCGCGTTTTTACGGTTTACTCGTTTCTTTCCTTCTTTACACTGTTTCTGGT
Source organism: Rhodiola kirilowii (assembly GCA_033675215.1). Taxonomy (NCBI): domain Eukaryota; kingdom Viridiplantae; phylum Streptophyta; class Magnoliopsida; order Saxifragales; family Crassulaceae; genus Rhodiola; species Rhodiola kirilowii. Next base: position 1,341,926 of record CM066201.1, read on the forward strand.
TAACTACCATGAATAGTGAGTAGTCTTCTTTATTCCGGGATCCTACGGATCCCGTGCTATGTAACCCTAACTCTCATGTGATCAATTGAAGTTTATTATTTATGCGATTCGAATATTCAATTTCATTGTGTGCTTAATTTTATCGTTCTATGCATGTATTTACATCAAAGGGTATGTTTGCATTGGTAGAACGTATTTAGGTTGTATGCCGAAAGGTGGATGGGCCCTAGGGATTAACCGGATTGCATGAAATTGACGTTAAGTCATGTTTACATGAACTAATAGGAAAACCTTTAATTTAATAAATCGAAATCGTTGATAATCCGTGGATGGGCGGCGTTCAACGATAGAGATCAATCTAGACAATGATCCGTGGATGAGCGGCTTGTCTAGTGTTATTTCGGTTATATTCCATATTCGATAGCATGAATAATTAACGTAACATGATTGCATGATTAGTGGGGTTAGCACGGGTGAAGTATGGATTCTGGGATTCTTTCTCTGATAAAAACACAGCATTTATTTTCTGCACATTTATTTTCTGCTATTTAATTTCTGCTTGTTTCAACACCACAAAACCTTTTGCCATTCGGAATAGCTAAATAGGTCACACTGTTAGCTAGTATTCACACGCATTGCTCCTTGGCTTACCAAGGTTTATAAATTTTGTTTGACTATAATTGAACCCCTAAAACTCATTACTTTGACAACTATAAAGGGTTAAAAATACGCTTGTCAAAATGGCGCCGTTGCCGGGGAGCGGCGTTTAGTGCGATATTAGATTAACGTGTGTAATTTAGACTGTTCCATCTTGTTCATTACTTGACTTCTTCTTGCTACGTTCACTCTTCCCTTGGCTTTTTGCAGGTGCTATTTAGTTCATGCCAAGGAAAACGCCCAGGCAGAAGAAGAAGATTCAGATTTCAGACGAGGACTCACCGGACCAACGAAACAACACTCGCAGGGTCCAAAACGAAGCTCGGCAGCTACGAGCACTGAACCGCAATCTCACAGCACTCAACATGAATCAGAACAACCCAGCTCGGAGTGGTCGAAGATGACCAGCAGCGTCCTCTGCAACAGCCAGTGCACAGGACACTTAGAGATTACACTGCTCCACGTGTCTCCGGTTTCCAGTCTGCCATTGCACCACCAGGGATAGCCAACAATACATGGGAACTCAAAACAGGGCTCATTCAAATGGTGCAGAACAACCAGTTTTCTGGAAGGATGAACGAAGACCCTCACCAGCACCTAAAGCGGTTTGTCCAGATGTGCAACACAGTGAAGACTAATGGTGTTCCTCCAGAGTCCTACTACATGAGGCTATTCCCGTTCTCGCTGTCTGACAAGGCTGGTAGGTGGCTAGTGAAGTTGTAGATTTTAGCATGTAGTAAAAAACAATTTGTATTTTAACCGGTAAGACCGGTGTCGTACCCAAGGGAGCAAACGGATTATGCGCTAGGTCTATCAATTTCTAACTCGGCTATTCCTTCGATTCAAGTGTGATGATGATTATAAATGATGAAAACAAGTAATGAAATGGTTTTAGGGGAATTAATTCAATTAAAGTGAGTTTCGAGAGATTAATCCCCTCCTTGGCAATTTCCCAATGATCATGCATACAAGAGTTTTAGTTATTTAAGAGTTGATAGGTTTAAAACCTAGCTTAGGCTAAAATTAGACAAACTATCATGCAAGTCTAATCCTAGTCAAGCCATCATATGTAGAATCTCACTAATTAAAAGTATTAATCCACTATATAGCATTTATTGTCATAAATGCTATATGCATGAAGTTCTAGTTAGCCTCTCACCATGCATTTACTCTCATAAATGTTGGATAAGTTAATTTTTACTATATCCAAACCATCACTAAGCTCTCTCAATACTTAGATCATGGTTCTAACACAAACATGTCACTTAAGCATTTTATCAAACACTTAGCAACATGTCTCAAATGAAGAGCATAGTAAAATGAAATCAACTTCATAAAAAATCCATGTTAATGTGTATACAATGATCATTGAGTACCAAGAAGGATCATAAAACCCTCAAAACACAAGGGGGACTACTCACACATCATGTAAGACAACATGATGTGAGTAGGGTTTCTAACAAAATCTAAGAGAAAAGAAGGGGAATAGAGTAGGATGATTAGTCCTAGTGAACTCCCTTGATCTTCAATCCTCCTTGATTAGATGATGATGGATCCCTTGATTGAGCTCACTTTTCCTTGTCTTTTTCCCCAAAGAAGCCAAGATGCTAGGTCAAACTTACCACTTTCTATTTATAGCCTCGGGCAGAATTCGGCACTGTAGCAGTCCCAACCGATCGGTTTGAGGAAGCTTTGGTGCCAAGCGATTGGTTGGAGGAAGGCAAGATTGGCTGCTACTGAAGAACTACCATAACCGATCGGTTGGGAAAATCTTTGGCTTCAATTGATCGGTTGGAGCAGGGCAAGTCAGCCGATCGGTTGGCAGGGTAAGCCGATCGGTTACAGAAACGGCAAAAACAAGCCTTCTGAGGGAGCTAGCCAGCCGATCGATTGGCTAAGGGCAGTTGCCCAACCGATCGGTTGGACGTGTTATTCTGCAAATATTTGCTCCCAAATCTTCGATTCTCCCCAAGTTTTCGTATAATGGCTTCGACCCTAAGACATCTTGTGTTGACCTGAAACGCACGAAAAGGGGATCAAATGGCAACAAATTATCGTCGGAGACGAACTAAAGCTATAGTGAAAACGGGTATTAACGAGTCGAAAACTCGACTCATCAACACTCCACACTTAAACTTTTCTCGTCCCGAACAAAGTATGCAAATATGCCAAGGGGGTGCAAATGTCGAAATGCTAGTGGTGCTATGTTTTTCGTATATTTGCCTCACTAGATTTCACAAGGTCTCGATCATTATTTCTAAACATGTTATTGAAAGAAGAGCGAAAAGTATGTACAATCTAAGTAACTCCTTTTCGTTGGCGTTACGAATGCATTTAGTGGACGAGTTATAGTCTCGTGAGAGTTTTCAGAAAAGGGAATACTCACAAATCCCTAATGCACCTATCCCATAAGAATGAATTCAAAAGTGTTCAACCGAGGCTATGATTTCTCAAAGCAAATTCCTCATCCCACGCTAGGACTACCATCACAATATCATCAAAAGAACTTTCGAACCACTTTGAGAACCTTTGAGGTTGTGGATTCAAGGTCATCAATACTAGAGCTATCAATCCTCTCATCCAAAAGTCAATTCATTTTCCAGGCTATACAATAGATGTGAAGTTTTTAGTTTGCACAAAAATTGTCAATCGCTCACCTATGCTAGCTAGGGCTAGTCCATGGGTTTGTGACATGGAACTCATTCCCAAGTTTTAGGCGCTTAAGCCGTAATCCATAAGAGAAGAGGAGTTCGACACTAGAGTTCTCAATAAACATGCATAGACCAAATGATAACTCCCGTGTAAGCACATGGGTCGTCCAAAAGTTATTCTAACAAGCACACAATGCAAATGATGAATCCCGCACAAATGATGAATGGAGGAAAACATAGAGTCAAGTTTTAAGTGCTTCTTATTTTCTTTTTGAAACGGCCTTTGGCCTACAAATGCTTTCGAGGGGGACTTACCTCCCTAACCCCCGGCATTTGTATATTTTGATCAAAACTTCTCTTGTACTTTGAGAAAGTTTTTAGTCGGGGCTTTGCCCTCTTTGACCGCAAACATTTTTTTTTGACTCCACACTTAAAACCTGACAATATGTTCAAAAAGTGTATGGAATGTGCGGGAATCAAATATAAGCAAGGCACCGTGTTAGAGAACTCAAGTCACCAAGTAGCTATCAAATGGTCTAAGTTTTTTACGAAGATTTTAAAAGGTGCTTGCTATAACTTGATCCAAGGTATTTCAACGAAAATATTTAGAGGATTGGATAGACGAGAGATAGCAATGATATTGGCTTTCCAGAATACACATTCAATGGACTAGGTCGGTTCTAAATTAAAGATCCAATAAATGTGACAAATAGGCTAGATGCGATTTATAGGAATGAAGGATCGATAGTCACAAGCCTATATAGTTAAAAACACTCTCATGTTGGGATAATGTGCAAGTATGCAAGTGTCCGTCTAGAAATGATATGTATGGCATGCAAACATGTGAACTATGCACATCAAACCACTCCACACTTAATTCAAGCTTAGTCCCTAAGCGCAAAGAATGATAAAAATAGAGGCAAAGGCGCATAGGAACTCCCCTCGTTTGTAGACCCGGCATATAACTCTTGGGAGCGAGAAATAACCATTTGGTTGCAATTGTAGATAAAGTAGGTGTTTTTGGACATGATAAGAATATGTAAGTGGATATCCTGTAGAGTGAACAGCATAAAAGGTAAACACCTCCAATATCATAGAAATGTAGCATACAACCAAAGGCAAGTAAAGAGAAATATCACCAAAATGGCATACATCATCAAAATTACGCCCAAAGGCGACTTAACATCCAAAACAGTCATCCAATGTAACAAGAAAAATAAGAGATACACATGTGAGTCCTAAATGAAACATGGAATCATGATGTAGCCTCGTCGTCTCCGGGCCTAACTGAATCAACGACACCCTCATCATCAGGCGGCGCCGTGGGACCTGTCATCTGTGGGCTATCCTCACGAGCAAAACTCACATATGGGAGCGTCCCTCTAGGAAGTGGTGTGCCCGTCTCCCCTACTATAGAGACTGGCATGGTAGGCAAAGGGGAGGCGCCACGAGGAGCAGAGAACTCCGGAGCAGCAGAAGGGATGAAAGGAGCGTTGGGGCCACTGATGAAGGACTGGACCGTAGATCTGAGCCATTCCCACTCCTGACGAGATCTCAACGCCTCGGCTCGAGTGAAGGCATCAAGGCTAGCTAGCCCACTCCTCAAATTAGCAATGTCATAGGAGACTTGCTCTCTCCACTCCACCCAATCACCAGAAGGAGGGGCAACACCCTCAACAGCCGGCTCCTCAATGCGTGGCTCTACGACGGGAGGCTCCTCAGGGATAGGAGCTGCAGGATCGTCGACCGGAGGAGGGGAGTGAACAGGAGAGGCAACAGGGGATGGGGTGAGGTTCTCTCTGTAGTAGAGGGGGTTTAACTGTCGGAACATGGCCTTCCTATCCTTCGCATCATCCCTAAGGTTCTTCTTGTGAGGTTTGGTATCTTCCTCCCAAGTCTTCCCGTCTGCCTTGAGAAAGTGCATACTCTTCATGGTAGAGGCATCGAGGACTTTCTTGGATGGCTCATCGCATCCGGCATTGCTTAAAGTGAAGTTACACCTCAAAGCAATCAATGTGATCAAAGATCCTCCTCCCAAGGCAAGATTTCGCGAGGAACTCTTAACAGTGTCCGCAAACCGAGAGGCAAGGATAGCAAACCAATCAAGGACATCGCCGCAGTCAATGGCCATCATAAGATCAATATCAGGAATTGTCACCACTCTACCCTTCCCCAGTCTGGTATTTACTCCAAAGGCAATGAGATAATGAATGACCTTCCAAACGGGAGTGGTGATGGCAGATGAGTTATAAGATGAAATGAACCATCGTTCCTCCCCGAGATCCTCCTCCAAAATCTAGTCCTCTCATGCTCATTACACTTACGCACCTCTACCCCATGAGGAGGAAAATCCAACCAATCAAGAAGCATACCCTTCCTTATTTTGAAAGCCCTTCCTCCCAAAACAAACTTCCCAAACATCTCCCCTTCCTCGTCCGTCATCCAATCAAATGAGCAAATAAACTCCTCAATTACCCTTTGGTAGGAGCCCGTATCATCCACAAATAAAACATTTAATCCACTATGACGAAGTTTAGACTGTACCTCATCGGCGACTTCAAGGTCGAGGCCCCTGAGGAACTCCATATCCGGATAGAGAGTCGCTACTGCTTTCTTTCCCTTTGCCGTGATAATGTCATGACGCTTCCTATGCGTCTCATCCTCGAACACGAGAGGCTCGGCAAAGGGGTAAGGGGTGGGGGTAGGTAGGGGACCCTCCAATGGGCCATCATTGGGCGCAACTAGAGCAAGGGCATTGGACGGGGAGGCAGGAGGTGAGGGTGATGGCACTCGCGCAATGGGAGGTACGGGAGGTGCAGGAGTCTTCTTCTGGGATTTCTTTGAGGTGGATGAGACTCCTTTTGAAGACTTGCTTTTCTTAGCAAGTGGGCGAGGTGAAGGTGGGGGAGATTCCATCTCCTCATCCGTACTAGGCTCCCTCAACGAAACTCTAAATTGCTTCCTCTTGCGAGCAACAAGAGTCAAATCGTCTTCCTCATCACCGGACGATTCATCATCCCGAGCATCCCTCGTTGGTTCATGGGCAATTTCCTTACCCTTAGACTTGGATTTGGATGAGGATTCGGCCCGAGGCATGATTTGAGTGGATGAAATGCACTGTAGGGGGCGTTGAGATTCGATCAAACCGGTCGGTTGGGCTGAGGGACTGTCTGTCAACCGATCGGTTGGCTGTCGATTCGAAGGTCAAAGATTGGGGTTTTGCATGGGCCTTTGGTGGATGAAATTGATGATGTGGGATAGTAGGCGGGATGATTCCGAGCGGATTGGGTGGTGGAATGGTGGTTTTTGATGGCCGGATGAGGAGATCGGGCAAGAGGATGTTTCGGCGATGAGACGAGCGGTGGAGGGACTTCGGGATGGCTGGGACTGTTCGGCTGGGCTGAGGCGGCTGGGGAGGTGCTTGCGATGGTGAGGCGAGGCTGGGAAAGGGTTGAGACGGCCGGGAATTGGAGGAAGGGTTAGGGTCGGCTGAGAAGGGTTGAGGGAGGTTGGGGAAGTGTGAATGAGAAATGAGGAAGAAAGGGTTTGGTTAAGCAAATGCCAACCGATCGGTTGGCTTCATTTGACTTCCCAACCGATCGGTTCAGGCTGAACATAAATGAAGAGCTCCTGATATGTTTTCGTAACCGATCGGTTGGGGCATGGAATTCCTCGCCAACCGATCAGTTGATCCTGCACCAAAAAACGGTTCTACTGAATTATTTCCGTAACCGATCGGTGGGAACAAAAATCAGCAATTTCAATCATAACCTGAATCTAGCATTACCCCAACTCCACACTTAGAATTTTTACTCACTTTCATGAATGAATTCCCACGCACGCTCTCCCAAGAAGTCACTCCCACATATATATACGATTATCAGATAAAAACCAAGGTAGGAAAATAGACTCCACACTTAAAGCGCCACCAACATCAAGAAATCTCATGTAAGTCCCATATCACACCAAACACATCAAATCGTGCATTTAAAATTATTTCAATCACCGAGACACACGTCAAGTTCACAAAATGCATGCTACACATACATGAAAATTACTTGTGCATAAATGGACAACTCACAAACCGGGGTACCTCCCGTGAGGGCCTAGTTTAACGTCTTGGCAAAGACCGAGCCGAATCTTTTCTTAAGAAACACACTTGAGGAGTCCTTTGCTAGGATCCCTCCTCAAGCGGATAGTAGCTCCTCTATGGGTCGGTCAAAGAGTAGGTCACATTTTGCTCATCCCGAACTTCCTCTCTATAATGCTTGAGCCTTTGTCCATTTGCCGTGAAGATGGTTCCGTCATTGTTGAGCAACTCTACATGGCCATCTTCGTGAGGCTTGTGGACAATGAAAGGACCACTCCATCGGCATCTTAATTTCCCCGGGAATAATTTGAGCCTAGAGTTGAAGAGCAAGACCTTTTCTCCCTTTTTGAATTCACGACGAAATATTCTCTTGTCGTGCCATTTCTTAGTCTTCTCCTTATAGATCCTAGCACTCTCGTAGGCTTCATTCCTTATTTCCTCCAACTCATGGAGTTGTAGGACCCTATTGTCTCCCGCCGTTTGTATGTCCATATTCAAGAGTTTAATTGCCCACATCTCCTTGTATTCCAATTCGACCGGTAACTGGAAAGGTTTCCCATATATAAGACGATAGGGAGACATCCCAATAGGGGTTTTGAACGCCGTACGATAGGCCCATAGTGCGTCATCTAGCTTCGATGACCAATCCTTCCTCGAGCTTCCCACGCTCTTTTCTAAGATAGACTTTATTTCTCGATTTGATATCTCCACTTGCCCACTCGTTTGTGGGTGATAAGGTGTAGCAACCTTGTGGCTAACCCCATATTTGCGAAGTAAGGCTTCAAAATGTTTCTCCTTGAAATGTGAACCACCATCGCTAATGACGGTCCTTGGAACTCCAAATCTAGGGAAAATAATCTTCTTGAAGAGCTTTGTGACCACCTTAGCATCGCAAGTAGGGGAAGCGACGGCCACAACCCATTTGGAGATGTAGTCGACCGCGACCAATATATATTGATTTCCATATGAAGACGGGAAAGGGCCCATATAGTCGATACCCCAAACATCAAATATCTCAACCGGGAGGATGCTTTGTTGGGGCATTTCATGCCTCTTGGATATATTTCCCGTCCTTAGGCATTGATCGCAAGCCTTGACGAATTCATATGCATCACTAAAGAGAGTAGGCCAATAGAAACCGCTTTGTAGAACTTTCAACGCCGTTTTTGCTCCACTACCATGTCCTCCATATTGTGATGAATGACAATGGTATAGAATATCTCTCATTTCTTCTTCGGCGACACAAGTTCTATATAGCCCATCCGCGCATAGCCTATATAGGTAGGGCTCATCCCAATAATATCTCTTTGTCTCGGATAGGAACTTCCTCTTTTGATGGTGGTTCATGTCATGAGGAATAATCCCACAAACCACGAAGTTCACAAAGTCCGCATACCATGGGAGGGCATTCGCCTCAACTCTCATAAGTTGCTCTCCAATGAATGAGTCATCCACGGGCCTAGTATCTTTTTCAAGCTCTTCATTTCCTTCAAGCCTCGATAGGTGATCGGCTACCACATTTTCTACCCCCTTTTTATCTTTGATCTCGATATCAAATTCTTGGAGCAATAGAATCCACCTTATCAATCTTGGCTTGGAGTCTTTCTTTGCCAAGAGGTACTTGATCACCGTATGGTCGGTGAACACAATAGTCTTTGATCCCACTAGGTATGAACGAAACTTGTCAAATGCATACACAATAGCAAGGAGCTCTTTTTCGGTTGTAGTGTAGTTCAATTGAGCTCCATTTAGAACCTTTCTTGTGTAGTGAATGGCATGAAGTTTCTTGTCCACCCTTTGTCCAAGAACCGCCCCAATAGCGTAATCACTTGCGTCACACATGAGCTCAAAGGGCAAATCCCATCTTGGAGGTTGGATAATTGGAGCCGATATCAATGCCTCTTTCAACTTCTCGAAGGCCACCAAGCACTCTTCATCAAACCGAAACTTGGTGTCATTGCATAGTAGGTTTGTCAAAGGTTTTGCAATCTTCGAGAAATCCTTGATAAACCTCCTATAGAACCCGACATGGCCTAGAAAGCTCCTTATTCCTTTTACATCCCTCGGAGGTGGCAATTTCTCCATAACTTCTATTTTAGCCTTGTCCACCTCAATTCCCCTCTTTGAGACCAAGTGACCAAGCACTATCCCTTCCTGCACCATGAAATGACATTTTTCCCAATTAAGCACTAGGTTCGTCTCAATACATCTTTTCAACACTTTAGCCAAATTGGCTAAGCAATCATCAAAAGAGGAACCATAAACAGAAAGTCATCCATGAATACTTCCATAATTTTCTCAATAAATTCTGAAAATATAGCCATCATGCATCTTTGAAAGGTACCCGGCGCATTACAAAGTCCAAAGGGCATTCGCCGATAGGCAAATGTTCCATAGGGACATGTAAAGGTGGTTTTCTCTTGATCTTGTGGATGAATAGGGATTTGGAAAAATCCGCTATATCCATCAAGATAGCAAAAATAGTCATGCTTAGCTAGTCTTTCCAACATCTGATCAATAAAAGGAAGTGGAAAGTGATCTTTTTTAGTGGCTTGGTTAAGTTTCCTATAATCCACACACATACGCCACCCGATCACGGTTCTTGTCGGGGTCAATTCATTTTTAGCATTTTTGACCACCGTCATTCCCCCCTTTTGGGCACTACATGAATGGGGCTCACCCATTTAGAGTCCGCAACGGGGAAAATGATTCCCGCATCAAGCAATTTTAGAACCTCCTTTTTCACTACCTCACCGACAATAGGGTTTATTCTCCTAGCTCTCTCCTAGATGGCAAACTATCGCTCTCTAGATTGATTTCATGCATGCACAAGTTTGGGCTTATTCCCTTCAAATCATCAATCGAGTAGCCAATAGCATCCTTATGTTCTCTAACCACATCAAGCAATTTAGAAGTCTCATCATCATTCAAAGAAGCATTCACAATGATAGGCAAGCTAGAATTTGGGCCTAAAAACTCATACCTTAGGCTTGTTGGTAGAGCCTTTAGCTCTACCGAACAAGACTCCTTACCTTTGTCGCTTTGAGTCCCTTCTTCACTTTCTTCCTCCAAGATAGCCCAACAATCGGCCAAGTCGGGAAGCTCATTAATAAGGTCAATCGGACTCACGAGAAGGTTAGGCACATCATACAATTCATAGGTATCAACTAGGTCTAGATAATTACAAGTCATTGTGGAACTAGGGCCTCGTTGTGCCTTTTCAAGATTAAACTCAATTTCCTCGTCTCCTACTCTCATGGTGATTGACCCCTTAGTGGTATCGAATATAGCCCCCGTGGTGTAGAGGAAGGGCCTTCATAATAGAATGGGAATTTCATTGTCCTCCTCCATCTCTAACACCACAAAATCCCCCGGAATATAGAAATTCCCTACTCTAACCGGGACATCCTTAAGAACTCCCTTAGGGAATCTTGAGGAGCGGTCCGCGAGCCTTAGAATCATGTTAGTTGGTTTAGGCTCACCCATATTTAACCTTTTGCATAAAGAATAAGGCATCAACGATATACTTGCACCCAAATCACACATAGCACGTTCAATCTTAATATCATTAATATAGCATGAAATGGAAAAGCTACCGGGATCCTCAAGTTATGGGGGCATGCGCGGTTGAAGTATGGCACTACATTCGCCATTGAGGGACACCGTGTCAACATCCTCGATTGTTCTCCTACAAGTAATAACATCTTTTAGGAATCTAGCATAAGAAGGAGCTTGAGTTATTACCTCGGTGAAGGGCATTGTCATTGCTCTTCTTCTTTAGCCTTTGGGGAAATGGAATAGGAGGAGTGTATACTCTAGGTTCGTCTTTCTACTTTTCCACCCCGCTTTCTTTCTCAACTTGAGGGTTAGGAACCTCTTCATCCAACTCTTCAATTTCGGCGCTAGCTTGGCCTCCAAGATCAAAAGAAACCCTCTTCCTTTTCGGTAGCTCATTCTCTAGCTCTTTCCCACTTCTCAAAGTTACCGCATTGCAATGCTCTCTATTCCCTTGTTCGGGTCTAGCCGGTAACTTGCCCGGTGCCCTTGTAGATGCCTCGGCTTGTTGGGCAATTTGACTTTCTAGCATTTTGTTGTGAGTCTCCATTCTCTCGATTTGGGCTTGCATTTTATCTTGATTTGCAAGTAGCTTGGCAAACATTGCTTCAACCCCGGAAAGTTCATTAGAAGGTTGTGAGGGAGTTTCAACTTGTTGGTAGGGCCTTTGAGCTTGAGCTTGATGTTGTTGCCCTTGGTTTTGGTTTCTTTGAAGCAAAGTTGGTCCTTGACTTTGATATTGGTTCCTAGGTTGGAACGCTTGATTGGATTGGGTAGGTTTAGGACCGAATCCGGGAGGTGTGGATCCAAAGTCAGGGCGAGTAGGCTTTGTGGTCTTGTAGGAGAAATTGGGGTGATTTCTCCATCCCGAGGAGAACTTTGGTGTAGTGTAGTTTGCTTGAGAGCTTTGCCCTTGGTTGGCATTACCTCCATAGTATCTTCCTTGATTTCCTCCCACAAAATTCACTTCTCCATAGCCTTTCCCTTGCACATCCCTTTGAACCAAGGGGCAAGAAACGGTCTCATGCTCATAGACCTCACAAATATCACACCCTTGATTTGTCGGAGGCTCTTTTTCCGGGTGTTTTAGCTTGAAAACTTCATCCGAGAGGCTATCAAAATCTTTCCTCAAGGCATCATAGTCACTAGTGCTCACCGCTTTCACCTCATGCCTTTCATTTCTCCTTCTTGGGTTACCCCTCTCACTTCCCCACATGAAGTAGTTCTTCGTGATTTTCTCTATCACCGCAAACCCCTCATGTGGTTCTAGATCCATTATAGCCCCACCTGAGGCGGTGTCAAGTGCAAGTCGGGAGTTACCGTCCACGCCTTGATAGAAAGTGTGGAATAGAAGGAGGTCATCCAAGTTGTAGTGAGGGCAAAGCCTTTGATACTCTTTATACCTTTCCCAAGCTTCATAGAGCGTTTCCCCATCCATTTGCGTGCAATTTGTGATTTGACTTCTATAGTGCGCCGTCTTGGAAGAAGGGAAGTATTTGTTTAGAAACGCCACGGCGAGCTTGATGAGCCGTATTTATACGACTTGTCGAGTCATTAAATCCCACCATTTCATTCACTTTATTATGCGAACAGTTACTTTTTAGTGTTGTTTCGTGTTTCAGGTGATTTGGAAGCTCTAGGAGGAATCACGCTTAAAAGACGGCATTTTCATGCCAGAAACATCGCAATTGAAGATCAGACCAAAGGAGGGCCGTGAACAGTGTTTTTCGGCTCGTGAACAGTAACTCCGGCGTGAATAGTGATTCCGGCGTGAATAGTAACTCCGGCGTGAACAGTGATTCCGGCGTGAACAGTGTCCGATGAACAGTAATTCCGGCCCATGAACAGTACTTCGGAAAAAAGTCCAAGTTCCAAAGTCCAGCAGCCGGCCCAATTTGTATGCGACGCTAGGGTTTCGTAGCTTTATGACCAAGTTAGGGTTTCTCAAACCCTATAAATAGAAGAGCAGTGCTGCCATCCATAATCATCCCATCTCATATTCGAATACTATTCTCTTCACTTGGCCGTGCACCACCTGCTGCTCTCCATTCCTCCGCCGGATCTCAGCCTTGCTCAGCCGTACCCTCCTCCGTGCGCCGCCCATAGCCACCGTGCCTTGCTTTTGAAATCTCGATCTCATAGTGAAGTTCTTGTCCCTTTTATTTCCCTGCATTATTTAATTATGAATATGTGTAACTAAAACCCATATTCGGGTTAGGGTTAAATAATTGTGACTTATGTTTTTGAGATTTGAATCTTAATGCTTGTTTTATTATTCCATTAAACCTTGTGCTAATTATCTCGATTAATATTGTGAAACTGAGTTGATACCCGGAAAGGTTAGATTTAGTTGAACGATATAAATCCATTGTTTACTGTTTGTTTGATACTAGAGAGCTACAAACAAATAGAGCACTAATTTGATATATCTTGGAATGGAGTATTGAATTATTAGGTTTAAAAGAATTAGAAACATGATATTTAGAAATCAATGATAAAACCAAGTCACAATTGAATAATACCCTAACCTGAATATTCCTTTGATTGATAAATCCCTTGCACTTCTCGATTATTACACTAACCTCTACTTTCACATTAGTTTCTTGTTCTTTTTCTCTATTACAGAGCGAAGTAGTAACCATCTAGCTCCCTAGGGTTCGACCCTTACTCACCACTGTACTCACCCACAGCCAAGAGCGAGGAAAAATATAAATTGTTTTTGCACAGGTACGACGACAAGCCTGTTCAAAATGGCGCCGTTGCCGGGGAGCTAAGCACGGTGAAATTTGTTCTTCTTTACTTTTTCGTTTATTTTTCTCTTTGCATTATTTCGAAATTTGCTTATCTCGGTGAATTTTACTTTTTCGTATTTTTCAACTGCCTCGATTTTATTTCTAGCTTTTAGAGGGTTCTGTCACCAAGACTTACGAGTCTAAGGGGATTGGGTTTTAAGTGAGACCATTGTGACTCCTCCAATCTCCTGGGGATCCTTTACTGCTAGTTTATTCGTTTTCTGTTTTTCGTTTATTTCGATTTGATTTCTAGCTTCTAGAGGGTTCTGTCACCAAGACTTACGAGTCTAAGGGGATTGTGTTCCAATCTCCTGGGAACCCTTTGTTGCTAGTCTGTGTTTGCTATTTCGGTGTTTGCTACCCGGTGCTTGTTATTTCCGTAACATGTCTCACTCAGGAAGTAGAGTTGGTGAAAACAATGAAGAAGTAGACCAGAATGTTCGAAATGAGGAAGGAGTACTACCTCAAGGACTGATGATCCAACATGGCGAGATCAGGGGGGCTATCCCTGATCAGCTTCAACAGTTCCAGCAACAACAACAACCTCAAAACCATCAACCTCAAAACCAACAACAACCCCAACCACAGTACCCACAATACCCTCAGTACCCACCATATCAGCAGTATCCACCACCTCAGTACCCACAGTATCCGCAACAGCCCTACCCGCAATATCCACCACCATATCCACCACCACCGTATCATCCGCAACATCCGTACCCACCACCTCAGAGACCTCCACACCAGCAAGTAGCTCGAGACGATGAGGAGGACGAATATGAAGGACCTACTATGGGCGAGCTCTCGGTTCCTAGTTTCAGAGACCAGTCATGGCCAATTCATGAAGGACCAGACATCGCAGCCATCGCAATCAGCACCTCAGTCATCCACCACTTGCCTAAGTTCTCAGGAAGGAAGGGAGAGTCTGCCACGTCTCACTTGACGCGTTTTCACGGGATATGCTTGAACCTCAGGCCACACGGAGTCGAAGTGGATGACTTCAAACTGAAGTCCTTCTATTTCTCACTACAGGATGCCGCTACAGATTGGTTCCTATCTTTACCCTCAGGCAGTATTTATACGTGGGAGCAGATGCAGAGGCAGTTCTTCAGCAAGTACTATCCAGCAGGGCGTGCAGCGCAAGTCCGGAGACAGTTGCAAGAGCTCAGGCAAGGCCCAAACGAGACCATGTACGAGTACGTGGAGAAATTCCTTGCCTTGGAGAAGAGTTGCTGCAATCTGGAGCTCCCGGAGAAGTTGATCGTGGAATATATGCTGGATGGACTTCGCAGGATGGACAGGAAGTTACTGGAAGCCTCAGCTGGAGGCCAACTCATGAACATGACCCCAGCCAGAGTAAAGCAGAAGATCATATCAGTGGCAGAGGGTGAGCGATTCCAGGATGAGACCACAAAAGAGGACGAGTATGCCCGCCCCAAGAACGTGTCCACCGCTGAGCCCTCTATCAGTGCCGTGTTCGCAGAACTCAAGGAGATGAGGGAGCTGATGAAGCATGTAGTCCGAAGGACACCGGTCCAGGCCAAGCCATGCGAGTTCTGTATGTCTCCAGATCACAAGACAGATGAGTGCCCCACCTTACAGACAGACGTTCAGGGCGATGTGAATGCAGTGGGCAATTATCAGAATTATGGCAACCAACCAGGCCCAATCAAGCAGTATGGCGCAGCAGCACCCAATCAAGGGGCCTGGAGGAACAACTATCAGCAGAATCAGACTCACCCAGCACGCCTGAATGTCCCTCAGCAGAATCAGCAGAATCAGCAGACTCAGCAGCCGTACAGACATCCTAACAGTCAGTACCAGCCGAATGCACCAGGGCAGTACCAGCAGAAAGGGCCGAACACTTATCAAGCAGGTCCGAGCAACCAAGGCCCCAGTAAGTCGCTAGAGGACATGGTCAGAGATCTGGCAGTTAGCGCCCAACAGACAAATACAAACCTGAACCAGTACATGGCCAAAACCGACGGAGCACTAGCTGACATTCAGAAGCAAATAGGGCAGATGTCCACGACTCTCTCCAGGCTTGATGACAACACAGGACGACTTCCCTCGCAAACCGTTCAGAATCCAAGAGGGAACGTCAGCCAAGTAGAGATAGTGGCTGTGGATGCAGCATTCGAGGAGCACACAGAGGAACTTAGCTCGGGCACACGCAGCGCAGTTCAGCCAGACTCGGCCCTCACAGCTCAGAGGTCCGAAATTAGGAGTTCTTCATGTGCCATGCAGGTAGCTGCTCCCGAAAGCCATGTGACTGAGGAAGCTGAATCAGAGATGAGATTGGTGGTGAGGCCTACGCAGAACGACCAGATGATGAGGCGTGCACCCACTGCGAGCCAGGAGACACCCTCAAGAAAGAGTAAGGACCCAGGGGCCTTCACGGTTACCTGTGGTATCGGTAAGACCCAAATACCTCACTGCTTAATTGATTTGGGTGCTGCTATTAATGTCATGCCTTACTCTTTGTATTGCTCGCTGGGTCTTGGACCATTGAAACCACCTAGGTTGTCTATAGAATTAGGGGATAAGTCTTGTGTTCGCCCTACTGGATTGCTTGAAGATCTAACCCTCCGAGTAGGAGATCTTGCTGTGCCTGCAGATTTCTATGTCTTGCAGATGGAAAAATCCAGAAAAAGCGAACCACCAGGGCTCATTTTGGGACGGCCATTCCTCTACACCACCAAGACCCGGATTGACATGGGCATAGGATTACTGTCATTATCATGCGGTGGGAAGGAAGCAGACTTCTATGTCTACGAGGATGACGATCGTCCACGCACAAGGAAACCGCCAGACATTGTGCACACATCAGAGTACGACACCCTAGTTCCAGACCCACCAGAGCAGGCTCTACAGACTACCAGGCCAGCAGCTATGGCCAAGATGTCCACATCTTCTCGAGGCTATAAGGGGAAGAAACCATCTGAATCTGGGAGAGTAGAGCCGAGCGCACAGCTAGATGTGCACACTGGACGAACAGAGGGAGTTGCTGAGCAGAAGTATGACCTCACACGCCCATGGGATCCTAACTCCTGACACTTAGAGGAGGTACTGTCGAGCCAACGACGTTAAACAAAGGCGCTCGCAGGGAGGCAGCCCTGCACCTTTTGCTTTTCAGTTTATTTACTTATTATGTTTGTTTTGAGTCATTATTGTCACATTGTGCCTTGGAAAGGAATCGGTTTCATTTTGCAGGGATTGGACTTAGTCGGCCGGAAAATTCCCTTGGAGCTACGCATTTTAGCCCCCGGACTTGATCCGAGTTCAGCCGACCACCGTCTACATCCCAGGGGAGTCTCGTTCTACCCTTTTCCTTTCCTTATCTATTTATTGCATGCATTTGTGTGTCTAGATTTGAGTCGTGCCGTGAGGACACGGCTCATTTCAAAAGTGTGGGGTGGGAGAGTCAGTTATCGAGTCAGCATGTTTGTTTCACGCCCACCACACAGAGTCAGCACGTTTCGAGTCATTTTTAAAATTTTTGTACATGATACTTCACTATTTCCTAGACTTGCAGTAGTGGATAATGATTGGGTGAAATAGATATAGCCGATTTTACATGCATGTCTTGGTGAAAATTGATTTGTGCGACTAGCATGTGATCTTAAAATTTTGCGTGCCTTTGTTAGTTGAGATAAACAGGGATGTGGAGTTGATAGCAATGCCTTAGAGAGACTTGACAGATCGTTCAAAGGCCGAACTCAGGATATGTGGTTATGTGGAGTTCGTGGAGGCTAGCACTTCGAGGCAACATAGTACGAGTCTGCTCCGCTGCTGCGGTACCCTTTGCGGTTGGTCGGGACGGGAAAACTTCACACCGTCCAAGCTCTAGTCCAAGTAGCCGAGAAAACAGGCAAGAGACCCTTGACTTGACCCGTGTCGAAAGGACGATGATGAGTAAGAGCAGGAAGGTTTCTAATCCGAGTAGCCGGGAAAATAGACGAGCGACCCTCGGCTTGACTCGCGTCAAAAGGAGGAGAAACCACGGTTCGAGCAAATCACAATCCGCACTACAAAGCAACAAATCCACAACCATCGTGATAGTCCACACGTCTCATGTGACAGCATCATTGAAATTCCGAATCAGATGACACTATAGCTGACCGAAATCTCTCAACACTTTGGAGCTCGAATCAATCACGTGCAAGAAAAAGCGGCAAAGCATAACCACATAGCAGCGAGTTCGAGCCCGAGAATGAGGGTTCATGGGTCTAAACAGGGCTATCTCCAGATACATCCGAATTGATTTGCATCTCGACCCAAAGGTAACACGTATCTTTAACCCATGTTTTAGCACAAAGACATTAGTAGCGAGCATGCATAACAGGCGAGATCTAGAGTAATCGATTCATGTCCATGTAGCACGTCTAGGATGACCGAAGCTTTGTAATGTTCGTACTTCATTTTTTCCTCTTATGACCTAGTCCTTGTTCGGGACGAACAAGTTTAAGTGTGGGGTGGTTTGATGAGCCGTATTTATACGACTTGTCGAGTCATTAAATCCCACCATTTCATTCACTTTATTATGCGAACAGTTACTTTTTAGTGTTGTTTCGTGTTTCAGGTGATTTGGAAGCTCTAGGAGGAATCACGCTTAAAAGACGGCATTTTCATGCCAGAAACATCGCAATTGAAGATCAGACCAAAGGAGGGCCGTGAACAGTGTTTTTCGGCTCGTGAACAGTAACTCCGGCGTGAATAGTGATTCCGGCGTGAATAGTAACTCCGGCGTGAACAGTGATTCCGGCGTGAACAGTGTCCGATGAACAGTAATTCCGGCCCATGAACAGTACTTCGGAAAAAAGTCCAAGTTCCAAAGTCCAGCAGCCGGCCCAATTTGTATGCGACGCTAGGGTTTCGTAGCTTTATGACCAAGTTAGGGTTTCTCAAACCCTATAAATAGAAGAGCAGTGCTGCCATCCATAATCATCCCATCTCATATTCGAATACTATTCTCTTCACTTGGCCGTGCACCACCTGCTGCTCTCCATTCCTCCGCCGGATCTCAGCCTTGCTCAGCCGTACCCTCCTCCGTGCGCCGCCCATAGCCACCGTGCCTTGCTTTTGAAATCTCGATCTCATAGTGAAGTTCTTGTCCCTTTTATTTCCCTGCATTATTTAATTATGAATATGTGTAACTAAAACCCATATTCGGGTTAGGGTTAAATAATTGTGACTTATGTTTTTGAGATTTGAATCTTAATGCTTGTTTTATTATTCCATTAAACCTTGTGCTAATTATCTCGATTAATATTGTGAAACTGAGTTGATACCCGGAAAGGTTAGATTTAGTTGAACGATATAAATCCATTGTTTACTGTTTGTTTGATACTAGAGAGCTACAAACAAATAGAGCACTAATTTGATATATCTTGGAATGGAGTATTGAATTATTAGGTTTAAAAGAATTAGAAACACGATAATTAGAAATCAATGATAAAACCAAGTCACAATTGAATAATACCCTAACCTGAATATCTTCTCTGAATTGATACACCTTAGCAATTTTCGTGCCTTATTACTGTTTCTTAAACTGTTGCTTTCACCCAATTGTCTTTTATTTCCTTTTCAGAACGAAGTAGTAACCATCTAGCTCCCTTGGGTTCGACCCTTGCTTGCCGCTGTACTAACCCACAGTTTGAAGTGAGGAAATTATAAATTGTTTTTGCACAGGTACGACGACAGCCTGTTCAGAGCTCCTCCCAAGTCGTGAAACTATCGGGAGTTTGACTCCTCAACCAATCCTTTGCTCTTCTCGTGAGGGAGAAGGGGAAAAGCCTTAGAAGCTTAGCATCTTCCGAGAACCCATTGATCTTGAAGGTGGCACACACTTCAAGGAATGTAGTCAAGTGAGAATTAGGGTCCTCGTTGTCTCTCCCCGAGAATTGGTTGGATTGGACCATTTGGATTGTCGAAGTCTTCAAATCAAAGTCTCGGTTATCAACCGTCGGTATAAGGATGGGAGAACGGTATCCATAAGCCGTAGGAATGGCATAATCTTTGAGAACCCTTCTAGCTTGGGGCAAGGGTGGAAGGTTATCTTGGTTTCTTTGATGAGGGGGTGGGAGGAGGAAGTCTATTATCTCTATCTCCCATGACTTGATGATCGATTTCTTGAACGTTCAAGGTTGATCCTTTTTCCTTAGTTGTTTTACTCCTTGTAAGGTGAGGATTCACGAATTCTTTTATGGGTTGATTCAAATCTCTATCCACAATTTTGGTAAGCTTCTTTGTCTTTGGTGGCATAAACGAGAGGCACCTACAAGGGGAAAACAATTAAGGCAAGTGAGAATAGTGAATAAGCTCAAGAATCAAGAGTAACAAAGCAAATAAAGGAAAACATGGAATAGTCGGATTACTAAATGATTTTCCTAGGGATAATCTAGCTATTGCTCCCCGGCAACGGCGCCATTTTGACGTTGTAGATTTTAGCATGTAGTCAAAAACAATTTGTATTTTAACCGGTAAGACCGGTGTCGTACCCAAGGGAGCAAACGGATTATGCGCTAGGTCTATCAATTTCTAACTCGGCTATTCCTTCGATTCAAGTGTGATGATGATTATCAATGATGAAAACAAGTAATGAAATGGTTTTAGGGGAATTAATTCAATTAAAGCGAGTTTCGAGAGATTAATCCCCTCCTTGGCAATTTCCCAATGATCATGCATACAAGAGTTTTAGTTATTTAAGAGTTGATAGGTTTAAAACCTAGCTTAGGCTAAAATTAGAGAAACTATCATGCAAGTCTAATCCTAGTCAAGCCATCATATGTAGAATCTCACTAATTAAAGGTATTGATCCACTATATAGCATTTATTGTCATAAATGCTATATGCATGAAGTTCTAGTTAGCCTAAATAAATGCTATATGCATGAAGTTCTAGTTAGCCTCTCACCATGCATTTACTCTCATAAATGTTGGATAAGTTCATTTTTACTATATCCAAACCATCATTAAGCTCTCTCAATACTTAGATCATGATTCTAACACAAACATGTCACTTAGGCATTTTATCAAACACTTAGCAACATGTCTCAAATGAAGAGCATAGTAAAATGAAATCAACATGTTAATGTGTATACAATGATCATTGAGTACCAAGGAGGATCATAAAACCCTCAAAACACAAGGGGGACTACTCACACATCATGTAAGACAACATGATGTGAGTAGGGTTTCTAACAAAATCTAAGAGAAAAGAAGGGGAATAGAGTAGGATGATTAGTCCTAGTGAACTCCATTGATCTACAATCCTCCTTGATTAGATGATGATGGATCCCTTGATTGAGATCACTTTTCCTTGTCTTTTTCCCCAAAGAAGCCAAGATGCTAGGTCAAACTTACCACTTTCTATTTATAGCCTCGGGCAGAATTCGGCACTGTAGCAGTCCCAACCGATCGGTTGGAGGAAGCTTTGGTGCCAACCGATCGGTTGGAGGAAGGCAAGATTGGCTGTTACTGAAGACCTTCCATAACCGATCGGTTGGGAAAATCTTTGGCTTCAACCGATTAGTTGGAGCAGGGCAAGTCAGCCGATCGGTTGGCAGGGCAAGCCGATCGGTTACGGAAACGGCAAAAACAAGCCTTCTGAGGGAGCTAGCCAGCCGATCGGTTGGCTAAGGGCAGTTGCCCAACCGATCGGTTGGACGTGTTGTTCTGCAAATATTTGCTCCCAAATCTTCGATTCTCCCCAAGTTTTCGTATAATGGCTTCGACCCTAAGACATCTTGTGTTGACCTGAAACGCACGAAAAGGGGATCAAATGGCAACAAATTATCGTCGGAGACGAACTAAAGCTATAGTGAAAATGGGTATTAACGAGTCGAAAACTTGACCCATCAGCTAGACAGTCACGCAGATGGCACTTTTACTACTTGGGATAAATTGGCTGAGGCATTCCTACAACAGTACTTCCCACCATCAAAGACAGCACACTTCAGGAATCAAATCATCTCGTTCTGTTCTATGGATGGTGAGACCCTCTACGAGGCTTGGGAGAGGTACAAAGAGCTGATGAGACTGTGCCCTCATCACAATCTGGAGCTGTGGCAGATTATTGATACTTTCTATCAGGGAATCCATCAGGGGATGCGCACCTTAATCAACCAAGCAGCTGGTGGGGGACTGAACGGAGTCCCGCTAGAAGACACCTATGAGATTATAGAGAGAGCAGCCCTAGATTACCACCTCTGGACTAGTGATCGAGGGAATCCCAAGGATCGAAAGGGGGTGCAAGATCTCTACCTTGCATATATCACCAATGATATTGCTGCGTTGACCAATACAGTAAAGATGCTCGCAATCGAAATAAAAACTCAAAAGACGGCCTCTTCTATGAAGTCGTCTGATGTTGCCAACGTTGGTGTCTATTTTCAGATTTGTGGCTCGCCTTCCCATTTTGCAGATGGTTGTCCGGTGATGGGACGAGATAGTAAAGGCAGAAGCCAGGAGGATGTCAACTATGCGGGGCAGTACAATCAAGGCTCGGGCATAAACCGGTGGGATAATCCAAACAGGAATAATCCCAACCTTTCTTACAAGCCACAGAATCAGGCCGCACCAGGTTTTTCTTATAGACAGCAGCAGGAAAACGCTCCCTACCAGTCGAGGAACCAGTATAACAACCAGCCCCAGCAACAGTAAATTCAGCAGCAGCAGCAAAATCATAATTCAGGATCGACGTCAAATATAGAAGCCATGCTAGCAAGCTTCATAACCCAACAGCAAAAGACGTCTGATGATCAACGCAGAATGTTTGAGGAGCAGCAAAAGGTATCTGAGCAAACCGCCACTGAGGTGAGAAACCTGCAGAGGACTGTGGAGGAGCTTGCTATTCACGGCAGGATGTTGGAAAATCAGATTGCTCAAATAGCAAATTCAGCAAGCAGGGAGCAGGGGAAACTTCCATCAAAGCCAGATCTGAATCATATGGCATCAATGAATGCCATAACATTACGGGGAGGAAAACACATTGAAATGGTGCCAGCTAACGCCACCCGAACTCCAGCTGCAAAATCAGCACTTGATCCTACACCTACTGAAGGGGAAACGTCAAAGGAAGCTGAAAACCGAGCTACAAATTATGCGCAAATAGTGGAGCTAGCTCCCTATATGCCACCGGTCCCTTTCCCTCAGCGACTCAAGGGTGCAAGAAGAGATAAAGAGTTCAAGCTGTTCGTGGATAAGATCCGCACTCTCTACATCACTATGCCCATCACCGATGCAATCACCCAGATCCCCACTTATGCCCAGTTCATGAAGGAGATTCTCACTGGGAAGCGGAAGATTGATGGAACTGAGACAGTTGCTCTGAGTGAGGAGTGCAGTGCTGCCATGCACCAATCCATGCCGCCGAAACTTCAAGATTCAGGGAGTTTTTCTATCCCTTGTAATATTGGTGGTTTTCCTGTTCGTCGTGCCTTATGTGATCTTGGTTCTAGTGTGTCTATCATGCCATACTCTTTATATGCTAAACTGAATTTGGGTGATCTTTGTCCTAGTAATGTCACTATTCGCCTTGCGGATCGTTCTGGTAGACTCCCGAGAGGGATTCTGAAGGATGTTCCGGTCAAGGTGAAGAACCTGTATTTTCCTGCTGATTTCATAGTACTGGAAATCTCTGAGGACGTAGACATCCCAATTATTCTTGGTAGACCATTTCTATACACGGCTAAGGCAGTCATTGACATGGATAGATGTTCCTTAGCCTTGTGAGTAGGCAGTGAAAGGATTGTTTTTAATTTGCCTGACATGTCTAAGAGTCCTAGTCTGTTTGCCGAATGTGATATACTGGACTCTGCTGCTATTGATGATCCTATATCACTTACCTCTATTAAGCCTTGCAGAGTTTTACAGGGCTGCCCTATCCCGATGAATATTTGCGCAGTGAGCACAGAGGGAGTAGCTGATGCTGAACAGCATACCAGCTCAGGTAAGGAGCCGTGTGAAGAAGGGCCAAAACCTCTACCTGCACGCTGCAAGGATGAGCTTCTTGACCCCGGAGATATCCGTACGGGGTGGACGAGGACCAGGAATAATATGAGACCAGTGTGCAGAAAATTCAGAAGAGGCGAGCGGATTCTTCTCTACAAATCACGCCTTAAATTATTTCATGGGAAGCTGCGCACCAGATGGAGTGTTCCATACACAGTGAGGAGAGCAAACCAGGGTAGCCACGTGGAGCCTAATACCAAGGGAGGAAAGTCAATGGTGGTCGACGGGCAGAGCCCTAAACATTACCATGTCCTGAAACACCGAGAACCACCTGACGACATTGGAGATTGCTTCTAGTTCTTTCTCCCTAGCTATGTCTCGCCAAGATGTTAAACTAGGTCTCTTCTGGGAGTAACCCGCGCTGTAAGTTTTTGTTATTTGCATTTTTCATTTGCATTATGTGTGGACATTTCAAGGTTCTAAGTGTGGAGTGCCCCTCCATGATTTTCGATGCTAACCTATTACTTGTGAAGCTCTGTATTTTTATCTATATATCATCTATCAGCTCACAGGTCGTATTTCACTCACCAGCCATCGTTTAATCTCTTTTGATTTCACGCCATCATGCACGAGTGAAGTTCCTATGCACTTTTTCTTATTCTATATTTTTGCTTAGGGACTAAGCTCGCTTTTATGTGTGGAGTGGGTAGCGCATAGTCACATATACATTCATTCGCATGTCACGCATTCACTCTTGCATATGCTCAACAGTCTATGTATTGCGATTGAAATCCTTATTTTTTTCTTCGATACTCCTTGACTGATTGACACTCCTTTGGATTCGAAGTCTAGGACTTGAAATAGTAAAAATCGTGTATGTATTCTCTTGAGTCAGTATCATTACTAGCCTTTGCCTATCACATGTTCTACGTATCTCTTGAAACATGTTAAAGACTTGAAATTAGTAGGCACCGGTTCCAAAATCTCAAAAACTTAAATATGCATCTCTTATTCTAGGTGACCTTAGTACTAGTACGTGTTTACATAGACTTATTGTGATTTGCATGCGCCCGCCTTTACTTATACACTATGTCAAGTTTTAAGTGTGGATTTAGATAATTGGCCTTCAAGTTTTCCCTCAAGAACAAAGTTCTTTATTTTCAAAGGTGGGTGAAATATTGGCCCCAAGCACAGTTGTTTTTGAAAGAAAACCCGTCTCAGAAAAAAAAAATGAAAACTTGGAAAAATGTTCTGCGAGAGCAGAAAAATACCAAGGACCTGGTGAGAAAAGTCGCCCCTTGTGTATTGGAAAACACTTTTGAATAACCATTTCTGCCCCTTTTTGCTTGATGTAGTGTAATTCCTTCTTCTCATTGCATGCAAATCATGACTTGTCTTGTGAATTCATGTACTAGAAACTAAGGGACAATCCTCGTTCTTGCACTAAATTTTGATGCAAATTTCTGTACTATTTTTTAGAAAAATCTTTAAGCCAGGCTCCTCTTCTCTTGCGGGTCATTGCCTAGTCCTTGGCACTTGAGAATGAGCTTTGCGCCAAGAGCCCGTGGACTATCCCTAGATAGCATAGGTGAATGGCGAGCATGTTTTGTGTAACTATTCATGTTCTTATTACGTTGCCATAGAACTATTTAGAACTTGTGATGAGGCGCATGTTAGTCGTGTGTATTGACCGTTTGAATGCATAGCTCGTTTAATCTATGATTGTCTGACAACTTTGATGAAGATGTTTGACTTGAAGTTGAGGTATGACATGACTTTACTGTGACTCGTTGAGCATCATTTCATGCATACACGTTAGTTAGTTGTACAGGGGATTTGTAGGTAGTCCCATTCCTGAAAACCTTCACGAGACTATACTCGTCCTACTAGGGCAGCCTAGAGGTTTAAAGGCTTGATGCATACGCTAAATGCATTCGTGTCCTCTACGACAGTGAGTTATCTTTTTATATTTTGTTTTAGTTAGAATTGATCACATGAAACTTGAGTGGGTGACTATTTTGAAGTTTATTGACTTGAACTTAATGTTTGTTCGGGACGAACAAATCCTAATTAAGTGTGGAGTGTTTTGATCGGTCGAATTCTTGACCTATTATTCACTTCATTCGATGATGGATTATGTTTGTTTTCCCGACATTTTATTGTCATTTGATCTATTTTCTAGTGTTTCAGGTTATATATTACATATCTAATACTTTTGGATTGATCTGAAGCAAAGCAGAGCAATCAGTGCAGATTTGGGCAAAACAGGACAGAATAGGGCAGATAGACCTTTGCAACGTATTTTGCATGCCCAGGGCTCATTTGGTATCTAAATAGGTTGATTCAAAACTTGATGGAAAGCTAATTCAATTCCCTACAACTTTGTAGTTTACAGCAAGAGCAGATTCGAAGGTTTGGACCACGAAAAAGGCAATGGAAGTCAGGTCACGGGCGCTACGGGCGTTACGGACCAACTCAGAGGTCCCGGAAATTGAAACAACCCATTGAGCCCGTGACCAACCCCTTAGTCACGAGTGTCACGGGCGTCACGGGCGCCGTCAGCACAGAAGTATCAGAAATTTCCTAATTTAATTTTGGGGGTTTTCTGGGCCTTTTTTTGGAAATTGTTCGATTGGGCTATAAAAGGAAAACGACCTGGACGAATTGGTGTTGTTATTTTGGAGAAAAACCCTAACTTGGAGAGAGAAGACAGAGTTTTCAGCGTGAGGATCATCGAGCTACACCGCGTCTTTACGGTTTACTCGTTTCTTTCCTTCTTTACACTATTTTTGGTTAACTACCATGAATAGTGAGTAGTCTTCTTTATTCCGGGATCCTACGGATTCCGTGCTATGTAACCCTAACTCTCATGTGATCAATTGAAGTTTATTATTTATGCGATTCGAATATTCAATTTCATTGTGTGCTTAATTTTATCGTTCTATGCATGTATTTACATCAAAGGGTATGTTTGCATTGGTAGAACGTATTTAGGTTATATGCCGAAAGGTGGATGGGCCCTAGGGATTAACCGGATTGCATGAAATTGACGTTAGGTCATGTTTACATGAACTAATAGGAAAACCTTTAATTTAATAAATCGAAATCGTTGATAATCCGTGGATGGGCGGCGTTCAACGATGGAGATCAATCTAGACAATGATCCGTGGATGGGCGGCTTGTCTAGTGTTATTTCGGTTATATTCCATATTCGATAGCATGAATAATTAACGTAACATGATTGCATGATTAGTGGGGTTAGCACGGGTGAAGTATGGATTCTGGGATTCTTTCTCTGATAAAAACACAGCATTTATTTTCTGCACATTTATTTTCTGCTATTTAATTTCTGCTTGTTTCAACACCACAAAACCTTTTGCCATTCGGAATAGCTAAATAGGTCACACTGTTAGCTAGTATTCACACGTATTGCTCCTAGGATCGACCCTTGGCTTACCAAGGTTTATAAATTTTGTTTGACTGCAATTGAACCCCTAAAACTCATTACTTTGACAACTATAAAGGGTTAAAAATACGCTTGTCACACACCTAGAGCAATACAGTGCTACATAAATGATACTAGAGCTTCGGAAGACGCTGCACGTGAACATGTAAAGACTTTAGTTACAGAGGGATGGAAGAATCTGAATGAATGTGTAATGGAAGAGAGGATTCTTTTAGCAGCAGGAGTTGAGAGGCTACTAAACTTGGTGAGAGCAGCTCATTGCTTTTATCAGCATGGGGATGGACATGGAAATCAGGTTGTGAGACCAAACATCTCATGTCACAACTACTCTTTGATCCTATACCCTTGTAATTTGATGTCACATATGTTGTTCTTGCCAGAAATAATCAAACAACAAAAGCAGTAATTATATATGAGACTAAAATGATCCTTCTTAAATCATATAAGTATAAGCAAAATAAGTAAGAAGAGGATATAATAATTTTTCATTTCCAATATCTATCACATGTGACATATCAATCACTCCATAAAATTTCATATCGTTACTACTAAGCAAATTTTATTGATAATAGGAGTTCGGTTCCGGTGAGAAGTGGTAGTTATGGTGAGAAATGAGAAAAGGTACATAATTCGTACCTTTTCAAAGGATTCTTCGTAGCTTCATGTATATGCTTGCTACGAAGAATCCTTTGAAAAGTACGAATAATGTACTGCTACGAAGAATCCTTTGAAAAGGTACGAATAATGTAACTTTATTCAATCTAATCCTAACCATTGATAACAAAGATGAAAGGACAAGATTAGTTCTCATTTCTCACCATAACTACCACTTTTCATGAGATCTTTACTCTTGATAACAGTTCAATAAGTCTTTCCAAATAACACATAGAAATTATAATTATTGATAATATTAGATATAGGGAAGCGCGGTTGAATTTTTTTCTTCATTTCGACAACCTAAAAAGCTTTATTTGCACATTTAAATATGCATTATCAAGGGAATGTGGTGTTAACATGTATCCAGCTAGGAAAATGAAACTTGCTGATTTTGATTTTGACTAGATGCAACTTTGAATATTCAATTGGAATACGTGTCCACACCATAATGAACTTGATTATACACTTTCAAAGTTATACATAGGATTCCATATTCTCGAAATAAAGAGTGGGACTTAACGGATGGGGTTTGTAAAATAACTTAGTAACCCTAATGTACGTCTAGTGCAAGACTTGGCAAGTCCAGAGCCTGAGCTCCCATGTGTAAGATAGGTTTAGTTTAGAGCGAGGTCTTGGAGGAGGAGCTGCTCAGCTAGGACTGATCTGCAGGGCTAAACACTTTTGTTTACACTAGAGGGAAAGCTCAGTTTGGACATGATAGCGAAACGCAGGCGTCAGGTAAGTTGGACGGTGTCGTATGGCTAAGGCGCGGAGGATTTGCCTGATGGACGAGACGTCGTCGTTTGGCAAAGAATAGAGTACGAATTAGTTGAACGACAACGTTTAGTGGAAGTGCGAGAACGGACTGAATTCAGCGTGAAACTGCATCGTTTTTGGTCGAGCTGGATTTCAGTACTTAGGCTCAGATATGGGAAATGTAAGGTTCATTCGAATGAAATCGAGGCTTTTGCAATCTGAAGCAATTCTTGGAAGCTCGAGTGCGATTGAAGCTTGCGATGTTCTCTCCATTCACCCACGACTGCTCGTCGACTTGATTGATATTCGATTGAGGAATTGAAGCGCTGCACCACAGCTAGGGTGTCCTGCTATTCTGGACGAATTCCAACGATGTGCTACCCTTCTCTGCTAATCAAGGAAGTCTTCTGACTCAACTAAAGGTGTTATCGTGGTTGATTTGGGATCCGATGATTGTGACGGTAGATTTAGGCCAAGTCTTGCATATAGGTTGTGTAATCCGAAAAACCAAACACATAATAACATTGTTCTCGAGTCTCCAAGAGGCTTACCAATTAAGGAGTAGGCGTTGCTGCTAATTGGCAGTGACGTTCGAACCTTGTAAATCTTCTTGTTCTAGTTTAGGTTTTATTTCCGCAATTGCCTAAATTGAAGAATTGGACTTCAAGAATTGGATTTGTGCTTAAGGTTTGGATAATTGAATTGAATAATTGGTGAATCCTATATCATTACAGGGTGTTTTCATTGAATTGGAAAGGGGTGAACGAGAGATGGTTGAACGGAAAAGGGAATGGGTTGTGAGTGGTTATTGCCTTAAAATAGGCATAGAGAGCATAAGAGCATGTGCAGCCATGAAAAAATACAACCGTCGTTGTTAGTAGTTATTACCTTAAAATAAGCATAGAGAACAGCAGCTCCTCCTCAAGCAGATACTGGAATTTTTCATGGCTGCATATGTTATAAGCAGATTAGATGGGGACATGCGGATGTGCCATGCTGCTCAGTTTTGTGTTGCTCGGTTTGGACTCTCAGGTACTTCTAATAACAATGTCAGTACTAGCAAGAAGTCAGTTTACTCAATTGTTGTTAAGTAAAGATTGAGGGTTTATGGTTTGTTAAATGAGTTCTTTTTAGTGGAAATGATAATTATTGATGATTTTGAAATTTGTACATTTAATAATGATGAAATTCCGTGTGAACGGCCCAACCATATCAACAAGTTTATCATCAATATTCAATTGCATCATTTGAATCTCTCATGTATCAATCAATTAATTACTTCGTACGTACTGGTCCTAGGTTGCGATCAAAACAGCTGAAATGATTTAAGAAATTGGTCCAACGTATGATAGTGCTTGTTCTCGAATCAAATTCGACAGGGGTAGGGTCGTAGTCTGGTTTAAGATTTGCTACCCTTGAGGGCATGGGAAGCCCCTCAGAGTAGGCTGGTTGCTGAACTGAGAGTATATCGTGTGCGAGTACATTGTTTCTTTTGGACACTCTCTGTTAAAGTATTCAAATCTCTGTTAGAACATCACCTGGATCTCATCCTGAACAAGACAACAGTATTTCATGTTAAATTATGACAACTTCTCTATGGCTTATTGTCGGTTTCACCCATCTCTAGCTTGCATATACTCTATAGATTAAGTTTCAACGAATCAAAGCAGCATAAGCCACCTCGACGTACGACCACCAACTGAGATGACCATCATCACCCTTCAGATTGAGATGAGAAATGTAAATGCGACAACTATACAATAATAATGTGACACCCTGTCGCACAATAATTTATTTCATTCATTAATTAATAATATGACAAACTTCTTAATGGCTTTATTCTTATTGTCGGTCTCACCCATCTGTAGCTTGCTGATTCATTCATATGAATCATGTGTTGTGGGTCAAGTAATAAAGACTGTGCTTGGGATTACGACTACATCCAATCTTCTACTCAGAATGAGTACCTTGTATTATATATATACATTGTCGTCCTTTGTTCTCATTCTGCTTTATCATGCATATCTTCCAAGCTCTTTACATCAATCAATTAATATCGTTTTTCTTCTTCAGGGTGAAGGGTTCAAAATACAGAGAGATAAGATGAAGCAGCGGGTGTTTGATATGCTGGTGGGATGCGTTTCAGACCGCTTAGAGCAACTTGAGCTGATTAATGACCTGAAAAGGCTCGGAGTGGCTTATCATTTTGAGAAAGAAATCAAAACCATACTAAACAAAATATACTACACAAACTATGTCTTTGACGAGAGCTGTGCAGATTTACATTCGACAGCTTTTACGTGCATGCTTTTCAGACAACATGGTTATGCTGTCCCTCAAGGTATGAACTATCAGAGATAATTTTATTTAGAGAGAGGAGTGCTCAAATGAGAACTTTTTTTCAGAATTTGAAAATTCAATTTTCAGTTTTAAAAGTGTATCATGAGTCATTTTTCCAGTGATACTTGTGCATATTCAAAGTTGCATTTAATACAAAGTCAAAGTCAACTAAATTTGACTTTACTTATTGGACATGTGTTTCATACACAGATTTAAAGATGTATCACGATTTAATGGTGAGATTAGAGTTCTCAAGTTCTTGAATTCTTAAGTGATTCGTAACGGAGCACTCCCCTAGTTAATTAGATATATATCAAAATATATCACCATCGATCTGCGTCAATGTTTAGACTTTAGATGGTTTACTGAAACTAATGAATTTTCCTGTGAAGATGTTTTAAAATCATTTTTAGACGACAAGGGCAAGTTCAAGTTGAGCCTTTGTGAAGATATCAGAGGGCTGATAAGCCTGTACGAAGCATCATACTTAGCTACAGAAGGTGAGGCCATCATGGATGAGGCACGGGCTTTTGCTACTGCCAATCTCAGTAAAATCAACACGGCAGATGCGTATCTCAATGTATTATTAGCTCATGCTTTAGACATGCCTTTGCATTGGAGAACTGATAGGTCCGAAGCACGGTGGTTCATAGAACAAGCTTATGAGAAAAAACCCAATATGACTCCACTTCTTCTCCAGTTTGCAAAGCTGGACTTCAACATAGTGCAGGCCAAGTACCTGGAAGAGCTCAGAGACTTAGCCAGGCATGATTGAAATTAATTCTATCAATGTCTTTCGGTTTGAACAAAGCTAATAAGTTTTTAATTTTTGGGTGTGATAGGTGGTGGAAGAAGCTAGGATTCAAAAAGGACTTGAGCTTTGCTAGAGACTGTTTGGTGGTATCTTATCTTTGGAGTATTTTTGCCTCCCCTGATCCTCAGTATGAAACTTGCAGGAAAGCTTCAACCAAGATTATCGCTCTAATCTCAACTGTTGACGACATTTATGACTTATA
The DNA here is from genome assembly GCA_033675215.1 of Rhodiola kirilowii. Lineage (NCBI taxonomy): Eukaryota > Viridiplantae > Streptophyta > Magnoliopsida > Saxifragales > Crassulaceae > Rhodiola > Rhodiola kirilowii. The sequence goes on from CM066201.1 coordinate 1,373,859, forward strand.
TGGTACTTTGGAAGAAGTAGAGCTCTTCACCGATGCTTTCCACAGGTTAGCGTCCACTTGATACAATAATCGATTGATGTGCTGTTGTCGGTTGTACTTCGGATCAGTAATTGTGTGTGTGTCTTTGTTTCGTTTTCTTTACAGATGGGATATTAAAGGCATGGACCAACTTCCCTTTTATATGAAGATATGTTACCTGGCATGTTTTAACTGCACGAACAAGATAGCCTACGATGTACTATTCGAGAAGGGATCTGATGTCATATCTTATGTTAAAAATCGGTATAACGTCGTTGACTCTTTTTTTCATTCAATTTCATTAATATAGGAATGGAATAGAGACAACCCAAACTCATGATATATGCATCTTAGGGATTTGAACAGTCGACCTCCTGATCATCGTAGAACGTCATTGAGGTTATGTTACTTATACGAAAAAAATGTTCCTTGTAAAACTAACCATTTTGATTGTGACAGTGGAAGATTTTATCAAGTGTTTTCATCAAGGAAGCACGGTGGTTCCACAGTGGTTACAAGCCGAGCCTGGATGAGTACATGAGCAATGCTTGGATCTCGGTGGGAGTCCCCATTTGCTTTGTACATGTTCAGCTTTTCGATACAAGTCTACTAGTGGAAAAACAACTCCAGTATTTGGAAACTAATCCAGACATCTTAAAGTGGTCCTCAATTATTGTTCGCCTTTGTGATGATCTCGGAACTTCACCGGCTGAGATGATGAGGGGTGACACACCTAAATCAATACAGTGCTATATGAATGATACTGGAGCTTCGGAAGACGCTGCGCGTGAACATGTAAAGACTTTAGTTACAGAGGGATGGAAAAAGCTGAACGAATGTGTAATGGAAGAGAGGATACTTTCAGCAGCAGGAGTTGAGAGGCTGCTAAACTCGGTGAGAGCAGCTCATTGTTGTTATCAGCATGGGGATAGACATGGAAATCAGGATAGTGAGACCAAACATCTCATGTCACAACTACTCTTTGATCCCATACCCTTGTAATTTGATGTCACATATGTTGTTCTTGCCAGAAATAATCAAACAACAAAAGCAGTAATTATGAGACTAAAATGATCCTTCTTAAAGAGAAAAGATCAAGTGAGAAGTGATACACTACACCATATACGACTGTCATTGCGTATGTCGTATATGCAGTAGTCGCATAAGCCCACCTACACGACAATGTTTGCTATGTCATTTCAGATGGTGTCGTGTAAGAAAATCCTACCCGACTCCCGTAAAACGACATAGCAACGCGTGTCGCATATGAATACTTACCCGACACCATTTAAAAAGACACATCAAACACTGTCGTGTAGGTGTACATACGAGACATACGCTAAAGTGGCTCATCGAGTGATGTCCCTTAAGAAGACATATTTGAAATTTTTGGCACCGTACTTTTTGAATAATAAATTGGCACCGTACTTTTTGAATAATAAAGCCAATGAGGGGCATTTACTGTGTAGTACATTTGTTCGGTCAACCACTTTCCACTTATACGACTGTATGAGACAATAATTGTCGTGTAAGATAATCACATTTAATGAACAAATCAGATCTCCTCTTCATCTCTTCCTAGTAGCTGCTGAACAATATTATCTGCACATTCTCATCTCGGTATAGTAAAGTTTCTCATTCCCATTTTGTTTTTAATCTTCCAATTTCTTGTAGTTTATAAGTATATGTTGTTTATACCCATATATAAAGTGTAAAATGGTGTAGTGGAACTCATGAAGTTTGTTATGCTTGTAATAGGTTTGCTTATGGAGCTTGATACTTCATAGTTGTTGTGTGAGAGTACACAATATTGAGGATTCCATTTTCGATCTATAAGGTTCCTTAGAGCTTTTGACAATAATGGTAAGAAATTATTGAATTTCCAAAACAATTTGCAAGCTTTAGTATGGACTATTTCCTATATATGATTTTTTTGTGAAACATTTGCTCATAAATAATGGATTAACTTTATGTGTGTGCTTCTCCTTGTATCTTTAGGCACATATGGATAAAAGTTAGATGGAAATGGATAGATGTTCTAAACAATACTACGAAGGGATTAAAAATTTTATTGGCTTTGTGAATGACAATAGGGTTGACCACCCTACGCATATATGCCCGTGTAGACGTTGTAAGTTGCGTAAACCAAAGATTACATTGGGTGAAATAAAAGCACACTTGATACGACATGGGATGAAGCAAGACTACATCATATGGACATTACACGGGAAAGTTGATGATAGACCTCCATTTCCATCATTATATATAAAAAGGCGTCAATACCTTATGCAAATGAATGAAGAATCAAGCTCCCAATACTCTAGTGGCAGCCAATATGAAAATCCAACCATGGAAATGTTGGATGATGCTTTTCCTTTTCGAGTCGACTATGAGACAGGTGTAGATGATGATATGTTGAATGAGGACATTACTGATCCTTTTGGGAAGGAGGCTTATAATAAGTATCGTACACTTGTAGCCGAAGCCCAGAATTCTATATACAGTGGTAGTGACATAACAGTATTAGAGGCCATTTTAAAAGTAATTCAAGTTAAGGTTGCCAATCAATGGTCAGATAAGAGTTTCAATGATCATCTACGACTGTGTAAAGAAATACTTCCTCGGGAAAACAACTTCCCTAGTTGTTATCGAGATGTAAAAAAACTTTTGAAAAAACTGGATTTGGGTTACGAGACTATACATGCATGCGAGCATGGTTGTATGTTGTTCTACAAAGAAAATAAAGATCTTCAGAACTGCCTCGTGTGTCACGTTCCAAAGCTCCAAAAAGGTGGTTAAGTACTTTCCTTTGACTCCAAGGTTACAGCGTCTATACATGTCACCACACATTGCAAAAGAAATGCGATGGCATGAGTAAAGAGATGTTGGTGAAGGTGATTATCTTAGGCACCCTGTAGATGGAGATACATGACAAACTTTTAATAGGGAATTCCCAGATTTTGCAAATGAGAGGCGAAATGCGGGGCTCGGTTTATCAACTGATGGGTTTAACCCTTTTGGAGCATCGGGACTATCTCACAGTACTTGGCCTGTTGTGGTCATTCCTTATAAAATGCCAGCTTCGATGTGTATGAAAAAAGAGTTCAACATTCTCACTTTGTTGATTTTTGGTGCTAAATCTCCTGGAAAGTGTTTAAACGTATTCATAAGACCATTAATCGATGAGTTGAAGATGCTTGACTGTCTTCCCCAATTCGGAGGTACCATTGAAGAGAACCCTGTAATACATTGCCAACATGTTCACCACATCTACCGCCACATGAAACCTGAAAATGAGACGTTAGAGGAGTTTAAGCTGACATGCTTCAAATTTTCTTTAACTGACTCGGCATTAGAGTGGTATTACTCATGTGCAGAGTATGAAGGCGATTATGGGGATCTACAAACCAAATTCCTAGAGGAGTTTTGCCCGCCATCTCTCTGCCTTGAAACCCGTGAGAAGATTCTCAACCTTGAGCAATCCCGGGACGAAACTTTGGACGAGTACTTATGGTACTTCGATTCCATTGTAACTAGCTGCCCACACCATGGATTCACCGACCACTATCTTATTCAAAGGTTTCTTGCTGGAATGACGCCTATTGAGTGGAAAAGACTTAACGATGCAGCGGGAGGCTCGATCATGAAGTTAACCATGTCTCAAATCTGGCGCCTCATAGACGATTTGGCAGAAAGCACAAAACAAGGGCCGATGTACCAAACTGATGGTGAAGCACCAACGATGGAAGTGGACTCAGTGCAGGACGAGCTCGGCATCACGCCCATTGCAAGCCTTCCCGCAGCAAACCCGGAAAGAGACATCAGTACAAGGGCAGTAATGGACGTGGAGGTGGCACTAGAAGAGCCTACATGGGATCTCACTCCCGAGCCATCAGAAGACTTAGAGCCAGAAACCGATACAGTGTGGGACGAGGAAAAGCTTTCATGGGAGCTCACTGCCGAACTGTACGAGGCTAGCCCGGTACACATTTCCGAAATGCCCGAGGAAGCCCAGGTCCACATTGCCGAGCCACTCGAGGACAAGGAGGAAGAATTGGCAGCTAGCATCCAGCAAATGAGTGCCCTGATACACCAAGATGAGGTCAAAAATGAGGAATTCTGGGCGGCTACACAACTGATCTGGGACCGCATTGCCAAACTACCCAAATCAGTTTCGGTCCTAACTGAAGAGTTGCCCGAGACATACCCAGATCTCAGTGCCGAACTACCCAAAACAGACCCGGACCTCAGTATGATTACCCCCGGAGACCATATGAATGACGAGGATGAGGACCCATGGTTGCCTGAAGAAGAGCTCCATTCAGATTATCCCTGGGAGTTAGAAGAAGAACTGCCCAAATCAGGCCCGGTTCTTATCACCAATCCATCCGAGGAAATCACAGTCCTAATTGCCGAGCCAACTGAAGTCCCGAACCTCACTGCCGAAGCGGCCGAAGAAATCAAGCCAGCCCCGGTCCTTGCGCTCGGAGCACCCGAGGAAGTCCCGAACCTTATTGCCGAACTGTCCGAGAAAGACCTGATCCTCACTGTCGGAGCACCTGAAACAGACCCAGTCCTCATGGTTAAAGTGCCCCAACCTGACCCTTCATGTTCTATACCGATCATGGCCACCAGAGATGATATGATCAATGATGATGCAGTGCTAGACGAGTTGGAGGAGAAGCATGAGCCAAAACAGCCAACGAAGAAGCTCCCACTCATCACAAGCCAAGAAGAGCCTCCTGAAAGGTGTAAGGACCAAGGATGGCCAATCATCTCTGCCACAAAGAAGAGGGTTAGCATGGGAGCATGCTTGAGGTCGCATGGCAAAAGACTGAACTTCAAAAACTGCAAAGATGCCAACCGGCCATACTTGAAGAAGCGATAAAGACATGGGCCCAAATAATGGAAACCCGGAAGGAGAAGCAAGAGAGCACGACTCCATGGACCAGCAGCTATGGTCAAGGGAGCCTCACCTTCTCGGAGCTATGAAAAGAAGAACCTGCCAAACCAATGGAGAACCAAACCGAGCTCATCACTCCACAAGTTCTTTGGACAGAGTAAAAGGGCAGCCGAAAAGAAGTTCGACCTCACAAACCCGTGGGATCCAAACTTATGATCCAGGAATGAGGTACTGTCGAGCTAACGACGTTAAACAAAGGCACTGGTCGGGAGGTAACTTGACACCTATCTTACTTTCAGTAATTTTATTTTCTGTCATTTAGTAAGTCGCTCTCACCCACTTTTTGTATAGAAGGAATGTCTAACATGTAGGAATCGATTTTTGGAGCAAGATCAGATCAGCCAGGCAGCTTCCGAGAAATTACCGAGCCTACGCTGAGAGTTCAAGGCCCCAGCCGAACTCCCTCGATTATCCAGCTCCGAGGCATGTCGTTCCATGACACGACACAGTAAAAGGGAGTGCAGTTCTTCTCTTTTCCTTAATGTGATTTCCTTCTCTTGTATATATTTGCAAGACTTTTGAACTACGTCGTGCTGAAAGGCACGCCTTCGTTCAAAAGTGTGGGGTGAGAACCACCTGTGTACATAATTAACATGTTTTTCTTTTTCCTTTTCCCTTAATAGTATCTTTTTGAAAATATGAACTTGAGAATGTGAAAAAGATAGATCTAAATTCATGCATTTACCTTGTGAAAATTCAACTGTCTAAAAACTTAGAATGTAACTTCTCATTTGTCCCTTTGTGCTGAGATATACAGGGGATGTGGAGTTGACATAAACTGCCCTAGAGAGGCTTGGCAAGCACTCGAAGGATCGAATCTAACTATATGGTTTTCGAAGTCAGTGGAGGCTGCACTTCGGGTTTCAGTAAAGATTGAAGTCATCTCCGCCGTGTAGCGTTTATGTAAGAGGTGGGACGGGAATCAAACCGTCCTATCTCTAGTCCTAGTAGCCGGGAAAATAGATGAGCGACCCTCATCTTGACCCGCGCAAAACGGCAAGGATGAGAAAGAGCGGGGAGGTATTTCCATATGCTTGCGGGCGACGATTGGACCTCCCAAAAAGGCTGAGAAAATGGACTAGCAAGTCACAAAGAAGCAAAAGCTCAAAGAAGCTAATCAAAGGCCAAAGGCCAAAATTGTGAAGGTTTTAACCGAACAAAAGTGAAGATACTCCAATTCAACATCAAAGGCCAAAGGTCGATTCACTACAAAAGCTGTCCCTCGCCAAAAAGAAATCAAAGTGCTCAACTCAGTGAAACCCGAACCGAATCACGTGCTAGAAAAAGCTACAAGGAAACCATATAGTGTGAGTCGATCCCGAGAATGCAGTCCAGGAGCCTGAAAAGGGCTATCTCCCGAAACATCCGAATTAATTTGCATCTCGGCACGAAGGTACAAGTATCAAGTTTCTTCTAAGTATTTACACAGTTTAGTATGGTAATAAGTAAGTAATGCATGAATTAAGATAAATCTAGTCCCACAGTCTCACTTTCATATTTAAAAGAGTTTACTTAGACTGTGTTCCGCCCTTTAAAAAGCATTGTTTGGGACGAACAACTAAAAGTGTGGGGTGATCTGATGGACCATAATTGTATGAATCATAAACACAGTTAAACCCACCAAATTAGACTCTTTGTCTATTTAACTTTTGCTTGTTAGTTCCGATATTTATCTACAGGGTATTTTGGAGTCTAGAGAGAATACAGGCTAAGGAGGAGTTTTTAAGCTGAAAATAGATTGCAAGTCACTCCAGGACACAACCAGATTTTGACTGTACAACTTTCATGATCCTGACGTGGAATCACTCAAAACAAATTCAACCGAAGAGCAACCAGAGTTAGTCCGGAGCTGAAATTGACCGATGGCTTTTGTGGATGAGATCACAAAACTCACATTCACTCCCCTCTTGCCACATGGCCGGCGGCTTTCTCCTCCCTTCTCCTCTCTTCCACAAGCTTCTCCTCCCTTCTCCTCACATGGGGGGGGGGGGCGGCTAGATGAGATGATGACATCACCCGATGGCTTTTGCTTCCTCCTCTTCCCTTGTGACAAGTGGCTTCTTCTCATCCACATCCATGCCCTCCCTTAGCCTATAAATAGAGCTCCTCTCCTCCATTGTAATATCATCCTCATTTCAAAACATCATCCATCACAAAGCTCTAGCTTCTCTCTAGATTTTGGGCACTACTCTTGTAAACACTTATTTTAAATCTATAATACTCCTGTTGGTTCTTGAGTATTCTAGTAGTTCTTGAGTTTACTCCTGTTGGTTCTTGAGTATTCTCCTTTACTTACTGTCTTTCAAAAACCCTCGAGTACTTAGCTATGGTATCCACCTCTATGGATATTTGTAGCTAAACCCTTCATTCGGTTGAAGGGGTGTACTTGTATCATAAAATGTTTTAGACCCTTTTCTTAATGCCTCTTTGTGTTCAACTTGTTCTAAGTGCCATATATTAGGTCAGAACTTCATTGGTAGAGTGGATGCTCGGAAGAGCAAAGCTCTACCATGAATTCGTGACCTCCGTGGATAAGTGGAGGCTCGGAAGAGCACATCTTATCTGTGGAGTTCAACCTCTTCCAAAAACCATTTGATTTATCAGGAATGATGGTCAAATGGATGCACATATTAGAACAAGAGTACTACGTCTTGCAAAAGACTAGACGGTGTGGCAAGTCTTGTGCTAGGAATAGCCTTGATACACTTTTGAACACTTAGTATGGTCATTGGCGGTCAATGATAAACGGATTATGATACAAGCCCCCTGAAACCGAATCTTTCCTTAAATTAAAACATCACCTGCATTTTACTTTTCAGTCTCAATATCAACTGCAATATCAACCGCTTACTCTCCGCAAAACTTGTCCTTCACGCAATCACTCTCTGTAAGTCTTCTCCTTTAATTAATTACTTTCAGTATTTTACTTTTCTGTTATTTACCTTTCTGCACTAAAAAAACCAAAACCAACCAAAAAGACACTTACTTTTCAGCACTAAAACCTCAAGCAACCTAAAATCACGCTCCCTTTCTGTACAAAGAACAAATATCCCCCTAATTCCCTTGGGTTCGACCCCTACTTACCACTTGCTACCCAGTAGTGAAGTCGCGAGTAGCGGACTTATAAATGTATTATTGACTTTTGCACACGACGACTGTGCATCCGTCATCATGCCATGTGCCAAATCAGACCATGTGCATATGGGCCTTGAGTGAGGGTTGGAGTGCAGGCTTGCAGCTCATATGGTTACACAAACCACTCAAGGTTTGTGTTAAAGGGTGGAGGTCATGGGTTCAATCCCTGCCACCAACAACCCGCTCAAAAGGGTTTCCCCATAAATCATGTCATGTGCCAAATCAAGCCATGTGTAATTGGACCTTGAGTGAGGATTGGAGTGCATGCCTGCACACCTTGTTCTTGTGGTGTCTGGATGGTCATTCTCAGCCCACTGTATATCAGCGAAGTCCTCGATATATAAATTAACATCTTTTACTATGGCTTGGAGGTATGGGAAATTAGGAATGTCTGATTCTTTGGTGGGGTTGCCCTTGCCGACTGCGGTTTGTAGCTCGGCTTGCGCTTTGGCTAGCTTGGATGGGTTGCGCATAAGTTCCGTCATTGCCCACTCGACGGTGCCTGATGTTGTGTCCACTCCGGCAATGTATACATCCTAAAATATGCATAGAGATCATTCAGATTTCAGTCATTTATTTAAAAAAATGATATTTGAAGAAAGTGACAAACAAAGTCATCAAAATGTGGCATTCTGGAAAATTGTTAGAACAAAAAGAACAAGAAATACAAGGAAATTGGGAAGGTGCAAAGAAGACATACTGCGCATAAATGCTTGATTTCTTGATATGTAAGTTTCTGAAGGTCCTCTTCTTGGCCTTGATCCAAGAGGAAGTCGAGTACGTCATTCTTCGCAGATGTTTCGTTCAAATCAGTTTTTGATTTCATTCGCTTGTCGATTATGTGTTCGAACACTCGAATGATGCTACCTAGATTAGTCTTATTGTCCTTCCTTAGACTTTGTAGATCAAAGTATCTAAGTAAAGGAAAATAATCAGAAAAATTACCCTTTCCGCCCAATTCGAGCATTTTCACTACCAAATGCTTGAACTCCTGGGACTTCTCGGACTGGTAGTGTGCCAAATCCGCAGAAAACAGAGTGTTGGATAAGAAGTTGAGTACCGTGATGAACACGGCATGTTCAAGTTCGAGAGGTTTTTGATGAGTCAAACATGTTTGACCAATGTGGTCAATGAGCTCTTTGATTTTTTGCAGCCTGAGAGCTGGCTGGCATCCAGCCTTGCCTGGGTGAACATTTTTGTAGCCATGGCCTTTCTCAGCTATCTCCATTGCGGGCTTACGAGTTACGGGAAGCATCGCCACGGATAAGTTGTGATGGTTCAAGACACGGATGGTATCGGAAACGATCCTGTCTGAGAATAAATGATCATGAGTAGGTAAAATTTGTTTGGCGAAATGGGGTGAGGATATGACTATGGTGTTTCTCGTCATGCCTAGCTTGAGAGTCATGAATGGGGCCATGAATGGCGGAGAGGTCTCGGAGGGATTGGTGTGGCCTTGGACCGAGTTGGTGGAGGTTTCCTATGATGGGTAGCGGCTTTGGCCCTGGTGGAGGTTTGAGCTTATTGTGCGCTTTTTTGCTCTTTAGCTGTAGGATGAGTATGGCTGAGATTAAACACACAATGGTGTAGACAAACACTGATGCCCACATCTCCATTCTCTCAGTTTTTGATCTTCTCCAATGCACACACATACTTATACACATAGATGAAGATGAAAATGGACAGAGACACTGTTAGAGCCCTCAAAGGTTGAAACTTTTATCAAACCACTTGACTTTGAATCAACAAAAATGAGAGAGTAAGCTTGCCAAAATTCTCTAGTCAATAGATGAACAGAAGGTAAAGAAGAAGGAGAAGAAGAAACATTAGTCCAATTAGCACAACTAGGACTTTAATGCATCAAGGCCTGTTCTGTTTTCACCACACGAAAAAAATAAGTGATTTGGCTATTTAACTTCTACACTCCTGAAATATTATTTTATTCGATGGAAAGGAATAACAGAAAAATACGAAACAGTAGTGACCATGTTATGTAACACTTTGGTTCTGTCAATGACATATCATGATTTCGAGATGGACTTGTCGATGTGGAGTTGTTGTACATCAAGCCAAGTCTTTTGGTACTGGGATGGCATGTAGAGGCACTAGCTTATGGACGGAGAGGCCGAACTTTTCATTCATGTCTATGTCTTCCGGCTTCATCCCATTCTCCAACTTCCAATCAAAAGAATGAATAAGAGAAGCCAGCACGACATTAACAATCTGATGAGCTAATGACAATCCTGGGCATATCCTTCGTCCAGCTCCAAACGGTATCAACTCAAAGTTCCTACCCTTGTACTCCATCTCTAATTCCAAAAACCTCTCCGGCTCGAATGAATCGGGATTAGTCCATATCTTCGAGTCGTGTCCCATGGACCAGACATTGATGAAAATCTGAGAGCCCACTGGCACTGTAAAGCCATCTATGTTTACGTCAGCTATTGCCTTGCGCGGGACTAGAAATGGGGCTGGCGGATGGAGTCTAAAGGTCTCTTTTACAACTGCTTGTACATACTTCAACGTAGTAATGTCTGATTCTTGAACGAACCTCTCGTTACCAATCTGACTCCTAATTTCCGATTGGACTTTTTTCATTTTGTCAGGATTGCGCAAGAGCTCCGTCATTGCCCATTCCACTGTGGTCGATGGTGTATGTGATCCTGCGACAAATAAGTCCTGAACATGCACAAATAAAACATTCATTCAAACACAAAGACTTTCAACCAAGCCTAATATAATCTAGCAAAGCCAAGTACTAACCGCAAACAGATGTTTGATACCCTCAGAGCACAACTCATACTCGCTCTGCTTGCTAAGCAGAGCATCCAACACATCACGGCTCCCATCCTCAGACCCAATACCAGAACGTTCTCGTTGATCAACAAAGCTCGCAAGGATGGAAAATATTCTTGTCAGTTTACATTCACTTTCTTTCCTAAGTCCTTGCAAGTCGAGAAACCTTAACGCAGGAAAAAAGTTTGATAAGTTTGGTTTCCCCGCCAGCCTGACTGAATCGGTAACGAGCTCCCGGAACTCTAGCGATGACTCAGAATTATAATCAGCCAAATCCACAGACATCAAAGAGCTTGACATAACGTTTATTATTGTTATAAATGCCAGAAAGCCAACATCAAGAACCTTGCCGGTATTATCACCAACATACTCTACCAACTGCTGGATCTTCTTGAATCGATTGCCTTGACTCTTGTCAAGTCGGGTCTGGCTGAAGAACTCTGTAGATATTGCTTTATGCAGGTTTCTCCATTTGGGGCAGACGGGGAGTAAGACAATTGACATATTTTCATGGTTGAGGACGCAGACAGTGTCGGGGAGGTAGCGTGAGGAGAGAATGTGGTCATGGGTCTGGAGTACTTGCTTAGCATAGTGCGGGGAGGAGATGACGATCGTGGGAATGGTTCCAAGCTTGAGATGCATGATGGGGCCATATTTTGCTGCAAGGTGGTGTAGGGATCGGTGAGGGGTTTGGCCTAGCTGGTGTAAGTTGCCTATGATTGGGAGCTGGGGTGGACCTGGTGGGAGGTTGTTTGGGGCGGTGGTAGTGGTGAGTTTTCCGAGTAAAATGCTTGCGATGAGGATGATGGTTACACAAAGGATTGGGTAGTAGTAGTATTCCATATCCATTTTAGTAAGTTGGGTTGTGGCTGGAATCCAGGTTATATCTGGCTCATATAAGAGTCTTCAATCATTTTTCAATAGAAATATGCCCTTGAGAATTTCAGTACACCCAAATCTGATAAGAGCATCCCCATGACTTTAGTAGTTCCCTGGGTCTCCAGTCTGTGCTTCTTCTGATGGAAAAATTACTTGGATTACGATTGAATCACGAAGTAGCTTCGCTTTCCTAATTTAATATTTCAACCAGGCAGGGTTTACGAAATCCTTGAATTGAGATAAGACAAACGTCTTTGCACTGGAATATTGAAACGGTGAGTAAAACCTAATCGAACGAACATCGATTCAATTGAAGGAGAGAAAAAGCTCCGAGCCCTTCGTTCCTTTTTCTCTGTCACTTTTGTGCAGATTTCATCCACAGAAAAAACAGTTTCCTGCCACTTAACTGTCGAAAAGATAACAACGTTTGGACCAAAACTGTCCTCAACCGGCCGGTTCAAATTATTGCTCTTGGCCGAGCCGGCCGGTTCACCACATGTCCAAAACGTTGCAACACTCTGACCATCTTAATCTGCCGGTTGAGCTCATGCTCTTTTATTAAACCGGCCGGTTCAAGAACACAGAATCGGTAAGTCTAATCCTCAGCCGACCGGTTGGATTTGAGTCCAACCATTCAGCCGACCGACTGAAAAGATCATAACAGAACCAAAGAATTTAACTGAGCTCAAATGAGTTCCAAAGAGAAACCTTAACGCAGGAAAAAAGTTTGATAAGTTTGGTTTCCCCGCCAGCCTGACTGACTCGGTAACGAGCTCCCGGAACTCTAGCGATGACTCAGAATTATAATCAGCCAAATCCACAGACATCAAAGAGCTTGACATAAAGTTTCTTATTTTTATAAATAGAGCACTTCACTTCACAAAGAAGGGCATTCTGAAGTTTGAGAAGAAAACAGAGAGAAGAGCGCTCTCAAAGGAAGCGTCAGCCGTCAGCAACCGACAAGCACGTGCCTGCCCAAGCATCCCCACGTGCTGCCTGCCCAACCATCCCAACGTCGTCTGCTAGAGCATCCAACCGCAACGCATGAACGTGAGACCAAGTCCCCGCGACCCTTACTTCGCTGTGCACGTGAGATCAAGTCATCAAGACCCTCGCTACGCAAAATACGTTGCGCTACGCCTTCATCCGCGCACATCAAGCTGAGTAGACCGAAGCAAGCAATACAGTAGAATCAGGGGAGCATTTGAGATTACGAACACAACTTCTGTTTCAAGCATAAATCATTTGTAAAACATTATTTTGTATTTGATACGAAATATTGTGACCTACATATGAATTACTATACTCAAGGAAGTCTATCTCTTGACCTCTTGACAAATTGTCAAGTATTCAAGACACTCGACTAAATTCTTTTTCTCGAGTCATTAACTGCACTTGAATGCTTAGTATTAGACTATTAGTAATGTATCATGAGAATTAACTTTTTACCATTGTAGCTCTATTCTAGAAAAGGATTCGCCCCAACGAATTTAACTGGTGCGAGTATCAAAACATTATAATTTTAGTTTTTTTAAATATAATAAAATAACACAATTTTAACTGAAAAATGTCACTTTCACACTCGTAACATTTTGATGTGTACTCCAAAACCTAAATTGAAATGTTTTCACTTTTTTTGAATGATTTTTTTTTTTGCATGACCGCAAATTGTTAGATTCCTAGTGATAGGTATGTTGCATCTAAAGGGGGTGGGACAAGACGTTGAATGAGTGGATGGTGTTCATTGAGTTTAATTTGTCAAAGTTGGCCTATTGATAGGTCATATGTTGCATCTAAAAGGGCGTGGGACAAAGACGTTGAATGAGTGAGTGGTGTTCATTGAGAGTTTAATTTGTCAAAGTTGGCCTTGTTGTAAAATTTGTACACGAAAATGGAGAGGGTATAATGGTAATTGATGGTGGAAAAGGGTTAGCAATGAATTGATATAACAAAGGTGTACAAAGACCGGGAAAAACTCCACAAATGAAAATAAACAACAACACTGAAAATGTAGCTAACAAAGACAGAAAATATGGAAACGTAATCCGTGTAAAGCGTGTCCATTCGTCAGTTGCTGTAATATCTTCACAAAAGAAAGGCTTCAAGATCCGACATACGCCAAAGTGGCCAAACAGACAAAGCAGCTTGGAAACTAACTTCAAATCATCAATCAAGTGCCGGCCACATTTCTTCAAATAAATCCAGCAAGATAGAAGCCTGCCACCAGGGGCGAAGCTATGTGTAAATGTTATCGGGCTGCAGCCCGACGAACTTTTGGGCTTTTTTTTTATTTATTTAATTTTTAACCTAATTTCTAAATTTACTTACAGACTTACCGTCAGATCTGAACGTCGAAATTGAGAAGTCGAAATCAAAATTGACAAGTCGAAATCAACTACTCAAGCCTCAAGGTATGTTCTTGATGAGTTGTATTGTGCTAAATCAATTCGAAAATTGCAACAGTGCCACTGCTTTGCTGTGCTTATCAGGCGTGATTTTGCAATGTGCTTGATTATTATTACTGTGGCATTGGCTTGATTTTGTCCAGCCTGTTACAGTGGCATTGGCTTGATTTTGCTTATCTAGCTCCATTGCTTTGTTGTGCTTATCAGGCGTGATTTTGCTTATTTGGCATGGTATTCTTTTGAGTTTTGTCAGAAAATCCATTGAAAACCTTTAAAAGTAAGTAGTGAGTTCTGCAGTCTGCACTAATCTGATTTAATTTTCTTGTCAAAGTAGTAATTACCCTTGTATTGTATTATTGTAGGTGTATTTATGGATAATAGAAAGCCTAAACGTTTGAAGAATATATTTTCGTATTTTCAAAGTAATGTTTCTTCAAGTGCTAGTGAAAGCACGTATCATGACGTTGAAAGTGGAAATATGACTTGGACATTTTGAAGATAGAGTGTGGATTCTTTCCGGGTGATATTGAGCAGGATTCGAGGTTTACAAATATGACTTCTATATCTGATTTATGTCGACTGTTGGTTGAGTCAAGAAAATCAATATATTTTCCTATGATATACCGACTAATTCGTCTTATATTAACTCTTCCGATTTCCACGGCCACAACGGAGAGAGCATTTTCATCGATGAAGATCATTAAAAACAATCTTCGGAATACGATGAGCGATGAATTTCTTGATGATCTCATGGTTGTTTATATTGAGATAGAGGACATTTATTGATTGTATTAGTAATGATGATGTAATTGCAGAGTTTGAAATAAGTGGACCTCGAAGGGTCAAATTTAGCTAGTTGTATTTGTAATGTGCTTTGGCAGACATAATAAAAAAGGCGTGAGGATGAGCCTCCCACTGGGTTCCAAACCTCAAAAATTTTTTTTACGTCACTATAAATTTTTTTCCAGCCCTGGTAACTTTTGATTCATGGCTTCGCCCCTGCCTGCCACTCCAACTGAAAACCGAGATTAGCAATGAATTGGGTCGTGTTGATTATGTTATAAAATAAGAGGGTTGTGTTAGATTTTAGGACTTTTTATGTGACCGAATGACTAGTATTGGTACCAGAATCGAATTTTTATAGACAAAATCATATAGGATTGGGTATGGTCGATCCAAGTAAATTTGTGGTCTGAAATCGATTATTAAGTTAGGTCTTATTATAGGGAGATTTGGTTAAGAAATGATGCTTTATTTTCATATATTTTTTCATGAATGAAACTTTTTTTTTACATCTATTTTTAGCTTTCTTTTGTGTGTTAAACTTTTGAATTTTGAATTTTGTGCTGAGGCGCCTGAAACAAAGAATTCATCAACATCACCATTGAGCAAGGCTTCGATCATAATAGTATCGAGTCGGAATACTAAACGAAATGCCACTATGCTTCCACTAAAATGCGGATAATTAATATAATTTTGATGTTTTATTTTTTAATAAAACGGTAAGAAGACAAACAACGAACACCCTGGGGAGGTAACAGACACATACAATTCGACAACTGCTACCCAGAGATCAACAAAAGAACACCATAACAGACTCAACAAAACTAAACAATACTATAACCAACAAGACCTACAGTCTGACAACAAACATATACACAAGACATATAATTTTGATGTTTAGAAGGATACTATATAATGCCTAATCTAACCAACAAGCCTAAAATAATTTAATATTTTTTTACATCTGTAAAACATGTTCATGCCCGTCACAATTAGGGTTATTGGGCCGCTCTATTATAACCATGTCTGGCCCAATTATCTTACTTGTCAAACAAGCAAAAATTCGGAAATATATGAACAGCTTCCCCAAACTCCACAAATCTCAAATCCAAATGGCTGCATTTCTCTCCGCCAAACCAGAAACCAAAAATGTGGGGAATAAGCGTGATATGAATGCTGTGGATAAAATGTAGGGGTTTTGTGTGCAGTACTTTGTTTTTTATTGATTATGCAACTCCAGGCGGCCGAGATCAGATGAAATAAATCATTGAATGTTTATTTTGTTGTTGATTAGGAGTGAGGAAACATCGGAAGAGTATGAAGCATATCTTAAAAAGATATTTGAAGCTCCTATAAAAGGTTGAGATACAACATAGGGCCACATCCGAGCTCCATCACCCGCCGGCGGAAGGAGAGAGCGGCTGAGATCTACTTTTCTTCTTCTTTGCGGGAGAGTTCCTGAAGCTTCCTCTTTAATTATCTTACTTGTCAAACAAGCAAAAATTCGGAAATATATGAACAGCTTCCCCAAACTCCACAAATCTCAAATCCAAATGGCTGCATTTCTCTCCGCCAAACCAGAAACCAAAAATGTGGGGAATAAGCGTGATATGAATGCTGTGGATAAAATGTAGGGGTTTTGTGTGCAGTACTATGTTTTTTTATTGATTATGCAATCAGTGACGGACCCATGCCTAAGGCATATTGGGCCAATGCCCAACTTGTTTTGGGTAGAAAATTTTTTTTTTTATAATTTGAAAGGTAATTTTTGAAAATTTTAAACCAACTTCACAAATAGCCCAAGTAATTTCAAAAAATAATTATGCCCTATGTCTTTTACATTCCTGCGTTCGTCACTGTATGCAACTCCGTTGTTAGGCGGCCGAGATCAGATGAAATAAATCATTGAATGTTTATTTTGTTGTTGATTAGGATTGAGGAAACATCGGAAGAGTATGAAGCAGATCTTAAAAAGATATTTGAAGCTCGCAAGAAAATGTAATTTTTTTTTCTACATTCTATTTTATTTTTTCAAAGTTGAATGTTGTTGAATTTGGATTTGGTTCTGAGTTTTTTTTTGGAATGAGATTGAAAATAATTTTTTCATCAGTACATTTGGTTAGCCTATTATTTTTATTATATATGTCTAATGTTTTGCTTTGTTGAGTTTAATTTAACGTCGATAATTTGTGTTGAATTTGTATAATGCTATATGAGTGCGGTTCGGGTACAAACTAAATTA
Source organism: Rhodiola kirilowii (assembly GCA_033675215.1). Taxonomy (NCBI): domain Eukaryota; kingdom Viridiplantae; phylum Streptophyta; class Magnoliopsida; order Saxifragales; family Crassulaceae; genus Rhodiola; species Rhodiola kirilowii. The sequence continues at coordinate 1,391,080 of CM066201.1, forward strand.
TATATAAAAATTACAAACCTAATTTTAAGCTGACACGTGTCCCATTTTAGTCGAAATCCCGAACAACACACGGAGGGGTATTATAGTCATTGCACAAGGAGGGGTATAAACCTAATAATGTTATTTTCAATTTAGTCCAAGAGTTGTTAATGATCAGACTTAAAAACTTAATGGTCAGACTTAAAAATAGACAATGATCAGACTTAAAAACTTAATGATCAGACTTAAAAATAGACAATGATTTGACTTAAAAGACTTAATGATCAGACTTAACAATGGAAATGATCAAACTTAAAAAGCAGCAATAATAAGACTTAAAATTGTTAATGATCAGACTTAAAAATGGAAATGATCAGACTTAAAAAGCAGCAATGATAAGACTTAAAGATCAGACTTAAAAATAGACAATGATCAGAATTAAACGACTTAATGATCAGACTTAAAAATGGAAATGATCGGACTTAAAAAGCAGCAATCATAAGACTTAAAAGACTTAATGATCAGACTTAAATAGATAATGATCAGACTTAAAAAAGCTAATAAGCAGACTTAAAAGACTTAATGATCAAACTTAAAATAGATAATAAACAGACTTAATGATAAGACTTAAAAGACTTAATGATCAGACTTAAAAGACTTAATTATCAGACTTAAAAGACTTAATTATCAGACTTAAAAAACTTAATGACCAGACTTAAAAGACTTAATGATCAGACTTAAAAGACTTAATGATCAGACTTAAAAATTGGTAACTAAAAGACTACAAATCGATAATGATTGGACTTATAGAGAAAATGATCTGACTTAACATTGATAACTAAAAGACTACAAATTGAGAATGATCAGACTTAAAACGGCAATGATCAGACTTAAAAACAGCAATGATCAGACTTAAAACAACAACGATCAGACTTACAAAGCAATGATCAGACTTAAAAACAGCAATGATCAGACTTAAAACAAGCAACGATCAGACTTACAAAGCCCTAATACGAAAATTACTAAAAACCAAAAATTTCTAAAAACATTAAAAATTCAAAATAAAATAGGAAGCGACTCCGGATGGCCAAAAATTCAGAAGACTCCCGAAGCTTGTAGACGCCGGTAGATTTCTCTGTTTCTTGCCCTCCGGTGAGCTGTGAGCTTTGATGGCGGACCGACTTTTGTTTGCCGTTGCTACGGGATGGTGTGGGTCGCTTCTGATGGGCGATTCGTTCTGGTCGGTGCTGGTTTCTTCCTCTCGGGCGTGGGGTTTGTGGATGGTGGTGCACGATTGTCGGCTGGTGGGGCTGATAGCGGTGAGGGCTTGGTTGGGCGACGGATCTGCTGCTTGGTCTATTGATTGGGTGGAGGTCGGTCTCGGTTGTTTTCGTCGTCTTGGTCTGGTGAAGGTTGGTCTTGGAAGGTGGGGGACGCTGATCGTGTGGTGGAGTGGTGGTGACGTCGTCCGGGTGGGACTGGTTTGGCTGTGGACGGGTTCGAATGGCTTACTCGGCAGTTAGGGTGCTCGGTGTCGGTCCGGTGTTGAAGCTCCGGTAGGCTTGCCGGTGATTGTTTTGGGATTAGATTAGTTTAGGTATTTTTAGTTTTAGTTTAGTTTTAGTTTTCGCTTAGTTTAGTCTGCTCAGCCGGGTTTCAGGTCTGAGTTGTTTTTCTCTCAGCCGCTTATCAGTCTGAGCTTTTTTAGTGTTTTTAGTCTTGTAATCTCAAAAGGGTACGAGTGTACGTATATGGGGCCTGGGTCCCTTAGTGTCGGCCACCGAGGTCGGTCGGCCAGGCTTTTCAGCTTGTTTCGTCGTACCCTTTTGCTTTGTAGCGTGTCCCTCTGGGGCATCTGTCTGTGAGCCGTTATGGCTTTTTTCGTTTGAATGAAATGCATGTTCCATAAAAAAAAGCCCCTACATCACGAGTGAAGCTCGTGATTTTTGACCGTCACGCCGTTCTGCTCAAAATAAGGTATTATGAACTGAAATCAGACATCGGCAACTCAAATCCTGCTATTTCGCAACAATGATCAGACTTAAAAATTGATAATAATCAGACTTAAAATTGATAATGACCATACTTAAAATTTATAATGATCAGACTTAAAAGACTTAATGATCAGATTTCAAAATAGACAATGATCATTGTTTTTTAAGTCTGATCATTACCATCTTTAAGTCTGATCATTACCATCTTTAAGTCTGATCATTACAATCTTTAAGTCTGATTATTAACATCTTTAAGTCGGATCATTGTCATCTGTAGGTCTGATTATTGTTTTTTAAATCTAATCATTGTTTTTTAAGTCTGATCATTATTATTTTATGTGTGATCATTACAATCTTTAAGACGTATCATTACTGGTTTTAGTCTGAGCATTATTTTTTTAAGTCTGTTCATTGTTTTTTAAGTCTGATTATTGTTTTTTTAAGTGTGGTCATTAATGGTTTAAGTCTGATCATTGTTTTTTAAGTCTGATCATTACTGGTTTAAGTCTCATCATTATTTTTTTAAGTCTGATCATTGTTTTTTAAGTCTGATCATTGTTTTTTTAAGTATGGTCATTACTGGTTTAAGTCTGATAATTGTTTTTTTAAGTCTGATCATTACTGTAGCAATTTTTGGACGATTATACCCCTAATATCTTTTATGTATTTTTAAATGCATCTGCGTGTGTTTTTTTATTTACAAAAAATACCCCGAACTCGATTAACACTCTGATTGGTCGATTTTTAAACGTGGTATTATTTTTATGGATTTATAGTTTTTATTTATAATTATGGTTTGTATTTGATCCAAAATCATGCTATATTATCCTATGTTTTAGCAGCTCACAATGTTATTAAGCTGTCTTTTTTTAAAAGAAAATATTCCGCTTCACAAAGCTAAAGTCTCACATTTGTTCTTGCAAGCTAGCACCATTAAACACTGCTCTCACTGCCTCTTGTTGGGTTTTTGGTGTCAGATCACAAGTTGACCAGCCTGTAACCTCCTTGCAAGAAAGAAGCATTAAGTGGCTACAAGACTCTCATATGATCACAATTTGTTATGTCTGAAAGCAAATCAGACTTAAATCAGCTTGGTGTATTGCTGAATAATTTGGATTATTTGTGAGCATTTTACACTAATGATTTATTTCATTTCATTAATTAACAATATGAGTTATACCTCTTTCATTCATATTCCTGAGCAAAATTTGTTTTTGAATTAAGGGGCCGGGGATTGGTAAGATATAGAGAAGAAAAGTTGTAGAAAGTGATAAACAGATCACCGCAAGTGCAGCTGCAGCAACACCAACAGCCAGTAGTTGTGTCTTTGTTTGGGAGCCTATGTTCTTGGAAATTGTATTGCATGGCAGTCTCTGCTACATATGTTCATCTGAACTGACAAGCATTAAGAATCTACTGCAGACCTCAGCTCGCTCTCAGATGGCCAGTGTCCATTTCTTTCTGATTCTGCATCCACTCAAAACTTTCACTCCAAACATAAAACAGCCTGCTAATTAATGATGTAAACCGGCCTAAACACACTTTACCATATCTTCTTCTTCCTAAAACAATCACTAAACTGCTCACAAAAATTCTGCACAATTCCACTCCAGACAAGTATTGTTGCAAAACACCAGTAAAAGTGTAGTTTTTGATTCCTCAATCACATATGGTTTTTTTTGGCAAGAGTACATAGGATTTGCAGGAGCTTGAAATAGGCTTGGAAATAGCCGACCGGGTAGCCGACCGTGTACCCGACCGGGTGAAGGTTGAGACCGGTCGGGTGGTTAGGCTGGAGGAGCTGATGCGACGACGTTTTACATATATCTGGAAATCCGTTTAATGGAATGATACCGTTTGGGTTTGGCAGAAGAATCTGTTATAACAGTTGGGAATCAAGCGGTGCTGTTTTGTCTAATTGGGAGTGCACGCCTGGTTAGTTGGACGACAACGTTTCGGGAAAGCTGATATGTGGAGCACATCGTTTTGATCAGCGCTCGAGTCGGCTCAAAGCAACGGCTATAAAAGCGAGGCAACTCACCGGGTTGGCTTAATCATCTTCTTCGTTTTCCAGAATAGAGGAATTAGGGTTCGTGAATTGCAGAGAGAAATTCGTTCGATTGAGAGTGAATTGAGTTCTGATTTCAAGTGTGTAGCTTCGAGTGAGTGTTGTGATCGTTGTACTATTGCCAATTCGATTAATAAAGCCGTACCTCTTCTCGAGTGGAGTAGGATCACCCGGATCCAAACCACTATAAATTTTCGTGAGATTTTCTATTCGTTTTCATTCATACTTTGCTAGATCGATTGCGTAAAATTTCTACAAACTGGTATCAGAGTAAAAAGGGTGCAGAGATGGTGTCAACGAAAGTAGAACTCGAAAGATTTGATGGCAAGGGTGACTTTGCGCTTTGGAAACAAAGAATGAAGGCTATTCTTGTTCAGATGAAAGTTGCGAAGGCACTAGTCACAAATGGCATCCCAGAGACTGTGCCTGAGGCTGAGAGGGAAGAGATGCAAGAAATGTCATATAGCACTTTGATCCTTCACTTGGGGGATAAAGTTCTAAGGGAGGTATCCAAGGAGAAGACTGCCGCAGCTGTGTGGTTGAAGTTGGAGTCCTTGTACATAACCAACACGCTGACAAATCGAATCTACCTGAAGGGCAAGCTGTTTGGATTCAAGATGGATGGAAGTAAGTCCATTGATGAACATCTTGATGACTTTGCTAAAATTGTGATTGATCTTGAGAACATTAAGGAGAAGATTGAGGATGAGGATCAGGCCATCATGGTTTTGAATGCCTTGCCTCCCTCATATTCTACTTTAGTGGATACTATGAAGTATTCAAGAGAAATTCTATCAATGGAGGAAGTTCTGGCAGCTTTGAAGCAGAAACAATTAGAGATGAGACCCAAGAAGGATTCTGCAGATGGACTGGTGGCTTATGGAGGCGTTCATAAGAAAGGTTTTCAGAAGAAACATAAGTTCCAGAGGTTCAATGAGAAGGATAAGGCCAGTTCTAGTTCCAGTTCTACACAAGAACAGAAGAAGCACACTTGTTTCTTCTGCCACAAACCTGGCCACTGGAGGAAGGATTGCCCTGAGAGGAAGAGAAAGGAGACTCCAAAGGGTGATGCTGCTTTGGCTGAAGACTCCTATGAGACTGCTGAGGCCCTCACAGTGACTCAGGCTTCATCATCTACCAGATGGATATTGGATAGTGGGTGCTCATATCACATGACACCTCACAAGGAATGGCTGATGGAGTTTCAATCTCAAGACAAAGGAACAGTGCATTTGGGAAATGACAAGGCTTGCAAGATGATGGGAATAGGCATCATCTGGATGAAACTGGAAGATGGACCTAAGGTAAAAATCTCAGGTGTAGGTATGTTCCTGAATTGAAAAGAAATTTAATTTCTTTAGGCATGTTAGAAGCACATGGTTGCACCTTTAAGGCTGCAAATGGTGAAATAAAAGTATATAAGGGTGATGTGCTGAAGTTGAAAGGAAAAAGGCAGAATGGTATATATGTGTTAGAAGGATATCCTGATATGATTGATAGTATAAACTACACTGAGTCTGATAACGACATAACTGTTTTATGGCATTTAAGACTAGGACACTTAGGCCAAATTGGCTTAAACAAGTTGCATGATCAGGGCTGTTTTGGTAGTGATCATGTAGAGAAACTTAAGTTTTGTGAAAACTGTGTTCTAGGTAAATCAACTAAATTGAGTTTTGGTAAAGGTAAACATGTTACCAAAGAAAAACTTGATTATATACATTCTGATCTTTGGGGACCAACAAGGGTTCAATCCCATAGTGGTAAGAGATATTTTATGTCACTCATTGATGATTTTACCAGAAGATCTTGGGTATTTTTCTTAGCACAGAAATCAGAGGCCTTTGAAACTTTCAAGGACTGGAAAACAATGGTGGAGAACCAATCTGGTAAGAAGGTAAAGTACCTTAGGACTGATAATGGCCTAGAATATTTAGATGGCTCTTTTCTTAATTTCTGTGAAGAATGTGGCATTGTTAAACACCATACTGCCCCTGGTAATCCTCAACAAAATGGTTTGGCTGAAAGATTTAATAGAACAATCTTAGAAAGAGTAAGATGCATGCTACTACAATCTGGTTTGCCTAAAGTATTTTGGGCAGAAGCTGCGCATACTGCCTGTTATCTGATAAATAGAAGTCCCTCTTCTGCTCTGAATTTTAGAACTCCTATGCAAGTGTGGACTGGTTGTTTAGATGATTATGATAGGCTTAGGATATTTGGTTGTGCTGCTTATGCAACAGTGAAGCAGGGGAAACTAGAACCTGGAGCTTTAAAATGTTTGTTTTTGGGTTATCCTGATGGGGTGAAAGTATATAAGCTTTGGTGTTTAGAAGATGGACATAAAAGGGTCATTATTAGTAAAGATGTTAGATTTGATGAATCCAGTTTTCCATATTAAAAAGATGCTAAACAGTTGGAACTTAACTTTGAAAATGTTGAAAGTGCTGAGACTGTTGAAAATGTTGTAAGTGCTGAAACTAATGTTGTGCCTAGAACTGATGGTATTAATCTTGAGGTGGAGCTTGAACAACATGTTACTACAACTGCTGATACTGAAAATCAGGATGAAGGTAATTTAGAGGATCCAAATGAAAATGATCAAATAACTGGTGAGGAAGGTGATTTCTGGTTGACTAGAGATAGACCTGCTAGAAATAGAAGAGCACCTGTTAGATATGGTTTTGAGGATCTTGTAAATTATGCTTGCAATGTGGCTGAGAATTTATCTAACCCAGAACCTGAGAAGTATAAAGATGCAGTTGATAGTAGTGAAGGAAAGCAGTGGTTAAAGGCCATGAATGATGAGATGGAATCTTTGTGGAAGAACAAGACTTGGGAAATCATTGACAGGCCTCACAAGGCAAGACTGGTTGGGAGCAAATGGATTTTCACAAGGAAGGAAGGTATTCCTGGAGTGGAACAGCCAAGGCTCAAAGCCAGGTTGGTTGCAAGAGGTTTTACCCAAAAGGAAGGTATTGACTTAAATGAAATATTTTCACCAGTGGTAAAACATAGATCTATTAGAATCATGTTGGCTTTGGTTGCATATTTTGACTATGAACTAGATCAACTTGATGTTAAAACAACTTTCTTGCATGGTAACCTTGATGAGACTATATATATGAGACAACCTGAGGGATTTATTGTTGGTGATCCTGAAAATAAAGTTTGCTTGCTGAAAAGATCATTATATGGACTTAAACAATCACCTAGATTATGGTATAGGAGATTTGATGAGTTCATGGTTAATTGTGGCTTTAAAAGATCTGACTTTGATTGGTGTATTTATAGTAAACATGTGCAAGGTGAATCTGAAATTTATTTACTCTTGTATGTGGATGATATGCTAATTGCTAGTCATGATATTGCTGCTATTAACGATTTGAAAGTGCAGTTAAGTATTAATTTTGAGATGAAGGATTTTGGTGGAGCAAAGAAAATTCTGGGAATGCAGATTAAGAGGAACAGAAAAGAGAAGAAACTGTTTCTATGCCAAACTGATTATCTGACAAAAGTAATAGGAAAGTTTGAGATGAGTAATGCAAAGTCAGTTCTTACACCAGTTCCTGGACCTTTCAAGTTGAGTAAGGATCAGGAACCTCAGACCAAAGAGGAGCAGGCCTACATGGACAAGGTGCCTAATTCAAATGTTGTAGGATGCTTGATGTATGCTATGGTCTGTACCAGACCAGATATAGCCCATGGAGTGAGCATTGTTAGCAAACATATGGCTATTCCAGGGAAGTATCATTGGCAGGCAGTCAAGTGGTTACTGAGATATATCAAAGGTACTTTGGGAAAAGGGTTGCTGTTTGGAAAGGAGCAAGTCAGTTCTGAGATTATACAAGGTTTTGTAGACTCAGACTATGCAGGGAATGTGGACACAAGGAAGTCACAAACAGGACTGATATTTACAGTGTTTGGGACTGCAGTGTCATGGAAGGCCAATCTTCAAAAGATGGTAGCTTTATCTACAACTGAGGCAGAGTTTATGGCAATAACTGAGGCTGTCAAGGAAGCTTTGTGAATGAAGGGACTGCTAACAGAGTTGGGTCATGGCCAGAGTTGTGTGAAGGTGCATAGTGATAGTCAAGGAGCCATTCATCTTTCAAAACATCAAGTGTTTCATGAAAGGTCCAAACATATCGATGTAAGGATGCATTTTGTGAGGGGTGTGGCTGACACTGGAGAAGTTCAAGTGGTGAAGATAGGTACAAAGGACAACCCTGCTGATATGTTGACAAAATCAGTCCCAAGTGAGAAGCTTGATTATTGCTTGGAGTTGATTGGGTTGAAGGATGAATCCTAGAGCAGGATGAGAGGAGAGGTACAGTCAGTGGCTTTGGGTGATTAAGAATCAAGGTGGAGAATTGTAGTTTTTGATTCCTCAATCACATATGGTTTTTTTTGGCAAGAGTACATAGGATTTGCAGGAGCTTGAAATAGGCTTGGAAATAGCCGACCGGGTGAAGGTTGAGACCGGTCGGGTGGTTAGGCTGGAGGAGCTGATGCGACGACGTTTTACATATATCTGGAAATCCGTTTAATGGAACGATACCGTTCGGGTTTGGCGGAAGAATCTGTTATTACAGTTGGGAATCAAGCGGTGCCGTTTTGTCTAATTGGGAGTGCACGCCTGGTTAGTTGGACGACAGCGTTTCGGGAAAGCTGATATGTGGAGCACAGCGTTTTGATCAACGCTCGAGTCGGCTCAAAGCAACGGCTATAAAAGCGAGGCAACTCACCGGGTTGGCTTAATCATCTTCTTTGTTTTCCAAAAAAGAGGAATTAGGGTTCGTGAATTGCAGAGAGAAATTCGTTCGATTGAGAGTGAATTGAGTTCTGATTTCAAGTGTGTAGCTTCGAGTGAGTGTTGTGATCGTTGTACTATTGCCAATTCGATTAATAAAGCCGTACCTCTTCTCGAGTGGAGTAGGATCACCCGGATCCGAACCACTATAAATTTTCGTGTGATTTTCTATTCGTTTTCATTCATACTTTGCTAGATCGATTGCGTAAAATCTCTACAAAAAGCCTGTGTATGGAATTTTTTTTTTCTTCAAAAAAAAATGAAAGCTCATGAATTCGATACACTGCAGAATCAGTCACGAGCATATAAGATTGGCTCCATTGAAATTACTGGCACAGAAACAAAATCATTACCTCGGAACAACATTTAGGGTTTAAGGTTTAAGATATGCACAAAACTACTGCTGCTGCTATTGTTACTACCTTTCTCAAAATGTTTTTTTGTTTTTTTTTGCGTACAATAGTGCTTCAATGTATGATGAGCTGGTTGAGTGTATTGAACATAATTATTCTTTGTGTGTGACACTATGTCGTTTTAGCTTCTTCAAGGTCTTTCTTGTAATTTCCTTCTTTGTATAAATACTGTCCTGTATTTTCATTTTATCATATATGAAAATACACATTTTAAGTTTGCCGCCTGTTCTTCCCCAAATCCATTTTCGAAACCCTAGCTCGTCGAATTTCGTCTCCGATCGTCCTCGTTGCTCAGCCGATCGTCTCTCATATCGACGCTACTGGTTTCTACATGGTATCAGAGCAAAATTGACGGCCGATTGTAAGTTGTTTTCCACTTTACCTTTCTCTTTCGTTTCTCAAAATGTCTGGTGTTGCGAACTCGTCGACTGGCACTCCGATCGCTTCTGGTGATAGTGTCGTCAATCAGGACTTTTCCGATGATGCGTTTTATGTGAACAAAAACGACATTCACGGAAATCCTTTGGTTAGTGAGGTTTTGGTTGGACGCCAGAATTTTGTGCAGTGGCGGAAGGCCATGGAGATCGCCCTCTCTGCTCGTGATAAGCTGGATTTTGTTGAAGGTCAAATTTCAGTTCCTGCTGATGCCAAACAGAAGGCACGATGGAAACGATGCAACAATGTCATAATGACATGGATTTTGAATTCTGTGTCGAAGAATGTCGTAGGACAGATTCTTCATTCTGAAACTGTTGCTGTGGCATGGAGGAGCTTGCATATGAAGTATGGTGGCTCGAATGTCTCCAGGAAGTTCTCACTTCAGCAGGAGATTGCCAATCTCATGCAAGGAGACATGGATGTGTCGAGCTATCATGAGAAATTGGTCAATCTTTGGCATGAATTGGACTCCATGAGGAAGTATAAAGTTTGTGAAATTACTGATGGTTGCACTAGGTGCCTGGAAACTAAGTCATTCTATGACCAGGAAAAGGAAGAAGGGAGAGTTATCAAGTTTCTCATGGGGCTGAATGAGGCATTTGCACATATCAGGACTCATATACTTGCTTTGAGAGAGCTGCCAACTCTGGATGTTGCCTATGATATGGTGATCTCTAATGAGTCTGAGAAACATGTTGCTAAATCAAATGTTGTGGAGGCATCTGCTATGAATGCTCATATAGACACAACATACAGACAACAATCCTTCAATAAACCTGGTGGAAATGCTTTCAACAATGCTGGTGGAAATGCTTTCAACAATGCTGGTGTTGGGAAAGTAAAGGCTAATGGTTCTCAGCGACCTTATTGTACTCACTGCCAGTTTAATGGCCATGTTAAGGAGCAATGTTACAAACTCAATGGTTATCCACCAGGACATAGACTTCACAAAGGAAGGAACAATGGCTTCCAAAGGAATCAGTCTGCTAATAGTGTTATGCCAGATAAGTCTGCCAACAACCAGTCTCAGTCTGCGAGTGTTTCATCTGTTGGTACATCTAATACCTTTACTGCTGAGCAGGTTAGTCAAATTTAGAACATGATTAAGCAACAACATCCAGGAACTGCTGAAACAGGAGAGGGGCAATGCCATATGGCAGGTATTTGCAATTTAGTTTTGAATTCTCTTGCCAAGCATTGTTGGATTATTGACAGTGGGGCAACTGATCACTTTATTTGTGATTCAAGCCTATTGACTAATGTCTATAAGTTGCCCAAGAAGTGCCACATTAGTCTCCCAAATGGTAACACTATTGTGGTACATTCTGCTGGCACATATCATTTGAGGCCTGGATTGGACCTTTTTGATGTCATGATAGCCCCTGAATTCAAATACAACCTGTTATCAGTTAGTAAGCTTGCCAAGGATGCTTCACTCACAGTTATTTTTACTAAAGAAAACTATCTGGTTCAGGACTTAGCAAAGAAGACATTGCTGGAGATTGGTGAATCAGTTGGCGGCTTATATCAAGTTCCAGACTTAAATCTAAATAAGAAGGTAAACACTGCTGTTGTTAGTATGGTTTCCTCTCAAGTTTGGCACCACAGAATGGGCCATGTGGCATTTGATAGAATGCATACTTTACTGCACAATTATGTTCCAAACTTGGCTGCACGAACCAAGGACATTCATTGTTCTGTTTGCCCTTTGGCTAAACAAAGTAATTTGAAATTTCCTTTAAGCTCACATACCTCTACAAGTATCTTTGAATTGATACACTGTGATGTGTGGGGTCCTTATTCTGTTGAGAATTTTAATGGTGCAATTTATTTCCTTACCATTGTGGATGATAAATCAAGAGGAGTATGGACTTATTTGATGAAGAGAAAATCTGAGGTTGCTGATCTGTTGATCCAGTTTTTTGCCTTAGTTGATACACAATTTGAGAAAAAGATCAAAGTGTTAAGATCTGATAATGGTGGGGAGTTTTTTAGCCATAAATTATCTCAGTTCTTATCCTCAAAGGGATGCATTCATCAAAGTAGTTGCGCTTATACTCCACAACAAAATGGTGTTGTGGAGAGGAAGCATAGGCATATATTGAACGTGGCTAGAGCATTGAGACTGCAGGGCAATGTTCCTAAGATTTTTTGGGGTGATTGTGTAATGACAGCTGCCTATATCATCAATAGAACTCCCACTCCCCTGTTGGATAGCAAAACCCCCTTTGAGATTATTTTTGGGTCAGCACCTTCCCTTGATCATATGAGAGTTTTTGGATGTTTGTGCTATGTGAGCTCTTTACCCAAGTTCAGGGACAAGTTTGATGCTAGATCCTCACCCTGTGTGTTTCTGGGATATCCGTATGGGAAGAAGGCTTATAAAGTTTATTGCTTAAGCTCCCACAGATTTTTGGTTAGCAGGAATGTCCATTTTTTTGAGGACATATTTCCTTTCCAACATTCCCAGTTTGTTTCAGTTAGGCCTGGGAATTCTGTTGTTGTTCCTTTAGTGCCTACTCAGTCAGTCAATGCTGATTATACTGTTTTGGATTCAGGCATTGAATCTTATACTGCAGGAGTTATTGATGATGATATGGAATTGTTTGATGCAGAACAGTCTGATGGTGAAAGGCACAGTATGCCTTCTATGCCTGTTAATGAGGCCATGTATTCAGAACAGGGTACTATCAATAGTGAGTCTATTAATGAGGATGTTCCTTCAGTTCCTGTTAATACTACTCCCATTGATAGTACTTCCAGTGGTTCATCTTCTGTTAACAACAGGCCTCGCAGGACTTTACGCAAACCAGCCTGGTTAAAGGATTATCAGTGCAATGTTGTTTTACAAAATAGCTCTTCTCATTCTATTGATAAACAGGTTACATATGACAAATGCTCTTTGGCACATAAACATTTTCTGGGGATCATTTCTACTCACATTGAACCTAAGACCTACAATCAGGCTTGCAAGGATAAGCTATGGGTCGATGCCATGAACAAAGAAATCAGTGCTTTGGAAGAAAATCACACTTGGACCATCACTACATTACCACCTGATAAGAAGGCCGTTGATTGTAAATGGGTCTTCAAGGTTAAACATCACTCTGATGGCACCATAGAACGATTCAAGGCACGCCTTGTTGCAAAGGGATTCACACAGGTTGAAGGCATCGATTACCACGACACCTTTGCTCCGGTGGTCAAAATGACCTCTGTCCGTTGTGTTTTGGCAGTGGCTGCAGCTCGTGGTTGGCCCTTGTATCAACTAGATGTGAATAATGCGTTTTTACATGGGGTCCTCGATGAGGATGTGTACATGAAACTGCCTCCAGGTTTTTACACACAGGCTCGGCAGAATGGTCATGTGTGTAAACTACAACGCAGCATTTATGGCCTCAAGCAGGCCTCTCGCCAGTGGTTTGCTCGTTTCAGTGACGCTTTGCTCGGTTTTGGCTTTATACAAAGTCTGAATGACTACTCACTATTTACACTGAATCTGCAGGGAGAATTTCTTGTTCTTCTAGTTTACGTCGATGACGTTGTAATCACTGGCACCTCTTCTCAGTTGATTGACAAAGTGAAAGCATTCATTCACGACAAGTTCCGTATAAAAGATTTGGGACTTCTCAAATATTTCCTTGGACTCGAGGTTGCACGCTCCAAAGATGGCATTTTTCTTAATCAACGAAAATATGCATTGGATCTGCTTACTGATTATAACTTCTTGGAATGCAAACCCATGAAGACGCCGATGGATTCTAAACATAATTTGGGGCTTTCCACTGCTCCCTTAATACCTGATGCTGCCATTTATCGTCGCCTTGTGGGCCGTCTGATATATATCACTATCACTCGGCCAGACCTAGCCTTTCCTGTCCACATTTTGAGCCAGTTTATGCAGGCTCCGACTGAAGACCATCTAAAGGCTGCCCACAGGGTCTTACGCTACATTAAAATGGCACCAGCTCAAGGTCTCATATTCCCATCCGACAATGACCTTCGTCTTGTGGTTTTTTGTGACGCCGACTGGGCCAGTTGCCCAGTCACTCGTCGATCTGTGACTGGTTATTGCACGTTGTTGGGGAAGTCTCTTCTTTCATGGAAAACAAGGAAACAGGTGGTTGTTGCTCGGTCTTCGGCTGAGTCTGAATATCGAGCCCTAGCAGGCGCTTGTGCGGAGGTCCTTTGGCTCGTTCGCTTACTCACTGATTTGGGCATAACAATCTCAGCTCCCGTCTATGCCTACTGCGACAATCAGGCTGCTTTACACATTGCCAGAAATCCTATTTTTCATGAACGAACGAAACATGTCAAAATCGACTGTCACTTTGTTCGCCATCACGTCAACAACGGCTTCCTCCATCCGGCGCCCATTGCCACCGCAGATCAGCCCGCCGACCTCTTTACGAAGCCTCTTCCGTCCGCTCAATTAACCTACCTCTCTTCCAAGTTGGGAGTGAGTAATTTTCTACACTCTCCAACTTGAGGGGGGTATTGAACATAATTATTCTTTGTGTGTGACACTATGTCGTTTTAGCTTCTTCAAGGTCTTTCTTGTAATTTCCTTCTTTGTATAAATACTGTCCTGTATTTTCATTTTATCATATATGAAAATACACATTTTAAGTTTGCCGCCTGTTCTTCCCCAAATCCATTTTCGAAACCCTAGCTCGTCGAATTTCGTCTCCGATCGTCCTCGTTGCTCAGCCGATCGTCTCTCATATCGACGCTACTGGTTTCTACGTTGAGTGAACGAGTCTTTGTATATAATATAAGGCTGCAAAATGTCCAACAATGCAATGCAATGCATGCAATACAATAATGTAATAGTGTCGGTAGGGGCCTATTATCAAAAAAAAAATAGTGTCGGTAGGGGCCCAAGTCAAAATACACCCATATATATGTTATCGCATGGTATTGTACTGTTATTGTAATAGATGAACACGAGTTACATGCATGAGGGCTTAATATAGCCCGAGTCAAAATCCCACTGGGGGTGTCTATGATCTCTTGGTAACAGTGACACTTAGCTAGCCTAACACAAGTGTTTTATTGCACTACCGTACGTGTTTAATTAATTATGACAACTTCTCTATGGCTTATTGTCGGGCTCACACCCATCTCAAGCTGCTTAATTGCTGATTCATTTCATATGAGAATCACGTGTTGTCGTGGGCGGACGCACGTTGGTTGGTATGGGGTCAGTTGACCCCAATGATTTTTTCAATTGTTCTTTAAGTATAAGTAATTTGATTCATATCATGTTAATTTGTACATTTTGATCTCATTAATTTTTACTCTTTGCCCACATTAGTTTTGATCGGTGTCGGAATTTGTACAATCAATCTGGTTTGCAGGTTTAATCGGAAAAAATAAATCTGGTTTGGGGAAGAACTAGGGTTTTTTTTGGGGAGATGATGAATAGTACTAAAAAGTTTTAAAATTTGCACTTTAACTCTTCAAGTTTGAAACTTAACTTTTAACTGCCCCCAATAAACAAATTGTCTGGGTCCGCCACTGTGTGTTGTGGGTCAAGTACTATTGCGTACGTATTTACTCACATGTTTCACGTTAATTAATTACCACAAAAGGACAGATATACTTAATTAATTGATGTTCGACTACTTCTATATATAAATAGAGAAGTTGGAATCTGGACTATACGTACCTTATTGAGAATTAGAGTTTAATTAGTTTACAAAATGATTTCTTCTACTGCTCAGCTGCTAGTTTTGAATCCAATTCAATCATCACTCACATATAGATCGATGATTAGAACTAGATTTGAAGTTGTATTATTAAGGGGTGGTGGTGATGGTGTATTTGAAGTTACACCAGCTGAACGACATAATAAGCAGCGGTATGTAGCTGTGCGGTGCCGCAGCAGTGTCGTCGACGTAAATGGCGAAACTGAATCAGCTGCTGTAGCAAGACGATCTGATTCAAATTACACACACTGTGCTTGGGATTACGACTACATCCAATCTGCTTCTACTCGGAATGAGTACCTTGTAATTATATGATGATGCATCTTCGTTCTTATTTGTTCTCACTTTGCTTTATCATGCATATCTTCGATCCAAGCTCTCTCTTTACATCATCAATTAATATCGTTTTTTTTCTTCCAGGGTGAAGGGTTCAAAATACAGAGAGATAAGATGAAACAGCGGGTGTTTGATATGCTGGGATGCGTTTCAGACCGCTCAGAACAACTTGAGCTGATTAATGACCTGAAAAGGCTCGGAGTGGCTTATCATTTTGAGAAAGAAATCAAAACCATACTAAACAAAATATACTACGACACAATAAACTATGTCTTTGATGAGAACTGTGCAGATTTACATTCGACAGCTTTTACGTGTAGGCTCTTCAGACAACATGGTTATGCTGTCCCTCAAGGTATATGAAGAAATATATATCAGAGATAATTTTATTTAGAGAGAGGAGCGAGAATATTTATTTTTCGGAAATCAAAAATTCAATATTTTCACTTTTAAAAATATATCATAAGTCATTTTTCCAGTGACACATGTCTCATGTGCATATTCAAAGTTGCATTTAATGCAAAGTCAAAGTCAAACCTTTTTGGACATGTGTTACATACACAAATTTAAAGATTTGAGTTCTCAAGTTCTTTAATTCTAAAGTGTGATTCGTAACGGAGCGCTCCCCTAGCTAGTTAATTAGATATATATCAAAATATATCACCATCTGCGTCAATGTTTAGACTTTAGATCGATGGTTTACTGAAACTATATATTGAATTTTTCCTGCAGATGTTTTAAAACCGTTTTTAGACGACACGGGCAAGTTCAAGTTGAGCCTTTGTGCAGATATCAGAGGGCTGATAAGCCTGTACGAAGCATCATACTTAGCTACAGAAGGTGAGACCATCATGATGAGGCACGGGCTTTCGCTATTGCCACTCAGTAAAATCAACACGGCAGATGCGTATCTCATGTATTATCAGCTCGTGCTTTAGACATGCCTTTGCATTGGAGAACCGATAGGTCCGAAGCACGGTGGTTCATAGAACAAGCTTATGAGGAAAAACTTAATATGTCTCCACTTCTTCTCCAGTTTGCAAAGCTGGACTTCAACATAGTGCAGGCCAAGTACCTGGAAGAGCTCAGAGACTTAGCCAGGCATGAATGATTGAAATTAATACTATCAATGTCTTTCGGTTCGAACAAAGCTAATAATTAAGTTTTTAATTTTTGGGTGTGATAGGTGGTGGAAGAAGCTAGGATTCAAAAAGGACTTGAGCTTTGCTAGAGACCGTTTGGTGGTATCTTATCTTTGGGGTATTTTAGCCTCCCCTGATCCTCAGTATGAAACTTGCAGGAAAGCTGTAACCAAGATTAACGCCCTAATCTCAATTGTTGACGACATTTATGACATATATGGTACTTTGGAAGAAGTAGAGCTCTTCACCGATGCTTTCCACAGGTTAGCATCCACTTGATACAATAATCGATTGACATGCTATGTCGTCGGTTGTACTTCGGATCAGTAATTGTGTGTGTGTATCTTTATTTCGTTTTCTTTACAGATGGGATATTAACGGCATGGAACAACTTCCCCTTTATATGAAGAAATGTAACTTGGCATGTTTCAACTGCACGAACAAGATAGCCTACGATGTACTATTCGAGAAGGGAACTGATGTCACATCTTATGTTAAAAAATCGGTACAACGTCGTTGACTATTTTTCTTTTTCTTTTTTTCAATTTCATTAATATAGGCATATTGAAATAGACAACCCAAACTCATGATATATGCATCTTGGGGATTTGAACAGTCGACCTCCTGATCATCGTAGAACGTCATTGAGGTTATGTTACTTATAATACAAACAAATGTTCCTGGTAAAACTAACCATTTTGATTGTGACAGTGGAAGATTTTATCAAGTGTTTACATGAAGGAAGCACGGTGGTTCCACAGTGGTTACAAGCCGAGCCTGGATGAGTACATGAGCAATGCTTGGATCTCGGTGGCAGTCCCCATTGCCTTTGTACATGCTCACCTTTTCGATACAAGTCTACTAGTGGAAAAACAACTCCAGTATTTGGAAATTAATCCAGACATCTTAAAGTGGTCCTCCATTATTTTTCGCCTTTGTGATGATCTCGGAACTTCACCGGCTGAGATGATGAGGGGTGACACACCTAAAGCAATACAGTGCTACATGAATGATACTGGAGCTTCGGAAGACTCTGCACGTGAACATGTAAAGACTTTAGTTACAGAGGGATGGAAGAAGCTGAATGAATGTGTAATAGAAGAGAGGATACTTTCAGCATCAGGAGTTGAGAAGCTGCTAAACTCGGTAAGAGCAGCTCATTCCTTTTATCAGCATGGGGATGGACATGGAAATCAGGATGGTGAGACCAAACATATCATGTCACAACTACTCTTTGATCCCATACCCTTGTAATTTGATGTCACATATGTTGTTCTTGCCAGAAATAATCAAACAACAAAAGCAGTAATTATGAGACTAAATGATCCTTCTTAAATCATATAAGTATAAGCAAAATAAGTAAGAAGAGGATATAATAATTTTTCATTTCCAATATCTATCACATGTGACATATCAATCACTCTATAAAAGTTTCATATCGTTACTACTAAAGCAAATTGTATTGAAAATAGTTCAATAAGTCTTTCCAAACAACACATAGAAATTATAATTATTGATAATATTAGATATAGGGAAGCGCGGTTGAAATTTTTTCTTCATTTCGAGAACCTAAAAAGCTTTGTCTGACTTTATCAAGGGACTGTGGTGTTAACATGTATCCAGCTAGGAAAATAAAACTTACTGACTTTAATTTTGACTAGATACAACTTTGAATATTCAACTGGAATACGTGTCCGACCATAACGAACCCAATTATACACTTTCAAAGTTGTACATAGGATTCCATATTCTCGAAATAAAGAGTGGGACTTAACGGATGGGGTTTGTAAAATAGCTTAGTAACCATAATGTACGTCTAGTGCAAGACTTGGCAAGTCCAGAGCCTGAGCTCCCATGTGTAAGATAGGTTTAGTTTAGAGCTGGGTCTTGGATGAGGAGCTGCTCAGCTGGGACGGATCTGCAGGGCTAAACACTGTCGTTTACATTGGAGGGAAATCTCAATTTGGACATGATAGCGAAACGCAGGCGTTTCGGCGTGGAGCACGTCAGGTAAGTTGGACGGTGTCGTATGGCTAAGGCGTGAAGGATTTGCCTGATGGACGAGACGTCGTTGTTTGGCGAAGAATAGAGTACAAATTAGTTGAACGACAACGTTTAGTTGAAGCGCGAGAACGGACTGAATTCAGTGTGGAACTGCGTCGTTTTTGGTCGAGCTGGATTTCAATACTTAAGCTCTGATCTGGGAAATGAAGGGTTCATCCAAATGAAATCGAGGCTTTTGCAATCCGAAGCGATTCTTGGAAGCTAGAGTGCGATTGAAGCTTGCGACGTTCTCTCCATTCACCCACGACTGCTCGTCATCTTGATTGATATTCGATTGAGGAATTAAAGCGCTGCACCAACGATTCTTCATCATCTGCGCGGCTAGGGCGTCCTGCTATTCTGGACGAATTCCGACGTTGTGCTACCCTTCTCTGCTAATCAAGGAAGTCTTCTGACTCAACTAAAGGTGTTATCGTGGTTGATTTGGGATACGGTGATTGTGAGGGTAGATTTAGGCCAAGTCTTGCATATAGGTTGTGTAATCCGAAAAACCTAGCACATAATAACATTGTTCTCGAGTCTTCAAGAGGCTCACCAAGGAGTAGGCGTTGCTGCTAATTGGCAGTGACGTTCGAACCTTGTAAATCCTCTTGTTCTAGTTTAGATTTTATTTCTGTAATTGCCTAAATTGAACAATTGGACTTCAAGAATTGGATTTGTGCTTAAGGTTTGGGTAATTAAATTGAGTAATTGGTGAATCCTATCATTACAGGGTTGTTTTCATTGAATTGTAAAGGGGTGAACGAGAGATGGTTGAACGGAAAAGGGAATGGGTTGTGAGTGGTTATTGCCTTAAAATAGGCATATAGAGCATAAGAGCATGTGCAGCCATGAAAAAAAATACAACCGTCGTTGTTAGCAGTTATTACCTTAAAAATAAGCATAGAGAACAGCAACTCCTCCTCAAGCAGTTACTGGAATTTTTCATGGCTGCATATGTTATAAGCAAATTCACACAATTGGCCCGCTTTGAAACTCAAAACACTCAAATGCCCCTCCTGAAACTCAAATAACTGGATTGCCCCTTTTTTTACGATCTCGGTTTCCTGAAAACCGATAAGGTCAATTTTTAATGATCCCGGTTTCCTGAAAACCGGCAAGGTCAATTTTTAATAGTCTCGGTTTCTCCCGTACCGAGACTTTGGTTAAAATAAAGACGTGGCTCGGTTTGGGGCCGACGTGGACCATTCCGCGCCAGCGTGGCAACCAGGTGGATTCCCGATTTTAGGGAAACCGATAACCATCGAACAGGCTTTTCCAGATCTGGTCGGGGCAATTGGGATGTGACTAAACTTAAATGGTACCGGTTTGGGGAAAACTGGTACCTTTTCCAACATAAGATTCCACCGAACATGGTTTTCAGAGATGACGGACCCGGTTGGGAAATGACTAGATGATAATATCCCGGTTTCTATGTCACCGATATTACAGAAGTCCCAGTTTTCAGAGAATCGGTACTAAAATAATACCGGTTCCGTGTAAACCGGTATTTGTCTACTACAAATTAACCTTCGATTTCTTCATTTTCAACACACAATTCATCCTTTTCAATTCAATAATCTCTTCAATTCAATCACCTTTCTTGTTCTTATCATTCTATGGCTAACATGAATGATGATTCTGATGACATGTATATGTCGACATTGGCAACGTTGGATAATCCAATTCGATGAGATGGAGGAATTGGATAATGTTGCCGCTGAAAATCCTGATGCCGAAATAGTTCAAGATCAAGATCGGATAGTCTGGGATCATCCGGGTTTCAGTGATATCTCGGCGTGGGAAATATATCGACCATTCGATGAGAATGTGAGGGTCCATCAATCTCACTCCCCGAATCTTCAAAAGGGTACTACTTTTGGGGAAAAGAGGATGTCATACTTGCAGTGCAGAAATACTCAATTCTTAATCGGGTTGAGTATAGGGTAAGGAAGTCTGACAGTACGAGATTGGTTTTAGAATGTCGAAAGGGTGAAGAAGTATGTCCGTGGCGGCTTAGAGTTTTTGTGATGCAAGGAACAACTTACTGGACGGTCCGCACGTATGGAGGGGACCACATATGCCATAACAACAACATCCTACAAAATAACATCCACTTGAACGCGCAACTCATAGCGAGGGAGATGCGGAATGCGATGGGTGCAAACACGAGGTTCTCCGCCGGACAGATACGAAATTTAATTCAACGAGATTAGGGGTATGAAATAAGTTACTGGAAGGCATGGAAATCACGACAGAAAGCGTTGGTCTACTTGTTCGGCAAATGGGACGAATCATCAATATACTACCACATTTGATGCAGGCTTTACAGGATTCCAGTCCCAACAACTTTGTTAAGTGGGATTAGAGGTGGCAATTTGATCCATTATCCATTTATCCGTCCGGTAACCATCCATGAAATCCATCCATTATCCATCCATTTATTTAATGGATTGAATCAATCCAAATCCATTAACAATCCATTAATAAATTGATGACATGGTTTAATCCATTAATCTATTAATGATCCATTAATCCATTAATAAAAGTCAAAACAATCAAAACACATCTGCATCTTCGACATTGACTATCTCCTCGCTCCCTTATTTCTCTCCCTCTCTCAGTTTCGATTATGAACATTATCTACATTCGTCGTCGTGGCATAGATTTCAAACCCTACACTTCTCTTCCGTCGGTTCGGTCACCAATTCGATTATTCCTCTTGCTCCCTTAATTCTTCTCTTCCGTCGGTTCGGTCACCAAGGAGCCAACAATATGATTGTAATGTGCTACCCTCTCCTTCCATATTTCATCGTCTTCTGTAAACTTTTGGGCATTTACACCTTTCACCGAGCCACTCGTGATTCGATGAGGAACAGCCATAGCGCTTTCTGGCCATTTCTTCAACTTGCCACCAACAACTTCTTCAGAGCTGCTTACCTCTGGCAGTGGTGTAATGCAAGTATCCATTTTCTTGTACCTTTGGTTTCACAGATCGAAAATATTTATGTTGAGATGAAATTTATATAAAGAGCAAATAACGCAGCTTGTAAAGTAAAAAAGGTAACTGAGTGAATACCAAAGCTGCGTCGGGATTTTCAGACTTGCATATATGCGGTGCTTTATAAATCCTTCTGCTCTTAACACATTCAACGTGATTGAAGGGCTTCTGCCAAATCGCAAGATCATCTTTTTCTATCACTTTTTTCCAACACTGTTTCTTCGCAACATCCTCTATGGCGTCTTGCTCTTGTTTCAGATCCTCTTGGGTCCTTTCCCAACTAAAAAAATAATCTAATTTAATTTTAATTTCTTTTCAGTTCAAGACTCGTCAGTTGTGGATTCACTCGTTGAAGATGTTTTGAATTTGACTGCTGAACGAGGAAACGAATGTGGATGATGTCCTGGACCTCATCATAACTACAATCAAATTTATTTGGGAATCACGTGGTTCATTTTACATGTCTTATAATT
This sequence comes from Rhodiola kirilowii, assembly GCA_033675215.1. NCBI lineage: Eukaryota > Viridiplantae > Streptophyta > Magnoliopsida > Saxifragales > Crassulaceae > Rhodiola > Rhodiola kirilowii. The sequence continues at coordinate 1,413,491 of CM066201.1, forward strand.
ACTTTTTATGCGTGATTTGTATCGAAGAATTATTTAATTCACAGTTTTAATTAGTTTTGATGCTACTATTCATTACAATGTGATCTTGTATGTTTAGAAATAACTCAATTTAAATTTCTTAATATCAAATAAGAAATAAAAGAGTTAAATGAGAAAATGAACTAAATGGGTTAAATGGATCAAATGGATTTTTCCATTAATCCGTCAACCATTAGTGATCCGTCCATTTAATCCATTAACACTAATGGTTTTAATGGATTTGATCCGTTTAATCCGCTAACCATTTCATCCATCTATTAACTCATCCGTTCATCCATTTTGCCACCCCTAAGTGGGATGTCACACCACTCGATGATGGTACCAGGCAGGTAAATCACATTTTTTGATCTTTTTCCGAATCCATCCTTGCATCCATTAATATCTAATTTTGGTATTTTTCCGAATGCAGGTTAATCGCATTTTTTGGTATTTTTCTGAATACATCCTTGCATACAGACACTATCGTCCAGTATTATCTATTGATGACATGCATATGTACGGGAAGTACAATGTGAAATTGTTGGTTGCAATCGGGTTAGATGCGAACAACCACATACTGCCCTTAGCCTTCGCGCTTGTGGAGAGCGAGAATAATTCCAGTTGGATGTGGTTCATGTCCTGTATCCGGGAAGGAGTGACCCAACGGGAGGGCTTGTGCGTTGTTTCTGACATGCACAATGGAATATTGGCTGCCATGCGTGAACCTAAATGGCAGGAGCCTAGGGCATTCCATCGTATATGTGTTTGTCACTTGCAAAGAAATTTCATGACGAAGGTTAAAGATGAGATTTTGAAAGCTAAACTTGGCGATGTGGCATATGCGAAGAAGGAGTTGAAGTTTCAAGAAGAAGTTTGGAGAGCTCTTACAACTATTGCATGATAAGCCACTTATTCGCAAATGGTTGGAAGATTTGGATGTAGAACTATGGACAAAGGCGTTCGACCACAGTGGATTTCGCTGGGGCAACATGACTACGAATGCTTCAGAATGTTTGAACAAAATTCTGAAGAATGGTCGTGATTTGCCAGTTTCTTCACTGGTTATGTACACGTTTAAGCAGACAGCTGCTTATTTCGTTAAGCGTTCCCAGAGCCCGTACAACATCGACGGAGCAATGTTTCCTCCAAAAATTAGTGAAAGATTGGCAGGACTACGGGCTAGGGCTGAGTTCCACATAGTGACGATGTACAATCCAGTAACCCATGTTTTTGATGTGCTGACCAAAAAAAACCATGTCACGTACAGGGTTTGCCTAGATACACGAACTTGTTCGTGTGCAAAGTGGACATTATTCAAGTATCCTTGTTCTCATGCCATGACAGCTTGTAGATACGCCTGGGTTGAATACTCAGATTATGTCCCCACAGAATATACGCTTGAAGCGTACTACCGGACCTGGAGTTATTTTTTCAACCCCTTACTTCACGAGGATTTTTGGAGAGATTTTGAAGGACATGTTTATGTTCCGAATCCAAGATTCAAACGTAACAAAGTTGGCAGACCCCCGACCAGAAGAAGGCGTAACGAGATGGACCAGTGGCATCGACATTTAGGGGAATCCAGCAGCCAAGTACCGTCTTCCTCAACTCCGGCCACACGAATTCAGCGATGCACACACTGCCACTTAGTGGGTCACAACAAACGTGCTTGTCCAACTCGATACCAATATTAAGCAATCCATCTTGTTTGTAATTCCTACTTCATTAACGTCATGTGGCATGTGTTCAAGTTACAATCATTTTCTATCTACAATAAAAACAACCAATATTCAACTATTAAAGTTCACAAAAACATCCATCAAATGACAAAAAAAGACAACACAAGCTCAACGACCACTGAACAGGCTGTCGTCGTACCTGTGCAAAAACAATTTATAATTTCCTCACTTCAAACTGTGGGTTAGTACAGCGGCAAGCAAGGGTCGAACCCAAGGGAGCTAGATGGTTACTACTTCGTTCTGAAAAGGAAATAAAAGACAATTGGGTGAAAGCAACAGTTTAAGAAACAGTAATAAGGCACGAAAATTGCTAAGGTGTATCAATTCAGAGAAGATATTCAGGTTAGGGTATTATTCAATTGTGACTTGGTTTTATCATTGATTTCTAATTATCGTGTTTCTAATTCCTAAGTGTGGTTACTTCCATTCCAAGTTATAACCTAAAGTAGTGTCTTTCCGGACGCCTACACCACAATTAAACCTAATAATTCAATATTCCATTCCAAGATATATCGAATTAGTGCACTACTTGTTAATAGCTCTCTAGTATCAACAAATAGCAAATAGGGGAGTTGAATTGATCAGTTAAGCTTTGCCATTCCAAGCCTCCACTTAACTTCACAATTCAATCCAAATAATGAGCACAAACGATTTAATCGAATAACGAAACAAGCATTAAGATTCAAATCTCAAAAACATAAGTCACAATTATTTAACCCTAACCCGAATAAGGGTTTTAGTTACACATGGTCATGAAGAACAATGCAATAAGTAAAAGAACGAAGACAACTTCACTAAAACCGAGGAAGACTGTAGACCGGGCCGTGAGGGCTGAGTAATGGCTGAGCAAGGGCAGTGCACGGTGGCGCTAGGGCTGAGCAACGGTGGAGGAAGAGGCGGAGCAAAGCTAGGGTTTCGGCCGAGAGGGAGGAAATTTGTGGAGAGAGGAACTCTCCACGTTTTGGGACGATTTGAAAGGCTTATGAGCTCCTCTATTTATAGGGTGGAGTAGGGCACGAAATTACCTCTTGGACTAGGTCAAATCGGTGGCCCAAAAGACAAATTAGGAAAAGTTTCCAAATCCGACTTTGCTTGATCTCTAAGTTAACTTCTTGTGCAAGTCTTCCAGAGTCTTCCAGTGACTTCCAGAACCTTCCAGGGACTTCCAGAACCTTCCAGGAGCTTCTAAACCGCCTAGGATGAAATTGGGAAATTTCCCGAAAATCACTGTTCACTGCCTGAGTTACTGTTCACTGCCGGAGTTACTGTTCACCACCGGAAGTACTGTTCACGGCCGGAAACACTGTTCATCCATTCTGCGCATCTGTTTTGACTTCGGCTCTTGATTTGACCTTCCAAACGACCTCGGATGCTCTCGGTGTGAACTAGAGAGTTGTAGGGAATTGAGTCACCTACGCAACGGCATGTGTCTCGTATTTTTCTGATCATCGGTGCATTCCCAGTCCTCCGGTGAAGCTCCAAAGGTCAATCTGCCATTGTGATGTTTTTGGCATAAAATGCCGTCTTTTATGCACGTTTCCTCCTAGAGCTTCCAAATCACCTGAAATGCAAAACAACACTAAGAAGTAACTGTTTGCATAATAAAGTGCAGGAATTGATGGGATTCGTTGACTCAATGAGTCGTATAAATACGGCTCATCAAACCACCCCACACTTAAACTTGTTCGTCCCGAACAAGAACTAGGTCATAAGAGGAATGAATAATGTAAACACCACAATGCTTCGGTCATCCTAGACGTGCTACATGGACATGAATTGATTACTCTAGATCTCGCCTGTTATGCATGCTTGCTACTAATATCTTTGTGCGAAAACATGGGTTAAAGATACGTGTTACCTTTGGGCCGAGATGCAAATCAATTCGGATGTATCGGGAGATAGCCCTTTTTAGACCCATGAACCCTCATTCTCGGACTCGATCTCGCTGGACTATGGTTATGTCTCGCTGCTTTTTCTTGCACGTGATAGATTCGGGCTCAAGTACTGGAGTGCTTTTCGGTCAGCTATAGTGTCTGGTTTTGATGTATCAGTGGTACTCTTCACTTGTTTCGGTGCAAACCTTCACAATGATGATGGATTTGATGCTTTGTAGTGCGGATTGTGACTTGCTCGAACCGTGGTTCCTTCTCCTTTTGACGCGAGTCAAGCCGAGGGTCGCTCGTCTGTTTTCCCGGTTACTCGGATTAGAAACCTTCCTGCTCTCACTCATCCTCGTCCTTTTGACACGGGTCAAGTCAAGGGTCGCTTGCCTATTTTCTCGGCTACTTGGACTAGAGCTTGGACGGTGTGAAGTATTCCCGTCCCGACCAACCGCAAAGGGTACCGCAGTGGCGGAGCAGACTCGTACTATGTTGCCTCGAAGTGCTAGCCTCCACGAGCTCCACATAACCATACATCCTGAGTTCGGTCTTTGAATGATCTGTCAAGTCTTTCTAGGGCGTTTCTATCAACTCCACATCCCTGTTTATCTCAACTAACAAAGGCACGCAAAAAATTTAAGATCACATGTTAGTCGCACAAATCAAGTTTCATCAAAGACATGCATGTAAAATCAGCTATATCTATTTCACCGAATCATTATCCAATACTGCAAGTCTAGGAAATAGTGAAGTATCATGTACAAAAATTTTAAAAATCATGGGAAACGTGCTGACTCTGTGCAGGGTGCAGTAAATAAACGTGCTGACTCAATGACTGACTCTCCCACCCCACACTTTTGAAATGAGCCGTGTCCTCACGGCACGACTCAAATCTAGACTCACAAATGCATGCAATAAATAAATAAGGAAATAGAGTAAGGACAGGCACTTCCCTCGTGCGTGCGTGACAATCAGAGACTACTGATAATTCTCCTGTGAGTCCTCGAAGAGCACCATTGGAGCTTGCATCGTAGCGTGAGTTTGTTGCACACTGAAAGGTCTGCGTCAATGGCATTAAGACGAATAACAGATTCCCAGGAGGTTGGAGGAGTCACATCGGTCTCACTTAAAACCCAACCTCCTTAGACTCGTAAGTCTTTGTGACAAAATCTGTAAACGCTCATGTTTCTCGACGCAACTTATTCGAGGTGTGAACTACTCATGCCGGATACAGTCTGTTGCTAACATCTCTGATACGTTCGCCTCTGTCCCTGCATAAAGATCATCTCCTTTCCCAAGTACAATGTGACAATAATGACTCATAAATAAACATAGTAAGTAAATAAACTGAAATGTAAAAAAACGTGCAAACCGTGCAGGGCTGCCTCCCTGCGAGCGCCTTTGTTTAACGTCGTTGGCTCGACAGTACCTCTTTAGGGATCACAAGTTAGGATCCCATGGACGTGTGAGGTCAAATCTTGCTACTCCTCTATGATGCTCATAGCCCTTATCCAGTGGTGCTCTCGTGTTTCTCCATCCTGGTTTCCATCCAAACGTGTTATGTCGCGGTCTCTTCCTCATATACGGATGGTCAGAATCCTTACGAACATGGTAGTTTGATCTTTTTCCAGCAAATTCAGGTGACAACCTTTTTGTTCCCATGTCATTCTTGGTCCTAATGTCTGAGATGGCCGATTGTCCCAGGGTGAGTGCGATAGGGCTGTGAGCGCTGGCATCTCCCGTCTGCAAAATGTAGGAGTCAATATCACGGGTGAGTGCGAGAATACCTGGGTCCTTACCTGAATTGATCCTTCCCGGGGACGTCTCCTGTTTAACTGCCGCGGACGTCTCTTGATTTATCGGTAATTCTTCATACGTCCGCGCATAAATTGTAGAGAGGTCCGCGCCCTTTACTGAGGTAGAACCTTCAATGGATGTGACCTTGATTTCCTCGGTTGCCTTGACCGGTTCTGCCTCGGGTAGGTCTGTAATGAGGTCTGAGCATGTCTCGGGCAGCTTGATAATGAGGTCTGACTCGAGTGGCCCGGTCGGCTCTTCCTGAGGTGCCAGCGGGATGTCTTCTTCCAAACATTCGGGGTAGTCCCACTGGAGCTCTTCTTCCTTCAACCATTGGTCCTCATCTTCTGCCGGTTCTATGGGCTCCAAGATAGGTTCTATTAGAGCCTCTGCCATGTCCTCCTCTGTTTTTGTACCGACATCTTCTTCCTGCTTTCTCATCAACTCGGACACGATCTGATTCAAGTCGAACAATGTTCCTGATAACTCGGCCAAGTCTCTCTTGTTTTCGGCCCGAGATTGCTCCACTATGTTAGCCAACTGTTGGATGCTAGCTGTCAACTCTTTCTCTTTGTCCTCTAGTGCCTCGGTCTGATCTTGTATTGGTCTTGATCTCTCGGCCAAATCGTCTATCAAGTCCCAAATAGCACTTATGGTCATGTCATAGACCGAGCATCCTGCCTCCTCAGTGAGCCAACTCCACTCATGTGGTAACATCCCGGCGAGAAACACTTGAAGAAGAAATAAGTCTGTGAATCCATGGTGCGGGCAGCTTATCACAAGGGAATCAAAGTACCGTAAGTACTCATCCAAAGTTTCATCCCGGGATTGCTCAAGGTGCATGATCATTTCTCGGACTTCTTGTCGGGAGGGTGGTGGATAGTACTCCCCATAATTCCACGGCTCACTTCCGTAGTAGGAAGTCATGTCGAATCTGCAAGTGAATCAGAAAAACGTGCAAGCTAGCATAGCACCGAGATAGCAAGAACAGACTAGCAGCAAAGGGTCCCCAGGAAATTGGAGGGGTCACAGCGGTCCCACTTAAAACCCAATTTCCTTAGACTCGTAAGTCTTGGTGACAGAACCCTCTAACTGCTAGAAATCGGAAATCGAAAAGAATGGAAAACAAAAAGCAAACAGTTGGGATTTTTGAATTATTGAAGTCACCGAATAGCAAATTTCGAATTAAGCAAACAGAAAAGAAATGAAAAATTAAAGGAAGAACAAATTTCACCGTGCTTAGCTCCCCGGCAACGGCGCCATTTTGAACAGGCTGTCGTCGTACCTGTGCAAAAACAATTTATAATTTCCTCACTTCAAACTGTGGGTTAGTACAGCGGCAAGCAAGGGTCGAACCCAAGGGAGCTAGATGGTTACTACTTCGTTCTGAAAAGGAAATAAAAGACAATTGGGTGAAAGCAACAGTTTAAGAAACAGTAATAAGGCACGAAAATTGCTAAGGTGTATCAATTCAGAGAAGATATTCAGGTTAGGGTATTATTCAATTGTGACTTGGTTTTATCATTGATTTCTAATTATCGTGTTTCTAATTCCTAAGTGTGGTTACTTCCATTCCAAGTTATAACCTAAAGTAGTGTCTTTCCGGACGCCTACACCACAATTAAACCTAATAATTCAATATTCCATTCCAAGATATATCGAATTAGTGCACTACTTGTTAATAGCTCTCTAGTATCAACAAATAGCAAATAGGGGAGTTGAATTGATCAGTTAAGCTTTGCCATTCCAAGCCTCCACTTAACTTCACAATTCAATCCAAATAATGAGCACAAACGATTTAATCGAATAACGAAACAAGCATTAAGATTCAAATCTCAAAAACATAAGTCACAATTATTTAACCCTAACCCGAATAAGGGTTTTAGTTACACATGGTCATGAAGAACAATGCAATAAGTAAAAGAACGAAGACAACTTCACTAAAACCGAGGAAGACTGTAGACCGGGCCGTGAGGGCTGAGTAATGGCTGAGCAAGGGCAGTGCACGGTGGCGCTAGGGCTGAGCAACGGTGGAGGAAGAGGCGGAGCAAAGCTAGGGTTTCGGCCGAGAGGGAGGAAATTTGTGGAGAGAGGAACTCTCCACGTTTTGGGACGATTTGAAAGGCTTATGAGCTCCTCTATTTATAGGGTGGAGTAGGGCACGAAATTACCTCTTGGACTAGGTCAAATCGGTGGCCCAAAAGACAAATTAGGAAAAGTTTCCAAATCCGACTTTGCTTGATCTCTAAGTTAACTTCTTGTGCAAGTCTTCCAGAGTCTTCCAGTGACTTCCAGAACCTTCCAGGGACTTCCAGAACCTTCCAGGAGCTTCTAAACCGCCTAGGATGAAATTGGGAAATTTCCCGAAAATCACTGTTCACTGCCTGAGTTACTGTTCACTGCCGGAGTTACTGTTCACCACCGGAAGTACTGTTCACGGCCGGAAACACTGTTCATCCATTCTGCGCATCTGTTTTGACTTCGGCTCTTGATTTGACCTTCCAAACGACCTCGGATGCTCTCGGTGTGAACTAGAGAGTTGTAGGGAATTGAGTCACCTACGCAACGGCATGTGTCTCGTATTTTTCTGATCATCGGTGCATTCCCAGTCCTCCGGTGAAGCTCCAAAGGTCAATCTGCCATTGTGATGTTTTTGGCATAAAATGCCGTCTTTTATGCACGTTTCCTCCTAGAGCTTCCAAATCACCTGAAATGCAAAACAACACTAAGAAGTAACTGTTTGCATAATAAAGTGCAGGAATTGATGGGATTCGTTGACTCAATGAGTCGTATAAATACGGCTCATCAACCACCTCGCCCTCTTCGTGGCATCATCCGTGGCAAGTTGCGTATGAAGGACCATCTTGACTCCACACGTTCCCGGGTGCCTCTGCGCACTGGTTGTGAAGAGCTAGATGGTCGGTTATGATCATCCATCTGCTCTTCAGTATGTGTATCATCCACATCCACCTGCGCAGCATTAGCCTCCTCTCCTCCTCTATAATCATCCATTGCATCGCCTAAATTAACATATTAAATTAGTATTTGTTCATCATTCAAAAAATTTCTGGGTATACAAACTACCTGCGTCAAGAGTAACAATCTCTGGATCAACACCCACTATACTGGGATCCGAAAGCTTTTCTACTGTCGTATAAGCGGTGTGGGAAATTCTATGAAATCCCCTCCGGGAATAATCATCCGTGCAGTTGAGGAAGAACTCACTGGCATCACGTGCATTCATGACGAGTGCACGCAGCTGCAACATACATTTAATTTGATATGAGAATCTGGTATGAACACGACTTGAATACATTCATAAATAATTCAACAAGTAATGAGCACTTACATTATCAGGTATTATATGAGAATCTGGACGATAACCATGACTAGGTCGTGTATGATGCGCATCATCCTCCCCAACCTCCTCCGCCTCATCGTCAATCCTCGACTGATATAATCGACGTTTGTGCCTGGCATACCACCCATAATACTGTGAAGTGGTATGTCGATCTGATCACCCAACGGGAGGGCCATGTCTCCATCGAGCAATCTCTCGTGTCGATTTAACCACATCACAATGTACGTCGCGTGGACGACAGCCCAATCTCTATTCTTCTTCCTATCCATTCCATGGCATGGGTCTGAACTTCCAATTGGATTTGGTGGGATACCCTATCGAAAACCGTACTGCCTCGCAACACGTCCTGGATGATGCCACTCGATAATATTGAAGCAAATAAGAGGCACATCAGCTCTCCAAGTACTGTCATGACCCTCAAGACAAGTCGGGTTCAGCGACCAAAATATGTCCTCGTCATACGGACTCTAAATGAAATCTCCTGCTTGCATCTTCTGTATCGCATCACGATACTGCACCAAACTCTCGTGAGGTACCCTTATCCAACTTTTAGGCCCAATCCATTTCCTGGACATAAAAATGAATTATCACTAAAATAGTAGTAAAAGTACAATCATTTAAAAAATATAATTTTCAAACATAAACACTTACACGTACGACCACGCTCCTCGCAAAGCTGGATCAAAAACCGCTTCCGGTGGCGGTACCACGACTGGAACTCTGATCGTAGGCACACCGATCCGAGATAGTCTCTCCCAGGACCACATATGAATAATCATGGGCGCCCCGACCAACTGTCTATGTCCGATCGTACATGCACTGCACATATTACTATACAGACACACCAACACAGCACTTCCCCAACTATAATTGTGAATCCTATCGAGATCCTCTAGCAGGGGAAGAAAGTATAGCGGATTCGTGTTACCGCTCTTGTCAGTGAACAATGTGGTTCCTATCAGAGTGAGGAGATACGCCTTAGCGTATTTCTGTAACGTCTCCTCATCCGCATCTGCAGGAATCTGCGCCAAATAGTTCGTAAACCAACTTCTCTTCCCCATAGCAGGCAATTTTTTGTCGCACTCCGGGTATACCCCTAGCAATCTCAAACAAACCTCTTCAAAGTTGAATTGCGACTTGCCTGTCACGGGCACTCCTTCTATAGGTAGCCCGATAAGAAGTGACATGTCCTGTAACGTGATTGTCGCCTCACCATTATTAAAATGAAAGGTGTGAGTTTCTGGCCTCCACCTCTCGACCACAATTGTCAATAACGACGGATCAACTTTCACATCGCACACCCGAGTCCACGGATAAAAACTAGCAGCTACCACATAAGGACGTATGCGAGCATCAAGGGTCAATGCACCCCCTTTATGAACCTTAAGGGGTACATTGACATTCCCTTTCCTATCCAACTGTGAAACAACAATGTAATCCAACATTAGTAACATATTAAATCATGAATGATAATTAACATAATTTAAGATACTAACTTCTGGGTTCCAAATCGCCTCGGTACGATGTTTAAGCTGCCGACTTAAGACTGAGTTGTCAATTGGACCTGGATGAATTATGTCATCCGCATCCATATTTGGATGCAATATAGCTTGTGATGGTCTTCATGAAGATGAGGGTCTGTGTGAGTCCATAGCTACATCACAAAAAACAAAATTTCATAATTATTTCAACAATTCAATATTATACAAAATTCAATATCAACACAACTTCAACAATTACACCATTTCATCACCAATTTCATCATTTCATCACCAATTCCATCATTTCTTCACCAAGAATCAAAATCGATTATTAAAACCAACAATTCAATCAATTTCGACAATTAAAATCAACAATTGACAATCAAAAACAGCAATTAACTAACAAAAACAATAATTAACCAAACACTATTCCTTTAAGTTAACAATTAACACTCAAATTAACATAAACCAATACAATTCAACTTAATACCGATATATTGCGAACCAGAATCAGCAACGGGCGGCGGGCGACGGACGGCGGGCGACAGGCGGCGACTGGAAGAAATGTGAGAGATCGACGGAATGAAGAAGAAGAAAGAACCCTCGGTTTTTAATTTGATTGTTCTCGGTTCCTTCCACACCGAGAACATAATCTTCTCGGTTTCCCTAAACCGGGAATCCACCTGGTTGCCACGCTGGCACGGAATGATCCACGTCGGCCCCAAACCTAGCCACGTCTTTATTTTCTCCAAAGTCTCGGTACGGGAGAATTCGAGACTATTAAAAATTGACCTTACCGGTTGTCAGGAAGCCGAGATCATTAAAAATTGACCTTACCGGTTTTCAGGAAACCGGGATCGTAAAAAAAGGGGCAATCCAGTTATTTGAGTTTCAGGAGGGGCATTTGAGTGTTTTGAGTTTCAAAGAGGGGCAATTGGGTTAATTTTCCGCATATTAGATGGGGGACATGCGGATGTGCCATGCTGCTCAGTTTTGTGTTGCTCGTTTTGGACTCGCAGGTACTTTTAATAACAATGTCAGTACTAGCCAGAAGTCAGTTACTCAGTTGTTGTTGTTAATTAAATATTGAGGATTTATGGTTTGTTAAATGAGTTATTTTTATCCAATCAAAAAAAGAGAGTTCTTTTTAGTGGAAATGATAATTATTGATGATTTTGATATCATTGGATGTGCACAGTTGGACAATATGTTTTTTTGGTAACTATCATACATTTAATAATGATGAAATTCCGACGTGTGAACGGCCCAACCATATCAACAAGTTTATCATCAATTGCATCATTTGGATCTCTCATGTATCAATCAATCAATTACCTCGTACGTACTGGTCCTAGTTTGCCATCAAAACAGCTGAAATGATTAAAGAAACTGGTCTAACGTATGATAGTGCTTGTTCTCGAATCAAATTCGACAGGGGTAGGGTCGTAGTCTAGATTGATAAGGAAAGGATGCATATGTATTTATTGAGGCTGGCTAGATTGTCAAGTAGTTTAGTTTAGGGTTTCTTATGTAATTTGGCTACTGCGAGTGTTACCAATTTGGCCGATGATATACTGTTTGTTAACAGTAATGAAAATGTGGTTGTTTCCTTGGTTACGCAACCTTTGGTTGGTGACAAGAATTATCTCAACTGGCGAAAATCCGTGGAGATGGCGCTGGGAATCAAAATGAAGTTAGGTTTCGTTCGTGGTCATTATAAACTTCTCAGTATCAATATCACGGCTCCTGTGTCGTCGGCTTCTCTCGTCTAGTTGTCTTCCAGGTTTTTTTTATACAGAAGATTTCGACAAATTGATGTACGTTAAAGTCACCTGCGATGATTTTGATATTATGATTTGTATTGTTTTGATTTTCGCTAGTTTGGACTGCAATAATAGATAATTTTCGTGATTTGGAAACAAGACGCTCTTTATTTTAATGTAGTAATTCTTTTTGAACAATGATATGTTTTCTCATAATACAAAATATTTTTTTTTGTCACCCCTCTCCAAATTCCTGGATCCGTCCCATTAAACACTACTGCTCTCACTGCCTCTTGTTGGGTTTTTGGTGTCAGATCACAAGTTGACCAGCCTGTAACCTCCTTGCAAGAAAGAAGCATTAAGTGACTACAAGACTCTCATATGATCACAATTTGTTATGTCTGAAAGCAAATCAGACTTAAATCAGCTTGGTGTATTGCTGAATAAGGGCCCGTTCTATAGGGGTTGGATTTGGGGTGTTGGGAGATTAGATTAGATTAGATTAGATTGTGTTGGGTGAGATTAGGTGAGATTGGATTGTATTGGGGTGTGTTAGGTGAGATTGGATTGTGTTGGGTGATGTTAGATTAGATTGTATTAGATTGGGTGGGTGGAGTGAGTGGGTCCCAGTTTATAAAATAATATTATAAAAATGTTAGATTAGATGAGTGGAGAGAGAATATGTGAGTGAAGAGTAATTAGATGAGTTGAGATTATAAAAAGAAAATATATTTTATAATAAATATATTATGTGAGTGGAGAGTAGATTAGGTGAGTGGAGATTGTGTTAGATTAGATTGTGTTGGGTGAGATTGGGTAAGATTAGATTGTGTTGGGTGAGATTGGATGAGATTGGATTGTGTTGGGTGAGATTGGGTCGGATTGACTCAATCCCTATAGAACAGGCCCTAATTTGGATTATTTGTGAGCATTTTACACTAATGATTTATTTCATTTCATTAATTAACAATATGAGTTATACCTCTTTCATTCATATTCCTGAGCAATTTGTAATTAAGGGGCCGGGGATTGGTAAGATATAGAGAAGAAAAGTTGTAGAAAGTGATAAACAGATCACCAAGTGCAGCTGCAGCAACACCAACAGCCAGTAGTTGTGTCTTTGTTTGGGAGCCTATGTTCTTGGAAATTGTATTGCATGGCAGTCTCTGCTACATATGTTCATCTGAACTGACAAGCATTAAGAATCTACTGCAGACCTCAGCTCGCTCTCAGATGGCCAGTGTCCATTTCTTTCTGATTCTGCATTCACTCAAAACTTTCACTCCAAACATAAAACAGCCTGCTAATTAATGATGTAAACCGGCCTAAACACACTTTACCATATCTTCTTCTTCCTAAAACAATCACTAAACTGCTCACAAAAATTCTGCACAATTCCACTCCAGACAAGTATTGTTGCAAAACACCAGTAAAAGTGTAGTTTTTGATTCCTCAATCACATATGGTTTTTTTTGACAAGAGTACATAGGATTTGCAGGAGCTTGAAATAGGCTTGGAAATAGCCGACCGGGTAGCCGACCGTGTAGCCGACTGGGTGAAGGTTGAGACCGGTCGGGTGGTTAGGCTGGAGGAGCTGATGCGACGACGTTTTACATATATCTGGAAATCCGTTTAATGGAACGATACCGTTCGGGTTTGGCGAAAGAATCTGTTATTACAGTTGGGAATCAAGCGGTGCCGTTTTGTCTAATTGGGAGTGCACGCCTGGTTAGTTGGACGACAGCGTTTCGAGAAAGCTGATATGTGGAGCACAGCGTTTTGATCAGCGCTCGAGTCGGCTCAAAGCAACGGCTATAAAAGCGAGGCAACTCACCGGGTTGGCTTAATCATCTTCTTCGTTTTCCAGAAAAGAGGAATTAGGGTTCGTGAATTGCAGAGAGAAATTCGTTCGATTGAGAGTGAATTGAGTTCTGATTTCAAGTGTGTAGCTTCGAGTGAGTGTTGTGATCATTGTACTATTGCCAATTCGATTAATAAAGCCGTACCTCTTATCGAGTGGAGTAGGATCACCCGGATCCGAACCACTATAAATTTTCGTGTGATTTTCTATTCGTTTTCATTCATACTTTGCTAGATCGATTGCGTAAAATCTCTACAAACTGGTATCAGAGCAAAAAGGGTGCAGAGATGGTGTCAACGAAAGTAGAACTCGATAGATTTGATGGCAAGGGTGACTTTGCGCTTTGGAAACAAAGAATGAAGGCTATTCTTGTTCCGATGAAAGTTGCGAAGGCACTAGTCACAAATGGCATCCCAGAGACATTGCCTGAGGCTGAGAGGGAAGAGATGCAAGAAATGGCATATAGCACTTTGATCCTTCACTTGGGGGATAAAGTTCTAAGGGAGGTATCCAAGGAGAAGACTGCCGCAGCTGTGTGGTTGATGTTGGAGTCCTTGTACATGACCAACACGCTGACAAAATCGAATCTACCTGAAGGGCAAGCTGTTTGGATTCAAGATGGATGGAAGTAAGTCCATTGATGAACATCTTGATGACTTTGCTAAAATTGTGATTGATCTTGAGAACATTAAGGAGAAGATTGAGGATGAGGATCAGGCCATCATGGTTTTGAATGCCTTGCCTCCTTCATATTCTACTCTAGTGGATACTATGAAGTATTCAAGAGAAACTCTATCAATGGAGGAAGTTCTGGCAGCTTTGAAGCAGAAACAATTGGAGATGAGACCCAAGAAGGATTCTGCAGATGGACTGGTGGCTTATAGAGGCGTTCATAAGAAAGGTTTTCAGAAGAAACATAAGTTCCAGAGGTTCAATGAGAAGGATACGGCCAGTTCTACACAAGAACAGAAGAAGCACACTTGTTTCTTCTGCCACAAACCTGGCCACTGGAGGAAGGATTGCCCTGAGAGGAAGAGAAAGGAGACTCCAAAGGGTGATGCTGCTTTGCCTGAAGACTCCTATGAGACTGCTGAGGCCCTCACAGTGACTCAGGCTTCATCATCTACCTGATGGATATTGGATAGTGGGTGCTCATATCACATGACACCTCACAAGGAATGGCTGATGGAGTTTCAATCTCAAGACAAAGGAACAGTGCATTTGGGAAATGACAAGGCTTGTAAGATGATGGGAATAGGCATCATCTGGATGAAACTGGAAGATGGACCTAAGGTAAAAATCTCAGGTGTAAGGTATGTTCCTGAACTGAAAAGAAATTTAATTTCTTTAGGCATGTTAGAAGCACATGGTTGCACCTTTAAGGCTGAAAATGGTGAAATAAAAGTATATAAGGGTGATGTGCTGAAGTTGAAAGGAAAAAGGCAGAATGGTATATATGTGTTAGAAGGATATCCTGATATGATTGATAGTATAAACTACACTGAGTCTGATAAAGACAGAACTATTTTATGGCATTTAAGACTAGGACACTTGGGCCAAATTGGCTTAAACAAGTTGCATGATCAGGGCTGTTTTGGTAGTGATCATGTAGAGAAACTTAAGATTTGTGAAAACTGTGTTCTAGGTAAATCAACTAAATTGAGTTTTGGTAAAGGTAAACATGTTACCAAAGAAAAACTTGATTATATACATTCTGATCTTTGGGGACCAACAAGGGTTCAATCCCATAGTGGTAAGAGATCTTTTATGTCACTCATTGATGATTTTACCAGAAGATCTTGGGTATTTTTCTTAGCACAGAAGTCAGAGGCCTTTGAAACTTTCAAGGACTGGAAACCAATGGTGGAGAACCAATCTGGTAAGAAGGTAAAGTACCTTAGGACTGATAATGGCCTAGAATATTTAGATGGCTCTTTTCTTAATTTCTGTAAAGAATGTGGCATTGTTAAACACCATACTGCCCCTGGTAATCCTCAACAAAATGGTTTGGCTGAAAGATTTAATAGAACAATCTTAGAAAGAGTAAGATGCATGCTATTACACAATCTGGTTTGCCTAAAGTATTTTGGACAGAAGCTGTGCATACTGCCTGTTATCTGATAAATAGAAGTCCCTCTTCTGCTCTGAATTTTAGAACTTCTATGCAAGTGTGGACTGGTTGTTTAGATGATTATGATAGGCTTAGGATATTTGGTTGTGCTGCTTATGCAACAGTGAAGCAGGGGGAACTAGAACCTAGAGCTTTAAAATGTTTGTTTTTGGGTTATCCTGATGGGGTGAAAGCATATAAGCTTTGGTGTTTAGAAGATGGACATAAAAGGGTCATTATTAGTAAAGATGTTAGATTTGTAGAATCCAGTTTTCCATATAAAAAGGATGCTAAACAGTTGGAACTTAACTTTGAAAATGTCGAAAGTGCTGAGACTGTTGAAAATGTTGTAAGTGCTGAAACTAATGTTGTGCCTAGAACTGATGGTATAAATCTTGAGGTGGAGCTTGAACAACATGTTACTACAACTGCTGATACTGAAAATCAGGATGAAGGTAATTTAGAGGATCCAAATGAAAATGATCAAATAACTGGTGAGGAAGGTGATTTCTGGTTGACTAGAGATAGACCTGCTAGAAATAGAAGAGCACCTGTTAGATATGGTTTTGAGGATCTTGTAAATTTTGCTTGCAATGTGGCTGAGAATTTATCTAACCCAGAACCTGAGAATTATAAAGATGCAGTTGATAGTAGTGAAGGAAAGCAGTGGTTAAAGGCCATGAATGATGAGATGGAATCTTTGTGGAAGAACAAGACTTGGGAAATCATTGACAGGCCTCACAAGGCAAGACTGGTTGGGAGCAAATGGATTTTCACAAGGAAGGTATTCCTGGAGTGGAACAGCCAAGGCTCAAAGCCAGGTTGGTTGCAAGAGGTTTTACCCAAAAGGAAGGTATTGACTTTAATGAAATATTTTCACCAGTGGTAAAACATAGATCTATTAGAATCATGTTGGCTTTGGTTGCATATTTTGACTATGAACTAGAGCAACTTGATGTTAAAACAGCTTTCTTGCATGGTAACCTTGATGAGACTATATATATGAGACAACCTGAGGGATTTATTGTTGGTGATCCTGAAAATAAAGTTTGCTTGCTGAAAAGATCATTATATGGACTTAAACAATCACCTAGATTATGGTATAGGAGATTTGATGAGTTCATGGTTAATTGTGGCTTTAAAAGATCTGACTTTGATTGGTGTATTTATAGTAAACATGTGCAAGGTGAATGACGGAGCCGACCGCACTGTCGTTAAGGTACGATGTTCTCTGTGCAAAAATAAATTTATATCTCCGATACTTGCGACTTAACTATTTTTGGTAGTCAGTGGTAAGTACGGGTCGAACCCAAGGGAATTAGGTGATAGTTGTTCTTTCTAAAAGGGGGAGTTAAATTAAGCAGTTGGGGGGTTGGTTTTGGTTTTAGTACTGAAAAGTAAAGTAACAGTTGATATTACAATTAAAGGAAAGTATTCGGTTTTAGGGGGCCTTGTATCATAGTCTGTTTATCATTGACCTCTAATGATCATACTAAGTGTTCAAAAGTGTATCAAGGTCATTTCAAGCACTCGACTTGCCACACTGTCTAGCCCATTTCAAGGTCATAGAGCACTTGTTCTATTTAGACTAGCACCCCATTTCAAGGTATACTAGCCTATGTGCATCCATTTGATCAATCATTTCCGATCAATCCAAATGTGTTTTAAAGAGGTCGAACTCCTCAGATAAGCTTTGCCATTTCAAGCATCCACTTACCCGAGTATGTTAACGAACCCCACGGAAGAGTTTTGCTCTGTCAAGCATCCACTCAACCTTGGAAGTTCTAACCTAATATGTGGCACATAGAACAAGTTTTGAGCACATAGAGGCACTAAGAGTAGGGCCTAAAACATTGTATGATACAAGCACACCCCTTCATCCGAATGAAGGGTTTAGCTATGAATATTCATGGAATAGGACATCATAGCTAAGTGCGTTGAAAAGTAAAGGTTTTTTGAAAGACAGTAAAGTAAAGTTTTCGAAAGTAAAGACAGGAAAGTAAAGTTGTTGAATTGAAAAGACAGTAAAGTAAAGAAGAGAGTACTTACAAAAACCGATAAGAGTGCTCAAGACCAAGCTTCGATTCCAAAGTAAAGTGATTACATGATTGTGCTCTCAATCTAGAGAGATAAGTGACTTGTGGATTATTTGATTTTGGAATGTGAGGATGATTTTACAAGGGCAAGGGAGGGCTCTATTTATAGGCTAAGGAGAGGGATGGATGTGGATGATAAGAAAGACACTTGTCAAATGGAGGGAGGAGGCTTCAAAAGCCATATGAGGTGAGTCATCCTCCCAAAAGCCGCCGGCCACATGGCAATGGAGGAGAGGCTTGTGGCTTAGCCGCCGGCCATAGGTGGCAAGGGAGTGGGTGAGTGTGTGTTTTGTGATCTTTCACAAAAGCCATCGGTCCTTTCAGCTACGGTCTGACTCTGGTTGCCCTTCGGTTGGACTTGTTTTGAGTGATTCCACGTCAGGTTCTTGAAAGTCAGAATTTGGTCGTGACCTGGAATGACTCTTAATTCATTTTCAGCTTTAAAACTCCTCCTTAGCCTGTATTCTCTCTAGACTTCAAAATACCCTGTAGATAAATATCGGAACTAACAAGCAAAAGTTAAATAGACAAAGAGTCTAATTTGGTGGGTTTAACTGTGTTTATGATTCATACAATTATGGTCCATCAGTGAATCTGAAATTTATTTACTCTTGTATGTGGATGATATGCTAATTGCTAGTCATGATATTGTTGCTATTAACGATTTGAAAGTGCAGTTAAGTATTAATTTTGAGATGAAGGATTTTGGTGGAGCAAAGAAAATTCTGGGAATGCAGATTGAGAGGAACAGAAAAGAGAAGAAACTGTTTCTATGTCAAACTGATTATCTGACAAAGGTAATAGGAAAGTTTGAGATGAGTAATGCAAAGCCAGTTCTTACACCAGTTCCTGGACATTTCAAGTTGAGTAAGGATCAGGAACCTCAGACCAAAGAGGAGCAGGCCTACATGGACAAGGTGCCTTATTCAAATGCTGTAGGATGCTTGATGTATGCTATGGTCTGTACCCGACCAGATATAGCCCATGGAGTGAGCATTGTTAGCTGACATATGGCTAATCCAGGGAAGTATCATTGGCAGGCAGTCAAGTGGTTACTGAGATATATCAAAGGTACTTTGGGAAAAGGGTTGTTGTTTGGAAAGGAGCAAGTCAGTTCTGAGATTATACAAGGTTTTGTAGACTCAGACTATGCAGGGAATGTGGACACAAGGAAGTCACAAACAGAACTGATATTTACAGTGTTTGGGACTGCAGTGTCATGGAAGGCCAATCTTCAAAAGGTGGTAGCTTTATCTACAACTGAGGCAGAGTTTATGGCAATAACTGAGGCTGTCAAGGAAGCTTTGTGGATGAAGGGACTGCTAACAGAGTTGGGTCATGGCCAGAGTTGTGTGAAGGTGCATAGTGATAGTCAAGGAGCCATTCATCTTTCAAAACATCAAGTGTTTCATGAAAGGTCCAAACATATCGATGTAAGGATGCATTTTGTGAGGGATGTGGCTGACACTGGAGAAGTTCAAGTGGTGAAGATAGGTACAAAGGACAACCCTGCTGATATGTTGACAAAATCAGTCTCAAGTGAGAAGTTTGATTATTGCTTGGAGCTGATTGGGTTGAAGGATGAACCCTAGAGCAGGATGAGAGGAGAGGTACAAAGTGGCTTTGGGTGATTAAGAATCAAGGTGGAGAATTGTAGTTTTTGATTCCTCAATCACATATGGTTTTTTTGGCAAGAGTACATAGGATTTGCAGGAGCTTGAAATAGGCTTGGAAATAGCCGATCGGGTAGCCGACCGTGTAGCCGACCGGGTGAAGGTTGAGACCGGTCGGGTGGTTAGGCTGGAGGAGCTGATGCGACGATGTTTTACATATATCTGGAAATCCGTTTAATGGAACGATACCGTTCGGGTTTGGCGGAAGAATCTGTTATTACAGTTGGGAATCAAGCGGTGTCGTTTTGTCTAATTGGGAGTGCACGCCTGGTTAGTTGGACGACAGCGTTTCGGGAAAGCTGATATGTGGAGCACAGCGTTTTGATCAGCGCTCGAGTCGGCTCAAAGCAATGGCTATAAAAGCGAGGCAACTCACCGGGTTGTCTTAATCATCTTCTTCGTTTTCCAGAAAAGAGGAATTAGGGTTCGTGAATTGCAGAGAGAAATTCGTACGATTGAGAGTGAATTGAGTTCTGATTTCAAGTGTGTAGCTTCGAGTGAGTGTTGTGATCGTTGTACTATTGCCAATTCGATTAATAAAGCCGTACCTCTTCTCGAGTGGAGTAGGATCACCCGGATCCGAACCACTATAAATTTTCGTGTGATTTTCTATTCGTTTTCATTCATACTTTGCTAGATCGATTGCGTAAAATCTCTACAAAAAGCCTGTGTATGGAAAATTTTTTTTTCTTCAAAAAAAAATGAAAGCTCATGAATTCGATACACTGCAGAATCAGTCACGAGCATATAAGATTGGCTCCATTGAAATTACTGGCACAGAAACAAAATCATTACCTCGGAACAACATTTAGGGTTTAAGGTTTAAGATATGCACAAAACTACTGCTGCTGCTATTGTTACTACCTTTCTCAAAATGTTTTTGTTGTTTTTTTTTTGCGTACAATAGTGCTTCAATGTATGATGAGCTGGTTGAGTGAACGAGTCTTTGTATATAATATAAGGCTGCAAAATGTCCAACAATGCAATGCAATACCAATAATGTAATAGTGTCGGTAAGGGGGCGACTCCGCGCGCGATGACACGTACTTTCAAGTCACAATGTACGTCGTGAACCATATATATGTTATCGCATGGTATTGTACTGTTATTGTAATAGATGAACACGAGTTACATGCATGAGGGCTTAATATAGCCCGAGTCAAAATCCCACTGGGGGTGTCTATGATCTCTTGGTAACAGTGACACTTAGCTAGCCTAACACAAGTGTTTTATTGCACTACCGTACGTGTTTAATTAATTATGACAACTTCTCTATGGCTTATTGTCGGGCTCACACCCATCTCAAGCTGCTTAATTGCGCGCTGATTGATTTCATATGAGAATCATGTGTTGACGTGTTGTGGGTCAAGTACTGTGTGTTGTGTGGGTCCGCCACTGTGTGTTGTGGGTCCGCCACTGTGTGTTGTGGGTCAAGTACTATTGCGTACGTATTTACTCACATGTTTCACGTTAATTAATTACCACAAAAGGACAGATATACTCAATTAATTGATGTTCGACTACTTCTATATATAAATAGAGAAGTTGGAATCTGGACTATACGTACCTTATTGAGAATTAGAGTTTAATTAGTTTACAAAATGATTTCTTCTACTGCTCAGCTGCTAGTTTTGAATCCAATTCAATCATCACTCACATATAGATCGATGATTAGAACTAGATTTGAAGTTGTATTATTAAGGGGTGGTGGTGATGGTGTATTTGAAGTTACACCAGCTGGACGACATAATAAGCAGCGGTATGTAGCTGTGCGGTGCCGCAGCAGTGTCGTCGACGTAAATGGCGAAGCTGAACCAGCTGCTGTCGCAAGACGATCTGATTCAAATTACACACAATGTGCTTGGGATTACGACTACATCCAATCTGCTTCTACTCGGAATGAGTACCTTGTAATTATATGATGATGCATCTTCGTTCTTATTTGTTCTCACTTTGCTTTATCATGCATATCTTCGATCCAAGCTCTCTCTTTACATCATCAATTAATATCGTTTTTTTCTTCTTCCTGGGTGAAGGGTTCAAAATACAGAGAGATAAGATGAAGCAGCGGGTGTTTGATATGCTGGGATGCGTTTCAGACCGCTCAGAACAACTTGAGCTGATTATTGACCTGAAAAGGCTCGGAGTGGCTTATCATTTTGAGAAAGAAATCAAAACCATACTAAACAAAATATACTACGACACAATAAACTATGTCTTTGATGAGAACTGTGCAGATTTACATTCGACAGCTTTTACGTGCAGGCTCTTCAGACAACATGGTTATGCTGTCCCTCAAGGTATATGAAGAAATATATATCAGAGATAATTTTATTTAGAGAGAGGAGCGAGAATATTTATTTTTCGGAAATCGAAAATCCAATATTTTCACTTTCAAAAATATATCATCGGTCATTTTTCCAGTGACACATGTCTCATGTGCATATTCAAAGTTGAATTTAATGCAAAGTCAAAGTCAAAGTCAAAGTCAAACCTTTTTGGACATGTGTTACATACACAAATTTAAAGATTTGAGTTCTCAAGTTCTTTAATTCTAAAGTGTGATTCGTAACGGAGCGCTCCCCTAGCTAGTTAATTAGATATATATATCAAAACATATCACCATCTGCGTCAATGTTTAGACTTTAGATCGATGGTTTACTGAAACTATATATTGAATTTTTCCTGCAGATGTTTTAAAACCGTTTTTAGACGACACAGGCAAGTTCAAGTTGAGCCTTTGTGCAGATATCAGAGGGCTGATAAGCCTGTACGAAGCATCATACTTAGCTACAGAAGGTGAGACCATCATGGATGAGGCACGGGCTTTCGCTATTGCCAATCTCAGTAAAATCAACACAGCAGATGCGTATCTCGATGTATTATCAGCTCGTGCTTTAGACATGCCTTTGCATTGGAGAACCGATAGGTCCGATGCACGGTGGTTCATAGAACAAGCTTATGAGAAAAAACCCAATATGTCTCCACTTCTTCTCCAGTTTGCAAAGCTGGACTTCAACATAGTGCAGGCCAAGTACCTGGAAGAGCTCAGAGACTTAGCCAGGCATGAATGATTGAAATTAATTCTATCAATGTCTTTCGGTTCGAACAAAGCTAATAATTAAGTTTTTAATTTTTGGGTGTGATAGGTGGTGGAAGAAGCTAGGATTCAAAAAGGACTTGAGCTTTGCTAGAGACTGTTTGGTGGTATCTTATCTTTGGGGCATTTTAGCCTCCCCTGATCCTCAGTATGAAACTTGCAGGAAAGCTGCAACCAAGATTAACGCCCTAATCTCAACTGTTGACGACATTTATGACATATATGGTACTTTGGAAGAAGTAGAGCTCTTCACCGATGCTTTCCACAGGTTAGCATCCACTTGATACAATAATCGATTGACATGCTGTGTCGTCGGTTGTACTTCGGAACAGTAATTGTGTGTGTGTATCTTTATTTCATTTTCTTTACAGATGGGATATTAACGGCATGGAACAACTTCCCCTTTATATGAAGAAATGTTACTTGGCATGTTTCAACTGCACAAACAAGATAGCCTACGATGTACTATTCGAGAAGGGATCTGATGTCACATCTTATGTTAAAAAATCGGTACAACGTCGTTGACTCTTTTTCTTTTTTTCAATTTCATTATTATAGGCTTATTGAAATAGACAACCCAAACTCATGATATATGCATCTTAGGGATTTGAACAGTCGACCTCCTGATCATCGTAGAACGTCATTGAGGTTATGTTACTTATAATACAAACAAATGTTCCTTGTAAAACTAACCATTTTGATTGTGACAGTGAAAGATTTTATCAAGTGTTTACATGAAGGAAGCACGGTGGTTCCACAGTGGTTACAAGCCGAGCCTGGATGAGTACATGAGCAATGCTTGGATCTCGGTGGCAGTCCCCATTGCCTTTGTACATGCTCACCTTTTCGATACAAGTCTACTAGTGGAAAAACAACTCCAGTATTTGGAAACTAATCCAGACATCTTAAAGTGGTCCTCCATTATTTTTCGCCTTTGTGATGATCTCGGAACTTCATCGGCTGAGATGATGAGGGGTGACACACCTAAAGCAATACAGTGCTACATGAATGATACTGGAGCTTCGGAAGACTCTGCACGTGAACATGTAAAGACTTTAGTTACAGAGGGATGGAAGAAGCTGAATGAATGTGTAATGGAAGAGAGGATACTTTCAGCAACAGGAGTTGAGAAGCTGCTAAACTCGGTAAGAGCAGCTCATTCCTTTTATCAGCATGGAGATGGACATGGAAATCAGGATGGTGAGACCAAACATATCATGTCACAACTACTCTTTGATCCCATACCCTTGTAATTTGATGTCACATATGTTGTTCTTGCAAGAAATAATCAAACAACAAAAGCAGTAATTATGAGACTAAATGATCCTTCTTAAATCATATAAGTATAAGCAAAATAAGTAAGAAGAGGATATAATAATTTTTCATTTCCAATATCTATCACATGTGACATATCAATCACTCTATAAAAGTTTCATATCGTTACTACTACAACACATAGAAATTATAATTATTGATAATATTAGATATAGGGAAGCGCGGTTGAAATTTTTTCTTCATTTCGAGAACCTAAAAAGCTTTATCTGCACATTTAAATGTGCATTACCAAGGGACAGTGGTGTTAACATGTATCCAGCTAGAAAAATTAAACTTGCAAACTTTGATTTTGACTAGATGCAACTTTGAATATTCAATTGGAATATGTGTCCGCACCATAACGAACTCGATTATACACTTTCAAAGTTGTACATAGGATTCCATATTCTCAAAATAAAGAGTGGGACTATTGGATGGGGTTTGTAAAATAGCGTAGTAACCCTAATGTAAGTATAGTGCAAGACTTGGCAAGTCCAGAGTCTGAGTTCCCATGTGTAAGATAGGTTTAGTTTAGAGCTAGGTCTTGGAGGAGGAGCTGCTTAGCTGGGACTGATCTGCAGGGCTAAACACACTGTCGTTTACACTGGAGGGAAAGCTCAGTTTGGACATGATAGCGAAACGCAGACGTTTCGGCGTGGAGCGCATCAGGTAAGTGGGCCGGTGTCGTATGGCTAAGGCACGAAGGATTTGCCTGATGAACGAGACGTCGTCGTTTGGCAAAGAATAGAGTACAAATTAGTTGGGCGACACCGTTTAGTTGAAGCACAAGAACGGACTGAATTCAGCGTGGAACTGTGTCGTTTTTGGTCGAGCTCGATTTCAGTACTTAAGCTCAGATCTGGGAAATGAAGGGTTCATCCAAATGAAATCGAGGCTTTTTCAATCCGAAGCGATTCTTGGAAACTCGAGTGCGATTGAAGCTTGCGACGTTCTCTCCATTCACCCACGACTGCTCGTCAACTTGATTGATATTCAATTGAGGAATTGAAGCGCTGCACCAACGATTCTTCATCATCTGCGCAGCTAGGGCATCCTGCTATTCTGGACGAATTCCGACGCTGTGCTACCCTTCTCTGCTAATCAAGGAAGTCTTCTGACTCAACTAAAGGTGTTATCGTGGTTGATTTGGGATCCGGTGATTGTGAGGGTAGATTTAGGCCAAGTCATGCATATAGGTTGTGTAATCCCAAAAAACCAAGCACATTTAATAACATTGTTCTCGAGTCTCCCAGAGGCTCATCAAGGAGTAAGCGTTGCTGCTAATTGGCAGTGACGTTCAAACCTTGTAAATCCTCTTGTTCTAGTTTAGGTTTTATTTCTGCAATTGCCTAAATTGAACAATTGGACATCAAGAATTGGTTTTGTGCTTAAGGGTTGGATAATTGAATTGAGTAATTGGTGAATCCTATCATTACAGGGTTGTTTTCATTGAATTGGAAAGGGGTGAAACAGAGATGGTTGAACGGAAAAGGGAAGGGGGGTTGTGAGTGGTCGTTATTGCCTTTAAATAGGCATATAGAGCATAAGAGCATGTGCAGCCATGAAAAAATACAACCGTCGTTGTTAGCAGTTATTACCTTAAAATAAGCATAGAGAACAGCAACTCCTCCTCAAGCAGATTAGATGTGCCATGCTGCTCAGTTTTGTGTTGCTCGTTTTGGACTCGCAGATACTTTTAATAACAATGCCAGTACTAGCCAGAAGTCAGTTACTCAGTTGTTGTTGTTAATTAAATATTGAGGATTTATGGTTTGTTAAATGAGTTATTTTTATCCAATCAAAAAGAGAGAGTTCTTTTTAGTGGAAATGATAATTATTGATGATTTTGATATCATTGGATGTGCACAGTTGGACAATATGTTTTTTGGTAACTATCATACATTTAATAATGATGAAATTCCGACGTGTGAACGGCCCAACCATATCAACAAGTTTATCATCAATTGCATCATTTGAATCTCTCATGTATCAATCAATCAATCAATTACCTCGTACATACTGGTCCTAGTTTGCCATCAAAACAGCTGAAATGATTAAAGAAACTGGTCCAACGTATGATAGTGCTTGTTCTCGAATCAAATTCGACAGGGGTAGGGTCGTAGTCTAGATTGATAAGGAAAGGATGCATAACTACTAATTTTTGGGATTTTACCGGCTCCATTTTCCCTCAAAAAAACGTTACCTAATGCGGTCATAGAAAATTTTTCGGTATATTTCCGGTACAATTCCGGCATCCAAAAAATATTCGTTAATTTTCCGTCATATTTTCGTTAACATATATTCCGTCTGCAGAATTTAGGTGGAAAGTTGCCGGAATTGCGGAGACGGAATGTTGAGGTAAAAGAAAGGGAAAAATTGGGAGTGTTAATTTCGTGCCATTTTCTGCTATTTTCCGTCATGTTTTTACCATTAGTTGTCCCACTATATTCCGTCATCTAAAAATTTCAGCCAATATTCCCGCTTTATTCCGTCACAAATTTGTAATACTTCGGTTGAATATTTTAAAAATTACAGTAATGTTGCTTCACAATTCCGTCATCCTTAACGGAAATGTAATGGAAGAACAACGAAATATTTTGACGACCGTACGTATTAAAACAATTGATTACTCGAATTGGAGAGCGCTTTCAAGAAAGCGCTGTCTAATGTTACCATATTACAGCCCTTTTTAGTAAAGCGCTGTGAAAATGAAGTATATAACAGCGCTTTTCAATAAACTGCTGTCTTAAAAAATTTTAACAGCGCTTATACTGAAGGCGCTGTCTTATACGAAAAAGAAAACAGCGCTTATTTGGAAAGGGCTGTCTCATTGTATGTGTAATTGCGTTTTCTCGTTAAGCGCTGTGGAAAACGACAAATCAGACAGCGCCTGAATTGGAAGCGCTGTCTTATGTCCAACATAATTTCAATTTGTTTCCTCTGAGTTAGGTCAATTAGCCGTTGCATTTATATTACCGTTATTAGTTATGACAGTTGATTATTTAAAAAATTTCAGAGTAGATTTGCACTATATATATATGCCACACCTTTTACAACACTTAACCAACAAAAATCTGGTCAGAACTGTTTAATCGTTCGTTGCAATTCAGAAATTGCATATACATGTCTCCTTCGTTTGATCATATCGGTTACCGTGAACGTTATGTCAATCCTAGACAGCATGTTATACCTGTTGGAGGAAACTGGTGAGTACTTACTGTAAAACTCAGTTTGTTGGATTTGATAAATTTACTAATTTTGTGATCCAAACTTTGTAACAGTTTCTTCCCGTTCGTTGTTCATCAAAGGGTTGCACGAGAATGCATATCAACATGCTGGGATTCAACGTGGAGATCATGGAGCATGATCCCACGAAATGCTAAGGAAAATTGGTATGAGGAATTTCAGGTACAAAGCGTTAACTCAAAAAATATAAACAATGAAATATTGTGTACAATGCTATAATCGGTATTTAAATTTTTTTGATTGCAGAATATAGCTACCTGGGATGCTCATCAAGAAAGACGCGTTCGTCGTAATTTTATGAGGAGATGTGGATTGATCGTCAAAAACATGCTGTATTCGCTAAGGAGAAGAAGGATTTCACGTTCCCCACCGTCAACTCATCCGTAAATTAGTTGACGTGATGTTTTTAGTCAACAAAAGTAACATCTATGTATTCCGTGCATAACGTAATTTATTGATGTACAACGTCTGATAATGTTTAAATACTTTCCCTATTGCACTTATGAATCCAAATCGCAATTTTACTGGAATTATTATGAAAAATCAACTGCATTAGTTTAATACAATTTATTTATATACCACTTATGTTTTGAAATAGCATTTCTAATTAAGATTCTCTTCAAACTCTTGCCCTCCTTCTACTGTTTTATGTTTGTAAGGTAGGCTCCGAGAACGAAATTGACATATGACAACATTGATCAGTAATACATATGGCGTGATGGAATAACAAAGTAAGATACGAAATAAGGGATATTTATAAAATATGATACACTTGCCGCAAGTACGTAATCAAACCATTTGCAAACTCATCCCGAATACCGTCAAGCACATTGTTATTATATGGTTGCACTCCATAAGGGAAACACTGTAAAACAAATTTAGTGTTACCAAGTTTAAGGACAAGAGTGAATTCATGAATAATAAATTTAAGCGCCGTATATACTTACTTGTCTGATGTCGTCCTCGAGCGATCCGTTTGTATCTTGAACAAATTTGATAATTTCGTAAATATATTGCACCATATAGAAACCACATAAATCCGACGGTACAGGCTGGCTCGGGCACTGAAAAAAATACACATTCCAATGAAAAAATGCTAAACATTTCACTAGTGACTGCAATTGGAATTATTCTATATTTGTTATGTGAATACCGTGACTGTCTTCCACTCTATGTCATCTGCCGAAAGGGATGTTCAAGCACATGCACATGCTACTACAATACAAACGTTAGTCCTATCAGCAGGTTGTAGCTAATGTTGTAAGGAGAATAGAAACGTGGAGTAAAATAGTTCATTACGTGTTAATACAATGAACATCCCAAACGAACTTACCTTATAGCAGACAGTCAGTTAGATCCGAGTTGGCTCGAAGACGGCAAGTACAATTTTCAGAATCCGGGACCAGCAAATTGAAACAGAATGAATATAAGCTAGGGTTTTCAGACAAGTGATACGTATGAGACCAAAGCACAGCGTTTCCAGTATAAGCGCTGTCATTTTAAACCCAACGAAAGCGCTTTCTATAGAAATGCTGTGGAATGTGTAAAAAAAGCAGCATATAATACTAACTACATCGCTATATTTTAAAGCGCTGTCTATGTAACCAATTACTGCGTTTAAAAAGTAAGCGCTATTGAAAGGTCTGTATCTACGACATCGTATAAGGTGAGACGTAATATCAAGGGCAAATTCTCATGTAGTTTTTCATCATTTGTCCCTTTATAAGTACACATATACATGGTTTTGTCTACTCAATCATCCACACCACACTTAAATACCGGCTCATCATAATGTGTTCCAATTCGGAAGCTGACCGTATATTTGGTTGGAGCTCCGGAGATGAATCCGGCGGTACCGAAGGGTATATATGCTCACAACAAGGTGGTATATACTCATGTGACAACGGCTCTGCGTGTAACGGAGTTCACAGCTATAGTGCGGAAAAATACAGACATGATGCGGAAAAATACAGAGACGATGAAGATTCCAGTGTAGAAGAACTGTATTGGAATGCAGCCTAACCTCCTGGTGATGAAGAAGTTGACAAACCTTCACCTCATGGGTCTCCTACAACTAAGTCACCGCCAAGTGGTTGAATTCAGGTAAATGTATGCCACCGGATGACCAATAATTCGTAATTCGTATTGTCTTTAGAATTTTTACATTGTCTGAACCATATATCTAATATTATATATGGTCAAATATATAATTTCTGTCAATTAATATTTGACCATATTTATTATGGTAATATACGGCTATGTTCCTAAGTGGTATCCTACTAAATTAAAGCTTTCTTTCCAATAACAGGTTTCGGTGTGGTGGGATCCTCAATGAAGTCTATCATTAATATTACTGGAGCGAAGATTCCAGTGTTTACGTTGAGGACATCTTGGCCTCCTGTACATTCCAGCTTTATGTACTATTTCACGTTGAAAATAACTCGCACTCTTGTTCAGCTTTATGTACTATTTCACGTTGAAATTGGCTCGCAATCCTGTCGAATTTCAGCTTTATTTACTATTTCCCATGTGGGTCTTGACATCACTGTTCAGAGCGTTGCATATTTGCAGTAATTGTCTATAATTGCTTTTCTGCACCAAGTTGTGACCTTTTGATATATCCATAATTTAATGTTTATCATATGTATGCACGTTTCTTTAATAAATTTATTCACTTGTAATTGAATCATATTTCTAATAAATTTATTACTTCAATTACATAATGAAGTTATAATTGTAAAGGAATTTTGTCATTTAAATGAAAACTTTCACAGCGCTTATTCATAAAGCGCGGATGTATGTATAGTATAATACAGCGCTTATGTATTAAGCGCTGCTGTATGTATAGTCTAATACAGCGCTTAAAATATAAGCGTCGTTGTACGTATAGGCTAATACAGCGCCGTCTTGGAAAACCCTGTTGTATGTGTACGCAAATACAGCACTTTCTTCGAAAAGCGATGTTGTATTTTTGGTCCATACATCACTTATTTTAGATTCGCTGTATAAATTAAACACAAACCATGGTCAATTACAACTACTCTGAAACCATACTTGGGTTGGGAAAATCTCCTGCGCATGGGCAGGTAAATCAGAACTATATAGTTTGCTTTCACATTCTGTATCAAACTGTGTATTTTGATACATGGAAACGTTATATGAGGCAAGGAGATGGATGTGTGAGGCTTCTGTACATGGATCGTCATATGGTAATGAAGTTTTCATAGCCGGAGTAAATCAATTTGTCCAAACTGCGAGGTCTAACGGCCATATTTCATCAGACGGCAAGCTGCGATGCCCGTGTACGAAATGCAAGAATCGTCAATTCATACCTATTAGAATGCTGGAGGAGCATTTGTACAAGTACGGCTTCACACCAAACTACTATAACTGGACGTTGCACGGTGAAGAGCTAGTGACGTACGGAGAACCGTGCATAGACATACCTGGGCCGAGCACAAATCACACTTTTGGTAATGTCCACGATGTTGGAAATTATAGCATTGAAGTTGAGGATAATGGGACAGAAAACAATTATTGTATTCCAGATGAGACGAATTTGAATTGCCAGCAATATGAGAATCCGGAAGTGAATAGATTTTTCAACCTCCTAAATTCATATTCAGAGCCAGCTTATGAAGGTTGCACGACAGAGACAGAACTATCGATTAGCATGAAAATGCTAGCAACAAAAGCTAACTACGGCTCTTCTGAAGGGGCTTTTAACTCCATTTGTGGGACAATGAAAAACATGATTGGTGGAGTAAACAAGATCCCTTCTTCTTTCAAACAAGCAAATAAATTGGTATCCGATCTCGGGATGGGATACAAAAGGATTGACGTATGTGTAGCAGGGTGTATGATTTACTATGGTGAAGATGAAAGTTTGACAAACTGTCGTATCTGCTCAGAACGGAGATATCATCGTCCAAGACGCGCTGAAAGCTCTTCAGGGTACCAACGTCGTGCGAGATGTGAGATGTTTTATTTACCAATTATACCAAGACTGCAAAGACTATTTTTATCAGAATCTATAGCAGCAGATATGTCCTGGCACGCGATGCCAAGGGAAGACAGGTCTCGCATGGTTCACCCCTCAGACGGAGAGTCTTTGAAGCATTTTGATCGTTGTCATCCACACTTTGCTTCCGAGACGCGTAATGTAAGGTTAGGCCTATGCACAGATGGATTTAATCCATGGGGTATGTCAACGAAACAATACTCTATTTGGCCCGTAATGGTGACACCCTACAATTTACCCCCATGGTTGAGTATGAAGACGCGATTCATTTGGTTAACTATACTAATTCCTGGTCCGTCAAATCCGAAGAAACGTTTAGACATCTATTTAAGGCCTTTTATTGATGACATGGTACATCTTTGGAGTGTTGGTGTTGAAACATATGATGCCATGCGAAAGGATTGTTTTACAATGCGGGCAGCTTTGATGTGGACTGTATCCGATTTTCCGGCATATGCAATGTTATCGGGATGGTCAACACAAGGAAAACTCGGATGCCCGTGCTGTATGGAGGACACAAAGACATTTGTGTTGAAGAATGGAAGAAAAGTGTCTTATTTTGGTTGTCACAGACGTTTTTATCACATAATCATTCGTATCGGTCGAATTTGAGAAATTTCTATAGAGATCGAACCGACTTTGACAGTCCAGTACCATTTCGGTCAGGCTGCGAAGTTTTTGAAAGAGTTTGTAACTTAAAATATATATGGGAGCAAGGTACGAATGAGGTGTTGGAAGGCTACGGGGTGTGGCACAATTGGACGAAGAAATAAATTTTCTGGGAACTTCCATACTGGGTTGACATCAAGCTTAGGCATAACCTTGACGTTATGCACATTGAGAAGAATTGTTTCGAAAATTTATTCAACACTATCATGGATGTGAAGGGGAAAACAAAGGATGACGGTGTAAAGTGCAGAAAAGATATCGGGTTATATTGTCGGTGACCAGAACTAGAACTGAAAACTATTAGAAACCGTCTGTTGGCTAACAAGGGTAAGTATCAGCTTACACGAGAACAACAAAAACTTGTACTAGTTTGGATTAAGTCACTGATGTTTCCCGATGGTTTTTCATCTAACTTGGGGAATAAGGTTGATTTGAGTACCAACAAGCTAGTGGGGTACAAGTCACACGACGCACATGTGTTCATCGAGCGCCTAATGCCAATTGCCTTCAAGGGATTTTTACCAAAATAGATATGGGAAGCTGTATCAGAGTTGTGCACATTTTTCCGAGACATATGTGCTTCTTCACTTGACACTGAGCTAATGGAACATTGGCAGAGGAACATTGCTTCGACGCTGAGTAAGCTAGAGACAATATTCCCCCCTTCCTTTTTGATTCAATAGAACACCTCCCAATTCATTTGGCTGATGAGGTGCTGCTTGGCGGTCCAGTCCATTATCGTTGGATGTATCCATTTGAGCGTTTCATAGACCGTCTTAAACAGTTGGGCCAAAAAGGGAATAGAGCTGAGGTGGAAGCAAGTATTGTTAATGCTTACATACAGTTAGAGACTTCATATTTGGGACTAGAGTACCTAGATGCTGAGTTAAAAACGAACTTTACAACGTTAAAAAGAAATGAAGTTGTGGCAGAAGCGTGCGACGACCCTCAGATTTCTATTTTTAATTACCCAGGAGCCGCTGGGAGCATCGTAAAGCGTAGGGTTCTGGATAGCAATGAATTTGCTAAAGCGACTCATTACATCTTCAGCAACACCCCTGAGATTGAAGAATATTTGGCATTATTTGAGAGCCGCTTAAGACAATCGCATCCCAGGCGCAATGACCGACAAGTATACGATGATATATTAAAGGAATTTCTTGAATGGCTTCATTCGCATGTTAGTGTTATAGATTTTCAACACATATATTTCCACAGTCACACATATGCATTAACTCGTCCATATTTTGTCCAGGTTTGGGAGCTTGGAGAAACAGTATCACTACCACAATGGGTTCACTACTTGTCCTCTGGATTTCACTCTGACATAACATGTTCGGCAACATACAAAGTTAATAACTACAAATTTCATATCGAGAGACATGGCGAAGGGAGGAATACGGTGAACAGTCTTGTTTACGTGAAAGGGACAGAGGGAATACACTACTATGGGGTGATTGAAGAAATACTTCACATGAGATGTAGGACCCATCCTGGGATAAGGATTGTCTTGTTCAAGTGCCGTTGGTATGATCCTCAATATGTTAAAGCATACCCGGCTAACGGCATTGTCATCGTTAACACATAAACCGTACATGCATTATGACCCATACATTCTTGCTCAGCAAGCGGTTCAAGTATACTATGTTACATTTCCGGGACTAGGAGGACAAAATAATCAGGGCTGGGTAGCAGTTTGTCCAGTGAAACCAACAAACGCAATAGACATGGAAGTTGCGAATGTTCCATTCCAGGATGACGGTCAAGTAGGAGCTGAGATGCTTATAATTAACGAAGTTGGGTCATATGGGAACCTCGCTGATGATGAAGTTTACGAGTACAACGAAGAAGACGTCAACGAAGATAACTTAAACGATGATATTGCAGATATCCAATTTGATTCCGACGAATCCGACGAATCATCGTGAAATCATACATTTCTAATTTTCCGGAAGACGCTGTAATGTCATTACACTATCCTTATTAATAATCAAATGTCATTGTGAAACAAAAAAAGGGTCCAATAAAGGGAAAGCATATGGGAGAAAAAAATGTAT
Source organism: Rhodiola kirilowii (assembly GCA_033675215.1). Taxonomy (NCBI): domain Eukaryota; kingdom Viridiplantae; phylum Streptophyta; class Magnoliopsida; order Saxifragales; family Crassulaceae; genus Rhodiola; species Rhodiola kirilowii. Next base: position 1,447,677 of record CM066201.1, read on the forward strand.
AAAATGGTCGTATAAGTGAACCGTTGAAATTAAGTTAATGCGACACTGTCTTAAATTAAGGTAATATGAAAAACTGAATGTTGATTCAGTTTTAAATTAAAGATTTGTGATGTAAATGAAATGGATGGAAAAGGTGCGTAGAAACGAAAATGAAATAAAAGGCGGCACATTGCAATTTTTTGATGTAGCTACTAACAAAAACGCCAGCGCTTATAAATGAAGCGCTGTTGTATGTACGTATGTATCAGCGCTCTTCATATAAACACCATATTACATTACATTTACGACCGCGCTTTCGTTCATAAGCGCTGTAATATACATTCAAAAGGACAGCGATTAATTTGAAAACGCCATCTTAAGTTCTATATAAGACAGCGCATCATTTTAAAACGCTGTCATATGATAAATTTGACAGCGCTTATTTGTGAAGCGCTGTGTATTGGGTAATTTGTAACGGCGCTTTCATCCAAAGCGCTGTCTATGTAACACCTAAGAACTTATTAAATCTCACAATCTCAGATCTACTTTCTCCTAACCAAACTCAGCTCTTGTCGAAGAAGGTCGATCGTTATCTGTCGTCCTTAATATTTGTACTTCCTGCCGGATTAGAACACGCTTGTTTATTAACCCAGGTAAGTTCTTTCAAAAATCCTCTTTCATCCATTTTGATTTGTCGGCAACACACCGTATTATGTTCTGTACTCTTAACAAAAGATATATGTGTTTTCATTCCATATGCTTTGATTCGGGTAAAGTTTATGTCAATACTATCCATTGCACTTTTGATTTCGTTTAAAGTAATGTGTGAACATTACTTGATTAGGCATACATGCTGATAATGTTTATACATATGGCGTGATGTTTGATTAGTCATACTTTATTTAATGTGTGAACATGGCGTGTGGGTTGTTGCACAGTTTATACATATGGCACCACTGAAGCGTAATGGATGCGGTAAAAGGAATATGGCCACTGGTAGAAGGCCCCCTGATTTAACACAAACAAGGCTAACTGAGTTGCGCCAACCGAGATCAATGAGCTTGGAAAGACAGCAACAAACAGCATCAACCGGCGACACACGTCAGGGCCCGGAAGTGTACAGACCAACTATGCCCGTACAGGAGGATCCAATACCAGTACAGATGGGCGAGGAGAGAACATTCCCACATACCAATGAATATGAGTTGGACGAACTAATGAATTACCATGAAGCTGCGTTCCAGGGAGATGGACAGGGCAACGACTTGTGTGATGATCAGGGAGCCCATGATCATTCAGGGAATGATGATGATGGAGATGGCACACCAGGCAGTGACGGAGTGGAGGATATGACACAGGCAGATATGATGACAGATGATTCTCGACCGTGGATTGTTCCAGCGGGCGATGACAAGTATGGCATTTTTTGTTGCATATAATAATTGATATTGCATTACTAATATTATAGTACATTACCTGCGTGTCATTTTTTCAGCTTTGACCCATCATCAGCTGTCAAAAAAATTGGGTTGCAGTGTATCGCCCCTGGTTTTAAGGTTGGCTGGACGACAATTGCCACGTGTGATCCAGATGCGCCGGTGAAATGGTTTCGTCATTTTAAGGTAAATGATTTTAAATTTGCATAACAAGTAATGTAGTTTTTCTGCCGATAAAATCTTTTCGTACTGGGTTACAAAGTAAGATAATATTACAAATTTCTTAATGCAAATATGCAGAGCTTGTACCGGTGGGATCCAATCCACAACGATCAGATCGAGGCCATTTTCAGAAAGAAGGCAGGGAAGATACTCCAAGATGCTTGGAAGGGCATGAGAAAAGGGACGTCTAAAGGACCAACGTGGTTGACAAATGATCACCGGCTTGCGGCAAAGGTGCGCTTCGACACGGATCCAATATTCAAGGCCCGGAGTGAACAGAAAAAGCAAACATATTTAGCCCGACATGCTAGAAACGGACCGTTGTTGCACGCCTTTGGGTCGAGACCAGCACATTTTCACCATGCGAAAATGGTAATATAAATATTGAAAAGGCTTTAATTTAAATTATCAAAAATTACACTAACAACATTTGTTATATGTTCAGAGAAAGAGTAATCAAGGACAAGTGTTGCCCACTGATATATTTGATCGGAAATTCAAGAGGAAGGATGGGACATATTTGATCCCCGACGCGGAAAACAAAAGGGTATGTGATGACCTACAATTTATGTCCCCAAATCACTACTTTGAATATGAATATATCAATCAAATTGTGATGTGTGAACTCAAAATGTTGAATACTCTTGAATATCTTAAATATTTGATTTATTTCGTAACAAAATATTTTTTTGTTTATTCGATGAGGAGAGCTCGAGGATGCTGAAGCTGTGGTACTAGGGAAATATGAGAGAGGGAAAAGGGTACCCGAGGAGGAGCTAGCGGAGGCCGCTGCAACTGTCATGGGTGTTAACCCCAGATCTGGGATACCGTATTTGTACGGGCCATCATCGACATTAATATCCGACAAGTTCTCCTCAACCGGCAGTCAGTCAAGCGCGAGCTCACACGTATCAAGGTCCCAAGAATCGGACGAGTGGATATCTCAGGAGATGAGGCCTCGATTGGAGCGCATGGACGAGCTTTATAACTCTCAGTCCCGACAGGAGGATGAAATCAGAGATATGAAGGGAAACATAGAGCGATTGATGCAAATGATGCAAATGCAATCTGACATGCTTAGGATGTTAACTCCTACATATCCTCCGCCTCCAAGTCAAAATCCGCACGTAAACAACCGTGGTCAACCCACTCAGAGACCCAATGAAGAGAATCGAGGACGTCGTTAGGGCTAGAGAGGAAATTTAGCACTAAACGTACTAAATTACTAATCAATTTGGAAACAATATTGTGTTTGTTTTTCGAATAATAATTTTTAAAAGACAATTAATTTTTTTTCAAAAAGCACTTAATTTGATTTTCAATTAAATTGAAAATGTTGTATGAAAAAAAATTAAATTGAAACTGGTAGCGCCGGCATGGCAGCGCTCATACTAAAAGCGCCGTAATATGTTACATATATGGCAGCGCTTCACAATAAAGCGCCGTTATATGTTAATAATAAGGCAGCGCTTTCATAGAAAACGCCGTTATATTTTACCTATAAGGCAGCGCTTTAAATAAACGCGCTGTTGTATATTTCAATTAAGACAGCGCTTAAAAGAAAAGCGCCATCGTAGTGCTGACGGAATATTGCCGGCATACTGAAGCAAATTTAGAATGCCGGATTTTTGCCAGATACCTGATGGAAATTTTAAATGACGCAATTCTGCTGGAATAATGACGGAAATAATTGGTGCCTGTATGTTATAGGAATAATGACGCATTTTATTTATGACGAAAATGTGCAGGAAACATGATGGAAATATATCTTGAAGGAATTTTGCAGGAACAAAGACAGTAATTATTCATGCCGGAAATTTACCGGAATAATGACGGAATTAACTATGACGGAAACGTATGGGAATCATGAGGGAAAATAACTGGTGACGGAATACTGATGGAATTATGATGGAAACTATGCATCACGGACTTTTGTAGGAAAATATATGGAAATTTAAGTCGGAATAGTAACGAACGTATGGCGGAGTTTTGTGTGACGGAAGTTAGACGGAATGAATACTAAAATGTGACAGAAAGCGCTGACGGAAAAATGCTGGCATCAAGTTTCCGCTGGGAAAAACGCCGTCATCTGGGTTTGTGACGGAATTTTGACGGAATTTCTGTATTTCCGTTAAAATTCCGTCACTGTTCCGTCATTTTTAAATGACTGAATTTTTCCAAAAAATAGTAGTGTATGTATTTATTGAGGCTGGTTAGATTGTCAAGTATTTTAGTTCAGGGTTTTTTATGTAATTTGGCTACTGCGAGTGTTACCAATTTGGTTGATGATCTACTGGTTGTTAACAGTTGATTCAAGATGAAAATCAAAGAAAATCCAAGAAAGAGACTATGACAGACATATCAGCCTTGTATGTTGGTCAGTCTCTGCTCCTTCTCTTGGGGGAGGTCAGTCCTCCATACAATCTCAAGGCTTCTCTCAATCATTTAGTTGTGATAGTAATAATTCTCACCAAGCTGGAAGATCAGTAACAGTAATAGAAAATCTCTATTTTGCACTTATTGTCAGTTACAAGGTCATGTGAGAGAGACCTGCTACAAGCTTCATGGGTATCCTCTTGGATATAAGTTTACCAATAACAAGGGAGCTAGTTTTGGTGCATTTATATTTAAGCCGAGGAGGAGGAGGAGACGACGGCCGGATAGTTTTCTACACCAGAAAACTAATCGGCGCTGAGACATTTTGTTCATTGTGCTGATCAGACATGTCCGTGGAACTAACCGTTGCACACGCACTGTTGATACTACTACGCATTCAAGAGAACGCGTCTATCTTCGGGTGAAGACTCTGAGCTTCGGGAGAAGTTCTGGCAAAGGTCGGGGGGAGTCTCGAACCTAACCGCAAGGGATCAAGGGGGAGCCGAGATCGCAAATCGTGTCATTACATTCGGGAGATTTAAGTGTAAGATTAACTATAGCTCTAATCTTTTTAATAAGATTTGTTACCCTTTAGGGTGTGGGAAGCCCCCAGAGTAGGTTGGCTGCCGAACTAAGAGTATATCGTGTGCGCGTATATTGTTTCTTTTGGACACTGTCTGCTAAGGTGTTCAAATCTCGGTTAAAACATTACCTGAATTTCATCCTGAACAAGACAACAGTATTTCATGTTAAATTATGACAACTTCTCTATGGCTTATTGTCGGTCTCACCCATCTCTAGCTTGCATATACTCAATAGGTCATTAAGTTTCAACGAATCAAAGCAGCAAGCCACCTCGACGTAACTGAGATGACCATCATCACCCTTCAGATTGAGATGAGAAATGTAAATGCAACAACTATACGATAATAATGTGACACACTGTCGCATAATTGTCTTAAAAGCTATCGCACAGTTCAATTCAGTTAATAAAATATTTTGAAATTAATAATAGAAATATTTTTATCAAGAATAAAATATATTCTATTTAATAAAATAGAAAAATGATTGTATGCAAAAAAACATATTTTTGTAAAAAATATATACCAATGACAGCCATTGATTTGGTCATTTGGACCAATGAAATTGAAACTCGTCGTATGGTTGATTTCTCGATGTTGAATTATAGGTCATATTTAACGAACTATAATTTGTCATCCTTTTAGTTTCTTGCCGATGAATTATAGCCCAATTTTAACGAATTTTACAGTTTGTGCCCAAAATATAATTTGCACTTGATCTTGTATCAAATAAAATAAAATAAACCATTCCGTTTCCATAAAATAAAATATTCACTAATGTGGATCCAAAAATGTAATATAAATGGAACAAATGTGAAATGCGAAACTAATTGTGGCGGTCTTTGTCTGGCTCTTTATCATCTCGACGAATCCTTTAAGAACTCTTATCCTCTCTAACAGTATACGCTAAATCGATAATCAAATGTGATTAATTGACGACAAATTGAACCCAAATTTGTAGTGTAGTAAGATGAACACGAGTTACACGAGGGCGTACGTATAGCCCGAGTCAATCCCATTGGGTGTCGCTTGATCGATAACAGTGACATCCAGCTTAAAGCAAGTATTTTTTTGATAGGGTGTTAATATTAGGAGTTAGTATCTGTTAAAGCAGGGACTTGAACCCGAATGCTAAAACAAGTGTTTATTGCACGTGTTTATGACAACTTTTCTATGGCTCATTGTCAGTCTCACCCATCTCTAGCCGGCTCTTTGTCATCAGGACGCATTCTCTCCTCTTATCCTCTTTGATCACAGTATACGCTAAATCAATAATCAACTGTGATTAATTGACGATAACATATATGCTACTGATGCTGCTGAAACTCTCGGAGCTAGCTGCTCATCATTTCATATAATCATGTGTTGTGGGTCAATTATTGTGTAGTTACTCATGTCTTTGTCGTCGGGTATAAATGAATTACTGTACTCAAAGGAGTCGAACCCTTGACCTCTTGACAAATTGTCAAGGGTACAAGTCACTCGACTAAACCCTTTTTCGTGAATCATTAGCTGCACTTGAATGCTTAGTATTAGACTATTAGTAATGTATCATGAGAATTAACTTTTTTTTACCATTGTAGCTTTATTGTAGAAAAAAATTCGCCCCAACGAATCTAGCTAACTGTTGCAGGTATCAAAACGTTATAATTTTAGCCTTTTTAAAAATCTAATAAAAATAACACAATTTTAACCAAAAAATGTCACTTTCACAATGTAACAATTTGATTTGTACTCCAAAATATAAATTGAAATGTTTTCACTTTTTTGAATGATTTTTTTTTTTTGCATGACGGCGCAAATTGGTAGATTCCTAGTGGTAGGTCATATGTTGCATCTAAAAGCTTTTTCTTGCAATTTGAAGTCATTCTCCATCCATTTGCTTTTGGTTCAAATCGAAAAATTCCTTTTGATTTTCTGCAATAGTCATCAAAGCCTCATTTGTCAAAGGATTTGCTACTTTCTTACCTTTTCTTCTAGCTTCCTTGGCCGCTTTCACTCCAGGCGGCCTAATCGAACTCATGGAACTTCCAGGATTGCTTTCGGGTGTAGAAAATTCCGGAACTTCAGTGGACGGAGTTGGAGGTACGTCAAGTGTATGCTCTTCTTTGACTACCGGACTTGCTTGATATGTGTAAGAAGGGGGGGGTATTTGCTTCAATAATTGCAAATGTTTGATGATTTTTTACTTGTTCCCAACAACCAAAATGTATGAATGTTATCTTCTTTTTGGCCACATAGAGTACTTGTGCTTTCCTTATCTATCAATAAAATATTCAAAATTTAAAATCATAATCAATATATTATAATATAAAAATTGCATTTAACAATTTACGCGAATAATTTACCTCATCTTGCAAAATGCATCCCGATTCCAAATTTCTTCTAGCATACGCAATACAAGAGCCCCCAAAGAACCAAATTTGGCTTCTGGGGAAACATGATTGAAGAGCAGTTTCAGACCGAAAATCGGTCGTAATTATTTCATCCTCTCCCCTTACCCAATTTGCTTGAAAATCGGTGTCAACTTTTTCCCACAACTTATCAACTTTTTGTCTGGCACCGGAAAGTGGATCAACTGATTGACGGCAATAAGATATGCAAAGTTGCACATCTTCGGACATAGACCAACACTACAAATTTTGCACAACTGTACGACAACAAAAATTCGACGTAAAGCAACCGAAAATGTGTCGTAATGCGTCAAGTATGCGATGCGTTTTTGATTTGTCGCACAAACCGCCGTTGCAAGAATTGTGCGACGGTTTTGCGATACATATCTGCGACAGTTATACGACGGTTTTGCGTCAAAAAAATTAGGACGTCGCACAAACGTCTCCTCTCCGTCGTACATTCTGTACGACAGCCATACGACGGTTTTGCGTCACAAATACCAGTGCCGTCTATTGTATATAAGTGTGCGACGACAGTGAGACACACATGCGTCGAAAATTAAAATTACAATTATTCATTAATTACAATTACATTTATTCATTACATAATATATTATATATATGAATAAATTCAGGAAATAATATTAATTTAAAATAAAATCACAGAATATAAAAAAAATTACACACCAATTTAGATACTATTGATTAGAAAAAGTTTACAACATGTTCCTGATATAATTTACACGAACTGAACATCAAACAGTTTACAACATGTTCCTGATACAATTTACAACCGCTGAACATCAAACGGTAACGGTGGAAGTAGTTCAAAAGACCACTAAAAAAAACTTCCACTAAATTCCACCAGTATGGAACATACCAAAAAAGAACTGGAATCCAAAATATAATTCAAACAAGTTCTGATAACAAACATAGGAAATCTAATCAGAATCTTCATCCGAGCTCACCTCGTCATCATCAAGTGATGGAGCTGCTGCGCTTGAGCCCCCTGCATGCCCATCTACACCAATCTCTGAAAGGTGCGTCGGCGCTGAGTCAACAGCTGTAGCATCTGATGCGCCTGTTGTGGGTTCTGTCTCGTGATTACCTCCGCCTAGTCCTTGTACAGATCTAAAGCATCAAGATACAAAAAAAGTATGTTCATTCCCAAACATCACAATATTATAAAGTCGGATCAACACAATCCCAACTAAAAAAGCAAACAAAATACACAGCAAATTGAGCTAACAACAAATGTGTTAATTCACACTAAAACTGAAACTAACATAAAAAAACCAATTTGAAATCAAACATACTCCTTGAAACCAAATGTCTAATGGAACTGGATTCTAATAAGAAAATCATGAAGTCTATGCCATTTTCCAAATATGATAGCATACAATAGCATATAGTCATCAACTTGAATAAATACCAAGAGACCAGCAGTAACATTCCAGAATAAACCTAAAAACATAAGTCATACAACTATCGGTTAACAACTCAAAACATGCTCACATAGCAATTCAATACTAAAAAAATTGTTTAATACCCAATTTCCGGAAAACTTAGTGAATGAACAAAATCAATAATAATTTTGGAGACTTCACCTATCAAGTTTAAAACTTGGAATAAAAAGTGAGCGTGAAATACCAAAAACAGCTTACCGTATGTTAGCTTTGACATATTCTGCGAGTGCTTCCAAGGTATACTCCCTAGTTTTAATTATAAGCAACTCCTCGAAATCATTTTCAATCTGCAAAAAGTATGACACCAGAACTCAGAGTCACCTAGGTGAATATCAAAGTTTGCAAGTGTTTTCACTAGAGAAGATTCCTTGCTTACCTCTCATTTCCATTGATACACTGATTCAATACCTGAAACAAGACAAAAATCTTCTCATCAAACACACAGGACCAAGAGTGATTAGAATAAAGTTAATTTGTTTTGGGGAAACCGGGAATGTCAATTTTCAATATTCCCGGTTTTCCTCATACCGGGAACATAAATAAGGATTACGTGGCCGGGTTTAGGGCATGCGTGGACGAAACGTGGATGAATGAAGGGGCATGTTTTGATTTATTCCCGGTTTGAGGGAAACCGGAAATATTACAAATTGACATTCCCGGTTTTGGGGAAACCATGAACATTAAAAAAGGTGCATTCTGATTATTTGAGTTTCAAGATTTGGGTGTTTTGAGTTTGAAAGAGGGGCAAATGGGTTAATAACCCTGGTAATTGATGGTGGGAAAGGGTTGGCAATGAGTTGGGTTGTGTAGATTATGTTATTTATAAAATAAGAGGGTTGGGTTAGATTTTAGGATTTTGTATGTGATCGAATGAATAGTATTGGTACCCGAATCGATTTTTAACTTTTTTTTGTTTTTTTAGACAAAATCATATAGGATTGGGTATGGTCGATTCAAGTAAATTTGTTGTCTGAAATCGATTATTAAGTTAAGTCTTTTTATAGGGAGATTTGGTTAAGAAATGATGGCTTATTTTCATATATTTTTTCATGAATGAAACATTTTTACATCTATTTTTAGCTTTTTTTTTTGTGTATTAACTTTTGAATTTTGAATTTTTACATCTATTTTTTTTTTACACTGCTAGCTCTCTCATTGCCTCTTGTTGGTTTTTGGTGTCAGATCACAAGTTGACCAGCCTGTAAAGTACCAGCTCCTTGCAAGAAAGAAGCATTAAGTGACTACAATATTCATATGATCACAATTTGTTATATCTGAAAGCCATTAAACTCAAAACAGCTTGGTGTATTGCAAAATAATTTGGATTATTTGTGAGCATTTACACAATGATTTATTTCATTTCATTAACACAATATGAGTTATATCTCTTTCATTCATATTCCTGAGCAAAATTTGTTTGTAAATAGCAATTTGTAATTAAGGGGGATTGGTAAGATATAGAGAAGGAGATAATTAAGTTGTAGAAAGTGATATAAACAGATCACCAAAAGCAGCTGCAGCAACAGCCAGTAGTTGTGTCTTGTTTGGGAGCCTATATATGTTCTTGGAAATTGTAATATTGCATGGCAGCCTCTGCTACATATGTTCATCTTCAGTAGGACTACTATCAATACAAAAGTACATATCTGAATAAGTGACAAGCTGGCATTAATTAAGAATCTACTGCAGACCTCAGCTCTCTCTCAGATGGCCAGTGTCAATTTCTGATTCTGCATTCACTCAAACTTCACTCCAAACATAAACAGCCTGCTAATTAGATGTTAACCCTAAACCCACTTTAGCATCTTCTTCCTAAAACAATCACTAAACTGCACACAAAATTTCTGCACAATTCCACTCCAGACAAGTATTACAAAACACCCATTAAAAGTCTGTATGGAAAAAAAATTCAAAAAAAAAAACATAGAAAAAATGAAAGCTCATGAATTTGATACGCTGCAGAATGATCAGTCACAAGCATGCATATAAGATTGCCTCCGCATTGATATTACTCAGAATCACCACAAAATCATTATCTCAGAACAACATTTAGGGTTTAATTAAGAGATATGCACAGAACTGCAGCTGCTAATATTGCTACTTCCTTTGTTCTCAAACTCATCATCATCACCCACATCCTCCATCTGAAAAACATGCTCATTCAAAACGCAGTCGTTTTCATCCTCAGAATGCACGAAGTGGAGCGTAAGCCGGCCATTGGATCGATCAGCGCGAAAGATATCATGATGACGACGGCTCGTCTTCTCCTCCTTAATGATCAGCCGTCCGTCACGAGTGTAGTATCTCTTCATTTCACTCCCCAGCGACGGCAGCGGCGGCGGATACTCCTTCGGCTGTTGCTGCTTCTTCATCACCTTCTTCGCTGGCGTGAAGGATCGGTGGCCGGTGGTGGCGAAGTCGACGTAGGTGGTGCGGTGATCGATGCAGCTCTCGTTGCCGAGCACGTCGCCGGGAGACGACATTGGCGACTGGGAGGGAAATTGTGCTACGGAATTTCCAATTAGGGTTTTCGTTGTTTGAATTATTGGATTTGGATTGGATTGGGGAAGATGAAATATGCGGAGTTTTGGGTAGGTGAATTAATTACTCATTTATTTTATTTTATTTTATTATTTGAATTTATTGAGATGATACGAACCGAAAATTTCGAGATGTTTGGAGACTGCTCATCGATATACTGATAATACGATCATCGGAGTGCGATACAGAACAGTTCTGATAAAACACAGTCTGAATAAATACTAGTATATAATTAAATATTCATTTTTTTATAATTTTATTTCATTATCTTGATTTTTATGCCGTTAACGAATCAACCAAACAAATTTTGTAACTCTTATAGATGCGAGGTAAAATAGTTTTTTTTTATAGTCAATTTTACATCTCATACATAATCATATAAATACATCTTATACATATTGCATGAACACTTTTTCTTTTTGTAACTCTTATAGATGTGGGGTAAAAATAGTTAATGCAACAAAGGATCCACACCTCTGGCCTCTGGGTTTGTGAGTGGAAAATAAAATTTTAAAAAAATTAATAAAAAGTATGTAGTTAAAATGTTCATCAGTCAGCCTATGGTGGCATGTTAGTTAAAGAGTCATATACAATTTTTTACATTCCGAGTTCGAGTCCTGGGGACACCATTTTTCTCATAAAATTTTCTTTTCCTTTTTTCCCTCTTCCTTGGCCTGAGTTTCAAGTGTCGATAATGTACCGATGGTGATTTGGGGCTTCAGAAGTGTACCATATGATTCCAGATCCGGTCAAGATGTTTTACTAGAGCATAAGGCGTCATATGCATTGTATTATTCTTAGTTATTGTACCCATTATCAAAAAAAAAAGTTCACCCGTCTTTTTTTATAGACGAAAATGGCATACAAAGACCTGGAAAATAGGTAGAAAACAACAACAGCAAAGCAATCGACCAACAAGTATAGGAATCGAACATCTAAAAAAGAAATGTAATCCATGCAAACTTAATCAATCCGTCTGCTGCTATTATCTTGGAACTGTGAATGCACCCAAGTCAATCCATCCCAAACAGAAGAGGTGACTCGTCCACCAATTTCGAATCGACAATGAAGCTCTGGTCAAATTATTTCTACTGAAAACTGGATAAGGCTACACTTGTATTCTTCATAGATCAGTTTCCCGGCAAGGGTAGCACACCACCTGAACTCCAGAAATGGTTACACAGATGACTTAAAAGATAGGGCAAGTTAGCTAGCCGGGAACTAGGGGTGGGCTCGGTTCGGTTCGGTCCCGATTTTTGTGAAAACCGACCCGAAACCCAAAAATTCGGTTCGGGTCGGGTTCGGTCTTTTTGAAAGTGAAAACCGACCAAAGCCCGATTTTTCGGGTTTCGGGTCGGTTCGGTCTTTCTCGGGCTTTTTTTTGGCGTTGTTCGGTTTTTTTTCGGGCTCGGTTCGGGCTTTTTTTGGGTTTTCACGATTTTTCGGTCTTTTTTCGGGTTTTCACGATTTTTCGGTCTTTTTCCGGCTTTTTCTGTAAATTGACAGAAAACACATATTTTTGGTTCGGTTCGGGCTTTCGGTCCGAGAAAAAATCAAAACCGAGACCGAACCGAATCTCACCATTCGGTTCGGGTTTTTTTCGGTTCGGTTTTCTGTCCGATAAGAACCGACCCGTTCGGGCTTTTTTTGGTTCGGTTCGGTTCGATCTTTGGGTTTTCGGTCTGGACGCCCAGGCCTACCGTGAACAGTGAGATGCTCCACTTCGCCTCATGCCAAAGGAGGTGAGCGAATCACCGAAGGCAGAAAAACTACAATTGCTACAAGCGCAGCCGAAAAAAATACTAGCCGAGAAAAAACATAAATACACAAAAGACCGTGCAGACACGACAAATACAGCTCTGATCGACTGAAAAGAAAACCCTCATAAACAGAGGGAACAAAAAAACACGCAAAATAAATAATTTTTTGTATTTTTAATATTCATCAAAATGTTCATCATTCATGAAAATAATTTTTAGGAAGGACCATATCGATTATTTGATGCAAATAATGACTATATTCAAATTAAATAAATTTATAATTTTTTTGGTGAAATAACGAATTATATTTTATTCTAATGTAAAATATAAACAAAATGTGAATCGAAGCAACTGGAAATTTTGAAGGAAATTGAAGACGAAAGCTCTTCATGTTGTTTTCTGGGAAGTGACATTTTGGGGAGAAGAATCTGGAGAGTGAGATGGGTCGACCGCCGAGCAACGGAGGCCCTGCCTTCCGCTTCAATGCCGCTGAGGTTTGTCAATCTCACTTTCTCTCTCAGTCTGTTTGTGTTTTCTTTCTGAACTTGCCCTAATTGTGTGCTTCAATTGTGTTTGCTTTCTTAAATTTCTGAACTTGCCCTAACTCTTTGCTGAGCTTGCGCACCAAACCTCTATGGTTAATTTCAGTGTTATTAGAAAGATGTGTGAGGCTTTGTAGTGTAGAATTACTAGCCAAATTATTCTGTTTTCAGCCTTTTGTCCTCCTGGCTTTTCAGTGTTAAAAAGATACACATTTAATTATTTGGATGCATACTTTTAGTGTTGTAGATGCCTAACTTATATTTCCCTCAACTGAATCGTGGCTTCTTCTGTTAAGCCATTAGGCTTACTCATTTACTGTGCTGCTTGGTTATTCATTGAATCTGTTCTCATAATCTGTGTAAATAGTCGTATTTTCCATTTCAAAATGCATTTTATATTGTTTGGTTATTGCTTATGAAACAAAATTGTAATTTGCTATCATTTATATGCAACAAATCATTTCAAGGTTTCGGAGATGGAAACCATTTTGCAAGATCACCATAATATGATGCCAGCACAAGAAGTTCTTGTAGCCATTGCAGACAAGTTCAGGTTTGGGTTATATGATTCTCTTACAAATTTATTAGTTTCATCAGACATGTCTCAATTATAATGTCCGTGGTTGCAGCAATTCACCAGAAAGGCAAGGGAAATTTGTGGTCCAGACTAAGCAAGTACGATTGACATCTTTCTTCTTGCTGGTAAAAGTATTTAATTTGTGGTAAACTGCCACTTATGCTATTGCTAATCCATTATGTAGATATGGAACTGGTTTCAGAACAAGCGGTATGCAATTAGGGCTAGATCATCGAAGATTCCAACGCAGTTCACTGCATCAACTATGCAATCAATGTCTACGGGGGCACCTCTGCATTATGCTCCCACGGTATCCACAATGCCTGCAGGGAAAGCATCGGCGGCTGTGCCTGTAGCACCATCCGCCCCTTCGATTCCCAAGGAGGATAATAGGTTGCCTCATTCTGTAACTGAATCTCCAGGTAGACTCTTAAATCCTGGTTATATGTTTCACCTGCAAAAAGTTGGTATTCTGCTATATTCTGTTCGTACTTTGTAGAGCTGTCTTAGTTGACCATGTATGCTGTTGTATATGCACTTTTCTTATATTGTTTGAAGCATTGCAGGAAGGACATCTTCAGATAATGCCCCGATGGAGTTTGAAGCCAGGTCTGCAAGAGATGGTGCATGGTATGTGTAATGTCAGTTTCATTGTGGGTTCCAAAATGAAGTTATTGAGAACGCAAAAATACAATATTGCATCAAGAAGTGATTTTGACCCACCAGAAATGAAGATCTCACTAGTGTCTGTTCTTTGCTCTTTTGGCAGGTATGATGTTGCATCTTTTTTGTCGTTGAAAAATCTCGAGACTGGTAGCCCGGTAATTACTCTACAGTTGTACTTGTACCACTCCAAATAGTTTTTTTTTTCGACAGTCACTCCTCCAAATAGTTAAAGTGTCATAAATGCTGAAACATGTACATGTATAAATGACATGTTATCTGTTTTTTATATTTTATTTTAACACTCATGTTGAATACTTGCAAGTCACTTTTGATTGTTACTCAGTAATGTTTATCGGATATTCTTCTGTCTGTGTCTACTCGTTTTTATTATCCCCAGTAAAATTCTGATGTCAACGTATTTTTCTGGCCAAATTAGGAAGTCTTGGTTAGGTTTGCTGGCTTTGGGCCAGAGGAAGATGAGTGGATTAATGTTACAACACATGTCAGGCATCGCTCTCTTCCATGTGAATCATCTGAGTGTGTTGCAGTTCTCCCTGGGGATCTCATATTGTGCTTTCAGGTGCAGATACAAACCTAGTGGCACTTCATCTGCATAATTATTGAAAACATGCATGTTCTCAGCGAGTCGTCTTAATGTGCTTGATTTCAGGAAGGAAAAGACCAGGCCCTTTACTTTGATGCACACGTTCTGGATGCTCAGAGACGAAGGCATGATGCAAGAGGTTGCCGTTGTAGGTTTCTCGTGCGTTACGACCATGATCAGTCCGAGGTAATTCTTAGCTATAATTATAATTTGTAAAATTGATTCAGTTGAATGTCTATTAGTGAGAATTCATGGATGCTTGTTTTATTATTTTCGCATAGGAAATTGTACCACTTAGAAAGATCTGTCGTCGTCCTGAAACCGATTATAGGCTTCAGCAATTACATGCTATGACTGAATCATCTGCTCCGGCGAAAGAGCAACAAAAAATTATGTCATCAACAGAGCAAATAAAGAACGATGTTGATTCTCCAGTTCAAAAGCCTCCCGAACAGGTTTTGCTTCCAAATCCATCTTCAACGCCTGAAGAACAGAAAGATCCCATTGATTGTTCTACAGAGAAAACAACAGGGGGTCTAAATGCTGCGATCAGCAATACTCAGCATTCCCATCCCGAGATGATAAATTTGGATCCTGAAACTGAAGTTGAGAATAACTCCTATGATGTTAAAGGTGCAACTGATGATATGGCTGTGGACGAACAACCGGAGAAGCCAACAGATATTGCCACAACCGAAACATGTCTCACAGCCGAAAAGGCTGATGACATGCCTGTGTGTGGCATCGATGCCACATTTACACAGAATGTGACCGAAGATATAAGGAATGAAGCTTCACCGACTGCTAGGACAGAGCATGGTCCTAAATATGGGGATGTTGACACACAGCAGATGATAGTTGAAACAAACAGTACCACTGATGATGGGAAGGCTGACACTGGCCAGGCTAAAGATGATCCGATTAGCAGCACTGATGCATACAGCCTTCCAGAAATGACATCCAGCGTAGACAACATTACGTTGGAACAGGAAGTTCCAGAAACAGGTAGCGCAACCGAGGGGAAGCCTGATGTTTCCACGGGCAAAGGCATTGTTACATTGACAAGCACACTGGATGATGCTGACCACCCTGTTAAATAACCTGGTCCTAGTAATTCATCAACAGCAAATGCCAATGTGGAGAGCTGCTTTGAGAAAGATGCCCCAACGGACGAAGAAATCAAATAGTTTTTTGTCACTTAACTAGTTCGCAGATAAATTTACAGGAGCGCTGAAGTTATGAAGTGTCTGTTTGTAAACCTGAAGCCACCGATTGCATCATTTACAATGTGGCCTAAGTAACACTGCTACCCTAAGTAAGTTAGTGAGGAAGCAACAAGCAAGGTGTGTTGAAGTATTCCATTAAAATACCGAGCAGGCTTTAAGGTAATTGGTAAGACTTTTGTCCCAGTTGGTTAAGGACAAGTCCCTTACTTCAACATTAAACTTTGGTACATGCCTTGTTATGTCTTCATCCACTTCTACTCACTATTTCAGCTATTCAGGAAAGTCTTTACCTTATCAATTTCATCATCTTACTCATGCAAAAGTCATATCATATGCATACTTTTTTTTTGGTTTGATTCACTTTTTTGAACTCAACAGTAAATAGATAATACGTATCAATAAGAAGCGAAATGATAATAACTGATCAATTAAAAATATCTCCTCTTAACAATATTGATGATGCCCACCTATACAAGTACTTTTTTTTAAATGATTGATTGATATAGTACTACTTATTTAATGCTTCAGTACTTGGGATTAAGTTTGGAAAATATCTACTCTCTAACGCTTAACCCAACTATATGTTTCCATTATGATAAATTATAATGCTGACTTTTGAATACTATTTCGCATCGAAGTTTATAATGAAGGCAAGAAGACAATTATTGCAATTCAATATGGTTCATATTTTAAGAACATCAATTGCTTAAATTATTGCAATTCAAAATGTTGTTATAAGAAACAAACTATATATATATTGTGTGTGGAATTTCCAATAGTTTTGTAATGTGATAAAATGACCTTCTTATATGACCTTCTTATAGTTTTGTAAGAAGGAATCCTAAAATGTCCCCAACACAAAAGTTAGGTATCCATCACAACATCTCCATATGACCTTCTTTTTTTTATGGGCTCCATATGACCTTCTTTTATAGATTAAATACGAGACAAAGACGGCACCCTAAAATGTCCCCCAACACAAAAAGTTTGGTATCCATCACAACATCTCCATATGTTTATCACACACAAAAAACATCTCCATATGAATTCCCATAATATTGGGAATACCTTTCAAAAAAAATAATATTGGGAATAGGATAAGAACCAAATATCCAATTTTTTTCAATTTTAATTATAAATAAGGAAAATGATAAAAAGGGTTATGAACTACCACCTATCATTCATTGATAAATCACAGTCAGAATTATAATAATTATCCGTTCTAACTTGTTTTAATAAATACGCAAAGCTTGTTTTAAAGCTAAAATTTTAATATTTCATTTTGATTTTTTGTGATTATTAACCACTCCATTCATTTTATTTTGAAAAGAAACAAATTACAACTAATCCATCCTTCCATAGTTCCATAAATACTTCCATAACATTATTTACAATGGGTTGTTGAAAAAAAAAATTAAACTGTTGATTGGTTGCAATGGAAAGTTAAAATTAAGTGTTGAATACAGATGGATTATTTGGTGTTGAATTAATTCAACAGGTTGAATAAGACACGTGGCGGCATATAATAGGTCAAGGCAAGAGAGTGTGCTACACTCAAAGGACAAGGAGAGTGAAGCAAGAAATGAAATCACATCTGACACATGACAAGTTCTGATTAGCTGGTGGAATTTTTTGATTTTTATCCTTATTCCAATTATTTGGGGTCAATTATTGCATAGTAAAATAAAATTTTTTTTAAAACTTTTATACCAAAATTCATCATTTTATGTAATCTATAAATAGAGACTTGTTTCATTTGATTTGGACACACCAAAAAAACGTCATTTTTCATATTATTAGTCTATTATCCTTCCCTAAACTCTTTTTTCAAGTTTTTTTTCAACTTCTTTCAAAAATATTGAAAGATAAATTATTTAGTGTTAATTAATTTTATTTAATTATAATCAATAATTGTTATTATTATGTAATCACAAAAATAAAAATATAAAAATAAATAAGAATATGAAATAAAAATGGTGGGGAAGGGTGTTGAATTTTATTAAACAAAACCATTATAGAGTGTAAAAAATGAATGATTATTGAATGATTAGGTGGACGAGAGAGAAAATGACATGACGCGTTGAAAAATTAAAAAATAAAGTATTGAATGTTGAAACCATAATGAATAGTGTAAATACATATCATTTAAAGCAAATGCACATGCACATATATTGAAAAGAACAACACATTGACTTTTCTCAAATTATTCATTTTGTTTAAATACTGATAGTACAAAATTCAAAAAATCCAACTGTCAACAGCAGAGTGATTGATGCGGAAACGGTGAGGGAAGGACAGTTATTAGGATAGAAGAGGAGTAATTAGAACTTTTAGAAGAGGGATTGATTCTCAATTTTCAGTATCGTTACCATTACTACAGTTGTACGTATATTATTGGTCCACGTCATTCATTGCTTGCCTTTGATCCATAACCAATTCTTGTTAAAGGGTATCTTTGAGGATGTCATCCTCTGTCTCGCGCCCCTAGCAGCCTTGTCCTGCAGCCCCTCATGCGTAACACTTAACAGTGATACGAAACATTAAAAAATAAAAAATATCCAAAGCCACGGCGTGCGTATATATAAAGGGCACAAGCAAAGGCACAACAAGTCCAAGCCGGCTTGATTGATTGAGAAGAGTTAACCACCAGGAGAAGACGAAGCTTCAAAAATGGCGGAGTTCACGGTCAATCGACGTCCATCCTAATTCAATCCGACTCTTCCCGCAGTTACAGGTGAGGTGAGTAATGGTTCGTGAATCCAAGAGTTTTTTGCGGCTTTGTTTTCACTGGATTCGGTAATTCGTTTTTTATTTATTTAAGCATATCAGCATATGAGATCGATTTCAGTTGCGTGATCTCGACCATACTGGTGTGTATAGGTAGTGACGACTGACGAGGTGATAATCGTGTGAATCTTAGTTTGGATTTTAGGTTATAAGCATCCTGTTCGCTCTTTTTTTGCTGAGTTAGTTTTATGGATGATGTGAGTTATTAAGTTGAAATGATAATGATGAGGTGTTTTTGAGCATAGTCGACTGAACGCGCACATAAGGAACTCTTTAAAAGCCGAGTTTTTCTTAAAAATGAACCACTTTGGGTTTCAATTATTACAAATGACTCTAGCGAGTTTGCTCTTTCAAAAATGACTAATTTTTAATAAAATCGGGTTTTCTGTATTTTTTACAAAACCGGATTCCCAGGATCTGGTGCTATGTGCGCGTTCGAATGAGAGAACTCCACGTGTTCTCGTTTGCACATAACACCGGATACTGGGAATCCGATTTTATTTAAAATGAGTCATTTTTGAAAGAGCAAACTCGCGTTGATCATTTCTAATATTTGAAACCCAAAGTAGGTCATTTTCAAAAAAAAACTCTTAAAAGCCTCATAGAATTATAGATTTCCGTATATCAGATTCAGATCTGAAGGAATAGACTCTACATCTATGATCTACATTCTACGTCCTTGTTGTCATTGCGGAGTCATTTTCAACACATAAAATGTGTTTATGTTTATTAATTAAAGCACATACATTCAGTCGGCAAGTTCCATTGCCAAATTGATACTGGCTTTGCCCGATTCTGGTTAAACATCATTCTGTTTTGTCTTTGTGGTCAGATCCAACAGGTCATAGTTAATTTTTCCAGGATTTGTCTGAATGGGAGCTTTTCTTAGTTTGGCTGGCAGCAAGAATGGTGCTGATGCTAACAAGTCTGATATGGCGCTGGCGCCTCCGGGTGAATTCTGCAAAAGACGGATGATCGTGGCTGAGGATTGTTGTTCACGACTGATACCCGAACTTCCTGATGAGTTGTCTGCACAGATACTTGCTAGACTTCCTAGGATCCAATACCTAAATGCAGGGTTAGTATCGAGGAAATGGAAAGCCATGCTTACGAGCCCTGAACTGTTTAATTTGAGGAGGGAACTTGGTACATACGAAGAGTGGCTGTACTTGCTAATTAAGTGTGAAGACGAGACACTTGCTTGGCATGCTTTGGATCCTTTATTGGAGCGATGGCAGCGGTTGCCACCAATGCCTAGCATTGACATCACTGAAGAGCCTGATAAGCCTAGTCATGGACTATTGTGGAATTTGTTTTGGCCGAGCGCAAAGATTGCAGGTGTAGTTAAGGGATGGCTAGGGAGGAAGGATGCAGCTGAAAATCATGTACCGTATTGCGGTTGTGCCGTTGGAGTGGTTGAGGGATGCTTATATGTTGTAGGTGGATTCTCTAAGGATTCAACTTTGAAAAATGTTATGAAATTCGATCCAGTTTTAAATGTGTGGAGTAAAGAGGAACCCATGTCTGCTGGCAGGGCCTATTGTAAAACTGCCGTTGTGAACAACAAACTTTTTGTAGTTGGAGGTGTCAGCAGGGGCCAGGGCGGGCTCACTCCGATTCAATCGGCTGAGGCTTTCGATCCTAGAACCGGTACATGGTCAGAAATACCAGGGATGCCATTTTCTCGAGCTCAAGTGTTCCCTACCCCCTTCTATGCTGTTGCTGATACATTAAAGCCTATCGCCACAGGGATGACTCAGTATAGAGGGAAGTTATTTGTTCCGCAGAGTTTATATTCATGGCCATTTTTTGTTGATGTTGGTGGCGAAGTTTATGATCTTGAAACAAATTCTTGGCAAGAAATGCCATCCGGAATGGGAGAGGGCTGGCCTGCCAAGCAGGCCGGCACTAAAATTAGTGTTGTACTGGACAATGAGTTATATGCGTTTGAGCCCTCAAGTTCATTAGACGATGGCAAAATCAAGGTGTACGATCATGAAGAAGATGCTTGGAAAGTGGTTATAGGTAAAGTCCCGGTTTTTGAGTCTGAGAATTCAGAGTCTCCATACTTGCTTGCTGCTTTTCATGGAAAGCTTCAATTCATCAGTAAAAACTATGATCATGAAATTCAAGTTATTCAGGCAGATTTGGGTAAGTCATTAGATTCGCTTTTGCCATCACCATCATCTCCAGTGTTGTTGAATTCTGTGGACAAAAATATGAATCCAGACACGGAATGTGATACCGTTATCTGGAAGAAAATTGCTTCCAGACAATTTGGTTCAGCTAAACTGGTCATTTGCCAAGTGCTGAACATATAAATGTAACTTTGAGTTCTTCTTTAGACATGTACACTGTTGTTAAGTCGCTCGACTAGTCGACCAAGTCGTTTTTGGCTGGCCGACTAGGAACCTCGACTTGGTTTTTGTGGGAAAGTCGATCGACTTGTTCGACTTATGCAGCGACTAGTCGACTAGTCGGTCGACTTGCTCGACTTACACAGCGACTTGTCGGTAAAAGTAACAGTTTTGGGTTCGACTAGGCCCAATATGAAAATAAAATAAAAAACCTAGGTCAGATTCAAAACTCGTCTTCGCTCCTGATCTTTGCCGTTCCTCGCTCCTGATCGTGGTCATTCTTTCGTCTTCTCCTCCAGACTCATTGTCGTTCTTCTTCGTCAAGCTGCAACATCTTTGCTCGAGGTATTTCAAAGGCCTCTTTTGTTATTTCTCACTTTGTTTTTAGCAGCTAAGCTATTTGTTTGTTTAAAATCTTTTTAACTCCAACAGATATTAAGTGTCTTTAGTGACTTTGGGCTTAAAACATCAACTAATTGTTTAACTATTGTTTCTAAATGTTTCTATACATGTCAGAGCTGTTTGTTTTTGTATTGTTTCTAAAAGCTAAATGTTATTCTAATTTTTTTTTGTAGATGGCGGAACAAGATTATGATCCATCTAAGGATCCTAAGAGGAATGCCAAGTGTTATTCTAATTTTTCCCTTCACCTCTTATATTATATATATGAATTATATATGTTGACTAGTCAACGACTAGTCGACTAGTGATAACCTTACGAACTCGACTCGACTTGTCACCTTGACAACCTTGGACATGTATGTGTTCGAATGAGTTTGTGACTGAGAAAATGTTAAGTGTCTAGTCCAGTTACATATGTGTCCTGAAAGTGGAAAGCTGTCTAAGAAATTTAATACTTTCATGAACATTAGGGATGCACATCCGGTCCGGACCGGACCGGACCGGACCAGAATTTACGGTCCGGTTCGGACCGGTGGACCGGAATTTTCTAAAATTTTGGACCGTGGATCGGACCGGACCGGATATATATGGACCGGGACCGGACCGGGACCGGAATTCGTGTGAAAACTTGGACCGAAACCCGGACCGGACCGGGACCGACCGTAATTTAGGGTTAAAAATAGAAAATAAAAAAATATATTAGGAAAATAAAAAAAATCGGTTTATTCCGGTCCAGACCGGACCGGACCGGAACCCGTAATCCTCCAAAAATATGGACCGTGGATCGGACCTGGACCGGACCGAGACCGGACCGGACCGGAAAATCCGGTCGGTTCCGGTCCGGTTTTCCGGTCCGGGCCAATTTTGTGCATCCCTAATGAACATCATTAAAGATTAAACTGTTATTCAAGGGAACATATTTTTTTTTTGCAAGTTAATAACAATTGGGGCCTTATGGTTCAATCTTCAATTGGGGTATACGACAACACTTTTTCAGTGTGCCGTGGACTTCACTGATCATCATGGGGCCGTCAAATAACACTGGGAGAGAAGAATACATCCTGTTTCATTGCAGAACTCATAATGTGTAGCAACGGACCAGTAAACAAGACCTCTCTCATATACAAATTAGGCAAAAGTTGACAAACTGGTAGAGATCACTATGTTCAAACTAACCCCACCACGCCATTTATTATTTTCGCATAGGAAATTGTACCACTTAGAAAGATCTGTCGTCATCCTGAAACCGATTATAGGTGTTATGAATATGAATTGTGTATTGATATGTGACGAATACGTCAATATATACAGTATATGATAGATGTGTATGGTAAGCACAATAATGAGAGAATATACAGAATATATGCAATAAATATCTGATGATAATCATATATTCTCTAACACCCCCCCCTCAAACTCATGGTGGATCAACAAGACTGAGTTTGTAGAGAAAGAAGCTGTGCTGTGCTCTAGTCTGTGCCTTCGTGAAGAAATCTGCAAGCTGGATCTCCGAAGGAACATACTGAAGAGCAATAATCTGATCCTGTACCTGTGACCTCATGTACGAAGCATCGACACCAATATGCTTAGTGTGCTCATGCTTCACTGGATCGCGAGCAATACTAATAGCACATGTACTGTCAGAGAAGAGGGGAGTCGGTCCAGAAGCAGTACCCCCAAAATCCTAAAGTAACCATCGAAGCCAAGTAACCTCCGTCATCAATTCGCTCGTAACTTCGCCTCAGCACTCGAACGGGAAATTGCTGTCTGCTTCTTTGTCTTCCAGGCAATGAGAGAACCACTAAGAAATACACAATAGGCAGAAAGAGATCTTCAATCAGAGTGATCACTAGCCCATGTCGCATCAAAATAGGCTCAGAGCTGGAAAGAACAAGAGCGAGGGAAGAAAAGATGGCGAGAAATGGATCCACGAAGATATCGTAGGACACAAAGAAGATGACTATAATGGAGATAAGTGGGAGAAGAAACGAACTGACTCAAGATATGGACAGGGTATGAAATATCCGGACGAGTGACTCCTAAATATACCAGACTACCAACAAGATGTCGATAACGAGTAGGGTCCTCAAGAGGCTCACCATCGGTGGGACGAAGGTGAACCTTAAGTTCCATGGGAGTATCAACAGTGCGCTGGTCACTCAGGGAAGCCCGATCGAGAAGGTTGCGAATATACTTCTCTTGAGATAGGAAGAATCTCTCGGGAGTAGAGGAGAATTCAATACCAAGAAAGTACTGATTACGAGATTCTTCATAAGGAACTGAGTATTAAGGCGCTCCTTAACAAAGGCAATATGCTGAGGGTCATCACCAGTGATAAGCATATAATCAACGTAAAGGAGGAGGAGTGTCCGCCCACGAGTGGAAGTATGAATAAATAAGGCTGGGTCATGGTCGCTAGCGGTGAAGCCCGCAGCAGTAACAACAGAGGAAAAAAATGCTCAAACCAAGCCCGAGGGGCTTGCTTAAGACCATATAGGGAGCGACGAAGGTGAAGAACCATGCCATCGGGGATATAATATCCTGGGGGTGCTCTCATGTAAACCTCTTCTCTCAATTCACCGTTTAGAAAAACATTCTTTACATCAAGCTGAGAGATAGACCACTCTCGGATAGGGGCAACAGCAAGAAGGGTGCGAATGGTGGTCATGTGAGCAACAGGCACAAACGTCTCATCATAGTCACGCCCATACTCTTGTTAAAAACCACGAGCCACTAGACGAGCTTTATAGAGTTCAAGGGAACCATCAGAGCGGGTCTTCACTGTATAAATCCACTTACAAGTGATAGGACGAACATGAGATGGAACGGGAACCACCTCCAAGTACCAGTCCGCTCAAAGGCGGCAAGTTCTTCGACCATCGCGTGTTGCCACTCCTGGTGAAGGATAGCCTCACGATAAGAGGCCGGCTCAGCAAGAGTAGTGGTAGCGGTAGCATACCGTGTCGGAGGGAGAATGGACTGGTGATCTCAAAGAGTATACCGAGATGGATGCACCGAAGGAGATGGTATAATGGGAGAGGACGGCGCATCAAAAGGTGGTGACACAATGGGTGAAGATGACACATCAGAAGAAGGTGACACATCAAGGGAAGGTGGTACGGTAGAAGAAGATGGTGCAATAGGCGACGAAGGCACGATGGGTGAAGATGGAGTCTCAGAAACCTCAGCTCCCGATCGATGAGTGTAGTCTTGAGGAGAATGACTACAATCGTCTTTGTGGCTCCTGTTGCTGCAGAGCCTCTGTGCTGTTGGTTTTGAGATATAGTGCAAGAGGAAACGAAAGATGGTGAATCGGGAAAGATCAGAAAGGAGAGGGGCTCGACTAAGGAAACTGATGAGGAATCGATGGAATGACGGGGATAGAAGAGACGAGACTCATCAAAAGTCACATCTCTAGAAATACGAATTCGTCTTGCAACTGGATCCCAACAACGATATCCTTTATGTTCATTACTATAACCAAGAAAAACACACTCAATGGACTGAGCAGTCAATTTGGTGCGCTCATGAGGTGTCAGTAAGACAGAACACAAACAATCAAATAGACGAAGATGAGAATATTCAGGGAGTCGACCAAAAAGATGCTTCACTGGAATGTCCCCCTGAAGGGCGGAAGACGGTTGAATATTTATCAAGTAAGTGGCTGTCGAGACAGCTTCCGCCCAAAAATGAACGGTAACACTAGAGAAAAAATTTCCACTTTATGGAAAAATCAAATTTGGTTTCCAATTGTAGAGAGTCTTCAAATTGAATTTCCAAAATACACACTTTCATTTAGGCGCTGTCGCCAAGGGCGCCTAAGTTATAGAGCGCTCTTATCAACGGCGCCGAATACTTAAGTGTCAAATTCTTGATAAAACGAATGCTGACTCAGCTAAAAATCATAAATATATTAAGGCGCTGTTCTACACAGCGCCTAATAAGATTATTTTTTTTAATGTTATTTTTTTTTGAAAAATTTGATTAAACACTCATCTTCGATCACTATATTTGTGAGCTTAACCTTTGAATTTCATTTTTGAGTAAACATGAAAGTTATAGAACATTCAATTAGCTTTCTAACCATATAAAGAACATCTTAAACGGACACCGGATGACGCCTCTATGAGCTTCCGAATGTTAGCTCGGACCACCTCGGTTTCGGCTAATTTCGATCGATCATCCATCTTTGGTAACTATTTTTATCAGCTTAACCACCAAATTTCATCTTTAAGTGAACATAAAAGTTCTAGAACATTCAATTGGCTTTCTAACCATATAAAGAACATCTTAAACGGACACCGGATGACGCCTCTATGAGCTTCTGAATGTTAGCTCGGACCCCCTCGGTTTCGGCTAATTTCGATCGATCATCCATCTTTGGTCACTATTTTTATCAACTTAACCACCAAATTTCATCTTTAAGTGAACATGAAAGTTATAGAACATTCAATTAGCTTTCTAACCATATAAAGAACATCTTAAACGGACATCAGATGACGCCTCTATGAGCTTCCGAATGTTAGCTCAGAACCCCTTGGTTTCGCCAAATTTTGATAGATCGAAATTAGTCGAAACCGAGGGGGTCCAAGCTAACATTCGGAAGCTCATAGAGGCTCCATCCGGTATCCGTTTAAGATGTTCTTTATATGGTTAGAAAGCTAATTGAATGTTCTACAACTTTTATGTTTACTCAAAAATGAAATTCAAAGGTTAAGCTCACAAATATAGTGATCGAAGATGGGTGTTTAATCAAATTTTTCAAAAAAAATAAAATAACCTTATTAGGCGTTGTTCTACACATCGCCTTAATATATTAATGATTTTTGGCTAACTCAGCATTCGTTTTATCAAAAATTTGACACCTAAGCATTAGGCGCCGTTGATAAGAGCGCTCTATGTCTTAGGCGCTCTTGACGACGGCGCCTAAATGAAAGTGTGTATTTTGGAAATCCAATTTGAAGACTCTCTACAATTGGAAACCAAATTTGATTTGTCCATAAATTGGAAATTTTTTCAACACTAGAGGCAAGTAAAAGAGCACGAGATGTCTCCAAGAGGTGACGATGCTTGCGCTCAGCAATACCATTTTGCGCGTGAGCGTCTGGGCAGGAAAATTGAGAGAGTCCCCTGCGAAGCTAGAAACTGGCGAATGTGACAAGATAAATATTCTCAAGCTGAGTCAGCACGAAGAACGCGAATGGGAGAGTCAAACTGAGTACGGATCATGGTTGCAAAAATTTTATAAATAGATAAAACCTCACTTCGAAAGGACATAAAATATATCCACGTGTGGCGAGAGAAGTCATCTATAAATAAAATATAATAACGATGACCCCCTTTTAAAATAAAGGGAGCCGGACCCCAAACATCAGAATGAACAAGATCAAATGGACGCTGAGAAACTGACTCACTAGTAGGATAAGGAAGAGTAGTTTGTTTTCCAAGTTTGCAACCCAGACAATCTAAAGATGTATCACCAGAGACAGATCCTAACAGACCACGACGAACCAAAGAGGACAAACGAGAGTCGCAGATGTGACCCAAGCGGTGATGCCATTGAGCGAAAGATGCGGCCGAAGAGGCAATGGAGGCGGAAGCGAAAGAGCTGGCAGAGGCAGCGGAAGGAAGATGAAGCCAGTCAAGCTCCCAAAGACGTTGCGAATCACGGCGCCGAGGGCCAGTACCAACCAGATTCCCCGTGCGACGATCCTGAATGCAGTAAGAATCAGAGTCAAGAATGATACGACAACCATGGTCAGTGAGTTGACCAGCAGAAATGAGCTGCATGACCAATTGGGGAACAAAAGAAACGGAAGGGACACTAAAAGAAGAAGATGAGAGAGTGCCTCTTCCAACAACAGACAATGAAGTGCCATCAGCAGTCTGAACTGATAAAGGAGAAATTAAAGGGCTGACAGACTGAAGACAAGTGGAATCAGAAGTCATATGAAATGAAGCACCGGAGTCAAGGATCCAGGGAGATATACCTGATTGTGTATGTGGTGATCTCTCAAGGCCTGAAGAAAAAGCACCAGAACCAGCAGCTCCTGGCAGTCCAGAGACGGACATACGAAGAAACAACGTGAGAATCTCTTGAGTATCAGAAGTACCAGATTCGGAAGTAGTTAAGGATGTTGTGGAACCACTTCCAGAACTCTTCGGAGGGCGGCCACCCCGACATGCATCAGTATCTCTCTTCTTCTTGTGACAATAGTAGGCTGAATGTCCTGCCTTGTTACAATATGTGCAATGAGGTCGTTCACCCCCAAAAAGGGTTTCTGAGGTAGTGACATCAGATGAGGCGAGAGCAGGCGATGTGGAGGATGATGCACGAACAGCCAAAATAGAAGGAATAGGAAGCAAACCCGCATTACGAAGTCGAATTTCTTCAGTCCGGACAGCTGTAAGGACATCTAATATGGTCACACGAGGATGGCGAGCCAAAAGTTGAGCCCGGATCTGCTCAAACTCAACACGAAGACGTGTCAGAAAATCAAAATGCGACGAAACTGGCGGTGAGACTTGACATTCTGACAATTCAGACAGGTAGGACAAAGTGTCGGTTCCAAAGAATTAAGCTGTCGCCATACCGCGGACATATGGTCATAGAACTCATCTATAGTGGCATCTCCCTATTGGAGCGACTGCTCCCGATGAACAACACTCAAGAATAGGGAATCATCAGTGGGCGCATAGCGATCCTGGAGATGAGCCCACATCAACTGGGCGGATTCCAAGAAAACAATGTCTGAAGAGAGTGACACTTCCATACTAGCCACAATAATGGACGCGGCGCGGGCATCCTCATCCATCCATGCTCGGAAGGCAATATATTGAGTGTGGAAGGATTCCATGGCATCATCAAATTCAGCTGAAGCTTTCTGTTATCCTCGTCAGAGGCATTCACGGGTAGGGCTTGCATAGTAGGCAGGGTAGGACGTGGGGGACACGGAAGCTCGCCGGTAAGAAAACTCGGAAGGCGTTGGCCACGCAAGTGGAGATGCATGTGATGTATCCATTCGAAAAAATTTGTGCCATTGAAGATCACTGGGCAGTGAGGAATAGAAACGGTACCTGTAGAAACAAGAGAAGACATAATGGGTTAGATTTTTTTGACTGTTGACTGTGCTGACGAGGCACTGACTGGAAGCTGACCATGCGCTGACTGGATGCTGACTAGGCAGGACAGTTGACCTGTTTGTCTTTTTTTTGAAAATCAACCAACGAATCCCAGCGACGGTTGAGAATGAAAATAAACCAGCAGCTTCAAACGGAGTCTCCAAATCTTGCACGACAATTGAGAGGGAGATGAAAACGATTGCAACAGCGACACGCTATCACCAAACAGATCTCAGTATCGGAGATGGGTGGATCTCGGCGGCACTGAGCAGATCTCAGTAGCGGTGGTGGATGGCAGCGTCAGTAAATAGATCTGAAACACAGTGACGGACACGGACAGATCTGATGCAATTGGCGACTGACAGAGTAAATCTGAGCGCGGGCGACGAATGGATTGACGGCAGGCAGTTTAGATTCAAAGAGAGCAGTGGTGGGACGGCGGCAGTATGGAGTGCGGCGGTGCGGCAACGATAGCTACTCTGATCGGCGACAGGCAGAAACGTAATTGGCAGATCGGCGACGGCGGTCAAATCAACAGCGGCGGCGAATCTGATTGATTACGGCGACATACTGATATTTTGATAGAGAAAAAAAATTAAAAAGAGGTTTCAAACCAAAGCGTCTGATACCATGTTATGAATATGAATTGTGTATTGATATGGGACGAATACGTAAATATATACAATACAGGATAGATGTGTATGGTAAGCACAATAATGAGAGAATAAACAGAATATATACAATGAATATATGATGATAATCGTATATTCTCTAACATTAGGCTTCAACAATTACATGCTATGACTGAATCATCTGCTACGGCGAAAGAGCAACAAAAAATTATGTCATCAACAAAGCAAATAAAGAACGATGTTGATTCTCCAGTTCAAAAGCCTCCCGAACAGGTTTTGCTTCCAAATCCATCTTCAACGCCTGAAGAACAGAAAGATCCCATTGATTGTTCTACAGAGAAAACAACAGGGGGTCTAAATGCTGCTCCCAGCAATACTCAGCATTCCCATCCCGAGATGATAAATTTGGATCCTGAAACTGAAGTTGAGAATAACTCCCATGATGTTAAAGGCGCAACTGATGATATGGCTGTGGACGAACAACCGGAGAAGCCAACAGATATTGCCACAACCGAAACATGTCTCACAGCCGAAAAGACTGATGACATGCCTGTATGTGGCATCGATGCCATATTTACACAGAATGTGACCGAAGATATAAGGAATGAAGCTTCACCGACTGCTGGGACAGAGCATGGTCCTAAATATGGGGATGTTGACACAGCAGATGATAGTTGAAACAAACAGTACCACTGATCACTACATCATTTTAAACTTTATACGACATGCCCATTTTAGTCGCTTAAGATCCAAAATATGTCGCATAAGTCTTATACGACAGGTATTGTGTCGTAAATGCTGCGTCGCGTAACCTATGTGGCATAAGTCTTATATGACAGTCTCAGAGAGACACTGTCGTATAAGAGGTAACTTAAGAGACAGTATTCCAAACTGTCCCATGAGTAAATTTACAGTCGCATAAGATTTTTTTTAAATGATAATACATTAATAATTATACATTTATTTTTTTTATTTTTTCACAAATAATTATTCATTTATTTGTATAGCAGTAGACGAGTTGAGATCCTGTGAGAACTGCATATTAGATGAGAAATAAGAAAAATTAATAACCATTAGATTAGAAAAATGAATGGCTAAGATTAGTACTAATATAATTAAAATTCGTATTTAATTAATATCCAAATACGGTTAAGGGGAAAATTAGGAAAATAAATTTAGGTCAAAATCGCATCCGATATTATCTCGCCTATAATCACTAAAATTGCAAATGCGTTCAGACGCAATTTCGTCTTCGAAGCTGCGAGCGACGCGACTGAATGCGTGCGACGACGACTGCAGCAGATCCATTCGGCGACTGAAGATACGACGACCAGTGTTGATTCGGCGACTGCAGCAGATCGATTCGGCGACTGCAGATCGATTAGACGACTGCATCAGATCGATTCGGTGACTGAAGAGACGACGACTGCAGCAGATCGATTCGGAAACTGTAAATTCAAAGACGACGACCAGTTTTGAAACCATAAAATTCAACGGAGGGAATTGACGGTAAAATTCGACCATAAAATTCTTCGATTTCTGTTGCTTTAGGTTATTTGTTTGATTTATTGTGAATTTTATGGTCTGTTATGTTCTTCGATTCGCTGTTTTAGTGCGTAGATTGACAATTCGATTTAAATTCGTAGCTTCCTATGCAAAATGCGTACTAGTGATTCCTTTTTTAATTAGCCATGTATCTAAATGCGTACGAGTGTTTTCATTGTTGATAACTATTCAAATGCGTAAGAGTGTGTCCTAGTTAATTGTCTTAGCGTTTAAAAACACGAAGCTTCCAATTCAAAATGCGTAGAGTTGATTTAGGGTATATATGTGATTAATTAGTTAAACTGCGTATCATCTTTGCAGATCTGAGTATATGCTGCAGAGATCCATCAGCAATGGAGTAAAAGATTAGTAAGTAAAAGTGTGAATCTCAGAAAGCCTGATGAACACTTTGCAAAATTTATTCCTTAATTTGATATCAGCCATTCACGATTTCATTCACTAACTGTAAACTGCGTAACATTTCATATATAACTGCGTAGCTGCGTAGCTTTTCATTTCATACATAACTGCATAACCGCACAGCTTTTCATTAACTGTGGACTGCGTAGCATTTCATATATAACTGCGTAATTGCGTAGCTTTTCATTGATACATAATTGCGTAACTGCGTAGCTTTTCATTAACTGCGAGCTTTTCATAAACTGTGGACTGCGTAGCTTTTCATAAACTGTGGACTGCGTAGCATTTCATATATAACTTCGTAGCTGCGTAGCTTTTCATTTCATACATAACTGCGTAGCTTTTCATTTCATACATAACTGCGTAACTACGTAGCTTTTCAATGACTGTAAATCTTGAGATAATGGCATGCCGTTTTCATTGTTATGGTGAATGGTTTGTACCAGACATTTAAAGCACACTTGTACTATTTCATGAAGTTAATTTAGACATTTAAAAGTGTAGTTATAACACACTGCACCTGCACATTATTCTGAATCAGCGCATTATTTATGGAGCTGGTGTATTTGTTTTTAGGATTTATTTATTACCGTCACTTGTTGATTATCTCATACTTATTGGTTACTTTGATGGACAAAATTTTCTGCAGGTGCAGTTTTTAGGTTCTTCGCTCAAGGCATTGTCACCGAAAGAGGTGCACTATGGAGCATATGCTACATCTGATCAAGTAACATGCAGTTCACCTTCTAGCTTGTTGTTTCTGGCTGAAGGAATATGGAAATGCCACCAATGTACTTGGACGTACAAATCTCAAGTCATGTGGGTGATCATATCCAGAGTCCTAAGCACTCTCACTTGCTGACCAATGTAAAAATAAGTAAATCACGACATCACTAGTAATTATAAAGGTCAGTCAATTTTTTTTAAAGTCGCATTCCTAATAAGTATGAGGCTCTATACCACTCTCATTAGGAGGACACAACTAGTGGTCTTACGTTTCTACACTTTTATTTTTCTGTTAGCCTCATTAGCCCCTCACATACTAATTTATTTGCTTCAGTGTACGACGGTGTTCTGTCTTTAGTGACTTGCTCATCTTGCTTTCCTTATTTCCCTGTTATGTGGCTTCCTTATCTACTCTGTAAGATTTACTTATATAATATTGAAGCGTGATATGCGTACTAGGAATTACTGATCATAATGGTACATGCATTTCAGATATAATTACGCATCAATATTTCGGAGTGTCCCCATACTAAGCATCTCATCATGATGTCTATAGGTACATGATTCTCTAATGGGAACTCTGGAGCACAATTCAGAGGTACTAAAGTATACGTTTCCGAATATGGTTCAATGATTCAAAGCTAAAATGTAACTGAAGAAAGTGTGACAACTACTCGCACTATTACAAGAACTCAACACAAGACAACTTATGATGCTGAAACTGAACCTTTTTATTACTCTCCAAGCCCTGGAGAAATCTCAGTGCAGTAGTCCCTCTGCATAGTGTAGATTTATAAGTCTCATTGTTGTAGTCCCTTCTCCAGATAAAAAAAGGATGATGTTGCAGATTTTATGTTACGCATTTTGTTTCAATTACTATGCATTTTGTTTCAATTACAACGCATTTTCGTGATGGAAACATCATAACAGGTATTATTTGTCATTATAAATTGCGTAAAATTTAATGAAAAATGCGTAAGATTCAATGAAAAATGCGTAAGATTTAACTTAAAATGCGTAAGATTTAAAGTAAAATGCGTAAGATGCCTGGTAAAATGTGTATGATTCCCATAAATGTGTATGATACCCATGAAATGCGTAGCCTTAAACTTAAACGAAACGGTAGAGGGTTTGCATTGGACATAAAGTGATCACACTTGCAACCATAAGATTAATACATATTGGACATAAAGTGATACAAATGCAAGTGATCACACTTGCAACCCGTCAATTTTATTACAAAGTGTTACCCTCAAGCCACAAAAAATAAGAAAATCATGAGAGGAAGCATTCTGCGTCTCAGATATGTTGATCAGCAGCAGATTAGCCATACACCAAACTTGCCCTTCAAACAATTTCTCACAAGTGATATCACTTTGTACAGCAACTCGGCTTCCTTGTTGCCAGCTTTGTACACCCATGTTAGACTGAATGTGTAACCTGCGTAGAAGCAGAAAACTATAAAGCAAAAACCTATAATAAAAAGGAACAATCAAAAAACTAAAAGCGAAGCAGTCTCAATACTATCATCCTTTGTACTGACTGCCATGAAGAAGACCATTTCAGTCACTGAGAAAAGATGTGTGATTTGCATTCTTGCAAACCTCATAGGGTGTCTTGCTCTAACACTCTGCATCCAATAACTCAGTTGATGTAGGAAAAAGAACTTGTGAAATTTACCAGTCTAGTTTTCGTCGTATGATGTATATCTATCACATGCTTCACCATTATTAACTTCATTATCACCAATGCAACAAGGATTCTGGAGGGTGGTCTTTCTCCACCAAAAGACAGCATCTTAAATCTCTCAAAACCATCAGCCACTGCTCTGGTCAGACCAATAAGAAGACGCTTACAATTTTTACCTCTTATAAAACAATGTAACTTTCAAAGAGAGCGATAACCTGGCTTAAAATATGTAATCTTCTGCATAAAACCGCTAACATTTATTAGCTTCGTCGCTCTAAGAGCATCCACACCAAGGGGAGCAATAAGCAATAATAGAGAGGTTTTATTGCTTATTGCTCTCATGTAGCAAGTGAGCAAAAAAAAGAGCAAAGAGCAATGCTTGATAGGTGAGCAATAATGGAGACGGTGTGGGATAGGAAAGCAATAAGTGGGGCCCACGTATATTTATGAAGAAAAATAAAAGGAAATTACATTTTGTTAGTTTTGAAAGAACTAAAAATCGGAAATGTCATAAAATGAACGTTAGATGGATAAAACAAAAAAATAAAAAAATAATCAGAAAAATTAGACAAACCAAAAAAATGAAATAATAGAAGTGATAATTTCGGATAATTGGATGGTTATGAGTATAGCTTTTTGCTCTTTGCTCTCTTGTTGCGTTAAAATATATAGAGCAAAGAGTCATTTTTGCTCATTGCTTTTAGCTCTGCTTTGCTACATGACCTTTATGAGAAAATGCTATTTTTGCTTATTGCTCATTGCTCATTGCTCCCTTACTACGGATGCCCTAATGGACAGATTGATGAACAAGAATTCAGAACACAACAAAAATCATGAACAACTACAAAAATATCAACCACTAGACAGGTTGTCAAACCATCTTAAACATCAACGAAAATTCAAAGTGAAAATTCGAATTGATGCTGCTGTAGTTCAACAAAATAGATAAAAAAGACGAAATTGATTCCTGTCTAACCTTAGACGATGGCTGCAACAAACGAAGCCGACGGACGAACGAAGGGCGACGGAAACGGACGAACAAAGGGCGACAAACGAAGGCGACGGCTGTCAATAAGGTATCGAAGCCGACGGACGAACGAAGGGCGACGGAGACGGACTAACGAATGCGACGGCTGGCAATAAGGTCTTGCAATACCGCATCGAACGACTTTCCAAAAAAAATGAAACGAGGATAGAGAAACCGTCCGGACGTGTGCGACAAAATAGGATAAATTATAATTAGAATAAAACAAATGACAAATACCCTTATTCTCGTATTTATTAAGCAAATTAATGAAAATATATTGATAAAATCTGGACCGTTAGATGATAAATCGGACGGTTAATAAAATTTCTTATTTCTCACCAAAGATATCATTTCTCATATGATCCTAACTCAGCAGTAGACATACGCTTTCAATGAAATAGTATCACAAATAAAAAATATGAAATTTTCATTCGAAAAGAGATCACTATTCACAAAATGTTTCAATAATGTCATTCAATATGACATAGTACATATATGAACACCATCTATTTACATTGAAGCACAAATTCACAAGTGACACCACTAGCCTTGTAAGAATAATCCTCTTCAGTATCGATCCCACCATTGTTTATAATGAAGTCCAATGCATAAGTCCATCAATCCTCCATCCAGCTCCTGCTCCGACAAGGTGATCATTTCACCGGTAACGATCTGTTTCATTCCCTCTACTGCACCAATGGTCGAGAAAGCCCAACAACTCCCTTCATCCAGATCAAGATACACCAACATCAGTAAACCAAATTCGTCAAATTGGCATCAACATCAGCTAAAAACAAACATACTAACAATTAAAAACCAAAATGAGATCGCTGAACCCAAAATCATACTCTAAATAAGAAGAAATCATACCATCATTCGAGAGATTTAGTCGCGGTTGATAGATAGATGTGGCTGCGTTGGTGGTGCCAGCGAGGGATGTTTTGGCAGCGGAGTCTTCACTTTCTCTTTCGGACGCCATGGATGACGGAGGAAGAGCAGATCTGGCTGTCTATCGGACGCCGTGGATGACGGAGGAAGAGCAGATCTGGCGGTGTTTCGGACGCCATGGATACTTCACTTTCTCTTTCTGCAGCCAGTCTTTCGGACGCCATGGATGACGAAAGTAAAAACTGAGAAGAGAATGGCTGGAGAGGAGGAGACTTGGAGATGGAAGTGAGGAGAGGAAATGAAGGCCGGAGTAAATGTCCCTCGTTGCCTTTATTATTCAAAAAGTACGATGCCAAAATTTTCAAACATGTCTTCTTAAGGGACATCATTCGATGTGCCGCTTTAGCGTATGTCTCGTAAGTACACCTACACGACAGAGTTTGATGTGTGGTATTAGATGGTGTCGGGTAAGTAGTCATATGCGACACTCGTTGCTATGTCGTTTTACGGTTGTCGCGTAGGATGTTCTTAAACGACATAGCAAACATTGTCGGGTATGTGGGCTTATGCGACTACAGCATATACGACATACACAATGTTAGTCGTATATGGTGTAAAATGGCGTAGTGGATGATGGGAAGGCTGACACTGGCCAGGCTAAAGATGATCCGATTAGCAGCACTGACGCATACAGCCTTCCAGAAATGACATCCAGCGTAGACAACATTACGTTGGAACAGGAAGTTCCTGAAACAGGTAGCGCAACCGAGGGGAAGCCTGATGTTGCCACTGGCAAAGGCATTGTTACATTGACAAGCACACTGGATGATGCTGACCACCCTGTTAAATAACCTGGTCCTAGTAATTAATCAACAGCAAATGTCAATGTGGAGAGCTGCTTTGAGAAAGATGCCCCAACGGAGGAAGGAATCAAATAGTTTTTTTGTCACTTAACTAGTTCGCAGATAAATTTACACGATGCTTGCCTTGCGCTGAAGTTATGAAGTGTCTGTTTGTATCATATACAAAATGTGGCCTAACACTGCTACCCTAAGTAAGTGAGTGAGGAAGCAACAAGCAAGGTGTGTTGAAGTATTCCATTAAGATACCGAGCAGGCTTTAAGGTAATTGGTAAGACTTTTGTCCCAGTTGGTTAAGGACAAGTCCCTTACTTCAACATTAAACTTTGGTACATGCCTTGTTATATCTTCATCCACTTCTACTCACTATTTCAGCTATTCAGGAAAGTCTTTACCTTATCAATTTCCTCATCTTCCTCATGCAAAGGTCAGCGAGTCATATGCATACTTTTTTTTTTTTGGTTTGATTCACTTTTTTGAACTCAACAGTAAATAGATAATATCAGTGAGTCATGCAAAGGTCTGAGCTGTTTCTCTCAGTCGGTTTTCGATCTGAGTTTTTTTAAATGTTAGTTTTTAGTTTCAGGAGCTTGTCTCCTGCTTTGTATCAAAGGGCACGACGGTTCGTAACCCGTTGTTGTAGTGTCGGCCACCGCGGTCGGTACGACCAGAACTGTATGTTTGGTCGTTCCCTTTCTATGAGTAGTGCCCCTTCGGGAGCAGCTGACTCGTCTTTGTAGCCTTTGTGGCGTAATCAAAAAAAAGAAATGATAATAATTGATCAATTAAAAATATCTCCTCTTAACAATATTGATGCCTCTATCAAAAAAAAGGGGGGAAAAGTACAATTTGGTGTCTCGAACTACCACCCATTTCCAATATGGTGTCCGAACTATAAAATTTTCCAAAGAAGGGGCGAACTAACAAACAAATTTCCAAACAAGGTATTCCGTTCAACGGTGTTAACAATCTAACTAACACCGTTAGTGTTCACTTATTTTGTACTTCCAATCAAACCGAACCAAGAATTGAGATCAAAAATCAAACCAAACAATTCTAATTAAAACAAATCTTATATATAAACAAATCTAATCTAAATTAACCAAACACCTGTTTTCTTTTTATTTAACATTTAACTTTTTCGTTAAAAAAATGCATCTTCCCCTCCGTCCACACTCAGCGAAACCCTAAGTGTTCCGGACTCGGCCAAGAATTCACATTCATATTCAAGTTTCTTCAAGCCGCAATCGATCAATCAATCCGTTCAGAATCGCTTTCGCGTTGTTCGTAATCGCTTCAATCATCGGATCCTCAATAACGGAGTCGTCTCCGCCTCTAAAGCAGCGCCCTCATCACCACCGATGAATACGCCGAGGATTTTGGTTTGATCAATAAACTCCTTTCCAATGGTGTACTGACCACTGGCGAATTTGTTAGCTACATCTTCCTTTTCATTGTTAAGCTGCTCAGGATGAAAGAGCTGGCGGTATGTGCCTGTCGTCACCTCATCAATGACAGTGGGCTCAAGATCTACAAAAATTGCACATGCTTCCCAGCACCAATCAAACTGAAGAAGGTGTTGAACGCATCATCTCCTCCCCTAGCAGTGTTGTCACCAGGCATCTGGCCATCGGGCTGAATCCCTTGTTTGAGACAGTAAAGCTCCCTGCACGAATTGTCGACTTGGATACCAGCCTGTCCGATGGGGATCGAGTTGCACTTCCTCATTTTCGCAGCGACATCGACAAAAGCAAGATTTGAAAACGACTTGAATCCAAATCGGAGATGGGAGGCGTTGCCGGCGGTCACTACGGTCACTGAGATTTGTATATACATTTTAATTAACAAAAAAGGTAATGTTAAATGACAGAAAACACGTTTTTGGTTAATTTGGATTTGTTTATATATAAGTTTTTTTTAAAATTAGAATTGTTTGGTTTGATTTTTGATCTCAATTCTTGGTTCGGTTTAATTGGAAGTACAGGATAAGTGAACACTAACTGCGTTAGTTAGATTGTTAACACCGTTGGACGGAATACCTTGTTTGGAAATTTGTTTATTAGTTCGCCCCTACTTTGAAAAATTTTATAGTTCGGACACCATGTTGGAAATGGGCGATAGTTCGAGACACCAAACTGTACTTTTCCCAAAAAAAAAAAACAATATTGATGCCCACCTATACAAGTACTTTTTGTTTTTTGGATTGATTGATATACTACTTATTTAATGCTTCAGTACTTGGGATTAAGTTTGGAAAATATATACTCTCTAACGCTTAACCCAACTATATGTTTCCATTATGATAAATTATAATGCCGACTTTTGAATACTATATCGCATCGAAATTTATAATGAAGGCAAGAAGACAATTATATGTTTGGTAGAAGGATTGAAACTGAAGTTTCACTGCAATTCATATATTTCTGTTAGTCAATAATATGGTTCATATTTTAAGAACATCAATTGCTTAAATTAAGCACACAAAAATTCCCCGAAACTTCCCCCATACAGAAGACTAGAGTGTCAAATACGTTGAAACAAAAATGTTGTTATAAGAAACAAACTAAATATATATATTGTGTGTGGAATTTCCAATAGTTTTGTAATGTGAGAAAATGACCTTCTTATAGATTAAAGATGGAACCCTAAAATGTCCCCAACACAAAAGTTAGGTATCCATCACAACATCTCCATATGACCTTCTTTTTTTTTTATGGGCTCCATATGACCTTCTTTTATAGATTAAATACGAGACAAAGACGGCACCCTAAAATGTCCCCAACACAAAAAGTTTGGTATCCATCATAACATCTACATATGTTTATCACACAAAAAAAACATCTCCATATGAATTCCCATAATTCAATATTGGGAATACCTTTCAAAGAATAATAATATTGGGAATAGGATAAGAATCAAATATCCCCATTTTCTTCAATTTTAATTATAAATAGAGAAAATAACAAAGAAGGTTATAACTATCACCAATTGATAAATCACGATCTGAATTATAATAATTATTCACTCTAACTTGTTTTAATAAATACTCTAGCTTGTTTTAAAGCTAAAATTTTAATATTTCATTTTGATTTTTTTGTGATTATTAACCACTCCATTCATTTTATTTTAAAAAGAAACAAATTACAATTAATCCATCCTTCCATAAATGCATATCATTTAAAGCAAATACACATATGATGAAAAGAACAACACATTGATTTTTCTTAAATTTACTCATTTTGTTTAAATACTGATAGTACAAAATTCAAAAAATCCACGTGTCAACAGCAGAGTGATACGAAACCTTAAAAATATCCAAAGCCACGGCGTGCGTATATATAAAGAGCACAAGCAAAGGCACAACAAGTCCAGATTGATTATTGAGAAAATAAAAAATAAAAAATATCCAAAGCCACGGCGTGCGTATATATAAAGGGCACAAGCAAAGGCACAACAAGTCCAAGCCGGCTTGATTGATTGAGAAGAGTTAACCACCAGGAGAAGACGAAGCTTCAAAAATGGCGGAGTTCACGGTCAATCGACGTCCATCCTAATTCAATCCGACTCTTCCCGCAGTTACAGGTGAGGTGAGTAATGATTCGTGAATCCAAGAGTTTTTGCGGCTTTGTTTTCACTGGATTCGGTTTGGTTTTCTGATCAGGATAATTCGTTTTTTTTATTTATTTAAGCATATCAGCATATGAGATCGATTTCAATTGCGTGATCTCGATCATACTGGTGTGTGTATAGGTAGTGACGAGTGACGAGGTGATAATCGTGTGAATCTTAGTTTGGATTTTAGGTTATAAGCATCCTGTTCGCTCTTTTTTTGCTGAGTTAGTTTTATGGATGATGTGAGTTATTAAGTTGAAATGATAATGATGAGGTGTTTTTGAGCATAGTCGACTGAACGCGCACATAAGGAACTCTTTAAAAAGCCGAGTTTTTCTTAAAAATGACCCGTTTTGGGTTTCAAATATTAGAAATGACGCACGCTAGTTTGCTCTTTCAAAAATGACCCATTTTCCCAGGATCCGGTTTTCTGTGTTTTTCATAACACCGGATGTTTTTTATTCTTGTATTCTATTTCATCTGCTATAGATAGCTTTTGATTCTTTTCGGTAAAATGTGTTTATGTTTATTAATTAGAGCACATACATTCAGTCGGCAAGTTCCATTGCCAAATTGATGCTGGCTTTGCCCATTCTGGTTTAACATCATTCTGTTTTGTCTTTGTGGTCAGATCCAACAGGTCATAGTTAATTTTTCCAGGATTTGTCTGAATGGGAGCTTTTCTTAGTTTGGCTGGCAGCAATAGTGGTGCTGATGCTAACAAGTCTGATATGGCGCTGGCGCCTCCGGATGAATTCTGCAAAAGACGGAGGATCATGGCTGAGGATTGTTGTTCACGACTGATACCCAAACTTCCTGATGAGTTGTCTGCACAGATACTTGCTAGACTTCCTAGGATCCAATACCTAAATGCAGGGTTAGTATCGAGGAAATGGAAAGCCATGCTTACGAGCCCTGAACTGTTTAATTTGAGGAGGGAACTTGGTACATCCGAAGAGTGGCTGTACTTGCTAATTAAGTGTGAAGACGAGACACTTGCTTGGCATGCTTTGGATCCTTTATTGGAGCGATGGCAGCGGTTGCCACCAATGCCTAGCATTGACATCACTGAAGAGCCTGATAAGCCTAGTCATGGACTATTGTGGAATTTGTTTTGGCCGAGCGCAAAGATTGCAGGTGTAGTTAAGGGATGGCTAGGGAGGAAGGATGCAGCTGAAAATCATGTACCGTATTGCGGTTGTGCCGTTGGAATGGTTGAGGGATGCTTGTATGTTGTAGGTGGATTCTCTAAGGATTCAACTTTGAAAAATGTTAGGAAATTCGATCCAGTTTTAAATGTGTGGAGTGAAGAGGCACCCATGTCTGCTGGCAGGGCCTATTGTAAAACTGCCATTGTGAACAACAAACTTTTTGTAGTTGGAGGTGTCAGCAGGGGCCAAGGCGGGCTCACTCCGATTGAATCGGCTGAGGCTTTCGATCCTAGAACCGGTACATGGTCAGAAATACCAGGGATGCCATTTTCTCGAGCTCAAGTGTTCCCTACCCCCTTCTATGCTGATACATTAAAGCCTATCGCCACAGGGATGACTCAGTATAGAGGGAAGTTATTAGTTCCCCAGAGTTTATATTCATGGCCATTTTTTGTTGATGTTGGTGGCGAAGTTTATGATCCTGAAACAAATTCTTGGCTAGAAATGCCATCCGGAATGGGAGAGGGCTGGCCTGCCAAGCAAGCCGGCACTAAAATTAGTGTTGTACTGGAGAATGAGTTATATGCGTTTGAGCCCTCAAGTTCATTAGACAATGGCAAAATCAAGGTGTACGATCATGAAGAAGATGCTTGGAAAGTGGTTATAGGTAAAGTCCCGGTTTTTGAGTCTGCGAATTCAGAGTCTCCATACTTGCTTGCTGCTTTTCATGGAAAGCTTCAATTCATCAGTAGAAACTATGATCATGAAATTCAAGTCATTCAGGCAGATGTGGGTCATAAGTCATTAGATTCGCTTTTGCCATCACCATCATTTCCAGTGTTGTTGAATTCTGTGGACAAAAATATGAACCCAGACACGGAATATGATACCGTTATCTGGAAGAAAATTGCTTCCAGACAATTTGGTTCAGCTGAACTGGTCAGTTGCCAAGTGCTGAACATATAAATGTAACTTGAGTTATTCTTTAGACATGTATATGTTCGAATGAGTTTGTGACTGATAAAATGTTAAAGTGTCCAGTCCAGTTACAAATGTGTCCTGAAAGTGGAAAGTTGTCTAAGAAATTTAATACTTTCATGAACATCATTAAACTGTTATCCAAGGAACATATC
The DNA here is from genome assembly GCA_033675215.1 of Rhodiola kirilowii. Taxonomy (NCBI): domain Eukaryota; kingdom Viridiplantae; phylum Streptophyta; class Magnoliopsida; order Saxifragales; family Crassulaceae; genus Rhodiola; species Rhodiola kirilowii. The sequence continues at coordinate 1,490,397 of CM066201.1, forward strand.
TTCTTTTTTGCACAATTGGGGCCTTATGGTTCAATCTTCAACACTTTTTCAGTGTGCCGTGGACTTCACTGATCATCATGGGGGCGTCAAATAACACTGGGAGAGAAGAATACATCCTGTTTCATTGCAGAACTCATAATGTGTAGCAACGGGCCAGTAAACAAGACCCCTCTCATATACAAATTAGGCAAAAGTTGACAAACTGGTAGAGATCATTATGTTCCAACTAACCCACCACGCAATTTGTTCTGAGCATCCTTTCTAAAAAGTACAGTCATGCATGCCTCAGCATTAATTTACAAATATTTGAGTAACAGAAATCCCGGGAAATGGATGAACATCCATCCCTTTAGTAGCAAGGCATATTTAAGGCAAAAAAATTGTATAATCAAATATATGTGGCAGACGGGTACACAGCCAACTTAGAAGATTGCTTAGGTCATTTGTGGTTTGGCGGCACCCTTCGGAGTCTTGGGCAGTGCAATACGGTTCGTACATTGCATGTGTCGGATATCCATAAAAGTGAATATGGTAGGGCGGGCTCACTCACATCATACTTAAATGTCGAATCCTGGCATAGCAAACTGTGAAGCAAATGCCTCGACCCGGTTTCTTAGATCAGCTATATCTTTACAGTTATGAAGGCCCTTTAAATCTTTCTGCTGTTTTCCTTGCTCCCTCTGCACAACTACAGCTATTTGAGCTGCTCTCAGCAGAAAGTCAGCAATAGTCTCAAAGTCAGACTCCAAACACCCTCTCGTCGTCATGGCAGGAGTACCTTAAAACAAACATAATAGATCAGGAACATATTGGTGTCATATTTAAAACTTTCAAGAATCTGATTTTTAGTCAACTTCAAAACATTCCGAAAACACTAGAATTGAAACTTATGTTCGCCTTGTCCTCAGACCAAGTAACAGGTATAAATTTGGAGTGAATTCATGAGAAGCAATGCAAATGTAAGCACAAACAAATCCATCTCCTTACCAATCCTCACACCTCCGGGAGAAATAGAACCATTATCACCATACACAGCACATTTGTTTAGGGTAATGTGGCACATCTCACAAACCTTCTCATAACACCTGCCTTCATGAAATAAAACAAAAGGTTCAGATACACAGAAAAACCATATTTCAGGTCGCAATCACATCTATACTACATAAAACTTTTACAGTGGAACAAATCTACAATATCAGCATTGACCATTTAATTGTCCTACAAAAATGATTTTGATGCTACTGACAACTGATGAGAGGACTATCCGATTACAGCTAATTAGCAGACCAAAGTAAACAGTTCATTCAGATATGTACCTGTTACACCAAGGGCAGACAGATCCCACAGTACCATATGATTATCTGTTCCGCCAGTCACCAGTCTGCATTTTCTCCTAATCAATGCAGATGCTAATGCCTGGGCGTTTTTCTTCACCTGCTGTATATGCATTTTGTAACTGGGAGAAGCAACTTGCTTGAAGGCTATGGCTAGTGCAGCAATGTGATTGTTGTGGGGACCTCCTTGCAAAGATGGAAAAACAGCAAAGTTTATCTTTTCTTCGTAGTCATAAAAGTCACTGTCGCTCCCATTACTGAAAGATGTCTTGGGTTTCCTTGCTTTGGGGCCCCTCCTATAGAAAATAATTCCACCCCGAGGGCCTCGGAGGCCTTTGTGCGTAGTTGATGTAACGACATCACAGTAATCAAATGGACTGATGCACTCCTGTAACATTAACAGTGAAAGAAATTTAATATTATCAAATTAAGAGACTGAAAGATAAAACAGCACGATAATAGTTTGTTAAGTACACGTGGCCAGCAATCACACTGAAGGAAATTCTGTGGGAAACCCCAGCATATGAAGACAAAAAAAAGGTCAATCCCAAAGTTCATTGCAAATAAAAGGACGTGATTGTCGGTGCCTTCATTAGTAAATAAAGGAAGAACTAGTCCGGAACTTCTTTTTAGATTAATATTTAATACTGAATCAAATTATCCGGAAAGCTGTAAAAGTCAACCTATAGTATATATGCGGAAAGCAGAAAAACCCTGACATATATAAGCCATTTAAGAAATATAGTTTTTATTGCAACAACACATGGTTTATGATGCTAGGACTGAATAGTGCACGTAGACTAAAATGAAACCACAACATTTTAAATAACAACTAGCTGAGAAAGTAGTCAAACCTTAGCAGCAACGAGGCCACTAATGTGCGCCATATCACATAAAAGCACAGCACCGCACTTATCTGCAATTTGCCTAAACCTTGCAAAATCCCACTCTCTTGGATAGGAACTCCCACCACAAATAAGTAGCTTAGGGCGGAAATCAAGTGCCTTTTCCTCCAACTTATCATAATCCACATACCCCGTTTGTGGATTCACTTTGTAAGGTAAGCTCTCAAAGAAAATAGATGCTCCAGACACCTTCTTCCCAGTAGGAGTGTAGTATCCGTGGCTCAAATGCCCACCAGAAGGCGAATCCAACCCCATTATTCTATCCCCTGGTTGCAGCAAAGCAGTGTACACAGCAAAATTCGCGGAAGTGCAAGAGTACGGCTGCACATTCACTCCCCAATTCTCTGGCTCTAGATAAAATGCTGCCAATGCACGCTTACAGCAAAGTAACTCAATTTGATCAATGTATTGATTCCCTGTGTAGTAACGTGACCCTGGCATCCCTTCTGAGTACTTATTAGTTAAATGACTTCCTAAAGCTTCCATCACTGCCCTGCAAACAAAATTCTCCGAAGCAATCAATTCAATCCCCCTACACTGCCTCCTCTTCTCTTTCTCCATAATCTCATATACATCAGGATCCGCTATATGAATCGGTAAGTTACCCCAAGCATGAACAGCCGCGCGTCTCGCCTCCAATCCACCCTCAATCGCAGCCCTCTTTGACCGATTCGACGAAGAAGAAGACGACGACGAGCTCTCTCTTGGCCTCTTCTTTATACGCATCGAGTGCCCAAAGAAGCTGAATCCCTCATCCTCGTCCTCGTCCACATTCTCATCCACATCCTTGATCTCCTCCACCTCCTCATCCTCTTGGCACTTCCTGTCAAGCAAATCCATCTCAGCCGGCGAGTCGGAACGCGATCCTGTTCGGAAGCTCGAACTGGCTTGTAACGACGTCGAATCGTCAACCGCCGTCGATCTAATCGGCAACGAGACGTGAGAATTGAACCCCATAGGTACAGCAGGCCGCGCGTGCGGTAGATCCATCAATCAATCCCCAATTCAAACCCTAAAATCGAACCCTAAATTTCCGAAAAGTCAACAACTGCCGCAACAAAGATCACCACTACACTTCACAAAACCAGCCGATGACGACGATGATGATGAAATTGAGAAACGAGCAATTGCATCCATAAAAATCATAAACGCCGAAAAATGCAGAGAGAGAATCAATGGTTGCAAAAGACAGATTACCTGTAGATAAGCGAATGAGAACAAGGACCATTTGGTAATTTGTGATTACACACAAGACACAATGTATCTGGTCGTGGAATTACGCGAGATTCATTTTGGTGCACTTGACACGTGGCGTGATTTTTTGGCAACTGCTGCATTCATGTGGCCAGTAATATGGACAGATTCATTCTTCGTTAAATATCAATGCTTAATGGACCATGCGTAGGTCCACAAATAGTTAATAGCTCTGATTATAAGACGCAAGTAACTGGGCTGCGTAAGTTAGGGCTCTCGCGGGCTGAAACGGCCCGCTACGATTGAACCAATCGAATTGTAATTCAACTCGTTTGGGCCGCAATAATTGAACCAGTCGAATTGTGACTCGTTGTTGTTGACGTCAACTGAATCGATCTACTGTGAAAAATCCTCTCTCCTGATTTCGATCGGATGGAGAGCGCGGACGCCATGGAAGCATCTACGGCGCCTCTCTCCTTGCAAGATTTCTTCGAGCGCATGCGGCAGCCTGCAGCCGCCGAGTTCGTCAAAGCCATCAAAAGGTCGGCTTTCCTTATCTCTCTAATTTAACAACCACAAACAGGAAACAGCTTTTATCTCAAGTGAAATTGGAGTGTTGGATAAGCTTAATGCTATGGTGATGGTTAGCTGGCGATGCATTGGTGTTATTTAGTGTTGATCACAAAGCTTTGACTGATCGCTGGAGCCATTTATTGATTTAGTGGTAGCCTATTCAGAATAATCTTCATTTGCATTTTTCTTGGCTATGTAACTTCTCAGCTGGCAAAAATTCTTCCAAATTATTTGAGTATAGAAAGACCTGTAATTTCACTTGAGCTCCAAAATTAATGGCTTGTAACATTTTGTCGATATTTGAGTCTTATTTAGTATCTTAGAAGGATATGGTTTTTCTCTTTGACAATGATTAATCAATTTGTTGACGGATTTTGGTCGTGGGTGTTTTTTGTTGTTGCAGTTTTGTAGTGTCTTTTTCGAATAATACTCCCAATCCAGAGAGGGACAGTGCTGCTGTGCAGGATTTCCTTAGTAACATGGAAGCTGCTTTCAGGGCACATCCACTCTGGGCTGGTTGCTCAGAGGAGGAGCTGGATAGCGCTGGAGAAGTGAGTGCTTATGTTATATTGCATATTTGGTGTTCTGTTTATTTTTAGATTAATACTCTTCAAATGTGTGGTCATTTAATTTAAAGCTGTCGTAAAAGTGATATCTATTATTGAACTCCAGATTTTTATTTTGTCTTTTTCTTAACGATAAATTTACTTAACAAGACTACAAGAGTTGTTTTTGTGAAATTGTAGGTTGATGATCTATGCACATAACATCGATCATAATAAATAGAAAGGGCCACACGAGAGAGCATTTAGTTGTAAATAAATTAACTATGTAGACATATATAGCTTATCGCATCTAATATGAACTTATCAAGAAATAGCTAATTAGATTACAAGTCATAAATTCCAAGTGTTTGAACTGTCCAACTCTATAAAAATGTTTCCTATGTGATCGGGCTAGAACATTTTTACACATCTCAACAGGTGAGGTTGGTTTGTTTGCCGCAAATAATTTCTAACAGTTCACAATCTCGCCTGGAGAGTAGCTAAGAGGAGCGTGTATATTTATGCCCTAGTTACACATTCAAATTTCCCTCACTTCCTTATCCCAAATGAATGCAAATTCATCTGAGAATCATTAGTAGCCAAATAAACTGCCTTTCTAAGTGTTAACTCATTAAAGGTGTACCTTTCTTTAAATACAGGGATTGGAGAAGTATGTCATGACAAAATTATTCACTCGTGTATTTGCTTCGCTTCCAGATGATATAGAACTCGACAACCAACTCTCTGAGAAGATGGCACTGGTTCAGCAATTCATTAGACCGGAAAATTTGGATATCAAACCAAACTTCCAAAATGAAGCATCATGGCTGGTGAGTTGAGGTAATAAATATATGTACTTAGATTGATAACCCACTTTGGAAAGCTTTACAAGGATACAATGGTCTTTGTTTTAAACCAAAAGCAGTTCACCAAAACAATTGGCCCTTGCAGACAAGAGATTATAGGCTATAGCTATGCTAGTGTTTGAGCAAGTCAACGTATCTCGTCAAAGGATTTCTGAAAGATGCTTGAGTATATATTTTCTTTGTTACAGATAGCTCAGAAAGAGCTGCAAAAAATCAATATGTACAAGTCGCCCAGAGACAAGCTTGCGTGCATCCTCAGTTGTTGTAAGGTTATCAATAACATACTGCTGCATGCTTCTATGGCTTCTAATGAAAATCCTCCCGGAGCTGATGAATTTCTTCCTGTTCTGATTTATGTTACTATAAAGGTATGGGAAGTAAATTCCGTGTGAATGTGAGATGCTCAACATGTAGATTGCATCTTAAATTGAATGACCACTTGCAAAACTTCTTAATCTATAAGTCCTGCACACTTGTTAAGGTCTCTATCATTTTCTAATATTTTGTCAAATTTCTTTTGAACTTCTTAGATGTATGTCACATCTCATTGAGTATGAAACTTATTTTGTATATGCTGGGGTTCTTTTGTACACTTTCTTGATTACTTTTGTGTATATATTAAATGTCATCATCTTGTGGAGTGTGGACCATGCACATGGTTAAATTCCCATGACATTTCTTTGAATGAGACAGATAAAAGCTAGAAAGTAGCATAAGGCATTATATATGTACGTCACTGCTAGTGTGTCGCTGATTTGTGAAGATTTGATTGCAATATGTGAAATTGCTGATCAGTACTTTGTACATTTGCGATACGCAGGCCAACCCGCCACAATTACACTCAAATTTGCTGTATATACAAAGATACAGGCGTCAATCACGGTTGGTTGCAGAATCTGCCTACTACTTCACTAACATGCTCTCCGTGGAATCCTTCATAACAAACATTGATTCAAAGGCACTTTCAATGGACGATACTGAATTTGAGATGAATATGGAATCTGCTCGGGCTCTGAATCTTGGGCTTTCAGCTGATACAAGTGATCTGCCAGATCAAAATGATCAGAATCTTGAAAATAACCCGACCAAAGAGGCTTTGCTGGTCAAGCAGGATTTCTCTAACTCTAAAACAGACAAAAACCGCGTGACACGCCCTCCACCATCTGCGACTAGATCTGGTATGATAGACCCGCCATACACAAAAGTTGAGTCATCCATGGGAAAAATTCCATCCATGTCAGATCTAGAGAACAAGGGAGCCTCTATGCTTTTAAAAGAAGACAGACTGAGCAGAGTTTTTCAAGAGTATCCTTACTTATTCGCTCAAGCTGGTGATTTGACAGTCGACGATGTTGAAAGTCTTTTAAACAATTACAAGCAACTAGTTTTCAAATATGTATGCCTAGCTAAAGGAAAGGGAGCGGAACCTTCTCCGATTCCACTTCTTTCCTTGGCCAGTTTTGAAGCCCAACTCTCCGCTTTAGCAATAACTGATAAGGATTCCAAAGAAGAAACTGCAGCTGAGAAGACGATTGAACAAAATGAAAGTAACTCCAAGACAGATAAAGATGACGACGAGGTTTCACAGGTTCTAGATGTTAACAACTATGACTCCAAGACACCGCACTCCACAGAAGCTCCTACAGCTCAGGTTGGGCCAGATCAGAATAGCTCTTGATTTCTTCTCTCAACCGTTGGGGTATGTATTTTTCTCATGAAACATCTTATGTGTTAAAGGCTGTCCATTTGTCTTTAGGGTGATGTTCTACAACACTTCCCATAAGGAAGCCGACTCTGTTTAGTCATATGTTGAGGTTTTTGAATGTTTATTTGTGGAACATCATCAGTTCATGACTTCTGTAATAACTAATAAGCAACACCTTAGAGTTTATTTTGGCTATTTTTCTAAAACTAGGTCTATATATACTTGGGCACCCTCTCTCTTTATTTGCATATGCATACATGGCATGACTAATGCAAAGGGACTCCTGCTGGTATGTAGGTGGTATAGGCAATTAGAGACGTTGGTCCAATTCTGCAGGTACATGTTCCAGGCCTTCTCATCATGCATAATGTGAGGAGCTAATGAATGAAGAAGCTTGGTAGCAAAAAGTTGTAATGGAGTGTGTGCCTGTCTGTCGGCTGCCAAACAAGAGACAAAGCTAACATTGCGGCCGACCCAGCATTAGGTAAGCTAGTAATTTATGTTGTTGGAAAGTGACACTTATCTTGCGTACATCATAATACTAGTACAACTTAAATCATATCACATGATTCACTACAAATTAGCTCGTGCATGCCAAATATGTTAGCAAGGTAAGAAAGATTTGTTGACCCTGAGGGTTAGCAACCCTGTTTAGGGATGACGTGGCACATATATATTTATCATTTAATACTATTTATACAGTATTTAATAATTGGTTTTAATCTCAATAAACTTACATGGAAACAACAATTGGGATACTATTCTCTCCTAGCATTTATTGTTTTACAATTAGACAACTTAAGATTAATTTGTATTTTATTTATTAACTAATAATCTGACTTTTTATTTGATGAGAAAATTAGGGTATAGGAAAAAAATTGGAAAAAAAAAAGTTGACTAGCTTAATATTAATTTATAAAGTGACTCAAATCTACGTAATGATCGCAATACAAAAAACCAAAATGTCGTGAGTACGGAGATATCAACTCCAATGACAGCACCAATCCATAACCACTCCATATCTTCATTTCAGTCAACTCAGGTGATCAAGTAATTACCCAGTCTATAAGGTGCTCGTCTCCTTAAATATTTGTGCAAACTCTTGGCGTCTCCTCGAATGCTTGTGAAGCTCTTGAATGACTTCTCAAGAAGAAAATTATTTTTTTTCTGTTTTTTCTTCTTCTAGAAAATCTTTCACACCATCTCTTCTTCCTTACACCTTCAACGGATTCTGGTCCAACTTCCATTTTTTCCCCTCGAACATTTCAAAAACCAGTGCATATATCTTTAAATTAGTAAGATAATCAATGTAACAAATGGAAATAAATTAAATTGATTGAAATAGGTCAACTCTGAACGAAAAATTAAACAGAAGATGATTCTTCCATGATGCAAGTTTGAGCAGGAAGTTGTTTTATGGATTCGTAAAAGTTTATATCGACCAAGACGACTTGAAGTCATTGTCGGTATTCTTGCTTATCATATCAACTGCAAGTAGGTAATATTTTCTTAACAAGGTATGCAACGCTAATATAATCCTTATGTAAATGATTAGAATTTCACTTTTGGTCGAGTTGAGTCACTTTATAAAATTAGTATTGAACAACTCAACTCAATTATATTAGATTATGAAATTATAAGTTACAAGTTTGACTTTTTGAATGAGAAATCAATATATAGAGTTTTTTTCTTTTTTAATTTTTAATTTTACGCCATCGTTTTTTTCTTGCATAAAAAAAACTCAAATTATCGATAAATAACAACCAAAAATGTTAGCATGAATAGCAGCTGGTTTACTGTTTCCCTGCCATATCCATTAAATGTTGTATTAATAGCATTAGATGATAAGTATACACGTGACACGTCATTTTCTACTTAAGCAGGATTGCTAACCGTGAGGGTTAATGTCTCATTATGTATTATTTATATTTCTTTTATTATTATTATTATTATTATTGAGGGCTGAAAACATTATTGTATTGTAGTTATAAGAAAAACACAAGTCCGAATCAAAGCAAATCTCTAGGTATATGTTCCCAAGTCAAAGTTCAAATATTACTTAATGCCTGTGATACTAAACTACTTTGTTTATAAAGTAACTGTGATTCTTTTTAGGCAATTCATCGCAGGCTCCCCTGCCACAAAGACTTGCAATATAAAATAACTAGAGTATTTTATTTGTATATAATATATAATATATAAATTGAGTTGAGAGAGGGGAGCGTTCGGTTGAGACAGTGGGTATAAAAACGAGGCAGTGAGGCATAATCTCGGTTGTCTGTGGAGTTGATCGGACGCACGTGGCGAAGCCACGTGGCACGAGCCGCCAAACGCGTTCACACTGCTTTTACTATTGTGAGTGGGTTTACTATTTGGGCGCCACGTGGCGCATCCACAAAGCACAGGGGGTTTATGGACGGCTTAGATCGTGCCTCACACTGCCTCACACTTGGTAGGGGGCGTTCGGTTGAGGCAGGGTTATACGAATGAGGTAGTGAGGCACGATTTCGGCCGTCTGTGGAATTGACCGGACGCACGTGACGAAGCCACGTGCAACGAGCCGCCAAACGCGTTCACACTGCTTTTACTATTATGAGTGGGTTTACTATTTGGGCGCTACGTGGCGCACCCACAAAACATGGGGGGTTTATGGACGGCTGAGATCGTGCCTCACACTGCCTCACACTTGGTAGGGGGCGTTCGGTTGAGGCAGGGGTATAAGAATGAGGCAGTGAGGCATGATCTTGGCCGTCTGTGGAGTTGATCGGACGCCACGAGCCGCCAAACACGTTCGCACTGCTTTTACTATTGTGAGTGGATTTACCATTTGGGCGCCACGTGGCGCACCCACAAAGCACGGGGGTTTATGGACGACTGAGATCGTGCCTCACACTGCCTCACACTGCCTCACACTTGGGTACCCCTGCCTCATTTGAACGCTCCTCGAGTAGAGAGAGATATAACTTTATGTATATATATATAGGTCAGATCTGGTGCAAAGTAAATTTTTGGTACAAAATACAAAATTCGTCAGTTTTATTTTATAATTCGTCAAAATTCGAGCCGAAAAATGAAAAAGACGAGCCGAAAAATGAAAAAGACGACATAATTCGTCAAGTTTAATTTATAATTCGTCACACACAAAAAAGCCCAAAAAATCAAGATTTAATCTCATCCATTCAATCACAAGATCAAAGGCTATGATTAGTTTATATTTTGTACCAAAATATCAACTTTGTACCTGATCATTTTCCTATATAGAGGCCAGATCTGGTGTATATAGAACTTTAATTTTTGCATGCAATTGATATTTTTCTAAAGGCTACAATGTTAGAGCCTGAAGTGTGGTCAAAGGTGTCCCACTGTCTAGTGCTCTGTGAAGGTACGCAATGACGATTCAATAATACTAAATAATTTGTGTTCACATCCTTGACAACCTCAAGTCAAAATAAAATTATTTTTTAATTATTTTTGCAAAATCGAGTTTTCAATTCATAAAAGTGAAAGGGTAGATGGTAAGTAGTAGTTTGGGGACCATTCACATCTTTAAAAAAATGTATGGAATATAAGTGGTCCAGGTATGTATACGAAATATGCACATATTACTAATTAATTTGAAAAATATGGCATTCCACGTGAAACACATTTACTAGTAGTAGTAGTAGTAATAAACAGTGCCAATTTATGTGACAAACAATGGAGTAATACAGTACAGCGGGGCAGCCTACCTTTAAATTCATATGAATTCTTTTATTTGAAAAATTCCTCAACTTTTATTTTTTTAGCAGTTGGATCTTTTAATCAGAAATTTGTCCACTTTGTTGTTGTTTATTCTCATCAGAAAATTATTATCAATTTTTTTTACTCACTCATCAGGTCTGGTTTGCTTTCTCTCCCTTTTCATGTCACCATCCAAAATACAAACCCTACATAATAAATCATATCACTCTCCTCCTCCCCCTCCTCCTCCTGCCAATGCCATCTTTATATTTTTTTTGTTTACATGAAAAAAAGCACAAAACACTGAAACCCCACAAACACAAAAATATTGCAGGAGCCTTCAATGACAAACAGATGGATAGATACTCCAACATCTTCCTCCTTGAATACTAGTCTATACCACAATGTCACGCACCACACATGACAAACTAATCGAAATGTTTTCCCTTTTCCAAATTTCATCATTTAAATATACTCTTTCAGATGCTACAAAGTATTCAAATGGATAAATACCTTAATGAGATGGTAGTAATAAAACTGTTCTCTTCTTGTTCCCAATCTCCAAGACTTTCTCTCTGGACTCTCTACCAACTTTTACTACATGTGTGTGCTGTACATTCTTTTCTGTTTTTTTGATCTTCTCTTTCACGACCTTCTCGAGTTGAAGGGCCAAACCCAAGCTGCTGGATACGTCCTACACCTTCAAACTCTAAAGATGCAAAAAGAAAACAACCAAATCGTGCTTCTTTATTTTCAATCCCTGATGTGCATCGTCTCCAAAATTGCCGCCCATCCACCGTCTTTACTGGTCATTAAATGTACTTCTTTTCGCAATCTCATCAATTGGAAATAGCTGTACGTGGTTCTTGGGTGAGATCTCAAAAAGTGTCTTTCGCAAACTCGTAGGGATTTTGGGCGATCATTTCTTCATACTCTCTTCAAAGAGTTTTTTTTTCATCTGATTTCTATAAAGATCCTCTTGATGAAATCGCGGAACCTTTTGGAGTATAGCTTTGGATCAACAGCTGATATTGAAGTAGGATCAGCTTGAAATGATTTGTAGGCATGTTCAAGCTTCTTAGTGATGTCGTAGTCTTGGAGTATGTCAATAATTCCAAAATACAGGACCACTTCATACATCTCTCCACTGCGTGGTGTTAAAGAGCTAATTCCACCCTGATCAACGTCGCTCTTTCTGGCCATTCTCTCTGCTCTGGCTGGCATATGGGACCCCAATCTGATCAATGGTTTCCTGTTATTTAAAACGTCCATTATAATTTCCATAACTATATCATTTAAGGGCTAATTTATTATGATAGTGATCACAAGTTGCTTTATAGGTCATTATATTTGAGTTGTTGTGCCTGATCTGATCGCATAAAATGTATTACCTGCCAGAGAGAACTCTATCCATATCTTGAAGTTCTGCTTCGAGGAACCGACAATCACGCATGAACTTTTCGTTTTGAAACGAATCAGATTTACCTGAGGAGAGAAAAACAAAAATAATTCAAAACTATTCACTTACATGTTACATGATGATTGATAGGTGGCGTGTTAATAATAAATACTAATTACCTGAGCGCAAAACATAAGGTGAAAGCCCCATTTTGCCGCTTGTATTATCATCACGGAAATGCAGACCAACGAGAAGACTGTAATCCATTATTTTTTCAGCCTCCAGAAATTCACAATCAACTTCAATTTGCCTAGTGGAAGCACAATAAAGTATTAATAATAGGTAAGTCGTGCAGATGAATATAAATGAACAAGCACGGTCATAACACTCACTTGCTTAGCTCTTGAAAAAAGTTCTGTTGCAGGCGGAACCTAAAATTGAGATCAAGATCCTTAAGAGTGGTTGTCTCATCAATCTTGCCCTCTCGCTTATCAGTAGTTCGACCATGAGAAGATCCCTTGAGGTCAAACCGTCTGTGAATCGGGTAGTCTGAGCAAAATAAATTACCCATCACAATAAACCGTGTCTGCAATACCAGTAATATGCAATTATTAGCTACATAATCCACAATAAGAATCGGTAGCAACATCTGAGTAAAAAAACATAACCGTGCCAATCCGAAACTCACCTTTTGGCCACCGACTGGTTTCACGCAATGCACTCCGAAGAATTTTGTCACGAGAGAATTCTCATACTTGCGCATATGCTCAAAGTAACTTGGAAGCATCCTGATGAGAACCTGAAAAAAAAAGAGAGCCAAAAACTGAGTTTAGAGAACAGAAAGTCTGAGAATTTCGGGGGGAAACATGAATGAAAACGGCAATTGAAATGGCTGACACCTCATAAACAATTTATTGCCCGTTGCAGCAGAGGTATGAACTAACCTTGACTTCTGATTTCTTCACTGTCTTTACCATGTATTTGTCATCCTGTGTCATGTAGAAGACACTTCCACTTTTTCCAGGAGATGACAGCTCTCTTAGAGCAGCATTGCCACAGATTGCTAGCATGTAGTCCGCAGGGTCTACTTGAAATAGCTCTCTCAAATGCCTATATACCTCGGACAGAAGAACAACTATAAGACAAGATGCTAATACTGAACAAAGTCAAAGAGTGTATTAGCAATTTGGCAATGAAAATCTAGGAGCTAACTGTAAGTGAATAAGCTGCAACACCTGAAAACAACAGGACAGTAGTCTTTCCAGCGAAAATCCATCGACTGGTGAGGAGGTGTCGTTTTAGACCCTTCTGGAGGAAACCTCGTCCAGAACTTCTCTTTTGGTTCAAAATCAGAAGGCTTAAGGTCCCGCGAAACCGAAGCGTGCTTCCCAACTGTATACCTACAAAACCAAACCCAACACTAAGTTTTAGTCCCCGATCCCAGATTCAATAATGAATAGCCACAAACTAATCATTTGTGCAACAAAGCTGCGAAATACCTTATGCCCAATTGCAAGTTGAGCATCAACTCATAATTCTTATGACCTTTTGAAACAGTCTGCCCAGGCTTCTTCACCTCATTCGGCGTACGATATCTACTAGGCCAAAACTGCTTAATCCCATCCATATCCAATCCAGTCCCATCATGATAAAACATCGATGCTTCAACATTATCAATAATATCACAAGTGATATCTCCAGCTTCACCATCAGAATCCCATATACATATCCTCGGAAATGGTTTCTCAGCCACGCTTCCTCTCGACCCATCCACCGACGACCTCTTCCTCAAATGATCCCCAATCGATCTAACCCCATTACCCTTCCCCATCCCCGCAAAACACACCTCCCTAACCTCTCCATCCTTTCCATCATCACACACCTTATCCGGCCTAGAAAACACACCACTTCCTTTCGGCACACCGTTCTCCCACTGACCCTCGTACCTATCCCCATTAGCCCAAACCAAACTCCCGCGCCCCAAAATCACTCCATTCTTCCACTCTCCACTATACTCATTTCCATTAGTCCACACATACCTCCCTATCCCATCCTGCAAATTCTTCTTCCACGTCCCTTCATAATAATCCCCATTAGCATACCGCTTCTTACCATATCCTTGCTTCCTATCCCCAACCCAATTCCCTACATAACTATCTCCATCAGATCCTATAAAAGTCCCAAATCCCTCCATCCTCCCGGACTTAAAATCTCCTACATAAGTGGCTCCAGATGGCCATGAAAACTTCCCTTTCCCGGAAGCCTTTCCCTTCCTCCACTCCCCTTCATACATACACCCATCAGTCCACAGATACTTCCCCGATCCGTGCGGCACGTTCGACGAAAACCCACCTGCGTAAACGTCGCCGTTTGGAAGCGTCTTCTCCACAACAACACAATCAGCCGCCGCGGCTGCCTCCGCTGGCGTCACTCGCCGATTCCCAGCTTGAGATCGACCTCGTCCGACCACTACCGGCGACGACGCTTCCTTCTCCGTCCTCACGTCCTCGATTCCGACTTCCTGCTCCTCGGATCCCTTCTTCTTACTGTAACTAAAAACCACATCTTGGCCTTCGATCGACAACACCGTCGCCTCCTCCCGCATTCTCACAAAACCCTAATTAAAAAATCCAACCTTTCCACCTCTCCAGCCCCAATTAATCACGCAATCGGGTCAATCCACTCACCCATCTTCACTTTCTTATCAATCGATGTTCGTCTTTCGACACAATCCACCACTCAGCACAATCAAGTTTCCGCCTTTCTGGCCTCTCTTCAACTGTTCAACTTCTGAGTGGCGCCGATGACGATGCTGCAGATTGTTTGTATGTCGAGAAAATAGGGCGATGTGAGAATCTGAACAAGCGCACGTTAGAACAAAAACTGACCAAAGCGAAATCGAAGAGAGAGAGAGAGAGGGTTTCAAATTGGAAACGAGAAGAGCTTATTTTTATATTAATTAAAATTAGGAAATATTTAATATATTGTGGTAAACTGCGTGACGAAAATGTGATTGTTGTTGTATTTATTTAGGTAATAAAGTTAGATTTGAGAATATTCGTGACCCAATTTTGTCTGAATATTACTATAAACATGACTCATTTATTCCATATACGTGCAGACATTAATATGGATAAAATTTTGATTTAGGAATCAAAAGTTTTTTTTTAAGTGTCCACTAATTTTTTTGGGATCAAAACTAGTCGTGAATTTCATAAAGTGGAAATAACTGTCTTTTAAACGAAACTTTCATTATTTTGGAAACCGAATTTTTTTAAAAAACTTTTTAGTATCTACGGTCAACAAAGGTAGTTAAGGAGTCTATCCTGAGATGGTTTGATTCTTACGCTCTGTGTTCGACTCCTGTGCCACCAATTTTTTTTTATAATTTTCTCCATTCATTTTCGATAATGTATCAAATAAGTGTGTTTATTATTCATTAGTTCGTAATTTTATTAGAAAATATGGTCATTATATGATCGACGTTCATGAACTATATTTGTTTAAAATATAGTTTGTAATATATGGAATTTAGGAATTTAGTACTTGAATTGTAGCCATTCAATTAAATAATTACTTTGCCAAATATCTCTATCTATGTTTTTTTTTTGAAAATGTTTTTGTTTGTGTCGTTTCCGTATAATAGTTTAAAGCATATGCAACGACCCAATGTGGAAAGGAGCTGCTGGACATCAGTTCCTCTCCATTTTTAACTGTTGCATATTGTGAAACATTTTATTCATTCTACTCTTTGCTCTATTAAAGCCTCAATTTTAACTTATTATAAAGAAATCAAACTAAGATATAATTCGCAATATCTATTCTTATTTTTTTTGATGGGAAATAGGGAATACATGTAGTACAGGAGTTGGACACTATCGAAACAATGATTCAATCCTAGCACATTCGAAAGAAATGAAGCTCAGGTCACATCGGCACCCCATCGAAATCAAAACAGAAAACCTGCGAAGGGAAATATCTATTCTTATGACTTCTTCTTTTATCAATGAATCATGCTCAATTATTTTTCTGTATTATTTATAAGAAAAATTGAGGAAAGACACATAACATGTACATGCACCAATAGTTAAAAATGGCATGCCTTAATCCACAAAACTCTAAAGAAAAGACAAAAATGATGAACAATAAACATTGTTCGAAGAATTGATGTTAACCATATTCTTCTTGTTTTCTAAGCTTTGGAAATGGAGGTGGTGGCGGTGGTTGAGAGGTAAATTAAAGGGTTTCAACACGTGGGCCCATTTTGTTGGATCCGAGGCCCGTCACGTGGAACCCACTTTGCCATTTGGTCTTCTTAGTTGGACTTTCTTTCATCATTATTCTCTTTTTGTTTTATTTTTATATTTAAAAGTATAGGTATTAGGAAAAAGGATTATGTGGAAAGGAAAAGAATCAGGTATAAAGTTGATATTTTGATACAAATTACAAATTAATCATAGTCCTTGATCTTGTGATTGAATGGATGAGATTAAACCTGACGAATCATAAATTAAACCTGACGAATTATGTCGTCTTTTTATTTTAGCCCGAATTTTGACGAATTATAAAATAAAACTGACGAATTATAAAATAAAACTGACGAATTTTGTATTTTGTACCAAAAATTTACTTTGCACCAGATCTTGCCTCTATGTGCAAATGACATATTTTTGTAAAAAATACAAACTAATGACAGTACTTGATTTGGTCATTTGGACGGATGAGATTAAATTACGTATTAAATCCCGTTTATGGTTAATTTCTCGGCGAAAAATTATAAAATCGCTTGAAGAACTATGTCGTACATTTGGTTTCTCGGTGACGAATTATAATTCAGTTTTATCGAACTTTATATTTTACATCAAAAATATACTTTGCATCTAATATTTCCTCTAAGTACTAAATAACTTCGTGGACTCGCTAATTTTGTATAGTGAGATTATGCAGATGAGACATCAAATTCCCAAAATTTGTTGAACCAGAATTCAAGAAAGATTGTATGATTTTTATCAACAACAAAAAAATGATTGTATGATTATCTTTTTCAGGTTGGAGGTGGTTCCTTTTTTTAGTTGAATCGAAATATTGAATTTCACGTAATAAGAGAAAGTTGATGAATTTAACACGATCATTTAATTTAATTTTATAAAGGAGTTACTAGTCTAACGGACATAATCTTGATCAAATGACTGTCATGAATTCAATTTTGTCACTCATTGCATTCCAAAGTGATTTTAAACAAAAGAATTTAAATTTAAGTATTTGATTATAGTACATTAACTCTTAAACTTAGAAAAACCAAACATTTTATATGAATTAAGAGTTTCAATAACAATTCTACCAACAAGGTGGTGATTGAGTTGATTGAGCTCCTTGTCTTGTAATGACAAGTCAAAGGTTCAAATCCAACTGGTGGCATATTATTCTTCAAATTATTGGAAGTGTGATTAGTCTCATCTTTGTTGTGGATATGTTATTCGTCCCTCATAGACTTGAGTTGCATCTTGCAGGTTATTTGATTACTTTAGTCGTGGATTTCGTTTCGAATGGTGGAGTTTAGAGTTGCGCTTCAGTGATGATACATGGTGCCGAAAGAAGAAGAGGGGCATATAGTCAGAGATGTCTGAAAAAACTGCGCTTCAGTGGTGTATATATGATGCCGAGAGCTTAGATGGGTAGAGGTGTCCGGCGAAAGCTTCAATTTCTAGAAAAATTGTACTAGATGATAGTTATGCAACGAGCTTAGATGATATTATACTAAATCAATTGTACCATCAATAAAAAAAGGTTTCAATAAGAATTCTAAACGAGCTGCTAAAGAAAATGAAAATTTTGAATATTTTTTGTGATGAATGGGTACAACGATCCAATACATATCATATAGTACATATATATTGCATCTCAGTCAGATCCTCAAATCATTAGTACATATATATCCGCCGCTTGAAGCACATGCCAGATTTGACACATTTTACAATGGATCCGCCACTCACATCTACCCCGTAATCTTTGATACATTTCTCGACATCTGAAGCACAAGACACATCGGCACCTTTACCAATGCAAGCACGTCCATCATAACGGACGCATAGTAGCTCCACAAGGGAGGAACAACATCCACGCACGAAGAGGTAAGCTTCTGCGAGGGATGAAGGAAGCATCCACGCATGAGGCAGGATGAGTAACAGAGAAAGAAAAAGGAAAAAAAATTATAAAAAAATTGATGACCGCATGGCTCGAAAATTAGTGGTCCCAGGAAGCATCCACGCATGAGGTTTTGTTTGATAGTGAAAATTTGAACTTTTAAACTGAAAAGAATAGAATAATAGTAGTGATTTAAACTTTTCTCCCATAAAATTAGGTAGGAATTAGGATTGGAAAAGTGTTATTTGAATAGTAAAATCATCTAACACATCAAAAAAAAATTCCAACTATGATTGTTTTTTTGTTGGATAAAAAACTATGATTGTTTCAATATAAAAAATGTCAATATAATAGACAAATTAAAGCAACAAATAAGTTTTCCTTCAAAAAAAAAGCAACAAATAAGTTTACCAATTGTTTTTAAATAATCAACGAAATTGTAAAATCGTAATTTGATAATTTTAGGGCAAATTAGAATAGCCAATTAGCCACTAGGGCTGCTCGTTCTTCACGCAACTCACTCCTCTCACAAGCCGGAGAATCTCCGGCGAACATCGCGTCACAGGCCACCTCCGTGCCATCAATCGGCCAAATAAAGAGCGATTTCTGTCTCCGCTCGTTGGCTGTTACCTAGACAGCTGCTACTTTCGAAATAGCATTGGAAGGTAATATTGCACCTTGATGAGCTTATGGGGAATTTAGGGTTGATTGATTTTGAAATTTGTTCAAATAAATGTTTAGATTGAAATCAGTTTTTCGGTTTGGCTCTGTTAATTGTTGATAGTGGCAGATTGATGCATTGGCTTTGTTAATTAGTTTAATGTTGATTTGCTGTGTTCGCGAAATTAATTTATATGTTAAACATGTCCTGTTTGTTTAATTTTTAATGTAATATTGAGTTCTTAGTTAATTGTTGATCATAGTTGTGTGTGATTGTTTGCACGATTGGTTAAGTTCTATTAGTTTTTGATGCTGTGTCTGTATTGTGGGATTGATAAGTTGTTTTCTTTTGGTTGTCTAGTCTGATTATATCAATGGGAAACTATGAGTCGAATGTGGAGGATATGTCAACTTTGGGAATGTTTGATGTTCCCATATCAGAGGAATACAATCAAAAGGGGCTTCAAATGTTGGATGCGATTGGAGAAGACAACATAGTTGATAAAATTAATTTGGACATCAAGGATAATGAGATGGAACCGTTATTCACTGAGATGAAACACACTCCTCTTGAAACTGTGAATTGCCTTGCAAGAGGCAATGATAATGATAATCAGTTGGATTTTCCGGCGTCTAATGATGCATCTGATTGGATGGATACTACTATCGATGAACACATCATGGAGAATACTAGATTTGATGCAAACTTACTTTCTAAAGGGATGCTTTTTGCCACTAAAGAGTTGGTGTTGCATGCTTGTCAGAGATATTCAATTTTGAATCGGGTTGAATTTCAAACATTTAAGTCAGACAAGGATAGGTTGATACTTATATGCCGAAGTAGAAAGGAGAACTGTGCATGGCATGTTCGAGCAGTGAAGAAAAAGAAAGCTTCAATGTGGGAAATAAGTAAATATGGAAAATCGCATACATGTGAGACGGATGTTATTCCTAACGACAATGTCCATTTAAATAGCCATTTTATTGCCATGGAGATCAAAGATTTGATTCAGAAGAAGCTGACACTTTCTCCGAAAGCCATCAAACTAACAATGAGTCAAAAATATGGATATGATATTTCGTATATGAAAGCTTGGAAAGCAAGACAGAAAGCATTGGAATTTTTATTTGGAGATCAAAAGGAGTCCTACATTCAGCTACAAAATGATCAGCCATTAGATGATCAACCACGAAATGATCAGTCGCAAAATGATCAGTCACAAAGTAATCAGCCACAAAATGATCAGCCACAAAATGATCAGTTACAAAATGATCAGCCGCAAAATGGTCAGCCACAAGATGACCAGCCAGTATCTTGTTGCCTCAATGCTCATGAACTCTCCTCTCATGTAATGCATCTCTTATTGGATAGCGAGAATCAAACTTTTTTTTAACATATACATTATGTTTCAAGAATTGTTGACTTCAATTGTTTTGTGTGTGTGTGTGTTTGGCAGGTTAGGTCTTTAGTACGTTCAGGCAGAACTGCAGCTGAAATATTTTTGAATGATCCAGTTCCGAGAACAAAGAAGCTAGCTTTTGATTTGTTTCATGCGTCTCTTGCTGATTTAGTAAACCTCGGCGAGGAGAGTGCTTTAGACATTGATCCGATGCTTATTCAACTCTCAAATGGTACATTTTCAACTATATCTTTCTTCCTGAAGGTTTAGTAGTGTTTTTACTCATTTTACTGAAATGCAGAACCAAGTGACTCAACTGAAGGAAAAATGCCAGCAAAACAGTCAGTTGAAGATTTCTTACAACAGGGTACTTCTCAACTTGTTCAAGTTGATGGTCAGGCAGAAACATCACATGAAAAGAGAAAACGTGCTAAGAGGAAACTCGGTTACCTATCTGTAGGACCTTAATAGGCTGTTCATATGGTTTTGCGAATGAAAATTTATACTTAGTTACAGTCATTATTAAGCCGCTGTGGTCTGTTTTTGTGTGAAGTTTGTTGTTATGGGTAGATGCATCAGTGGTGGAACCAATCAACCAAACATTGCTTTTTTGATGGATGAAAGAAATCAATGGTGTCCCAGGGATGAATGTAACTTGCTACTCAGGCCTCACCATCGTCATCGTTACCGTGGTCAACAACAGATGATATGAAAAGTATGTAGAACGGTAATTTAGTGGTGGCAATCACACCTCATATCAATGAATAGAGGAGACATTTATAAATCAATCAAATTTCCTTCTTCTTGTTGACTATGATCCACTACTTACATTCATTTCCTGTGTGTGAGAGAAA
Source organism: Rhodiola kirilowii (assembly GCA_033675215.1). Lineage (NCBI taxonomy): Eukaryota > Viridiplantae > Streptophyta > Magnoliopsida > Saxifragales > Crassulaceae > Rhodiola > Rhodiola kirilowii. The sequence goes on from CM066201.1 coordinate 1,511,696, forward strand.
ATCAAACCTCTTCGCCGTCTGTTCACAATCTCAGCCTTTATCTTATCCTCCACACTCTCACTTCCCTCATCCACACCACATGTCCATCTTTGGACACAGTAAATCAAAAAACTATTTGATGAAAAGGAAAAAAGAAAAAAAAATAGAAGAAAGAGAAAAACAGAGCTTTTTAGATGGGCTCCAGGATCTGATCCGAAGGTATATGGCCAAATATATCAGGACATGAGTCCCATTTTCCTTCTTCCCTTGCCTCCCAGTACCCACCCAAGTAACGGTACATGTCACTTTCTTTGTCCTTGCCAAACCATTGCGGTTTCCAGCCCCTCTCTTGCATCTTTCGTGCCTAAAATTTATGAACCAAAACACTCAGTACCAATGTTTCACTGAACAATTCAACGCAAGTACCAAACAGGCGCCATCATGCTACAGGAAGCCAAAGCTACATAATTAAGTTCTAAAGTAGAGACGAAAACGAGTGAAGTTACTAAGCTGCATTTTATTACATGAAAATACAATGAAGCATGGCTTGATTTTCTATCTACAACCCACCGAGACACTTGACCCTGTTAGAACCAAGAAGGTAAAATCCAATCATTTGCTCAAAAATCAAATCCTACAACTATCTCACACAAAGCAACTTCTACAAATTCATATGGAGCCAAATAAGACAACAAACTTCTTAATCAAAAGTAATGGGCCATACCGGCTGGTCTTTATTGAAAACTCCTTAATCAAAGCAGAAAAACCACCATTACAAAGATTGGTAAAATGAAATGATGAGCAAGAATAACAGCTGAAATTTACACGTAAGTATTTATCAAATAACAAACATCATTATTCCCACAATGCATACCTGCCGCTGTCGCTGCTCCAGCCGTAGCTTTTCAGCATTAGCCATTTCATACTCCCCATTTTCCAAGTATCTCTGGTCAGGCCTCAACCTCGAATCAGTGGGCGGTAACTGTTCCTGATATTAAATGTCAACAAGCATCAGGATGTCAAAACTTTTACCAAGATAAGTTCCTATTCATACAGCAGACACCTATTACTTATATCAAGAAGACACTTGATAAATCATATATCGAGTTTTACAAAACATCATGAATCAATGTCAACGAGTTTCCAGGTTTAAGCAAGGCTCCATGAAAAATGTAATATTGATAAACTATGAGCACATAATTTTTTAATCCAATATATAGATGGCATATATTTTCACAATAAACAGAAATCAACTAATGAAAATGTATCTACCTTCAGTCCAGGGGTCAGCTCGTTTAACGTAATTGCAAACCGTGTCAAATTATATCTTGTAGAAACTTTGGGTGGTTTGCTGCGCTTCCAGAGCATGTGGGTATCTGACAAAGAATCCAAACCTTTTCCTTTCCCAGAGTAATCACCAAGCACATAATGCATGCTCTCATCCCATTTGCCAAATAAAGTTGCTACTGTCTTTCCACTTCTATCCTGAACTATGCCATGCACCTGAAGAGATAATCAAGCTTGTAAAACGTAGCCTATGCATCAGGCACACATCAATGAAGCTTATAAGCTATAACTGCCGAATTTCAGTAGAGCAACTTGTTTCCACCTCAAATAAGTATATTATATATATTACATTCTAAGCAACAACTTCCCGAAATCCAAATTCCTAGTTTAAATGAGATGGCACCCATTTCATGGCATTTGTTAATAAAGACTTGGATGGAGCTCCAAAGGTAGATATTATAATAAATTAAATAAACATGCCACTTGGCATCTAAATAATCATATCAAAAAGCAATGTATCACCTGATGAGGATTTCTATCAATGATAGACTGCTCCTTAAATTTCAGCTTACACGAAAACTCTTGATTGCCTTGAACTCGCATAACGCCGTAGTGATCAACATACAGTTTTCCCAATATAAGATTATATATTGAAGTTGTGACCTAGTGGTGTCATAAAAAAAGATGAGAATGACACACAAAAGAACTCGAATAATTGTTAAACCAACAACCGCGCACCTTACTCCATTGAACAACTTCTCCATCATCAAACTCTAAGGTGAGGATACCAACGGGATCGAGTTGGATGGAACGTCCCCAAAATTTACTTTTCAAAGTGCTATCACCATAAAATTTCCATCCTGTACCCTCACAGTGACACGCAACAATCATAGGGTGATGACTGACCTGAGTAACGTAGAAGAGAAGGATAAACAAAATGATTGTACAATGACTAGAATTGAAAATATTGCCAGTCTTCCAGCATTCTACCTTTTCCGAGAAGAATCGCAGGCCTCGGTCAGGGAAGTCAGCCTCGTAAGTTTCTCCAAGTAGGGGATTGAATGGCTTGCAAGATCTACCTTCAGTAGAAGAGTATCCAGACACAGCAAATGCAGCTACATTAAGAATCCTCATGAGGCTATTACCCTGAAAAGGGCAAAAGATATCAGATCATAAGATTTTAAAAGTATAATATTACACCAACAAGTTGAGCTGGCTTCTGAGACATGGTTGTGCCGCAATGTGCTAACATCCCACGGAAATGGAAACGAGAATCAGACTACTGTCATAATATAAACACCATAGCATCACTCATAAGTCATAACTGGATTTGATTTACTCGATTGTACTAAAAATTTAAATGCGACTGACATACTCTTTTTCCCCATTCATATGCTCGATCCACAAGGTATGAGTATTCCAAATCTTCAAAAGCTTTCTGTAGAGATGATAGAGGCTCATTGAAATAAACAGGAAGACAAACTTTCGTCAAGTCCTTTCCAATGTTATCCTTGATCATTGACCAGAGACTAACTCCCTTCTCTTTTTCAACAGGATCTGGTAACTTCTTGCGTCGTTTTACATAAGGATAGCTACTTCCAACTGACTTAATGAAAGGGTCCATAGCATCATCTGATTCAGTAAGATCATAATCATCTTCTGTAGAGAAAGATGATTTGCGAAAATCGGAAGTACTGCTTTTGAATGAACTAGATGATAAAAAATCGTGAGTGTCAAAAAAAGTGTTGTCCTCATCATCTGTTTCTTCATCTGCACCATCACCCCTCTCATTATCATCTTCCGAGTCAGTAACTGTTCCTTCTGCAAAATCATATTACAGCCCTGATATAATGATCTCAATAGATAAAGTAGTGCAGGAAGAAAGACGAGTCACTTAGAGTTCTCGATAAATATGAAAACAAATAAAGCGAGGTATGACATTTTGACAATACTGGCCTAAACAAACAGAGTTGCTGAATGATAGATCATATTATCTTACGCAGCTATAATTTTGTTTCTTAAAATACAGGATAATTTGGTTGATATAAGACGGATGAAGTTTTACAAGGAAGAATCCAAAGGTCTCAAGATTTTTAAAACTTATCTTTTATTTATTTTGGAGGAAAGGTCAATGTCAATACTACAGTCCTTACGATGACACAACAAGAGCCCTTCAGAAGGTCTTGATTAATTCTTGTCTGCTATTAAGAATCACTAAACATTGAGAACATGACTACGCTATCAAATTAAAGAGGGGGGGGGGGGGGGGGGGGGAACATATGTCATAGTAGGGATGCACACTATGAGCAATTAATGTAGTCTAACTTGATTTTATTTTCAACTCGACATTTGAGTACAGTAGACAAGAAAATAATGTAACATCGTATAATATCAATAACAAGCTAGTGAAATTTAAGCTCTAAAAATCTACAGAACGACTCAAATGCGAGAACTCTATATTTTGCATACCACTGAGCTTGGCGTGCCTCCTGGAAGAAGCCTCCTGATCCCTCAACTGTCTTTGACTTTCATCAACCACAGTATTCTCAAGGTCAACCTTTTCAGTCTGCACAAGTAAAATATAGTAAGTTCAACAGCAGATCAACCACACGAGTAATGGCTGGCTCCCTAAAGTTTTTCATGGAAATTGAAAGCTGGTTACTAATGAAAAAATAGCAAAATACAGTGAAAGAAAGGAACGTGCTGGTCAAGCAGATTGTGAAACATCAAAGTTAACTGTAGACTGTACGTCCAAGTAACGCAACTGCTTTAAAAATATTAGGAATTTAGGATCGTCCTCATTGTCCCAAGGTAGTTTGTTCCAAATTTCCAACTTTTTGATACTCGGATTACCTTACAGCTAATAAAAAGAGGGTAATATTGTTGAGATTATTGGCTTATTGAAGGAACTAAGAGTTGCATTTTGACATGTTTTCCTGCCTTTAGCTCGAACAGCCTCTCACTGAATTCCACATTAAGTAACAGACATAATATTTCCCTTGATTCAATTATGACAAAATTTCCACGACCAATACTGCAGATCAAAACAACTTTACCAGGAGTTCAAATTGATGGAAAGATTTATGCAGTAAAAGCCAAAGATGAATCCCAAATACAATTGTCATGCTTTACAAGATTCCACATGCATTACATGTACCTCTAACTGCCGGAGAGTGTCAATGAGGAGCCAATGCTTTTGCTTGAGTAGTACAAGCTGGTTCTGTAGTGCTGCAAACTCATTCTTCATAATCAGTTCACTGTCACGGATAGCAGCCTCACACACCCCCTCTTCCGTAAGACGTTGTCTCAATTTATCAGTGGAGATGGCAACATTATCTACGGGTGCCATTAGCTCACTATTAGACATGCGTGGAAACATGTCCTTAACAGCTTGTAAGGCCTCCATCCATGCTGCTCGATCCTCCTGAGTTTCTGCCCTCAAATGTAGCCTTTTGGTACCAGAAAATATAGAGAACCGCTTGTCATCTGATCTGCTCTCTCGAATAGAAGAAACCTAACATTAAATAGGAAAGTGAAAAATTGAAGCTATGGAACAACAGAAATCTGATTCTACCGAAGGTGAAAATGCTGGTTTACCCCAGTTATAATCCTAAAAAATAAGAACCCATTTTCATGCAAGCTGCAAACTTTTTGTGCTAATCAGCAAATATACTTATCATTTAACCAGGCAGTCAGGCACCATTCATCCAAAAATCATTATCTTACAGATAGAAATGTGCAAAAGGCAAAGAGAAATGTGCAGACCTTCAAATGAATTTCTCCACAAGGCTTACGCCTAGTCTGAGTATGCCCATTCCTATTATACTGAATCATTTGCTTAAACGACTCGTCCCCAATGACCTTACAACCCCTCTCTGTTTCCTGACTCACAACAATCTTATCGGGACCATGAATTTTATAATATGACAAAACACCATCCTGCAAAACAAACCACCGAGGACGCCATCCTTTACCATAATTCACCCATTTATAAAGCTTGCCCGAAACACCATTCCCAACAATATCATTAATCTTCAACTCCCGCTGATCACCAGTAACCAACTGCGTCGCTTCCCTCATAGACGGCAAGCGCGAAACGCCTTCCATCGATCGCGAAGACGCAGCCGCAGACGTCCTCTGACTCACCCGGCCCTGGTCAAACCCTCCGTTACTGTTCGGATCGTAATACAATTGACTAGCGGAACGATGAGGCAAATCAGATCTAGACGACGACGCTGTCGCTGTCGCTGCAGCCGTGGGCGGGGGCGGAGACATAGTTACGTTCTTCTTCAACACACGCGAGGGCTTGGATGCTGGCGAGAGATCTGACACCCTAGCAAAGCAGCAAAAACGATGCATGTAGAACCACCATCTACCATTTACATCCGATCATTCCTCCTCAATCGGAGAATCGATTCATCACTTCAACCGATCAGTGGATAGAAAAAACAAAATCGAAAAATATCCGAAGCAGAAAAGTCGCAACGATCGGATTGAATTTCAATCCACAATCATCTGAAAATAATAAGAAATCGATACACGAATCGATCCGCGAGAAGCCACACGATTTATAGAAAGCCGATTTTTCGGGTAGAGAAGTGAGCGAGGAGTTCGGATGAACGATGAAGATGTCCCGGCGAGAGGATTACGGCCGGCGGCGATGGCTAATGATGAGCTGTCAATTTGATTTTTGCGTAAGAAGAGAAGAGGAGAGATAAAGTCATAAAGAGATTAATGGAAGTGGGAAAGCATCAAAATTCGTTATTTATATTATAATTAATATAAGCCTAAAGCCTATTGGTTAAGCGTAACGTTTAATTTGGTAAGACAGTTGTTTAATAACTTTAATTGTCGCCAATTAGTGTGTGGGTTTTTTTTTTTGATGAAAATTAGTGTGTGGGTTGAACTCTTACGTGGTGGTACTAGGAAAATTCACACAAAATTATGGGGTTTGAATCCTCTATTGCGTAACGTTTAATTTGAGAAGATAGTTGTTTAATAATTTTAATTGTCGCCAATTAGGGTGTAGTCGAGTGGTTGAACTCTTACCTGGTGGTGGAGGGTTCAAGCCCTACAATTTTATGTGGGTCTTCCTCCATCCTTGCAGATGTTTTTCTATATTTTTCTCATTTCTTTCCTTTTCCTCGTCCTTGTGGACGCTTGCAGATATTACGCGCAATCCCCTCCTGGAGGTGTGCTGACGTGCTTTGCTACTATGCTCTTCCCATGGAGGTGTGTCAACTCGTGGGTTTAAAGTTAGAGGAGCCAGTTGGTCTATGCTTCAACGAATGATTCAAGCTCAAGTTCAAATCCGGAGTGATGCATTTGTATGACATGCGCTTCAAATGGACTATAAATATATGTGTACTCGAAAAATATGATATTTTCCTTGTAATGTTCGATGTAACCCCACAATAAAAAAAATAACTTTAATTGTCAATGTTGTAAAAATCTTTTGGTGCTAATCGGGCCAAAAGACTATTAGCAAATTAATGGGAGAATAATTGGAGATTAGTTGATTTTATATTTTTGAATTTTTTAAATATTAATAATAATTTAAATACTATTATGATATATATTTATTTTTTTAATATAGAAAATGATTGGTTGCAAATGGCATATTTTTATAATATAAAAAACCAGTGTCACTCTTTGATTTGGTCATTTGGATGGATGTGATTAAATTTCGTTTATGGCTAATTTTTCGACGACGAATTATAAAATATTGTTGACAAACTATGTCGTACTTTTGGTTTCTTGGCGATGAATTATAATTCAGTTGTGACAAACTATACATTTTGCACCAAAAATATTATGTGTATGTGTGATCTTTACTCTCTTGATATAGATAAACAAAATATGATAATAGAAATATTTTAATAATGTATCAAATATAAAAAAGAATGTAAAAACAAATGAAATTTTAAATTGTGATTAAGAAGTTAGTTATTTGGTCAGCGTTTAGGTAGGTCTAGACGACAACTAAGCGGTGACTAGACGTCTATAAATCGGGTGACCTTCTTGATCTTCCGATGGACTCAACGAACGTATTTATGAATTTTACTTTTTAGGCGGGCCCAACGAAGGATTTTTAGACATTGTTAATAATTAATAATATTTTTTGTGGTGAATTCGAAAACCAAGTACGAGTATTTAATCTAATAAAAAAAGTACGAGTATTTAATAAAATGAAATAGATAAAACAATCATCCCTTATCAAATATAAACATAAATACCATAAGAAAGTAATATAAATATAAGGGAGTGCTCGGTTGAGAATCCCTAAAAAATCGAGAACCTGATACCTCAAATTTCACAATTGGATCAAGTTGCATATTTGAATGTGGAAGTGACACGTGTCCCACTCACTTTTTTCCTTCATTGTGCAGTTTTGAGCATTATTTATGCCTAGATACATTTTCAAGTGTCGGAAAGTGCACTTAGGCAAAAACGAAAATGTATATAGAAGGTTCTCAAAAAAAGAGGGGTTCTCATTTGAGCGCTATTCTAAACATAAAATAATATTTTTAAATTATTTATAAAATTGAGCGCGCCGTTATTTATATTCCTCACATTTATATTTTTGTTTAAATTATATAATACATCTCATTTTTGTGGAATTCTATTTTATTTTTTTGATTGAGGTTACATCATCGCATACAAACCAAGTACCACACGAATATATTTTTGAATATATTACATGAACACTTTTTCACGCGGGTACAATCACTAAACTTTGTAGCACGACCATGCAAGACACCAACCCAATTTGATACTTGAATCGTCCACACTAAAGCACATGTCATAAGGCACCTCTACCTTGAAACCGCATGATCGAAATACGCACCTCCACACATCAAGCAAGCAACATCTGCGGATATGAAGGGCACAACTCGTTCACACAAGGGACAGACAACACCTCCGCGAATGAGGAAAAACACGTCCATGCCGAGGCGCGACGAAGAACACTTATACGAGGGAGGAACAACGTGTCCACGCGGAGGCGGGACGAAAAGCACTCCTCCACGACGAAGATCACCTCCACGAGGGAGGAACAAGCGATGGATGTCTTCATTGAGTATGTCCTTTTCTATATGCATGCAGTTCTTATTTCAGTTAAGATGTTGTTAGTGATCAGCTGGAGAGTTCACCAACTAAGCCGTGAGGCTAAGCGGAGCAGTAGTCCACGTATCTATTACACATGTTTATGTTGTCGGAATTTGTCCAAGCTAAAGATTTTCTAGCTCTAAGTCCTCTGTATTGCCTTTCTAACCGTTCCGGCTAGTTTATCAAAAATATTTTTTTTTAAATATTGACTATTAAGTTATTTTATATTAGATAATGAACAATTCTTTTTAAGTAGTCGTGTCGTCTGTCGTGTGTATCTGTGATCAGTTGCCGTCACGAGATTTTCATGCTTTGGAGACGGGAAGGGACATGTTGTCCATTTTTCCAACGTGTCACTTTGAGAATGAGACAAAAAACTTCCCAAATTAATATATACTTATTTTTTTATCAATTAAAATTTATTTCGTTGTTATTTTCTTTTCAAACATATAATTGAATTCAATAACAAAAATCGTGTCTATCCGATTTGCTCCCAACTAGTTCAAATCTTTATGCCAATCAGCTGATTTCAAATTGGGTACCGGACTTTTTTAATTTATAATTTAGTGATTTTTGTATCAACTTGCATACATTTTGTTTACGAATTCGATGTGTTTTTGAGGAATTAAAGTCGAAAACTTATAAATTTGATTTTATGGTTAACAAATTTGGTCAACTTTATTTTTATCATGATTGAAAATATGATCAATAGGATTGAAACATGTGCGAATTGATACAAAAATTAGTAAATTGAAAATTGAAAATTGAAAAAGTCTAGTACCTAATTTGAAATCAGGTAGTATTCGAGACAATGTTTTTATAAATTACCATGTTAATAAATATGAGAAAGTACATGGACAATATGGTCATGAGAGGATAATATATAATGATATATCGTGTCCTTTATTCCGTTTAGTAGTATGAGAAAGGATCCGGTGCAAAGTGATAAATATGGTAAAAAATACAAAGTTATCCCAGCCGTTCATCTATACAATTGGATGGTACGAATTAATTGGAGTTAAATAAGTTTAATCTTAATATTTAATGTATTAAGGGCAATTTTGGTAACATTCAAATCAGTTTCACGTAACTTTTTTATTTCTCTCTCTTCCTCTCCATTAAAAAATTTCTCTTCTCTCTCCTCTTTTCTCTCCAACTCCGAACAACCCAGATCTGAAACAATCCCAGATCAAAATCGGCTTTCATGACCGAATCGGTGTGGTTCGTTCCATTAATCCCTTCCTGGCCGTTGAAATCGTCATACGTGCAGAGGACATCATCGGACCCGAAATCAAACCCTTGCGAGGGAGAATTCACGCGACCGGACGATCCCGAAGCCATGAGAATATCCTTTTTTTCAGAGATTGATACTTAAATCTTCAATCAAAAGCAGAAATCGAAGTCGAGTTCACTGCTGATCCGCGTTAAATCTTAGTTATGTTCATCGATTTGTTCAAGAATTTTATAATTCGTCAAGGCCTAATTATAGTTCGTTATGTCATAGTTCGTCCAAATTGGACTATATTCGCCAAGATTTCGACGAATTATAGTGCACTTTTAACGAATTATGACATAATTCATCACATTTGGACTATAATTCATCAACAATTCGGCAGTATCATCGATAGTTAAGCATGATAATTTATAGTTCGTCATCACTAATTTATAGTTCGTTATCCAATTTTGGACGAATTATGTTATAGTTCGTCCAAATTGGACTATATTCGTCAAGATTTCGACGAATTATAGTGCAATTTTGATGAATTATGACATAATTCATCACATTTGGACTATAATTCGTCAACAATTCGGCAGTATCATCGATAGTTAGGCATGATAATTTATAGTTCGTCATCTGCAATTTATAGTTCGTTATGACCATTCGTTCGGAATCGTTTTCGATTTCTTCTGCGTTTCTCTTTGTCGATTTCTTCTGCGTTTTGATTTCTGCGTTTCTTCTTCGTTTTCGATTTGATTTTGATTTCGATTAGTTCATTTTCGATCGATTTTGATTAGTTCGTTTTCGATCGCGATTTGTAGATGATGATGAACAGTACGAACAGTAGCGAACAGTAATGAACAGTATGAACAGTAATGAACATTATGAACAGTTACGAACAGTAATAAACAGTAATGAGAGAGAAATAAAGGAAAAATCATGTCTATTTTACCCTTAATGAGCTTATTAATAGGGATAAAAATAAATTAATTTGTGTTTATCCTAATTAATTGGGATCATTGGATTAACCTGATCAATGGTCTCAATTACTTTGTATTTTGTATGATATTTGGGCTTTGCACCGGATCTAGCCTCATAGTAGTATATATATCTTAGCTAAGATCTTAGATTCAAATTTGTAGTGATAGGTGATAGTCATCCATCGTCGTCGCTCGGTTCAATTCATCATGGCGTAGTTATGCCTACCAATGTAAAAAAATGGAACGTCAACGATCGATCAGTAGTATACCATTTGCGCGCTTCAACAAACGTAAAGTAGAGGTCCAAGTGGGTGGCTCAGTGAGAGCGCCCCCCTGCGTGTCAAAATGACCCAGGGTTCAAAACCCTCATCTAACATCTAACCTAACACTACTAACCCATGTAATAATAAAAAACAAACGTAAAGTAAAAGAAACGCGTTACTATAAAATCAAAGAAGCGAGAAAAGAAGACTAGCTATAAGGGCTTACTCCCACACTTGAAATGTCTAGGGACTCTTCTTCCACAATTTTCGACGATACGAATAGCTTTATTAATGTCCTTTACAAGGGTAGCCAACGCCGGTGTGACCACCGGGCAGACGCACTCTAACGTAGTGACCCTAATCCTGTAACAACATGTAGCAGAAGGCTGCATTCCTGATCAAACAGGTTTGCAAGCATTTATCCCAAGCCAGCTATTTTGTTCTTTGCACTCAGCTGCAGTGATTACTATTCACTGTTCGGATCTCAGCTGCAAGAAGAACAACCATGGCCAGGGCCAGGGCTAGCGCAACCGTCAACACGCTTTGACTGGATGATGATGAAAATGATCTCTTAATTAGTTGTGAATCCAATCTCAATGTTTATCTCTCTAAAGCAATGTGTGAGTTTGGAGTAGAGAGTAAGCATGGATTGGAGGGATTTATAAGGAGGAGAAACTTGGGTATCACACAATATTGTACTTGCAAAAAACATAGTGTTTCTTCTTTTTTGACTTGTATATTGATATCACATATTCACATTTCACATTTCACATTTCACATAGCTTTGTGGACCAGCAGCCCCATTGATGATGTTGTAGTCTACTGTGATTTTCTGCTTTTTACTTTTGTTGTTTCCCATGTTAGAGGGAAATTTCTATGGGAAGCCACATTTGGACGTACATTCTCCTAAGAGCATTTCCACCATGACTTTTTGAGTTATAAGAAAATGTCATGAGAGATGATCAAAAAAAATATGGATCCCCACCATGACTAAACCAATCATAGAAAAGGTCATGGGATCCCCACCATGACTAAACCAATCGAAGAAAAAAATAGGGATCCCCACCATGACTAAACCAATCATAGAAAAAAGATCATCTCATGACGAAAAATTGGATTTGGTCATGAGCCGTGAACCAACTGCAACGTGACACGTGTCCCGTGTAAGAAACTTTTCAGTTTTATTTTTATCTTGCAACGAATATATCTTCTAAATTACAAAGTTAAAAAAATCAAAATAATTACCAATATTCATTAATTAGTTTTTTAGATCAATAAAACGAGATATACTTTGATATATTTTTTATTAATCTTAATATTTATGAACTACAATTTATGTAGCGATGAGAGAGAATGATGATGAATTTTTTGTTGGGTCATGAGTGAGGTGCACTTGATCAAAATAGTCATGATGCATGACAAAATGAGAGACAAAATGGATGAGAGAGAGGGATGATATATTTTTTTTGGTCAGGGTGAAGGATGCTCTAACAACCGTACGGGCAATTGAAAGGAAAATGGGGGGATCGAGTGTTACATAATTGGAAGTACGTGTGGGAGTTTTTTTTGATAGTACATGTGGAAGTTTGTTACAATCCTACATTGGCTAGGTGCTTCAACACCTAGTGATACTTAAGCACAAGGTGTTCTCTCACTCAGCAGACTGGTCTTTTGTGGTGAGCTCTTCCCTTGGGCTTAGGTGCCTAATATTTAGTGCTTTCATTGAGAGCCAACACGGAGGGGGCGACCTGGGAAAGGACTACCTGATTGCCCAACAAGGCCCAGAGTGAAAGCCGTCCAGAGTGGGCCGTCGTGGGCGTCACTCGGAAGGGCGACATGAGAAAGGGCTACCTGATTGCCCAACGAGGCCAGAGTGAAAGCCACTCAGAGTAAGCCGATGAGGACGTCGGTTTCCAAAGGGTGGGGCAATATTACAATCTCACATTGGCTAGGTGCTTCAACACCTAGTGATACTTAAGCACAAGGGGTTCTCTCACTCATCAGACTAGTCTTTTGTGGTGAACTCTTCCCTTGGGTTTCGGTGTCTAACATTTAGAGTTTTAGGGTTTGGGTAAAGAAGAAGATGAATAGTATAAGAGAGATAGACGAATTTGAAAGAGAGAGAGAGATTGGGAGAGAGACTGAGAATTTAGAGAGCGTAAAGTGAATGATAGACTAATTCATTTTTTGTCTGACATTGGTACTCGTTGACGAACTAATTCTTTTTCACCTCTAGAATAGTATCAATGAAGAGAGGATCGAATATAGTGTCAAAACATTTATATTGACCGGTAAAGTACCGGGTCGAACCCAAGGGAGCAAGCCAAGCGCATGCACTATTTAAGATTGTGTTTCTATTCGGCTATTCTAAACAAAAATGTATAAAGAGTGAATATATCTAAATCCTATGTGGTTAGTAATTGGGGAAAAACGTTAAGTAAGAGGTGTTTCGAGGACTTACTCCTCTCCTTGGCAAATTCTCAATGATCATGCATACAAGAGTTCAATTAAGTATGAGTTGATAGGTTTTAAACCTAGCTTAGACTAAGAATTAGGCAATCACGCATATCTAATCCTAGTCAAGCCATCTTAGTTAGGATCTCACTAATTAAAGGGTGTTGATCCACTATATAGCATTTACTCTCATAAATGCTATATGCATAAAGTTCTAGTTCACCTCTCACCATGCATTTACTCTCATAAATGTAGGTTAAGTTCAATTTTACTATATCCAAACCAACACTAAGATCTCTCAATACTTAGATCATAGTTCTAACATAAACATGTCACTTAGGCATTTTATCAAACACTTAGAGACATGTCAATCATGAAGATCATAGTAAAATGAAATCAACTTCCTAAGGTTCATATACATGATTCAAGATATAGATCATTTTCTCCATCCTAGAAATATCCCCAAGGGTTTCCAAGTCCTAGGTTCGAGTTTTAGGTCCAAATTGTCACTTAGGCATTTTGTCGAACACCTAGAGTGCATAACATTCATAACACAAGAGAAAATGAAATCAACAATCATCTATATGAATATCAATGTATATACATGATCAAGAGTACCAAGGAGAGTCATAAGACCCTCTAAACACAAGATCCACTACTCACACATCATGTAAGACAACATGGTGTGAGTAGGGTTTTTACACAACAAGTAGAGTAGAAGAGGGATAGAAATAGGATGATTAATCCTTGAACTCCCTTGATCTTCACTTCTCCTTGATTGGATGATGTTGAATGACCTTGTATGAGCCTCTTTTCCAAGCTTTTTCTCCCCAAAAACCTCCACACTTGATCCAAAACCCTTCCTTTCCCTTTATAGATTCGGCTGAAATTTGGGCATAGAGACTGAGTTTTCCCTCCAGTCGATCGACTGGGGATAGGCTTGACTGGCCTTGACTCCCAGTCGATCGACTTAATGAAGTTTCAGAGCCCCCCACATTCTTCGTTTTTCCAGTCGACCGACTGGAGTTTCAGTCGATCGACTGGGGCCTTTTTGGTTGCCTTCCCGGCTGAATTTGGTCTTGAAGTCTCTTAGGGAGTTGTAGCCCTTTGAGTTAGCTTTCCAACAAGCTTTGAATCAACCAATTCGGAGGTCGGACGAGCCCTATAGGTCCAAAATAAGATGCAATGGTCAATATGCTCGGTATTGCCCCGAAACTCCATATTTTGCGCCGAAACTTCTGTTTTTCAACCAATCTTCATATATAGGCCTTGACCATGGGGGAAACTTGTTTTCTACCTAAAATGTAGACATAGAGGTCAAATGACATCAAAATAAAGTCGGAAACGACCCAAAACTATAGTGAAGAATGACCATAAATGAGTCGAAAACTCGACTCATCAACACTCCACACTTAAGTTTTGTTCGTCCCGAACAAAGTATGAAAATATGTCAAGGTCATGCAAATTTCGAAATGCTAGTGGTGCTATGTTTTTCGTAATTTGCCTCACTAGATTTCACAAGGTCTCGATCATTATTTCTAAACATGTTATTGAAAGGAAAATGACAAGTATGTACAATCTAACTAGCTCCTTTTCGTAGGCGTTACGAATGCATTTAGCGCATGCATTAAGCCTTTAAACCCCTAGGCTACCCTAGTGGACGAGTTATAGTCTCGTGAGAGTTTTCAGAAAAGGGAATACTCACAAATCCCAAATGCACCTATCCCATGAGAATTGAATTCAAGAGTGTTTAACCAAGGCTATGATTTCTCAAGACAAATTCCTCACCCCACGCTAGGACTACCATCATAATATCATCAAAAGAACTTTTGACCATTTGAGTACCCATGAGGTTGTGCATTCAAGATCATCAATACTAGAGCTATCAAATGTCTCATCCAAAGTTCCACTCATTTTCAAGGCAATACAATGAAGTCGTAGTTTAGTTTGCACAAAGGAGTGTCAACCGCTCACCTATGCTAGCTAGGGCTAGTCCAAGGGCTCGCGACACGAAACTCATTTCCAAGTTTTAGGCGCTCAAGCCATAATCCATACGGGAAGAGGAGTTCAACACTATGAGTTTCTTAAAAACAAGCATAGACCAAGTGGTAACTCCCGTGCGAACACATGGGTCGTCCAAGAGTCATTCAAACAAGCACACAATGCAAATGTTGAATTCCGCACAAATGAAATTGATGGAAGAACACAAAGTCAAGTTTTAAGTGCTTCTTACTTTCTTTTCTTTTCCTTTTTTTCTTTTTTTTTCTTTCCCTTTTTTTTTGTTTTGGAATGGCCTTTGGCCTACAAATGCTTTCGAGGGGGGACTTACCTCCCTAACCCCCGGTATTTGTATCATTTTGTTTTTTTTTTGAATGGGGCTTCGCCCTCTTTTATTTTTGACTCCACACTTAAAACTTGACAATATGTTCAAAAAGTGTATGGAATGTGCGGGACACAAACATAAGCAAGGCACAATGTAAGAGAACTCAAGTCACCAAAGACCATACACAAGGTCTAAGTTTTTCGTTAAATGTTCAAAAGGTGCTTGCTATACTTAATCCAAGGTATTTCAACGAAAATACTTAGAAAATTAGATAGGCAAGGGATATCAATGATATTGGTTCACAAGAATGCACATTCATAGGACTAGGTCGGTTCTAAGTTCAAGATCCAATAAGTGACAAATAGGCTAGATGTGATTTATAGGAATTTTGAATCGATAGTCACAAGCCTATGTGGTTAAAAACACTCTCATGTTAGGGATAGAATACATGAATGCAAGTGCTCATTCAAACATGGTATGTACGGCATGAAATGAGTGAACTATGCGACTAAACCACTCCACACTTAAAGCATAGCTTAGTCCCTAAGCGCAAACAATGAAGAAAATGAGATAAAGGCGCATAGGAACTTCCTTCGTTTGTAGATGTGCCCCACCAATAGAAAAGATGTCATTGTGCTAAACGTGATTGTACATGATGCAAATAACTTCCTTGATGACAAAAACACATGAGAGGTTAAATGTAACAAGTGGCATACAAGGTTATGCAACGCAAGTATGAGCAAGAGAGCATCACTAGTCATATGATAACATCATGATATAAACTTCATAGAATTTATACAAGGAAGTTGATCCACACCCTCTAAAACATGCACAAGGTTTCCTAAGTGCCCCAAATGTGAAACTAGAGTCATAGTATCATATAACAAATTAGTTCCACTATAGTAAACACCAATAAAGCATATGAGCACTATGGGCAACATCATTAAGCATAGATAAATCAAAGGGAAAGTTGGAAGGGTGTGGAGTTGTGAAGTGGGATTGGAGTGAGTAAAACTCACTCCACACTTAAAATCTTATCCACTAATATCACATATCACACTCCACACTTTAGAACTTTAGTTGCTCATAATCATGCCAAACATTTAAATACATAAAAGAACAAGAATGAAACACTTACAAACCGGGTTACCTCCCGCGAGGGCCTAGTTTTTCCCGTCTTGGCAAAGACGTAGCAAAGCGCCCCATAGAATCACTCGTTGAGAAGTCATTTGCTAGGATCCCTTCTCACGGGGCCTTGGATTTGGTCGTGTCAATCCACCTTCAAATCCCATTTGAATTTCTTCCCATCAAGCCTACAATGGACTTTCCTTTGGGAGCATGACCCCTTCGATAATGAACATCCCTTAAGAAATAAGGGGTCATGGGAGCTTTTTCCGATTAGCCTTTGAAAATAGGGCAAGAAGCTCCAAAACTTGTCTCGAGACGAAGTAGTGAAGAAAGGGTCTTCATAACTTGTCTCGAGAATGCTGGGCATCCCCTCTTTTAATTTTTCAATGATGTCCATGGGTGCCCAATCCTCAATATCCCTCATTAAGCTTGTGTTTTCTTGTATGCAAGGTTGTCCTTTACTTTCTTCCATGTAGACCTCAACAAAGTCTTTATACCCTTCAAATCCTTTTGTCTCTATATGCTCTTCCTCTATCTTATCCTCACCATCCCATAGCCAAGCTTTGGTGGCGGCTCTCCAAAATTCATCCTCCATTTATTGTTCCCATTCTTCCTTTGAGGCATTAGGATCAAGGACTTCTTTTGCGAGAAATTCTTGCTTCATTTTCTCTTGACGCTCAAGGAGTGTAGCAAATTTGGATTCAAACTTAGAGGGTTCTTTTGAAGGTTGAGGAGGTTGAGGGTATGAGTGTTCAACTTCAAAGCGTTGGCCATCATTCCAATTTGGAGTGGAATAATTTGTTTGATAGCCAAGCTCTTGAAAATAAGAATATGGACGTTCCTCCTCTTCATAGCATCCCTCATTAGAGTATACTTGTTGGTGGTAGGGGTCCATCCTTGCAAAACAAGGTAAACAAAAGCTAGTAAGTGATATGAGTGAAAAAGAAGAATATACAAGTATAGAAAAAGGAAAAATATTCACAAGAATAGACGGAACTTTCACACAATCTAATCTAGGGATGTGCTAACTAGTTGCTCCCCGGCAACGGCGCCATTTGACGAACTAATTCTTTTTCACCTCTAGAATAGTATCAATGAAGAGAGGATCGAATATAGTGTCAAAACATTTATATTGACCGGTAAAGTACCGGGTCGAACCCAAGGGAGCAAGCCAAGCGCATGCACTATTTAAGATTGTGTTTCTATTCGGCTATTCTAAACAAAAATGTATAAAGAGTGAATATATCTAAATCCTATGTGTTTAGTAATTGGGGAAAAACGTTAAGTAAGAGGTGTTTCGAGGACTTACTCCTCTCCTTGGCAAATTCTCAATGATCATGCATACAAGAGTTCAATTAAGTATGAGTTGATAGGTTTTAAACCTAGCTTAGACTAAGAATTAGGCAATCATGCATATCTAATCCTAGTCAAGCCATCTTAGTTAGGATCTCACTAATTAAAGGGTGTTGATCCACTATATAGCATTTACTCTCATAAATGCTATATGCATAAAGTTCTAGTTCACCTCTCACCATGCATTTACTCTCATAAATGTAGGTTAAGTTCAATTTTACTATATCCAAACCATCACTAAGATCTCTCAATACTTAGATCATAGTTCTAACATAAACATGTCACTTAGGCATTTTATCAAACACTTAGAGACATGTCAATCATGAAGATCATAGTAAAATGAAATCAACTTCCTAAGGTTCATATACATGATTCAAGATATAGATCATTTTCTCCATCCTAGAAATATCCCCAAGGGTTTCCAAGTCCTAGGTTCGAGTTTTAGGTCCAAATTGTCACTTAGGCATTTTGTCGAACACCTAGAGTGCATAACATTCATAACACAAGAGAAAATGAAATCAACAATCATCTATATGAATATCAATGTATATACATGATCAAGAGTACCAAGGAGAGTCATAAGACCCTCTAAACACAAGATCCACTACTCACACATCATGTAAGACAACATGGTGTGAGTAGGGTTTTTACACAACAAGTAGAGTAGAAGAGGGATAGAAATAGGATGATTAATCCTTGAACTCCCTTGATCTTCACTTCTCCTTGATTGGATGATGTTGAATGACCTTGTATGAGCCTCTTTTCCAAGCTTTTTCTCCCCAAAAACCTCCACACTTGATCCAAAACCCTTCCTTTCCCTTTATAGATTCGGCTGAAATTTGGGCATAGAGACTGAGTTTTCCCTCCAGTCGATCGACTGGGGATAGGCTTGACTGGCCTTGACTCCCAGTCGATCGACTTAATGAAGTTTCAGAGCCCCCCACATTCTTCGTTTTTCCAGTCGACCGACTGGAGTTTCAGTCGATCGACTGGGGCCTTTTTGGTTGCCTTCCCGGCTGAATTTGGTCTTGAAGTCTCTTAGGGAGTTGTAGCCCTTTGAGTTAGCTTTCCAACAAGCTTTGAATCAACCAATTCGGAGGTCGGACGAGCCCTATAGGTCCAAAACAAGATGCAATGGTCAATATGCTCGGTATTGCCCCGAAACTCCATATTTTGCGCCGAAACTTTTGTTTTTCAACCAATCTTCATATATAGGCCTTGACCATGGGGGAAACTTGTTTTCTACCTAAAATGTAGACATAGAGGTCAAATGACATTAAAATAAAGTCGGAAACGACCCAAAACTATAGTGAAGAATGACCATAAATGAGTCGAAAACTCGACTCATCACTCGTGTAGTCCTATTTATACATTAATCAAATAACTACTCCACTACTCATGACCTACTAACTCATGACCCACTAAACCCACTAGTTACATGTCGTAACTCAAAGGGTGGTGGGGCGCCAATGTTACAATCCCACATTAGCTAAATGCTTCAACACCTAGTGATACTTGAGCACAAAGGGTTCTCTCACTCATCAGACTACTCTTTTGTGGTGAGCCTTCCCTTGGGCTTAGGTGCCTAACATTTAGGGTTTTTAGGGTTTGGGGTGAAGAAGATGATGAATACTATAGGAGAGATAAACGAATATGAAAGAGAGAGACTGAGAATTTGGAGAGAGTAAAGTGACTGATAGACTAATTCATTTCTTGTCTGACATTGGTACTCGTGCAGTCCTATTTATACATTAATCAAATAAGTACTTCACTACTCTACTCCACTACTCATGACTTACTAACTCATGACCCACTAAACCCACTAGTTACGTGTCGTAACAAAGGGTGGGGCAATGTTACAATTCCACACATTGGCTAGGTGCTTCAGCACCTAGTGATACTTAAGCACAAAGGGTTCTCTCACTCATCAGACTAGTTTTTTGTGGTGAGCTCTTTCATTGGGCTTAGGTGCCTAATATTTGGTGCTTTCATTGAGAGCCAGCGCGGAGGGGGCGACCTGGGAAAGAGCTACCTGATTGCCCAATGAGGCCAGAGTGAAAGATGTCCAGAGTGGGCCGTCGTGGGTGTCACTCGAAAGGGGCGACCTGAGAAAGGGCTACCTGATTGCCCAATGAGGACAAAGTGATAGCCACTCAGAGTAGACTGATGAGGACGTCGGTTTTCAAAGGGTGGGGCAATGTTACAATCCCACATTGGCTAGGTGCTTCAACACCTAGTGATACTTAAGCACAATGGGTTCTCTCACTCATCACACTAGTCTTTTATGGTGAGCTCTTCCCTTAGGCTTAGGTGCCTAACATTTTTCAACAACTAGTGATACTTAAGCACAAAGGGTTCTCTCACTCATCTGACTAGTCTTTTGTAGTGAGCTCTTCCTTTTGGCTTAGGTGCCTAATATTTGGTGCTTTCACTGAGAGCCAACACGGTGGGGGCGATCTGGGAAAGGGCTACCTGATTGACCAAAGAGGCCAGAGTCAAAGCTGTCCAGAGTAGGCCATCGTGGGCGTCACTCGGAAGGGGCGACCTGAGAAAGGGCTACTGAACAGGCTGTCGTCGTACCTGTGCAAAAACAATTTATAATTTCCTCGCGATGAACTGTGGGTTAGCACAATGGCAAGCAAGGGTCGAACCCAAGGGAGCTAGATAGCTACTACTTTGTTCTGTAATGGAGAAAGACAAGAAACTAATGTGAGAGTAAAGGTTAGTGAACAAAAGCAAGGCACGAAAATAAGAGGGGGTTTTATCAATCAGAGAAGATATTCAGGTTAGGGTTTTATTCAATTGTGACTACGTTTATCCTTGATTTCTAAATGTTTATTCTTGCTTCTTAGGGTTACTCCTGGTCTGGTTATAACCGTTTTAATTCTAGCAAACCTAATACTCCTGGCCTGGTTATATTAGGTTTCATGCAACTACTTATTCTAACTGGGTCGGTATCAAATAAGCAGTGAATGGATAGTAAGAATCACTAGGTTAAGTTGTACCCTTTCGGATCTCCCCTTAACCTAATAATTCAAACTGATATTTTGCACAAGAACTAAATAGAATGCAATAATAATAAGTAAGATCAGAATCTCAAAACAATAGTCACAATTATTTAACCCTAACCCGAATAATCGGATTAGTTACACATAGCCATGGAATAACAATACAATAAACAAAAGGAAACAAGGATTCTCACTAAAACCGAATGAAGAACAAGCTGGCCGTGCAAGGCTGAGAAGTGGCGGAAGCAAGGAGGAGTAAGGAATGAAGACCGGCTGTGCAAGGAGGAGCTCACGGCGGCTGATGGAGGAGATGGGCGGCGGACCAAGTTAGGTCTAGGGCACACGGCTAAGTGATGAATGGGATGGATTATGCCTTGCATTGCACCTCCTTATATAGGGATTTGAAAACCCTAAATCTTTGCTTGATGAGCAAGCTACTTGATCTTCTTGAAAACCCTAATATCACATGTAAATTGGGCCGGCTGCTGGATTTAGGGCTTGGACTTTCTTTTTCCGAAGTACTGTTCACGGCCCGAAATCACTATTCACGCCAGAATCTCTGTTCACGCCGGAATCACTGTTCACGCCGGAATCACTGTTCATGTCGGACTTACTGTTCACGAGCAGAAAAACACTGTTCACGACGCTCCTCTGGCCTTGATCTTCAATTGCGATGTTTTGGGCATGAAATGCCGTCTTTTAAGCGCGATTCCTCCTAGAGCTTCCAAATCACCTGAAATGCAAAACAACACTAAAAAATAACTGTTCGCATAATAAAGTGCTGGAATTGGTGGGATTTGATGACTCGATGAGTCGTATAAATATGGCTCATCAAACCACCCCACACTTAAACTTGTTCGTCCCGAATAAGAACTATGTCATAAGAGGAATGAATAATGTAAACACCACAATGCTTCGGTCATCCTAGACGTGCTACATGGACATGAATCGATTACTCTAGATCTCGCCTATTATGCATGCTTGCTACTAATATCTTTGTGCGAAAACATGGGTTAAAGATACGTGTTACCTTTGGGTCGAGATGCAAATCAATTCGGATGTATCTGGAGATAGCCCTGTTTAGACCCATGAACCCTCATTCTCGGACTCGAACTCGCTGCTATATGGTTATGTCTCGCTGCTTTTTCTTGCACGTGATAGATTCGGGCTCAAGTACTGGAGTGCTTTTCGGCCAGCTATAGCGTCATCTGATTTGGCATTCTCGATGACGCTTTTCACATGTGGGACGTGTGGACTATCACAATGGTGGTGGAATTTTTCTTTGTGGTGCGGATTGTGACTTGCTCAAACCTACTTGCTCTCACTCATCATCGTCCTTTTGACTCGGGTCAAGCCAAGGGTCGCTTGTCTATTTTCCCGGCTACTTGGACTAGAGTTTGGACGGTGTGAAGTATTCCCGTCCCAACCAACCGCAAAGGTGCCGCAGTGGCGGAGCAGACTCGTACTATGTTGCCTCGAAGTGCTAGCCTCCACAAGCTCCACATAACCATATATCCTGAGTCCGGTCTTTGAATGATCTGTCAAGTCTCTCTAGGGCATTGCTATCAACTCCACATCCATGTTTATCTCAACTAGCAAAGGCTCGCAAAATTTTAAGATCACATGTTAGTCGCACAAATCAATTTTCACCAAAGACATGCATGTAATCGGCTCTATCTATTTCACCTAATCATTATCCAATACTGCAAGTCTAAGAAATAGTGAAGTATCATGTACAAAAATTTTAAAAATGACTCGAAACGTGCTGACTCTGTGCAGGGTGCAGTAAATAAATGTGCTAACTCGATAACTGACTCTCCCACCCCACACTTTTGAAATGAGCCGTATCCTCACGGCATGACTCAAGTCAAGACACACAATGCATGCAATAAAACAAAGGGAAATAAGAATAGAGTAAGGACAGGCACTGCCCTCGTGCGTGCGTGGCAATGAGAGATGGCTGATAATTCTCCTGTGAGTCCTCGAAGAGCACCATTGGAGCTTGTATCGCAACGTGAGTTTGTTGCACACCGAAAGGTCTGCGTCAATGACATTAAGACGAATAAAAGATTCCCAGGATGTTGGAGGAGTCACAGCGGTCTCGCTTAAAACCCAACCTCCTTAGACTCGTAAGTCTTTGTGACAGAATCTTTAAACGCTCATGTTTCTCGACGCAACTTATTCGAGGTGTGAACTACTCATGCTAGATACAGTCTGTTGCTAACATCTCTGATACGTTCGCCTCTGTCCCTGCATGAAGATCATTTTCTTTCCCAAGTACAATGTGACAATAATGACTCATAAATAAACATAGTAAATAAATAAACTGAAATGTAAAGACATGCAAACCGTGCATGGCTGCCTCCCTGCGAGCGCCTTTGTTTAACGTCGTTGGCTCGACAGTACCTCCTGTAGGGATCACAAGTTAGGATCCCATGGGCGTGTGAGGTCATACTTTTGCTCAGCAACTCCTTCAGTTCGTCCATACTGCTCATCCAGCTGTTCACTCGGTTCTGCTCTCCAATAATCAGGCGGTTTCTTCTTCACATATCCCCGAGAAGGTGAGTGTGTCTTGGCCATAGCTGTTGGCCTGGTAGTCTGTATAGCCTGCTCTGGTGGGTCTGGAACTAGGGTGTCATACTCTGATGTGTGCACAATGTCTGGCGGTTTCCTTGCGCATGGACGGTTTGCATCCTCATAGACATAAAAATCAGCTTCCTTACCACCGAATGATAATGACAGTAAGCCTATGCCCATGTCAATCCTGGTCTGGGTGGTGTGGAGGAATGGTCGTCCCAAAATCAGCCCTGGTGGTTCGCCTTTCCTGGATTTTTCCATCTGCAAGACATAGAAATCTGCAGGCACAGTAATATCTCCTACTCGGAGGGTTAGATCTTCAAGCAATCCAGTAGGGCGTACACAAGACTTATCCCCTAATTCTATAGATAGCCTAGGCGGTTTCAGTGGGCCAAGACCAAGCGAGCAATACAAAGAATAAGGCATAACATTGATAGCGGCACCCAAATCTATTAAACAGTGAGGTATTTGGGTCTTACCGATACCACAGGTAACCGTGAAGGCCCCTGGGTCCTTACTCTTTCCTGAAGGTGTCTTCTGGCTCGCAGTGGGTGAGTGCATTGTCATTTGGTCGTTCTGTGTAGGCTTGACCACCATTCTCAGCTCTGGTTCAGCTTTCTCAGTCATCTGGCTTTCTGGAGCAACTACCTCTATGGACTCCTCGAATGTTGCATCCACCACCTCTACTTGGCTGACGTTCCCTCTTGGATTTTGAACTGTTTGTGAGGGGAGTCGTCCTGCGCTCACACTGTTTGCGAGATCCGAGACTAGCGTAGTAAGCTGAGACATCTGTTTTTTTAAATCTGCAATGTCTCCCTTGGTCGTGGCTGCCAGTTCTTTTACTATCTCTTCGAGAGGCTTGTTGGAGCTGTGATTGCTCGAGCCTGGCTGATTACTGTTTTGCCCTCGCTGCTGGTACTGACCTGGTGCATTCTGCTGATACTGATGATTAGGATGTCTGTAGGGCTGCTGGGTCTGCTGAGGCGCATTCTGTCGTGCTGGCTCTCTCTGGGCCTGATGCTGCTGATTGTTGTTCTTCCAGGGCTGTCCGTTGGCTCCTTAATTGGTCGTTGCTGCATTAAACTGTCTGACTGGCCCTGGCTGATTGCCATAATTTTGATAGTTGCCTACTGCATTGATCTCAACTTGGTCATCTTCCACTATAGTAGGGCACTCGTCTGTTTTGTGATCTGTGGATGCACAAAACTCGCATGGTCTGACCTGGACTGGCTGCCTTCGAACGACATGCTTCATCAGCTCCCTCATCTCCTTGAGTTCTGTGACCATGGCACTGATAGAGGGCTCCACTCGTGATACATTCCGAGTTCTGGCATAGTCATCCTCCTTTGTAGCTTCATCCTGGAATCGCTCACTCTCTGCTACTGATATGATCATCTGTTTGACTTTGGCAGGGCTGAGGTTCATCAGGTTGCCTCCAGCTGAGGCATCTAGGAGCTTTCTATCTAATCTGCTGATTCCATCTAGCAAGTACTCCACCAGTAGCTTCTCCGGAAGCTCAAGGTTACAACAGCTTTTCTCCAAGGCAAGGAACTTCTCTACGTACACGGATAAGGTCTCATTGGGTCCTTGCTTGAGCTCTTGCTTGTCTACGGACCTTCATGGCTCGTCCAGCTGGGTAGTATTTCGAAAGGAACTGGCGCTGCATCTCTTCCCATGTATAGATGCTGTCTGCGGGCAAGGATAAGAACCAGTCTGTAGCGGACTTAGTGAGTGAGAAGTAGAACGCCTTAAGCTTGAAATCATCCACTGAAGCTCCAAAGGGTCTATAATTGTGGCAACTGCCATGGTAACGCTTCAGATGCCCTGTAGCTGATTCTCCCTTGGATCCTGCGAATTTGGGAAGGTGATGGACGATTGAGGTGCTGATAGTGATGTCCTCGAGTTCTGGTCCTTCATAGATTGGCCATGTCTGGTCTTTGAAGTCAGGAACCAAGAGCTCTCCCATAGATGGCTCCTCATCGTGATAGTAGGCTTCCTCTTCGTATACCGGCTGTCTGAGTCGCCTGAGGGGCGGTTGAGGCTGAACCTGATACTGAATCTGTTGTCTTACTGGGGCCTGTTGTCGGACTTGTTGCTGGCCCTGGACTGGATTTCGAACTGGTTGTCTACCCTGAACTGGATTTTGGACTGGTTGTCTAGCTGCAACCTGTTGTCGGACTGGGGCTTGTTGTTGTTGAGCTGGGACCTGCCCTTGGATCGGTCCTCCTCTTTGTGGATCTGCAGCTGCCCCTTGGTTCTGATTTTGTCTAGCTGCATCTCTTTGTGCCCTTCTCTGATCACGGAATAGCTGCTCCGGATTATCATAGATTACTTGTTGTACTTCCTCGTTGTTGTCGATTTCTGGGCGGTTTTGGTTTTGGTTTTGGTTTTCGAGAGGTAATTCGAACTGGTCTTCTTCTTGGTCACTAAGGTTGTCATCTTCATATGGGACGTTTTCAGCAACTCTACTACCTGCGTGAGACATGTTGCAAGAAATAGCAAGCACCGGTCTAGCAAACACCGAAATAGCAAAGACAGACTAGCAACAAAGGGTCCCCAGGAGATTGGAGGGGTCACAGCGGTCCCACTTAAAACCCAAAATCCTTAGACTCGTAAGTCTTGGTGACAGAACCCTCTGAGAGCTAGAAATTGGAAATCGAAAAGAATTGAAAATAGAAATCGAACAGTTGAATGGGGAATCACCGAAATAAGCAGCTTTCGAAATAAACAAAAAACAAAGAAAAATAAACGAAAAAGAAAAGAGAACAAAAGCTCACCGTGCGTAGCTCCCTGGCAACGGCGCCATTTTGAACAGGCTGTCGTCGTACCTGTGCAAAAACAATTTATAATTTCCTCGCGATGAACTGTGGGTTAGCACAATGGCAAGCAAGGGTCGAACCCAAGGGAGCTAGATAGCTACTACTTTGTTCTGTAATGGAGAAAGACAAGAAACTAATGTGAGAGTAAAGGTTAGTGAACAAAAGCAAGGCACGAAAATAAGAGGGGGTTTTATCAATCAGAGAAGATATTCAGGTTAGGGTTTTATTCAATTGTGACTACGTTTATCCTTGATTTCTAAATGTTTATTCTTGCTTCTTAGGGTTACTCCTGGTCTGGTTATAACCGTTTTAATTCTAGCAAACCTAATACTCCTGGTCTGGTTATATTAGGTTTCGTGCAACTACTTATTCTAACTGGGTCGGTATCAAATAAGCAGTGAATGGATAGTAAGAATCACTAGGTTAAGTTGTACCCTTTCGGATCTCCCCTTAACCTAATAATTCAAACTGATAATTTGCACAAGAACTAAATAGAATGCAATAATAATAAGTAAGATCAGAATCTCAAAACAATAGTCACAATTATTTAACCCTAACCCGAATAATCGGATTAGTTACACATAGCCATGGAATAACAATACAATAAACAAAAGGAAACAAGGATTCTCACTAAAACCGAATGAAGAACAAGCTGGCCGTGCAAGGCTGAGAAGTGGCGGAAGCAAGGAGGAGTAAGGAATGAAGATCGGCTGTGCAAGGAGGAGCTCACGGCGGCTGATGGAGGAGATGGGCGGCGGACCAAGTTAGGTCTAGGGCACACGGCTAAGTGATGAATGGGATGGATTATGCCTTGCATTGCACCTCCTTATATAGGGATTTGAAAACCCTAAATCTTTGCTTGATGAGCAAGCTACTTGATCTTCTTGAAAACCCTAATATCACATGTAAATTGGGCCGGCTGCTGGATTTAGGGCTTCGACTTTCTTTTTCCGAAGTACTGTTCACGGCCCGAAATCACTATTCACGCCGGAATCACTGTTCACGCCGGAATCACTGTTCACGCCGGAATCACTGTTCATGTCGGAGTTACTGTTCACGACGCTCCTCTGGCCTTGATCTTCAATTGCGATGTTTTGGGCATGAAATGCCGTCTTTTAAGCGCGATTCCTCCTAGAGCTTCCAAATCACCTGAAATGCAAAACAACACTAAAAAGTAACTGTTCACATAATAAAGTGCTGGAATTGGTGGGATTTGATGACTCGATGAGTCGTATAAATACGGCTCATCAGCTACCTGATTGCCCAACGAGGCTAAAGTGAAAGCCACTCAGAGTATGCCGACGAGGACGTCGGTTTCCAAAGGGTGGGGCAATGTTACAATCTCACATTGGCTAGGTGATTCAACACCTAGTGATACCTAAGCACAAGGGGTTCTCTCACTCATCAGACTAGTCTTTTGTGGTGAGCTCTTCCCTTGAGCTTAGGTGCCTAACAATTTTTAACACCTAGTGATACTTAAGCACAAGGGGTTCTCTCACTCATCAGACTAGTCTTTTGTGGTGAGCTCTTCCTTTGGGCTTAGGTGCCTAACATTTGGTGCTTTCACTGAGAGCCAACACAGAGGGAGCAACCTGGGAAAGGGCTACCTGGTTGCCCAACGAGGCCAGAGTGAAAGCCGTCCAGAGTGGGCCGTCGTGGGCGTCACTCTCGAAAGGGGCTACATGATTTGCCCAACCAGGCCAGAGTGAAAGCCACTCAGAGTAGGCCGACGAGGGCGTCGATTTCCAAAGGGTGGGGCAATGTTACAATTCCACATTGGCTAGGTACTTCAACACACCTAGTGATACTAAAGCACAAAGGATTCTCTCACTCATTGACTAGCCTTTTGTGGTGATCTTTTCCCTTAGGCTTAGGTGCCTAACAAAGTTGACTATTGGAAGTTGGCCGGTGATGTTGAATGGTTTTGGTTACCTAGGAAGCTTCCTTTTGAAGAGTTTTTTCTTCTTTTTTTAAAGATTGTTATTTAACATAAGTTGTACCTTTACGAAGAGGTAATTATTTAAGGCAATTAACTCTTAAATTAACAACCAACACTTAATCCTAACCTTCTTACTAGTTTCTGGGAAACCGGAATAATCGACGACGGGCGCGGCGGAGGTCGACGGACGTGGACGTGGGAGACGGAGGTCGCCGGCGGTGTGAAGGTGGGGAGAGAGCTGATCGAATGAGGGAGAAGAAGAAACCCTCGATTTTTAATTTCAATGATGTCGGTTCATCGAAAACCGATACCATAAAAATACCAGTTTCTCAGGAATCGATATTTGCGTGTCTGCCACATCTTCTTCCACCTGATCCACGTAGGCCCAAAATCGTACCACATATATAAATATAGAACAAAAGACACGGGAACTTTCGGTTGAAAATTTCTCTTCATTTCCAAAATTTGAGATCCTTATATGTAGAGTTAAATGTGTATGATCAGGCTGATGTGTTGTGTCATTAATAAAGTCTCAAATTTGCTGACTTTGATTTGATTAGATGCAAGTTTACATATACAACTGGACTTCTGTCAGCATCAAAACAATTTAATCATGCATTTCCTGAAATATAAGTAAAACTTCAAGGGTGCGGTTCAGGTACAAACCAAATTATAAATAAAAACTACAAACCGATTATAAAGCCGACACGTGTCCCAGTTTAGTCGAAATTCCGGAGAAAACACGGAGGGGTATAATAGTCATTTCACACTAATGGGTATAAAACCTAATTATGTTATTTTCAATTTAGTCCAAAAATTGTTAGTGTTCAGACTTAAAAAAGGTAGTGTTCAGACTTAAAAAAGGTACTGTTCAGACTTAAATGGTAGTGTTCAGACTTAAATGGTAGTGTTCAGACTTAAAAATACTTAATAATCAGACTTAAATGGTAGTGTTCAGACTTAAATGGTAATGTTCAGACTTAAAAATACTTAATAATCAGACTCAAATGGTTGTGTTCAGACTTAAAAAAGGTAGTGTTCAGACTTAAATGTACTTAATAATCAGACTTAAATGGTAGTGTTCAGACTTAAATGGTAGTGTTCAGACTTAAAAATACTTAATAATCAGACTTAAATGGTAGTGTTCAGACTTAAATGGTAGTGTTCAGACTTAAAAATACTTAATAATCAGACTTAAATGGTAGTGTTCAGACTTAAAAATACTCAATAATCAGACTTAAAAAAGGTAGTGTTCAGACTAAAATGGTAGTGTTCATACTTAAAAAGGTAGTATTCAGACTTAAATGGTAGTGTTCAGACTTAAAAATACTTAATAATCAGACTTAAATGGTAGTGTTCATACTTAAAAAGGTAGTGTTCAGACTTAAATATACTTAATAATCAGACTTAAATAGTAGTGTTCAGAATTAAATGGTAGTGTTCACACTTAAATCAGACTTAAAAATACCTAATAATCAGACTTAAATGGTAGTGTTCAGACTTAAAAAAGGTAGTGTTCAGACTTAAATGGTAGTGTTCAGACTTAAAAAAGGTAGTGTTCAGACTTAAATGTACTTAATAATTAGACTTAAATGGTAGTGTTCAGACTTAAATGGTAGTGTTCAGACTAAAATGGTAGTGTTCAGACTTAAAAAGATAGTATTCAGACTTAAATGGTAGTGTTCAGACTTAAAAATACTTAATAATCAGACTTAAAAAAGGTAGTGTTCAGACTAAAATGGTAGTGTTCAGACTTAAAAAAGGTAGTGTTCAGACTTAAATGGTAGTGTTCAGACTTAAATGGTAGTGTTCAGACTTAAAAATACTTAATAATCAGACTTAAAAAAGGTAGTGTTCAGACTTAAATGGTAGTGTTCAGACTTAAAAAAGGTAGTGTTCAGACTTAAATGGTAGTGTTCAGACTTAAAAATACTTAATAATCAGACTTAACTGGTAGTGTTCAGACTTAAAAATACTTAATTATCAGACTAAAATGGTAGTGTTCAGACTTAAATGATAGTGTTCATACTTAAAAAGGTAGTGTTCAGACTTAAATGGTAGTGTTCAGACTTAAAAAAGGTAGTGTTCAGACTTAAATGTACTTAATAATTAGACTTAAATGGTAGTGTTCAGACTTAAATGGTAGTGTTCAGACTAAAATGGTAGTGTTCAGACTTAAAAAGGTAGTATTCAGACTTAAATGGTAGTGTTCAGACTTAAAAATACTTAATAATCAGACTTAAAAAAGGTAGTGTTCAGACTAAAATGGTAGTGTTCAGACTTAAAAAAGGTAGTGTTCAGACTTAAATGGTAGTGTTCAGACTTAAATGGTAGTGTTCAGACTTAAAAATACTTAATAATCAGACTTAAAAAAGGTAGTGTTCAGACTTAAATGGTAGTGTTCAGACTTAAAAAAGGTAGTGTTCAGACTTAAAAAAGGTAGTGTTCAGACTTAAATGGTAGTGTTCAGACTTAAAAATACTTAATAATCAGACTTAACTGGTAGTGTTCAGACTTAAAAATACTTAATTATCAGACTAAAATGGTAGTGTTCAGACTTAAATGATAGTGTTCATACTTAAAAAGGTAGTGTTCATACTTAAATGGTAGTGTTCATACTTAAGATGGTAGTGTTCATACTTAAAAAAAGGCAATGATCAGAATAAAAATTCTTAATGATCAGACTAATAATTCTTAATGATCATACTTAAAAAGAATTCTATGATCAGACTTAAAACTAAAGAGGATTAAAACACGAATTTTTTTTATATTATTTTTTTTCATTAAAACACAAATTTGACCCTCCAGATGATCTAATTTGCCCTAAAAACATCGACCTCACCGCATAGCTGTGAGTCTTGCTCAGAATGCCTTTTCCACCCAAAAAACACTAGGCTTTCATCAAATTCTGACACATGCGCGTAAACATCAAAATTTTCGTAGAATTCTTCAGATGTTCCAATTTCTGCATGTAAGTCTGATCATTACCATATTAAAGTCTGATCATTATTAATTTTAAGTCTGATCATAACCATTTTAAGACTTAAATGGTAGTGTTCAGACTTAAATCGTAGTGTTCAGACTTAAAAAGGTTGTGTTCAGACTTAAGATGGTAGTGTTCAGACTAAATTGGTAGTGTTCATACTTAAATGGTAGTGTTCAGACTTAAAAATACCTAATAATCAGACTTAAATGGTACGAATTTTTTTATATTATTATTTTTGATTAAAACATGAAATTGACCCTTCAGATGATCGAATTTGCCCTAAAAACACCGACCTCACCACGTAGTTGTGAGTCTTGCTCAGAATGACGTTTCCACCCAAAAAATACTAGGTTTTCATCAAATTCTGACACAGGCGCATAAACATCAAATTTTGCATAGCATTCTTCAGATGTTCCAATTTCTGCATGTAAGTCTGATTATTACCATATTAAAGTCTGATCATTATCAATTTTAAGTCTGATTATAACCATTTTAAGTCTTGTCATTACTGATTTAAGTCTGAACATTGCAGTGTTCAGACTTAAAATGGTAGTGTTCAGACTTAAATTGTAGTGTTTAAAATACTTAATGTTCAGACTTAAAAATACTTAATAATCAGACTTAAATGGTAGTGTTCAGACTTAAAAAGGTAGTGTTCAGACTTAAATGATAGTGTTTTTTAAAGTCTGAACAATGTTTTTTTAAGTCTGAACAATGTTTTTTAAGTCTGAACATTGTTTTTCAAGTATTATCATTAATGGTTTAAGTCTGAACAATGTTTTTTTAAGTCTGAACATTGTTTTTTCAAGTATTGTCATTACTGGTTTAAGTCTGAACACTGTTTTTTAAAGTCTGAACAATGTTTTTTAAGTCTGATTGTTAATGGTTTAACTCTCATTATTATTTTTTTAAGTCTGAACAATGTTTTTTTAAGTCTGAACAATGTTTTTTCAAGTATTGTTATTACTGGGTTAAGTCTGAACAATGTTTTTTTAAGTCTGAACATTACTGTAGCAAATTTTGGACGTTTATACCCCTCCTATTGTTTATATATTTTTAAATAAGTCCACATGTATTTTTTTTATTTATAAAAAGAACCCCGACGGGATGAAATCTCGGCTGAATTTTGATTGGTTCATTTTGACACGTGTCGAATTTTTTATGGATTTGTAGTTTTTATTTATAAGATTGGTTTGTATTTGATCCAAACCCAAACTTCAAATATTCTCCAATTATAGACAAATTTTCAAACGAGCGCTTCTTATTGAGTAGGTTATAAGACAAAAGCGACAAATCTTTTATACGAGAGCTTCTTTTTGAGTATGTAAGAAAAAACGTCACAAGAGTCAATCCTTGGTAAATGTAGAAGCTGATTGATTATTATTATTATTATTATTATTATTATTATTATTATTACAATAATTGTCACGTTACATATTTAAGTTGAAAAATATAATTGTTCTTACACATGTAAATAAAATTTAGCATTTAGCCTGATTGTTGATTGCAGTCCCTAGCAAAGTGACCTTCATCCCCACAGTTGTAACACCCTCTCCCACCTCCCCGCCGGCCACCATTAATTACACTTCCACCACCACCATCGTTACTTATATACCCACGGCCGCCCCTCTCACCGCTACGACCGCCTCTCTCACCGCCGCGGCCTCCTCTACCTCTTCCCTGCTGATAACAATCCCTCGCAAAATGCCCGCTTCTTCCACAGTTGTAACACGCCCTACCGCCTCCACCACCGCCGCCAATAATATGATTTTCCTCATGATCATGATCACCATCCTCATCACCACCAATGATAACTCTCCCTCCTCCACGTCCACGTCCACCTGCAACTTGTCCTCTTCCTCTTCGCCTACCTCGTCCTCCTCCATCGGATTCCTCTATCGTTACATCCACCGCTTTGGCACGAGAATCTTCTCCGACGCTAATGGAGAACTTCACAATCTGACCCTCGTGTAAAGTCCGGAAGCCTTCGGTTTGGATCTCGGACTGGTGAACAAATATGTCATCTTCTGATCCATCGGCTGGCGCGATGAATCCGAACCCTTTCTGTCCGCTGAACCACTTCACTGTCCCTCTACTCTTCGACTCCGCCATGAAATGAAGCTTAAAGAGAATGTTACTGCTGGAGATCAGATATGGGTTTTAGAGAGAGATCTAGAATGATGTTGCGGATAAATGTCAGATGATGGATTATCGGCAACTAAGTGGATTTGCTGTTGATCGAAGCTTGAGATGTGGCTTTAATGGAGAACTGGAGAGATCATTATGTGAAGATCGAAAGGTGGTGTTGCTGCATGCATTATCCGATTCGTAGGGTTTCAGTTTTTGAGAGATAAAGTGATGAATGATTGGTCCTCGACTCCTCGTTGAGATGTTGTAAGCACAAATTTCAAGATTATTCCACGTGTGTGGCGCATGCATCACGAGACACTGTTCTCGTCGATAAGATGGTGGCGACTGGCGACTCGCAAATTTAAGGGTTTGCCAAAATATCAACATAAAAGAATAGGGCTTTTTTTTTTTTTGATAAAATGGGCATCGATCATTTTAAGGCGTGGATGTGACTCAGTGGAGAGCATTCCTCCGGTGCTCAAAGCAGTCCGAGTTCGAAGTCTCTATCCCACATTTAACATAACACTAACTAACTAACCCCAATCAAAAAAAAAGAGTGAGCATCATTTTTATTTGAGGTAAATTTTACGATGGATCAAGACGACACCGTTTTAACCGAGTCGGATGTCATTTTAAAAGTGAAATACCAGCCCTGTTAAAGCAGCAACATCAATGATCCAGGAATTGCATGATAGGCATGCTTCACCAGAATATATGAGGCATATGTTTGTTCAATAATACTACGCACTTCAACTACCAATCTTTAATTCTCGACATATTACAGATTTACAGCTCTTCTCGCCATCCACGAGTTGCGCTACTGTACTCGTTCAAGAGGCTCAACTCATCAGCATCCGGCTGAGACAAACCATCTCCATCATCTCTGTTGATAAACAAAGCACTGGTGAACGATTTAGCAGCACAAACAAATTATTTACTTATATTTTTTTTAATTTCAAAGCCACTGAAAGTATCACATAATATGATAAATAGCAACAACAAACGTTCACAACATAGGAAGCCTGTTGCAGTTTGCCGAAGTCCAGCCAATCTGTTTCTTCTCATTGTTGTAGACCACCATTTTATCTTGAAAGAAATTATCTATGTACAACAACATATATCAAATAAGCACGAGTTGGTAACATGGCACAACTTTGACCAGAGAAAAGATGAATAATTGATTACCTCCAATTAAATTTAGACTGTCGAGCCCTACTTCTTTGCCATTCAAAATGCCCAAACATGCATTGCCATGCTTCTGAAGATGCAAATTTTTTAATGAGATTTTCAAAAGTCCATTTGATTACTATAAAAAAAACAAATTGCACAGGATTTTACCGTAATCACAAGATAAGATTCAGGGGGTATTTCCAGCTGCGCATTCTTTGTTTTGGTAAATTTCAATTGTAACGGCTTGAAGTAGCTCTTGACGTCTTGAACTGACTTGAAGGGTCTCAAACCTTTCCAACAGATAGGCAGTGTTTTGTCCTCAACTGCATCTTTCAACTTCCCATTTATAACTTTCCTTACCTGAAAATGCAATTGATTAATAAGAATTAGTGAGCCCGGAGCGTTGTTATTCATTGATATTAGCAATATGTTAAGTCACTAACCGCAGAAACTGCAGCCTTATATGCTAATGCGTTGAAATATGTATATGAGCTCCCACTATCAAAGATCATGAGAAGGCCTTTTGCGCCAGTGCTCTGCCCGTCAAATAAAAGTTCTGCTGGCCCTAGTGAGTAGTGTTTGCTGAAAACCAGAAAATAAAAAACATTAATATTAGTGCATAAAGAATAGATCAAAATCATCTGGTACGGATAATGAATGAACCGCAGATAGATAACATGATTGACACACGGATATAAGGAAAGTACTCTATGGAATGGCCAGTTGATGACATAGGTACCCAGGTTACCCCAGATGAAGGCACGATTTTATATCCAAAAAAGAAGAATCCTCCTCCTCGCCCACTGAAACAGTGTCCAAATACATGTCCAATTAGACCCATTTCTTTCAATTGTGACACGATGCCAGACTTTCCTGTACCAAGACCAAGAATTCCATCTGTTGTAGGAGGGTGATTTGGATTAGGAAACTGTTGATCATACCCACACCTGTAAATCAAAGTTACGTTATACTAATTATATGCAACGTAAAGGTAAATGAAGCAGTGAAACTGAAAGAAATAAAAATAAAACAGCAAGGGTGATTTACTGACCCAAATGCTAGGCGTGGGCTGAGACGAGAACCATCACTAAATTGTAGGTGAAAGTTGTCTGCTACGAGCACACCAAGCGATGTACCCCGATCAGCATACTCAACCTCATAATCACACTGCTCGACTGCATCAGTGCAAGGATCAATGCCATTCATGTGAACAGCGCCACACAAAGCATCATTACAACGAACAAGGTTGTTGTTTGGTTTATAGAGATACTGAGGTTGCTGAAATTTTTACACCAAAACAAAATTGACAAAGGTTAAACACTGAAATCAGGACGCCGAATTATAAATAAATACATAACATATGAGATGGTGCAGTGTTTAGTATTACTTTAGTGCAACGAACACAAGGCGCATCACACTGAAGCCAAGTGAGATCACTCCCAGTGTCAATATCGAGAATGTAAGGCTGGGGTCTCTTGCCTATCTTAAGAGCTACCGTGAACACTCTGCAAAAAAGAAGAAACATATATAATGTGCCACACCAAGGCTTGTGAGAACAACAAATACAGTACGGCAACCATTGCAGAATGTCCAATAGGTGATCGTATTAGAGATTTTATTAGAAATGACCCAAAATGAGTTTGACATATTAGAAATGACCCACGCGAGTTTCACAATTCAAAAATAACCCATTTTTAATGAAACCGGATCCCCAGGAACCGGTTTTTCTGTGTTTTTTAAACACCGGATCCGGTTTTCTGTATTTTTTACAAAACCGGATCCACAGGATCCGGTGTTATGTGCAAACTCAACACGTGGAGTTCTCTCATTCGAACGCGCACATAACACCGGATCCTGGGGATCCGGTTTTGTAAAAAATACAAAAAAAACGGATCACAGAAAATCGGTTCCTAGGAATCCGATTTCATTAAAAATGTGTCAATTTTGAAATGTGAAACTCGCATGGATCATTTTTAATATTTTGAAACCCATTTGGGTCATTTCTGAGAAAAACTCATCGTATTAGGGAAACGTTCTCAAATAACTTAATGTACACAGCCACTATTCTCAACCGCATTGTTCCACAAACCAATTCTACAACACCAGAATTAAGAATTTGACAAAAGCAAAGTGCTAATGCAAGGTCATAACTCATCAGGAATCTTAATAGATTGTCACATGCGATCGATGAACACTCTCAATCTAACATCTAAACAAGAATCAAGTAAAAACACAAATACGATAATTCAGATAAGTAAACGAACCCATCGGGATAAACATTTCCCTGTACAGGAAATACCGCAGACGACCCCGACGACTGAGGCTTCCTTATACTACTCTGCGCCTGATTGACCGCCGCAAAAGCCGGCGAAATCTCATTCACCGAAAACAAGAAGAAAACGAACAGTAAAGCGGCAACGTTGACGGTCCGAGCAGCGGATTCCATTCCCATGGGTTTCAGCACTCGATCTCCACCGCGATGATGACAAAAACTCACCAGCCGGAGTCCACCTCTACTGCGGCTGCTTCTGATAAAACTTAAAAGGGCGCAGAGCTTTTTTTTACGCACTCGGCGGAGCTACGAAGAAGGCGAAGCTTGATGGAGAATAATGAATATTACGAGGGACAAAGCGCGTCAGGAAGTGAACCAGGTGGATCAAAAGACGATTTTGTCCCTGTGACGTGGATGAAGACGTGTTGACTGTGAGGGTGTATTTGGAAATTGGAGCTACGAGAAGACTTTTAGTTTAGAGTCAGTGGTCATTCATCAGTCTTTGTTTGTCTGTTTATTTATGTATTTAATTTATTTATGTTTTAGAATTACTCCGTACGAATGTAGAGATATTTTACGAAAAAGAAAAATCATACCCAAAGACTTTTGTTTGAAGTACCGACATCATTTACGGTGTTTGTCAAGTAGTATTTTTTAATGGTCACAACTCACAAGCGTGTTAAAATTTAAGTTGAATATAAACTTAAGCTTAATTTAGAAATTAAATTTATAAAAAGAGATTTTTTTTAAAAAATATATTTGAAGAAGGTTTATAAAGGTGGGGCCTTTCCGCCGTCCCTTTCACTCTTCTCGGCTGCGCTCGCCGGAGTCGTGGTCTGGTCGGCTTCGGTTGGCTGGATGGGCTGATTTCGGTTGGATTCGGGTGGAATGGGTGGGGTGTGACGGTGGGGGTCGTTGATTTTGGCTTGTGGACGTTTTTATTTTGCTCGGTTCTATCGGATCTGGCGTCTTTTGGCGTCGCTGTGGTGGAGGTTGGTGTCGACGATGTCAAGGGGCTTTGGGTTCGTGAGGCCGGGGGGTTTAAGTGGCGCAGTCGGTGGCGGTTTGGGGCGGAGCGACGGGGCTGTTGGGCGGAGGCCTGGGATGGTGGTTGGTGGGGTTTCGTCGGCGCTGATGGCTTGGTTGGGTTCGTTCGGGCTTGCTGTTCGGCTGTGGGGTAGTTATTTTTTAGTCTAGTTTAGGCTCGTTTTTTTAGGTTCGGCTGGACTTCGGTGGGGTAACCGGATTTCGTTCAGTTGGATAATAAGTCGGTGGTTACCGGGATGGTTTCATGGGCTGTCAATGCTTAATTTGTAGAAATGGGGCTGGGGCGTTAGCTCATTTGAAGCTGGACTTCATCAGTTTGGTCCCCTTTGGCGTGATGCAGTATTTGGACCGCTGGAATATAAAGATGATTCAACAGTTTTCTGTTGGTAGTCTGTCACGGATCCCGTTTTCACGTTGTCTGTGCTGTTTAGGTTATTTCTGTCAGTCTGTTATATTGTCTTTATGTTTGTTGTTGTGTCTGTATTGTATCGGCCTTTGTTTCCATTAAAAAAAAAAAAGTTGAAAATGGATGTTACACGCACAAAAACGGCGTCGTTTCCAAACAAAACTGGGTGCGAAGCAGCGGAGTTTCTTCGCACAAAAACATCACCACCACACGCCCAAAAATCCCAACTAAAAAAAATCCTTCCCGCAATGGCAGAGCCTCTCACTCTCATTTCCTCATCCTCCATTTTCGCCTCTTCTTCACCTCCTCCTCTTCCGCTCGCCGCCGCCGCCACCACACTCGCCACTCCAGCTTACTATAAATCCAGAGCTGCACCAGTCTCCTCCGCCGCCGTTCTCAAGTGCCTGTCTCTGCGATCTTCGCCGTCGCCATCTCGACTCTTCCTCCACAAGGTTTTTTAAATTTATTATTTATGGTGATCCGCATTTTCTTATATCCGTCTGTTGTTGAGTTTTTTTATTGAGTTCTTCTTGTTGATTGATGTTTGGTTTTGTTTTAGAGGCGATCGGCGATTTATGTCTCCGGAAGTGAATTTAGCTCCGTCGTTTCTCCCAAGTGCTTTGCTTCTGATCCAGCTCAGCTCAAAAGTGCTAGAGAGGATATTAGGGAGCTTCTCCGGACTCAGTTTTGCCACCCCATTCTGGTACCAGAAAATTCAGTTTAAATGTCGAAGTCGAAATTGGATTGAATGATTTCCCATTTTGACATTTTTGGATTAGTTTATGGCTGTTTACACCAATTTATGCTCATCTATGTCAAAGTAGAAAATTTCACTTATTTATCGAAACATTGGTATGGATTTTATGTTTTTTACTTGTGGATTTAGGTCCGCCTTGGGTGGCATGATGCTGGAACATATGATAAGAACATCGAGGAGTGGCCTCAGAGAGGTGGTGCTAATGGAAGTCTGAGGTTTGAGGTTGAGCTAAAGCATGCAGCAAATGCCGGTATATATTTACGTTACAGTATGCAATATGTTATATACTGTTGAGTATCTCACAAGCGAAAGATAATCAGGTCTTGTGAATGCTCTGAAACTTATTCAACCAATCAAGGACAAGTATCCGGGTATTACTTATGCAGACCTGTTCCAATTGGCCAGTGCCACTGCTGTCGAGGTACTGTTTCTTTTTGTTGTAAGGATGAAAATAAATCTTCTTTGTCCAACTCCTTACTTATATATTTAGGAGGCAGGAGGCCCAAAAATCCCCATGAAATATGGAAGAGTGGATGTCTCAAGTCCCGAGCAGTGCCCTCCAGAAGGAAAACTTCCTGGTGAGCGAGTCTCTTTTGTATGTGTTCTCGTTTAGCTACCCCGCATTTTCTATCATGTAAATCCTGCCCCTGTTTATTCATTTTGTTAATACTCATCGACACATCATCTTAATATTATAAAAGCTTTATATACCATTACAGAACAGTGTACCCGACCTCACTGTTCTTGTTGATTATATCGGAAATTCAACCTTTTAAGTCGCTGCCCTGCATGATTTAGAGTGCATCGATGAGTTTACTCATTCTAAGTATCTTTTTTGTTACTCGTATCAAGTGCATCATCCTTATGAAGCTACTCATTGCTGTCATCTGCATGAGAACATGTTGTTTCTGTATTTTACAGATGCTGGCCCTCCTTCCCCTGCTGAACATCTACGCCAAGTGTTCTATAGAATGGGATTAAGTGACAAGGTTGCCATACATGATTAGCCCATTTGTGTTTTAAATGTTGCATCAATTACTGTATAAAAAACGCTAATTTACTTGGCCTGTAGGATATTGTTGCGTTATCCGGTGCTCACACCCTGGGACGGTCTCGACCTGAGCGTAGCGGTTGGGGCAAGCCTGAGACGAAATACACGGTACTGTATAACAATTGTATCCTATTGTTAATTATTCATTTCATTATAATAGGGAATGATCCTGCAGTTGATAGCAATGCTACCAGTTCCGTCGTTCTATGTTCAGTTGTTTGTCATTGGCTAGTAGATCAAACTGCACTGTTCACTGAACTCAATGAAATAAGTGCTATTGAAATGCTGGTGCTTATTAGAACCAGCCTTTAGAAGCATATCCTGGTTTCAGCCAATTTTTGGCTTGTCATGAGTGAGTTGTTTGTTTGGTTTATTTTCTTTAGTTGAGCATCACAAATATATGTTATACCACGGA
Organism: Rhodiola kirilowii; assembly: GCA_033675215.1. Taxonomy (NCBI): domain Eukaryota; kingdom Viridiplantae; phylum Streptophyta; class Magnoliopsida; order Saxifragales; family Crassulaceae; genus Rhodiola; species Rhodiola kirilowii. The sequence goes on from CM066201.1 coordinate 1,552,366, forward strand.
AAGCACCCATTCATGTTATTTTTGAACTTATCGTCTATTGTCCTTATCACATCTTTCAAAAATATATATTAAACCAAATACCATTTGTAATTTAGACAACGTTAAGACCATTTACTGAATTTTACCTTCCAACGACACCAACAATATTTTCTTTACAACTGTCGTCAGCTTTCAACTCCATAGTCCATAAAATTTAAAATAACTATGAAATTTGATGAATCTTCTCTTCTTTTCAGAAAGATGGCCCAGGTGCTCCAGGTGGCCAGTCTTGGACGGTGCAGTGGCTTAAATTTGATAATTCGTACTTTAAGGCATGAGATCATGATTGCACACTTTTGGTCAATACGAACTTTATCGAATGCAATATCGAAATTCCCTGATATGATTGCAGGATATCAAAGAAAGAAAAGATGAAGATCTTTTGGTCTTGCCTACCGATGCTGCACTTTTTGATGATCCTTCATATAGGGTACATTACTTTGAAGTTCTTGATTCATTCCTAGTGAAAATACACTGCATTGCTCTCAAAGGTACCTGTAGGTCTATGCTGAGAAATATGCTGAAGACCAGGAAGCCTTTTTCAAGGATTATGCTGAATCTCATGCTAAACTAAGTAACCTTGGATCTAAATTTGACCCTCCTGAGGTTTGTTACTCGCCATATAAATCTAATTGTTCAGGATCGATTTGAATTATATATTTGGGACTCTCTAGTCCAAAATTTTTTTTATCTGATCTCAGCAACTTTTGAAAATATTATTTATTGCACTCAAGCCCCGCACCTATACACTAGGATGTACAAGACAAGCACTCTGGTTTGTTTATTTGTTTCTAGTTCAATCAGCCTCGCGTATCAACCTTAGTCTTAACTGTGTGATCAGGGTTTCACACTAGACAATGGTGCCACTACCCCTGTTCCTGAGAAATTTGTGGCGGCAAAGTACTCGTCTGGAAAGGTTTGTTTTCTGCAGACAGTGGGTTCTTTATTTCATATGCCTATAGTCGGTAGTAGCCTGTTATTATTATTGTTAATATTCTATGCCCATATTTTCCATGCCATTGAAAACCGTAAGATTCAACAAATTTTGTTGTTGTTATACCTTTTGGATTGTTCACTGCAGGATTATTAAATCAAAACTGATTTGTGAAGCTTTATTTATATTAAAACAAGACACGGATTTAGCAGACAAGGAAGAAACGTTTTCAACTAGTGTTGTGATTTGTCAATGCAGAGAGAGCTGTCGGATTCAATGAAGCAAAAGATTCGAGCAGAGTATGAAGGTTTCGGGGGAAGCCCGAACAAACCTCTCAAAACCAACTATTTTCTGAACATAATGATTGGAATAGCTGTATTGGCATTGTTGACATCGCTCGTCGGGAACTAAACTTAACAGTGTTGGATATGTGGTTTTACACACAATGAACACACGTCTCCTCTTTGGGATATTTTTTTTCAGACACCAAATGAGATTTAACTACTAACTGGTCATGCAAGCTGTCCCCCTTTTGCATGCTGCGTGTCCTATGTGCTCTTCCAGCCTCCAGGAATGCCGATTGAGCAGACAGCCTTGATAGCTTCTGGGGAGGAATTTCATTGAGCTGTAAGTTGAGTAACATGCACTGTCCTACAGATGTTGTACTCTTGTCGCGTCATTTGTCAGCAGAAAGGTCCTACAAGTCACTAGCTAGTGATGAAAATATTGCACAGGAGCATGAACTTAAAAGTGATGAAAAAAAGACATCCATGTGGAGTGTCGCCTTGCGTCGCATTCTCTTGATACACAAGCACTTATGTGTGACAGGGCGGTTTAAGATTAATGACAGAAACATCAACACGTTTTTGGAATTTGGAATGATGTGTTTCTCAAACAGTTATGTTTCATTACAGAGTAAGGAATGAAGATCAACAGTAGCAGACATGTTGTGCTCAACTAGAAAACATGTCCTTGCCAGCACTAAATGCTATGGTATGGCTCCTCATGCTGCATATTTTCCCCCACAAGAACATGGTATTCTCATTCTCAACAAAATATTAGTTTTCGTCGTATTATATTTTTTAATGATGAATAAATTCTTAGGAAAAAATATAAAAAAATTTATACGGTAGAATAAGTAAAAATGGGTTTGAAAATCTGCAGTGCATGGATCAATAAAACTGCAGGACTCGATAAACAAAACAGCATAATAAAATGAGACTTGAAAATGTACGTTTATAAACCCAACAACAATACTAACACACCATATTTGTGTTACTGGCAGTATTATTCCTCCATCTAATCAGATCGAAAATGTGGCCAATCCGTTTCCTCCACCGTAGTGCTCCTCCTCGCTGCCTGGTATGTCCAATGACAGTAGTATTATTGGACTTATATATGTCGGAGCTTTCATTTGTTGTGATCTGGTTATTGTCACTTGTGTTGTCCTTGTCCCAAATGGCCACACCATTTTCTTCAAACTTGATTGATATGAATGAATCTGTAAACAAAATTTGACATGTAGTGGAGTTATAGATTTCGATACTATAATTCAATATAAATGTTTCGATTTTTAATAATGTATACCGATCTCAAGTGAATATATTTCAACACGAACAGATACAAGTTTTCTCAAAATCCTTGAAACTATTTACCAAATGTTGATTAGGAAATTGTCAAAAGCCTTCATGCAACAATATCTCTAAAGGGACTTTAAAATTTAAATACCTTCTTGGCTGCTGCAGCTGCCTGAATTATAGTCACAGAAGTCGTCGTGGCTGCAAGTCTTATGAACACGCAGCTCAAGCCTATTCCAAAGGGAACTTATAGCCAAAATCTTTGCAGTGAGGCTGAAATTATGACCACCTCTGATGCTGCGGTTGCAGTGCTGTTGTGATCTGTGCTTATTGTAATGTCTTTGTTTTAATGAGGCCAGAGTGAGAAGCCTTTCACTTAGGCAGAATGGACAAACACCGACGAACACTTCCATCGGGTGAAACTGACAGTGACTGGAGGTGGGCTGGTTCATGTTGGAGACAGGAGTGATCAAATGAAGATCAGAGAGAGAGGGAGAGAAGAGAGGGAAATGCAATAGATGGTTAATGTGGGTGTGACTTGTGGGCAATATGAAGGAATAGTGTTTATATTTGATCCAGTTGTGTAGGCCATGTATTTTTATCAGGTTACTTTCGTAGGACCTTATGTGAAGAAGTTTCTTTCATCATTTATGTAACAATTCATAAACCTAGCTATCAGACCTTCAAGTGTCTCATGCCATCATCATCATCATCATTCAGGTTACCCCAATATAGTGTCTATCATAAAAGATCATAATATTACAAAAAAAATGTGTTATAAGCTACGATTAATATTCAACGGAAGGGTCAAGATCAGGTATAAAGTTAAATTTTAGGTACAAAATACAAAATTTGTCAAAATTATTTTATAATTCGTTAGTTTATTTTATAGTTCGTCACTTTTCGAGCCGAAAAATGAAAAAAGACAAGTCGAAAAATGAAAAGACGACATAATTCGTCAGTTTCAATTTATAATTCGTCACCAAGAAAAATACCAAAAAATCAAGATTTAATCTCATCCATTCAAATCACAAGATCAAGGGCTATGATAAGTTTGTATTTTGTACCAAAAAATTAACTTTGCACCGGATCCTTTTCCTTCAACGGAAAATATTTTATTGATAATATATATAGATAGAACCTCACAATTTGGTTGGAAATAAATCCGTCGGAAAATCTGTGTTATAAGATGCAGATTAAATATAAATTCAACTGGAAATATATTATAGTTTTATAATGAATGACCATACATATATGGAAGAGTTTTATTGCCTTCTAAATAATAACATAGCCCAAGAGCAAGATAAGATAACTCTTGAAACTTGAAAGTACTCCAAAATCAACACAACTTGGTGCACATGGCCAAGTAGCTTAAGATGCATATGTAAGCAGCCAAACTCATGAAAGACCTTGAAATAAATTCAATTTCTGAATAAATTTGAAATAAATAAATATATATATATATATAATCAAATAATGGGTGGTACATATATTGATGAAGCTCTCACATGATAAAAAAAAGAGTCCAACAAAAACAATAATGTCTCCTTTCCCTCCCCCATGTGAGCCCTCTATTCTATGTTTTAAACTCCAAAATCAAAAGATTCATGTTTTCTTGCATAGTTAGCAGAAGCTCCAGAGCGGGATATCGTCGTAGAAATACTCGTCTTCGGCCATTGTTAAAGGACTGAATGAGGTAGCAGCAGCAGTAGTGTTGAACATTATATGATCAGCATACTTTGGAGACTCAAAGCTGCACTCATCAATGTTGGGCAGCATATAGCTATATTGATCATCATCAAACCAAGTTGTTGCAGACGCAGCATCGTTGATGAGGCCGGCTTGATCGGATGGGGATGAGACTTGAGAGGAGGATGATGATGATGAGGAGGAGATGGTGGTGCAATCAGAGAAGGTAGTGACAACAGCAGCTGCAGCGGCTGCAACTTTTTGGATGGATTTTGGGGACATGATGAGTGAGTGATCAGGAATGTAATAATGAGATTGCGAGAGAGGAAAGTTGAGGTTCGTAGCGGCTGCGGATGAGCCGCCTTTTAAGCAAATGAGTGCAGCGTCGTAGGCTCTAGCTGCGGCTTCAGGTGTGGAATAAGAGCCTAACCATATCCTTGTTTTCTGATGTGGAGCTCTTATTTCACTAACATATGATCCCCACCTCCTCATTCTCACTCCCTTGTACTTCTTCTTAGCCGATGATGACACGCCTTCGCTTGTTCGATCCGCTTCGACTTTACGAACTTTCACCATTGAAAAAGGATCTTCTTCTTCTTGGCTGGCTAGCTTATTCTTATGTGTAAGTTTTGTTATTGATGTGTTTGTGATGAGAGCTGATATTTATAGAGATGAAAAGAGTTTGAAATAAGTAACTAAAGACATTTTGGTCAAGTGTAGGAGTAGTATGGTTCTCCACACCACATGCATGTGAACATGAATTTTGTGACAGATATCCATGACATGACCCTCTTTTACAACTAATATATTCATTAGGACAAACTTTATTCAACATGGCCACATGCCTCTATTAAAATGACCGTTTTGCCCTTCACCACATTTTTTTTCTTTTAAGTTAAGATTTTGCATAAGGTAAAAGTTTTGGTCACACGGTCAACGGTTTAAACACCATGATGCATCATCTTAGATTATGTGTTGGAAGTTATCCACTTCATGTCTCCATACAAAAGAAAAATATTTTAAAAAAGTCTTATTTTGTTGGTAGTAAAAACTAAAAAGGGTGCCAAGTGAATAATGGTTAGGAAAAATGATAAAGACGGAGTAAGAATTATCACTTTTTGATAAATAACTGTACGAACTATGAAAATTGACAATTAAGAGCAATTTTAAAGTATTTAAATCCACATATAATACCTAACTGATGGAATATCACTTCGTCAATTAACAAAATTAACTAAACGAATGAATTGAAAAAACCTTCTTGCCTTTAATTGTGAAATTGAGGATTAAAATATTTTAAAATTGCATTTAATTATCAATTTTTATAGTTCGGACCGTAATTTGTCAATGTGTAATTTCTTTAATGGTTAAGATGAACAAGGGGCAAAATAGTAAATTGGAATATGAATGGACAAATCTACAGTATAATAATAATGCTAAACATAGGATGCTTTATCAAGAAAACTAGGTAGGAGGCAGTTTCCAGGATCTGCAGGTGAATTCAGGGTGCTAGGAGTGTGTGCTCTACTGACAAATTTATCACAAAATTCATAGAAAACTGAATTTTTAAAAAAAAGTAAAATAATATAAAAATGAATTTGACATTATTGAATCCAAAAAAAACGCGGCTAATGCTTATGCTATCACTTTATCAGTACAACAAACTGGATTAAATAAAACAAAAGAAAGAAAGAAAGCTCAGCTTGATTTAAAAGTCTCCCTCTTTTTCTTATTTTCTCAATCGATCCAGCTGGTTCTAGCCCTTGCTTCTCTGTCTAACGCGTTTCCATCTTCATGTGTTTGGCCTCCTCCATTTAAGATTTATACGTATTCCGACTGACGAAATTCAACGTATCAGAATTATCCTGATAGACCTGTCTGAATTATACAATATACACTGACGGTCAGCTAAAATTACGATTATTAATTTATATCAACTCAACATTTAGAAGTCGGTAACCACACTTTTGAATGATCAACTTTGATGTCATACGTATAACTATCTGATTCAATAATCAAAATTTGAATCATTAGAAGTTTACTATGTCTCAAGACGCTATTAAGTGTTATAGTAAAATAGAATCTATCAAATTTAAAAAATAAATTGAAATAATCGGGTACCTTTTTTTCAAGTAGACTATCAGTCTCTGGTCCAGTCACCACTCTTCCCACCAGTTTTCCGATTGAGTTGCACATCAGTGATTTTAATGTTCTTCGTAACAGCCTTGCACATATCGTAAACAGTTAAGCCAGCAATAGTCGTCGCTGTCAATGCCTCCATTTCAACTCCAGTTTCCCCTTTACTCGCAGCTTCTCCTTCTATTTCAACGCTATGGTCCTCGCCATTCATCTTCAGAAAAACGCTTACATGAGTCAAGCATATGTTGTGGCATAAGGGAATGAGGCTGCTGGTTTGCTTTGCACCACTTATTCCAGCAATCCTTGCAACACTGAGGACGTCTCCTTTCGCTATCTGGTTCGATGAGACCAAATCAAAAGCTTCCTGACCTAGAATGACTCTGCAGCTAGCTGATGCTGTTCTGTAACTGATTGCTTTTGCAGAAACGTCCACCATTTGAGCTTCCCCTTTGTTGTCTACGTGAGTTAATTTTGGTTCGTTTACCTCAACTACAGGCAATGCTGGCACACTGTCGTGACTGCTTCCAATTGAACTCCCCTGAGCCGTCGGAAGGGGTTCACCGAATACAAACTCCATCTCCTGAAACACTAAAATATATATAATGCCTATGGCAACTCAAATTCAATTTGTTACTTTTGCAAATCAAAATAAATAATCAACATTTACGCCTCTATACGATCTTTTGCAGCCTAGAAAATGCTTAATACGTACAGCACCGATTTCATGATACTGAGATTTCAACATAAAAAAGCGCCGTAACTCGTAACCAAAAAAAAAAAAAACCTTGTTTAGCTCTTCAATAGCACCCAACACATCCTTACTGCTGCTGCTATAGAATAACTTCCCAGGTCGAGGAAACCTTTTCAAACTACGACCCAGAAACATCATGGACCAGATCACCAGAATCTTCCAGCTACATCAGAAATCATTTCACAAACCAAGTAACCAGCAGAGGTTAATGAGCATGTATTGCGGTAACATACTAAACCATCTAACAAAATAACAACGTTTTAACGCGTCTTAACAAACAACATGATTCAAACTGAGGTACAATACACAATCAGTAGCTAAATGAATTCAGTAGAAACATATGAATGTACAAATTCATACAACTAATAGTATCCTAAATACTAGTAATTAAATATAAAGCTAATGTTCGTTGAGGCATTTCAACAAACAGTTGGAGTTCATGAATTACAGACCACCATTTACATGTATCCAGCTCAAAAATTGTTTCAGATCGACACCAAATGCCCAGTTTGATGGGTTGTGACGTACCCGAGATGGGATTAGAGGTGGAGAGTGAGAGGAGTTGACTTGCAGCGGTTGCAATTCTTGTAAGAAAAGAAGACTTCTGCTTCTCCCTTTCAGCCTTATTTTATTGTTTTTTTAATAAGGAGCGATTTTCTAATTACAACTGAATTTAAAATAAAATATTACTCCGTAGAACATAGCCTGCAACTACGCGGTGGCAAAAACTGAAAAAGCTGGAGGCTTTACTCCTCCTCTGACGATTTGCTCCTCTCCTCAATCCTAATTTTACACTGAATTCGTATCCACGTTGGTGTTCACTTACGAGTAACAACCAGCGGCAACATGGCAGCAGTTCCTTATCTCACTTGTCCTGCTTTCGCCGCTCCAAAACACCCAACTTCACAGTCCACCATTTCCGCCTTTGTGCCTCAAACGCCTTTTCTCGGTAAAAAGCTTTGTTCTTCATTCCCAATTCGTTCTTGTCGTATGGGACGTCGTGGTTCATCACCAGCACCTGTAAAAGCGTTCGTTAAGGTAGTGTTGAATGCCAAGTGTTTGATGAAATGCTTGTGAGAGTATTGGATTGACAAGGTTTGGTTTTTATTTTTAGGAGCAATTGGGTCGTGTTACTAAGAGTTGGAGCGATCTGTCAGCATTGAATTATTGGGTTGTTAAGGACTATTACCGGTTGGTGAACTCTGTTAATTCCCTTGAGCCTAAAATCCAGAAACTATCGGATGAACAAGTTAGTTTGTTTGGAGTTGTCGACAGTTTTCATCTCTTATTTTCCGAGTTATCTTTCAGGATGACACAGTTTGTTTGCTTTCAGCTTGCTTCCAAGACTGTTGAGTTTCGTAGCCGGCTTCAAAGTGGAGAAACACTTGCAGATATTCAAGCAGGTTTGACATATTCTATGTAATGGGAAAAATTCCTTTGATTTGTCCAAAAAGTAACTTTTGTATTTCATACCTGCTTTAGAGGCCTTTGCTGTTGTACGTGAAGCCGCCAAGCGGAAACTTGGAATGCGTCACTTTGATGTCCAGGTATATTTGCTTGTCTGTCACTTTGACTGCGTGGACTATGTAACCATGCAATTATTGTAAATGGATTTTTACTCGTGCTGCCACTTCTTAAGAACTTATGATGGTTCAAGTTTGATCACATAGTTGTTAAATGTGAACATACATGACCTGGAGTCGGACATTGTAGAGAAAAATGACCGATTTATCTTCCTTAATTATAGATTATCGGTGGAGCCGTTCTACATGACGGGTCTATTGCTGAAATGAAAACTGGTGAGGGAAAAACCTTGGTGTCTACCCTAGCAGCATATTTAAATGCTTTAACTGGTGATGGCGTGCACGGTACGTTGTGAAATTTTATTTAGTTTGAAAATTGGAAGAAGTACATGCAATTTCTTTTTTATTTTACTCAAGGCTTAGGTGTCATTTAAAATCGAGCTGGATAAACTACACGAGGTGTTTGCTTCTCGGTTTATACTGACATTTATAATTTAAGTTCAGGTCTTATTGTCTCAAATTATAATTTTTCCTTTCAATTCAGCCCAAAGAGCACACCCATAGCAACATGAATCACACGTCTATTTTCATTGGTATGAAATTGAATCCAATCCATGTTCTTAAACATAGTATGTTGATGTCATGTCAATGCATTTGTATTAACATATGTACAGTAGCAAATAGTGACTACACGACTACGCTAATGTCAATGCTTGCTATGCTAATTTGTTCTTCAGTCATTCCGATTTCAGATTGCCATTGCTTGCACCTATCTCTTATTCTAACATAAAAATGTTAGGTTTTAGAAGCTAATTGTAGAGCTGACTTGGATTTATATCTAGTTTATTAGTCTTCTGAGACTTATATATACGTTCAACCCATTCCGTAAATTCTTTGTGGCTGCACTTTGTTTATTGTCCGTATTTACTCCGTATGATAGAAGTGTGGAGTTCTTTACAACAACAGATTAATTTTATCATTTTCTATCTTCCCAGTTGTGACTGTTAATGATTACTTGGCTAAACGAGATGCTGAATGGATGGGCATGGTTCACCGTTTTCTGGGTCTTTCAGTGGGCCTAATTCAGGTCGGTAATGTTTTGGAAATTTGCTGCTTAGTAATTCATGTCAAATATCTCATCGACTTATTTCTCATGTGCACAATTTTGTTTACTCTATATAACGTTGTTGGCAGAGAGGCATGACAGCAACGGAGAGGAGATCAAACTACAGATGTGATATAACATATACCAATAATTCGGTAAGCTTTATTAGTTGATAACTATTCTGTATTGCTGGTATAACTTACTTGCACAAGCAGATTCTCAAAGTAGCATTTGCGATGAATCTATATTTTAAATGAAGTGTGCAATATATACTCAGGTACAACTGGGTCATACACCTTTGGTTGTGATTACAAAAAAAAAATTAATGTAGAGAATATATGTATCAATTTTATAAAGTATTATCACTCATATCACTTTGCTCTATCTCTGCTTCTTGGATGTATCAGGAGCTTGGTTTTGATTACCTCCGAGATAACCTTGCAGCCAGTAGTGAACAGCTCGTAATGAGATGGCCAAAGCCATTTCAGTTTGCCATTCTTGATGAAGTGGATTCGGTTCTTATTGATGAAGGAAGGAACCCTTTGCTAATAAGTGGGGAGGTGATTCTGCAAAACTTCAGCTCAGAAGCCTCTCACATTAAATATATCTCTTCCACAAGTGGGTATCTCACCACTTCTGTTGTTTGCATCGCTTTTCTCAGGCAAGCAAGGATGCTGAAAGATATCCCGTTGCTGCAAAAGTAGCTGAATTACTCATCAAGGGCCTTGTGAGTTATCTTTCATCCAGAGTGAAATTATTAGTTCCTTAATTGTTGTTACCCTATAAAATTTTTCGATTCAATTTTTGACGCAATGCGCTTAAAAAATGTGCACATTACCAGCACTACAATGTAGAACTGAAAGACAATTCAGTGGAGCTAACCGAGGATGGGATTGTGCTAGCTGAAATGGCCCTTGAAACAAACGATTTATGGGATGAAAGTGATCCTTGGGCAAGGTATACCATGCATTTATCTACTTTGTTGGTTTTCTTGGTAAACATGGGGGAAACTGTTTTACTTTATCCATCATGTGGGGTATCTCCTAGATGTGCAAATATATGCATCATGTGCAAATAAATGCATCATGTATCTCCTAGATGTGCAAATAAATGCATCATGTGCTCATACTCCTAGTTTACTAGTTGGTAGATCACTAGATTGTAATTATCATCACCTTAACACCTTCAATTACCAAAGTGGTTAGAGACTCTTAATTTCTACCATGGTATCTCTATTTTTCATGCATTCGTGCTTTTTGGTTATCCACAAAGTTATAAAGCTGGAGCGTTTTTTGCAGATTTGTGATAAACGCTCTGAAAGCTAAAGAGTTTTATCGGAGAGATGTTCAATATATTGTCAGAAATGGAAACGCTTTCATAATTAACGAGGTTCCTTATAAATTGGCATATCTTGTTCAACCATTATATCTCCGCTTGCAATTATATATCGATACATTTGGCTCAAGTCCAGTTGTTGCCTTGTTGGCCACCATGTAGACGTATATGTTTCATGTCTAGCATCATATTGAGTATTTCATGAATTTTTTAGTTGACTGGAAGAGTAGAGGAGAAAAGAAGATGGTCAGAAGGGATACATCAGGCAGTAGAGGCGAAAGAAGGTGTAAATATACAGGTACAAAGTTTTTATACTGTTATAGTATTTGATAGTTTTTCTTTAGTTGGCTAATCATAATGTCATACCTGGTAGGCTGATTCAGTTGTTGTGGCTCAAATCACGTATCAATCACTTTTCAAACTCTACCCAAAGTTGTCAGGAATGACCGGCACTGCAAAAACTGAGGTTCATATTGCTTTTACGTCAATTATTCTTTTTTTGAGGTTGGATGGTAACTGTGGTTTGTGGTATAGAACATTGTGATCACTTATCTAATGTTGTCCACACTGCAGGAGAAAGAATTCATCAAAATGTTTCAGATGCCGGTAATAGAAGTGCCTACCAACTTGCCAAATATTCGTAAAGATTTGCCCATCCAAGCTTTTGCGGTAAGCTTTTGACTTTTTGGGTATAATATGATTGGAAGACGTTTCTCTTCAGATGAAGTTCACTTTTTTCTATAATTGAACATTTGGTTTTTATAACTCAGACTGCAAGAGGAAAATGGGAATACGTCAGTGAAGAAGTGGAATACATGTATAGACAAGGACGGCCTGTTTTAGTTGGGACCACTAGGTGAACTTTTGCTCTTATCTTTCCAAATAATGGCCTCCTTTCTTTGAATTTGTCATTCAGTCACTCATTCCCTTAATTGTTTGATGATAATTACCGAAATCTGCTTTTAGTGGCCGCCATCCATTTCTATAACTTGTGAAGGCACTGCTCCTCATTTCACTATTGTGGTCCTTGCAGTGTCGAAAATTCAGAGTATCTATCCAATCTACTGAATGAAAGGGGGATCCCTCATAATGTTCTCAATGCCCGGCCCAAGGTTTGTTGTATAAACTTTTGTACTGGATAAATAGATCAAGTGTATGCCTTCTTTGTTTGTTGCTTAACTCTGAAATTAAAGAGAACGATAATGTATCTCTACATGGTCCCATAGTTTACTAACCTGATTGAACAGTTATCGTTGGATTGTTGGTATGAGAGATACAACTATTTTAGTTGTTTTATTGATTTCGTGCAGTATGCTGCAAGGGAAGCCGAGATTGTGGCTCAAGCTGGTCGGAAGTTTGCCATTACAATATCTACAAATATGGCTGGGAGGGGAACAGACATAATACTTGGTGGAAACCCTAAAGTACGTATAGAAACACATGCTGTTTTGTCCATTGTCTGTAACCCTGCCTAGCCTTCTCAGTTACCTGATAGTTGGTTGTTATGGTACTTGCAATGAATTTTGCAATAGGTGTATTGTGCACCTGGCCGAGCCTGAATCATAAATTGTCACCTGGATTTACCTTTGTGTGCTTACTTTTAGTATTGTTATTATTATTTGAAAACATGCACTTAAATATGAATGTAGATGCTTGCAAGAGAAGTTATAGAAAGCGGCATGCTCCCGTTCTTGACACAAGAGACTCCAGATGCTGATGTCCACGGAGAGCTGATATCACAAAAGGTGAATTCTGAACCTATTGTGATTCCGGGATGACTAGCATAATAAGCAATGTTAGTTTCAGTTTTAGACTGCTAAAAGAGTGTAGTGATGGTTTAGCCAAGTGTGACACCACAGTGTTTTTTGGTGTGTTAGTCATTACTTCTAATATTTAATTTAAGGTTTGATTCCTTTTCTCATAACAAGGGTCTTCATTTCTCAAGCACTCAAGATTAATGATACAATATAAATACTTCTGTCACATGCTTCTTGATATGTGAACCTATGACATCTCAAAGACATAAATGAGCGTGTTCCTACATTTTATGGTTCATTGCTGTTTCCATGAAATATTCTTTAATTAGAAGATATACGTCTGATATCCAAGGGTAGCCTTGTTAAGGTTTCGATAGGACTTCTCAGAATAAGTAACCTAATCAACAAAATGTCTCAATAATTGCTTAGTATGCACATGAATTGTAGGTGTTGTCGAAAATCAACGTAGGACCATCATCACTAGCTTTATTGGCGAAATCAGCTCTTATGGGTGAGTAACCCTCAAATCCTTTTTCTGTTTCAGCAGTCAGCACATTTATTTTTTAAGATCTTTGTATGTGTTGAGCCATTAGTGTAATTGACAATGATTTTTTGTCGATTAACTCAGCTAAGTACGTTTGCAAGAGTGAGGGTAAAGGATGGAAATATCAGGAAGCAAAAAACATAATACTCGAGTCTGTGGAACTGAGTCAGTCAATGGAATTCAATGACTTAGAAAAGCTTGTCAACCAGCAGACCGAGACGTATCCTCTAGGCCCTTCCATCGCACTAGCATATTTATCAGTTCTAAGGGACTGTGAAGAACACAGTTTAAAAGAAGGCTCTGAAGTGAAAAGACTTGGGGGACTTCATGTGATAGGAACGTCTCTCCACGAATCCAGGAGAATCGACAATCAAGTAAGTTTTTACATTGAAAACGGTTGAACTGGCAGCTTCAATTCTAACCAACCGTCTTGCCCCACCTTCTTCCTTTCCATCCTTTCTGAACCATATGGGAACATTTTTTTAGTTGGGCTGTGTTAAATTCATGGTATATTTGGCTGAAGTAAACTTTATAGATACTTAAGATGTCAGTCTGAATTAGAATAATTTTATGATTTAATATTGATGGTTTAATGTACTCTCTCAGCTTCGTGGTAGAGCGGGAAGACAAGGTGATCCTGGATCCACACGTTTTATGGTGAGGTGCACTTTCGTTTCCCCTGCTTAATTTTTCAATTCATTCCCCCCGTATACCTTGCTTCCGAATGACATGCTGTTTGGAATCTTTATCCAGCTTACAGGATGAAATGTTTCAAAAGTTTAACTTTGACACTGAATGGGCTGTTAAGCTCATATCCAAAATTACAAATGGTGAAGACATGCCAATTGAGGGAGGTGCTATAGTTAAACAGGTATTTATTCTCTGATTATGTGGGTGATTAATGCATGTGCTCTGTTCAATACTAATGCGTTTAATGTATTTAGCTCTTAGCACTTCAAATTAATGCGGAGAAGTATTTCTATAATATCAGAAAGAGCTTGGTAGAGTTTGATGAAGTCTTAGAGGTGCGTTGATGAAATGAAATGAAATTTGTATACGCATGCACGTCCAAGCATATGTTTAACTTTTAATGTGTATAATTATGATGACCAGGTACAGAGAAAGCATGTATATGATTTAAGGCAAATGATTTTAATTGGTGATTCAGAGAGTTGTTCTCAACAAATATTTCAGTAAGACTCTTCTGACTTGTACTGGCAGCTTTTTTTTCGAAAGATTTTTGTATTAATTTCCAAAAGAGATTACATTGGGAGAACAATAAAACCAGCGGCAGAAAAAGCATACAGCCTACTACTACACAAGGTTAATAAGCTAGAGAAAGTATCAAAACCAAGACCATGGAACTGATTGAAAAGATCCCTGTGGGCAGTGAGCCAATAAGCATTATGAAAATTTTGAAAACTTGGACTCCAAATTCTAAGCACAGAGGAACACTAAATTTAGTGTTACTTTCATATATTGAAATATTAAATTAGCGTGGCATTGTGTTTTGGTCGTACTTCTTCCTGTGGAACTGGAAAGGACCCATTGATATTTGTGTGCAGGTATTCGCAAGCAGTGGTAGATGAGATTGTTTTCGCAAATGCCGACCCACAGCAGGTAAAATGAGGTTGCTTAGATAAGTTTCCTTAGTAACTTGGTTTCTATTTTATACCACTAAACTGAATTAGTACGTAGCATCCCAGAAATTGGAATGTGAACAAGCTCTTGAAGGAGTTTGTTGGAATTGCCAAAGAGCTTTTGGGAGGTTAGTTATGCAATGTGCTTACAAATATTCTCTTTGTGATTTTTGAGTTTTTAAGTCACAGCAGTGTACTTGTGCAGCTCTTTACTGGCTTTCTTTTTGCAGACTCATTTTCAGGAATTACAGAAGAAACCTTCCTGAACTCTCTCACTCAAGTTTCTGGATCGAACAAGGTAGATGTTAGTAATATCTGCCTTCCAAACTTCCCAAAACCTCCTAATGTGTTCAGAGGGATCAGTAGAAAGAGCTCTGCATTGAAACGGTGGCTTGCGATATGCGCTGATGATTCTGTGAAGTAATTCCCTTTTTTCTTGAACTCTTGAGGGAAGACAAGCAACGTATTTAAATCGTTAACTAGCTTCTCAAATCTGACAGGGATGGAAAATATCGGCCAATCACAAACCTTCTACGTAAATACCTTGGGGATTATTTAATTGCTTCGTACTTGGACATGGTACAGGAATCAGGTCACGACAATGCATATGTCAAGGAAATTGAGGTAATACTATTTTGTGTGTGAGAACCGATGGCTCGTGCTTGAGCAAGTACTTTAGACATTTTGGATAATCCTCACTCAACAATTATCTTCTACTTAAATGATAGAGGGCTGTTCTTGTCAAGACTCTTGATTGCTTTTGGAGAGACCACCTTGTAAACATGAACACACTAAGCTCGGCGGTAATCCTCCTGCCACAGACTTGATTGAGAACATGCTATTTCTTTGTGGTGTGTAAATTTCAAAGCTCCAAATGCTTTGCAGGTGAATGTTAGAAGTTTTGGGCACCGAAACCCGCTTGAAGAATACAAAATTGATGGATGTAGATTCTTCATCTCAATGCTCAGTGCCACTCGAAGATTGTCTGTGGGGTCACTGTTGCGGTATTGGTCATCACCGACGGAATCTCAGGAACTATTTCTATCATAGAACTAAAGGCATCAAAAATAGGAACTGGAACTTCAAGAAGAAGAAAAATCACCGTTCAGTCCCCGGTTCGTGGATGTTAAGAGGGCTGTACGAGGAAAATAGCAAGTGAAGTAAGCCCTGTGGCCGCTGTTTAGCAGCCCTCAGCCAATCATCTGTACATTGAAAAGGGCAAATTGATATGTAGACCACTGACATCTTAACAAGAATAAGTAAGATCTCACATATAAGTTCCACCTTGTTCCTCAAGTAACTGTTCAAATACAAACCAATTGTTTTCGATACATTTTCTCCATGGCTTCAGCAGGAAACATATCTCAGCATATGATGTTCTCTTTCAGTTCTTGTATTAGTGATGAGTCGAATTCTCGACTCGTTTACATGCCCATTTATGAAGAGTTTTGGTCCATTCCCGATGCTATTTCGATGCCATTTGACCCCTCTCCTTGCATTTCAGGCTTGGAACGACCATACATTGAGCTCAGAACCTTATCACGAAGAAACGAGGAAAAGTCGAAGATTTGATCAAGTTATCAGAAATTGGCCTTCAGTCGATCGACTGGGATGCCCCCTTCTCCAGTCGATCGACTCGATCAACTCTCAGGAGGCACTACAATTTGACCCTTCTCAGTCGATCGACTGGGACCCTTCTTTGTGCCAGTCGATCGACTCAAGCAATCCTCAGGAGGGCCTGCAAATCAAGCAACGCCAGTCGATCGACTGGGGTACAGTACCGGAAAACCCTAACTTTGGCTATAAATAGAAGGTTTTTGGGGGATTTTCGGGAGGACTTTTGGCACGGATTTGGAGGAGATCAAGCACGAATTTCGAGGAGATTGAGTGAAGGAGAAGAAGACTAACATCATTCTCTTGAATTCCTACTTTGGTTTTAGATTCCTAAACTCATCTTCTTCATGTTTACATACTCTTCCATGGATGCTTTTGATTGTAACCCCACTATGAGTGAGTAGTGATCTTGATTGGGGATCTACGAATCCCCTAAACATGTTTGTGACACTATAAACATTATGGATGCCATTGATGAATGATTTGCACATTATTTTTCTTCATTTGAACTTAATGATTAGAGTTGCCCATAAGGTGTTTGTGAAAATGCCTCAATGAGAAACTTTGCTTGATTTTGTGTTTCAAGTAACTTGCGTTGAAGAACATGATTTCAAATGATCTAAATGAAGAAACATTAGGATTTTGTGTTAGTTGGATGACACTTTTAACCTAATGAGAATGGCTTGATCTTAACAAGAGTGTGATTGTCTAGTCAATAAAGCGTGAGTGTGAGACTAGATAATTAGACTCTATAATGCCAATAGAGCGTGAGTGTGAGGCATTATGCGAGATGTAACCTCTTGGTACTAAGTTGAAGCGTGAGTTGAACTTAACATCAATGTTACATGGCTAAATTCTAAACACGTGCATGTGATTTCATCAATGGTGTCCTAGTTTAACGTCATAGGTGGAGGATTAGATCCCTAGTCATCTTTGAATTGATTGTTTCCCTTTTTCATTAATTACACCATTCTTGGATAGTTAAAACTTGGCTATCAACCTCTTTAGAGGAAATTCCCCCCCCCCCCATCCATTAGACATCCTAAGTAAATCATTAGCACTAATAGTTTAATCACCTATCATTTGGGTTCGACCTTGGGTTCACCCGAGTCATTACAAATTGTTTTGATTAGAACGTGACTAGCATAAGCATTTGAATCTTATTCGAATATTGACGCTAAATTACAACCGATCAATTAGCCTCAACATTGTGCTTCTTGCAAAACATAGCCATGTATAATTTACAGGCTATGAATACCCATAAATGGCATCAATACTGACCCAATCCACGGCTTCCCCATCTTTCTCCTCCGCTTAGCTGATAAATCGCAGTCTTCCCATCGCAGTCTTCCAACACCTCCACGACGTTCCCTTCCTGGCTCAGCTTCACGGCGGTGGCATGAGCCTTCCCTCCAACCAGCAAAGAATGCAACTGCTTGAAGCTTAGAGGTAGTTTCAACAGTGTCCTTCCAATCCAATTGTTTGACACAATCCAGTCTGAAAACTTACTTTTCTTGGCATGTCTACCCACCCAAAATTCTCCATTTGCAACGGTTGGCAATTTCTTTTCTTTTCTTTCTTTTTTTTTATTGCAATTGCAACCTTTGGTAATCATACATTTACATACAGACTTTGATTTCCGGACATAAAAATACAGAACTTGTACTTTAGTTGTCAAAGAACACATCAATGCACAGTGCTGCACACAGCTTACTGAAGAGCTCTTGAAATAGCCCCCCGGTAGCAACTCTCATCTCATATTGGATGCTGCACTAGACATTGGGGTAGACCCAATTCCAACCTTCTTCTGTCTAGCTGTTCTCATCCTCTGTACCACACGCAATTTCGGTGATTTTGGCGTAGTCGGGTCTTTGAGAGACCTATGCATGTTTTTTAGCCAAATTCACTCATATGTCTAATAACAAGGAATACAAATGAGTAAAAATGAAGGGGAAAAAAATGCACATACCTTTGAGGGAAGAAAGGATTAGCAAACTTGGGCACCGGTCGTGCGTGTGGAACCATCGTTCTCCTCATCTGTTTCAAAGCCTTCTCATCCTCCATCTGCATCAAACAACAAAAATCCCAAGGATCAGAGAGTGCTGCCAAACTAACCACAAGAAAAATATTGTTCAGGGACAAACATATACCATCTTCGCAGCATCACTCTCCTCTCTGTATCTTTTGTACATCATCTCTTTCTCCTGAACCTTGTTATCAAACTCAGCTCTTTCTAATGCTCTATGGTCTGCTTGGAGGTTGAACTCCTCAACTTGTGTCAAAGGTATGCGCACTTTCTCAGGGAGGGGAGGAATTGGGTCACTGCTACAATTGACAGAATAAGAAGATGATGATTCAGATTTCTGTTCCAAAATAAATGTCATCCAGTAACTTTTTAATCTAAATGCTTTCTTCTTACTCTTTCAAGATCGGTTGTGCTTTGAATATCCTCATTTCGGCAGCTTCCTTCTCCAGCCTCTGCCTTTCTTCAATTTCTCTACGTAATTCTTCTTCGTGTCTTACTAGGCTTTCCAACCGGAAAGGCTCTGGTTTGGTACACTGTTTGGGCTCCGGCTTCGGCGGGATCTGTGATGGGAAAATCAGTTGGTTAATGAAAAGTTAAAAAAAAAATTTTAATGGAAAAGTCTGTTATTAGAACTTAGTGCTTACCAATGGGAAATCAGTGGTGTAAGGATAAGGGTTGGCCTTAGGAACTCTAGCCTTTTCCTCCTCCAACTGTTTATGAGTCACTTCTGTGACAAATTTCTTTTCTTTCTCTGCACCCCTTTCCTCGGTGCGTAGGTGGAATGGGTTGGGTCTTGTGATTCGTGGGGTCTGAATGTCATGGCGTGATTCGGAACATATGGAAAGCTGAAGAGAAAATACATGGATATTATTAGTATTCAAAAAGAGAAATAAATGCAGCTCCAATATATTTCATCAATATGCAAACCTTGTCAAACATATCTACAACCATGTTCGCAGGAGCAATCCTCTCATCTGTTGCGAAATGAAACTCTTCAGGTATAGTAACTTGTTTCTTTGAAGTGCAGAATATTCCCAACTCGCCTTTGCTTTCAAATATCTGGCACAGAAGAAAATGTATCAGTATATAACTGAATGTGTGCACACGAAATATGAAAAATTGCGCAATGAAAAAGAGGAGCACCTTCTTATTTAGTGGCCTGGCCTTGAACTTGGGAATCTTTTGAAGTCCCTCCAGTTCAAGTTCAAATGAACTTTTGACAGTTGGTGGGCGCGCTCTCAATGAAGTTTGCAGCTGTGGGGTTTTTGGTTCCGTCAGACGCGGTTTCCATTGAGAATTCTGCCATTATGTGAAAACATTAATATACAAGATTGGATAAAGGAAAAGAGTTGCTACCTTAAAAAGATTTCTAACCGGACGTGAAGACTCTGTTGATGCCACTGAAGCTGTTTCAGTATGTTGGTTAGCCCTAGCCATCGTCTGCAAATGAAATTCCTGCAAACAATAATACTCAGAAATATATAAGAGCAGTTGCAAACATTCTTGTCAGTAAAGATAAATGTTTACATGAAACTCAGGGGGATGTGCTGTGCTTCTAGGCAATGGAGGAAGAGTTGCAGCCTCTAGAATCTGTGAAACGCAATTTTTTTCAGTTTCCGCTCGAGTCAGCGAATTGTAGTTAAACCAACCTATCAGGAATCTACTAGCAAACCTTTTTGTTCACTGGCCGGGCTTTGAACTTTGGAATCTTAGCCATCATTTCTTCCTCAAGTTCTGCAGTACTTTTGACCCTTGCTGGCCTAGCACGTTGAGATGTTTCTAGGTCTGGCTCCTTGGGCCTTGTTAATGTCAGTTTATGCTTCTTTGTTACTCCAGCAGCGGCATCCTGTGTATGAAGTAAGACGATAAATTAACAGATCAAAAAACAAGAGTCTTAGAAGTTAAAAGACTGATTTTGCCATACATGAGGTAGAACCAGCTCTCTTGTTTTGGATTGAAATTTCTGTATCATTTCCGCCATAGAAACAAATGGAGCTGCAGGTTCCCTTACATACACCTAGTTTCCAAGACATAATTACAATGTTACTTGACATTACTACTTAAACAAGCAATGCATGAGATAAAAACCATAGCATACCTTTCGGTCCTCTTTGCGAAGTGCTGCGGTAGATGACTGCAAACCACTGTTATCAGGTACGACACCTGGTCTAGACTTGTGCAGTAAATTTACGGGATTGACATTCAGAATCTGAGATCGAAGGCATATAACGTTGAGTTAGTACTCTTAATCGATTACAATTGGTAATTTTATATAAAAACAAAAAAATACTTCACCTTTCGGGATCTTCCTTCATCCAGTTTCTGACGCTTAATTGCTTGATTCTCTTGAGCCAAGTTGGACATGGCTATTATGTGCTTTTTCTCAATGTCTCTGTTGTTAAATAAGAATGTTTATAGTAAGGAACTTTGCAGTCCACATCCACACAAAGTAAAGTGCAATGCTCTCTGACATGTACCGACTTTTTTGCACTTGCAGGTCTCATGATTTTTGTTTGTGCAGTTGAACGAGACAGGTTCTTGGTCCTCAAAGCTGAAGGATTATTCTGAATCCAAGCGTCAATCTTTTTGGAGGACTGAACGTTCTTCTTCACACTTGTTGCTTTCTTGGCATCTCGCTGACAAGTCACCTGTGACTTTGGTGTGCACGCTTGCAGAAAAGTATCTGCTTCATTCACTGGTGGACCTTCGGTAGAGGCAGTGGGGATACTTGTGGTACTGAAAGGATCAACAGTTACGGATGATACTCAAAAACACATATTTTATATTTATGGAAAAGAAGTTGCAATTGAAGTAAACTAACCTTCCATTTATCTCATTGCCACCATCAGTTTCCTTTTCAGTAGGAGCCTGGAGAAGTAATGAATGTTAGAAAAGATTTCTAAAACCTTGAAAAAAATTACGTATTAAGCAGTCAGTTGTACGACCTTTGTGACTATGTCACAATTTTGCTCAGTAGTTGCTGGCCCTTCAGCAGTCTTCATCTGTGACTCAACTGGTTCAGACACCTGACGATACCCAAGACCAGTTCCTTATGATGTTCCACTCATTAAGCAATAAATTTGTTCACAAGAAGAAGAAATGGATTACCACGGGTTGTTGCTGAAGTGCCTCACCAAAATCACTCATTGGTTCCACCACAACATCTCTGCCTACTTTTATTTTAGGCATGCAAGCTGGAAAAAAAGATGAAAACCAAGAAAAAGTATAACAATGGTTCATAAATCATATGTCTCAAATTTATAACAAGATATCTGGATGCAAGACACACCAACAGTGACAATTTTCTTTAACAAATCATTACTTGGTGACAATTAAAGCCTAATTTATTTTTCAATTTTGCACTCTGTATAGAAAAACGGAAACAAGATTGGAAGAAAACAGATCATAGAAACTTTACGTGAAGGAGCGTAGCTAAGAGCGGATTCAAACCAAAGCTCGGCTCTCCTCATCGCCTCATCAGATTCTCCAGCAATGAAATCAAAGAATCGCGGCGCTGAGAACTCATACATCTCGTCTGTTATCATCGTTCCGCCTCCTCCGCCCTTAGGTTCTTCCTCCACCGTCGCCATTGCAAAGAAAGATCGCGCGATTCTTTTGTGCCGAGTTATTTGTGTTTCAATTGAAGACGATCGGATGAGATAATCTGTTGTAATAAATGAGGAGAAATATTCAGGAGATGAGATTTGTGGACAGGGGTTGTAACGGTCGGGAGCTCCAACGGTCGAATTTTGATTTTTCAAACGATAGGAGCTTGTTAAAGAACGACACCGTTTGGATAAATTGATTTTTTTTTTGATAATATTTTTTGTTGTTGTTACGCTTTCATAATTAACGAGGTTCCTTATAAATGTAACTGATCATACAAATTACAGTTATAAATAAAGGGTTTGGATCAAATACAAACCAATATTATAAATAAAAACTACAAACTCATAAAAAATTCGACACGTGTCAAAATGAACCAATCAAAATTCAGCCGAGATTTCATCCAGTCGGGGTTATTTTTGTAAATAAAAAAATTACATGTGGACTTATTTAAAAATATATAAACGATATGAGGGGTATAAACGTCCAAAATTTGCTACAGTAATGTTCAGACTTAAAAAAACAATGTTCAGACTTAAACCAGTAATGACAAATACTTAAAAAAAACATTGTTCAGACTTTAAAAAACAGTGTTCAGACTTAAAAAAATAATAATGAGACTTAAACCATTAACGATCAGACTTAAATAACAATGTTCAGACTTAAAAAACAATGTTCAGACTTAAACCAGTAATGACAATACTTGAAAAAACATTGTTCAGACTTAAAAAAATAATAATGAGACTTAAACCATTAACGATCAGACTTAAATAACAATGTTCAGACTTAAAAAAACAATGTTCAGACTTAAACCAGTAATGACAATACTTGAAAAAACATTGTTCAGACTTAAAAAAACATTGTTCAGACTTAGAAAAACATTGTTCAGACTTAAAAAAATAATGTTCAGACTTAAATAACAATGTTTGAACACTACCATTTAAGTCTAAACACTACCTTTTTAAGTCTGAACACTACCATTTAAGTCTGATTATTAAGTATTTTTAAGCTGAACATTAAGTATTTTAAGTCTGAACACTACCATTTAAGTCTGAACACTACCTTTTTAAGTCTGAACACTACCATTTAAGTCTGAACACTACCATTTAAGCCTGATTATTAAGTATTTTTAAGTCTGAACATTACCATCTTAAGTCTGAACACTACCATTTAAGTCTGAACACTACCATTTAAGTCTGAACACTACCATTTTAAGTCTGAACACTACAATGTTCAGACTTAAATCAGTAATGACAAGACTTAAAATGGTTATAATCAGACTTAAAATTGATAATGATCAGACTTACATGCAGAAATTGGAACATCTGAAGAATGCTATGCAAAATTTATTGTTTATGCGCCTGTGTCAGAATTTGATGAAAGCCTAGTATATTTTGGGTGGAAACGGCATTCTGAGCAAGACTCACAACTGTGTGGTGAGGTCGGTGTTTTTAGGGCAAATTCGATCATCTGAAGGGTCAAATTCATGTTTTAATCAAAAATAATAATATAAAAAAATTCGTGTTTTAATCCTCTTTAATTTTAAGTCTGATCATAGAATTCTTTTTAAGTATGATCATTACCATTTTAAGTCTGATCATTAAGAATTTTTAGTCTGATCATTGCTTTTTTTAAGTCTGGTCATTAAGTCTGAACACTATCATTTAAGTCTGAACACTACCTTTTTAAGTCTGAACACTACCATTTAAGTCTGAACACTACCATTTAAGTCTGATTATTAAGTATTTTTAAGTCTGAACATTAAGTATTTTAAGTCTGAACACTACCATTTAAGTCCGAACACTACTTTTTTAAGTCTGGACACTACCATTTAAGTCTGATTATTAAGTATTTTTAAGTCTGAACATTAAGTATTTTAAGTCTGAACACTACCATTTAAGTCTGAACACTACCTTTTTAAGTCTGGACACTACCATTTAAGTCTGAACAATACCATTTAAGTCTGATTATTAAGTATTTTTAAGTCTGAACAATACCATCTTAAGTCTGAACAATACCATCTTAAGTCTGAACAATACCATTTTAGTCTGATTATTAAGTATTTTTAAGTCTGAACATTAGTATTTTAAGTCTGAACACTACCATTTAAGTCTGAACACTACCTTTTTAAGTCTGAACATTAGTATTTTAAGTCTGAACAATACCATTTAAGTCTGATTATTAAGTATTTTTAAGTCTGAACAATACCATCTTAAGTCTGAACAATAACAACTTTTGGACTAAATTGAAAATAATATTATTAGGTTTTATACCCATTCGTGTGAAATGACTATTGTACCCCTCCGTGTTTTCTCCGGGATTTCGATTATACTGGGACACGTGTCGGCTTTATAATCGATTTGTAGTTTTTATTTATAAACAGGTTTGTACCTGAACCGCACCCATAAATAAAAACTACAAACTCAATAAAATATTGTCACGTGTAAATATCGATCAATCAGAATTCATCGTGTTCGGGTTCTTTTTGTAAATAAAAAAATTAACACGTACTTCTTTAAAAATACATAAAATATACGATGGGTATAATCGTCCTAATATATTTTTTTGTTACACTTTCATAATTAACGAGGCTCCTTATAAATTGGCATATCATTTGGCTCGAGTCCAGTTGTTGGCCACCATGAAGACGTCGTGTCTATCATCATATTGAGTATCTCATGAATTTTTTTAGTTGAGTGGAAGAGTAGAGGAGAAAAGAAGATGGTCAGAAGGGATACATCAGGTAGGGCGCAAACAAGTGGTTCAGTGGAAGAACGCTTCACCTGGTGCAAAGAAATTCAGGTTCAAGTCCCTACTAACTCAAACTAACCACTAACACCCACCATCAAAAAGAAAAGAAGGGATACATCAGGCTGTAGAGGCGAAAGGTGTAAATATACAGGTACAAAGTTTTTATGTACAAAGTTTTTATACTATTGGATAGAATAGTATTCTATCAAATACAAACATATTGTTTTCGATACATTTTCTCCATGGCTTCCGCAGGAAACATATATTGACGTGGTGTCACCAACTTAAAATCTCAGCATATGATGTTCTCTTTCAGTTCTTGTATTAGTCTCTCAACATTGTGCTTCTTGCAAAACATAGCCATGTTATAATTCACAGGCTATGAATACCCATAAATGGCATCAATACAGACCCAATCCACAGCTTCCCATCTTTCTCCTCCACTTCGCTGACAAATCGCATAGTCTTCCCATCACAGTCTTCCAAAACCTCCACGACGTTCCCTTCCTGACTCAGCTTCACGGCCGTGGCATGAGCCTTCCCTCCAACCAGCAAAGAATGCAACTGCTTGAAGCTTAGAGGTAGTTTCAACAGTGTCCGTCCAATCCAGTTGTTTGACACAATCCAGTCTGAAAACTTACTTTTCTTGGCATGTAAGGCTACCCAAAATTCTCCATTTGAATTTCTGCGAATGTTATCGGGAAAACCTGGAAGCTCCGTGAATACATCAGATTGTCCAGCTTGAGGACCTTTTAGCCATAATCTTGTAACCCTGCAAGAAGTGGTTTCCGCGACTAATAGAAAGGAACGATCTTTGCTTAATGCAACGCCATTTGCAAAGGCAAGGCCTCGTAGTAAGACAGTAACTTTTTTACTCCTTCTGTCATACTTCATCAATCGACCTGTCGCGTCTCCACTTAGAATTGACGACATGAACTCTCTGGAAGAAAAAATGTGCAGCAGAAATTTAAGATCTTTCCACTTTCGCTCAGTTTACAAGAGCTAAGATTATGAGTTCATCGAAATGACAACCATACCTTCTTTGAAACTTAGTGCTAGTGTCGCTAAAGTAGATTACATCTGCTTCTTCATCAATGTCCATGTCATTGGTGAATCGGAGAGTTTTACCTTCAACCTCAGAGACCAACGGAGTTGCCAACCCTCCATCTGGCCCCACAACTTGAAGCCCTAGGTACGCATCTGCAATGTAAAGATCTCCACTCTTCTTATCAAACCTTAGTCCTAACGGCCTCCCACAAATATGCTCCATTTCTGGTGCAAAGGGACGCACACACGCACTCCTGAACACCCATCAACCACAAAACAAAAATCAGCATACACTACTGCAACAATCCGACTTGAGAACTGAGTGTGGACAGACATTAGTTCAATCTATTCCATTTGCTTTTCGTCACCACTATTTTCCATTGTCAACATAAACTACGGTATGCTGAAAATAAACATGTTGATTACAAGATAGACGATAGACTTACCTATTAAACCTAACAGACATGCAGATTAGATACAAGAAAAGCACGATTTGATAGACATACAAGATTTGCTATTTTGTTTAACTTGATACTAAAAAAATTGAACAAGTTTCAAGCTAAAATATATAACGTCAGGAAATGAAGTTTTTTTTATATTAACTTACACGAAAACTCTTAGCTCCAACAAAAAAACTAAGCACTGAAAAAAATTTGGTTCATTGAATTCACTAAACTATCAAAGATTTGAGTTGATCTGTTGAAAATCAATGCCATTGATAAGAAAATAATATTTATTTCCTAAATTTGGTTCCTTTATAGGGTTATATACTTATACTAAACTATGGACCATTTCAGTTAATCTGTTGAAAAGCAGTACAATTGATAAATCAAATTACTCAACAAATTACCAAATACTCTAACCCTAATAACAAAGTCGGATTTGAATTTTGATTACCTGTTGAAGCTGGTGACAGCAAAATCGATCCAAGTAGCATCACTGCCGCCAGTCCATTTAAGAATGCGGCCATCAGCTACGCCGGTGTAAGGTCCGCGGCCGGCGGGATCGAAGGCGATACTCTCGGGTCCGAATGCGTTGGTCAGTTGGAGTTGAGCTGCGGCGTGGAGACGGTCGCGGGAGTGGGGAATGGAAGGCGGGGAGAAGAGACGGGAGAAGGAGGAGTTTGGTGTTGATAAGATGGAAGAGATTGCGAGTGCTGCTACGACGGCGAGAATCTTCAGCGCGGCGGTTTTCATGGCGTTGGGTTTTGTGGATGGTTGAGCGTGGTGGTGATCTACTAGAGCTGTTGGTCACGTGCATAGCACGATGGGAGGAAGGGTTTGAGGCGGAGCCGACAGTCAACGTTGACCATAAATATTATCCTTAATGGAGTAAGGATTCGGTGCAAAGTTAATTTTTTGGTACAAAATACAAATTAATCATAGCCATTGATCTTGCGATTTGAATGGATGAGATTAAATCTTGATTTTTTGGTGTTTTTCTTGGTGACGAATTATAAAATGAAACTGACGAACTATGTCGTCTTTTCATTTTTCGTCTCGTCTTTTTCATTTTTCGGCTCGAAAAGTGATGAACTATAAAATAATTTTGACGAACTATAAAATAAACTGACGAATTATAAAATGATTTTGACGAATTTTGTATTTTGTACCAAAATTTAACTTTGTACCAAATCTTGAACCTCATTAATGATTTAATTCCATACAAACTTTGATACACACTAATGTATCAAGTCAAAAGGGTATCATGGGTAGTGGTCTAGCGATCACAGTCTTGGTTGAATGATTAGGTGGTCGAGGTTCGAAGTCTTTCAAATGCACCGACATGAGTTTGGGGTATAAAAAAATCAAACTAAAATGAAAGCATTTAGACTAGCGGAAAAAATATATGGGGTAAACAACATATTTTTGCAAAAAATACAAATCAATGACCGTCTTTGATTTAATCATTTGGAACATCGTATGAATGATTTTTCGGTGACGAATTATAAATCACTTTTGACGACATGTCGTACTTTTGATTTTTCGACGATAAATTATAATTCACTTTTGACGAATTTTACAGTTTGCACGGAAAAAAATAGTTTGCACCTGATCTTTGTTCTAAAATGGCATTGTTTTATTTATTTCAAAAAATTAATCTAACAACTTTGTTTATTAAAACGATATTGTTTTGACACTATACGAAATAATCTTTTATTTTGTATAGGACGGTGCGCCGCAGCATGAACACGTAGGTACAACCAAATTTGGAATAAAGGCGCACACAATACACATGATTAGAATCATACATACATCATTTAATCTCACCGCGTACGTGAATCTATTCATTCAATCAACGGTAACATACAAAAATGTCATACACACATCGAAAATGGATCTGTATATACTGATTTATTCAATGTCAATCTCACTACAGACCAGACACAGTTTGTTGTGTGAGTTTGAAAACCAAACAATCGGCTGTTGGGACAAAATGATCAAATGAAACCTCAGTTCCAACTGAATAGCTTACTTTCTTGCTTTATGTGGTGGCAGAGCAGAGAATTAGGCATTTACCAAAATGGGAATCAGAGCTTTAATTTCAGACGAATGTGTCGGCGGTGGCGGCAGGACGATACTTGTGGGAATGAAGATGGAAGAGGAGAGGAGCAGAGGCGTTCTTACTTGGTCACTAATGAAAGCTGCTCGCCCTGGTGATCTTGTTGTTGCTGTTCATGTTCTCACTCAAAATGGTCATACCGCGCCCTTTTACCAAAATCTTTTTTTTTTTTGAAAATAAATTTTGATGCTCGAATGTTGATATTTGTTTATGTGTTGCAGATCAAAGTTCCGATGCAGCGGCTGATTATTCACTCTTGTCGCTTGTCAAGGCATTTGACTCTGTTCTTGCTGTCTATGAAGGATTTTGCAACTTGAAGCAGGTTCAAAAAATTCAACCTTTTTTATTTATTCATCGTTTAACAAGTCTAGTCTGTCTCAACTATCTGTCTGTTCCCTACAAATTTAAAATGCATTGCAAGGCTGACACGATATTTAGTAGACTTAAGGTCTGTCCACTTGAACTGAAACTTAACTGATCTTAACTGTAACTGAACTGATATTAACTGGTACTAACTTATATTGACTGATATATTAACTTATATTATCTGATATTAACTTAATTGAAACTTAACTTAACTTTGACATCATGTCGATGATGATATGATGATGATGATAACAAGTCTAGTCTGTCTCAATTGTCTGTCTCGATGATATTGACTTTTAGTTCCCTACAAATTTAAAATGCATTGCAAGGCTGAAACGATATTTTGTAGACTTAACACTTATCAAATTTATATTCACAAAAGGTCGAGATTGACTTTTAGTTCCCTACAAATTTAAAATGCATTGCAAGGCTGAAACGAAGTTAATATAAACTTCTTATTAAATTTGTATTAAAAAAACTGTCTATAGATGGTTTACAGAAGGTCAAAATTTCTGTAAATTCATGTCAGGTGGAATTGAAGCTGAAAATATGCAGAGGCTCATCTGTAAAAAAGGTACTTATGCTCGAAGCGTATTCGCTAGTTGCGGATATGGCTGTTGTTGGGACTTCTAGCAACACAATGTGGAGATCAAGCTCAGTTGCCAAATATCTGTCCAGGAAATTACCCAAAGAATGTTCTCTTCTTGCCGTCAAAAATGGAAAGGCTGTCTTTCAAAAAGAAGCTTCTCCAAGGACTTTCACAGGTCAGTTCGCCACTTTTTTTATTTTTATTTTTCATGACTGTCTTCCTCAGTTCATCTGTCTTTTTTTTCTTTCTTCAGGAACTAAAATGTCCCAAGTAGCGAACGAGGGCATTGTAGCGAATCATGTGTATAAAGATTTCAGAAAAGGCTGCAGCATGTCTTTTTGTCTTCCAGATGCGTCGTGTCCACGATTACCTAATGATCCTTTCTCCGTCGATGAACTTGAGGCAAGTTCTTTAGCTGTAGCTTCAGCAGATACATTAGAAGCTGAACTCAAGCCTGGCTGGCCACTACTCCATCGGTCCATTTATTTTTCCAGTATCGCAGCGCATTCATCTTTTTCCAGCTTTAGAATCTTTCCAAATGAAATGGAAAGACTTAAAGAGAAATACTCTTCAACCTGCAAAATTTACACATATCAGGAACTATCCGCTGCAACATCAAATTTTTCGCCTGGTTAGTATTCTCAAGTCTCATCGTACTTTGACTTTATTCTGCGTAGTATGTCTAATGGAGATCACTAAAAAGTAGCATTCTATGCATTTTCAGAAAATGTAATCGGAAATGGTGGGAATAGTTTGGTTTACATAGGCAGGCTTCCAAACGAAAACGAGCTAGCAGTAAAAGTTCTAAAGCCAGGGAAGGACGCAGTGAAAGAGTTTTCATCGGAACTAGAAATTCTGACGAACTTAAATCACAAGAACATAATGCCCCTTCGAGGCTTCTGTTTCGAGAACACCGCTCTAATCTTGGTCTATGATTTTTTATCTAAAGGAAGTGTCGAAGACAGACTTCACGGTGCGTACCTGATCAACTATTTTTAACTACTAATTTTGCCAGTTTGATTGCAGCTCAATTATTTACGTTTTCATAGCTGAAAATATTTACCACAGGTGATTTAAATGACACTGTTAGTGTTATGTTCGGTTGGAGTCAAAGATACAATGTCGCACTGGGCGTCGCAGAGGCTATAAATTACCTGCACAGCGGCGGGGCTGAACCTGTCATCCACAGGGATGTTAAATCGTCAAATATATTATTAGCAGATGATTTTGAGCCCAAGGTGAGATAGGAAAGACTGGAAAACACACTGCACTATTTTCTAGGCCAAAATTTTCAGATAATTCTTACCTTGCTTGATTTTTTCTGTCTCAGCTGTCTGATTTCGGGCTGGCTGAAAGGGTATCAACTTCCTCGTCATACAACACTTGTTCCGATGTTGCAGGAACCTTCGGGTTCGTGTAGGCTAAGTTTTATTGACTTTTGATTTATTTTTTCCGTCTCGTCATGCATCAGTTACTTAAAAAAGTTCTGTTTTTTTGCAGATACTTGGCTCCTGAGTATTTCATGTATGGAAAAGTTAATAACAAAATCGACGTATATGCATTTGGCGTCGTGCTCCTCGAGCTGCTATCAGGAAGAAAACCGATAAGTAACGAGTACCCGAAAGGCCAAGGGAGTCTAGTTTTGTGGGTATGATTTCTGCATTTGGTTTTTAGTAATGTTCAAATGATGATTTTAAATAAAAAGGTATGGAAAATAAGTTTTCAATATCAGGCAACGCCAATACTCAGAGATGGGAAGCTTTCCCAACTTTTGGACCCAAAGTTGAGCAGTGATTATGATCATCATCTGATTGAAAGGATGTCATTGGCTGCAACCCTTTGCGTCAGACGCGAACCTCGAGCCCGACCTCACATGAACATTGTAAGTGTTATAACATGTGCAGCGGTTGCTGCAAGGATGATGTGCTACAAGAGGGTGTTTTCGTTTTAAGTTTACTTTTGAGCAGCGCCTTTGACTTTCTCTCTCATTTGCTCAAAAGTAAGCTTAAAATAAAAATGACACAAACAACTACTCCTTGGGTTCTGAATTGAACTTAAAAAGTTATAAAAAAAGTTAAGTTCAATTAAAACTTATAAGTTGAGTGATGTATACTATCAACAGATCCTGAAGGTCCTCCAGGGTGATCAGGACATGAAGAACTGGGCTGAAGCGGAGGCAATCACATATGACGCCGCGCACGAGGGAGCTGGGCCGAGCCATGATCTTAAGTCTCTGCTGAACTTTGCTCTGCTAGAAGTGGAGGATGATTCAATCTCCATGAGTAGCACTCATCAAAATATCTCCCTGGAGAACTACTTGCAGGGCAGGAGGAGCTGCAGCTGCTCATCAAATTAATTTCCCAACCTTGATAAATGCCATTTACCTTTAGAAAAGTTGATTTTGCAAAAGGAAAAAGAGAAATTTATAGCTGAAAATGTCGTTTAAGCAATTAAACTGAACTTAAACTTGTACTGAACTGGAAAGAAGGGCGTATAGAATGTGGGAAACTTAAATTCCAACTTTAGAAACAAATATAAAATTCGAACACTGTGTAAGAAGTAAGAACCACTGGATTTATTTTCAAGAACAAACAAAGATGTATATCACAGCTCACACATATACAATACCTTTATCATTCAGCTCCTGACCAGATCAATCCCCATGAATATTTTTGCATGAAAAAAACCACATTATAACACACCTGCCAATCAAGACAATCTTTTATTTGACCTGGAGGATGAAGGCGACGATGGTGGCATTGCTCTGGCAAAATCAAGCAAATCTCTAAAGAGATCATTCTCAGTTTTTTCTTGCTTTTTTGGAGTAGGTGTCTCAAGGGACAGAGATCGGATCGGGGCCTCTAAGGTATTGGAAGCAGACTCATCATGTGAAAGAGAAGCTTGTTGATCAAAGAAACGATTTGCGGCAATGGTTTGGGAAGATGAGGGTGGGGAGGGTGAATGTTTTGTTGTGGAAGGTGGTTCGTCGGGAGGGTTTTTTCTTTGAAATTCTCGTGGTGAGAAGGGGTCTTCGGTGTTTGAAGGAGGAGCCAGCAAAGTTGCTGAACTTAAATTTAAGGCCGGGTTTGTGTTGTTTGATGAATTTGAAGGAAGCTCATTGTGCATTTGTGTGGATGCCGACCCCTGTGCCTCCAACGTGAAAAAATCACCACTTAGGAAGTCGACGAAATTGGCATCCTTAGCAATGGGATTCTTTGATGACGGCGGGGGAGGTAGAAGAGGGCTAACTGGCATGGATCCAGTCTTCCTTAAAGCTGTCCTGGCCTTTGACTTTGATCTGTAAGAAGTACCAACTATGAGGATCACAATTCAGTAAAGGTTAATAAATAAAGGTTATCAGCTAGCATGACATTGAAATACAAGAGTTAGATAGTCAATACAGTACCTCTGCTCTAGCTGACCGACATCATCTTCCAAATCATGATCAGTGTGGATCTTATTGACATGTGGAATAGCAGTAGTTTGCGTGCCAGCAGAAGTTATTCCCTTCACTATGTTCTCATGCTGATCAAGCACATTCAATAATGTATCATTCAGCGCCAATCCCTGAAACAGAAGGTCCTCGTCTCTGATGGACTAGTGTCATTACTCGCAATATCAAATAGAAGGAAAAGAATTACAGAACTTCTTGAGCATAAACTTACGAAGTACTATTCAGTAGAAGCATGACACGTTTTTGGTAAGATCGGCACTGGTCAACCAGGTCCAGTATAACTTCCTCTTTTGCACCCTGTCATAAAATTGGACTTATATATAATTGACCATACTTCAGCAGTTTTTTTCTCTCGATATATTTCTGATATATACACAGTTTGATTATATTGCTTTGCCAAGTGGAATGGGATATAGTTTCGAATGACATAAGAGCTGTATACACTTTGCACCACATGTTTACCGGATTTGGCATTGCTCACGCTTGTATGCTGTATTTTACTCAACACATGCCTCTTTGTCACAATTTAAATGAGCCATATTGCATCGGACAACCTCAAAAAGTCTATAACATATGATAAGAGATTTATCACCTCACTGTTACGAGGATCTAAGGCACCAAGCATTTCCTTCAATATATCAGTGAGGTCACGAACACTTTTGAATTCTGTTACACTGACGAAAGGCAAGTTAAAACATGTTTTTGGAACTATCCTATGTTACTTTCCAACTCATGTTGAATGACTACACTATAAATCTTGACATGAAACAAATCTATGGAACTTAAATAATATGACGTTTATTCTGTTTTAAGTAAGTGAGAACACAACAAAATTTATGCATTAACAGTATGTAAACTTATGATGTGGCAGCAAACTTTACAAACACGATTCACTGATTTACCGTTTTTTAAATAGTAGAAGAGTAAATAACATGGTAACGATAAAGGTATTTTGAAGAAGATACCTTAGGGTAGATGTATCAGTTTGAAGAGAAGTCTGAACAGGAGCCTCATCATACACTGGAATGGTAACTGGCCGAGTTTGGGGTGGAGTATACAGCGGAACGTTGTTTTTCCCACGAGGCGGAAACTTGACTCCCATATTCTATTCATAGTTACGATCATAAAAATCTCTTCAGGACATTGTCGTTATCGCATTGCATTTGTTACAAAAACAAGAGTGACGAGACACCAATTGACACTTATGTTGCTTAGTATTCCAAAGACCCAGACTTGACTAGCCCTTTTAGGATTTACATCAATTCTAATATACTGTTCAAAATCAACAAGCAGAACTGAGTATATGAAAATTCACTTTTAAATTTCAACATATACCATCAGATCCAGGTATGCATTATAGTACTGAGGGAATCTTCCCATACACCCTCCTAGTGCTTCTTGCCAAGTATCAATCAGACTGAGTATCTTTTCCCGAACGCGCAAGTCTGGCTGAAAGCAGAATACGCATCAGCAAAAGGTCTGGACCACATGAGAAGAAGCGATGACATGGAAACTTAATGAAATGCAATACCTTGTTCTTTATAACAGTGACCAGATCTTGCAAGATGTCAGCATCCGCGATTTGCGGAAACACATTGTTGCCACAATTTTTACTGAGAGTGTCCAACACCTGAACAAAACATGTTACACCAACATAAATTTCTTTTATGTGACATGAACGAATCATACTTGAAGTCAGTTTTATCCCTCACATGAACCTCATCGCATTCAAAATCGTAACAACATACTACAAGAAAACCCCAAGACAAAATCTTTCAGGTATCATACTGTGATTAACATGCGTCTGAAGTGCTCCACCATTAAAGAGAGATTACTCATGATAACAGCAATAATGGTGCAGTATACTGATTAGAATAAGAAAGTTATACTGACATCAAGAGTAAGAAGTTGAATCTGAGGATTCCTACTCCCTAATTGCTTCTTGAGCACCTTCAGTGCATCCATTGCCTGCCTGCAAGTTTATACATCATTTCATGAATATTCAAACAACTTAAGAGTTCAATTAAGATACGGCGAGGATCTTCATAAACTGCTTATAATCCCAAAAGTATCCATAAAATCATATGTGCAATACCCAATAAGAATGAGTCTGCACATTTACCCGGGATTTGCGTTTATAATGTCACACAACTCAATGTTTATGGACCAGTCTGGACCAATGAGCATATCGCTCGTAGCCCTCTCAGCACATGTAGCTGCCTCATTAGCCATCATACAATGTTTCACAAATTCCTCCTTAATGCTCCCAGTCCTCGTTGTAACTGAAAATAAAACAATTCAATACTTCATTATTGTTTCTACAAAAGAACATATATGTACATCTATCTAGGAATTCTTACTATGCTATCCTAAATCAAACAAAAATGAATAAGATGATTTTTTGCCCGATTTTGATGGAACAACGGCTGTATACACGAATGGAAATTTCAACAGATTATGAGATTTTGGACGCTGATTAGTGTACGAATTGAAGCGACAAAACAACGACCTGATCCAAAGGCTTACCTTCCTTGTAGAAGATGATCGGATCGGATCGCTGGAACAAGGATTTGATTTTGCGGATCGACTTGGGATTTTTCTGTCCTTGTTTTCTAAAATGGTCGCGGTCAGCGTAACCTGCTTTATCCAAAATTGTTCTTATTCTATTATTTATTTTTTCCTTTTTTTATTTTATTCTAATTTTATAAGGCTATAAATAAAATTATAAAAAGCAATAATAGCATAAAATTCATTTCTGCTACACATGGATTTAGGTAAGAAATTATAATTATTCGTTTTGTTTGGTAAATGCATGGAATTGTCAACTGGTTTTGTGAAGAAAAATTTTTTTAATCCATTTCAATAGATATTTTAAATTCGCCCAAAACCATAGTTTCTAGATTTTTGTAATTGGAAAGGATCAGGTACAAAGTTGATTTTTTTGATATAAAATACAAACTAATCAGAATGAGATTAAATCTTGATTTTTGGTGCGTTTTTTTTGATGACAAATTATAAAATGAAACTGACAAACTATGTGTCCTTTTCATTTTTCAGCTCAAAAAATGACGAATTAATCCTATATCTTCTCTGGAATTGCTTACGTCACTTCCTCTGCTTCGCTCTCTGCTATCGGCAACCGATTGCCACTCCCATTTATCCTCATATCCTCCCATTAACTGCTTATTTGACTGTTCATCTTCATCGCGTCTCTTCAACTTCAACTTCAACTTCAACTCGGCACGGTTTGCGTTTAGTCTATCCGGAGGTATGTTTCTTTGTTGAACAAAACCCTAGCGCTGGGGTTTCTTATAATGCTCGACGATCAGTTGCGCTCTTTTCTTGGAAACGTATTTGACACTTTTTTTTTTGTTACGTGTTAAGTTCTTTTGTTTCAAGTTTTGATTTTGTGATTATGTGTATCTTGTGAGATTCAAGTGATAGTTATTCAGATTTTATATTCAATTACTTTTTGATTATTTGGGTAACTTTGGGACTGTATTTCTTTATATGGTTTCCGAATTGCGTTGTTGTTCGTAACTGACAAATTGTTCTTTAGGATATTGGCACAGAGCCAGTGCAGTAGATTTGCAAATTGGCAGTGACTATTAACATTTTGCGGCAAAACTGTACCTTTTCTGATTCTTTAATTGTGGGGAAGAATTGGATCTTTACATAGCAGCAGAAGACGCGTCCAATATTAACTGTGCTGATTGCTCCTGGATACTGTTGATGACAGTCTTGGAAGAAAATGTCACCTTCAGGGCCACCCAATCCAAATGGTGGCAACAAATCTCTTTCGTCTTCACTTCGTAGGTCCAATTCTGGATACCTGGTTTCCCAAGGCAGCCCCTTGACTTCACAGACGGCTTCCGCGACTGCCTTGTCTCGACAAATCCAGTTTAATGGTATGAATATGCTCGGAAATGGGCCTAATGCTCCGTCTCGGCTCAATCAGTCTTTTGGAAATGGAGGGTCAGGAGTGAGCCATCGGGCTAGCATGAGTCCAGAAGCTGAGTCTGACCCACTTTCTAATAGGATGGCTTTTGTGTCTTCATCATTTATTTCTGCAGATGCTGGAAACAACCGTATTTCCAATCAAGTTCAAAGCCAGTCGTTTCAAAGCTCAGTAGGCAACCAGATGTTGCCAGATCAGCAGGAGTGGTATCAGCAGCCCCAGTCACAGGATTCTCAAAGCCTTCAATATAACCAACAACTCTCCTTACAATATTTTTCCGCCACTCATAATGGCTACCACCGTGATCTGCCGCAATCATACCAAAGAAATAGAAGTGTTTTCCTGCCTGTAAATTTTGAACAGAAGTCGGGTAGCGATTTTCATGGACAGCCCTTCTGGAATGACTCTGCAAAGCTGGAACCACACACGCACAGTATGAGAGGGCTAGCTCCTGCACAAGCGGAGCCTCACCAGTCAGACCAGTCATTATTTATCCAGCAGCAGCAGCAGCAGTTGCTGCATTTGTCTAGGCAACCTCCACTTAAAACTTCTGTCGCTCAAATGGATATCATGAATCAACACAGACTTTTGCAGCTGCAAGAGCAAGAGCAACAACATTTGGTGGTGATACCCCAGCAGCAGATGTCTCAGTTGCATCAGCAGTTCCCAACACAAAATTTGTCGTTACTAGACCCTGAGAAACCACCTTACGAACCTGGGACTTGTGCTCGCCGTCTAACTCAATTTATGTATCATCAACGACACAGGCCACTGGTGAGACACCTCCCTGAAAACGTTCTTTGTGCTCTGAATGTTGGCGAATGGCTCCTTATTCCTATTGTGGCTTGACCATTCCAGGATAACAATATTGATTTCTGGAGGCAGTTTGTTTCGGAATTCTTTGCTCCCCATGCTAAGATGAAATGGTGTGTATCGATGTATGAAAGTGGCAGGCCAATTTCCCACGTTTTCCGTCAGGTGTGGTCCCTGATAGAGATATACTAGTCAATTTGATCTGTAGTATCATTTTTATTTTTGCACTGGTATATATTTATAAAATAGCGTAATCTATAAGAAAATGTTATTTTTGAGAGAAATATAATCCACCCTAAACCAAATTGCTTTTTGTTTTCTTGTCACAAAAATGACAAGTAGGCGATAAGTTAACACTTAGTCGTGGAACTGCATTCAGGTTTTCTAAGTTGATTGGCTGCTTAACATACAGTATTGCGATTGACCAACAATCACCCGTTGTAAATTTGCAGGATGTGTGGCATTGTGGAATATGCAATCGCAATCCAGGCCGAGGGTTTGGTATGTACCTTTAGATTGTAAGCTAATTAAGGCTGTAATAATAATTATAAGGAGATTCTGCCCCCATTTAGAGGAAGTTATATAGTGGTGACCCAGCTCATAATTATTTGGTTATAAATAAGATTAAATCTCCAAGTGGAAACACCCCTAGCTTTCCAGCATTGGCTTTGATGGCTTAAGCTTTTTCCGTTTATTGAACTCTCTGAATGCATTCATTTTATCAGAAGCTACTGCGGTGGTTTTGTCGAGACTTTTTAAAGTCAAGTATGAAAGTGGGACTTTTGAAGAGCTTCTGTATGTGGATATGCCTCGTGAAGAACATGATAGTGCTTCTGGTCAAACCATTTTACATTGTGCCAAAGCAACTCATGAAAGTGTGTTTGATCAGCTTCGTGTTGTCCGTGATGGTCAACTGCGCATTGTTTTCTCTGCAGACTTGAAGGTATTATCAGTCCGCGTCCCATATTTTTGAACTTTAGTGCGTCCACAGTTTGAATACACACATCCAATCATCATCTAGTCATAGTAACATCTTTAATGTTGTGCTTTTGTTTTCTATCTACTCTCGCATTTACAACTTGGTTGCCTACTTTCATCGCAGACATCATTAATCTGTAACCCCTGCTCCCTCCTCCCTTTTCCCATTTGATGAGTTTTTTTATTAAAAATTTGCCAGATTTGCTCTTGGGAGTTTTGTACTCGACGACATGAAGAACTAATTCCTCGTGGAGTTTTATTGCCTCTGGTACTGATAATCTTTAAGCAACCAGTCAGTAACTTCTTAAGAATTTTCGCTGATTAAAAACTGTCTCTGGATCTTTGCATTTTCCTTAGATTGATCTGGATGTTTTATAAGTTATAACTTGATACAAAATGGTTGAGAGCTAGTATATACAGTAATTATTAGAATTATATCGTTTATTAGCTGAATCTTTAATTAGGGTTTAGAGGCGTGAAGCTGAATCTTGATGCATACTTTTTTGTTTTTTCCTTCTTTTTTTTGTATTTTTTTCACCAAAATCTTAGATAATCTTTTTATCGTAGTTTCATATATATATATATATATATATATATATATATATATATAGGGGCGCGCTCAAATGTTATGGCTTACTAATGTGTTATGTGTTACGGTGTTCTGATTGGTTGATGAAAAACAAGGAACCAATCAGAGGCGAGGAACACGGTTCTTATGGTGCACCTCACAAGCACGGGGGGTTTATGGGTGAGGGTGCACCGTAGTTACGGTGTTCCTCGCTTCTGATTGGTTCCTTGATTTTCAATAACCAATCAGAAGCTCCGTAACACATAACACATTAATTTGGCCATAACATTTGAGCGCTCCTCTATATATATATATATATAGGGGCGCGCTCAAATGTTATGGCTTACTAATGTGTTATGTGTTACGGTGTTCTGATTGGTTGATGAAAAACAAGGAACCAATCAGAGGCGAGGAACACGGTTCTTATGGTGCACCTCACAAGCACGGGGGGTTTATGGGTGAGGGTGCACCGTAGTTACGGTGTTCCTCGCTTCTGATTGGTTCCTTGATTTTCAATAACCAATCAGAAGCTCCGTAACACATAACACATTAATTTGGTCATAACATTTGAGCGCTCCTCTATATATATATATATATATATAGATTACAGTTAGGAAAATAATCGCATATATTAAATGGTTGTGACAAATACTCTCTGCCTTTGCTTGATGCACTAGTTGCGATTATGACACATTCGGCACACAGCTCACAGCTGTGATATATCCCCTCTTTTATTTGTCTTTTTTATTTGTATCTTAACATCTTTTAGCATGGTTGTTGATGGATATGTTGCCGTAGAATGTATACACTAATTCTAACAGATGTATTTGGGCTGACGACATTTCAGTGATTAGCGTATTGGATGTCTTGACCATCTTTATGTGGACCATACAGGTAAGACGGCTTGGAGCTGTGGCTCGGAAATATCATGATGCCTCTCAAAAGTCAAATCCAAGTTTATCAGCTCCAAAGTTGCAAAGTAATTGCAACACGTAAGTTTCTACTGCTAGAGTTGTTGAAGATGAGTTGGTAGTTTAAATTTATTGTAGCTTCTATGTGGGCACCGCCTGCCATAGCCCTTAGTGCTTTGCCATTTAGGTCCTTTTGAGCATTTGATGTTTCTGTTGCGTTGAACATTTCGTTTGTTCTGAAAGCTGCTGCAGTTTTCAGATCATCTTAGTTTAAAAAAGTTTTCGTATTGCTTTCGAATCACACTCTTAGGTACCATTTAGTAAAACATAGTACACATGATGTCACTGGCTATAAACACAATCACTATCTGGCTTTTCCTGTAGTTTATTATGTTTCTGATTATCTTTCGAGATAGACAAAGAATCTGGAGCAAATGATTTGCAATGCACCAATGTGATTGATGAGGTTTAACTGTACAGGTTCGTTTCGTCGGCCCGTAATTCGGCCAAATCTTTGGATGTGCCATTGGTCAATGATTTAGGGTACACCAGGAGATATCTCCGATTCCTCCAGGTAATTAGTACTACGATGAGACCCATAAACCTAATTTAAATCAATTGACAAGTAGTGATTTGGCTCTGCACCATCATTCTGAACCTGCTGTCAACGTTTCATTATGCTAGATGACTGCAATGACACGTGAATTTACACTGTTATACTGGAAAACTATTTGGGGTTGCTGGCTTGATATCTATTGAACGAATGTACTACAATAAGTCCTACTGTGGAAAACCAGTTTTTTCGTGGCGACAAACTGAAACCCTTTGTGCTTTCTATGTTTATCAATTTTAACCGTGGTTTGTCATGCTGTTGATGAATGCAGATATCAGAGGTGGTCAACAGTATGGTAGACCTGATTGATTACAGTCGAGAAACAGGGACCGGACCTATGGGTATGCCTTTTGAACTTTGAAGCCTGTCTATGTTTTTTTCCCCCCTATTTCAGCTATTTTTTGTGGTAGCACATTGATCGTTAATCCTAATGGATTTGCAAATCACATGAGATGCTTAAAGGAGCGAATATGTTTTAGAAAATAATTCATATTTGAAACTGAAATGGCCCGTCTCTAATTTAGTTTGATATAGATTCTATGTTGATATGCAAGTTCCAACTGCCCGTGCCAGTAGGATGATGATTATAGCACACTTACCCACTTTCAAATACTTTCAGGGTTAAGCAAAAACTCACAGCCCACCGGTTGTTTATTAATTTCTGGCTGGGTAGCGACCCTTGTAATTCATTATTTCTTGCATCGTTAGGCAATGTGATTTTATTCTCGTAGCTTCACTTGTAGGTTGTTTCCTTGAAAACATTAAGAAGGGTTTATGTTGATTGTGTATTGTGCTGGTACTCGTTTCTCTTGTTCACTTGTTTTAATCGTGACATT
This sequence comes from Rhodiola kirilowii, assembly GCA_033675215.1. Classification (NCBI taxonomy): domain Eukaryota; kingdom Viridiplantae; phylum Streptophyta; class Magnoliopsida; order Saxifragales; family Crassulaceae; genus Rhodiola; species Rhodiola kirilowii. Next base: position 1,594,091 of record CM066201.1, read on the forward strand.
CAGTAATTGTTTTGTCTTGACAGAGAGTCTTGTCAGGTTCCCTCGGCGAACCAATTCCTCGGCACATCGCAATGGCCCATCACAACATGGAGAGGATGGTCAACCCTTACCGCAGCAGTTGCAACCAATTACGACAACTCTAAGAAACAATGACAGTGATCAGGGCCTCCAACAAGCTGCCAGCAATGGGGCGCTTTCTGCAGGCAGCATACAATCTTCACCTACCTCTTTGAATACTGGCCCTCAACTTCTGCATAGAAATTCTGCGAATTCAAGACGGCTAAATTCCTTGTGCAATGGTCGCAGCTCCTATAGGGCAGGCAGGCATCAAGCTTTCGATCCATCCAATACACTTGCTCAAGTCCATTCCACAGTTGCCCCCTCTAACAATCCCCAAACAATGTCGTCTGATAGCGTGCCACTGCCAGCTCCTGAAGCTGATGGAAATGAGTCTCAAAGGTCTGTTCAGAATTTATACAGGAAAAGGAGACGATGATGTCCACCCATCACAGTAATGGTTACTTAGCTTGGAAACACAGTGAACAATTGTGTATCTACGAATGGTAGAATGGGTATGGCATCTCTTGCTAGAGAACAAATTCTAAATCAACGTTAGGATAGGAGGACTCAACTTCTCAATGGTTTGGACTCCATCGACGGCTTTGATAACTCCCAGTTTGACTGGAATAATTCATCCTAACTGCCCCAAGATCTGCTGGCACCCTCCATTCTTTGCAGTTTAACTATGACAACTAACCACTGCATCTTCTGACGATACAGAATGTTGGTGAGAGTAATTGTTTAGGGATACATGTTCAGGGGCTCCCAGTTCTTCTCCACCAGGTTGTAATCATTCCGTAGAGACATTTTCGTTTTTTGACATTCAATATATACACCTTTGAAAGAAACTGCCTCCAAATGACATAGATAGTTGCTGCTAAATTACTGAAGCAGGTTTTGTGGTTTTCTGTAGACCCAAACGAAGAAATCAACAGCGAAGGTCCTGCTCCTGCTAACTGGAAAAATTGAGATCGTATGGTTTAGAAGACGGACACTTACATAATAATGGTGAGTGCTATCATCAATAGAAGTAATGACTGTTTTTCTACCTTTAACTTGCACACACTTGCATCACATACGCAAGCGTACGTTATGAGTTAATTTCTAGGTTCATTTACATACATGCTAATAGTCTCTACTGTAAATAAGAACAGAAAATGATTAGAAAAAGCACAAATCGATTAATATCTATTTTCTTATTATTCATAAATTTCCATGTGTAATCCTTCTTTTAAATCTTCTTTCTAAGCATCTTCCTTAGGACTGGAATAGCTTCGTATTGCCTGTCATACTAAAGCATTAATTAGGTGCTGAAAATAACCTTGTAGTAATCAGAGGTTAAATAATTATTTCTCCTGTTAACATCTTATGCCTTGTGAGTTACTCCATCGTTAATTTATTTGATTTTCGTATTTGTCTGATTGAGTCAGCCTATATGGTTGCAGTATTACCAGCGAAACAAACTAGGTGTAGTAAAAAACACATGTTGGCAAAGTCAAATATCAAAACAAAACGTTATCAGATAATTTGATGATATTTGTAGATATATAATTAGGGTGCGGTTCAGGTACAAACCAAATTATAAATAAAAACTACAAACCGATTATAAAGCCGACACGTGTCCCAGTTTAGTCGAAATCCCGGAGAAAACACGGAGGGGTATAATAGTCATTCCACACTAATGGGTATAAAACCTAATAATGTTATTTTCAATTTAGTCCAAAAATTGTTAGTGTTCAGACTTAAAATACTGATGTTCAGACTTAAAAATACTTAATAATCAGACTTAAATGGTAGTGTTCAGACTTAAATGGTAGTGTTCAGACTTAAAAATACTTAATAATCAGACTTAAATGGTAGTGTTCAGACTTAAAAAGGTAGTGTTCAGACTTAAAAAAAGTAGTGTTCATACTTAAAAATACTTAATAATCAGACTTAAATGGTAGTGTTCAGACTTAAAAAAGGTAGTGTTCAGACTTAAATGGTAGTGTTCAGACTTAACTGGTAGTGTTCAGACTTAAAAAAGGTAGTGTTCAGACTTAAATGGTAGTGTTCAGACTTAAAAAGGTAGTGTTCAGACTTAAAAATACTTAATAATCAGACTTAAATGGTAGTGTTCAGACTTAAATGGTAGTGTTCAGACTTAAAAATACTTAATAATCAGACTTAAATGGTAGTGTTCAGACTTAAAAAAGGTAGTGTTCAGACTTAAATGGTAGTGTTCAGACTTAAATGGTAGTGTTCAGACTTAAAAATACTTAATAATCAGACTTAAATGGTAGTGTTCAGACTTAAAAAGGTAGTGTTCAGACTTAAAAAAAGTAGTGTTCATACTTAAAAATACTTAATAATCAGACTTAAATGGTAGTGTTCAGACTTAAAAAGGTAGTGTTCAGACTTAAAAAAAGTAGTGTTCATACTAAAAAATACTTAATAATCAGACTTAAATGGTAGTGTTCAGACTTAAAAAGGTAGTGTTCAGACTTAAAAAAAGTAGTGTTCATACTTAAAAATACTTAATAATCAGACTTAATTAAATGGTAGTGTTCAGACTTAAAAAAGGTAGTGTTCAGACTTAAATGGTAGTGTTCAGACTTAAAAATACTTAATAATCAGACTTAAATGGTAGTGTTCAGACTTAAATGGTAGTGTTCAGACTTAAAAATACTTAATAATCAGACTTTAATGGTAGTGTTCAGACTTAAAAAAGGTAGTGTTCAGACTTAAATGATAGTGTTCAAACTTAAATGATAGTGTTCACACTTAAAAATACTTAATAATCAGACTTAAATGGTAGTGTTCAGACTTAAAAAGGTAGTGTTCAGACTTAAAAAAAGTAGTGTTCATACTTAAAAATACTTAATAATCAGACTTAAATGGTAGTGTTCAGACTTAAAAAGGTAGTGTTCAGACTTAAAAAAAGTAGTGTTCATACTAAAAAATACTTAATAATCAGACTTAAATGGTAGTGTTCAGACTTAAAAAGGTAGTGTTCAGACTTAAAAAAAGTAGTGTTCACACTTAAAAATACTTAATAATCAGACTTAATTAAATGGTAGTGTTCAGACTTAAAAAAGGTAGTGTTCAGACTTAAATGGTAGTGTTCAGACTTAACTGGTAGTGTTCAGACTTAAAAAAGGTAGTGTTCAGACTTAAATGGTAGTGTTCAGACTTAAATGGTAGTGTTCAGACTTAAAAATACTTAATAATCAGACTTAAATGGTAGTGTTCAAACTTAAAAATACTTAATAATCAGACTTAAATGGTAGTGTTCAGACTTAAAAAAGGTAGTGTTCAGACTTAAATGGTAGTGTTCAGACTTAAAAATACTTAATAATCAGACTTAAATGGTAGTGTTCAGACTTAAAAAGGTAGTGTTCAGACTTAAAAAAAAGTAGTGTTCATACTTAAAAATACTTAATAATCAGACTTAATTAAATGGTAGTGTTCAGACTTAAATGGTAGTGTTCAGACTTAAAAGCTTAATGATCAAACTTAAAAAAAAGCAATGATCAGACTAAAAATTCTTAATGATCAGACTTAAAATGGTAATGATCATACTTAAAAAGAATTCTATGATCAGACTTAAAATTAAAGAGGATTAAAACACGAATTTTTTTATATTATTATTTTTGATTAAAACATGAATTTGACCCTTCAGATGATCGAATTTGCCCTAAAAACACCGACCTCACCACACAGTTGTGAGTCTTGCTCAGAATGCCGTTTCCACCCAAAAAATACTAGGCTTTCATCAAATTCTGACACAGGCGCATAAACATCAAATTTTGCATAGCATTCTTCAGATGTTCCAATTTCTGCATGTAAGTCTGATCATTACCATATTAAAGTCTGATCATTATCAATTTTAAGTCTGATTATAACCATTTTAAGTCTTGTCATTACTGATTTAAGTCTGAACATTGTAGTGTTCAGACTTAAATGGTAGTGTTCAGACTTAAATGGTAGTGTTCAGACTTAAAAAGTCTGATCGTTAACAATGTTTTTTAAGTCTGAACAATGTTTTTTCAAGTATTGTCATTACTGGTTTAAGTCTGAACATTGTTTTTTTAAGTCTGAACATTGTTATTTAAGTCTGATCGTTAATGGTTTAAGTCTCATTATTATTTTTTAAGTCTGAACAATGTTTTTTCAAGTCTGAACAATGTTTTTTCAAGTATTGTCATTACTGGTTTAAGTCTGAAAATTGTTTTTTAAGTCTGAACATTGTTATTTAAGTCTGATTGTTAATGGTTTAAGTCTCATTATTATTTTTTTAAGTCTGAACAATGTTTTTTTGAAGTATTTGTCATTACTGGTTTAAGTCTGAACATTGTTTTTGAAGTCTGAACATTACTGTGCAAATTTTGGACGTTTATACCCCTCATATCGTTTATATATTTTTAAATAAGTCCACATGTAATTTTTTTATTTACAAAAATAACCCCGACTGGATGAAATCTCGGCTGAATTTTAATTGGTTCATTTTGACACGTGTCGAATTTTTTATGGGTTTGTAGTTTTTATTTATAATATTGGTTTGTATTTGATCCAAACCCATATAATTAAATGTCCATATCAACTTAAATCATTGCCAATAAATTTCAATCATGAGAAAGGTTCATCAAAAGTGTCCTGCTTAAAAGTACCACCAAGCAATTAATCTATATATTTTTTTTCAAAGCTAACTTGGTGAAACCATCATCAATGAGCATATCCTTCCATGGATTTGAGCCCTCTGTCTTTTGTTTTGCTCTCATTAGTCATTTCTCTTTTTATAATATTGACCTGTTGTCGTTAATACATTATTTCTTTGGTTCTTTCTTCTTGTTGATCTCTTCTTCCGCAAAATGTAGTCAAAATTTGACACCCATATTTTTAGACTTCAATGCGTCATTTGTAAAAGATAAGTAGTATTATTGAGCCGGCATCTGGGTAATACATAATGTTATATTAATGATGTTCTCATTTTCAACTTACATTTTCTAAGTTTCAATTGTCTTATTGCACCTTTCAGACGTCGAGAGACTTGGACAAAGTCCTACAAGACTTGGATTTCGTTCATTACAAGTACCACTCATCTCCTGCAAGGTATCAACATATCAAAGTCCATCGATCTGGAGGGAGAAAGTGTGAATAGAGAAAGAATTCCAGCAATGTATCAACCATCCAAAGATATGAAGTCTCTCAGCTTCTGTTCCATCTACAAGGAATCCTTCAACATCATATCCTCAAACACTAAACTCTTTACCCAAATCGCCCTCTTCATCACCTTCCCCTTGTCCCTCATCAGCATCTTCGCCACACCCTTATCCTCACTCTTATTCCCAGATATAAACATCAATAACCTCACCACTACAAATCCAGATGACAACAGTTACGAAAGTCTATATGCTGTTGCCTCCTCCTGGACATTTGCCGCTTTCTTAGTCTATAAACTTGCCTCCACAGTTTTCACCATAGCCCTTTCGCTCCTATCCTTCTCGTCGGTGACTTACGCTGTCGCTTGTATCTGCACAGAACACACCGACGTAACCTTCAATACCACTTTATGCGCGTTCAAGAGGGCTTGGAAGAAGCTCCTGTTGACAAGCCTAGCTGAGTGGTCAGTCATGATTGGTTACACTTTTCTTTTTGGACTTACAATTATTGCACCGATTTGGGCTATCTCATCACAACGGTACCAAGTCGTCGGATCACTAGCCATATTCATCATCTCTTTAGTCTACGCCGGAGGGCTAATTTACATAAGCATCATATGGATCTTCGGTGGCACGGTGGCGATCCTCGAAAGCAGTTACGGATTCAAAGCCTTGAGTAAGAGCAGGAGTTTGATCAAGGGGAAGGCTCGTTTCACCATCAGGGTACTCATTCCGACCAGTTCTTGTAGTATTTTGCTTTCGGGGATGTTCACGAAGGTGGTGATTAACGGAGGGCTTAGTGGTTTTGGGATTGCGACACGGATAGCGTGTGGAGTGGTAGGGCTCCCGTTGGTGGCGGCGGTGGCGGTGTTTGCGGTGGTCTTGCAGACTGTGACTTATTTGGTTTGCAAGGCAGATAAAGGTGAGAGTATTACGAAGTCGTCTGTGATGGAGCATTTGGACATTTATGTAGATGGGTATGCTCCTTTGACCAAGGATGAGCTAATATGATGATCCTCATGGGAATCAGATCCCATACAGCGTAGCCAAATGCTGCCACTTTCAAAACGATCCCGTTTTGAATTACACATCCTTTTTCACTGTTGTGTCACGTGCCATGTCAGTTCTCTCTCCTGTCCTTATCTATCTACAATAAATTGCTGGTTTTTCAGTCAACCTTTCTTCTTCTTCACTTGATTTGTTTGAAACCCAGATGTAATCTTCTTTCAGAATTCGTCAGTTAATTAGGTCTCTGTTTTTATTGTGTTGTTTTCGCAAGAAACACCAATGTACTTGAACAGCGCATGCCTTTTTTGACAATATGAATGTTTGGTTCACGAAGAGCTTTTATATCATTTTTGGATATTCAGATTAAAATCTGTGCAGCTTTTGTGAAAACTTCACTCTGCAAGGTCGGTTTATAAAAGCTTTCGTTTGCTGTCGCCCATGAAAACTCACCAACTGCTCGTCATTTTCTTGTGCTGCTGGCGCTTCTCTGGGTTGTCGAGATCTCACCGAAACCCTAAATTCGTCAATGCAGATAGTTGCGAATGCAAATCGATTGCTCGAAAATTGTCATCTTCCTCGGCTTGACTGCGAATCGATAAAAGTTTACATCGTGAAAACTGAAATTTGTCAGACGATCTGATGTGCGATATGAAGCCGGAAGAGAGAATGGACATGACACGTGATTCAACAGTGAAAAAAGGTTTGGAATGTCACAGCATTCGGTTGCGCTGTATGGGATCTGATTCCTTTATTTTTAAAAGGGTTTAACCCGATGCGACACAATGTGACAGACTCAATTGAATTACCAACTATGTTGGCATATAACTAAGTTTATGATTGAACAAGAATTACCAGATTTGGTGAGAACTTACATTTATCTATCGACGATCGTACACGATTTACGGAGTTTCAAGTTACAAATTATTTAGGTAAAAATAAATAAATAAAAAGAATGGATCAAATACAACCAACTATAATTCGGGACACTTTTTGTAAATAAATAAAATAAAGCAGACTTATTTAAAAGTACATAACAGATGCGAGGGTATAAATGTCCTAAAAAATAACGTCGTTAACGGCATATTAGACCTTTGATGCTCGTACGAGAGATGGGAACAGACTAAAGATCCGATGGAGATGGAATATATGTCGTTGTGTAGCTAACTAAAAGTTCTACACCTCTTTAGTTCATTAAAAGAGCAGAAAATATCATTTACAAGGTCGAAACACGAATAGAAGTGAGCGCATCTGCTTATACTTGGTTGGGGATCAATGGTTTTACCAATTTGAAATGGTTTTCATGTTTCTGCAACAATTTATTTGGCTAGTAGTGAGCGCTATAAGCTGTTTTCATTGGATAATTCATTCATACTTTGCTTTCATATTTTTGCCACTATAACTCATCTAGCTAGTCATTCATAAGCACCATAAAAATATGTTATGTAATAAATCAAGAGCTTGGTGAAACATGAAAAGCTGTTTTCATTTGAAGTCAAGCTTTTCAGTACTCTCTGCAAGCGATTTGGACATAGATGTCTGTCAAGTTCTTCATATGCAAGTGGTCTTCAAGAACTGAAACGGTTTTTATTGTTCAAATGTGTTGCAGGTGAATGTAGATGAATGGTTGAGAAGAAAGTAGAGAAGATGAGACGAAAGAGGAATGTTAAAATCATCGCGATCACTTTATTGGTTGTGTTTGTGATTTCTCTGCAAATTCAAAATCGAAAAAAAAAATGTACCAATTTTTGTAAGGAGTGTGATGTGGGGTTGAGAAGCTGAGGTATTCATGAAATAATCTAGTCAAATAGGGAGGGACGTTGGAGCGAACAATCCGATTGCATTAGGGGGTTTATAACCAACTAAATAATCTGGTCATATGAGTTCATGGTTGTTGATCGGCGTTTGATAACATTCGAGGAAGTATTGATAGAAGTATTGATAACAGCAGATGAGTTACCCTTTATTTCGGAGTTTTTTTAAAAAATGATGCAAACGAGTTTGGGTATTTCAAAACTGATCCATGCGAATTTCACATTTCAAAACTGATCCATTTTTAATGAAATCGGATCCCCAGGATCCGGTTTTTTTGGGATCCGGTTTTCTGTATTTTTTACAAAATCGGATCCTCAGGATCCGGTATTATGTGCGCGTTCGAATGAGAGAACTTCACGTGTTGAGTTTGCACATAACACCGCATGCTGGGGATCCGGTTTTGTAAAAAATACAAATCCCCAGGATCCGATTTCATTAAAAATGGGTCAGTTTTGAAATGTGAAACTCGCGTGGATCAGTTTTCAAATGTCCACACTCTTTTGGATCATTTTTATAAAAAAACTCTTCATTTCGAGCAATCGTTGAAATTTTTAGGGTTATACGTAAACGGCGTAACTTTTTTTTGAATAATGATGTGATACCGAAATTTAGTTGCTAAGTAGACACTGGGAAACCAAGCCTAGGATCGATTTGGGCCCATTCAACCACTACAGACGACCCAGCCCAGCTTACTAATCGGCCCCCCCACGTCACATATGATAGCATATATTGTTCGAATGATGGTTACACGTGTATAAAAACTAAATCCCAACGAGAATAAATTCGACGAAATGTTGTGAATGTTTTAAAATGATATCTTTTTCATATTGTCAAAATAGTTGATAGCCGAGTGGGTGAACATGCAATTGAAAAGGGCGAAGTCTCATATTTGATTCCTGCTAAACATTATCAAGGGAATAAATCTTTGATAACTCGGTTCAGCCTGTCACCTTGTAACGGGGTGATCGCATCTAGTTGTCCTGATTTACAGGCTATCGAGTCAACCATTAGAGGTCAAACCCTTTTCCGCCAAGAATAAATTTTCTAGAAGTACCTCTAAGTTCTCACAGATGCTGCCCAAAGCTCCCTTCATTTATTCTAATGTATAGTGATTCATTTTTCTAAATTTATACTTCAAAGAAATTGCTATAAATTTATTTGGGTAGGCTCTAGACATGCATTGACCTCTTAATTAAACATATTGATGTTATACAAAAAGACCACATAAATGGGAGAAATTTACAACACGGTCTCATAAGAATCGCTCACACTATCCTAAAACTCGACAGCCTCATAAGCATGTTACAATGTTTGCCCAGTTCATTAAGTCATAGAAAGTACAATAGTAAACAGTGTCAATTGTCCTAACAAGTAGGTTACATCAATGGTCTCAAACTTTGCGCATAAGAAGGAAAAGCCTTTGGTCGAGTTGGAACTGGTTGAAAGTTGTCGGATCGCCCTTCATTAGCATTAATAGTCCACTAAATGAAACATATATTTCCCTGGAAAACAAGTCATGCAGCAAATAATATTAGTTTACGTTCAATAAACAAAATTCAGAACTACTACATTAGAAACATACGCTCTGATGTTTGGATGTGAGCCTTCCTCCGAAACCTTATAAAGCTTTCCGTGCATAACATATTCATAATTATCAGCAAGTGACTGCCTCATACCCTATAATAAGAGACACGTTAGCTTAGCATGTAAGATATCACTACACATAGTTGAATGGAAATGGCACTCATAATACACTGACAAAATTTTCCTACGCGCCAAATTGATAAAGGAAGATTACATGTTAGACAACTTTTCAAGGAAGCCATGAAAAACTAAACGGAAATGCGCAAAACTTCCAAACATATATGATGAAATAACCCTAGAACCTAGAACAATATTGTTCGATTGTAAAATATGCAGAGAAATAAATAAAGCCACAACAAAATGATGTTGATAAGCACAAACAAAACAAACAAAATATTCGGTAATGCTACATAGAAATATGGTCTAAAGACATACGATTCAAGAAACCAAAGTGGGATAGAAATAAAATTGAAATACAGATCATTATGTATAGTCAGCATCCTCGACATTAAGAATCATGGGCAAAAACCAATTTTCAATAAAGGACGACAACATTGTATATCATCTGTGCTGTGCAGTAAAAATTTTCTACAAGATTGAATCATACACTATCAACTAGTTGTGCATACATAATATGATGTTAATCATCTTAGGTTGACTGAAACTTTATCCATCATCATATGAACGTAGAATACCTTTTTTCACTTAATATTGGGAATATACGCACAAGTATACAACTAACATCTCACTATTGCTTGACATATTTATAATGACGTACTGAACTTCGTTTTAAAGAAAAGATCTCCAAATCAACAAACAATCAAAACTATTTCTGACTTGTCATATTCGCAATGCGAATTTTCCACGTTTCAAGTTTCTTTTGTCAAACTGCAAATCTGATGGCTGAAAAGATAATGAATAAAGGCCATAACACAACCGGCTCAGTGCCTAACAACACATATTAGAATCCAACACTAATTACAAGAAAAGAATGGCTAAAACTGGATGCGGAGGAATATCATACCGGTGTATAGTACCCCGTGTCAGGCGTACCATCAGTGCTCAGCGTGGTAGCAAGTGCGATCGAGAACTTTTCACCCACTTTTATGGGATATATATCATTGTTAACATCTAACTGCATGTACATCTCCGACCTCTCACTCTTTGCCACAATACGATCAACTACAAAAATCAAAACATAAAACTATATGTTATGAAAACAAGCAAACTACATAAAACCATAAACTAGAAAATCTTAAATGCAATAATGGATTGAAAATTGAGTGGTATAAAGTGATCTGACTAACAACCTTTGTCAAACTTTTTCCCTTCAGGGTTCAAATCATCGACCCTAAAAATATCCTCAAACAGCGACATCTCTTTATAGAGAAAGCCTCCAAAATCTGCAGAAATGATATTAGGTTACTCACTGCACACTGATACATCCAAAAGATGGGAACAAGAGAACAATACGAAGTCTCCTGAATAGGGCAGATGTAAAAACTTCTCCATTATATTAAAATCTTTCTTATTCACAAAATTATAAATAGTCCACAAGATATATAAACCGCCCGCAAATTGATCGGAAAAGGTTTCAACATCAAAAACAACCTGCCAACACAAATCAGTAATCAAAATTTCATACACGCGATTTTATTGCACAAATATAATCATAAATAATTAAATTAACTGAAAGATATTCGGAGCAGAGTTTCTCACCGGCGCTGCGAACTTGTGGTTGAACTTCTGATTACTGGCAGTGACGTTTTCAATTAGGGTTTATAAGAAGAGATTGAAAGAAGAGCAGGGACAACTGGGCTTCAAATTGGGCCTCGGCCCGGTATAAAAATGTCGGTCTCGGTCCATTGAAAATTTATTTACATTTGTAACAAATATATTTTAATAATAAGCAATTGATGATTTGATGTTGACATGTGGTACAATACGGGAGTAAGGATCCGGTGTAAAATTAATTTTTTGGTACAAAATACAAACTAATCATAGTCCTTGATCTTGTGATTTGAATGTATGAGATTAAATCTTGATTTTTTGGTATTTTTCTTGGTGACGAATATAAAATAAAACTGTCTTTTCATTTTATGGCTCGTCTTTTTCATTTTTCGGCTCGAAAAGTGACGAACTATAAAATAAACTGCCGATTTGTAAAATGAATTTGACGAATTTTATATTTTGTACCAGAATTTAAATCTTGACCTTGTGGTATAAAATACAAAGTTCGTCAAAATCAACATTTAATCATTTTTTAGCCGAAAAATGAAAAAGATGACACAACTTGTAATTATTTAGGGTTGAACGGAAACAAATACTCTTTGAAGACACCATTCGGCCTTAGAAAAGTTAATCAGATCCGATTTTACCTAAATGCGGACTAACAAATCGTTTTGAGTGATTGGGCGGTGACTACGCGGCGATTGGGTGGCAGCTGACGGTCTGAACGGCGTCTAAACGGTTTGGATGGCGCCTCGGCGGATGACCAAAAAACCAGAAAAACTTTGATTCTTCGTTGACTGCGGAACTGATGGGTTTGAAAAAAAACCCTAAAAGTTGTTAATGAGGGCATCCACACCAAGAGGAGCAATAAGCAATAATATAGAGACTTTATTGCTTATTGCTCTCATGTAGCAGGTGAGCAAAAAAAAGCAAAATGAAATGCTTGATAGGTGAGCAATAATGGAGAGGGTGTGGGATAAGAAAGTAATAAGTGGGGCTCACATATATTTATGAAGATAAACAAAAAGAAATTACATTTTGTTGGTTTTGAAAAAACTAAAAATCATAAATAAAAAAACTAAAAAATAAAAAATCAGAACAATTACATAATTTGGGACAAAACAAAAAGATGAAATAATAGAAGTGATAATTTTGGATAATTAAATGGTTATGAGTATAGCTTTTTGCTCTCTTGCTGCGTTAAAGTATATAGAGCAAAGAGCTCTTTTTGCTCATTGCTTTTAGCTCTGCATTGCTACATGATTTGGGCTCTCTCATCACAACGGTACTACCAAGTCGTCGGATCACTAGCCATACTCATCGTCACCTCTTTAGTCTACTTCGGAGGGCTAATTTACATAAGCATCATATGGTTCTTAGGTGGCACGGTAGCGATCCTCGAAAGTAGTTATGGATTTAAAGCCTTGAGTAAGTGCAGGAGTTTGATTAAGGGGAAGGCTTTTTTCACCATCATGGTACTCATTCCGATTAGTTCCTGTAGTATTTTGCTTCCGTGGATGTTCTTTAAGGTGGTGATTAACGGAGGGCTTAGTGGTTTTGGGATTGTGACACGGATAGCGTGTGGAGTCGTAGGGCTCCCGTTGGTGGTGGCGGTGATGGTGTTTGAGGTGGTCGTGCAGACGGTGACTTATTTGGTTTGCAAGGCGGATAAAGGTGAGAGTATTACAAAGTCGTCTGTGATGGAGCATTTGGACATTTATGTAGATGGGTATGCTCCTTTGAGCAAGGACGAGCTAATATGATGATCATCATGTAACTCGGATAGTACTATAAAATGGTCATGATCATTTATGAAAAGTCAAGTACTCAAGTTCAAATAAACATGAGTTTTATATAACTAAGTTTATTTATAAAAAAAAGGGTTTAACCCCTAATGGTCAAGGTGCGACCAATCCATTATAAGGTGACAATTCAATCGAGCTAACAAGTTTTTTTGTTGATTACAGAGCTAACAAGTATTTATTCCTCTTGAAAGTATTTTGTAATAATTGAATCTCGGACATTTCAAGTGGCCACCAACTATGTTGGCATATAACAAGTTTATAATTGAATAAGAATTAGCAGAATTATTTAGAACTTACAATTTTTTGTATGGATCGTACGGAGTTTCAATTCACAAATTATTAAGGTAGAATTAAATAAATAAATATTAAGAATGGATCAAATACAAACTACATTTAATATAAAAAATTATAATCTACATAAGAATTTGACACGTGACACTCACAACAATTATAATTTGGGGCACTTTTTGTAAATTAAAAAAAATTAAAACGGATTTATCTAAAAATGCATAACAGATGTGCGGGTATAAATGTCCTAACAAAATTACGTCGTTAAAGGCATACTAGACCCTTGATGCTTTGTACGAGTGATGGGAATAGAATAAAGATCCGATGGAGACGGGCTATACGTCGTTGTGTAGCTAACTAAAAGCTATACACCTCTTTAGTTCATATAAAGAGCAGAAAATGTCGTTTACAAGGTCGAAACACAAGTCAAAGTTAGCGCATCTGCAGAATTCGTAGCGGGTTACACTGATGTCTGACTTCCACAAGTTTTTCGACCTTCTAAATGACCTTTCATGCTCTTTGTGTGAACTAGAGAGTTGTAGGGCATTTAGTTAGCCACGCAACAATTTATAGCTTGTCTCTACTGGATTTTTCATTTGCTCTCAGCACTCATTTGAAATAACAAAGGTCGAATATGCCATTTTATGTGTAAATTCATTTCATTCATGACCAATATGAGCTAAAATTCTTTATTTTCATTCAATATCATTTAAGAACACATGTTATAAGCTTTATGAGTACTTTTTATGGCTGAATATTTGGTTTTTAAGTCTGAACATTTAGCATCAAGTCTGAACATTATGCGGAATCATAGCAATACGCATTGATGTTTGACTTTCACTCGTGTTTCAATCTTCTAAACGATATCTGTCGCTGTCAAAGCGAACTAGAGAGTTGTAGGACATTGAGTTAGCTACACAACGATATATTGCTCACCTTCATCGAAATTTTTATTTGCGCCCAACACTCATTTGAAACAGTAAAGGTCTAATATGTCATCGTGGTGCAAATGACTTCTACTCTTGTTTCGACCGTCTAAAGAACCTTGTCCGCTCGGCGTGAAGTAAAGAGTTGTAGGAATTTAAGTTAGCTACACAATGATATATATCTAAACTCTATTGAACTTTCATTTGCTCCCAACACTCATTTGAAACATCAAAATCAAATATCTAATATGTCACATAAAATTCAAAATTAAATTAAGAAAAGACAAAATAAACAACTACTTAGAAAAATATAATTAAAGGGATATCGTAGGCATTAAGATAACGTAGTTACAAATTACAAGACGCGGAAAAGTCACCAAAATTCTCCGCGAAGATTCCGAACTCTGTCTCAACTCTCTCTCTCTCTCGATCGATCGATCCGATAATTGGACATGTCGATGCTTGATTCTTTCTTTAACAAGGGATTTAAAGGCCCCAAATGGTAACAACCTCCGCTCTTTTCCACTCCTATTCTGTTTCATCTCTGCCCTGATCTTGATGATGATGATTTTTTGTGTGTAAGTGATTGTGTTTTCTGTTGAGACAGAGTTTCCCAGTATGATTTTTTTGGAAGAAAAAATAAAGCTTGTAAATTGGAAAAATATTGCAAATGTATCGGTGTAAATGTTAGGTCAATCAGTTATGTAGTCTTTTTTTCAGAGTCGAAGTATAGGCAATCAATTATCGTTTGGGGCACACTAGTTAATACTTTTTAAATTGCGGTCGCTCATGTATGCTCTTGAGTCTCTTCACTACACAATTTGGTAATGTTATTGTTGTCAGTCACTAGTTTTTATTGTTTCATTATTTACATATCTTGTCATTTACCATTTTTGAGAATCAGGTAGTAATTTTCTGTTGTATTGGTTAAAATTTTGCTGGTTTAAATTTGTCAATAATTCAGTAAAACTCTTCTCAAGTTGACAATACCGAGAATAAAGCTGCTGAGGAATAGGAGAGAGATACAGATAAAACAGATGCGGCGAGACATCGCCAAGCTTCTTGAAACTGGTCAAGAAGCAACTGCACGTATTAGGGTATTATTTCTTGTTTTGTTCTCGTTTTATTTTGTTCCTTTCGTCCTACCATGTGTGCAAATTTACTCCATTGACAGGACTCATGAAGCTATCCCATAACTCTGTCTTCATCATTAGGTGGAGCATATAATAAGGGAAGAGAATATGATGGCTGCTCAGGAGATAATTGAGTTATTCTGTGAACTGATCTCAGTGCGTATCCCAATTATTGAAACACAAAGGTTTTGCATTCCCCTTTTAAGTAACAGTACATGTTAGAATTAGGCTCTGCTCTTGTTTTAGAATGTTCTTGATTTAATGAAGGTCAGCAGTCGAGTCTATAAGTGACAATGTAAGCAACTCTATGACAATACATATTTCACGTGAACTAGTAACTTGAGTGCTGTTTGCTCGTGCTTAAGCCTTAATTACACATCTATATAGTAAATGCAAAAATCTTGATGAGAAAAAATGAAGTAGTTTCTCTTTTCCTCATCTAGAACGTGTAACTGAGTTTGGGGCACAACATATTAGGTGAGGCCACTAGAAGAATATCTCCGGCTTAGTTGAGTAATAAAAACAATAGTCTCCTTACCATCACACTTTGAGTAACTATACCAAGTATGTATGCTCCTACGTATTAGATCTAATTTCTAACTGATATGGACATGCCCAATTCATTTGAGCTGTAATCAGTAAACAGTCTTCATGAATTTCTCATTCACCATGACGGATTTCCTTCGCCCACAACAAAAGAAGACCCATTGCAATGGCGTGTTCAGTTGCCCGAAGGAAAAATAAACATTTGTGGAATATGTTGTCTTTATTGTTTCTGGTTAATCTGTTTGTCCCCTCAGTCTGGGTATGGGATACAGATTATTTAGAATTCTAATTTAATTCTATGTTATGTTCTTTAAATTCTCCAGACTAAGAATGTGTACTGGGTTATAATGTGAAATCTCCCTTCCCGGAACTTGCTTTCTTATCTTAACTCAACTCTTGAAATTGACAGGGAATGCCCTCTAGATTTGAAAGAAGCGATATCAAGTGTGTGCTTTTCTGCGCCAAGATGTGCTGATCTACCAGAGCTGATGCCTGTCCAAATGCTATTTGTCTCTAAATATGGAAAAGAATTCGTGGCAGCTGCAACTGAGCTGCGGCCAGATTGTGGTGTTAATCGCCAGGTGTGATGTGGTTTGAACTTAGTCGTGGTGTGATGTGGTTTGAACTTAGTCGTGGCCGAGTGCATATGGCTGCAATTTAATGCTTTGGTTTGTTTGTGATTCATGGTTCCCTGTTTGATTACTCTTGGTACACTCTTTCAGTTGATAGAGTTGCTGTCAGTCCGCGCTCCAGCACCCGAGAAAAAGCTTAAACTATTAACTGAAATTGCAGAAGAGCATGGGCTGGATTGGGATCCGACTTCATCAGAGATTGAAATTTTTAAGCGACCTGAAGATTTGCTCGTGAGTTGAATTCTTTTGTTTTCTTTTCTTTTTTACCTCTACTTGGGGTACCCTTTACTAAGTTTTTCATATCTATGTTACCAGAATGGTCCTTCTCAATTTGCAAGTGGGTCTGTGTTGCCGCTTCCTAAAGAGAAAGTCCTGACAATGGAACCTTTTCCATCTCAATGTCTCAATGAGGATTATGGTGCTGATTCAGATTCTGATGGGCTAGATTTTCCTGAAATTCCTAAGATCTCAGTGCAGCCCAAAGTAAATGAACCAGTTAAACCACCAGCCATCCCACCAGTCTCAGCTACGGATAATAAGTCGTCCAAAGAAGAGGCATATGAAAGCACTCATCATCAGTCAGACCTGAAAGAAGAGGAAACTACACAGAGGGGTACTGGAATCAAAACTTATGAGCTCCTCGATGAAGTTAAAACTGTCAACAGTGGGCAGTACCAATCATATATGCATCCTCCAGTGCTATCTTCGCCATCATTTCCTGCAGAATCTGGGACGACATTTCCATCAATCTCAGAGCATGGAGGTGATGTCAATGTACATTTGCAAGATGTTCTGGCTGCTGCCCAAGCTGCTGCTGATTCTGCAGAACGGGCAGCATCAGCAGCTCGATCAGCAGCAAGCCTTGCACAGTTGAGGATCAACGAACTTGTCAAAAAAAAGAACGATGAGGTGTTCGAGGGTAGCCCTAGTTTCTCATCGCATGATGAAGTTGCTCATGAGCAAATTACTACAGGGAATGCAATTTTCGACCATCAGCATTCCTTTGATGGCTCTCCCGTCTTGAATTCTCCTCTGACTGATAAACATCCCTGGGAACACCCAAAATTGGATTATGATAGCATGCGAGATCACGTGGAGGAAGTGAAATTTGGCTCATATGGTTCATTTGGAAATGGCTCCCAGCCTGAGCTTACCCGAGATCATGTGGAGGAAGTGAAGTTTGACTCGTATGGTTCATTTGGAAATGGCTCCCAGCCTGAGATTACCCGAGATCATGTGGAGGAAGTGAAAATTGGCTTGTATGGTTCATTTGGAAATGGCTCCCAGCCTGAGCTTACCCGAGATCATGTGGAGGAAGTGAAACTTGACTCGTATGGTACATTTGGAAATGGCTCCCAGCCTGAGCTTACCCAAGATCACGTGGAGGAAGTGAAATTTGGCTTGTATGGTTCATTTGGAAATGGCTTCCAGCCTGAGCTTACCCGAGATCACGTCGAGGAAGTGAACTTTGACTCGCATGGTTCATTTGGAAATGGCTCCCAGCCAGAGCTTACCCGAGATCGTGTGGAGGAAGTGAAATTTGACTCGTATGGTTCATTTGGAAATGGCTCCCAGCCAGAGCTTAACCGAGATCGTGTGGAGGAAGTGAAAAATGACTCGTGCGATTCATATGGAAATGGCTCCCAGCCTGTTCTTACCCGAGAGCAACCTCAGAGATGTACATCTATGGATGACGACACTGACTTCTCATATCATAACTTGTTTTCATCAAAGCGTGATAATGATGAAGCCAGTGATCATTCTGCTGACACTACCAAGTCTGGTTCTTTTTAAGATGGTGTTTATATTTTCAGGGTGGGTCATACTCATACTTTTCCTTGTTGTGCATTTGTATCTGGTTATATTCCCATTCCCATAATATACACATTTCTCCTTCATATTAGTTTTTATTTGGAACTTTTTCTTTGTATTTTAAATTACAAGCCTTACATTTGTTCATTGGGTCTATTTTAGGTGGAGACAAATTAAAGCCAAAGCAGGATATGATAACAAGTTGCTTTTCAACCTTTTAAAGGCCACTTGCTCCGATCAACTTTGTTAAGCCATATGTGATGGACATGGCCAGCCAGCCTCCGATCAGAACCCGCAGAGCAGATCTCACCACCGGTGACTTCCCTAGATAAGCACCAAGCCATCCGAACACCATCAGAGCAAATGTTACCGCCACAACGACCGCCCCAATCCTAATCTTGTAGTCTCTGATAAAAGCAGCAGCCAGCAATGGCACCATTGCACCGACCGAGAAGGCCAGCGCAGAAGCTGCTGCAGCTTGCACCGGGTTAGGCAGCCCTTCTACCTCCTCTTCCTCAACTACACTCCCCGTTGTGGCGGTCTTTTGCCTTGTTTCGAGGTTTCTTTGCACTTGAGCCAATTCTATGTCTAACTGAGAGTAGACAGACACAAACTCCCCTATCGCCATGCTGCACGCTCCAGCTACCAAACCAGCAAAGCCGGTTAGTATCATGGCCTTGATATCTTGCCTGACTGCACCGATGCCCATCATCAGGGAAGCGGTCGAGACTAGCCCGTCGTTGGCTCCAAGCACAGCTGCACGCAGCCACTGAGATCTCTTGGAGTAGTCAAACTCAGGCTCATCATCATTTTGATGATCATGGTCTTCAGGTTGCTGCTCAAGATCCAAGCCAACTGAGCTTTGGTGATGCAGCTTGTTATTATCATTATTGAAAGATGCCATGAAGCTAGAGAAAGAGGTTGGCAATAGTAGAGAGATCAAGTGTGAAGGAGTGTGGAGGACACACGCCTTTATTTATAATTTGAGATTCATGTTGGTGCAATTAATTAGGTCTAAATGCTTTGTCATTAGACCACAACACCTGCTAGTTTTAGTTTTCTCTTGCGTGCAAGCATGCCAAAGTTATGCCAACACCACTTTATTTGTATAGCTTTTTTTTTTCACTAGGCATCATCTATGCCAACATTACCCCAAACAAATGAAACACCAAAATTTTGTGATTCTAAGTTTGTATACTCGGCATTTTTATTATTATTAAGGAAACAATAGGATCAAATAACTTCATACTCAATTCGAGTACTCCTCTAACCTCATCAGGATTCAAACTCGTGACTTGAGCAATGATGATCACTGTTCTTACCACTTGGTTACGCTTCTTATCTTACATAACCTCGGAAGTTCAGATTTGTAAATTGACTTTTCCCTTTGAACGGAACTCATGAATTGTACTTAATGAGTTGGAAAATACGTATAGCTTGAGTTAAATATGAGATCTAAATTAATGAGTTTAACTTAATGATCAAGTATTCGAGTATAACACTTGACTTTTAAACTAAGAGAATCGAATACTTAAGTCAAATTAAGTGCTTAACCAAAGGTCCTAACTGAAGTGATGAATTGAACTGAAATACTGAAGTTTTAACTTCAAAGGCACATACTCACAAGTCTGAAATTTTAAATGAGAATATGTATGTGTATCAACATGTAATGTGACACTTGAGATAAGAAAGAAGAAATGAATAGAAGAAGAAAAAGGTGATGGAGAGGAGCAAATCAGTTGAGGTGTGTGTTAGGAATGTAACATGCAGCCTACACATGTACATGTGCATTATTGAAAAGATAATTACGTATGTTGTTCTTGAGCAAAGTATAGCCAATTGGACTTGGGACAAAAATGAGATATTTGTTACAATCATAGATACCAGTTAAAGTTAATTGCTTATGAGATTAAGCTACTATCATCGTTAAGATCGGGTACAAAATTATTTTTTGGTACAAAATACAAAATTCGCCAAACTATTTTTATAGTTCGTCAGTTTATTTTATAGTTTGTCAAAATTATTTTATAGTTCGTCACTTTTCGAGCCAAAAAATGAAAAATACGACATAGTTTGTCAGTTTCATTTTATAGTTCGTCATCAAGAAAAACACCAAAAATCAAGATTTAATCTCATCAATTCAAATCACAAGATCAAGAGCTATGATTAGTTTGTATTTTGTACCAAAAAATCAACTTTGTACCTTATCCTTTTCTACTACTAACAAAGTGCAAACTTTCCATTTTTTGAATCTATGACGAATACAGCTAGAGTGAAAATAGATATCTTTTATTCAATCAAACAACATCAGGAAAAAGTCCAAAATTCATAACTTTTTTTTTCTACTCAAATGAAGTATTTGTTGGTGGGTGAAATGTCAAAAGGTGATAAATGTGAAAAAGATATATTCTTGAATTAGGAGGATAAAAAAAGAGAGAGATGGTGGAGAGGGGGGCCTGAAATCTGAATGGACTAACAAATTACTCAAAAGGTAATATTCATAGTTGAGTGAGGAAGAACATATAATACATTTGTGGAAAGATGAGGAGGCTAGCACTTCCAAAAAGAAGATAAGTATTTTTTGTGAAGTGTAGTGATAGTGAAGTGTAGTGAAATGGAGTGTGGCATCCACAAACAAACCTGTTTAAAAATCACAGGGATCAGCATCACCTGACTCCTAAAACATAATAAAAAGTCATAGTGAAATGGAGTGTGGCATCCACAAAAAAGACTTAATGGACCTCAACAGTGATCTCATCATATATATACACTAAAGTACATACAACATAATGAAAGTGAATCCAAGTAAGAAATGAAGACAAAATGAACTGGTTAAAGTGGAGGAAATAATAGGAGAAGGTGCTGCTGGATGCCTTGGTAGATTTGTGTATTAACTTCTTCACAATGTCCTAATAATTCTCAGACGTCGTTACTTTATTGATGACTGAGAAAAGGAAGCTTCGGATCCCCGGGGTGTACGAGCAGAGACAGATTTCTCAGATACATGTACATTGTATCTCTCGTATACCTTTTCACGGTTTTCTGACCACCAACTCTCTGCTTGATGTTCTCCAAATCTTCTACGGCTGCATTATCATGATTATAAGTGAGTGAGCTTCTCTGGGATAAATGCTTTGGAACAAACAGAAGCACATGCAACAACCACCGAAGGGTAGAAAGCAGTTATTTATTGGAAAAAAAATCACTTTCGGGAATAATAAAAGCAAATATATACCTGAATCGAACACGTTTGAGATCTCTAGTGCCATCACCAAACGCCACAAGAGTTAAATAAACACCAGGTTCATACTGTTCTATCCATTCAGCTTCTACTTGATTGCTGTTACTAGCTGCTGAATAATCAGTACTCTTCATGCTGTCTCCGTCCTGAAAAGCATCTGAGCCTCTTTTCGTACCATGTTCAGAAAAGCTGCTAAAGCTGCTGGTGCTAACCCCTTCTGTACCATTTGACAACCTACCATTTACTTCAGCCTTCCTAATGGATGTCTGAGGAGCCCAGTTTGGTTGAGATGTGTCAGATCGCCTCCTAGGAGTATCTTCAACACTTTGACTAGTTCCTCGAATCGGAGAATCCAATACAGAATCCTGGGCAGAATTTGATCTAGAGTGGAGGTCTCCTGTTCCATCTGGATAGCTGAATTCATGCTGCTCCAAGATATTTGGGATGTACGTTTGTTTCAAAGCTTCATTAGACC
Source organism: Rhodiola kirilowii (assembly GCA_033675215.1). NCBI lineage: Eukaryota > Viridiplantae > Streptophyta > Magnoliopsida > Saxifragales > Crassulaceae > Rhodiola > Rhodiola kirilowii. Next base: position 1,616,285 of record CM066201.1, read on the forward strand.
CAAGAGGGAGTCTTTCTGCCAGGTCTTTAAGCTGGAACAATATGCAGTAAGGAAGTCATGCATGAGTTTGATGGAAATACATTTTTTGAGCTCCCAAAAAAATTGACTAAAAATTTTGCTATGTTGCCAGGTTCAATAACTTCTGACAATGCTATTCCTGACTATATATAATGCTGCTGATCAGCACTGAAAGATAAACAAAAAGAATACTTTTGGGTTTGCAATCAATGCAGTAATAACATAAAGAAGCCTTCACTTCTTATATCAGAAGCGATTTATGGTTACTAGTGAGCAAATGAATATTTCTTTACGAAATTAAATTTGTAGTTTCAGACACCGAATGCCACCTTTTGTTCCGTTTAAAAACATAAAAGAGAAGGAAAACCAATTTCAGTGGTAGGTCACACAATTACCTGCAATGTAAGTGACCTGATAACTTCTTTGGCGGCTTTAGATCTCGCAGATTCCTCAGCAGCCAGTATCGTAGCTTGCTGAGCTTTCTTTTGTGACTTCTGAAGCTCTAGTTCTTGAAACTCACATCGTAATCTCAAACCCTCCACCTATAAAATGCAAATGTTAGAACATGAGATCTTTTCTATCTTGTGCTATTTGATATTTTGGAATACAAAACTTTTTAAAATGAAGGTTGTAAACACTATACCTGAGCACGCAATTTTTCCACTTCTTGGCTTAGAAGTTCATTAGTTTTTTGTAGGCTTTCAGTAACATTTTTGGAGAAAGAAAGCCCAGAGATTGTAGGAACAGGTGTAGCTGAACGAGGGGGGCTTGGTTTCCTTGACATAGGAGACATGGATCTCGAATTAACTCTCGACTGTACTGTGGCTGATTTAGGAGGATTCCGGGTGGTACTAGATGAAGCATCTTTTAGTTGTAAAGCTGATGCTGATGGTGTGTGTGAAGTGGGGACCGATAAGAAAGTATCATTTTTCTTTCCTTGCTTCGCAGCTTTGTTATCCAGCAACTTGATTAAGTCCATATTTGTGGGAAGCGAGGACTTCAAGAGTCTTAGTTCAGATTTGTCTGGTCTATCTCGGTTTTCACCTGAGAATCGAGGCACTACATTTTTCATGTTAGCCCCACCCATTTCCAGAACCTTGCTCAATTTAACATAGCATGAGTCACAGACACGATACGGCTTACTGGGATTAGGGGCCATAGCTGCTCGTATAGCTTTCTTAGAACTACATGAGTGACAGTGCACAAGGCCACAGTTATAGCAATTATGCCTCTTACGAGTAAACCCAAAAGCTTGCCTGCAAGTCGAACATTGGGACTGTTCAGCGCCCGATACCCATTTGTGAAGACATATGGCTGCTGAGTAATTTGAACCACATGCAATATACTTGACATGCCTATCCTTCAAAGCTTCAACAAGAGTTGGAGTTTTTCGGTCTACAGTATCACCATGGCCCAATCTCCCATTAGCACCTTTTCCCCATGTATAAACCTCATTCCTCGATGTCAAGACTGCAGTGTGGTATGCACCACATGCTATCTCTTCTACTGACTCTCCAGCAAGTTTATCTTCAACCACGGTTGGGAACTTTCCATCAGAAAGTGGATTGCCAAGCTGACCATAGACAGTGCTCCCCATGGTAAAAACATTCCCAGATGTAGTCAACCCAACAGTCAAACTATGCCCACAAGCTATTTTGCTGAAATCATAATCTATTAGAGCGGGTACACATGTAGGTTCAAGTCGAGGCTCCTTGTCTCCATGACCAAGACGATTCTTGTCCCCGTCGCCCCAAGTAAACAGTTTCCCAGAAGTAATGCTCGAACTCGAGTGTGCCACAATGACCTCAACCACCGCGGCAGTGTGCCACACCCCACACGCAACAGCAATTGTCCTCAAGCCAGATAGAGATTCGACTTCTCTAGGCAATGATACAGTGACCCTATCTCCATGACCCAAGACCCCAAATGTTCCATCGCCAAATGTGAAGAGTTGTCCTGTTGTTGTTATTAAGGCTGTGTGCCACGGACCACAAGCTACGGAAGCAACTTGAAGTCCTTCAAGTGAACCAGAAACCCTCTTGGGTATCCAGTGACTGACATCATTACCATGACCAAGAAGACCAACATTGTGAGCACCATTTCCCCATGTATATAGTTCTCCAGTCATAGTAACTGCACAGGAATGGAACTGCCCACAAGCAGCAAAATCGATGCTATTAGTTGATAATGACTCGACAAGGCAAGGCTGAATGATGTCTCTACAAACACCATGACCAAGCTGTCCTCCAGATTCTTCACCCCAGGTAAAAAGTTCACCTTGTCTTGTGACTATAGCCGCATGCCTGACCCCGCAGGCAATATGATGTACATCCAAGACTATGTTAGCCTCCAACGGCCTAGGAAGAAGCACGTCCACTCTAGCACTAACAACATTGGAACTGGATTGGGGCTCAACCTTGACAAAATCATCAGAAATAACTTCACCCCACATATAAACATCGCCTAAGGCGTCACAGTCATCTGGCACCGATCCATGGCTTGAAGTACTAGGAGCACTAGAAACACTAACTCTGAGAACATCGGAATTCGAATTCTTTGCTTGCATATTTGCTGGTTCCTTTTCCACATACGACCTCTCTGAGTATTTTGTACTATCAGGTTGATAACGATTAGGCGAGGAAGTTGTATCGAGGCTAGTGGACAAGTTTGAGGGACGAAAATCAGTGGGTGCACTGGTGGAGCTACTAGCTGTATCGAGGCTAGTAGACAAGTTTGAGGGACGAAAATCAGAGGGAGCACTGGTGGAGCTGCTAGTTGGACTACTGAATTTCAGCTCTTTGTTGTCCTGAATGTAGCCAATTTTAAATTTCAAAAAGCATTTAGCGCCCACATAATAATGAAAATAAGAAATAAAGCATACATCTGCAAACATTCTGTACATTACGCACCATGTTATCGACCGGTCCATATTTTGATTTATATCATAATAAGAGGTAGATATACTGTTACTGTAACCACTAAGAGAACTGAATTCAACCCTTGCATTTGAGGACTAAATAAACAAATCATTTAAATTAAATGGACATTTTATGCAAGTAAGCCTATTCTCAAAACTAAAATACCATATTAATAGATGAATCACTCGGACGAGAATAAACCATACAACCATGACTCTTTGATAAATCAGCATGCTTCCATAAACTTGATCGTCAAGAAGTCTTGCCATTAATGAAAACACACGGGTGACTACCTATCTGACAGTGCACATAAAAGTACGCTAACGCATCCATGTTTTCTAGTTCATCTTTTTAATGAATATGCAAAACAGTGCACATACAAATAATGACAAACTAAAACATTAAGGCGGCAGTAAAAGTCTCAAATATAAGATATTACTTCCAAGTAAAGCCCCCCTTCACTCCATCCATCAATCTTTGAACGCCCACCTCGCCTGAAAACTATTAGCTCTTGGAGGCCAGCTATCCACGTCTCAGCCTCAACTTTATCTTTGCAAATCTGATGCAGATAGGAATGAAAATTACAGGCAACAGTTCAACTCAAAATGTTAATAAACATATATAGAATAATTTGCTATTGGAGAATGCTGGACATTTTCTCATTACCAAATCAAGAGATCGTTTTCCGTAGTTGTATATGAGAGAAAAAGACAAGTAGTCTTTATCAGGTCGCAGAAATCGTTGAAACACAGCCTGGTATTTTAAATTATCAAGTATTTCAGCGAACATATGAAACAATACAGTAGGAACAGTTGAAACGAGAAAGGATATATGGATACAAAAAGTAAATCTCACAGTTCTTTGCCCAGGAACAATTTTTGACACTGTTGACAGCTTCAAGCTTCTTTCCCCACTGTTTGACACCCAAATTAATGAAGACTCGTCCTGGACCATCAGGAGAAATAAAAATAAAACTACTGGCCTTCAGATGCATTGACAAACCCCTTGACCCAAATTAAAAAAGCTACAATTTTCATCAGCATCTAAGTGCAATATTTTATCTACAATCAGGATAAAGGGGTAGCAAACACATTAAATGACCTAAATGGTGTTCCTCAACAGACGAGAACTTTAGAGTCAGGTATATCGTGATCGAAAGATAGCAAATGAGGTATAATGGTGAACTGGTGGGGACAAGTCATCAGAGTAGCGGGTAGCGGTCGCCAGAGTAGTTTCATTAGAGGTTCAGTCTTCAGAGCGAGTTTTTAGTGGATTTAGAGTTCAGGAAGTTTTTTCTGAGCTTGTATCATGGGCCAAAACCCAATTGATCCTTTGGATCATTTTAACTTATCAAAAAAAAAAGTCATCAGACAGTAAACCCAATAATTTGTAGATGAAAACATTCTCAATAAATATGAAAAAGTTCCATGATTTCTAGACAGGGACAAAAAGGTTGAAATTCACACTCTCGTAGCACTAATAGCAAACTAAACTCAGTGTAGTTTAAGTAGCATAAAACTTTGACCACTGAATCAAGATAAATGGGATTAAAATACAGTAAAGCTTACACTTGATAATCTAAATGGATAAAACTTAGGCTTCCCTTTGCGACCATATTTCAGCAGGTGAGCACCCTTCTTTAGTGAAGTTAAAACCTGCAATCTCGGCCATAGCAGAAAAACATAAACCAGCATCACTGTTGTCAGTCTAACTCTTAACCTATATATGATTGATTACGGATCTATGCAAAGACTGGAAATTTATAAATAATCAGGTGGATGGTAAAATACATTATAATGCAAAATTAAAAATTGGAGGAAAACGTTTTACTTTACCTGGTCTAATTCACTAGTCTGACGATTCCCGTTGAAGACGAGATTTGCCATTCCATGAGAGAAGACAGCAAACAGCGTGGATGCGGAATCAGAGGAGGTCTACCGTGGTCAATTCCGGTCATGATAAACAGCGTACATGAAAAACGACTTTTTTTTTCTTTCTTTTTCTTCTTCACTATCGATTAACGAGCCCTAGATCTGCTCTTTCACACACTTTATAGAATCAAGGCGATCGCGATAGATGTCACCTGAGGAACAGTTAGGGCTTCTGATGTGACATTCGGAAGGAGATGGACGAAGACTGAGTTGCGTGAATTTCGGGGAGAGGAGGTTTAGTTTTATCAGGTAAAATGCGGCGGAGGTTTTGAGTCAACGAAGAAATTGAAGTTGGGAGGGAGGGAGGGAGGATCTCGGTCAATATTTGGGCGAGGAGAAGAAGTGGGAGACGTTTGCACAGCGGAAAGTGCAGGCAGCTCTTCTACCTCAACCTACGACCGTGTCTTCTTCTTCCTCGTCTCCCGTTTAGTGCCCCCAAAATCACCATTTCCCACTTTTACCCCTCTGAGTTGATTTTTGATATAAAATATAAAGTTCGTCAAAATTAACCTATAATTCGTTATATTTGAGCCGAAAAATAAAAAAGACGACATAATTCGTCATTTTCATTTTATAATTCGTCACAAAAAAAATGCAGCTAAAATCAGAATTTAATCTCATTCATTCAAATCACAAATTCAAATTACAAGATCAAAGACTATGATTAATTTAGTTTGTACCAAAAAATCAACTTTGTACCTGATCCTTTTCCAAATACACGATGTAAATTTGGAAGATTTTTTAAATTTTTGTAATTTTTACTAAACAGCTATATAAATGTTCTATTTTTCCATTTTTTAGTTTCTATGAGTAATACACAAAAATGTCCGTTTTGAAAGTACAAACATCGAGGATCGAGATTTAGCCCGGTGGTTGGTGCTCGCCCGGCGCCTAATGGTGCTCGCCCGGCGCCTAATGGTGCCCGGATTCGATTCCTCATACTAACTTTCTAACACACTAACAATTGTAATCGGAAAAAAAAGAAAGTACAAACATCTTTTTTTAAGAAAAAAATTCAAAATAAAAAACTGTCCTATTGAAAGAAAAAAAAATTTAATTGATAAGAACGGAACATATCAAAGTGTGACGGTAATAATGTCACGATAGGACTTGAACCCTGTACACATCGAATATTCACACCAGGCTTGTAATAACAAGTCGGGTGTCCTATAGGTATTCACAAATATAATTCTCTTCCGATAGCTCATCGAGTAATGCATAACAATCAGAAACCTTCTTCATAGAGTCCAACAGATCGAAATAAGTTAAGTATTTCTTTTTACCTTTTCTGTGAATGGCCAATTGCAAGGCCATGAATGTTTACATCTAGCTCCAACACATTTATATATACTTCACTGTCGATAATATAAGAGTACAATTCTCTGTAGAAAGCCGGAATGATACATTAGGAGCAAGTAGAACCGGGTATTCCCTTCCATCGAAAGCGTTCAAAGAAAATGATGCGACCAATAGTGCAGCATCTTGATCAGCAATGTGGTCCAGCTGCTTCGCTCATACCATAGTCATGGTCAGCCTATAATGTCATCTGCTGGCATTTTAGAGTTGGCAAAACCGATATGCAGCTTTTTGTCTCTTCTCCCGATAAAGAAGGGTTAGTAGTAATAAGAGTTGTCTTTATGGTTAGGTGCTTCCTTGCAGAGGATAGAGCGCACTTCCATAATTGATCGAGGTGGCTCTAGGTCTTTTTCCTGAATGGAATTTCCAAGCAAATGCTGCATTTGGGATGCAAAAGTATCGTCCAGTACCTAAAAGACAACAATGTATCGTGTTTAAACAACGTAAGCTGCAACGCAGTAAGTTTAACATAAATAGTAAAATCTCAGTCAGTGCATGATTAACTAACGATGCAGGGGGCCATCATTCCATGGTTGAAAGGATGACTTTGAATTGAAGGAAATCGCAAAAACGTGGACATTAATTAAATTTCTTTTTGCATGCTAGCTACGTGAACAAATACACTTTGTCCTTGAGAGATACTTACAGAAACTGCAACTCTTGAACCCTTGTACCAAGCCCTATTCTCTTTCCGATTTTCCAAGAAACCTAGGACCTCCTGCATCATCACTACACTTTATAGATGAAGCCGAAAAGAGAAAAATTAATGTTTCCATCTACAATAACAGTACCTGACCAATCTTGTCCCAGTAACCTCGACAAATGGCGGTGAACACTTGGTTTTCAAAGATTGAATGAAGGTGACTAATTGTGCTGGTCAGCTGGTCTACGAGTGGCTGCATTCTATTCCTCACATCAGCTTCTGCAACATTATTTTTCGAGTCCTGGAGTATCTTCTTCAGTTTTGTAGCATTCTGAAGTTTGGCCTGGAAGAATAGACAGAGGGAAATACGTCATATAGCCTAACTTTCCAGATATTTAGAAGTATTCAGATAGTTCTCCTCATTATGGTGCCGAAAATGAGAAGCTGAATATAGAACTAAGCTAGAAAATGAATGTCCATCGATTTTAGAGTTTACTATATAACTTTGAGAAACTGAATATCTTACATATGGGCTTCAACTAAAGCACTCAATAGTCACATCGAAGCTATCAATGAATGCAAATGTTAAGCTGTTTTTTTTTCTTTTCTGTCTGAAGTAGTTCAAGAAACTCATACTAAAGCTCACAAAGCTACTCCCATATCTCATATGAACTAGTTAACAGAGACAAAAGCCATCATCATTTTTCTTGATAAAACAATAAACAGACAACCCAAGAAGCCAGAATGTTACCCACATTTTCCGAAAGTAATTCCACGATCGCTTGGTTATAGTTTCGGAACTTTGCTCTTAGCATCACTGTAACTTCACTAAGATTATCTCCTGGAGCTGTGTTTCCTCCATCTGGGATGCAGGCTCCCCATGACTTGAACTGTTTTTCTATCCTAGGACGAAGTGCATCAAGCATCCTCTTCATAGAGTTCAAAAGTATGCCCAACTACATAGGAACAATAAGATCAAACTTGTAAGTAGAAGAATAAAAAGGAGAAAAAAAAAAAGACGAGAGGTTCTATATCTATATGAGAAGCACTTAAACATTTAGGGAAGTGAAGCAAATTTTTTTTTTAATTTCTAACCTCGTCAGGGACAATATATGGACAGACCGATCTTTTGGCTAGTTTCTGAACATATTTGAGTCCGAACGTTTTTGGTCCAATATTTTCTTTTAATGGAGCCAGAACATCCGCGTATTGTTTATCAAGGGTCTCAATTATTGCCTTCTCAACATCAGCAATAGCCTATAATGGAATTGAAAAGTCAAAATCACAAACAATAAGAACGCCAAACACCACAACAATAAAGCACACTCATAAGAAGAGCTTACAAATCAGAGACATAAAAGCAACAGGATACGGCTTTGCTTACCAGCGCAAGGAAGCACCATATGAAACCAATTTGGATACAACTCAATTTATACCAAAAATTTGCCTAACAGAGATTTATCCCGTGTAAGATGTAATGTTTTTAGTTTATAGAGGACTTTGAACAACTTAACAGTTTTCACCACCTGTTTTGAGATTCACATTCACACATGCGATAGCGTGCACAAGGCCACAACAATTGATACATTGCCAACGGCAGACATATTATTGGTAGATTTCGATGGAGCAAACTCTAACCTGCTATACTAATACTAAGGTGCTTCATCAAAAGAAATTCAGCTAAAAATTGCTCGAAAACTTACATTCTCAAGGGTAAATATATACTCTGGCCACCGGCTAATGATGATGTCATATTCGTTTAGTGTGTCTTTCAGCCTGTCATACATTCCATCAACAAAAGGGGTAGTGGAATGCTTTGTCCTAACCCCTGCCCACTTTATCTGCATTTATAGTAGCAAAGTGTTTTGTTTATACAATAGTAAGAGGCAGAAACATATTGGACTACACTGTGATATAATATGGCATCATCAATGAAATTATGGATATGACTGTTGATAAAAGATACAATCTCCAAAATAAACTCACCTTATCTAGTTTGCATGACTCAAGCAATGCAAGACGTCTATCTTGAATCCAGATCATAATATACAGATGGAACAACTCCTTTGCATCAACTCCGCCTTTGATAGGACTGTTACACAGATTATGTATGAGCTACAAGCAAAATTAAGGCAGGCTTGAAAGATAGGCATAAATAAGAAGAACAAGAAGAAGAAAAGTACTTAATTCCCCAACTGTCAATATCCCTCTGGAGATCTGAAGTAGCAATAACTAATTCAGTAACAGGAGGTGATGGTCCAGTTGGAGGGCATGCAATAAGGAAGGCTCGCATTCGATTAGACAGCTCTGTGCTATATATTGACGCGGATAGATTTGGAAGGTCTATGAAACTGCGTGAGAAAACATACACATAAAGACTTGTGATAAAGGAGGCATATCTGACTAAAATATGGGAAGAGACAGGATTCCAAAGTATAAAGTTTAGTTAAACTGAATTTTGTGGTCAAAACCTTAGCAAATGAAAATCATATTGATTATATAAGGCGTGTATCGCTACAGGGCATTAATTTGCTGCAGCTCAACTAAGGAAATACCCGAGCGTGATGCGTGCATTTAAGCACACACACACACAAAACCTTATGCCAAGTCTTGTTCAAGCAAATGAAACTAAACCAACTAGCAACTTCACTCGATGTAAATTTCCATGGTAGTGAGCAAAGGAACAAACACAAACCAATGATATAAGTCGTGGTGTGCCAAGATACACAATTTCAATCACTGGAAGAGCCTTCTTGCAACTTCAACATGGATCATATGAACACTAACCTTGGAAGTATATGCTTATTATGGATCTCTATGTCCGTGAAGATTTCATTCCTAATGTTCAAGCAGAGAGACTTCATCTTCTGGTAAGCGGTGCACATAATAACAAAATCAATCGACTCGCCTTCAGTGTTGCATGTTACGTACTCATCTGTCTCAGCCAAGTGCCTTCTCGATCTTCTTTTGGCAGCAACCTATAAAAGATACAACCACGTATGCTAAAGCTGATACAGAATATGCATGTATGTGCAAGATCAATATAATACTGCTAACCTGGAAATACTGGCAAAGATTAGTCTGAACCTCAGGCAACAATATATCATGCAGAAGGGTGTACAAATTGATGGCCGGTTTCAGTGCAGGAGCAACGACACCAGTAGCAGGTCTAAAAACATCCATGAGTCCAGAAAGTGACGACTCATCTAGTGATTTATAGTTCTCAAATACGAGGGCAAGAACATGCTCGAGTTGGTCCCTAATCTCTCCCAATATTCTATTCTGGTTAGACAAATAAACCCCAAGTAATAAAAAACAGGGGAAATCATTGGAGAAGCCGATTTATGACAATATCAAAGATTTTCACAAGTTCGTAGCAATGATTCACAAGTCTTACTGATTTTCCATTGATCCTGGTTGGATCATCTTTGATAAATCGAAAGAAATGTTTTAAACATATAAGCTATAGAATTGAGAATCCAAAGTGTAATAAATATATTAAACCGACATGTCATATTCAAATAAGTGAATGGAGTTGTGTATGGACAACAATTAGATGTCAAGTGGTAAATGAAACAATCCAGATGTGCCCTGACAGTTCATTTAATGAGTTTGTATATTAGATATCTGATACTGAAAAATTCTAATGACATGGTATGCCAAATTCTTCACACAATAAGTATACACAAGGAAAAAAGATTTATTCTGGTCAGTGATGTCAATATTGTACCTCTTGATGACTTAACGTATTCTTTGCATGCCCCTTCATTATCACAGGCAACAGCAAATCATAGACCAAACTCAGACAATCAGATGTAGGGGTAGCTACTTCCATGATGTAAGATACATATCTGATTAAATAATCACATTAAGATGGTTAAAGACAAAATGAGATGGAAAACATGAAGGAACCTCGCGAAATATGAGTCTTTACATTACAGAGACCGCCAATTATGTAGTATTGCATACCTCAGCTTAGTGTATATTGAGGAAACACCATAGTATGATGCGAACTCGGTTAGCAACCATTGCCAGGGACCATCAATAAGTAGATTGCGCTGTCGAAACTGCTGAGCCTTCATGGCAACTTCCATTACCATGTCATAAGCTACAGTTTCTGCGACGGAGCCACACTGGGTCCCAATGAAGGATAAGAACAATTAATCGACATCATAAAATTTTAAGCTTTACTCAGTTAATTCATTTATGATGTGCAAGTGCCAGAAAAGGTTCGATTCTCACACAACCTAGTGGGGTCAATCACAACGAAATCCAGCCAAAAATTGTCTATATATCAAAATATGTTTTGGCAGCTACCTTAAGATTGGTGTCGTCTGAACTTGTCTTGTAAATTATATGCAGTTGTAACTTGCCAACAAGTTCATGCTCTGGCTCACTATATATAGACCACCACCGTAGTTTGTCTGTCTGCAAAGTAATTTGATTTTAGATTGAGTAGAAAATCTAAATTCATTTATAACGAATGGGTCACAGTCATCATGTATGGAAGCACAAAAGAAGCGGAAAGGTAAGTACTTATTGAATTGATATACATATGGCTATGTAATGATTGTTCCCAATCATTGCACCAACATACAACAAAGAAAATCTGAGTACACATTTTACCTGGTCTTCAGCAATAGTAACTACTTGTGCAACTACACGGCCCACGTGCCTTCCTTTGGAATCCCTGACTTCAACGATAAGATCATCTCCTAAACTGTCGGGAAAGCTGCAATGCCACCATTAAGGTCAATGTTAGTAATATACATGAAAGTGAAAGTTTCAGGTGTTTTATGAAAGTGGAAGGAAACCTACAAGACATGGGATTCACTTGAACCGGGTTGCATTGGAACACTATCATCTTCATCAGAGCTTTTTAACCTTAAAAGACATGCATATGTTTCTGAAAATTAACAGGAAACAATTTTAGATAAAATACAGGGAGGCAAACCTCGAGGACATGTTAAGTCAGTAAGCTATGCAATATGGATTTCAACTGGCTGAAGTCAGATCTCAAATGAACATTAGGCACATGCTATCCTATCTCATACTATAAGCATTCAAGATGGTTGCCACATTCTCCAACCGACATGAATAGTGAGAAGTAACTGCACATGTGCTACATACATTTGTTTGTAGCTCAGAAGCTAATTACATATGCATATACCTGGTACATCATTTGAGGATCTGTTTCTGCGTAAAGTTGAAGCACCAATTTTTAGGAGCGCAGACACCTGCTTTATATATTGAGTGCTGGCCTGTACATAGGCCAAACTCTGGCGCGAGAAAGACCCATGAAATGGTGCCTGGGGAGCAAACCGAATCTTTCGAAGAGCTGTACATCCTGAAGAGACGGCTGACTTGATACTGAGAACCCGATATCGAACAGACTCCATATTTACAGCCGGCCTTTTTATAGATGACATACTGCATCCAGTAGGTGCATCCGGGGACATCCTCACCTTACGAACTGCAGTGAAGTAAATTATTGAAGGAAGAATATTTACTTAAGATGTCATTGGCGGAAGGGTGTTGAATGAGAGCTTACCTTGGACCTTCAGTTTACCTATGAACTTTTTAGGCTTTGGAGGAGCTGCAGCTGCAACTGCTTCACTACCTAATTCTGAAGAGCGCTTTGTCATTAACTCCTCTTCTGATTGCAAAAGAACTTGCTGCAGTCTTTAAAATTTTACAAAATAATGAATGCCAAGCCAAAAATAAAAACAGAAGAATTAAGAATAGAATATTGATCTCAGCATCAGCTAGTGGGTTTCTAGGATGACCTCAGTACCAGGAGTACCATTTTGGAATATTACGTATTTCAAATATACTTTCGCCATTTTTGTTTTCAGGTTAAAATCAATGTCGGTGCACTTGTAGGAACCATACATAACTACACAAAGACTTTTTAACATCCATTTGAACCATTAACTGCTTGTTTAAATTCATTAGAAAACTAAAATCACAGAAAACAAGCAACATAACATAAAAACATGGAAGCGAGAAGAAAATGTATGTCTATACTCCCTCAAGATGAATATAATCAAAATCAAAACACAGGCAAAATGCTGAAAAGGAGAAGTTTGGAACCAAAAGTATTGAACTGGAACTTGTAAGTTGTGATTGTAACAGGGTAAGATTTTTTTTTTGATTCATAAGTGGTCCAAGACCACCAAAAAACTGTTTGGCCCACTCAATCGTGAGCCCGAACTTGCAATACCGGTCTAGATTCACTGTAACAAAGTAAGATGGTAAAGATAACCGACCCGAAAGCTTCCCGAATAAGATTGCATTCATTTTCCAGAAACATAGGAGCTTCTTGGCATCCTCTTGACCATGCATTGAGGCATAGACGAACACAGGCATCATAAGAAATAACAGCATACCAAGGTCCGAGGGCACTGCATTTTCAAAACAAGAGACATGCATGTGGCGCTGAATAAAGATTAAGCACCAAATAAATAGTGTAGTACACAAATTGACTACGGCACCTGGCATGGAAAGTTGGCAAACGTGCTGAAACCGCGCCTGCACCAGAACAGACAGCAGCTTCTACCCCACCACTTTCCCTATAAAGTATTAAACTTGCATATTATGAAATTCAAATGCAGGCATGTCTTTACAGAAAGACGAGATATAATGAGATGAAAAGGCAAGATGGAAAAGTATCCGACCATTGTGAAATAGTCTCTAGCAGATATCATATAGTTATACAAACCTGACAGAATGTGAACCGTTTCCAGTTCTATCCTGTAGGATACCACTTTGTGCTTTCTTTTCTTCATTTGTGGTTGTGGGGCCTTGTTTAACATTTTGCGACTGTTTCTGACTTTGAAAAAGACCAACTTTATGAGAGCCTTCTTTGATTTCAGGAACTGAACCATACATTGGAGGTGCACTGGGGATATCCACATCATCCTCAAAAACGCGTGTACCATATTTTCCAACATTCTGCAATTACATGTCAAATGAGAGTCAAGGCCAATAACAATCACTTAGTCCTTCGCCCAAATCAACTACCATTTTAACACACGTCGCAGGAGTAATGATCCATACCAAATCCACATATGGAAGTACCAGCTAAAAAGATGCAGCTAACATAACAAAGTCAAACCAGAACCAACCAAATTACGAATGGTGCCTTGATGGCAAACTTGGTGCAAAGTTCAATGTTCGAGTACATTCGAATGTTGACACTAATAAGTAGAAAACTAAATAAACAGAGCTTATATCATGTCTCCGGTGCTTAATAGAGTTTTTAACAATCATGGCCTAGAAAGAAGCTTCCAAAAAAGCGATTAACTACACTGCAAGATCGAAACTAGCCATGCTTGACTATGAACACAAACCTTGTTAGCCCCATTGTTGGTGTTGAACCTCGAGAAAGCCCTTGAATTATATTGCCCCGCTGTATTTCCATTACAATGAGGTACAGCCCCACTATCTCTACCCACTTGGGTAGAGGAGTACTCAGAACTAGCACCAGAATTTGTCGACTCATCCTCAGTATAACTGCTCTGTTTAACTGGGTACAAATGGTTGAACTTCATATGCCTTTCAGCTGCACGTGTTCCTTCCCTAGTTTCCACTGATGAACTTACATCGGAATACATGTAACTACTTGCAGACTGAGGTCGCCCATTCATTGGTTTAGCAAACTTATGAGTGCCACTCGAGGGAATCCTTCCGTACTGAGGCGAAGAATCAAGAGAGTGCTTTCCCCGGTACATGTCCTCGTCAGAGTCAAGGGAGGTCTCATCGTCCGATGACACACTCTCATCATCTTTAGGAAAATGCACCGCATGGGATGGCAGGTGCCCACTTGCGAATTTTGAATGTGGAGGCAATCCAATATCACGGCCACCAATGCGACTAGCTACCGAATCAATTCTACTTTTCTATTTCAAGCAAAGCAAACCACCGCAAATTAATCCACCAAGCTGTTACTTTTATCTATCTAACAACATAACCTACAACAGAATTTATAAGATTGACACAAAAAATGCTTTCAACACTAAGCAAATGTCTTCATAAAAAATCCAACAAATTTCAACTAGTGTTTAGCACCCTAGAGCAAAATCAAAATCCAACTGACCTCCTGTACCCAACGAACTCCATTCCGGTCCAAACCCTGCGTGAACATTATCAAAACCTCCACCTGCATCAAAATGATAAGCAGATCTCAGATCCCTCCGATCCCAATCACATAAACCAAACCCTAAACCCCAAATGGACTCATTTCACTTCACATCAAAACAATTAACCAGACACGAAATCAACACAATGCTGTGAAGGAAACGCAAAGAGAATCTCACCAGACCGGCGATGGAAATCGGCGCCTGAAAATTGAAATCCTGGCGACAATTTTCAGCCGAAATTCGCAGCGTCCGATTCTCAAACGTCTACACTTTACTGAAGCGTACATGCCATTTTTTTTAAATATAATTAATTATTATTTTTATTTGTTTGACAGGTAAAGACATAAAGTTCGAATATTGTCACACGAAACGCTGCGTTTCGGACCCTTATGGGGTAAGGTTCCTTGTATAGCGGCGGTGATAAAGTGACACGTTGTGGTAGTGGGGAGGTATTTTTAAATTACACAAAATTGGAATAAAACGGGTTTTCAGAAAATAAAATAATTGTAAAAGTCCAACGTTGGTTGGAAGGTGAGGGGACAGGACAAAAAACATCCTATATTTGGAATATAATAAATTCGTTTAAAAAGGATATATCAAATTAACATTAAAGATAAATGGACTTCTGGTCTAGGGCACTCCAATGTTATTTTGAGATTTAAATAATTTGGATTACTAAAAAGGGTGCGGTTCAGGTACAAACCAAATTATAAATAAAAACTACAAACCGATTATAAAGCCGACACGTGTCCCAGTTTAGTCGAAATTCCGGAGAAAACACGGAGGGGTATAATAGTCATTCCACACTAATGGTTATAAAACCTAATTATGTTATTTTCAATTTAGTCCAAAAATTGTTAGTGTTCAGACTTAAATGGTATTGTTCAGACTTAAAAAAGGTAGTGTTCAGACTTAAATGGTAGTGTTCAGACTTAAATGGTAGTGTTCAGACTTAAAAATACTTAATAATCAGACTTAAATGGTAGTGTTCAGACTTAAATGGTAATGTTCAGACTTAAAAATACTTAATAATCAGACTTAAATGGTAGTGTTCAGACTTAAAAAAGGTTGTGTTCAGACTTAAATGTACTTAATAATCAGACTTAAATGGTAGTGTTCAGACTTAAATGGTAGTGTTCAGACTTAAAAATATTTAATAATCAGACTTAAATGGTAGTGTTCAGACTTAAATGGTAATGTTCAGACTTAAAAATACTTAATAATCAGACTTAAATGGTAGTGTTCAGACTTAAAAAAGGTTGTGTTCAGACTTAAATGTACTTAATAATCAGACTTAAATGGTAATGTTCAGACTTAAAAATACTTAATAATCAGACTTAAATGGTAGTGTTCAACTTAAATGGTAGTGTTCAGACTTAAATGGTAGTGTTCAGACTTAAAAATATTTAATAATCAGACTTAAATGGTAGTGTTCAGACTTAAATGTACTTAATAATCAGACTTAAATGGTAGTGTTCAGACTTAAATGGTAGTGTTCAGACTTAAATGGTAGTGTTCAGACTTAAAAATACTTAATAATCAGACTTAAATGGTAGTGTTCAGACTTAAATGGTAATGTTCAGACTTAAAAATACTTAATAATCAGACTTAAATGGTAGTGTTCAGACTTAAAAAAGGTTGTGTTCAGACTTAAATGTACTTAATAATCAGACTTAAATGGTAGTGTTCAGACTTAAATGGTAGTGTTCAGACTTAAATGGTAGTGTTCAGACTTAAAAATATTTAATAATCAGACTTAAATGATAGTGTTCAGACTTAAATGGTAATGTTCAGACTTAAAAATACTTAATAATCAGACTTAAATGGTAGTGTTCAGACTTAAAAAAGGTTGTGTTCAGACTTAAATGTACTTAATAATCAGACTTAAATGGTAATGTTCAGACTTAAAAATACTTAATAATCAGACTTAAATGGTAGTGTTCAACTTAAATGGTAGTGTTCAGACTTAAATGGTAGTGTTCAGACTTAAAAATATTTAATAATCAGACTTAAATGGTAGTGTTCAGACTTAAATGTACTTAATAATCAGACTTAAATGGTAGTGTTCAGACTTAAATGGTAGTGTTCAGACTTAAATGGTAGTGTTCAGACTTAAAAATACTTAATAATCAGACTTAAATGGTAGTGTTCAGACTTAAATGGTAATGTTCAGACTTAAAAATACTTAATAATCAGACTTAAATGGTAGTGTTCAGACTTAAAAAAGGTTGTGTTCAGACTTAAATGTACTTAATAATCAGACTTAAATGGTAGTGTTCAGACTTAAATGGTAGTGTTCAGACTTAAAAAAAATAGTGTTCATACTAAAAAATACTTAATAATCAGACTTAAATGGTAGTATTCAGACTTAAAAAGGTAGTGTTCAGACTTAAAAAGGTAGTGTTCAGACTTAAAAAAAGTAGTGTTCATACTTAAAAATACTTAATAATCAGACTTAATTAACTGGTAGTGTTCAGACTTAAAAAAGGTAGTGTTCAGACTTAAATGGTAGTGTTCAGACTTAACTGGTAGTGTTCAGACTTAAAAAAGGTAGTGTTCAGACTTAAATGGTAGTGTTCAGACTTAAATGGTAGTGTTCAGACTTAAAAATACTTAATAATCAGACTTAAATGGTAGTGTTCAGACTTAAATGGTAGTGTTCAGACTTAAAAATACTTAATAATCAGACTTATATGGTAGTGTTCAGACTTAAATGGTAGTGTTCAGACTTAAATGGTAGTGTTCAGACTTAAAAATACTTAATAATAAGACTTAAATGGTAGTGTTCAGACTTAAAAAGGTAGTGTTCAGACTTAAAAAAAAGTAGTGTTCATACTTAAAAATACTTAATAATCAAACTTAATTAAATGGTAGTGTTCAGACTTAAATGGTAGTGTTCAGACTTAAAAGCTTAATGATCAGACTTAAAAAAAAGCAATGATCAGACTAAAAATTCTTAATGATCAGACTTAAAATGGTAATGATCATACTTAAAAAGAATTCTATGATCAGACTTAAAATTAAAGAGTCTTGCCCTAAGAATTCTATGATCAGACTAAATTTTTTTTTATATTTTTATTTTTGATTAAAACATGAATTTGACCCTTCAGATGATCGAATTTGCCCTAAAAACACCGACCTCACCACGTAGTTGTGAGTCTTGCTCAGAATGCCGTTTCCACCCAAAAAATACTAGGCTTTCATCAAATTCTGACACAGGCGCATAAACATCAAATTTTGCATAGCATTCTTCAGATGTTCCAATTTCTGCATGTAAGTCTGATCATTACCATATTAAAGTCTGATCATTATCAATTTTAAGTCTGATTATAACCATTTTAAGTCTTGTCATTACTGATTTAAGTCTGAACATTGTAGTGTTCATACTTAAATGGTAGTGTTCAGACTTAAGATGGTAAGACTTAAAAATACTTAATAATCAGACTTAAATGGTAGTGTTCAGACTTAAATGGTAGTGTTCAGACTTAAAAAGTCTGATCGTTAACAATGTTTTTTAAGTCTGAACAATGTTTTTTCAAGTATTGTCATTACTGGTTTAAGTCTGAACATTGTTTTTTTAAGTCTGAACATTGTTATTTAAGTCTGATCGTTAATGGTTTAAGTCTCATTATTATTTTTTAAGTCTGAACAATGTTTTTTCAAGTCTGAACAATGTTTTTTCAAGTATTGTCATTACTGGTTTAAGTCTGAACATTGTTTTTTAAGTCTGAACATTGTTATTTAAGTCTGATTGTTAATGGTTTAAGTCTCATTATTATTTTTTTAAGTCTGAACACTGTTTTTTAAAGTCTGAACAATGTTTTTTTGAAGTATTTGTCATTACTGGTTTAAGTCTGAACATTGTTTTTGAAGTCTGAACATTACTGTAGCAAATTTTGGACGTTTATACCCCTCATATCGTTTATATATTTTTAAATAAGTCCACATGTAATTTTTTTATTTACAAAAATAACCCCGACTGGATGAAATTTCGGCTGAATTTTAATTGGTTCATTTTGACACGTGTCGAATTTTTTATGGGTTTGTAGTTTTTATTTATAATATTGGTTTGTATTTGATCCAAACCCTACTAAAAATAGTATTAAAATCCATGTATTATAAAAATTGGTTTTATATTAAACTGATTTATGACATGTATAATTAATAGTTAGATCCTTAGAAAATTGAGCATTATTGGGGTGAATTATTATTATTTTTTTATTGATAGGTTATCATTCATACAAAATCATTGAAATTTATAATTCTAGACAAATCATTGAGCACATTTATCACAAGCAACTGAAGCACAAGCCATCCATAGCACATCCGATTAACCCATCACAACTCTTAAAGTAGACCTTCAACGATTAACCCACGTACCAGGAATGATCAAGTGGCAACTGAATTTCGGTTGTGGTACCGAGGTGTGTGGGTTGAGATTGTTGAAGGGAAAAATTTGTTGTGTAAGATAAAGTAAGATGGTTTGGTTTATTGCCGAGTGCCTTGCTGATGAGCTCATCAATGCTGCCAAGGGTTCTCAAACAGCTATGCTATTAAGAAGAAAGATGAGATTGAGAGGGTTGCAGTTTACATCGAGGATAAATGATCTTTGGTGAAATTATGGCGGATAAATGATAGGCTGATCATTCTTGTGCAAAGGGCATTGCAAAAGGGTTGCAGTCAGTGGCGGATCTAGGACTGGATCGATGGGGGGCGGACTTTAAGTAAAAATAGAAAAAAATTCTAACAATTCATATTGATTTAACAAAGTACAAACGTGCAAATTAAACTACATTGACTCTTTACGAGATAATTGACATATACGAGTCTCTAAACTTTGAAAACGATTCAAAATAGACTCGGAGTCAACCACCAACAGGCGATTTGGCGGTGAACGTGGGGGCGGACCAAGGGGCGGGGGGCAGACAAGACATCGGAGTCAACCACCAACCAGGAATTTGGTGGCGAACGTGGGGGCGGCTATTGATAACCCTTCACACCTCCTCACTCCTCAAAATTCTCACTTCTTAGCAACACCCAATTCTTGATGGCCGCCATGGAGGGTTTGAGTTACTCCGGTCTGGGGATGGATGATACTGATTTGTATGCGGTGAGAATTCTGATAATGTTGGCGAATGGAGAAGAAAAAAGACACGTGGATGTTGGTGCGGCGGCAGGATCGTGTCTGATATAGGGGCGGGTGGGGCGTAGGGCAGGAGACCAACTTATTTAGGGGCCCATAATATTTGAGATTAAGTTAACCTAACTCATGTGTAAACGGGAAAAATGACCTCACAAGTTTATAAAAAATTCATTTATATAAGGATTTGGATCAAATACAAACCAACATTATAAATAAAAACTACAAACCCATAAAAAAAATTGACACGTGTCAAAATCGACCAACCAGAATTAATTTCGACCGGGGTTCTTTTTGTAAATAAAAAAAACACACGCGGACTTATTTAAAAATACATAAAAAATAGGAGGGGTATAATCGTCCTAAAATTCGCTACAGTAAAATTCGACTTTCTCTACAATACGTTTTTAAGTCTGATCATTCTCCCGTTAAGTCTGATCATTTAGAATAAATTTTGACTTTTGATACAGTAAAATTAACTTTCACTGTAGCAAATTTTGACTGTCGCTACAGTACGTTTTTAAATCTGATCATTCTCCCTTTAAATCTGATCAACAGACAATCGACGCGACGTTTAGTTTTTTTTGGAGATTCAAATAATTTGGATTACTAAGTTAAATTTTGGTACAAAATATAAAATTCATCAAAATCATTTTATAATTCGTCAGTTTATTTTATACTTCATCAAAATTATTTTATAGTTCGTCACTTTTCGAGCCAAAAAATGAAAAGACGACATAGTTCGTCAGTTTTATTTTATAATTCATCACCAAGAAAAACACCAAAAAATCAAGATTTAATCTCATCCATTCAAATCACAAGATCAATGGCTATGATTAGTTTGTATTTTGTACCTAAAATTTAACTCTGCACCGGATCATTTGCCTTACTAAAAATAGTATTAAAATCCATGTATTATAAAGGTTGGTTTTATATTAAACTTATTTATGACATGTACAAGTTAGATCCTTAGAAAATTGAGCATTATTGGGGTGAATTATTTATATGAAGTATGCATTTGTTAAAAAAATACCCTACACACGAGTTTGTGTTTTTTGTGGTAAAGAAATAAACATAAAACTCTATTCTTAAAAATGAATTTTTTGATAATATAGCGCGTATAGATGAATATTATCAATAAAGTGAGGTTATTGTAAATAAGTCCAAAAAAATTGAAATAATATAAGCATGGACAATCTTAATCCAAAATAAACAACAGTTACTACCCTGATGTAATTTAAGAAATATTAATTTTAAGATCAAAAGGTAAAATAATAATTTCAGATACTCAATGAGCACTTTTCAATATTATGGCCGGACCTGCAACCAAATGATAAGAACAGACGTCAACTTACAACTTTTATCAGCTTAAGTTAAAAAGATACAAACAAGATGACTCAATTCTTCTGCTTATAAGCATACACATGTAACTCATCAACTTAAATTTGGACTTAAAACTTATAAGCAGTTCAGACCCATTCAAATAAAAACCATCGAAATTGAAGACTAAAATAAACAACAATGAGTTGTCGACAACATTGTTTTACTCTTTGCCATTTGTACCTTCTTCCTCAGTTTCATCGAATCCTCATTGCTCAAACCCATCCACACTTTCTCCAATCTTCAATTTCTTCACAGGCCGGAAACCATGGACGATGATACAATGCTGATCACTCAGCTCGACACAGCCTGCTCCGATCTCCGAATCCTCCTCAAAACCTCGGCCGAGATGGACTTAAACTTGTCCAAAATAGACAAAAAGTTCGACTCAATGGAAGAGTCAGTGGACACAATTTCAAAGAGAGTCGCTCCGCTTCGATCGATTGCAGCAGCGCGAAAGGCCTTGGAAACACGTTTAAACAGAGCGATCGCGCCTGCTCTAGCGCTCGTCGATAACTTCAAGCTCTGCGAGTCTCTCCAAGACAAGTTACTTAAACTCTCGTCAGAGCTATCATCTAAAAAAGTTACTTATAAAAAGCGGCTTAAGTTACTTATGACGTATGTCAAAACTGTTGAGCAGCTGACATCCGTTATCGGAGTGATTAGTCTCGAAGGCGAGGCGTCGATTCTGAGGCTGCAAGAAGTGGTGGAGTTTTTGAGCAGGACGAAAGCGGCGGATCAGTACAGGACGCATAGGTTGAGGGAGACGTTAGCGACGCTTAAGGCGTTGTTTGAGAGTGAAGTGGAGGGGATGAAGTTTGATGGATTGCTTGATGAAGCTCTGATGGTTCTGCAGGATGAGTTTGAGGGGATGTTAGAGCGGCTGAGACATCCCGAAGGCGAAATGGTTGAGGTTTATGAGCTTGGGAATGAGGCTGAGATTCAGGTGTTGCGAAGTATTGCGGAAACTCTTGCTGAGAATGATTGTCTTGACATCTGCGTAGATATCTTTGTCAAGGTCAGTCGCTACATGTTTTGGACGATCACTGAGTTTTTCTTTCAAAATGACCTAAATGGGTTTCAACATATCAGAAATGACTCATGTGAGTTTGCACTTTCTAAAATGGTCTGTTTTTAATAATACCGGACCCCTTAGATCCGGTTTTCTGTGTTTTTTACAAAATCGGATCCCCAGAATCCGGTGTTATGTGTGCGTTCGAATGAGAGAACTCCACGTGTTTCGTTTGCACATAACACCGGATCCTGGGGATCCGGTTTTGTAAAAAACACAGTCAACCGGATCCTCAGGATCCGGTGTTATTAAAAACATGCCATTTTTGAAAGTACAAACTCACATGGATCATTTCTGAAATTTGAAACTCAAAAAGAGTCATTTAAAAAAAACTCACGATCACTACTACGTTTCGCTGTATAACATAGCGCTGCATAATATCTGACATTATGCAACATTTATAGTAAAATCGCTGCATAATGTTTGAAAAAACTAGACAAATTTGAGCTAAATTTTCGAAATTTGTATTTTTGGCGCTTGTGAGATTATAAGGCAGATGTTGGACCACTAAACCAATAATATTTGTTGCCCAGACGAGGTACCGAAGAGCGGCAAAAGCGCTAATGAGTCTCAACCCTGACTACCTGAAAACATACAATCCAGAAGAGATGGATGAAATGGAATGGAGCACTTTAGAAACTGCAATAACTCTCTGGATCGAACACTTCGAGGTGGCGGTAAGGACAGTTTTCGTGGCAGAGAAAAGACTTTGCGACCGGGTATTATCATCAACGATGGAAGTCTCGATATGGACGGCGTGTTTCGTCAAGATTGCTGATAAGATCATGGCAGTGTTCTTCCGATTCGGCGAAGGAGTGGCCAGAAGCAACAAAGAGCCACAGAAGCTGTTCAAGCTGCTAGACATGTTTGAGTCATTTCAGAAACTTAGGCCGGAATTTTCAGACATTTTTGAAGGTGATGCAGGGGAGGATATTTGTACAAGATATCGCGAACTCGAGAAGCTACTGATCCATGCTTCGAGCAAGGTGTTTTGGGAATTCGGGTTGCAGATCGAAGGCAATGCCGATGGGCTAAACCCTCCGCAAGACGGGTCTGTATCAAAAATGGTCAGGTATGCCATAAACTACCTCAAATACTTGACCACAGAAATATACAAAAATTCCATGACGAAAGTCCTTGAAACCGAACAAATTTGGAAAATGGGCAATTTCTTTAAGCCTGACCCGGATCAAGATTTGCTCAAAGATGCGATTTTTAACATACTCGAGGCGTTGCAGCGTTACGTTGAGATGAAAAAAACTAGGTACAGAGACAGTGTTCTGCCTCATATTTTCAGTATGAACACTTACTGGTACATCTACATGAGGAGCAGGAACACTGAGGTTGGGAAGCTGTTGGGGGAGCAATGGATGAAGAAAACGTTTAAAGTCGTCGCGGAGGAATCGGCTTACTTGTACCAGACGCAAGCTTGGGGGCCACTAGTGCAGTTACTTGAGAAGGAAGATTCAAAGAAGTTGAGCAGAGAGGCTCTGGTGAGGAAAAAGATGGAAGGCTTTATGAAAATGTTTAAGGAATTGGCTCAGGCACATAAAGTTTCGTACAGCATACCGGATTTCGACCTGAGGGAGCAGATCAGGGAAGCGACGATGAAGTTTGTGGTGCCGGTGTATTCTGAATTTGTGGAGCTTAACTCAGGTGTGATGAAGGGTAAGAGTTACATGTCGACGGAGGCAATGCAGGAGGCTATTAATCGGGTTTTTGAAGGTGGGGAGGGGATGATCGGGCGGGCGGTGAGCGGTAAGAGTAGCTATCGGAAGGACGGGCTGGTTGACTGGAACAATGGGGCGTCCGGTGAAGGGTCTAGTCATATGAAAGTTATTCGAAGATTTAGATCAAATGTAAGTGATGTGTGAACTTTTTTGTATAATGCATGGAGGAAGGATCCGGTGCAAAGTTAATTTTTTGGTACAAAATATAAATTAATCATAGTCATTGATCTTGTGATTTGAATGAATGAGATTAAATCTTGATTTTTTGGTGTTTTTCTTGGTGACGAATTATAAAATGAAACTGACAAACTATGTTGTCTTTTCATTTTTCAGCTCGAAAAGTGACGAACTATAAAATAATTTTGACGAACTTTAAAATAAACTGACGAATTATAAAATGATTTTGACGAATTTTATATTTTGTACCAAAATTTAACTTTATACCTCATCTTGACCTATGTGTGAAAATGGCAAGAAGAAATTTGGTGCCGTAAGCGAATACAAAACGGCGCCGTTTTAAAAGTTTGACGCACCAAATTTTCGAATCCGTGAGAAATATCAGTCACCTACTCGCCTTCCAGTTCCAGTGGAAAAACTCTTACTGAATAAACTTGATTTAATTCAACCTGTTTGTGTGGAGGGCATTTGGTCTAGTGGTATGATTCTCGCTTTGGGTGCGAGAGGTCCCGAGTTCGATTCTCGGAATGCCCCTTCATAACGATTTTAAATTATTTAATATAAAGGGAAACATATTTTTTAATATATTATTTTCTTTGAAATACATTCGTCAATAGAACTCATATTACTCATTCCATATTGGGAAGAATTGCTGGAAATCGTTCGATAACACTTCTTTCTATTACACTAGCAATAAAGCTATAGCGCAAGAAAGTGAGTATACCCATGGTAACCCCTAGGAATGCGTGTGCGTAATTCCCGGTGGATGTCTTGAATAAGATCCGAAATTTGCTCGTGATTTTTCATTAGATTTTTTAGTATAGGAAAAAGGATAATTTCTAATGAGGTATCAATTAATAACACGTGGGCGTACTCCTTGCTTCTGGGGACATTGATCCGAAGCTCGAGTACGGTCCGTGCGTTTGCCAGTACAGAGTGGCCAATGCAGAGAATGTCAAATGACTTGAATGGATTGATCAAACTGCCGCTTCCCTTCTAAAATGAATTCTTTTAAGACAGAAAAAGAAAGCTTCCCCAAAATAAGCCAGAAAAAAAAAGCCCTAGCGATTGTTCTGACATGTGATTAACCGAAAGTAAAGAACTCGTATTTTCATTCTTGTTAGCGGTAAGTTGGCCCTATCCTATTGCAGAGATAAAGTTGTTAATAGGAAAAACCTCAGGCAGCCATAAATTGAGAGAATTTGCACCGACTCTAAATTTTCGGGGACATGCAAAAAAATTTATTTCTATCCTAGTTCATTGCTGAGTGATCGCACGCTATCTGGCTCGAAAAGGTTGTCCGGAAGCTTCCTCTCTCCCAGCAAGCAAGACGAGATCACCACTTCTCTAATGTTTACATCAACTCTTTCGGAATTATTCTATTAGTGATTCTTATCCTATGATACCATTCCCTTTCTTTACCAAGTCCGAACTATTGTCGACCACCAGATCCGTTGGTCTGCAATATTCACCCTAGCCCACAAGCATAAGACGAATGAGCAGGCTTGTTTCGCCTATTCCCATTCCTTCTAATTATCTAGAGTACCTATTGAAATTATCCCGCGCAGCCATTTGAAAATGACGTAGTTTTGATAAAAACAACATTAAAATTACGTCGTTTCATTAATATAATCCCTAAATTGATAACTGAACTTTTTTCAAAACTATACAGTTTCGACAAAAAATTACATAGTTTTATCTTTTTTTTCCGATAAGACAAACGCCACAAGGGCTACAAACATGAGCAGCTGCCCACGAAAGGCACCACACCCAAGAAGGGCACGACAAACAATAAACTGGCCAACTAACCGCAGTAGCCGACACTAAAAAACCAAATAAAGAATCGTCGTGCCCTTGAACCAGAGCAGGAGTCTAACTCCTGAAGCTACAGCTCAAATCCTAACGGCTGAAATTACATAGTTTTATCTTAAATAGCTTTGTTGGATTAGATTTTTCCAACGTAAAGGGAAACGTGTATCTCACCTCCTTCCTCGTCGACCATATTTCCAATTCTTTCCCTCTACCAGCCACGCGCGTCCTCACCATAAAGCTTACCGTGCACCCTCCCAGCATCTCTTTGACCTTTTAAACCGCAGAATAGAATATTCCCCCAATTACAAAATTCATACATATACATTTTCACCGCTTTGATCTTTTCGTGCGATTTCGTTTCTGTGGATCTCCTCCGTCAATCGCATATTCGCATCCGATTTTCGGCCGCTAAAAATTCCTTATCGAAATCAATCCAATTCAATCGTAGGGTTTTCGTTCTGCTTCTTCAATGGGGCGACGTGAGTTAATTTCTGTTTCTCTCTTCCTTTTTGTTAGGGTTAATGGTTCGGATTGGGTAAATTTGTGTTTTAGGGTTTCCCGAGAGTTGTGTGATTGTGTTTGTTGTGATTATGTAGGGAATTCGAGCAAGAAAAGTGCTAGCATGATGTTGTTGGATAGCGAAGATGACGATAGTATGAGCTCCACATCGGCTAAGTCGGACATCATGTCCGTCTCTGGGAACAATAACAACTTCGGTGATGAGGTTGAGGTTGAGAAGGACGATATGCTGGATCAGGCTCTGGAGGCTCTTTATGAGAAAAGGTAGCCAATTTACTGATGCTCTAATTAAGCAGTCTTGATAGAGTTAAGTTTATTGCTGAAAAAATTTACAAGGAAGGTTTACAGAAGTGGCGCAGCAAAAGGCTTACATTTTTCTATTTTTTTTGGTTCATTATTTTCATCTATTTATGTTTAATTCTGCATATGTATGTTTCGTATTTAGAGGAGCCACCAGGGAGAAGGCCCTTGCTGCAATCATTGATGCTTTTAACAGCAATATGCAATACGACTTCGTTGACAAAAAGTAAGTCATATTTTGTGATGCTCCTTTTAACCCAATTGAGTTCTCCCATTTTAATGTTAACTTGTGATCTGTGTTATTCAATAACTTCCCTTTCACTTCTTGAAACTTACATTACTTGATTGAGTATGTTGTATAAATTCTCAATAAATTCTCAATTATTTCCTCAGTGCCTATGACATCTGACCAATAAATCCAAGACACAAAAAATCTTATCTTAATTTCTCTTTTTTCCTTACCATAAATACTAGAGGATAAATAAGATACAATTATGTAAAAGGATTGGAATGCCGTTACAATGGAATACTATGTTTAGGCACTTGGCACTATATCTTATCTATTCACATCTACTTTCCAGGTTTGCCACATTGTTGCACCAATGTTTGAACTCGATAAAGAAAGGCTCTTCCAAAGAGATAGCTTTAGCTGCTCATGTCATAGGTTAGCATCTTGTTACCAGTGAGCAGTTACATGCAGTATTTCTATTTTGTACACTTTTTTGGTTTTGCCTCAATTTTCAATATCCCCTTGTGTAGGGCTGCTGGCGTTAACTGTTGGTAGTGGGGATAATGCGCATGAAATATTTGAGCAGTCAATCATACAAATATCCCAGGCTTTGAAATCTCCGACTGATGCAGCAAAAGTTACTGCGGTATGAACTGGTATTTGGTGATTGGATGTGTTGTTTTGATAATGGAATCCCTTCTGATTCGTTCTTTTATTTTGGAAATGTATATATTTATTTGTAGTTGATCGAATGCTTGGCCATTGTCACATTTATTGGTGGAAACGAGACCGAAGAGACTGATCAGGCGATGCAGATCATGTGGCAAATCATTCATCCGAAATTAGGGCCCAATGTAAGTACATATACTATATACATGCCATATCTGGTTTCTAAACATTCACTACTAGTTTCCCAATTGTCCTGCTTAAGCCCCATTTTTTTTTTGTTTCAATCCTGCACAATACAAGGGTTATTTTCTGCACCTACCATGAAATGCAGAAAGCTCTCGCAGGTTGTATTTATGTGTGCTGTTTTCCCTATTAGGTTGTTGCTGTGAAGCCGTCTGCAGCTGTGATAGCATCAGTTGTGTCTGCTTGGTCATTTCTTTTGACAAGTTTAGATGGTAGGAGTTGTAATCCTAAGGCATGGCAAGGGTGAGTATCATTCTTATATGGTGCATTTGTATATTCTGTATTTTTTATTGTTCATTTTTTTAATGTTGCATATCAACGGGATAACACTTGGACTAATATCTGATTCTAAAATGCAGGTCATTGTCGTACTTGTCTACCTTGCTTGATAAGGATGACAGAGCAGTCCGAATTGCAGCTGGTGAGGCATTGGCAGTTATCTTTGATATTGGAAGCCTAGAGAAATTTGCAACAGATCCTAAATCTTCTAATGAAGGTGGTCATGTAAGCATGCACCACATTCACGGGATGAAGGAAAAGATTCATAATCAAGTAAAAGATTTGTCAGTTGAGGCAGGTGGTAAAGGTTCTGCCAAAAAGGATTTGAACAACCAGCGGAACTTGTTCAAAGAAATACTAGAGTTTATTGAGGTAAATAAAATGTTTGATATATTTTATCGTATCTATTATGCTTTACTGTGTATACATGGCTAAAGCCTTGTCAATTATGTAAATTTGTCAATCAATTAAATTGGTGTTCATGTTTTGTTATCGGATCAGGATGGTTACAGCCCTGAAACCACTATTAAAATAGGCGGGGATTCAATGACCACGTCAACATGGCCGGAATTGATACAGGTTTCCTAAGTTCACCTTTTATGAGCTGTTTGATTTTGAAGTAGAAAATGTGTCATTTTTTCGTATTGTTTTCACAGTTGAACTTTTTGAAGCACTTTCTGGGCGGTGGATTTGTGAAACATATGCAGGTTGGTTCAAATATCTTCTTCTTTTGTTACCTTTCTTGATGATTCGGCTGTAATAATTTTGACAGTGTTGCTGATCAAACTCATCTTACCAGGATAATAGTTTTCTTCAAGACGTTCTTGGGTTTACTCCTAAGAAAGCGCTGGCAAGTGGACTTCACATGTCAACCATTGAAAAGGTACGGCAACTTGTCTTGCAGAAGTAGTAAATTAAGTGAAAAACGGTGCAATACTTTCTTAGGCTTTTGCTTACTCTCGACTTGTTTGGTTGTCTGCAGAAATTGTATAAGTCGCCAAACTCAGCTGCAAGCAAAGCTAGGACGCAGCATCTGAACAAACAGCGCTTGATATCCCAGGTAATGCACGAAAGCATAAGCTATGCACTAACTATCCCAAATTAGATTTACACTGACAAAATCTCTATATTCAGGGAAAAAACGCAGGTCATTTTGCAATTGATGCAGACCTTGAATAGCAAACAGTAGCAGGATTTGGGCATAAGGATAACTTGTCACACCATTAATTATAGGATTACAAATTTCTGCAGATAACACCACACATTATACTGCTGTGTCTTCGTCTCTTGAATTGCTATTGTTCAGTTGATACGTAGGAGGAATTCCTGCCTGCCAATGTCAGTTTTCATGGATAGGATCCTCCTCCCCAGCTATTTTGCTGGTGTAAAAATAAATAACAACTGTATTGTTATAATTCAATATTTCATGAATTTGCTATTCTATTCTAGAGATATTAGTGTTGTTATAATTCAATAACAATTGTGTTGTTAGAATATAACACGGAGGGGGGGGCAGAAGGCTGCTCTTTATATCAATACAAAGATATGCAAATGTGAAGAGAAATAGCCAACAGGCGTAACCAAGACCCAAAAAAATAGGACGCCTTGTTGTATTTGATAAGTAAATACAAGTGTAGAATTCTGTATGGTACAAAGTGCTGGGCTCTGAGATAATTTGGGTTTTGACACCCTTTGTGAAACTTGTTAGGAAAATGCCACCCAACCAAAATTCATTTGGGTTTTGACACAAACCGCTAATGAGGTTAGCGGTTTGTGGTGTATTATTTCACCACAAATCGCTATCCCTATTATCGATTTATTTTTATGTAAAAATATTGCCAACGTAACTCCTACGTGAATGCCACATACAATTTTCGTTAGCAATAAGTTTGACTTCACCACAAACCGCTAACTCCATTAGCGGTTTGTGACAAAACCCAAATGAACTTTAGTATAAAAAGCTCAAAGAAAATAAAAAGTCCTGAGATCAGTATAAAAAGCTCAACAGGGCATAAACAACTACACTTGTCTTTTTTTTCTTTTTTGATGGGGGTACATTTGTTAATTGTTAGCATATGTTATGTTAGTAATGAAGAGTCGAACTCGGGACGCCACGGAGGTCGGAGGCTAATGGGAAAGCTGTCCCACTGGGCTGAGCTTGCTCCTCAACTACACTTGTCTTGATGTGTAATTTTGTGAACATATCTGACTGGTCAACAAGTTACTTTTTTTCTTTGATGTTTTAGTTCATAAAAAATTTAATGGAGAAATATTCCAGTCATGTGATCACAATTTGAAATGTATTCTTCTTTGCAGAAAATTTAAATAAATGGGATTAAATTATTGATTTTAACTTCCGGGAATCTTCCTAGGAATTAGTGGCATCATATAACAATTAAATTAAAGTCAAGTGGTTTTAATATAATGTAACTTGTAAGTATGAACATCGAAGTTATTCAGATTGCAACAAAAAGTTTGAATATCAAGTATTTCTGAACTTCAGAGGAACCGACACTCGTATCTTTGTGGGTCACCTTTTCAACGCACTGAAAAAAACTGGATTTAGAGTTTTTTTGGACAACGATGGGCTGGAACATGGCAAAGACATCCAACAGAAGCTGTATGAAGCCATCCACCGTTCAGAGATGTCCATAGTTATCTTATCAGGTGGATATGCCGATTCACGATGGTGTTTGGATGAACTAGTTAAGATCATGGAGCTTCAGGCTTTAAATGTTCATCATGTTTTACCAGTGTTCTTTGATGTGGAACCTACTGTAGTTCGTAATCAAACGGGAGTTTATAAGAATGCATTCAGTAAGCTAAAGAAACGATATAAAGGTGAGAAGGAAAGGGTGGAAAAATGGAAGTCAGCACTGAAGAGAGTTGCAGATCTTAAAGGACTATCTTTGAATGCTCACAGGTATATATATATATAAACTTCTCATGCCAACCTCTCTTTATTTCAAGAAGTTGTTTTCATGCAAAATGAATTTATTCTCTTGTCTGTATGTTTTTTGTGTGGGTTGTAAATGTATTAATAGGGATGAGTCATTGCTTGTGGAAAAAATCATTCAAGAGCTGAGGAAAATTGTTAACACAAGCACATTATATGTTCCTCCGTACATTGTTGGAAGAGAGTTTATCCTCGAAAATATTAATATGTGGTTGCAAGATGGATCACCTGATGTTGAAGTCGGACTTATCTACGGATTAGGCGGAATAGGGAAGTCCACAATTGCCAAGATTGCTTATAACTATAATTCCCACCTATTCGATGGTTGTAGCTTTCTTGCAGATTTTACAAGAAGAAAAACAACACAATTTGATGGCCTCGCATGTCTATTGGAACAAGTCATTTTAGATGTTACAGGAAAGTCCGGGACAAAAATACATAATGTTGATAAGGGCATAAACGACGTTGGAGCCCTTTTATGTTCTAGGAGAGTTCTAGTGGTCTTGGATGATGTTGATGGACTAAAACATCTCCCTAACGCATTCGACGATCCAGATTTTTTTGGTAAAGGGAGTAAGATTATCATAACGACTAGGAATGAAGAGTTGATAAACGTTAAATTATTCAAGAGAAAATTCAAAGTTAACGGTTTGAATTTCCGACAATCGGAGGAGCTGTTGAAAGTACATGCCTTTATTACTAAGGATCCTCTTTCACAACGTCAAGAGGAAATTCTTAATGAATTTATGATACACTGCCAAGGGCTTCCTCAAGCCCTAATTGTCATGGGACCATTATTGCTTAATAAAACAGAAGAAATGTGGGAAAATCTACTAAAAGAGCTTAAAGAATATCCAGATCATGAAATATTTAAAGTTTTCAAATTGAGCTTTGACTGCATAGATGATAAGTATACGAAGGATTTGTTTCTATACATAGCTTGCTTTTTCATCGAGATGGATAAAGAATATTCACTTAAGATCTTGGGTAGTTGTACGGTTAGACCGATATCTGGAATAGAAGAACTTGTCAATCGGCATCTTCTAACAATCGATTATGATGGCAAGCTAATAATGCATCAATCAATTGAAGAGATGGGAAAGGAGATTGTTCGTCAGGAAGCAATCAGCGAACCTGAAAGGCGTAGCCTATTATGGAGTGCCACGGACTCGCTCGCAGTGCTGGAAAATGTTACGGTCAGAAATTATGTACTCTATTTATTCTATGTTTGGATCAAGGTCTCATGTGCTCAATCTTTTCTTTTATTTTGTTCTATAGGGAACATCAATCATACGAGGACTGCGCCTTTATCTTCAAAAACCTGCTAATCACACCTCGCCCGAGCCCAAACGTATTTTCTTGGATTTAAAATCTTGGAATCCTTGGAGAAAAGTATCGACATTGAATTTGATGTATATAAGAACATCCTCATTTACAATGATGTCAAATTTGGAGTTGCTATTGCTTAATCATGTGCAATTGGAAGGTGGCTATGAAGATTTTCCAAAGAAGATTAAATGGTTGTTATGGCCCGGGTGTCCCTTACAGTCTATACCATCAAACTTCAATCTTGATGAGCTAGTGGTACTTGACATGCAAAAGAGTTACCTAGTTCATGCTTGGAAGGCTTGCAAGGTATTTGAGCATAATTTTTCATAAATTTTGTTTTGTTTTAGTTCAATGTGCTCAATGTTACGAGGAAATTCAGAATCAATTTTTTTTTTGTCTGTGATACACACAGTACGTGGGTGCACTCAGGATCTTGAATCTCAGTTATTCAGATCGTTTGGTGTGTACTCCGGACTTGTCTTGCGCTCTTATGCTCGAATTGCTATATCTGGAAGGTTGTACAAGTCTAGAGAAAGTCCATAAATCTATTGGAAACTTATCAAACCTTTCTCGCCTGAATTTAAAAGGTTGCACAAGTTTGGTAAATATACACAGATCTATTGAAACCTTGAAGAAGCTTACCATGTTGAACCTGTCAGGATGCGAAAGCCTCGAGGGTTTTTCTATTCCAAGTTCTGTTGTTCAGTTGAATCTTGATGGGTGCAGAAGGTTTTTCATGGCTTGTAATCAAATGCAGTCATCAGTTGTTTCTCCGAGCAGCCTAAATACTATCCTTTCCGCTGCCTCATCATTGCTACAATATCCAATTCCCTCCACATCTCCATACTTGCCATTCAATCTTTGCCTCCCTGCCTTAACAAAGTTGTATTTAAGAGGATGCGGTATAACTCGAGCAGATGTTATGGAGTTGTTGTTAAGTTGTGCACCTTCCTTGGAGAGATTGGATCTCTGTGATAACCCGATTCATGTGTTTAGTTACAGGGACATGCGTCCTACCCTGAAGTTAAGACACTTATATTTGAGTGGCTGCACCGAGCTCCGATCAATTTCCAATTTGCCGCGCAGTTGTTTTTTGTATGTAAATGAATGTTCTTCATTAAAAAGAATCTCATATATCTATGATTCGATCGGTATACCTTTTTTAGTAGCACCTGGGTGTTATGAACTAGTTGAAATTGACTACCATCGTAACGATCGACTAGTAATTAAATGCGCTGATGAGTTGGGGATGAAAGTGAAGCCAACCAATTGGGTTTTCCTAACTTGCACGCTGCTGCCTCTGAAAGCATCTTACTGGACATTGAAGAGAGATGTGATTATATTGGAAGGGTGAGTTTTCTGTCTTTCTTCTTTGTTTAAGAATTTTTCCAACAGCGGTCGTTGATTAACATTGACAAAAATATTCTTATATTTTTTTACTAGGGGTTTTATCGAGCCGGAACATATCAATTTTATCTTTTAGGTGATCACCTAGCAAAGTGGTTCACCGTGACAGCAAGGGTTGCAAAGCTGTGTTATACTGTTCCTTCTAGTCAGTTGGATATCCGAGCGCTTAATCTTGGTTTTATAGTTTCAACCGATAGATATCTTGATATACATTATTATGTCAAAATTAAAAATCTCACAAGCATGTGGCAATGGAGATTGAGTACATCATGTGGGGAATGGCTGAACAAGGATATTTCTGATGAAGTAACAGTAACTTGGTTAAGTCATTGGCGTACCGTGGAGGAGCATAGAGAGATAAAACCTGGTGACCTACTCCACATATCTCTCAATATATTTGGTCATCGTAAGACAGTAACATGGGGAATTAAAATTATCTATGAAGAGGATCAGCAGCAGCAAGTTGATGAAGCCGGACCCGAACAACATGATGAAAACAGGAGCAGTCGAAGCCAAACCGTGAACTCTATTGATAAAACGATTACTTCTTCAATAGATGGGAAAAGAGCCGACCAAGAAGAAGAAGAGAATGGCTCTACTTCTGTATCTAATTATCGGTACAACAATATTTTCCTCTCCTCTCTCGATCTCTCTGTATACGAGTATGAAAGGGACTCTGATGATGATGATGATGACTATGATGATGATGATGATGATGATGATGATGATGATGATGATGATGAAGATCTGAATAACAAGCTAAGGAAGTTTAATATATCCGACAATTTGTATTAAAGTCCCTGAGTTGGATGGACTGACTGAATCCATTTCACTCAGAATCCAATATACTTTCTAACTGAAGGAGTTCCCAGGTCAGTAGTACTCCGCTTACCAGTTGTTGTTGTTGGAGTGATTTATCTGGCAAGAAGACTAGTCATCTGTGTCGAAGTCTGATGATGGAATTGTAAAGGCGAGAAGATAACAACAGAAGGATGATTGCTGAAGCCTTATTAGTAGTACGTTGTTCACTAAATTGTGCATTACGGATTATGAAGCAGAGAGGCACAAGAATATAGGAGTCTGAAGTCATGCATTGTTTGTTTTATTCCATGAAGTTAACTGACATGGGATTATATGCTCATTACAACTGACCACAGCGTTTGCTGTTAGTTTCCCCAACAAAGCATGATACAACAGACCCCTAGACCCAAGTCCCCCCAAATAACCAAAACTTGGCACAATGGTTTCCATTTCCTGTAACAAACTCATCAATACTGCCTAAAAGTGGAAGTGATCCGTTGTTGGTGGTGAGGGGTGGCATTGCTCTAACACCTGCCATAGCACCAGAAAACTCCCAGTCCTTGATACACGGGTAAATAACAGATGCCTTTGGAAGAAGCTCTTCGAGAGCTCTGGATGCTTCCTCTCCTGAGACATCTCTGGAGTAGTTTCTTGACTTCCAATCCCATGTAGCCCCCCCATGTACAGACTGCTTGAGTTCTGCACAGCTAGCAATGCATCTGACAATATCGAAGGGCTATTGCCAATGTTACTATTCCTGGAACATGCAAAAAACGCAATAGCTAATTCAACAGATTGGGAGCACAGTTGCTAAACAGTAAAGAAAAAAAAAAGGGAACACTATAGGCACCAATAAGGGAAACTTTATATGATTGTCATTTCAAATGTTGGCCTCCAGCTGCAGATAATGAACTCTTTGGTTTTTATTTAGTCAAGAAGAAACTTACGCAGCAAATTCAGGCAACTGCATATGAGCTATGACACCCCTACATGTTCTTAGAGGAAGCCTGCCGGAAAGTTCAGGGAGCAAGTCTGCTTTAGCACCAAGACAGACAATTACTGCAGTGTACTCTGCTGTTGAACATCCAAAAGAGCTTGTATAAGCTCCTTAAGGTATGAAAAAACGATATGTTAAGTCGTTCTTCACATTTATGATTCAGATACTTAATTCCATATGCAGCTTAATTACATTCAATTGGTGAGTAGGCGCTGGTTAAAATATTTCCCTTAGCACAATCGCATACATAGTGTGTAACTACTATGGCCTTAAGTACTGAAAGTCTAGAGCTTACAATCTAGGTCAATGAGTTTGTTGATGGAGCTTTTGTGGAGTTGCAACTCCTTTTCTCCTTGACCCAGATCGGCTGCTTCTTGCACAAGGTTTTGACAGGCTAGGAAGAGAGCCTGGTGAATATATTCTGTGATTAAAAATACACATGGATATCAAGTCAGTGAAGTGAAATTTACAGTAACTAATCAGATCTCCAATAACCTGAATGTATCGCTGAGGATTGATATTGACAGCGTCTGGTAGGTAGAATGCAGCATCGCAAGGTGTGGATAAGTTGGGGATCAGATTCTTGGAAGCATCTTGATTGATGGATTGTATTCTACAACTCGGGAGGCAGTTACGAGCATTCTATGCATCATAAGCAAGTGTCAACTTCACAAAAAAAAAATAGAGAAAAACTACATCAGGAATAATAAGTAATAATGTTTAACATATGAAAAGGAGAATACCTCACTCAATACATCCAAATTCTTCATGCTCAATTCTGGTCTCAAGATGCCCCTGAAACACATCTTTTATATAAATCTTAGCTAATTTCGTTGACGCTGGCTGCTTACTTAAACTAAAACAAATGTCAATAACTAGATAGTAGGTTAACCTTCTCCTAACTCTGAACCCATCAGTATTTTCACTTTTGTTTTTCAACTCATCTAAAGCTGATGCTTCTTCCGCCACTCTTAAAAGCTCTAGACACTCTGTCCAGCACTCTTTACCTTTCCAGAGAAGCTTAGCTGCTAGAACACGGCCGATTAGCCCACTACAACCTCAATTATAACTTAAAATTCAACGCGAAAAAAGAACAACAGCAACAAATTATTAGAAAAGAAATAAGAATAACCTTTAGGTGAATAGGGATGAATAAGCCCACCCGAAACACCGGAATCACCACCTCCAAGCCCTACTTCATCATAGATATCAACACGTACATGTGAATCCCTCGGGCTTTGCTGCCGCAAAGTGATCAGAATTAACATCCTAATCAACTAATGCGGTCAAATGAAATATCACCGAACTTCAAACTCTAATCAAAATTAAATAACAAGTCCTCTGAAATATATAAATATTCAACTTCACAATCTCAGACAGAGAGTTACTTTCAGAAGATGGTATGCAACTGAAAGGCCAGCAAATCCAGCACCAAGAACAGCATACCTGTAAAAAATAATCCATTAATTTCAAAAAATATGAATAAAATAAAAAGACTAAATACCAACATAATGAAGCAAATGAATACACAATGGAAAGTCCAGAAAACGAATTGGAAAATGGAGTGATGAGTCTGAGTCAAAACCTCGGAGATAATTGTGAAGAAGATGATAACGACACGCACACGCGTAAAGATGAGCTCCGTTTACTCACACTTCGGCTGGAAGCATCAGAGAAATTACAGGCCGGAAATGTCGCAGGGTACGGATTAGGGCTTCGGAGCGTTCCTCCGGGCTCCGTCCGCCATTATCCGTTCTCTTCCGTTTTTTTTTTGTTTTTTTTTATTTACTGCAATATTGGTGATTCTTTGTCAAATTTGCGACGACACCCTTTTACTTTTGTCCAATTACATAATGACACCAACTTGCTGTAAAAGTAGCCCTTATGCTTTTACTTAATCATATAGTCCCCCTTTAGTTTGAGCATTACACCTAACACCATGTCCCCATCAGTCTCTACAACTTTTTTTTTTTTGATACATTGATACAGACACAAAGACGACACAAACGGAAGAAATAACAACAACAGACAGAATACAGACAGAATACAACCGAAAAACACAGAAACACAGGCCTGACACGGATTCAGTCTCTACAACTTACATTAAATGATATTAATTACTAGGAGTTTTTTTTTTAAATCTTTTGCACTACTTTTAAACTCAAGTTTCAGTTTTACGGTTTGAAACTCGAATTTCAGTTTTGCCCTATTTTCAAAGAGATCGGGTTGAGAGAAACCGGTTTTGTATATTTTCCGACCAAACCGGTTTGGGGAACCGATTTTACTGATTTTCAACCAAACAGGTTTAGGGAAACCGGTTTGATGAGTAAACGCATGTGTGTCATTTTGGTCCTATGTGGATCCAAGTATATGCCTTTGTGGGAGACGTGTCAAACCGATTTGGGAAGAACCGGTCTCATTTAAATGAAATGAGTTCCTAAAAAGTAGTACTCCCTATAGTTTTATTGAACTGAAATCATTCAATAATTTTGAAAGACTTGGAACTGAAGTTAATATCCCTGGCTTCTAGTTTACAGGTTTCCTCAGTTCACCTTTTATGAGATGTTTGATTTTGAAGTAGAAAATGAGTCATTTTTTCGTATTGTTTTCACAGTTGAACTTTTTGAAGCACTTTCTGGGCGGTGGATTTGTGAAACATATGCAGGTTGGTTTAAATATCTTCTTCTTTTGTGACCTTTCTTGGTGATTCGGCTGTAATAATTTTGACTGTGTTGCTGATCAAACTCATCTTACCAGGATAATAGTTTTCTTCAAGACGTTCTTGGGTTTACTCCTAAGAAAGCGCTGGCAAGTGGACTTCACATGTCAACCATTGAAAAGGTTACGGCAACTTGTCTTGCAGAAGTAGTAAATGAAGTGAAAAACGGTGGCAATACTTTCTTAGGCTTTTGCTTACTCTCGACTTGTTTGGTTTGTCTGCAGAAATTGTATAAGTCGCCAAACTCAGCTGCAAGCAAAGCTAGGACGCAGCATCTGAACAAACAGCGCTTGATATCCCAGGTAATGCACGAAAGCATAAGCTATGCACCACTAACTATCCCAAATTAGATTTACACTGACAAATCTCTATATTCAGGGAAAAAACGCAGGTCATTTTGCAATTGATGCAGACCTTGAATAGCAGACAGTAGCAGGATTTGGGCATAAGGATAACTTGTCACACCATTAATTAATAATAGGATTACAAATTTCTGCAGATAACTAGCACACACCACACATTATACTGCTGTGTCTTCGTTTCTTGAATTGCTATTTGTTCAGTTGATACGTAGGAGGAATTCCTGCCTGCCAATGTCAGTTTTCATGGATAGGATCCTCCCCAGTTATTTTGCTGGTGTAAAAATAAATAACAACTGTATTGTTATAATCATGAATTTGCTCTTCTATTCTATTCTGGAGATATTAGTGTTGTTATAATTCAATAACAATTGTGTTGTTAGAATATATAACACGGAGGGGGGGCAGAAGGCTGCTCTTTATATCAATACAAAGATATGCAAATGTGAAGAGAAATAGCCAACATGCGTAACCAAGGCCCAAAAAAATAGGACGCCTTGTTGTATTTGATTTTTTTTTTTGATGGGCCTTGTTGTATTTGATAAGTAAATACAAGTGTAGAATTCTGTATGGTAAAAAGTGCTTGCTGGGCTCCAACATAATCCAAGCAGTGATGATAATAAATGACCATGTTTCGAAAGCTAGTTGGCCAATGTGCCCTCCAAACTTGAGAGCGTGCTGCTGGGATCTGTTTACAAGAATCCAGCTACCCTCTACAATGCCCAGGGCTACTTTAAATACGTCTGTCTTCGTTCTTGGCATGTGCCGGTTCATCCAACAAAATACTGTAGAAAGATAGGCAAGCATGGGCGGGGGCATACAAGCACATGCGCTACTGGCACCAATCTTCCAAAATTTCAAACAGAAATGAAAAGTTGAGTCTGTGTACTTTAATAGCCACTCAGCCCAGAGAAGTGCTTCTTCATGGCACGGTCCCTCCTATGATGATTGTGATCTCCTCCACCTCTACCTCTACCTCGTGAAAATCCTGAGTTGCCCCTTCCAACGCCCTCAGCAGAATCATTTTGGTCATTTTCCCCTTCAACTCCATCACTGGAGGCAAAGTTGCCTCTTCCTCCTCGTCTACCTCGCCCCCTGTTAAATACTCTGCCTCCTCTTCCTCCATTATCAGTACCATCCGATTGGTGATCCTGTGTTTGCTCTTGTTTGTATGTGTCTGTCAGTTTCTTCACTGCTCCTAAAGGCAGGTTGCCTCCCTTCCCAAGTCCGTGAATCATTTCCTTTTGTGCTTGGTTTACTAGAGACGCCTCACTAGTATTCGCAACCGCAACTGCGCCTTCAACTTTGTAACTGTAATTCTTACCGTCTTTAACATAGAACTGAGGCTTCTTTCGCGAGCCCCATTTAGCACTGTTAGAAGGATTGGAATCATCCGGTTTGGAGCTGAGCTTATCTCTAAATGCTTCATTTTCTTCCAACCCTGAATCACCAACGCTTAATCCCAAATCGTCGAAGGAATCATCATATTCATCATCATACTCGTACTGGGAAACTAGAGCTGCAGTCTTCGCTAAATCCCTTTCATCCCGAGAATCCAAGTCCGCAGAACTGTTTGTTCCATCCCTAGACTTCCTGACAAACCTTCCAACATTAGCTGATGAAGTAGACTGAGTTTCTGTCCGCTTGTTGACACCAGAAGACGAGTTGACAGAGGGTAAAATGGGCTCAACCAAAATCCCTTTTCCTTTATCTTTCTGCCCAACTGATGCAGCAGAAGCCTTTGCTGGCATCTTATCTAAAGTGGTGTCCAGGGATTGTAAATCCTCATGAAGTGTGCCCTCCAAAATTCTTTGAATTACCTCTTCAGGATCATGATTGTATACTTCAAGACACGCGGATAAAAATCCTTTTCCGTAGTCAGGAAAAAGATCCTTTATTTGACTGATCTTAGACTCGCTAATTGCAGCTTCTTCCTCCATTTTCCCACCACTAGCACTCATAAAGCTTGATTGACTTGGTGAGTTATTGGCAACGATTTTCTTCTCATGCTTAGTAATTCCAAATAAGAACTGAAGTTGTTCATCTTCCAGTGAGATCCATCCTGCATATAGCAAGGCAAATTAACAAACACCGACTAAAACATGCATACATTAAATCTTCATGCACAAAAAATGATAAAGACACCGATAGACCTCCTTCAAACACTAACTAACATGTATGTGTTAAATCTATATAAGACTTCTAAATTTCATAAAGTTGCATACACTACATAAAAACCAAATACTGAAAGATATTAAACTGAAACAAATTATTTAGAATAAGTACATATATCCGGGTTCTTTAGTATATTGCTGAAAGCCTGAAACACTTATGCAGGAAAAAATATGTAATAAACAGTACTGTGAGCACTTACCTGAATTTCGCAAAGCCTCAATATGCGCAATTAGGTTGTGATTCTGGTTCATATTTTGAAGAAATGTTCCAATACTGTGATTCAGCTCCATGTGTGGCATGTTATCATTAAGTTCTCGTAAAGTTTGGATCAAAATATCTGCCCTAATAGCTGAATCCTCTATCATAGCTGGAAACATCTTCGTAGACTCTGGAAGAAGGTGATCACTCTTGAAGACTTTGTCACTCAAATAGCAGACCTCAAGTAAATTCCATGCAAACTTAACCAAATTATTTGATAACATCTTTATACTGAAAGCTGTTTCTGAAAGAGTGCCGCCGTGTAGTTTATTTGAACTAGTGTCCTGGTCCATATATATCATTTGGAGGCCACGAAGTAGACACGGAAGCAATGAGTCGTGTAAGCTTGCCAGCGTTCTCAATAACTCTTCATTTCCATGACTGTGTAAGCATGTGGATGATATACTTAAA
Organism: Rhodiola kirilowii; assembly: GCA_033675215.1. Classification (NCBI taxonomy): domain Eukaryota; kingdom Viridiplantae; phylum Streptophyta; class Magnoliopsida; order Saxifragales; family Crassulaceae; genus Rhodiola; species Rhodiola kirilowii. The sequence continues at coordinate 1,658,254 of CM066201.1, forward strand.
TCAGAGGCCGAACCAAAAACTGAACATGACTAGTGGGTAAGTGACATTTTTTTTCCCTGAGTAAATTGTTCGACTCCACGAAATATAAGAGAACCTAATATTTATTGCATATCTACAGTAAAATGGCAACACATACCTTAACTCCACTGGGCATGAAAATACTATAGCTGCAGGTTTGTACAAGATCACAAGAGAATCCATCGACACAACAGCATCATTTATGAAGTCCATAACCTTCATACAATAACATTAAATAAGCAAAATGTCAACTCATTATCATTTGGACGAACCTCGCCTTGCGCCAGGCTACAACACAGAAATAAACAGACGTGTGCATATGTTTCTGGTTTAGGCATTGCAAATTGAAATGAGATGCTAGGATACATGAAATAGCTTACTTAAACACTGACAATATTTAGTCTCAAATTAATCAGTTTCAGTGGAGACCGAAGACATCAAAATGATTGTTCAAGAATACATTAGTAAACAGTAGAAAAACCAAACAGAATATAACTCACCTCTAGATAATCAGCGTGAAGTCTACTTGGTTTGTGGTCCCCAAAGCTACCAGAAGTTAATAGGACCTATTAAATAAATCCTGTCGTCACGATCACAACGGAGAAGAAAAGAAAACCGGAAAAGGAAGAAAATGAAAAATCTTTAAGTGGTAACCAACTGGAACACATTTCGCTAAAAGAGACTAAGTATAGAAACATGACATTCTGGATCCAAGATCACTACAAATTCAAAATGTTCACGGAAACCAATTCAAATAATGGATTATGGAGACCATTTAAGATTGGGATTGTTCGTAATATACTGATATCTTGTGATAAGAAAGCCGCATTAATGTGTACTAGACGAAAACCTTTAATTTCTAGTGAGGCTTCAAACTAAATGTTCATGTCCCTGGGTGCCCATTGAAGTGTGTACTTTTTAAGTTACTTGATCAATACGTAAATGCAACTGAATGAGAGCAGGACGACACACACATAACAAAAGCAGTTTTTACATCAGCAGATAGCACATACCTCCAATGATGAGTTACACCGTTGTTGCATTGTAAGTAAAATGCTTAGAAATTTAAACATGACCGCAGTAGAGTTGTCATGAATCTTTGGTTGAGCTTTGAAAGCATTATGTACCTGAAACAAGTGATGAGCGCTTCCTCTTGAAACAAGCTCATAAGAAGGAGCCACACTATAGGGTGGCAATGCAAAGACTGAAAACTAATAAGACAACTTACCAAAGACGTAACAATATCTCTGTTCTCATGCCCATATATGGCACATATATCCAGCAGCTTTGGCAGATCAAGCAGTTTCTTTTCGTGCAAAAGGGCTATATGGAACAGTTGAAGAAGATCACCGGCGCATCAACTTATAGAAAGCAACACGACACTACAATAACGTAAACTAACCAAAATATATATCGTCTAAAGACAATCGTTTGATTATTTAAATCTTTGGTCCATTTCTTCTCAGCTAAGTTTCCAAATTATACTAAATAAATAAATGGGTTTCTCATGCCAATTAGAGACGTTAGAAACAATAACAACAGAAAAAGGGACCAAACCAATACCTGCATGGTCATTTGGACTGAGACTATCACTTGCCTTTGCACCTGGATCTCTGTTGGAAGATCTGAAGGGAAAAAAAAGCCACAGCGATAAACGGTCCGAGTATTTACCAAAATGTACACCACTTAAAACTAAGATACTTAACCAATGAACAATAAAGGCATACATTCTATAAAGGACCATTAGTACATGTCGACTTAGGTCCGCCTCACCAACAATGACTCCAGCGACTAGACCCTTGGCCTTATGTTGAGGAAAATCATACCATCTATGTCTGAATTGCAGAAAGCTATCCAGGAAATTATGCAAGGACGTATCACTAGCCACTGATGACAAAAAAGCAAACTTATAAATTAACAACAAGAACAGAACGGTGGCCTTGCGTTGCATCAATATCTTTAAAGAAACAAATTTGGACTAAAAACACATTTCTCTGGTTTTATGTGAGGACAACAAACAAACAATTAACAACATGATCCGAAAAAGAAAAAAAAATCTTGCATCATCTCTATCCTAAAGAAATACTGCAGAGCATCAGGCGAAACACATCTCTCTAGTTTGATATTGTTTCACTCTCGCCAAATAGGAATTTGAGCTAGTAAGATATAACAACGCACAAGCAGTTACAAAACACCACTTCTGAAAGCAATGCGATCAACAGACAATTCAAAATTTTGTTATCGATATATCTTACTAGCTTAAATTCTTATTTAGCAAGACCGAAAGAATATCAAACTAAAGAAATGTGTTTCGCCTGATGCTCAACAGTATCTATTTAGTGATGATGCAATGCAAGGCTAATTTTCATTTTCTCCTAATCACGTTGTTAATTGTTTTGGTTTAGCAATACCTTGTCTCCAAAAATCCCTAGCATTAAGCTTCAATAACTTCGACAACTCCCTATTCAAAAGATCAACTACTCTCTGCGACTCGACAGGATCGAGTCCGCCTTCATCAGCACCAAGACCTATCGCCACAGCCTCATCCTGCGGCAAGTAATTCACGAAGTTTCCACTGCTGGAAACCCAATCTCCATCGTCCGCCTTCCTAACCCTACTTCCCGAACCTCCAACGGAGTTATCCGGTTTGTCAGGCGTCCGGGACGACATAGGCTGTCGCACTGAGTCGGAAAATCTCGGATTGCTGCTACTTGATTCCGAATCACCGTAATTGCTTTGCGTCACCGGGACGTACTTCTGCTGCGCTCTGCCGTAGCCTCTTCCGCGGGAAGCGTGCCGACTAGACATTTCTTTGTGGAGACGGACGAGGTGATGATTGTGATCAGATCGGCGGCGAGACGATATGAGACGAGATTCTGCGGAGGTAGGGAGCCGGTGGTGAGCCGTGAGTGCTCCTCAAGTCAGAGTTCCGAATTTCTACTTATAATGACCCCTAAGTTTTCATATTTAAATATGTGTCAAAAGTATCATTCCATTAAGGCTCTGTTCTTTTGCACTTCAATACAGTTTTATTAAGTTCAGTAAAGTTAAATTAAATTCAATACAGTTTAATAAAGTTCAGTACAGTTTAATTAAGTTCAATACAGTTCAATAAAGTTCAGTACATTTAAATTAAGTTCAATACAGTTCAATAAAGTTCAGTACAGTTAAATTAAGTTCAATACAGTTTAATAAAGTTAAATATACTTAAATTAATTTAAGTTAAAAAATGTAATATAATTTTTTTCAAGTCAATCCAATTTTTTTATTGTTTCCAACCCTATTATTCAAAATTTTAATTTATTTTTAATTTTTTAAATAATTTTTAGCAAAGCATAAGACATATATGATCCAACGATTTTTCAAGTTTGTGTCCACACCTCTTGGGAAACTATTGCATCCGTTTAAAAATGAAAGTAAACTTTGTTGCACTTGATACAGGGACGGACCCATGAATTTTGATAGGGGTGGCAGACGAATTTTTTTTAACGAAATCTGAATACATTTCCAACGCTTTCTTTCCTTTGCCATGATTGACGTACCCTCCAATCAATGAACTACAGAGTATGACATCATGCTTTAAGCTCCGATCAAAACATTTATTAGCAGTATACAAATCACCACATTTACTATCCATATACATGTCGACCAAGGCTGTCAAATTATAAGCCACATTGCAGGCTTGAGCTGCTGAATACACAAATCCAAGAATGCTCACAGCCATACAATACTTGCACCAAACTCAAACAAAAAACCAATTAATCCACAACTGTTTTTCCAACTTAAAATTGGGTTACTGCAAAAGATTTGCAGAACTTCAACTGATAAACGGTACATTCCTTCAGCTCCTTCAATTCCACCTTCTTCAACCACTCTGGCCGCCTCCTCACTGTGGTCGCCTCCTCACTCGGCCCTGATTCATAGTATTAGTTTTTTTTCCCTGATTGATAGTATTAGTTTGAGTGACAAAATTGTATAAAAAAGAACATAAAAATGTGTATATATAAGCAATATAAATTGGGCCTCAGCCCAAATCACAGCCTAATCCTCTTCCCAAACCCTAGCACTGTAGCACACCACCTTCACCCAACAATGGTGACGCCGCTCATCACTCCTCATCCCCAAACCTCCATCACCGCCTTCACCCACACAATCTGATCTTCGCAATACACATACAAGCTTAGCTCCACCTCTTCGCAATACACACCCTTCTCTTTTGGACCAGAATCAAACACAATCGCGTTCCTCCCTACCAAATTATGAGCTCTTCCATCTTTGACATCCACACTGTCTTCTTCGGCAATTCGCATCTCTGGAACAATATCCTTTTCCTTCGGACCAGAATCGAACTCCATCCTCTTCTGCCCTACCTTTTGCATACCTCTTCAGAAATTTTTCGCAAAAATCTGGGGGTGACATCTGCCACCCCCGTCCCCCGTCCTTAACTGGATCCGTCCCTGACTTGATATGAATTTAAAGAACATGTGGAAATAAACATAATACAATATATTTTTTACATGAAAACGTACAATGTCATTCAAGTGTAATTTTACATATCATCATCTTCATCCATGTTCATTTCCACTACATCATCTGGACAATCCTCAATAATTTGAAACGCTATCATGTTGCGTACTTGATTCATCTCATCTTTTCGCTGTTGATCAAATAAATTTGAATCTGCTCTTCCCAACACGGTCTCATTAGCTACAATGGGTATTGAAAAATTATGCATGTGAATGAAGTTGTGCAAAGTAAATGTAGCTGTAATTATATCACTTTGGTGATCATCAGATACTTGAGGCATGACTTTGAGTATCTTCCACGATTTCTTTAGTTGTACTATTTTAAAAAATGAAACGTTTAGGGATTCACGCAATTTTTTAGCAAGTATAATTTGAAAAAACTGAAAAATAAAATACATATATATTTATCAGAAAAAATGATGAAACTTTTTTGAGCAAGTTAATTAATGAATTATATAATTGTATCATTTTGAAAAAATGATGACAAATACACACATATATAAATATACTATACATATATATAATTTTTCAATTTCAACAAATTAAATTCAGTAAAGTTAAGTTAAATTAAATTAAATTCGATACAGTAAATTAAGTTCAGTATAGTTCAGTAAAGTTAAATAAAATTCGATACAGTTAAATTAAGTTCAGTACAGTTTAATAAAGTTCAATACAGTTTAATTAAGTTCAGTACAGTTTAATAAAGTTCAATATAGTTTAATTAAGTTCAGTACAATAAAATTCTAGTTAAATTAAGTTCAAAAGAACAGCACCTAAGGCATTGTTGCTAGTATGAGGCAACGAGACATGTTGTGAGTCATTCATTTTGATGATGTGGTAGATAATAGTAGCCAGGAATAGTTTTTACTTTTGATGGATTTTTGTTAGTGGTACACGTGTCGCGTTCACAAAGCACAGAGTAAATGTGTGGCTCAGATCGTGTCGCACTGCCTCATTTTAATTTGGATGCCTCATTTGAACGCTGTCTGTGTCAAAATAGTTATAAGATCTTAAATATTACTGTAGTAGTTTCAAATTTTAGAAAATAATTTTCCTTTTTTATTCCAGCAATATTTGAAACCAATACAAATAACATCATTCCTTAAACACATTTTGAGTCAAAGATATTCCTCTAGTGATTGCATCTAAAATATCACTTTGTAAATTTATAACTTGTCTACTTAAGTTTAAGTTCACTTGGACTTACCGTCTGTTTGGATCATGAAAAATGTAAAGAAAATAAAATGGAAAATTTACGGGAAGTTTTATCCGATGGAAAATGACAAGGTTTGTATTAAATTCTTTTATTTTGATTGGATTTTCAGGGAAAAGATCACGTAGGAAGTGTGTGTTTTTGTAAGAAATAAGAAGTAATCTCATTCATTCATCTTTGTCATCAATGACTAGGATTAATTTACATAATACGTAGCTTTTCAAAGGATAATCTGTAGCATTACATAATTCGTAGCATTTCAAAGGATAATTTGTAGCTCTTATATACATACTGCTATGGTTTATCATTTGAAAAGCTACGAATTATGTAATTCTACGGATTATCCTTTGAAAAGCTACGAATTATGTAAATTAATCCTAGTCATTGATGGCAAAAATGAATGGATGAGATTATTTCTTATTTCTCACCAAAAGTACACTTCTTACCGGAACCTAACCCTGGATTTTCAATGAATAATCAAACATGGGATTGTTTTTTTTCCTCCAAATTTTCTTCCAATCTCGTAAATTTTCCAAGAATCAAACGGAGCCTAACATTTCTCTAGCTTATGTTACACAATAGCATATTGAGAATATAAGCCTGAGCAAAGAATGGAATTCTGCAACACAAGTATATATGCCTTCTTCTTATAATTTGTATTAATGTATGTGTTATCACATCACAAACAAATGGAGCATTAGATAAGTATCTATGCTTTAAACACTTTAAGCCTCCCAACTTGCATATTAGTGCTGTTCCTGCAAATAATGCTCCTCTCCTTTGTGTCTATTTTACTTTGTTTTTTCCTCCCATTACAAAATCTGCCCACCTCCCCAGCAAAACAGCCACATCCACAGGCACCACGCTTTCCGTACCGTCTTGGTTTCTACTGAGAGTTAGTTACACCTTTTCAGTATCGCACCATGGAGGAACTTCTTGCTCGTCTACGAGTAAAGCTAATAACAAGCTGCCTAGCTTTGCTTTTAACGGTTTATGTAACATCTTCTTCGAGGGATCCTGATGTACAAGGTAAAGCTAGCTAGCGAGCACGATCAGGTTAATTTTTTTTTCTCCTATGATTCAGTTAATTAACCGAAACATTTTTTGTACGCTGCAGGTGAAGCTTTACTTGAGCTTTTGAAAGCCTTGAACGACACGAATAACAAAATATCTGACTGGAATCGAAACTTCGTTAGCCCGTGCGTTAGCTGGTCATATGTTACCTGCAGAAAAGACGACGTCATATCTTTGTTAGTGTTCTTTGCTATAAATCAATTTTCGATCATTTTTCTTAGTTTGTATGAATTTAATTATTACTGGTTCTGATTCTGCAGAAGCCTTGGTTCACATGGGTTTACGGGTACGCTTGCTCATTCGATCACGAAACTTAAGTTTCTCGAGCACTTGTAAGTTTTTTTTGCTCTCTGAAGTCATCACCAAAGCCTTTTTCATATTAGAGAAATTAATACTAAAGCTGCTAAAAGTCGCAGAGTTGTGTGTATGAGCTTCTTATCCATTGTAAATTATTATCTTGCAGGGATTTGCAACATAATCAATTGCACGGTCAATTGCCTGACTATCTCGGCGACTTGATACACTTACAAATTCTTAATCTCGGACACAACAATTTTTCTGGCTCGATTCCTGCATCCTGGAATGGTCTTTTGCACTTGAAACACTTGTAAGTTTTTCGTTTTATTTATCGAAAAATGTTTGAAAATTTGCAAAGCCATAGCCTATATATTCCTATACAGAGAAAAGTTGCAGAAATAGATTCTACTTCCCATTCATTGCTTGATAACCTTGTCACAGAGATCTTTCGTCGAATGCGTTGTCAGGGACCATTCCGCTTGTACTCATTTCGACGCCAGTTTTCAAGTGAGGCTAATATATTACTGTCTGATAGTTGTATATATTTTATATTAGCAGGCTTACCTTTTGACCTTTTCTGAAATGTATTCGAACTTATTACAAGCTCGTCTTATAATCAGTTTTACGGGGAACGATGGCTTGGTCTGTGGCCATGGTTTACGCCCTCCGTGTATTTCAAGCACGTATCCTCCAGGTAAAATATTTTTTCAGGCTTTCAGTTTCAACTTTCAATTTACGTTTCTGAAAATTTAAAATTTTGCTGACAGAATTCTAATTTCTTTTAGTGTCCACTGCTGAGTCAAAACTGAAGATTGTCACAGCCACTGGTTGTGGTTTATTACTACTGTTAGCACTTTGGGCAGTCATTTTATATCGTATTCAGCGGCTTCGTAAACTTAGTGAAGATGTATTCGTCGATGTTTCAGGTATGCTTAAACTTCCTTAAATGTTTCGTATTTTTTTTACTATAGAATTTGTAAAAGTATATATCAACAAAGAACTTTCGCGCTAGCTCCTTAAATAAATCCTTATCGTGTAAAAGGAATTTCTTCTTACCGACGCACTTTGTTTCGAGTGGTTACAGTTCTTTACGAAAAATGAAATTATGCATCTGACATGTGCAGGTGAGGATGATAGAAAAAACTCATTGGGGCAATTGAGAAGATTTTCTTGGCGCGAGCTGCAACTTGCAACAGATAATTTCAATGAAAACAATATAATCGGCCATGGTGGTTTTGGTAAAGTTTACAAAGGTATTCTTCCTGATAACACAAAAGTCGCGGTGAAGCGTCTTAAAGACTATTACAATCCAGGAGGAGAAGCAGCATTTCAAAGAGAAGTTCAGTTGATTAGTGTTGCAGTTCATCGAAACCTTTTACGTTTGATCGGATTTTGTACAACTTCTTCGGAAAGAATCCTTATTTACCCGTTCATGAAAAATCTTAGCGTTGCTAACCATCTTCGAGGTACTTCTTCATTCTGCTAGAGATATATCTAAATACATCAGTATATTTGATTGTTATGTGATATCGCATCTTACTGCGTCATTTTTTCGTGGAGTACTTAAATTGACTTATCTTGTTTCATTTTGTTATTTTGAGAATTAGATTTAAAGCCCGGGCAGAACGGTCTCGGCTAGAAGAAGAGGAGGACGTATTGCTACTCGATCATGTATGCCACTTTTTTATCCCTAAATTATTTTGAACAAGTTTTTATTGTGTTTAGAGGAGCGCTCAAATGAGAACTCTATTTCGAGAATTTTAGACCTCAATTTTCACCTTCCAAAATGCAAGATGCATTTTGGCAGTGACACATGTTTCATGTGCATTTTCCAAGATGCATTTAATACAAAGTAAAAACCACATTTTTTTACTTTGCTTTTTGGACATGTGTCACATGCAGATTCAAATATGCATCATGATCTAATGGTGAAGGTTGGGTTCTCAAGTTCTCGAATTTTTAAGGGTTCTCAACCGAGCGCTCTATCGTTATGACTTTTTTGTTTCGTTCTAGTTTTATCGAATGTCTACAAATGAAAACTGGAGTCGTTTTTTTACTAATAAATCGTGCTTTAATTTGATTGCTTTGCAGATTATAAAACTTAAAAGAGAGAATAGATTAACGGATATCGTAGATCATAAGTTAAAGATCTACGACGCTAAAGAAGTCGAAACTTTTATCAAAGTGGCACTTTTATGCACCCAAGGGTCACCTGACGATCGTCCGAAGATGGAACAAGTTGTGAACATGTTGAAAGGAATCGGACTAGAGGATCGATGGACTGCATGGGAGAGTCTCGACGAGGTACAAAAACAAGAGTTCACTCTGGTTCTTGATCGATTTTCGTGGGCGGACGAATCGACACAAGAAGCTCTGCATTTATCAAAAGCCAGATGAAGGAATAAAATACACATATGGGTAGTGTGAACTATATATTGGAAGTAACCAAAAGAATATTATTGAGATAGAGAAAAACACATGTAAGTGTTGTACTTTGTTGAATGTATTTTGTTTTTATGAGCGGTTTGTGCTTGGTTTCAGTGAAGTTTACATATCGAACACAAGTGACAAATACATAAGAGCAATGAGACTTTCGTGAGAAATCATAGATCATCGGTCACATGATGGAAATGTAAAGTAAATTTCTTATGATTCATGTGATAAAAGATTCAGTTGGAAGATGGTGCCAGATGAAAAAAATAATAATGAAACATATTAAGTAAGAAAATTTTAAAATTTTTTTGTTCTAGATATTAAGAAACAAAAATGAGAGTTGCATAGTGTAATGTATTTTATGTTTTTACAAAATAAAGTATATCAAATACAAAACTTTATTTTTTAAGTATTTTTACTATATCCGAAATGAGATTTGATCGAGTGGCTTGAAGTCTTGACAAATTGTAAAGAGATAAAGGGTTCGATTCTCCCGAATAACATAATTCTCTTCATTTTTGTAAAAAAATATTGTTATTATATAGCTCAAAAAAAAGAAAGATCACAAGTAAAAATAATTTGTTAGTTTAGTGGATGACTTTTTTTTTGTTTCATTTTCAAAATGCAGGACTCTAGGACGGTTGGACTTTGTTGATTCCGAGCAAGCAAGGACTCGAGGAGGGTTTTTCTCCATTTCGCAGGAGGTGTTGAAGATGGCTTCTTCCGAGTGGAATCGGCAAAGTAGGTCAAGCGCTGTGACCGTTGAAGATTTGCATCAAATGGGATGCTGCATTGACTCGTGCTTCAGTTAGATACAATGTACTATTTTGAATCGTTGATGGTGGTTCTCAAAGGAATTTTTGGAAACTCTCCTCCTTCTAAACCCCCTCCATCTCACCGGAGCCGGCGGCTGATGTTTTCTCCGTCTAACGACTTTCTGTAGTTGGGTCTTGGGGTGGTCGGCGAAGGAGGAGGATAAGGCTTCGAAGTTGTTTTTTTAGGTTTGCTTCTTATTTGTGTCACTTTTGCTCGGTTTAAACTCAAGTTTCATCAATTTTCTCCCTAAGTGGACTACTTAAAGAAGTTGTTACCAATCGATTTCATTCAGATTTCAGACTGTTTATCTGCACCAAAAATCTATTTTTTGGGTGCCTTGTGTCCACATAGATTCAATTCGGCAACCCGCAGAGATTTTGGTTCAGCAGTTTTACGAGGACTTAGCAAAACTCATAATAGTACATGCTGGATGGCTACGCCGGCTCACTTCACCGGAACATGATGGGAAGTGTATGTGTCATGATGATGGTTTGACACAAAGCAAGCACTTATATATAGGCACAAGTTTCAAAATTTTGTGATGGCAGTTTGCATGTTTAGCGTAGGCCTTAGCATTTGGTCTAAGGTTAAAATGAGCCCTAGGGCGATCAGAGTTCTGTCTAGGCTCTAATCCGGCCCTAGCCCTACACAGGTCTTATTATGGCCCGACTTGAAGGGCTTAGGGTCGGACTAAGGCTTCGATTATTAGGTCCGACTCGAAATACGAGTCCGATTTAAAATTGCATATTTATTGATTTAAGAACATTCTTGACATAAAAAGAAAGTGTTTTTCACATCCATCAAATCCCAAACGCCAAGACTAGTAGCATTTACGTTTAAAGAGTTATTTATTGATTAATTAGTCATCCATTTAAGACCAAAATTAGCCCGAGTCCGACCCTAGCCGAGAAGACATATAAAATGAAGGGCCGATAACGACTTTAGGCTTATAAATTTTCTCAGGGCTTGACCCTAATGTGAAAAAGGCTAGGGCTCACTGAAAGCCCTACTCGGCTCGGCCCAATAAGGCTAGGGCTTACCCGGTCCTTTGCCGACCCCTAATTTAGCGTGTATCTTTGGGCTTTGGCTACAACTCACACATTATATCTTTGTAAATGGGCTCATGTGTTACGAGCCCATTTAATCTTTTACAAGTTTTAAGCCAAAGCTGAAGTTAATTACACGGTAAGGGTCTACCAAGTTAGGCTTGTTAGGCATGAGGCCAATGGAGCAGCATAATGTTTGTCTTAGCACGTGTGTGCATAGTATTCGAGCTGGTCCTAGCTAGGTTATCGTCCAAATTACTTCATTTTCCAACTGTTTAAGTCTTCTGATTCGCCTTTATATCTCCTTAAAGGAGTTTGTCAAAAAAAATAGCAAGCACGTGCGGGGAGCAGGAGCAATTAAACTCGCATGGTTGTTTTAAGAGCATCCCCACATGATCTTTTGGGTCATAAAAAAGAGTCATGGGAGGTAATTGAAAAAATCATGCACCCCGTCATGATTTTTCTAGTCATAGAAAGGATCATCTCATGACCAAACCAAAATTTGATCATCTCATGATATTTTTTTAGTTTTGATCATAAGAGTTGAACCAATAATAATGCAACACATGTCACGCGTCAGAACTTTATCAGTTTAAATTCAGATTTTGTAACGAATATATCTTGAAAATTACAAAGTATTAAAAAATAAAATAATCACCAATAGAGGAGCGCTCAAATGAGGCAGGCCAAATAAGAATGAGGCACGTGAGGCACGATCTGAGCCACACATCAAACTCCCGTGCTTTGTGGGTGCGCCACGTGTCCCACTACCAAAATCCATCAACAGTAAAAACAAAGCTCACTACCACATCTTTAAATCTCAACCATTAGATCAATATGATCAATTGCCGAGATCCTGCCTCACTGCCTCATTCTTACAATCTTGCCTCAACCGAGCGCTCCCCATCACCAATATTCATAATTTTTGAAGATACATTTTGATATATTTTGATAATTATATGTTTGTATTTATGTAGAAATAAGAGAGAGTGATGATGAACTTTATATTTGGTCATGAGTGGGATTGTCCATGACCAAATAAATCATGAGACATGACTAAATGAGAGATAAGTGGATAAGAGAGATGACGAGTGATTAAATAATAAGCAATTAAATAAAGAAATAATAATAGTCAATAATGGAAGGTGAGTAAAATAAAGCATGAAATATGGAAAATGAGCAGAGACAGTGACGGTGACCCTTTTACATTTAAAAAGTAATTATTAATTATTATTCATAAATAATACTCCCTCCGTCCCTATTTGTTTGTCCAAAAGGACAATGGACACGGGAATTAAGAAAAGCAAATAAAGGACAATGATAGAGAAAAAGTGGAGGAGAGTGTATATGAATGTGGGTCCCGTACAGTAAATAAATGTTAAAAAGAGAGAGAAAGTGGAGGAAAGTATAATTTTCTTAATTAAAATAATTATTTTGGTAGGAAAGAGAAGATTGATTTGATTATTGAGTTATGTATATAAAAGGAAAGTGGACAAACATTAGGGGACACCAAAAAAGGAAAGTGGACAAACAAATGGGGACAGAGGGAGTAATATCACTGTTCAAAATGAAGTAATAGCATTTGCCAGATGCGAAGAGCCAAAACCAAAACCCAATCCCAAAGCTCATCTCATCTCATCTCATCTTTCTCTCTCTAAAGCCCTAAATCTAAATCTCCAGCTTCATCTCTTCCATCCGCTGCTGATTGTGGCGGTGATTGTATCTCCAGCCGTGCTTCAGTTGATCGGAATCTGAGACTGATGATCGAAGAAATGCCGGAGGAAGATGAGAATTCAATCCGGCCAGTTGCTATTGCTATTCCTCCGTCATCATCACAGTCGCCGGATCAGGTTCTGGAGAATGTTCTGGAAACCGTCCTCGTTTTCCTGACAAGCCGCCACGACAGGAACGCAGCTTCGTTGGTCTGCAAGTCATGGTACCGAGCCGAGGCGTTGACTAGATCTGACCTGTTTATCGGCAACTGCTATTCGGTGCTTCCCGCTCGTGTGACGGCAAGGTTTCGCCGCATTCGGTCTCTGGTTTTGAAAGGGAAGCCTAGATTTGCTGATTTTCAGCTCATGCCGCAGGGATGGGGTGCGCACTTTGCACCGTGGGCTGTAGCTTTGGCTGCTGCTTATCCGGGTTTGGAGAAGATTTATTTGAAGAGGATGTCTGTTACTGATTATGATCTAGCTGTTTTGGCTCAATTTATGACGAGATTCAAGGGGTTGACTTTGGTTTGCTGTGATGGATTTGGTACTAGTGGACTCGCTATGCTGGCTAGTAAGTGCAGGTAAACTTCTTCATTTCGTACTTCGTAGTTCATTATGGATGACTTATCCAATTGGGAGAATTCGATGACTGAACTAGTATTGTTAGATCTGTTGGTCTGCACTCTATCATTCACATGTTAATGGGGTGTGACGATGATGAAAGTTGGTGTTGCATGGTTATATTATTGATGTTAATGTTGGTATTGATTATTCATTGATTTATTTTCAGGCAACTACAAGTGCTTGATCTCATTGAGTGCGAAGTAACTGATGACGAGGTGGATTGGATATCTTGTTTTCCCGATGGAGAAACGAATCTTGAATCTCTTACATTCGATTGTGTGGACAGCCTAATCAACTTTGATGCGTTGTTACGCCTGGTGGCGAGATCTCCCCATCTTAAGAAGCTAAGAGTGAACCAGTTTGTTTCAATTGTGCAACTTTGCCGTTTGATGCTTCAAGCTCCACAACTCAGTCATCTTGGAACAGGAGCATTTAGCCCTTCAGAACTCAACGATCATGCTGATCCAGAACCCGATCTCGTCTCTGCCTTTTCTGCTTTCAAATCACTTTCTTGTCTCTCAGGCTTTAGAGATATAGTTCCTGAGTATCTCCCATCAATCTACCCTGTCTGTGCGAATCTCACCTCTCTTAATTTTAGCTATGCAAATGTTGACCCGGTACAGTTAAATTCTGTACTTTCTCGCTGCCATAAGCTACAAACTTTATGGGTGAGTTTCTCTGCATTTTTTCATAGTGACATCATGCCCGTCATTTTCTTCTATTTATCACTTGACGCATTTGTTTCTTGTGTAGGTTCTTGATTCAATTAGTGATGAAGGGCTTCAAATTGTTGCTGCTACATGCAAAGATCTTCGCGAGTTGCGTGTTTTTCCAATAGATGCTCGCGAGGATAGCGAGTCCCTTGTTTCTGAAGTGGGTTTACAGGCCATTTCAGAGGGCTGCAAAAAGTTGCAGTCTATTTTGTTCTTTTGCCAGAGGATGACCAATGCAGCCGTCATTGCCATGTCCAAAAATTGTCCCGATCTTGTGGTATTCCGTCTGTGTATTATGGGACGTCATCGTCCTGACCATGTTACTGGAGCGCCTATGGATGAAGGTTTTGGTGCCATAGTGAAGAACTGTAAGAAGCTCACTCGTCTTGCTATATCTGGGTTGCTCACTGACAGAGCCTTTGCTTATATAGGGAAGTATGGAAAATTAGTAAGGACACTGTCAGTTGCATTTGCTGGTGACAGCGATACTGGGTTGCGATATGTTCTAGAAGGCTGTCCAAAACTACAGAAACTTGAGATACGAGACAGTCCCTTTGGAGATTCTGCTTTACGCTCTGGCATCCATCATTTTTATAATATGAGATTTATCTGGATATCCTCTTGCAGATTGACCAGACAATGTTGCCAAGAAATTGCTCGATCCATGCCCCGTCTAGTGGTGGAAATATTCAGCAATGATGAAGCACATGCAGTGACAGATGACTTGGATGTGCTTTACATGTATCGATCTCTTGAAGGACCAAGAGCTGATGTACCAGCAAACGTGACCATCCTGTAAGATTTGAAGAAGCTCATATTCTAAGCCCATAAGATATCTACCGTTCAATCTTGCATGGCAGTTAGATCAAGCGGGTGCCTTTTTTTCCCCCCATAACCCACACATGCATCTCCGCCATTGAACGTGGTTCTCTCTGACTGCACCTCTCTCAAAAATTTCAATCACTTCTACAGTTGGACAAAAGGGTATATCCCATTTTCGCGCACCTTTGAAGTTATTGTTGTATCATTATTCTATTAGCTTTTCAAAATATCTACATTGTCATATATTGATTTAGTTGGCTGGGGCCTGGGAAAGATTTGAATTCTTCTTGTAGACAGAAGATTGCACTTGGCTTGGAGCACTTTAAAGAGATGAATAGGGAGGAGATCATTGCAGGGTTTTTGTGGTAGTGGATGGATTAAGATAGAAAGAACAGGCTAGCATGCGTGGCCAATATTAGTAATTGGTTTCTTTTATAAGAAATGCTCTGTAATCTCCCCCTTACTTTTTCAGACAAGTTGCACTTATTATTGTTCAAGTCTAATAAATGCTGATGTATGTTTCCAATTCTATATAATGACATTGATGTTGTATGGACCAGAAATTTTTGTGAAACATGGGTTGAAAGTTGTAGTCCCACAACATGTGCAGATAACCCCCCCACCCACCAAGAACCCTATCCTCCTTATTTTCTGTTTGTAGCTTCATGACTTCCAGATGCAACTTTTAGTTGTTATTATCAACTTGTTTTGACAACTGTTTTCAAAACACAACAAGGATGGTCTTGTTGGAGCTTGATTTTGCATTGCATCAGCTATATGATTTTTATTTTGGGTTAGTTTTCGGCTTAAATAAGACAATTGAATTGTAAAACTTATACTACTTAACTGCAGTACTTAACTTTTCAGTTAAGAAATAAGACCTTCAGCTTAAATTTAAATGTTCAAATTAAGTCGACTAAAACACAGTGATATCGAAAATTTTATAGCACCAAAACGGAAAAACTAGTAGCAAATGGTGACCAATGATCTAACATCAAACATGTCACCAAATTAGAAAGAAGGAAAAACAAAGCTTTTATTAAATTATGGTGACAGAGGAACGTGGAAGTTTAGTTATTTCGCCTCGCTATAATCTCATTTCGTCATTCAATAACTCAAAGATGCTTGTACCATTGCCAATGCCTCCTCGACCGAAGATGCACTCTGAAGTTTCGCCTTGTCTATTGCAGGCTGTCTCCTAGCAACTTCAGGAAGGATTTGAAAATCCTAGGAACAGAAAAAACTAAGTTAAGGCAATTATAAATTCAAAAAACATCGCACAAAACATGAAGCCGGGGGCAGAAATTAACATCCTTCTGCTACGGATATATCTAAAAGACTAAAACTAACGAAATAGATGGCTGTATAATTGGGTTTTTAACTATAACTTAAAGGTACAAATACACACTAGGAGTAGATATTATTTCGAGGGTCAAAAAAAAATCAACGACTGCCGAATGTAACCAATACAATTCAACTTACCTCTGCACTTCCACTTTCAACAAAAATCCCCTTCACTTTACCTGCAGATACCAACATTGGAAAAAAAAGAGTTAAAGACAATACTCCCAAATAGACATCGGCCGCAAGCATAAAAGGAACGCAGTATCAAACGGGAAAGTTACCGGATTCTATCCAGAAAGTAGCAATCTTTGGATCGAAATTCCCAACTTCAACAGCCTCTCCAACTAAGCAAAAAAGGGTAAACAATCAGCATTTGGATGATTAAGATGACAAAAACATGTTCAATTAAATGCACGAGATTAGATGCATAGTCAAAAACCTACCATTATCCCCGTAAAACTGCCACCACACTTTTCTTGCACTTCCAGCGTACTCAAACACTCTTGAGTAGAAATATGGAAGATAATCGTAACTGAAACACACATATACACAAAGTTCATAAAAAATAAAATGAGAGACATAAACTAGCTAGCTAGCGATTTGAAAAGTCATACGTGTCAGTGTGCGCAGTCAATAATGCTTTCACGCAATGCTGGGCTGATTTACGAGCATGGTCAACATGCTCTACCCGTGAAACACGGTCATAAATCTGTTTCGTGTTAAAGGGGAAAAGATTCATATGTAGCTTGCCGCAAAAAATAAAAAATAAATTTTTACTTGAATTTCAATAATATAAGTACCTTCAAGGGGAATGCGGCCACATCGCCTACTGCAAAAATTCCTGGAACACTTGTTCGAAACAAGCCATCGACCTAAAGATGCAAAAATAGATGATGAATGGATCAAATGAGCACATATGTAAGAGGTGAACTCTGAAGCACAATAGAAAGAAGTGTTTGAGAAGCAATTACCTGTATGCCGCCAACAGTCTTATTTAACGCCAAATTTTCAAAAGGACCAATAGTCGGTTTTGCACCCACACCAATTACAACCTGCAAAAGGCCATGCACATAGCATTTATAGTACTACTGTACTAGCAACAATCATAATAGTAGACAACAACGTGGTGACCTTAGTGATTCTTGCGAAGACAAGTAAAAATAAAATATGGAGTATACCGTATCTGCTTCAATGCTACTGCCATCGTCAAGTTTCACAGCCACGACATGTCCATCTGGACCAGCTTCTAAGTGCTTTATAGAGGCCCCCTAACAGATAAAGATGAAACATTTTAGCATTATCCATCCCTTTCAATGTCTGTTTCGTGATACAAAAGCAGAGGCTTACTTTCAAAAACTTGACACCATTCTGTTTGTAAAGATCTTCATAATACCGAGCAAGTTTGGGAGTAAATAGCCTAGGCATCAGATGTTGCTCGGGGAATACGATCTACTTCCATGAAATAAAGACGAAGTCAGGGAAGTACGGGATAACATATCATCCGGGAAGTTAAATTTATTTCACAGATGATACAAATTTATCAACAAAAAGAGAAGATTACTTACGGTTATATCAAGATTCCACGCAACTGCTGCAGCAGAAACTTCCATGCCAATGTAGCCACCGCCGACAACAACTACCTTCTTTGATTTGCTCTTCAGATGGAAACGTATAAAGCATACAATGAGTTCCTGTGATAAAAATACGGACTAAAATGCTATAGAAAAAGACAGTAGATACCAGTGATGCTACTAGAGAATCGGCATCAGCCACGTCGCGGATATAGTGAACACCGGGTAAACTTCCACCAATTTCCTTCGGAAACCTATAAATACACCAAAAGTCATCTTCTTTGGTTTCTTTAGGTAACTCTCCAAATCGTTGATTTGAAGTACTTATAATATTAATGAGTACCTTGATGCGGTACATCCGGTGGCAACTATAAGAGACCCGTATTTCAACAGCTTTCCGGTAGTGGTACTCAGGGTTTGCTTTTCAATATCGATACTTGTTACTGGATCTTGATAGATCATCTGCAGGGATAATGGGAAAGAAACAACGATCACATATGCAACAAAACAAACAAGGCAAATTTACCAACAAAGCTCGTCAATAAGCGAAGAATGATTAGAATTTTAAAACCACCTCAATCCCTTTTTCTTGGTACCATTCAGGAGTCTGCCTCTCTCCACCAGCTCCAACACATGTATGAAATCCCTAAAACACAACGTTACACTGAAATACACCATTTTATAGTTTATACACAATGGGAATAATTAGGAGAGGCTAACTAAGCTTACTGGTAATCGTGCCGGGTTCTTTTCAGGGGGGAAGAGATAGGCTTTTGTCAATGCTGGCCTCTCGTACGGGGCATGCGCCTAATACACAACAGAAAATAAACGAAACATTCAATTCAAGGGGCGTTAATTGTCACGTATACTTATGAGCTAAAAGGGTTTCGAAAGATAAAAAATATGTTGACTGATTACTTCTTTGGTAACAATACAAAGCCTTCCATCAGCCATCCCATGCTCAACAAAAGTCCGAGCTGCATAACCCGCTGCATTTCCGCCACCAACTATCACAAACCTGCACCAATATAAAAGAAATCTCCTTCAATCAACTATCAAACACCAAAATGATCAGTCAAATAAAGTCAACAAGATAAATAAATAAAAAAGTTCCAGTTTTTCAGATTCAAAGATGAACAAAAAGGTGTGTGGATAAATCAGAAAAAGACACTGACTCTCTATTTTGATTGTCGAATGAAGGTGAGGCAGCAACTACACAGAATCTCCTGCGTGCCCTAGTACTGAATCCAATTGAATTGGAATGAGATTTGCTGGCGTAGTGGAGAGGATTGAGTTGTGAAAATCTGTGCTGGAGTGACATAGAAATTGATGACATGATTTCAACAACAACAAAAGAAGCTGGAAAATTTGCGAGATGTGAAAGAAGATTAAAGCTCTTCGATTAGTAGTGAAGATTAAATTTAGATTGAATAAATATGATTAAATTTGAGGAGTCAATAATATTTTATACCTCTTGGATGACTCCAAAGATCGCCCAGATGTAGTAAGTAGAGCTTACAAGTGCTGAAGAGATGTTTCCATGTTTCAATATTTCTCTTATCGGCTTCATATTTCATTCGCTTCAAGACATTAAATGACCTGCAAAAATTGAAGTTTTCCACTTCGTATTCGTGTAAAATTTATTGGGAAAATATCATCGGTTGAAAGTTTAATTGAGATTTGCAAATAAAATGTTAATCGCGTTGATGGTTTGTTTTGAATTCAAATTTGATGATGACGTGACTCCTACGTGAATTCCATGTCTACATTTTTAAAATTCGACACAAGCCTCTAATACGATTGGCAGATTGTTTTGAATTCAAATCATTTATATTCATTTCCACGGAAAATCAAGTACAAAGTTGATATTTTGGTACAAAATACAAACTAATTATAACCCTTGATCTTGTGATTTGAATGGTTTAGATTAAATCTTGATTTTTTGTTTTTTTTTTGTGACGAACTATAACTTGAAACTGACGAACTATGTCGTCTTTTCATTTTTCGGCTCGTCTTTTTAATTTTTCGGTTCGAATTTTGACGAACTATAAAATAAACTGACGAACTATAAAATGATTATGACGGATTTTGTATTTTGTACCAAAAATTAACTTTGTACCTGATCTTAACCCCATTTCCACATATACCGCTAGCATAATTAGCGGTTTGTGCCTAAAAAAATGTACATGTGTGAAATACACGTAGAAGCCACCTCCACATTAAGGGCCTGTTTTTTTGGCTTTAAATTTGTATTATATAAACCATTTTAACACCACATAACATAAATTAACATAAATTAACACAACATAACATAACATAACATAAATTACCACCATCATCATATTACCACTATCATCATCATGTCATCATCATCATCATCATCATCATCATCATGTCATCATCATCACCATCATGTCATCATCATCATCATGCATCATGCATCATCATCATCATGAATAGTAATAGTAATATGATGAATAGTAATATGATGATGATGATGGTGAATATTAATATGATGATGGTGAATAGTAATATGATGATGATGACATGCTGGTGATGGTGAATAGTAATATGATGACATGATGATGATGGTGAATAGTAATATGATGAACATTATTATGATGAATAGTGATATGATGATGATATTGAGATGATGATGAACAATATGAATAGTACTATATGATGAATAGTAATATGATGATAGTTAGATGATGATGATGAATAGTAATATGATGATGAATAGTAATATGATGATGATGATAGTGAGATGATGAACAGTACTATGATGAATAGTAATATGATGAATAGTAATATGACATGATGATGATGTTGTTGATGACATGATGATGATGGTGAGATGATGATGATGGTGATGACATGATGATCATGATGACAAGATGATGATCATGATCATGATGACATGTTGATGATGATCATGATCATGATGACATGATGATGATCATGAAGACATGATGATGATCATGATGATGCCATGATGATGATCATGATGACATAATGATGATCATGATGACATGATGATGATCATGATGACATGATGATGATGATGGTGATGACATGATGATGGTATGATGATGATGTAATGTTAGGTTGGTATAAACTAAAATAAATTAAAATAAATTAAAATAAAATAAATTAAATTAACATAACATAAATTAACATAAATTAAATTAACATAACATAAATTTAAGCTCAATCAAACAGACCCTAACTTTGATTCCACGACAAATCCTAAGTAGACTTTCAACGAGTTTTTTTAATTTTTGGCCTGTTTTCAAAACTCAATCTCGATTTTGCCCTGTTTTAAACTCACATATCGATTTTGCCCTATTTTTAATAAAACCGATTTGGGGGAAACCGGTTTCACTCATTTTCGATTGAAATCGGTTTCCCCCAAACCGATTTAGTTGATTTTCAACGAAACCGGTTTACGGGAAACCGATTTGATGACTGTACACGTGCGTGGCAATATTTGATCCTACGTGGACCAAAAGAAATGTAATTATGGACACGTGTAAAACTGGTTTGGCGGAAACTGGTTTCATGCGGAATAAAATTATGGTTTCTTCTCTTTTCTCCTCCGTCGATTCTTTTCGAATTAGATGGTAATTAGTTGAATTGAGTAGTAATTAGTTGAAATGTTTGTATTGAATTGTTGAATTGGGTGTTAATTAGTTGAAATGTTTGTGTTGAATTGTTGAATTGAGTGTTAATTAGTTAAAATGTTTGTGTTTAATTGTTGAATTGGGTGTTAATTATTTGAATTGGGTGATAATTAGTTGAATTGTTTGTGTTGAATTGTTGAATTGGGTGGCAATTAGTTGAATTTTTCAAAATAATTGTTGTTGACAAAAGAAAACCTGTTTTATTAAAACCCTAATTTTATTCTGCATGAAACCGGTTTCAGTCAAACGATTTTTGACTTAAGTCAAACCGATTTGGCGGAAACCGGTTTTACACGTGGCCATAATTATATTTCTTTCGGTTCACGTAGGACCAAATAATGTCACACATGTGCACAGTCAGCAAACCAGTTTGGGAGAAACCAGTTTGGTTGATTTTCAACGAAATCGGTTTTTTCATAAAAAAAATGAGTGAAACCGATTTCCCCCAAACCGGTTTTATTAAAAACAGGGCAAAATCGATAATTGAATTTAAAATAGGGCAAAATCGAGATTGAATTTTGAAAACAGGGCAAAAATAAAAAAAACTCACTTTCAACCCGTGACATTTTCTCAAAAACTTTGCTCTAAATAGCAAATCTCAAATTAACTCGAATTGAAGGGCTAGGGCATACCATTGTGTGGGGAAGAACATGATGCTTACCAGTCTACCAAGTAGTCATGTGGCTCTCTACGAGCAAATCTCTTGTTGGATACTTTGCTTTCTCCTTAGCTTTTATAACATCACATTTATTTCGAGTACCTTTTTGTGCATTTCTTTTTCTTAAGAAATGTTAGGTATATGATCACGAGTGTTCAAATGAGATTTTTTTTGTTGAGAAATTACGACTCCAATCAAGTCATTATGATGGTGATACGTGTTCTATGTGTATTTTCTAATATGTATTTAATGTAAAGTCATAATCATCAACTTTAAATTTACTATTTAAATATGTGTCATATGCAAATTTAAAAATGCATCATGATCTAATAGTAAAATTTAAAATATAAATTCTCGATAATTAAAGAAATCTCAACCATCACTCACTAAAAACAATATCTATCACAAATAGTGAGCATGTGGGCAAGATCCAAGTTGTTTGAATTTTCTATCAAAAAAAAAAGTTGTTTGGAATTTGATGTGGTTAGATCTTAGATGCATAAGCACATGATGAATTGTCAAATTTATTGAGCTGAAAAGACAAGTCAATAACTCTAAAGATAGCAACTGAAAGATACTACTATCAGACAACCATATACATCAAAATCTCTCATGTTTCTTTATTTATCATATATAATTATTATTTCTTCATCAAAAAAATATATAATTATTATTTCTTTTCACTTTTTTCTGGTCTTATACATTTTGTCTAAATAAAATCACTAATAATTATTTACATGTTATTATTCTACTAAATAAGGCGAAATGAGTTAATAATATTATACTGAATTCCAAGAGTGAATTTATATTAGACTTGTTCAATAATTATTTACATGATTTTATTTAACTAAATAAGGCGAAATGAGTTAAATTTTTATACTGAATTCCAAGAGTGAATCTATATTAGACTTGTTCAAATACATAAATAAAAATAACTGTAACTTGAACCATAGAGCAAGATATTGAACTGCTAACAGATTTACCAGACTTGGCTGATATATTTATCTCAGTCAGTATGGAAACACTTCAAAGTGATGGCATTGAAATCTCGTTTAGGAGCCGGTCTAATGACAAGAGAATACGTCATAAAAATCAACTGCTCGTAACTTAATAAGTAGCTGCCACAGTAGTCTCCGCTCTAGGACTACTCCCGGCGCTACTATTGGCTTGAGAAGCGAAGGCAGCCTCTTTTTGCAAGACCCCGGTTGGAGATGAGGTGAACCTTGGACACTTATCCCATCCATTTATCATTAGATTGAGCCCCGACGACACATTTTTGCTTTCAGGAATATTAATACCTGAGCTGCTTTGCAAAACTTCGCCTAGAGGCCCACCTAGTCCCATCGGAGTTGAATGGAATTCCCAAGCCGGAGTTTCATCTGCCTGGTTCTTAGGGCAGTGATCGATGAACTGACGCGTTAAGGTAGCATGTGGCGTAGTCTGGTTGTCATTATTGTTTTCGTCTCCATAAGGAATTCTTTGGCCGGAGGGATTTTGAAGGGCATCAGATGAGACCAATCCGAAGTCAGTTATGAATAATTGTTCGTACGAGCTTTGCTTATTGTGAATGTGGTACAAACTCGGTGGAACTGAGAGATTTTGCGAGTCAATCTGAACTCGCTCGCTTTCTGTTTCCTTGTTCGTGAACAATCTGCGAAAGTGTCTGATTAGTAAAATTCATTTGAAGAAATTATCACACACCGCTTAGAAAAATAGAAAGAAAATATTTGGTTATATATGATCCATGACTCAAAGTTGAAACTTTCGATTTTATTCAATTTCTACGATTTAATGGTCACTAAACTGAAACGAAAATTTAAAAAAAAAAAACAGGGTCTGATTTGTGTGCAAGTCACCTGTTGTTGTGTGCTGATTCAGAGGATGCAGATGTTCCGAGATGCAAGTTTTTGTCCAGGGATATTTTTCGCTGCCCGCTAATTAAGTTGCTCGAACTACCACCGTGGTTTCCTGCCACCACTGCAGTAGATGACATTTGCGTGGTTTTAAGATGAGCAGAGGCGGCATTGACAACTGAATATCGGGACTGATGACCTTCCACAGGCTTTCTTGAACGGTGGCGGCCTCTGTTGATATGCCGCTCACAGTACTTCTGATCTGCCACCGCATCTCTCGAGCACCTCCATTTCTTCCCGTCTGTCCTCCTACACCTCCCCGGCTCAGGATCATTGCTGTTTGCCAATCCCATTTGAAATCCTCCCCAATTCACTACAAATTTTTACAAATAACCAAAATATCAAATCGAGGGAAATTATTATCACTCGCACAATTATTTCTCACCCACAAATCGACGAGCAAAATAAATATCGTACTGATCCAATGGTTGCAACGAAAAGTTATAAATGTGGAAATCGAAAAAAACAACATCGCGTAGATTTTCATACTTGAGGTGAAGTGCGGAGCTGAGTAGTGGGAGAATGCGGCGTTGGTTAAGGCTCTCTTGATCGGGATAAGGAGGCTAGACGGCACGGGCATGTTGGAAGTAATGTGCTTGTAAATGAGAGCTTGTTGCTCCAATTCCATCCATTGAGATGGAGTGAAAGGTCCTCTCAAGCTGTTGAACACCTCATGCATATTTGCTGTGGCTGCTCCACAGCCATAATATCCTTAATGAATAAAAAGAAAGAGAAACAAGTTACATTTCATCCGAAAAATTCATTGCAACGCAGTCAAAATGCTGCGAGTGATAAAACGACGTCGGTTAAGTAAATTAAAGTAGAATGATTGTGATAATGGGCCGCTTTTAATGATTTATATCGAATTGAATTGAACTGAATAACTAAATTTAAGCAACATAACTGAATCTAAAGAACTTAATTTAAGAACACCTAATGACTTCAGCTGAATGTTTAATTAATGAAATATTGATGAAGTTTAATGCTGAAAAGGGTTTTTATTACTTTTTTTTTTGATTTTGAGCTTAAGCTCGTGAATTGAGTATCTGTTCTTTTTTATTAAATGTCTTAACAGGGACTTGAACCCGAGGTGTTTGCAAGCCACGGGGGAGCGCTCACCAGAGGAGCCAATTCACTTCGCCCTGAAAAGGGTTTTTATTACTAACTCAAGGATAAAAAATTTCTTAATTTTTTAATTTTAAAAGATGAAGGAACAGTGAACTGCAGACACTGGACAACAACAACAACTTGTCTGAATCATTTATGTCTGAGAATTAATAGTGGGTTCTTGTCATATCTTGACAATTTGTTCAAAAAAAAATCTGTCTATGGCTATGGAAGAAAATACCAATAAAAAGATCATACAAGAAAAAAAAGATAAGTTTTAACTTTTAAGTTCTTCCTAAAGGTAAAAACAAAAAAAAGTACCTGTAAAATTTCTGCAGAAATTTGATGCAGAAGAGAAGCTAAGCATTTGATGTTGTTCTTCACTGCTGAAAACTGGGCTGTAATTGCAATGAGATGAATTCATTTTCATGGTGGCTGAGAGATCTTCTACTTCTTCTGACTTTGCAAGCTTCAAGCTCCTCTTCCAACTCTCATCATCTACACAGTAAGCAGCTGCATTTTTTATTTGATGAGGAGCTGAGGGAGAAGGTGGAGCTGAGGCAGCTGCTGACCAGTTTTGCAGGCTCAAGTTTATTGACATTTTATTAGATGTTGTTGCAGGTGAAGATGGAATGAGTGAGATTTAGGGAATTGGGAGAGAATGATGATGAAAATGGAGAAGAAGAGGATGGAGAAGGGTCATCATTTGTTTGTGAAAATTTGGGTCAATGATGTTTGGGACTTTATGATGTTCCTTTTTTTTGTGTGTTATTATATAAGCCTGAGATTGAGATATGTCACCAAGCCAGTTTTTTTTTAAATTGACCCAATTGAGTTTGCTCATTTCAAAACTGACCCTTTCGAGTTTCACATTTCAAAACTGACCCATTCTTAATGAAATCGGATCCCCAGAATCCGGTTTTTTACGATTTTCAAAAGACCGGATCCCCAGGATCCGATTTTCTGTATTTTTTACAAAACCGGACCCTCAGGATCCGGTGTTATGTGCGCGTTCGAATGAGAGAACTCCACGTGTTGAGTTTGCACATAACACCGGATCCCGGGGATCCGGTTTTGTAAAAAATACAGAAAACCAGATCCTGGGGATCCGATCTTATTAAAAATGGGTCAATTTTGAAATGTGAAACTCGAGGGGGGTCAGTTTTGAAATGGCCAAACTCAATTGGGTCAGTTTTAAAAAAAGCTCCAGCCAAGCTCTCAAACCAAATTTGTTTTTTCTTTATTTATAATATCATTTTAATTTGTATTTCTTTTCTAAACTTTATCTGCATTAATTATTATTTTATCAAAAATAATTATTATTGCAAAATGACAGCCATCTAGTGGTCATATCATAGTTTTGGTTAAAGGATCAAGAGGTCAACAGTCATCCCCTGAATACATCTTGTGAGATGGATTGTTCATTACTTCATTTCATAATAGATTTTTTTAATTAAAAAGTTACTCCGTATTTGGTTTCTCAATTTTTTTTCCAGTAAACGAGTTGTTTGTATAAATTCTTGCTGAAATATGTTTTTAAAGTAAAAAAAAAAGAAATTTTACACCACTAAAATTGATTAAAACTGGTAAATTTTTATGCCTTGAGCTATAACTTATACCAATTATATCACTTATTCGCTTGATAAAATTAAAGTATGTCAAGCATGCTTGAAAGTTTAAACATTGCAAGTTACCAATGTGAGAAAAAAGAGTATAAAAATACCATCAATCATGGAGACCTAATTCCTCTCACATATTAATTATGTCTTTATCATTTCAACTAAGCACACAAATGCCCAGAAAGGTACCTTACAAGAATTTAAAGCCATTAAATGTTCGAAATTGAAACAAAAATTTTATAATCAGAATTTTACATATAAGGCACACATAAATATTAATTATTCTTTTAAGCTTAGTCACTTTAGCTATTAACAAGTTTAATTTAGCATTGTGAATAAGGATGGTGGCATGTTGGTTAAGAAGTTCATCTTAAGATGGTTCGATCCTTATGCCCTGTGTTCGAGTCCTGGGGTCACTAATTTTCTTCTTTTCTTTTACCTATGATTTGGGTAGATGTGTGCGGATCGTCCCTTTTACCGATGATTTGGGTAGATGTGTGCGGATTCGTGGTAAAAGTGTCGAACGAAGCATGTGCTTCAGAATTGAAGAAATGTATCAGATGCTTGCGGATCCGAATTGTTGTATCCATCTACTAAACAAACAAGTTTAATTTAGCATTGAATTATTGTTGACTGGTCAAGATCGATCCAAAATTGTATAAACAAGTTTATTTAAAATAAAGAGCCTTCACATACACTGTGAATTATCAAACATGTTATTCTAATTATCTTAATGATGCAAATTGCATAAAAGGAATCCAGCATCACATGTACTATACCACAATTTAGGAAGTTGAAAATGAGATATCATCAATAGCACTTTTCCATATCAACATTATTTATCAATTATTCCAAATCTTAAGACAGTTAAAAATTGTTAAATATATTAAATGAAGATATAATCTAGTGTGTTTTATTATCGAAAAAGTACCCTAGTATATATATAAAACAGTACCAAATTCATAAAACAAACAGACATGATTTTATAATAATTTCAAAATCGAACTGTCCAATTCGAAATCACAATACAGACATGTATCATTTTAGAAACCCGACTTAAGTACAAATTAAACCAAACTGGTTGATTTAATCGTAATTTATAATACTCTCATTCAATATAAACTTTCATGAATTTCTCATTATCCAAATCGCATATATAAAGACAAGACTCGTATTCAATTAATATCAACTTATAAAAGTAAATCGAGTGTCAATTCCACACGGATGTGAAACTTAAATACATTTGAGAGAGTTTTAACCCTACTAATCAAGACTCATTAACATGACACTCGATGATCAGTGATGATCGAATCAGGGACGGAGGCAGAAATAAAAATTATATTGGGCAAAAAAAATTTCTAAAAATTGTTTGGGCATTTATTATATTTGTTTAACTTTTTAAAAAAATTACCCTTCAAATTATAAAAAAAAAATTTCACCCAGAACAAGTTGGACATTGACCCAATATGCCTTAGGCATGGATCCGTCCCTGGATCGAATGTCATGTCATTTGTTTTAATGACAATCAAAGTAGGCTAAAACTAACTACGTTAATAAACAAAACATGCATGCAACTAGTAGTAATTAGTATAGGTCTTATGCGTGCGAATATTCGATAATCGCGTCAAATTAACTATATATTTATTCATCTCATGAGAGATAAGGTAGAGCATCGAAAACGAACAATCACATAATTTAAAAACTAATCGATCTTTTCGCTTTATTCCAATCTAATAAACCTCATCACATGTGACATAGCACAAAGCTTTGAATATAACCAAATGCAGATCGATCGGAGAGATGATAATTAACTAGGTTAAAGTTGTATCATCTTCGAGCTTTTTGCCCTGCCTACTGACCTAATATCTACTTTCTCTCTCTAGATTATATTCTACTACAAAGAAATCTATTGACATTGAGTGTAGTTCAACTCAAGATATTCCTCCTTGTCCGTCTACGTCTAGGCGTGCTAAATTCGTCAATATTTTTTGGTGTTCGATTCGACTATCGAGGCTCGAGACATGTGATCACATAATATAAAAAAAAGGTTAAATGAGTAATGAGAAGGAGAAGGAAGCATCTTTAGGTGTTATATGCATTAAACCCTTTTGGGGTTTTGTCAAGGTGATGTTTGTCATCTTCTCGTTGCCAAAACATATCTTGTCTTAAAATACTCCCAATGCCTACTTCTCTCTCTCTCTCTTTTGTTTTAAATAAAAGGATATATTGAGCGATTAGATGAGAACTCTTCAATATTTCGAGCTGAGTCATCGTGGTGTGATGGCATGTGTTCCATTTTCATATTTAAACTTGTATTTAATGTTAAAGAAATATGTTTCAGTTACGAATTCGAAGACGATGTATATTGATCCAGTTATGATCAAATTTAAATTTTCAAGTTTTCGAATTATAAGATAATTTTCAACTGAGCGCTTCCCGCTTCCCGCGTCACATAAACCCTAAACTTTTCTCATCTTCCAACTTTTGTTTGTGCTAGCTTGGGGTTTGCATTATGGGGTCTTGTGCTTCCTCAATAATATAAACTAAAAGTTTTATTTGTGTGAGAGATTATCGAGGGTTTTGTGTGAAATCTTGTGTTCAATTGTCTGAGGATTACTGGTATTTGATGTTGTTGTGTTGAGTGCTTGATCTAGGAATTAGGGTGTTTGTACTTTGTATTATCATCCATCCCCTAATCCTAATCCTATATATTTATCATTTGTGTGGGAGCTGATGCTTTGTGTTGGAAACATCATGCTCTTACATGTTGTTTTATGTTGTTTCTTTGGGTTTGTAGCAATTATAGACCAATATAATTAAACAATTGTTATTCTTGTTTTGGTTATAACTTATAAAACTCAATATATGTATGAGATATCTATTGAATAATACAGTACAGTAATACGATGAGATGTCATAAGAATCGTCAATCTCTTAATTACTATGAATCTTCGCCTATATGAAAAACTTATTATCGTGATTTTTGTAATGTCACATGTGTCGCATAATTATGGACAAAAAAGAGAGGATTATGCGTGCCCTACAAAGTTTCTTTTCCAATAATAAGATGATGGATGTAGCTTAATAATTTTGATGTTACTTCTGTTTCGTATGCCTCAAATTTATTAACAATGAAGTTGTCTTTTGTATCCAATTATTCATTTTCTTTAACATGTATAAAAACCATATGTGTGTTGAAACTTGAAAATGTAAATATTGTAAATATTCTCGAAAATAATTTTCACATAAAACGGTGTAAACTTTGACACGTGGTATCATCTTACTTCTTACCGACAGAAGCGGGCCACTAATAGGCCCAATATTAACGGGTCACACCAGGCCCAACAGAAGCGGGCCACTAAAAGGCCCAATATTAACGGGTCACACCAGGCCCAACAGAAGCTGTATCTCCAGACCCAACAGAAACGGGTCACTTCTAGCCTAACAGATATGAATCACTCCAGGCTCAACAGAAACGGGTCGCTATAGACCCGATAAAAACGGGCGGGTCAACAAAAAAACCCGTTTACATAAAAGGAAAAACAAACATCGTCGGAAAAATGTCAGAAAACGAACAATGTTTTCGCAGTTATGTTCATCTCCAAGCGTCTCATCCTCACCTTCAAATTCACCCGCTTTCTCTCATCTTCCTCCGTATTCGATTCTACCCAGTTACCAATCCAATCCCTCCTCAAAATCGGCCTCGCTCCAACTCAACAATCGCTCAATCAACACGTTTCCTATCTATGCCTCAATCGCCGATTCAACTCCGCCCTTCACTTCTTCGCCCAATTAACCGCCAACAATTTTAACCCCCCTTTCGAAACTCAATCTATTTTGGCCACCGCTTTACTCGACTGCCACGATTTCGAAGAATTAGCTAATTTGCTCGATGCCCAGATGAAAAAGATTCCTAATTTACCCCAAACTCGAATTTGGGATTCTTTGATTAGGGTTTTGTGCGACAGGGATTCAGACAAGGCGTTGTGTTTGTTGAAAGAATGGTTAAGCGGTTGTGAAACTCTGCCTTTGTTTTCTACTTTTCGTGAATTGATTCTCTGTTTCTGCGCTAAAGGTGATTTGAGCAGAGCTGCTGAGGTGTTGGAGTTGATGACAGATGAGAAATTTGGATACCCTTTTGACAATTTTGTGTGTAGTTTTGTGATGGAGAGTTTCTGTCTGGTTGGGAAGCCGCAACTCGCTGTTGAGTTTTTTCAAAAGGTTGCGAAAAATGAGGCAAGGATAGTATTGCCCACAGCTGTTGTTAAAAATCTCTCTAGGAATGGAGGAGCTTTGAATGCGTATAGCCTTGTTACGGCGGTGGAGAATAAGTTACCAATCAAGGATGTTGTTGATGGCTCGATTTTGGTCGATGCGTTATGCAAGGAGGGGCGTATTGATGTTGCTTTAGATCTATGTCGGTTTCTGAAGAAACATGGGATTAGTCCCAACATCGTAACTTATAATTCGATATTACACGGGTTGTGTCGACAAGGTTGTTATATGGAAGCATTCAGGCTGTTTGATTCATTTGAAAGACTAGGATTAGCTCCGACTGTTGTGACATACTCCATACTCATTGATGCTTTATGTAAAGAAGGGTATTTCATCAAAGCTGAATGGCTGCTTGGAAGAATGGTTCTGGACGGACTTATGCCTAATGTGCGGACTTTCAACTCGTTAATCGACGGCTATTGTAAATTTGGATATAATGAAAAGGCTCTGGAGCTTCATTCTGATTTACAGATTAAAGAACTGAAGCCTGATGAGTTTACAGTAAGTGCTGTGATCAACGGTTTCGGTTTAAAAGGCGATGTGCAAGGAGCTCTCGATTTTTACATTGAACCTAAGAGAAAAGGAGAATCACCGGACTTTTTGGGTTTTTTATATTTGATACGAGGTTTGTTAACGAAAGGAAGAATGGAAGAAGCAAGGGGTATTTTAAAAGAGATGCTGCAGACGAAATCTGTTCGTGATTCGATAAACCAGGTGGATGCCGAGGTTGAAACTGAATCAATAGAAAGTTTCCTTGTTGATTTGTGTGATCAAGGTTGTATCAAAGAAGCTGTTACGATCCTTGATGAAATCGGGCTTATTCTTTTCCCTATCGGCATTGCTTCTAGCCATAAACAGAAGTTTAGTACTGGAAGCAAAGGCAATGTGAGTGACACAGCTTCAAGTCGAAACATTGTAGGGAGTGATTCTCAGTCACAGAACTTTAATAATTTCTATCCTGCCATTGTATCGTTTTGTTCGGAAGGAGAGATTCAGAACGCGAATAGTCTCGTAAAGCAAATGCTTCAACGATTCAGTGTAGTCGAAGACAGATCAACAGAGTCTCCGTGACTGGTGTATGATATTTCTCCACAACTGTGCTATCATCGTCTTCCGAGAGTAGATGTTTAAATGCATAAGATCATTTCCTGAACAGCTATAACTGAAGGGAAACTCCGACGCTTTTCATTAGCCGTCATCATGGCCTCCTTCTTCACGTAGTCCCGCCTCCACCTCTCGATCGGAGATGCGATTTGGGGAAGACGGGAATTGTTTGAACCCGATTTTCCAGCGAAGGAAAAGCAGACGCCTAACACTTTAAGCGGGTTACTGTCAAAGACCAAAATGCCCCTGTTCACCCTAACTAATTACACATTTATATTTTTGTATTATGCACCTTTTTTTTTGATAAAACAACAATTATGTTTTGTTTGCACATACATAGCTGGAATTAGCATATAAAAGACGATACAGAGCACTTAAAGCCGAAAGAAATTTTAGTTTGGATCAGTTTCTAAGAAATAAGCATGCGTATTAAATACTATTGTTCTATTTGGCCTCACGCCCAGAGTGACGGTTCCAAGGAGGTCCAGGGGGGTCCCAGGACCCCTCTTCGTTTCGGCAAATTTTTATCAATAAGTCATCTTTAGTCGCTGATTTTATCAGCTTAACCTTTGAATTTCATCTTGATATAAACATGAAAGTTGTAGAACATTGAATAAGCTTTCCGGCGATATATAGATCATCTTCAACGGATATCGGATGAGGCCTTTGTGAGCTCCAGAAGATTGATCGATCATTAGCAACTTCAAACATGTAGTCAATTTCGACTTGGTTTTGAGTTACCTTAATGTAAGGTTTGAGTTTAGGTGTAAACATAGAACTTGTAGTTTTTGTCCTTAGTTTTATGTTCTAGGTGATCGATTTCTCAAATGGTGCTCCAGTTGCCCGTTGTAGGGTTGCAAAGTTTTTAAGGTTATATGTGGTTGGCCTGCACACTTATAGACAACCTTAGTTTGAGCATGTTTTTAGCTGCTTTAAAGTCTGATTTATATCTTAATATCAACTGAAGAGTCGTAACCTGTTAAATTATCTTTCCAATGACATATGAGTCGAACTAAAAGGGTAATCGATGTGAATTTTATGACCTCCCAAAGTTATGTCGTCAATAGACATTATATATGAGTTTGAATTTAGTATTTTATTTGAAAATTTTCATATCGCAACCTAAAGAATATATATGTGCAAAAAAAATTTTTTTTGGCAAATCAGAACAATATCCTTATTCTTTGATGAAACAAATTTAGAACCCCTCTTATAAACAATTATGTGAGCCCACCACCTTCACACGACCAGGGGAAGAAAAAGGAGTTGAAAATAAACAATTATGTACTATTTCAACCATGAGCAAGACTTTTCTTTTATTAATTTGAAAATAAACATCGGCAAGACTTTTTTTTATTGAAACATGAGCAAGACTCGAGTCTTGAGGCGATGAACAGATAGTTTTGATTTCAATTTTTAAGGTCACTTTTGTCATCAAACGTGAGCAAGACTTGGGACAAATTCCTCATTGGCAAGAATTCAAGCGCCAAGGATATGAAGATATAATAAGTTCACAGTTTCTAAACAGCTATAAGGTAATATTATTGTAAGATTTGAAATGAACAGGTTCAAGAAAATTTTAATCTATACCTTTTGCTAGCCCTGCATTTCAGATAAGTAATTACATTGCCGTATTTACCCTTGGCTGACTCCTTGGGAGTGTGTGATCACTTCTGCCAATGTTTTGTCGATTTTGTTCTCTTTTCCTGCACAACTTTGATGTTCGGTGAATGTAGTATACATCCCGGGAAATGAATTTTCAACTGTCGGTAAAAATAGGGCCGTTGAGTATCCTCTAAACTCAGCTGACTTGCCTCCTCGAGAAAGGTTTCTGACAGATAAGGAGCTTCTCCTCGTTGCTGCTATCAATTTCAACTATTCGTGAATCCCATTTCAACCGGGTGGACAAAGCCCTTGCTGATTCAACTAATGATGATTTGTCCCTAAAAATCACCCATCCCTGCACAAATCTTAGTATCAGTAAATTATCTTTTCTTTTTTTTTGATTCATAAGTGGTTGTGAGCCACCAAAAAACAGACACTAGCTCACCACAACGTGTAGCCACTCTTACAGCTTAAAATAGATGACTGAAACATCTCTATCTAGCTGCAATCAACTTAACACTAAAAAATGCACCGAGACTCAGCCACTAAAAATAGAAGCCAGGATACTTAACAAGACAATCGACAATCAAGATCCTTACATCTGATCATTCAGATAGACTTGAGGCATATCCTGGCCTGAATGTAAAGAGCTGAACCTCCTCTCGCGCTGCTCGGAAATAAAACTCACTACCTGCCCCCAGGAATGGCTTTTTTAATCTATAGTAAATTATCTTTTCTTAGTGGAACATATAAGGATTCCATCCAGTGAACTTAAGATTTGTTGAATTAGAAATAAACTATATGTGGCATGCCTTCAAAAAAAAAAAGTTCTCCATTTGTTGAATTTACTGCGTCAACAAAGCTAAGTTTCTGGTTTTTACTCGGGAAACAGAAGCATTGATCCTGAATGTGATTAGAAGGGCACTATATTTATTAATTGACTTGCTCATTTGCCATAGTAACTATCTTTTTTCTTCTTCCAAAAGTCACATACATGTGGTAACTAGGAAACTATCAGAGTGACCACCAAATTTTACCCCAAGCTGATTAGTCAATCAATATTTATTTTGATTAGAGGGTGATCAGATCAACTACTTTACTTGTAGAGCAAAAACACTGAGGTGACCATCTATTAATTAATTTTTCAAAATTTGAAGAAAAACACACACACAATGGAATCTAGGAACAATCATTTGAGGTACCTCTGGGCGTAGAATGCGGTCTATTTCAGTGAATAAATCAAGTTGAGAGCATTTGCGCTGACCAACTTGAAGTGACAGAATTCCTTCGGCATGCACCATGTCATAAGTTCTCGGGTATGTTGGAAATGCTTCACACCTTAACAGAACAGAAACATAAGATAAATACAGGAAGGGAAATAGGATGACATTACTAGTTTACTACCATTACATGCACATAGGCATTGTGAAATTTGTTCTCCTCAACTAACTAAATATTGTATACCTGCTAAGTGCTAAATATATCTTGTATTGAACTCTATAAACAAATATCGAGTTTATCTTAAATAATTTGTTCAAAGTTTCTCTATGAAAATAGGCAGGGCATGACATTATGCTGCCCCAATGTTCACGCTGCACAACATTTCAGATAGTGAACAGGAAATCGATCATGTGTGCTGTAGTAGGAATAAAGAGATAGGATAATATTCAAGTACTTACCAGTCATGCAGCACACCGACGAATCCCCTATCCAGTATTAAGGGAAGGTAATTGGTCCCAGTTGTAGGAACAACGTTCATCACCCATACAGATTTCCCAGCCTCCAGTAAAGCAGAGTTAAAGCCACCAAAATGTGCATTCATGTCTAGCACATTCCTGAGCATGTTATAAGGTGGAGAGGGGTCCTCATCACCAGGCCTCTTTGGATGATCCGAGAATATTTGAGGGGAAATAAGTGACCAGTAATTTCGCAAAGCAGAGTTCCACTTCATAGAATCAGCAGCCACAACTTCAGAATGCAGTCCTATTAAGAAAAATTAGGCGAGCTGTGACATACGGTCCTGATGAAGATGGTCTATTCCACAAAGGTACCACGTTGTGGCTCAACCTCCAGCAAATTAATCACAATAAATACCAACCAACACATAAAAGAGGAATTACCGTGGATCGCAAGTTCGTTAGAGTTCAAATGGGCTCTAGTTGGCCATTTTGGTCTTTGTTCGATTGGAATCCAGCGTTTGATCTGAGTTCCTCCAAGACACGATTCAAGAGGACGATAATATGGAGATTCAACATCATGACTCTTTCCACATAGGGATGGGCCAGCACCAGGCCTCCTGTTACAGTTAGCAAAAAACTTGACTTACTGACATGAGAAGCAGAGTTCAATAGATTTGAAGATGAAGGCAAGTCTCACCGAGAAACATAACACTTCTTTCGACTGGTTTTTCGCCAAACCACAGTTTCATCTTGTTGCCCTACCGAATACCAGCAAATGCTCTCTGCATATGCACGAATGAAGTTCCATCTTTTCTGATTCTCTTTGTTGCGAAAATGTGTTTGGGGATTCGCAAGTGGTGAAGTCCAGACGAAATATCCACCAGGACGTAAAACTCTATCAGCTTCAATCAAGAATAGTCCATCTGTACAAGCGAAATTTTTTTTTACACAAATGATGACCCCGTTGTAGTGAAATCAACGAGTTGTGAAACAAGAGTACAAGACCTTTAAACTGGACACTTCAAAGGAAGGATTAGGTTAGGGGATTAGGTAAGGCATATAACAAATGTGAATCAAAAGGGTTAGGTCATAAATGACTGTAAGAAGTTTAAAGTGAAAAATAAAATTAATACACAATGTGACATGCAGGGGCAAGACACTTAAAATGAGTGTTGAATTTTGATTGGCTTTGATGCAAAAATTCAATAATTTGTTTTATACCAAAAATAGCGTAGCCTTGGTGAGTACCTTTTTTGTCCCAGTCGGTACCACATCTTGCACAATGCAGCATGTCAAAGGAAAGTGATGGGTATGGTAACTGTTTTGATCTAAATGAAGCAATCATAGCAGGGAGGCCTCTTTCAAGTGTCAATTGAACTTGGCTGCCCGAAATTTCATATTCGGCAATACACATAGTCAATATCTGTTTTGAGAAAAGGTGCGCACCAAAGCTACCGTACCCGCATCCTATATCCAAGATGGTCCTAACCTGCAACACAGGTACCATTATCCAGGAGTCCATTTTGAATAAGAGGCGACGGCATTGCCTCAATCGAACACCTACGCAAAATACTACCTATACTTAACTAGAGACTTTGAACCTGACTGATCATTGGATATTGTCTTACCAACCACCAAGCATGATGAACTCTGCAGTTAAGCCATATGTTTCGTTTGACTAAAAAATGCTTCAGTTAAAAATTTCCCCACAGGCCACATGCCGTCTACAGGTTATTGAAGTGTGAATTGTACAACATTAGACCATCAGTGGTGGAGGTCCTTTTGGTCTCCACTATACTGATTAAGTATGAAGCTTCTACTTCACAGTTCATAGAATAACAGTATTGTATAAAATACCACAAGAAGCATGTCATTTTGACGAGGGTGGTTTTTAGTTTAGCACGTATACATAGAGAAATTTACACCTAAACCAAAAATATGTCAATCACTTACGCCAGCATCTACGAGATTCGATTCATTCCTCAAACCGATCATCTCTGCAATTTGATGTGAGTAGTCTTCAATACCATCAGTTATGATTGAGGCTGATCTGAAGGAAATTTGCTCCTCCTCCATCATCATTCTGATGAACGATAAATAGGTTAGTCATGGCATTTATAGAAATAATAAAAACAGGCTTCCACTACATAGTTGGAGATTCTATGAACACTCCCTTACAAACCTCTTTGTCAAGCTTCCAGATGAAAGCACCTCCTGGGCAGTGATCTTAACATTATTAACCCAGATGACGTCTCTTCCAGTAGGCCATCTAAGTGGTAACCGATAATTAGCAGGAGGGAGAACTAAACAATTCAACATCGACCCAGTTCCACAATGACGATCATACTGGTTACCATCAGAAACACCCAGAGAAAGGTTTTCAGTAACATTGAAACACGGAACATAGTTGTCAAACTCTAGTGGACAGATTTCGAGTTCCTTAAACCTAGCAAAACCAAGAGAAATTTCTCCAATGTCCCTCAAATCAGCAACAAGTTGCTCTTGAAGGTGCTTATAACCATGCAACACCACCCCTCTTGAGGATGTTGAGATGGAGAGGGTCCACCAGAAGGAACCAGTAAGAGCAACAATAACAATGACTACTAAACTCATCTTAATGATAAGCATGGCGAGCTGGTGCCTCGCTCTCAGGTTCTTTCCAGCATATTTATCAGAGATCGGGCTACTATCTCCTCCATGACCATTTCTTCTAGAGTAGGCCTCATCTGGCAATGATACACGGATTTGGTCACTTTTTTCAGGAGTGATAGTGGTCTTGTCGTCCTCCCTATCTGTTGCACCTTTTCTTGGAGAGTCCCAGGCATTCGTTCCGCCCCAAGAACTCCGCACCGCTCGATGCAGAGGCTTCGACATGTTATGACCTGAAAATCACATTCTAGAAAGCTCAATTCAAAATACACAGATGTGCTGGCAAAAAGATTTCATCTTTATTCAAAATACTGTGTGACTGCAACATTATAGAGAATTGAGGTCATCTGGAGAAGAGTGAATACCTGAAGAACCCACCCAGGAGGCCTGGGTCCTGGTTACGACTAAATAATAGCAAAAGGTGAAAAGATTGGTGGGAGT
Source organism: Rhodiola kirilowii (assembly GCA_033675215.1). Lineage (NCBI taxonomy): Eukaryota > Viridiplantae > Streptophyta > Magnoliopsida > Saxifragales > Crassulaceae > Rhodiola > Rhodiola kirilowii. Next base: position 1,697,196 of record CM066201.1, read on the forward strand.
AGGCTGGACCTGGAAAATGTTGAGACAAGCTAGATCTAGTAAGGAAACACTTGCTTCACACTCGCAAAAACTCTACACAAAAACCCTCTCAGGGACATAAAAATTAATCAATAAAGCTACACAGATTCAACAAAACATCAAAACAATCAAGACTGATTGACCATAACCCGCATACATACACACAAACACCTCAATCAATGAAACAGCAGAAAACACATACCAAACTCGCCGGTGCCGAATTTGTTGAATTAGGGGTGTGACCACAAGCAAACACTTTGATAGATAGAGAGAGAGAGAGAGAGAATAGAAAGAGCTTCGATCCCAATCAATTCCAATTCCCCCAAGCAGCAGCAGAGCTGGCAACTTCCGAGGAATCCCACAATTTCTCGTTTCACCTCATAAATAAATGCTACTGTAAAACCCTATCCTACGCGTTATCCTCATAATCACCATTTTACACTGCCTCGTGACACAACTACGTAATAAGCTGACTATTTGACCATCAAATCGCAGTTCACACTCCAATCGAGCACCGACTGGGACTGTAAAACAAAATTGATTGATTAATCAAATAATAATCAATTGACCGCCGACGGAGTCGAATTGTGGATTAAAATAGTGCCCGATCGGACGTTCTTGCTGGCATTGAGATCTGCTATAATAATAATAATCGGTAAAAACGAAATCGATTGGGAGTAGTAGCGAGGTAGATCTGATCCGGAGGAAGCACGGGAATTTCGACAATGACTGATTAACGTTTCTCTCTCTTCCTCTCATGTCAAATTTTCACAAGCAGATAGAGCTACTTTGAAATACATGCACCTCGTTCTCGCTCTGTCATTTTCAATTTCATTGTCACTTAATTGAATTTTTTATTTTTTACTCATTGATGAAGGATTTGATACTTAAAGATATGGGAAAATTTCCCAATTTATTCAAATTGTCCAATTTTACACAATCTGCATATTGATTTCTCAATTTACAGAAAAAAACCGAAAAGAGATCAAAAAATCGTGAAAATCCGAAAAAAACTCGACCCGAACCTGAAAAAAACCGACAAGTCGCAAAAAAAACCGAAAAAACCGAATCGACCCGAAACCCGAAAAATCGGGCTTTGGTCGGTTTTCACTTTCAAAAAGACCAAACCCGACCCGAACCGAATTTTCGGATCGGTTTTAACCAAATTTAGGACCGAACCAAACCGAGCCCAGGCCTACATGCACCTCGTTCTCGCTCTATCATTTTCAATTTCATTGTCACTTAATTGAATTTTTTATTTTTTACTCATTGATGAAGGATTTGATACTTAAAGATATCGGAAAATTTCCCAATTTACTCAAATTGTCCAATTTTACACAATCTGCATATTGATTTCTCAATTTACAGAAAAAGACCGAAAAGAGATCGAAAAATCGTGAAAACCCGAAAAAAACTCGACCCGAACCTGAAAAAAAACCGACAAGTCGCCAAAAAAAACCGAAAAAAACCGAAACCCGAAAAATCGGGCTTTGGTCGGTTTTCACTTTCAAAAAGACTGAACCCGACCCGAACCGAATTTTTGGATCGGTTTTCACCAAATTTAGGACCAAACCAAACCGAGCCCAGGCCTACATGCACCTCGTTCTCGCTCTATCATTTTCAATTTCATTGTCACTTAATTGGATTTTTTATTTTTTACTCATTGATGAAGGATTTGATACTTAAAGATATCGGAAAATTTCCCAATTTACTCAAATTGTCCAATTTTATACAATCTGCAGATTGATTTTTCAATTTACACTAGTTTTCTAAGACGCCGTTGGCAACGACGTCTTAATATTAAAACGCTCCTGCCAACAGCGGCTTAAGCCTCGTGGCGTTTTTGCACTAAAATATGTGAGTCAATAGCTGATGTGGATCGTTTAAATCTATTTTTATTAAAACGATGTCCTTAACAGCGGCTTAAGTTTCGAGCCCTAGTTTTTCTCTTCATTATTCTATTAGAACGCTCCTACCAACAGCATTTTAAGGTAAGACAATGTCCCCAACAGTGCCTTACGCTTGTTTGGTAATATTATGCCACATGACTGCATATTTTGGCGCAAAAACGCCACGAGGCTTAAGCCACTGTTGGCAACGGCGTCTTAGAAAACTAGTGTAAATTGGGAAACCAATCTGCAGATTGTGTAAAATTTGAGTAAATTGGGAAATTATCCAAGATATCTAACTAATGAGGAGCGCTCGATTGAACTCTTAAAAATTTGAGAACTTAAGATCTCAAACTCACCATTGGATCAATTTGCATCTTTGAATGTGGAGGGTAACACGTGTCTCACTACTTTTTTCTTTCGTTATGCAGTTTCGAGCATGCATTTTGCCTAGATGCATTTTAAGCTTTTGGAAACTGCACTTAGGCAAAAATTGATGCATTTTCAAAATTGCATAACAAAGAAGAAATTGCATAACGGATGAGTTCTCAAAGTTCTCGAAAAAATAGAAGTTCTCATATAAGTCGCTCCTCTCTAACTAATAATCACATAATGTTGGAGTAAATTTATTGATTTTTAGGTTAACACAAAAGTGCAACTATTGTGTTAAAATGCACCTGAGTTGGATAAATTTGTATCCAAGATGCATATGGCACAAATATATACTCAAGTTGCTTTCATACCAGAGAGAAAGAGGGACAGAAATTGCATCCGAGGTGGGGGTTGGGTCCACTATCATTCAATGCCAATTGCAACCATTTTCAGTAATATTGATGGTCCTTCTTAACTATACCCATTTTGATTACCCAATTAAGGATTAAAGTTACACCCTTTCTTTTCAAAGTGGATCCTCCCTAGGTTAGAATACGACGAAGAAATAGTCTACATGACTAAACAATGATACAAAAAGCGAAGGAAGAAAAACGCGTCCACATTAATAGAAAGACGTGAATATTAATTCTATAAATAAATGGTAAATAGAGTATAAAAATAAATATACGTTGTGTGTCCATCATTTGAACAATGCGAGTATAACATGATATGCAATCTAAATTCTAAACAAACCTTAGGTGTGAAACAATGTGTGGGAGACAACGATAACTTGTTGGGTTGAAATATATGCTTATGGATGAGTTGAGTACAAGTTCGTTAAAAATGCACACTGGGTAGTTAAAATGCAATAACTGAATGAATTAAAAAAGAAGTATGACATTTTTGGGTTGATTCATTTAATGTTGGTTTAATTGGCTTCGATTTTGGTTCAGTTTACATGATCAATAAGACTTAGGCGTCATGAAAGGGGTGCTGACCGAGTGGCTTTAACTCTTGACAATTTGTCAAGGGGGCAAGTATTCGACTCACCCAAGTAGCATATTTGTCATAATTTTATGAGAATTCTTCTTCTTTCTATTCATTGTCCCGCCTCGCGTGCCTCTTCACGTCTCGCGCGAATGTGTCTTACGCATCGTTAGCAACAGCACCTAAGCAAATGTGTCTATTTTAAAAAACAAATTTAGAAATTGAGTAGCTGAGGAAATAAAATTCGGATTTTGACTAATTTGTAAATTTTTTCTACAAATTCTTTGAATGTGTAGTTTATATAATATCTATGGTTTAACTTTTGTCATTGTAATGAATTAACGCTTAAAATATGCTATTAAGCTCGTATATTCTTTTCGGAGCTTTCATTATTCTTGCAATACAAAACCACACATATAAAAATGAAAAGATAAATATAAACCAAAGTTAGCTAGTTAAACAAATTGTAACCACGTTTCATCATTACTCATCCAATTTAAAAAGCCAATTGTCAAATGGTTGGTTTTAAGTTTTAACAGTAACAAATAAAAAAATAATTTTTTCTTCTTCATTTATGTAATAAAATCAAAGGTATCCACATTGTGATGTGTCATGCATTAACAATTAGTTATCATTATTTCCTAACAAATCCCACAAAATGTGGATTTTGATCCTACAATTTGACTAATCACTCTTATGTCTTACTACCTCACTAATCACGTAAAAAAGATTGAGAATTAGTAGAGCACTATCACTATCGACCACTATGTGTGATACATGGCCGCTCCAAAGGTTTATTGATGTCACTGCCGACGAGGTTTAGAAGTTAGATTAGATAATGAAACACATCCGGATTAAATATAATTACATTTAATATTTTGGTCAAAATGTCAATATGACAGTAATCTGTTAGTTGAGGTGTTGCCTGCAATACTTTAGGTTCGGATTCGATTTCTGGTGACCGTACCAACATATATTGTTACCCTTTGAATTTTGTGAAATTTGACTTCTCGATCTTCAGTTATGAAAAGGATGAAAGTGTAAAGGAGAAGTTTATCTTACATTTACTATCATCGTACGAAAGAATGTATTTTGTGATTGAACCGAATTTTCATAGGGTTATATGCAAATTTGATCTAATAACAAAACCGAACCAAATGGTCGACTGAATCGGTTCGGGTTAACTATTTTTAAAACTAGCAATTATTTTTTATGATAGTTGGTGAATACAACAAGCAGGAACATTACAATACATATGAACTTTATCATCTAATATATATATATATATATTGATCTCCGGAACGTAAAAATCCAACCATCTCAAAATTGACTTCTTAACCAACTGGCATCGCCCCGGTCGGCAGCCATTGATTTCATAAATAGTATTTTCACATTCTAGAAAATTGTATCTACAAAAAAACAAATAAAAAGATAAGGTGAATAGTATCATCTTCTCGTGCTTCCTCCTCCCCATCATATCACGTGACGTGACGTGATACTAATTCAGCTACGTGTCACCCGCGCTCGGATCGTCCATGACTCTCGCGCGACTCAAATCGCCATTGCAAAATCGCAGCCCGAAAATCATCGATCAATTTCGACTACTCTCAGTCTCCAGTTTCCAGCTACGCTCATCATGGACGCTTCCGCGTTGCCTCGCATCACACTGATTCACTCTTCTCACTCTAATTCTCCCGCTGCTCTCCTTCCGCATTCTTCTTTCAGGTTCGGAACAACTTTTCCATCACCGGCTCGCAATTTGAGATTTAAATTGTTGGCGCCTGGTGGCCGCAGCGGAGGTATGGATATGCAATTCTCAATTTCTCATGGCAGTTTGGTTTGTGTATTGTATGCTTTTGTGTTAGGTTTATTTGTATAATTACATGTAGAAATTGAAGGAGTTTGTCTTAAAGGCCAGCTTATGGATCGAGGTGAGGGTAAGATTACAAGTACTGTTTGCCGTAATGCTGCTACTGGACAGACGGCACTCGAGGTATCTGCTGGCTTGATAGAAGTATGGAACTCAGTCAAGTTGAGATTCTGAAATGTTGCCTTTGGTAATGACTTCGATTATATATTCATGCATTTACAGGATGAAGCTCCTCCAGCTTCAGCCCCTGAGACGAGCCAGCCATTCAAAATTTTCCCTGGTCAAGCATTTCCGCTTGGAGTCTCCCAAGTTGATAATGGAATCAATTTCGCTATTTTCTCAAAGCATGCAACTTGTGTCACCCTCTGTGTATCAATTCCCACTGAGTAAGACATGTGTCCAAGCTAAATATTATGACAATGACTAATGCCGTACACTTGATATCATTTTTTTTTCTTTATAGTACCCGTGGATCGTTCTCCTTTTACCATATGAATGAGAGCTGTCAGAAAAATTGATTGGCATTATCATTAATAAACACTGCTAATTTGTATCAAGTTAAGTTGTCATTATGTCATATCTACCATCTATGTCCAAAAATCATGCAAGCGGCAGAGGAAATGGATATGGTGTATATAGTATGGCCCAAACACAGATGTGGATTTGTAGAATATTTCATTGCTTTTAATGAGTTGCTCAAGAATAACATATATTTTCAAATTGGTATTCCATTAGTGAATCAGTGATTCTGTTATCACTTATTAACAGTTTTAGTATTCCATGATAAGACCTGGAAGCAGGGCAGGATAGAACAACAAAAAAATCTCAGCAGTAATTACACATCTTATATGTTGTATTGGGGCTGTTTTTTTATGATTCACATTCTCTTTTTAGGGAGCACAATGGTATCAGTATCACATGGGATGGAATGATAGAATTTGTACTTGATCCTCGCTCAAATAGGACCGGGAACATATGGCACCTGTTTATTGAGGTAAGTGGGCTGATAGAACCGTGTGCTAAACCTGAAAAGAGTAAATGACTTACGAATGCCTACAAGTTTCCTAGTCCTTGAAAAATGATGATCAGTCCTGATAGAATCTTTATTTCTTTCTGCAATTCTATTACCGCGTCAAAATTGTTTTATATAGTTGTATTTTGGGAAGTGTAACATAACTTCAAATTTTCTTTGTTTCGATCCATGTTTAAGTCGTAGATGTGTAAACATGTATATGCAACTACCTCAATTTATTCTCAATTTGCAATAAACTGCTGAAAGGTTATCATCTTCAGTTATGTTGGTTGTGTGCTCTTGAAACTAATCATGTAAAATGAAATAAAGACTAATTTTCCAAACGGTTACGGAGATCTTAGTTCCCCTGACATTGCATTTAACTGCTGTAAAATGATAGTAAATTATTGAGGACATACAAGTTAAACATGTCCAGAGTGCAAACACAGTTTAGATATATTTGTATTAAGTACATGCTTTCCGTCTTTTTGTTAAATATTTTTATAATCCATAGCACTTTACACTTAATTGTCAGGATCTTCCTCGAAGTAATGTTTTGTATGGTTATCGCATTGATGGGCCCAGAGGTTGGCAAGAAGGGCATCGATTTGATAACAATATCATACTAATAGATCCTTACGCAAAGTTAGTAGAAGGCCGTCGATACTTCGGAGATGCTCAAAATAAGATGTCTGAATTCGCTGGGACCTTTAACTTGGATGAATCTCCCTTCAATTGGGGGGTCAATTACAAACTTCCGAATATACATGAGGTATTAACTTGCAATGAACCCTCCAATTCTTTTGTAGCTATTTTCAGTTTACATATTGGTAGCTCAAAAGAAGAAATTGAAACCTTGGGAGTTTCGATCCATACTAATCTTGTTTGTATGTCTGGTTGCAGAAAGAACTGGTTGTATATGAAATGAACATTCGTGCATTTACATCTGATGATTCTAGTGGATTAGATGTAGGCATCCGTGGCAGCTATCTTGGTGTTATTGAAAAGGTAAGGCTTGATTGTATTGAGAAATCCACCATTGTAATATTGATTATCTTCCAATTTTTTTAGCTAGAATGAGTTCATTATAAATCTTATTGATGAAGACACATCGATTTTGGTAGGTCCGACCCAACCTAATATTAAAAATCATTGGTTCGATATTTGATTAACGACACTCTTGTAAATAAACGAATATTTGCTGAAAGTCACTCCATTTCTTGGGACATAATGGAGTGTATCATGTGGCTGTTGAAAATTTATTTTGTGTATCTATTTATTTGTTCCAATCGAATAATTTAAGTATTTTAGCTGCATTGCATTTAATTTCCTTTTGCAGATTCCTCACTTGTTAGAGCTTGGGATAAATGCCGTGGAGTTGCTGCCTGTATTTGAGTATGATGAGTTTGAGTTTCAAAGGCGCCCAAACCCTAGAGATCACTTGGTATTTGTTTGAACCCATTCTAGACCAATATGTTTCACCCATATTTTATCAGAAGATGACTGCCTACTTAGGCCAAAGTTGTTTTCTTGTTTTATCCGTACTAGGTTTCACTTTTTTGAGGTGTGTATCATGTGCCCGTTGGGGTTATCAGTATCACCTAAGTAGTGCAACAAGTTATGTTATTGGCTGACTGACAAGACAATGTCGCTCATAAGACTGTTTGTACGAGCAATCATATAGCTATTGGTTTGCTCATTAACGTCTTTAGTCAAAAGTTGTTATGCAACAATATTAAAGTGAATTAGAAATCCCATTTATTAGATGTAAAAGCCATTAATACCGAAATAAGAAGTTGCACATAATGCGTATTGCATTTTAGGATATAATTGTAGATACCAATAATATCGAAGCAGTTTAAAAAATAGATTTTGTAGATGTATGACACTTCTTGTGAATCTTCTTTTAAGATATGTTTTAGAAAACATAACTTGTAGAGGTAAACTTTTTAATATAATCTTACATATTATTATTGTCTTGTAATCCCTATTGAATAGATAAATACATGGGGCTACTCCACAATGAATTTTTTTGCCCCCATGAGTCGCTATGCAAGTTCTGGGGGAGGACCTCTGAAGGCCTCTAGAGAATTCAAAGAAATGGTCAAGGCATTACACGGAGCAGGAATTGAGGTAAAGAAGAGTTTTTTTTTGTTATCCATTTAACCGAATTGTGTTAACATTGTGATACTATCGAGCTTTTCAAATGTTCGATCAGGTTATTTTAGATGTTGTATATAACCATACCAATGAAGCCGATGACAAACACCCTTATACTACATCATTTCGCGGCATTGATAATAAGGTGATTTCTATTTCCGAAAGTGAATTGGCACAAGGTCTTTTGTTCTATTTCTTGCTACAAAAGTTCTTCAAGTCCTCACTGGTTCCACCACACTGGTTGTGGGGAAAAATCACTCAGACTAGCATACTGTAAGGTGTATGCGCCTTAAAGTTGCCGATGCTTATTTTAAATTGTCCTTTTTATAGTATGCCTACATCGGGTTTTTTTGTAGTGTAAGTGACTGGAATTACACGTACTGATAATTGGTGATCCTTTTATATTCCATGCTGGAGTGAAGTTTATTGTGACATGAGCTAGGCATTATGTTCATCCAACAACATGACTTGAATGAAATATTTATGTCCAAACAGTTATTCCCTGATATTTTTGTCGGTCATTAACCCCCCCTGTACTTGATCCCAGGTCTATTACATGGTAGACGGTCAAGGCGAGTTGCTTAATTTCTCAGGATGTGGTAAAGCAACTTGCCTCTGGATTACTTTGATTCCAAGTGTTAACTGATTCATTATGAATCCAGCTATCAAAATTTGTATATTTGTGTCGCCTTTGCATATAGTTTGAGTGGGCTACTGAAGCGGAATAGAATTGAAAACCTGCAAATATGTCTAGAATTTATTTTATGGTTTGATCTCCTAACCACTCAGTGAAACTGAAAATGAACCACCAAACCCGTATGATATTGTATTTTTTTGTCAAGACTTTTCTTTTGTGAATCAATAGCCATCATTGGCTCCTATGCATCATGCAAGTTTTTTCTTCTTCAGGAAATACACTGAATTGCAATCATCCTGTGGTGATGGAACTTATACTTGACAGCTTAAGACACTGGTATGTCAAATGTTTGGAGTTTTGTGCGTTATCCCTCACTAGGAATAGCAGTACAATATTGTTAATATGTTTCCGTCATTTCTGATAACATGAGATACATTTTATAAGAAATTAGTAACATAGTTGTTATTTTTGGTTAACTTGTTATTATGATTACTGCAATGAGTTTCACTTCATATTTCCAACATTTATTTTATATATACTAGGGTTAGTGAATACCACGTGGATGGATTCCGGTTTGATCTTGCTAGTGTTCTTTGTCGAGGTCCAGATGGTTCTCCACTTGATGCTCCACCACTTATCAGGGTAAGCAATTTAGATTTTTCTTTAAAGCAACTTGTTACTAGTATTTCACATACAGCTAGCGCGAATCTACTTTGAAAATGGAGTAGACTATCGTTGGTTACATTAATTTCGACACAATAATCTTAGTAAAAGGCATTCCACAACACTGTGCTTGTGCAATTCTCTTTTCAACTCACTGCAATAATAGTATTTCCACAATAATCCTAGTATGTCCACAACACTGGTTGACTGAACAATTTTGGTCCCCAATGTTTGCTTTGTAGTTATATAGCTTAGCCTTTTGAGGCAGATCACTGCTGATCTGGGCTCATTGACCTGCTTTAGAGTATGTGCTCATAAAACTAATTCTTGTCTGTCCCACTGATTCATTCAGGCAATTGCGAAAGATGTTGTCTTATCAAGATGTAAAATCATATCAGAGCCATGGGATTGTGGGGGTCTGTATCTTGTTGGAAAATTTCCCAATTGGGACCGGTAAGTTCCTACAATAGTTTCATGGTACTTTTTTTGATTCATTAGTGGATTTGAACCACCGAAACTACAAAATCCAACAGAAGATACTGACAGCTAATGAAAGTCTAGAGCCTATTACATATGCCCTGCTATTGAAGCCGCTCCTAAAAACTTCGACCCAGGCTCCTCTTCAATCAAAGCAACACTAACCGGATCACTAGCTGATAGCCTCACTTCTCTACCCCGGACTGGGCTTCGAGCAACAAAACGGCTTCTTCGCTTCTGGTCACTTCTCAATCGCTAGCAATTATCTTTGACTTCCTCGATGCACCTCTTGATTGTTTCGACTGAGTAGGGGCATTTAGTATTACGAAACTTTGCCCACCAAGCTACTCTCGCTTTTACCAGCTCTCCAACTTCCTCGATTGATCTCCTCTGATTGTGAAAGCACCTCCTATTCCTTTCCTCCCAAATGGACCATAGTACTTATTCATCTCAGTAGTACCCACTTCCCAATACTATCGGAATAGTGGGAAGTCTCAGGCCTCCTCCTGTCAGCGAACCTGTATAGTGAATTACCAAAGAATTTGTTCAGTAGCGTAAAATAGTTGCTTGTACATGATGAAGTCTGTGTATAGCGTTTTAGCACTCTTTTTTTCTTGACAGATGAATAATTACATGGGTTCTATACACATGTTTCAGGTGGGCCGAATGGAATGGGATGTACCGTGACGACATTCGAAAGTTTGTTAAGGTAACCAGATAAACCACAATTGCTAAATTGTAATTTGATGCTTGGAGCGTTACTCCATGTTATGCCATTTTAAAAAACACTGACAAGTCATTGTGTGAGGAAAAATAATATTTGGAAAAACCTACAAATTTCTATAAAATACTACTGATAAGTGATAAGTTCAATTTAGTTTATGCCAGCTCTATATAAGCTGAAAACAACATTCTCTTAAGAGAGTCCCTACTTAAGTTTGTAACTATGATAAGCTCCTTTAAAAGTCATGGTTCTTCATTCATATATTCGCATCTTTCGGTTGTAATTAGGTATGGTTCCCCGTGTGCTACATTCTTCTAGCCTATAGGGCCATTTTTTTTGAAATTTCTCTCCACTTCCATTTTTTATAGGGTGATTGCGGAATGAAAGGGAGTTTCGCAACTCGTCTAGCTGGGTCTGCTGATTTATACAAGGTAATCATCCTCCAACATATGTATCTAGGCTTAACAAGAGAATTCATATGAGGAATGACAAGCCAAATGAATTATATCATACATATTATTAATGAACCAAATACAGGTCAACAAGCGCAAGCCATTCCACAGTATCAATTTTGTAATTGCACATGATGGTTTTACGCTTTATGATCTCGTGTCATACAATTTCAAGGTAATTTATGACTGTATCTCGTTTCTTGTCAATTTCTGTACAATTCAACTATTCTGATTACTAAGAGTGAATTTCAATGATGTAGCATAATGATGCTAACGGAGAAGGGGGAAAAGACGGAAACAATGACAACTTAAGTTGGAATTGTGGTTTCGAAGGTAGGGTTTTGAGATTGAAAATTCATAGATCATGGTTTCTTAGTTACCCCTTTTCTTTGTCTAGTTTATGCAGATGAAATACTTATTTTTATTAATCCCACATATCATTTAACTTCGTTCTAGAGTGCTTTCAGTTCACTTTCCTTGTTTCTCATAAAATGCAAACCATGTATGAATTCTTGCTTTCTACGCCTGCAGATGCTGACCGAGTAGGAAGTCCTTAAAGTTGATCTGTTATTTATAGCTTTGTTTTTTTTGCAAAAGGCGATGATTGTATTATAAAGATAAAAGAAATAAACAAAAACAGTTCAAAACAGCAAAACTTCTATAATCCGTTGGTTTCTACTTCAACAGCTTGTGTATGTCACTGATTCAGGGGTTTTTTTTCTTGCTTGATCATATTGCTAAAGATTTGAAAACTAAATAGTGCAAGACTGAAAGACATATTGAAGTTGCATTTTGGTATATACATAAACTTAGTTTACTGGAAAGGTTATTTCTTCTGCTAACTTCAAGTTTAAACCGAACAGGAGAAACAACCGATAGTAATATTAACACTTTGCGTTCTCGACAAATGAAGAACTTCCATTTGGCACTAATGATATCACAGGTAACTTGGATATCATCTGCTGAGTTACATATCATCTCTAACCGTTTGACATTATTTGCATTCCTTCTTAGTTTTTATAATGGTGGCTTGAAACGGACTCTCTTTCAACATCTTAGTCTTTTACTACTAGGGAACACCGATGATGCTCATGGGTGATGAATATGGGCATACTCGTTATGGAAATAACAACAGCTACGGCCATGACAGTGCCCTCAACCATTTCCAATGGGAACAGGTTATTTGATGTCGTTAATTTCATGCTGTTTGATTTCCAAAGTCCAGATTGGTGCAAATTTATTAACACCTGGTGTTGGCAAGACAGCTGGAGTCCAGGAAATCTCACTTCAGATTTTTCTCAGAGGTTATAAAATTTCGTCGGTCCCATAGTGTGTTCAAACATGAGGAATTCCTTAGCAAGGTAAACACTACAATCTAAGGTATACAGCATAGATTCTTTTGTCTGCCCTCCATTTCTTTATTCTTTATACACCTTGGCTCCATTATTGATTAGTCCGAAACCATTTGAAAGCAAGATATTGAACACTGATGAGCATGCATTTTCCACTTCCGATGTTTGATATCTCAGTAACTGAGGTGTGACAGTGTCTCTTTTTTATAGGCTGACATTACATGGCACGAGGATAATTGGGGGAACCCTGAGAGCAAGTTTCTTGCCTTTACGTGAGTTATTCCTTTCAAAATCACATTTTATTTTCCTCGTGATCTTTTCATAGTTGTATATATTTATGGTTTTGTAAAGTAGCTTGAAATATTCCAATTATGGTGCATAATAACTGCTCATAACATAGTTATGGAAATACATATCTAAGTCTTTCTTGTCGTGATGATGCAGGCTTCATGATAGAAACGGAGAAGACATACATTTGGTGTTCAATGCTCACGACTATTTCATTGAAACTATAATACCTAAGCCACCACAAAATAAGAGCTGGTTCCGAGTGGTATGCTTGTTTGTTACACTGAGTTTGTACTATTTGTTACCAACGAGCAATCTGCCTTTTTAAACGGTTGTCAGATGATATAATCTTTTGATGTCCTAGTTTCCTACACTGATGTGATTGCCAAATCAGAACGAGAATACTCGGAATAAACTGAGTTGATTGGGACTTTTGAAATACACTTGTCCTAACAAATTTACAAACATATTGCCTTCTTTTCAGGTTGACACAAATCTCGAGCCTCCACAGGATATGGTCCCCGAGGGAGTACCAGGCATCGGAGCCACATACAAGGTTGCTCCTTATTCATCAATTATGCTTCAAGCAAAGTCATGAAAGAATTGGCCTCACTCTTGAAATGTCTGTAAGCTGGAACCGATGAGAGCAAAATGCTTTACACAGCACATGCCCTGAAGTCAATCCTGGCAGTAAAACTTGGAATGCATGTCAGAGATAATCCTATTTTTACAAGCAGCTGTCGGAAGCGAAGGTTTGAACAACTAGCAAACTTAAAATACAAATAGGTGTATAAAGATCGGTAGATGTGACACTGTAATACATTGCCTTCCAAGTAACTCTACTTTTAATGATACATCCCTAAGATCTTAATTAAGTGCAATTTGGATGAGTTGCTCTTGCCTTGAGGGCAGGTAAGCCAGCCATAGTTGACGAGAGCCGTCCAGTTCCACCGCCATTCAATGTTTCTCAGCAGCCCCTTGGCATTAAATCTCAAAAAGCAGACTCCTTTTCTCTACTTCTCCAACTCTTTTATTATTATTCAATAATCCATTAATAAAAAATAAGTACAAAGTATCATTTTTTTTTGGGAAAATGACAAATAGGGAGTACGAACTACCATCCATTGACAAATCACGATCTGAACTATAAAAATTAACAATTAAGGGCAATTTCAAAATATTTTGATCGTCATATAAGTATATAACATTTAATTGATGAAATATCACTTTGTCAATTAACAAAGTTAACTAAAAAAATGAATTGAAAAAATATTCTTGCCCTTAATTGTGAGATTAAAGATTAAAATATTTTGAAATTGCCATTAATTGTCAATTTTCATAGTTCGGACCGTAATTTATCAATGAGTGATAGTTCATACCCCCTATTTGTCATTTTCCCTTCTTTTTTTTTCAATTAACTGAAAAAGTCATAAAGGCTACAACGGAATAGAACACCTGAAACGGCATAACACAAAGCTGACCGACAACAGAGGCCGACACTCAACACGCAGCTAAAAGCCCACTATGCCCAGTGAAACGTTCTGAAAACCCCATCGGCACAACAACCGGCGGGCCACACCTAAAAAACCGAAACTGACCCTGTTCCAGCCGGAGCTGAAAGTTTCCGGCCGAAGCCGACCTACTTCACGCCCGAAGCGATCAACTTGATAGCCTAAGGTACAACCTGTATATACAAAATATGTACAACCAAAACCAACTACCCCTTCCGGAGTCGCCGCCCATCCTCCACCGACCTGTACATCGACCCAAAACAATCGCCGGCGAACCCGTCAGAAGGCTCCAACCAAGGCCGAGTCGTCAACGCCGTCAACCAAAACGCAGCGACACCCACCACGGGATCCGCACCGCCACCAACCGATGGAGAAGAAGCAGCACAGGGGTAGAAGAGCATCGCAGGGGAGACGACGGACCAGCCCGGCCGAAGGCCCACGTCCGTCGGCGACAGATCTGGAAGTCTTCGGGAGTCTTCTCGGGAGTGCTTCTGGAGAGAGAAAATATAATCAAAATAGTACAAAGTATCATTGTGACATCCTAACTAGTATAGTATCGCTTAACAAAAAGAGTCTCACTACGCTTTGAATCAATCGAACTTTATCATCTAGACTAGTATAGTATGAGTTTCACTTGCAATAATCCTCATATAATAGAATTATAAGATATTGTTTTTGAAACGGAACCCTCCTAAAAAAATATTGAGTGCGGTTCAGGTACAAACCAAATTATATATAAAAACTACAAACCAGATTTTAAGCTGACACGTGTCTCATTTAGTCGAAATCCCGAACAAACACACGGAGGGGTATTATAGTCATTCCACACGGAGGGGTATAAAACTAATAATGTTATTTTCAATTTAGTCCTCGAATTGTTAATGATCAGACTTAAACTTGGAAAGACCAGACTTAAAAAAACAGCAATGATCAGACTTAAAAACAATGATCAGACTTAAACAGTTAATGATCAGACTTAAGAAAACAATGATCAGACTTAAATAGTTAATGATCAGAGTTGAAAAAACAATTATCAGACTTAAAAATTTAATGATCAGACTTAAAACAGTGATGATCAGACCTAAAAAACAATGATCAGACTTAAAAAAAATAATGATCAGACTTAAACAGTTAATGATCAGACTTAAAAAAACAATGATCAGACTTAAACAGTTAATGATTGGACTTAAAAAAACAATGATCAGACTTAAATAGTTAATGATCAAACTTAAACAGTTAATGATCAGACTTAAATAGTTAATGATCAGACTTAAAAACAATGATCAGACTTAAACATTTAATGATCAGACTTAAACAGTTAATGATCAGGCTTAAAAAACAATGATCAGACTTAAACAGTTAATGATCAGACTTCAAACAGTAAAGATCATACTTAAAAAAACAATGATCAGACTTAAACAGTTAATGATCAGACTTAACAGTTAATCCTTTGAGTGCGGTTTGAACTATTGATTTACGTAATTGGAAGTAACCAATTAGGTTTACGACGAAACCTAGAAATCGATCACTGATCCAATTTGAGTACCTCTACAGGATAGACCTCAACAGAAAATTGAAGAGTAACGGCAGAAAGTGATTGAGTAATTGATTTCTTCTGTATAATACTAATCGTTAAGGCCTCATTGGTAAGTGCTACAAGATCTCGTGCATTGGAACCCATGGTTATGGACCCGAATTCATTAGTATGGAACATTTTCTTTTCCAAGTGAAATCCCTTAGTATATGAAAGATTGAAAAAGTGCTTTCGTTGTTGTGGAATAAGGTTGAGCAGATCCCACGTTAGCCCCAAGACGCTGGTCTCGAACTAGAAATGATCAGACTTAAACCAGTAATGATCAAACTTAAACCAGTAATGATCAGACTTAAAGCAATAATGATCAGACTTAAACAGTTAATGATCAGACTTAAAAAAACAATGATCAGACTTAAACAGTTAATGATCATACTTAAAAACCAATGATCAGACTAAACAGTTAATGTCAGACTTAAACAATTAATGATCAGACTTAAACTAGTAAATGATCGGACTTAAATTTGATGTTTCCGCGTCTGTGTCAGAATTTGATGAACGCCTAGTATTTTTTGGGTGAAAACGACATTCTGAACAAAACTCATGGCATTGCCATGAGCTCAGTATTTTTCAGGCAAATTCTTTCATCTAGAGGGTCAAATTCGCGTTTTACTCTTCTGTTCGTTATTGGTTTAAGTCTGATCATTATTGTTTAAGTCTGATAATTGTCTGTTAAGTCTTATCATTACTGATTTAAGTCTGATCATTAACTGTTTAAGTCTGATCATTATCTATTTAAGTCTGATCATTATTTTTGTAAGTCTGATCATTGTTTTTTTAAGTCTGATCATTGTTTTTTTAAGTCCGATCATTATTTTTTTTAACTCTGATCATTACTGGTTTAAGTCTGATCATTATTTTTTTAAATCTGATCATTGTTTTTTTAAGTCTGGTCATTGTTTTTTAAGTCTGATCATTACTGTTTTAAGTCTGATCATTGTTTTAAGTGTGATCATTACTGATTTAAGTCTGATCATTGTTTGTTTTTAAGTCTGATCATTATTATTTTTAAGTCTGATCATTGTTTTTTTAAAGTCTGATCATTATTTTTTTTAAGTCTGATCATTACTGGTTTAAGTTTGATCATTGTTTTTTAAGTCTGATCGTTACTGATTAAAGTCTGATAATTGTCTGTTTAAGTCTGATCATTACTGGTTTAAGTCTGATCATTATTTTTGTAAGTCTGATCATTGTTTTTTTAAGTCTGGTCATTGTTTTTTTAAGTCTGATCATTATTTTTTAAGTCTGATCATTACTGGTTTAAGTCTGATCATTGATTTTTTAAGTCTGATCATTATTATTTTTAAGTCTGATCATTGATTTTTTAAGGCTGATCATTACTATTTTAAGTCTGATCATTATTTTTTAAGTCTGATCATTACTGATTTAAGTCTGATCATTGTCTGTTTAAGTCTGATCATTACTGGGTTAAGTCTGATCATTATTTTTTAAGTCTGATCATTGTTTTTTAAGTCTGATCATTGCTGTTTGTTAAGTCTGATCATTTCCAAGTTTCAGTCTGATTATTACTGTAGCAAATTTTAGGACGATTATACCCCTAATTTCTTTTATGTATTTTTAAATAAGTCCGCATGTATTTTTTTATTTATAAAAAGAATTCCGAACGAGATGAATTTTGATTAATCGATATTTACATGTGACAATATTGTTATGAATTTATAATTTTTATTTATAATAGTAGTTTGTACTCAAAATTATTTTATATTTAACAATATCTTATTCCACCAACAACAATATCTTATTCCACCAACAACAACAATATCTTATTCCACCAACAACAACAATATCTTATTCTACCATCGAAAAAAAAACAATATCTTATTCCAGACATAATTTCACTAGGCCCGCCAACTTGACTAAATCAACTGCGACCGACACATTCATTGCGGCTGCGGGGCCTTATATATTGTGACTCTTTCATAAACTCTTCATACACATTTAACGCACGGACAAAATGAATTCCAACTTAGCCCAAAAACCACATGCAGTGTGCATTCCATTCCCTGCACAAGGCCATGTCAACCCCATGCTCAAACTCGCCAAGCTCCTTCACCAAAAAAACTTCCACATAACCTTCATCCTCACACACTACAACGCCAACCGCCTTCATAAATCCCGAGGCCCAGACGCCCTCTCCGGCCTCCCTTCATTCGTCTTCGAGTTCATCCCCGACGGACTTCCTCCTCCTGAATCCGAGGATAGCACTCAGGACATCGCTTCATTGTGTGATTCCACTAGGAAGCACTGCTTGGGTCCGTTCAAGGAAGTGTTGAACAAGTTGAATGATCCCGGTGTGAATAATCCTCCGGTGAGCTGTATCGTGTCGGATGGAGTGATGAGTTTTACGCTGGATGCGGCGGAGGAGCTCGGGGTACCTGAGGTGATATTTTGGACGACGAGTGCGTGTGGATTGTTTGGTTATGCGCAGTTTGATCGGCTTAGGAAACAAGGGTTCACACCCCTCAAAGGTAACATTATTTTTGCTCAAAGTGATGAATTTTAAATTTTAATACAAACAAGCAAGGTTGTAAAAATGTTTAGGCACTAGTCGGGTGGAAAGGATTCTTGAAGATTAATCGGGGATTAATTAATTTTATAATTTTTAATATTTTTAATAATTAATAATCATATAAATATTATAATATATATAAAAAGCAATGTGATAATAAAGATATTTTAATAGTTTATCAAATATTAAAATGATATACAGACATTTGTAAATTATGTAAAAATAAAGAAATTTTTTATTCGATCAAGAAGTTAGTCATCTGGTTAACGTTTAGGCGATTTAGAGGGCGACTAGACGGATTGTCGGTGCCCAGTAACGGTTACAACTGTTTATAAGTAGATTGGCGTGATGTTATGCAGATTCAAGTCAGCTAACTAACGGCTATTTGGACACGATTGTGAACTGGTTACCTGGCCATGACGGTATCCGACTTAAAGACTTCCCTAGTTATCTCCGAACAACAGACCCGGACGATCCTTTGTACGAGTTCCTCTCTTCAGAGTCGATCCGTGCCCAAAGAGCCTCCGCCATAATTCTAAACACATTCACGCCACTCGAGTCCGAAGTTCTCTCAGCTCTCAAGTCTCACTACACCCCACCGGTCTTCGATATCGGTCCGCTCCACCTCATGGCCACGACCACCGACACAATGGCTGTCGGGTCCAACCTGTGGAAGGAGGACGCTCATTGTATCGACTGGTTGAGCACAAGGTCGGACAACACTGTCGTGTACATTAACTTTGGAAGCATCACGGTCATGACTGCTGACCAGCTCCTTGAGTTTGCATGGGGATTAGCAGACAGCGAACAGAGTTTTCTTTGGGTGATCCGACCTGATTTAGTCTCCGGTGAGACGGCAATGCCGCCTGCTGAGTTTAAAACCGCCACGGAGGGCCGTGGACTAATGGTAGACTGGTGTCCGCAAGAGGAGGTTTTGGCACATCCGGCGGTCGGGGCATTTTTGACTCATTGCGGATGGAACTCAACGATCGAGAGCATCGCAGCCGGCGTGCCGATGGTGTGTTGGCCCTTTTTCTCGGAGCAGCAGACAAATTGTAGGTACATTTGTGTGGAGTGGGGCATTGGGCTGGAGATTGATAGTGATGTGAGGAGGGAGGTGGTGGAGAGACAAGTGAGGCACTTGATGGTTGGGAAGAAGGGGAATGAGATGCGAAGGAGGGCGGCCGAGTGGAAGGTTGCGGCAGAGGCCGCGGCGCAGATGGGTAGTGGATCTTACCTGAATTTGGAGAGGTTGGCCGAAAAAAGTTCTAGTTAAGAAGAACAATGAAGCCGTCAAAATCGAGACCTGATGATAATTTTAATTTTGTTGGGTACCAAATTTATTATCATATTTATGTGTTTATTTTCTTCAAGAATTAGTAGCATCTATATTGAAACAAAATAATTATAATATCACATCCCTATCAAACAAATAAATAATAATTCTATTTGAAATATGAAAATTTTTGCTAGAAAGAAAATAAAATAAAAAGACTTGGGAAAACAATCATTCTAGAAAAAACTCTGTTTTAAGAAATGTTGTTAATTGTTATAAGTAAAACTTGGGCTGTCAACTGCTGTTTTGAATCAAGCATCAACTATGGATGATGTTGGGAGCTGGGGCTCTCTTCAGCGGTTTCGAATCAATGATAAGGTTTGGAAAAACGTCTTGAATCACGAAGAAACTCCGTTTTCCAAATACAAGAGTTTGCCCATCCGGGTATCCAAAATCTTATACCGGGATAAGACAAGAGTATAGTAAATGGAATGATACAAGGTTGTAAAAACAAGTGATTTGTTGAACAAAATGGTGTTTGAGACTTGTGTTTCTACTAATTCTCTCTTCACCCCTCAATGCATATTTATACACACGGTGAAGAGATTTGTCATTGTATGACAATGCAATCCATGAATGATTGCTCAAATTGAAACAACACACATGTCCTCAAATATCCCAAATTGAATGAGATCAAAACCAAATTGGTTTTCCATTTCTTAGTCGACCTCTGTCGACCAAAACATGTCGACATATGAACAGTGCCGCATATGTTTATGAAAGTTACATTTAGGGTAATTAATCCCAAAATGTCCAACAATCCTCCCCCATTTTAGGGTTATACTTCTCAATGCTAAAAGCATATTTCAACCAGGCAAAACTGTGCATAAAAAACTGTGCATAAATGAAGTGTCCCAAAAGGTTTGAACTTCATCTTAGTGTAGAATCTTCCAACACTCGAAAACCGGGGTGTCCTAAGGATTGAACCCTTCAACTTATTTTGAATACGGGAAAATAAAACACATTAGTTTACTTTTCATTCCAAATACAACTAGACACTATTATAGCCATGTGTCTCTATCCATTCATAAGTACATACTTAGCCAAGCACATGCTACGTGAAGCGGCTCACTTCGGACTCATATAGGTGGATTCTTTTCCGTCATGCACCTGCTTGCATTTTTTCAAAAGATCCATTAAGAAGTTAACTTCAACCTCCCTTTCCCGCAGGTAACAAGCACAAACTTTGGGATGTATACAATAAACATGTGCTACAAATCTCTCAGAATAGGCTTGTACTTAACTCAGCTCCTAGCGTTGTACTAAGAGGGAATTAAGGCCTACGATAAGTGATTTAAATGTGCTTTAAACCCATCCCTACACATGACTTGTGCACTAAGTCCCTAGCTAATCCCTTTGTCAAATGATCAGCTAGATTTTCCTGTGTCTTGACATAATTAATCGAGATTAACCCGTGAGTAATTAATTCACGAACTGCGCTATGTCTAACGCCAAGATATCTCGATTTACCGTTGTAAATTTGGCTATGAGCCCTAGCCGAAATTGCCTCACTATCACAATGGATAGAAATTGGTGCCATTGGTTTTGGCCACAATGGAATCTCATGCACCAAATTCCTTAGCCATTCTGCCTCTTTAGCGGCAGACGTGATGAGTCGAATTCTCGACTCATTTACATATCCATTTATGAAGAGTTTTGGTCCATTCCCGGTGCTAATTCGATCATTTGACCCTCTTGCTTGCTATTTCAGGTTAGAAACCAATCCTACGGTCCTTGGGCTCAAAAAGATCAATTCTCGAAAAAAATCGAAGTTTCGGAGCAAAATATGGTGTTTCGGGCAAAATAGGGCAAACCGACCTTGTCGGCGTATTTTGGACTCACAGATCGCATTTGGCGTCCGATTTAGTTGATTCAAAGCTTGTTAGAAAGATAACTCAAAGGGCTACAACTCTTTAGTTTAAGACAAGACCTAATTCGGACGTTAAGATCTTCAAACAGCCGCCGGAAGCTCGCCCGAGCTCTGCGCTTATGACTAAGCTCGCCCGGGTCTTTCCACGCTCGCCCGAGCATCGCGTGTGCATCCCGCTGAGTCCTCCAACTAGCACGATGCTCGCCCAGGTCTTTCCACGCTCGCCCGAGCGTCCTCTGCACCATGCTCGGTTTCATTCCATGCTCGCCCGAGTCTCACAACGCTCGCCCGAGTCTCCCCTTTAAAATCAGATTTTGCATCTTGGGCTATAAATAGAGAGTTGAGATCCAAACCAAAAAGAAGGATTCGAGCTAGGGTTTGGAGCACGAAATCAAGGGTTTTTAGAGGGACAAAAGACTAAGGCTTCAAAGGGAGGATCATCCACGATTGAAGAAGATCATCTACACACTAGATTGGTTTATTCATTCCTTGTATCTTCTTCTTTTGTGTACTCAATACATTTTGTGTTTGTCTATGAACATGATTTGTGAGTAGTCCTTTGTGTTTTAGGGTCCTATGGACCTCATGTGTGTTAATACTCCTTATCTATTATGAATGAAATGTTAGAATAACATGTTTGGATGATTGTGAATCTACTTGGATGTAATGTCAATTCTATGCCCACCAAGTGTTTGATAAAATGCCTAAGTGGTCTAGAAACATGAATTTGAGGTTGAGTGTTCTAGCGAACGAGACTAAGAGTTCTAGAACGAAGTAGATTCACCCCTTGTTAGGTGGTGATCACTAGCGTGACCCATCTTGGCATTAAGATAGGCTTGATCTTAAACCGCTCATTGGCTATTGATCATTGAGTTAGCGCTAATGATTGAGAACCTTGAGTAGGACGTGAGCTAACAATATCTAGCGATTGAAGCTCACGTGCGAGGTGCTTCTTCCTTAAATCAAGTAACAACATCTAGCGATTGAATTTGATTTAATAGTCGCACGCCTTAATCTAATCATCTAAAACAAGTATCTTGCATGAAATTGAATTCTTGGAGTCTAAAAACACACATGAGTGAAGTAGTTCCCTAGAGTACACATTTTGCCTTGGTAGTGACACTATCTCTAGTTTCCTTAGATTGTTTACATTGTTTATATACATTTGCTCCAATAACCACACCATTTCAATTCTTCGCATTTAGAATAGACTTATCGGAACAAAATTGAATAGTGCTCATAAGTTTGGACTTGCTCCTTGGACGACCCGGTACTTACCGGTCATTATAAATTGTTTTTGACTTGTACCTAAAAATACAACGTTCAAGACGCTAATGCAATAAACTCAGATTCCATAGTCGAGCTGGTGATGCAAGTTTGCTTCTTTGAAGCCCAAGATATGACACCTCCTCCAAGAAAAAATAACCATCCACTTTAGAAGAATAATCTTCTAAATTGGAGATCCAACTTGCATCAGTATATCCCTCCAACACCGAGGGAAAGCCCGAGTAACTCAAGCCATAGTTTATGGTTCCTTTTAGGTATTTAAGTACCGGCCTAATAGCTTCCCAGTGTTGAGCACTAGGGTTACTAATATATCTGCTCAATTTCCCCACTGCAAAGGCTATATTTGGCCTTGTACATGTCATAACATACATTAGGCAACCAATAACTTTTGAGTACTCAAGTTGTAAAACACCTTCACCCGTATTAGGCGAAAGTTTTACACTTGCGTCCAAGGGATTACTAACCGGAGAACAATTCATCAAACAGTTGAATTTCTTAAGCACTTTCTCAACGTAGTGAGACTGTATAAGTGCTAAACCTTTGTTCTCTCGCTTGATTCTAATACCAAGAATCACATTCGCTTCTCCCATATCTTTCATAGAGAAACTTGATGATAAGAAGTCCTTTGTAAGGTCTACTTGTTTTTGGTCAGTACCAAAAATCAGCATATCATCAACATACAGACAAATGATTACTCCATTACCGGAGTTGTCAAATTTGCTGTAAATACACTTGTCCGCTTGATTCAGATTGAATCCACTAGACAAGATCACTTCATCAAACTTTTGATGCCATTGCTTGGGTGCTTATTTCAGCCCATACAATGATTTGACCAACTTGCACACCTTGTTTTCATATCCTGGTGCAATGAATCCTTCCGGTTGCTTCATGTAGATTTTCTCATCCAAATCACCATTCAAGAACGCTGTCTTGACATCCTTTTGGTGTACAACTAGATTGTTAATTACAGCAAGTGCGATTAGCAACCTAATAGTGGAAATTCTTGCAACCGGAGCATAAATATCGAAAAAATCAATACCCTCCCGTTGTCTAAAGCCTTGGATAACCAATCTAGCTTTAAACTTTTCAATTGATCCATCAACCTTGATTTTCCTCTTGAAAATCTATTTGCAACCTAAAGGCTTGCAACCCGGTGGAAGATCCGATAATACCCACGTATTATTTCCCACGATAGGAACCATCTCATCGCTTATTGCTTCTTGCCAGAATGCAACATCATGAGACTTCATAGCCTCATCATATGTTCTAGGTTCATCATCAATATGATAACAATATGAGTTTTGATACCCAATATCATTCCTAGAACCCTCAATCAAGTAAACTTGAAAATCTGGCCCGAAAGATTTTTCAATCCTTCCTCGTTTGCTTCTACGAAGCTCAAACGGAGCACCTATAGAAGATGTGCCAACATCATCTTCTATCACAGCTCTTAGGGAGCTAGTAATCAACTCTTGAGGCCTAGGTAATGATGAGAAACGATTCTCATCAAAGATAGCATTCCTTGATTCAATAACGGTGTGAGCCGAAATAGAATCACTTGTTCTAACCACATATGACCGATATGCTCTTGAATTTTCAGCATATCCAATAAAGATGCAATCAACACCTCTTTCTCCCAATGTTGTTATTTTGGGAGCCGGTAGTCTCACTACCGCTCTACATCCCCAAACTCGGAGATAATCAAGATTTGGCTTCTTTTTGTGCCAAAGCTCATAAGGGGTAATATTATTCCTTTTGTTAGGAATTCTGTTGAGTAAACAACAAGCCGTTAACATGGTTTCCCCCTAAAATCCTTTAATCAATCCAGAGTAGGATAACATGGAATTAACCATCTCTTTGAGGATTCTATTTTTCCTCTCAGCCACACCATTTTGTTGTGGTGTATAAGGGGCTGTAGTCTCATGAATGATACCATTCAAATGGAAAAATACTGGATCATAATATTCTCCACCTCTATCAGTTCTAAGCTTTTTGATCAATTCATGCATCAATTCTACTTCAACTTTGTACACTTTAAACTTGTCTAAAGCTTCATCTTTTGTATGCAACAAGTATACATAACAATATCTAGAACAATCATCTATAAAGGTTATGTAATACTTCTTATTTCCCAAAGATAGAGTAGAATACAAATCACCCAAATCACTATGAACAAGTTCTAGTAATTTTGAAGTTCTTGAAACACTATTAAATGATAACCTAGTGATTTTAGTAAGCATGCATGTAGAACATCTATCAATATTCATGTCAACTGTAGGTATTAAACCTTCCTTAGACATGACATTCATACGTTGATAGTGAACATTGTTGGACATTTTAGGGTTAATTACCCTAAATGTAACTTTCATAAACATATGTGGCACTGTTCATATGTCGACATGTTTTGGTCGACAGAGGTCGACTAAGAAATGGAAAACCAATTTGGTTTTGATCTCATTCAATTCGGGATATTTGAGGACATGTGTGTTGTTTCAATTTGAGCAATCATTCATGGATTGCATTGTCATACAATGACAAATCTCTTCACCGTGTGTATAAATATGCATTGAGGGGTGAAGAGAGAAGTAGTAGAAACACAAGTCTCAAACACCATTTTGTTCAACAAATCACTTGTTTTTACAACCTTGTATCATTCCATTTACTTTACTCTTGTCTTATCCCGGTACAAGATTTTGGATACCCGGATGGGCAAAATCTTGTATTTGGAAAACAGAGTTTCTTCGTGATTCAAGACGTTTTTCCAAACCCTATCATTGATTCAAAACCGCTGAAGAGAGCCCCAGCTCCCAACAATCAAATACAAGATTTTTGCAATCGGAGAAGATGATGAACAGTGTTCGATGAACAGTGCTGGCTGAAACAGAGCATGTTCTTCACGACCAAACGCGATCCTCTCTGATCAGCAAACCGAATCTCAATTTTCTCTCGAATCGATTTCAATGGCATCTGCGGCGAGTATAAGGGAGATGTCCACCAATTTCGGGAAATTGGACAAGTTCGAAGGTGTCAACTTTCGAAGATGGCAAACGAAGATGCTCTTCCTCCTGACGAGCTTGAAAGTGAGCCATGTGCTCTCCACTCCTCTATCGGTGATGAGTGACAACGCCTCGCTGGAAGTAATCAGGGAACGAAGCAAATGAGAGAATGCTGACTACATCTGCCGTGGTCACATTCTGAGCGGTATGACTGATTCCCTTTTTGATGTTTATTTAAATGTCAAGTCAGCTAAAGAACTTTGGGATGCACTTGAGACGAAGTACATGTTACAAGATGCTTCTAGCAAGAAGTTTCTTGTAAGTAACTTTAACAGTTAGAAGATGGTCGATGTTCGACCGATCATGGAGCAATTCCATGAATTGTCTCGCATACTTAGGAGATTCACCCAGTATGGACTAAAGATGGATGATGACATCTCAGTATCTAGTATTATAGACAAACTGCCACCTACGTGGAAGGAGTTTAAGCATGCGCTTAAACACAAGAAAGAGGAGATGTCTCTTTCAGAACTCGGGGCAGAGTTATGTACGGAGGAATCCATACGGACTGAAGAGGGTGTAAAACAAAAGGAGACCGGTGAGTCTTCTTCTGCCCATCTAGTGGAAGGGAAGAAGGGTTTCAAAAAGTTCCAAGGGAAGAAACGCCTATATAAGAACATCGGTAACAATTTCAACAAAAGCCCTAAGGGCGAGTGTTGGATTTGTGGTAAGCCGGGACACTACAAAAATGAATGCAAAATGGCTAAGGCTTGGAAAGGAAAAACCAAAGTGAATGATGTGGATAAGGGCAAACAACAACAAGGCCCTTCCAATCTTCAAGGTCAGATTTCTCTTTCAAGTTGTAATTCTAATGAGAATTATGTATCACTTATCGCTGAAACATTTTATGTTCAGGATGATGAAGTAGCTTGGTGGATTGACTCGGGTGCTACAAAGCATGTGTGCAAAGACCGTCGTTGTTTCAAGGCATACGAAACGGTGAAAGACAGATCAGCCTTGCATATGGGAAATGAGTCAACTGCACCAATACTTGGCCAAGGCGTTGTAGTGTTAGAGTTTAGCTCAGGGAAAACCCTTGAACTGTTAAATGTTTTACATGTCCCTCCTATACGGAAAAACTTAGTTTTCGATAACTTGCTAAACAAGTATGGTTACAAGCAAGTCTATGAGTCGGACAAGTATGTACTGTCCAAGTGTGGTGTGTTTGTCGGTTTTGGTTACTTTTGTAATGGCATGTTTAGCTTTTTGATCAATTCATGCATCAATTCAACTTCAGCTTTGTACACTTTAAACTTGTATAAAGCTTCATCTTTTGTATGCAACAAGTATACATAACAATATCTAGAACAATCATCTATAAAGGTTATGTAATACTTCTTATTTCCCAAAGATGGAGTAGAATGCAAATCACCCAAATCACTATGAACAAGTTCTAGTAATTTTGAAGTTCTTGAAACACTATTAAATGATAACCTAGTGATTTTAGTAAGCATGCATGTAGAACATCTATCAATATTCATGTCAACTGCAGGTATTAAACCTTCCTTAGACATGGCATTCATTCGTTGATAGTGACCAAAACCGACAAACACACCACACTTGGACAATACATACTTGTCTGACTCATACACTTGCTTGTAACCATACTTGTTTAGCAAGTTACCGGAAACTAAGTTTTTCCGTATAGGAGGGACATGTAAAACATTTAACAGTTCAAGGGTTTTCCCTGAGCTAAACTCTAACACTACAACGCCTTGGCCAAGTATTGATGCAGTTGACTCATTTCCCATATGCAAGACTGATCCGTCTTTCACCGTTTCGTATGCCTTGAAACAACGACGGTCTTTGCACACATGCTTTGTAGCACCCGAGTCAATCCACCAAGCTACTTCATCATCCTGAACATAAAATGTTTCAGCGATAAGTGATACATAATTCTCATTAGAATTACAACTTGAAAGAGAAATCTGACCTTGAAGATTGGAAGGGCCTTGTTGTTGTTTACCCTTATCCACATCATTCACTTTGGTTTTTTCTTTCCAAGCCTTAGCCATTTTGCATTCATTTTTGTAGTGTCCCGGCTTACCACAAATCCAACACTCGCCCTTAGGCCTTTTGTTGAAATTGTTACCGATGTTCTTATAGGGACGTTTCTTCCCTTGGAACTTTTTGAAACCCTTCTTCCCTTCCACTAGATGGACGGAAGAAGACTCACCAGTCTCCTTTTGTTTTACACCCTCTTCAGCCCGTATGGATTCCTCCGTACATAACTCTGCCCCGAGTTCTGAAAGAGACATCTCCTCTTTCTTGTGTTTAAGCGCATGCTTAAACTCCTTTCATGTAGGTGGCAGCTTGTCTATGATACTAGACACTGAGATGGCATCATCCATCTTTAGTCCATACTGGGTGAATCTCCCAAGTATGCGAGACAATTCATGGAATTGCTCCATGATCGGTCGAACATCGACCATCTTGTAACTGTTAAAGTTACTTACAAGAAACTTCTTGCTAGAAGCATCTTGTAACATGTACTTCGTCTCAAGTGCATCCCAAAGTTCTTTAGCTGACTTGACATTTAAATAAACATCGAAAAGGGAATCAGTCATACCGTTCAGAATGTGACCACGGCAGATGTAGTCAGCATTCTCCCATTTGCTTCGTTCCCTGATTACTTCCAGCGAGGCGTTGTCACTCATCACCGGTAGAGGAGTGGAGAGCATATGGCGCACTTTCAAGCTCGTCAGGAGGAAGATCATCTTCGTTTGCCATCTTCGAAAGTTGACACCTTCGAACTTGTCCAATTTCCCGAAATTGGTGGACATCTCCCTTATACTCGCCGCAGATGCCATTGAAATCGATTCGAGAGAAAATTGAGATTCGGTTTGCTGATCAGAGAGGATCGCATTTGGTCGTGAAGAACATGCACTGTTTCAGCCGGCACTGTTCATCAGACACTGTTCACCGGACACTGTTCATCGTCTTCTCCGATTGCAAAAATCTTGTATTTGATTGTTGGGAGCTGGGGCTCTCTTCAGCGGTTTCGAATCAATGATAGGGTTTGGAAAAACGTCTTGAATCACGAAGAAACTCCGTTTTCCAAATACAAGATTTTGCCCATCCGGGTATCCAAAATCTTATACCGGGATAAGACAAGAGTATAGTAAATGGAATGATACAAGGTTGTAAAAACAAGTGATTTGTTGAACAAAATGGTGTTTGAGACTTGTGTTTCTACTAATTCTCTCTTCACCCCTCAATGCATATTTATACACACGGTGAAGAGATTTGTCATTGTATGACAATGCAATCCATGAATGATTGCTCAAATTGAAACAACACACATGTCCTCAAATATCCCAAATTGAATGAGATCAAAACCAAATTGGTTTTCCATTTCTTAGTCGACCTCTGTCGACCAAAACATGTCGACATATGAACAGTGCCACATATGTTTATGAAAGTTACATTTAGGGTAATTAACCCTAAAATGTCCAATAGATGACAGCAGTTTTAAAAGCAACAAGAAGCACCTAATAACACAGGAGACTTACTGAGATTGCCTGCCTAAGGAGATGCTGTTTATTGGAGTGCTGAAAGGCCTCGTAAAGCATGTGTCCATTACTTGCACATGCTTTTAATTAGAACCGATTTTGAGCAGAAAAAGGAGAGCAATCAATAGATGAAGGATTGCCTAACACCATATCGGTGACCAGTTCGGCAGTCCCTAGAGCCTGAGAATTGACAATGATGCAAAACTAAAACCATTAGACCTATTAGTTTTGTGGCTTCTTTAAAGAGAGATGAAATTGAAGGAAAAGAGCCACAGAATAAACTCGTTATATTTGGGTAGAAATATGCAATAAAAGAAAACAAGAAATAAGGCTAGTGAGACACATAGCTTTAGCGTGGTAATGATGAATAGTTTTTTAAAAAATAATCTACAATTTACCATGAAAAGCCCTCCTCCCTCGTGACCAGTAGCTAGGAATAAATTAGGCAAACCGGGGACAGGCCCAATAATTGGTTTTCCATCAGGCACTACACAATGAATTACGAATAACTTTTATTCTCATGAGGAAAAGAAAAGAGCACGTGTAAATATTAAGGATATGAGACCATTCTATGTTGCAGGTCTGTCGCTTACTGTAAGGGCGCAGACCAACTCTCACTTTTTTGCTCCTCCTTAAGTTCATGAGATTCATTCCTCTCAAAGCAGGAAAGAAATCCCCACCACGATCCCATATATAATTAATGATTGTCTCGTCCTCTTCTGTGTTGAACCCAGAAAATTGGCGGCTACTTCCTGAGGGTACAAAGTACTATTCAACAAGGAACAATTTATGGTCACAAACTGTTATACATATATACTGGAAAAAAAGGTTGCATAAAGGACGTATCACATCTCAAATTCTAACAACGATATAAGAAAACGAGAACAGAAAAAATGTATTGATGTTAGTAAAGGAACTACACCCAAGATTGATTTAAAGCGCACCATTAAAAAAAACAAAAACAAAAACTGTTGAACAAAATGCTACATCTTATGAATACTGAACGAGTAAACTGATGAGTTACCTAGGACAAGGTTACCAATCGTGTCCATAGTGGCTGTCATTGAAATTGACAAGCCTTCTCCCTGATCTATCTTCACAAGAGTTGAAGAGGCCATAGTTTGATTCCTAGCTCGATGATCAACATAACCAGCTTCCATCAAACCATGATTTAGTTGAAAGGCGTTAAAGTTCTCAATAACAAGCAAATGACCCTGTCATGAAGTAGAGCTATGAGCTATGCTTTCTGAAAAATAATACACATTGGTAAAGCAGATCATAAATGTCATACATGTGTAGAATCATCATGCTCACGTCCCATGGCATACACTAAGAGTGATACAGGAATATCAGTTAGTGATTTTCCCATAAGGTACTTGGCTGAATATTATGTTTAGGCTCAAGGGATATCAATTTGCCCATAAGGTAATTTGCCTTTAAACACAACTCTCTATGTTATCAATTAGAATGTCGCCAGAGCTGTCAGCGGACAAGTTCTCTAGTCAAATGACAAAAGACAGCACACAAACTGAAAATGCATAACTCATCCAGACATTTGGTTAGCTCTTAGCTTGTCTGTTATATTAGTAATAGTATACTCGTGGCATCTAGGAACCTTTTCATGCACTGAAAACTGTTTATAAGTGGACTCACAGTTTAAAAACAAGCCAGTAGACTAGTGATGGGAGAAAATAAATAGATAAGTAAAGGAACACGATATGTTGCATTCTCTATAAATAATTAGTAACAGACAGTTAAGACTTTCTTCATGCTGGATTCGCAAGCAAAGGAAGGGTGATAGGAAGATCTCTAAAAGCGCTAAAGCTTAGGATTCACTTAAGAAATAATAAAAGAATAAAAACGAGCATCAATTATCACTACCCCGACTAAGAAATAAGTAGTCCATGTTCCAGTCATTCACCTTTCGTGGCTTTACAGGAATATCCAGCTCAATATCTAAATTTTTCATGAGTGTATGCATTAAGCACCCACTCCAACAACCAGCTGCAACTATAACAGCCTTATTGCTGTACAAGGTGATCTCGGAAGTATGTACAGCCATGATATCTCCAGTAGAAGCTGATCTGAATTTTAAGTAAAGAACCACAATACTATCAAATCCACGAATTTAGCAAAGAGATTGGTAAATCCCGATTCTCATCTTATATGTATGGAAATTTTCAAAAATTAGAGTCATTCACCTTGTCAAGTTAGTAACTGGATTGTAATAGAACTCAGCATACCTGCCGTCGTCTGAAAAACGCCTATTCACCTACATATCAGACATATCTCACTGTTCGTAACATCAATCTTGAAAAAGGGTATCTTCAGTGCTGGGAATGCCTCTAATGGGTCTGTGTTTTCCCAGCACGGGTTTGCTCATGCTTTTCTACTTTATATATAAACACACACATAAATAAAAAAAGTAGAAAAGACTTAAGAAAGGCTGACAGTAAATAGACAGGGGACCTTTTCAATGTATGATACAGTAAGGTGAGCATCTAATTGACAGTCATCATGTAGAAAGGCAGCTCCGCTTCCGTTTCCCACTGCAAGAGCTGGTTCTTTTATTTGCAACTCATTGCTCGACAAGTACTCTGCTTTTAACCCTGCTTGAGATAGTTTATCCACCCTTGATTTTAGGGTGTCAATTTCTTCAGGAGTTTGTCCAACTAATAAGCTGCCTGTTTCAAAACAAATAGTAAGAACTAATAAGCTGCCTGTTTCAAAAAAAAAAATAGTATGAACAATTTCTTCAGCCTTTGATCAAAAAAAAAAAACTAATAAGCTGCCTGTTTCAAAACAAATAGTATGAACTCTACCACCACACACATGCGCAATCATATAATCCATAATGTCTTGTTCAGGCCCAATCGCAAATGGCAAGATAAAAATCATATATTCGCTTATTGAGCTCGAATTACTTAGAAAAAAGTCTCTTACCTGTCCGTCTCCAACCCAACACTTGTGATGGATTCATGCCATCATCTTTCACTTGCTCTGCCAACTCTTCCCATAGTTTGTGACTTCTCATTGCAAGCTCCCAAATGTCACTTCCTGGCGTCTTATGTGTCATCCATATATACCCCTGCCCTAAAATCCAACCAAAACTCCAAAATGCATTGTTTCATCAAACCCAGGACAGAAAAAATTGGAAGAAAGACGAACAGCAGCGGTGTGAGTCTGACTAAATTACCTGCGCCAGTGGCGCCGGAGCAAGGAACAGCCTTATCAACCACAGCAACTGATAAATCAGTCTCCAACAAAAACTGTCTAGCGATTGTCAGCCCAATGATTCCCGCACCAATAATGACCACATCGAACGAATGAGAAGGCACACTAGAACTAACGGCGTAGCAGCGGAGCGGTTTTCTGATCGATGAATCCGTAAGCTGTTTCCGAGGAATCGTCACATGAGATGATTGACTTAGAAATTGTTGAGATTTGCGAAGCGGCGATAACGAGACGTCCTCCACGACTTTCCGAAACGAGCTTAGGTTGGCTGAGCATCCAGAAATCGCTTCCATTTCCGCCGCCTTCGTGCTCCAATCGAATCTTCTTCAGCAGCTCCAATGGCTGAACATCAGTTTCCGTTCATCAAAAAAAAATTTAAAAAATATATAAATAAATGTCGAGAATCTTAGCATGTGCAAATTATAAAATTGGTTGAAATTTGGTTATAATTGGTAGTGAAACCAAAAAAAGTAGTTCAATAAAAATACAATTTTTTTAAGGAAAAAGTACAAATTGGTGCTCCGAAATATTGCTATTTTCCAATTAAAGGTTTAAACTATCAATTTTTTCAATCAAGAGCAAAATAAAAAATAAGTTGACTAATTTTCGAACATCGAGCACCGTAGATTCACCGTGAGTACGTGATTAAATTACAAACTCAATTATATGAATCCCGTTAATAACGACTCACTAAAAAAGTGTATTGGTGTTAACGAAAAAAGATCAATTTAATACGTTAAGAGTTTATGATGAAATCATCGGGTTATTTTCAACATGGTTCACATGATTGGTTTCGCAATTTAATCACGGTGAAGTTATGGTGCTTGGTGTTCAAAAATTGATCAATTTATTTTTTATTTTGCCCTTGATTGGAAAATTTAATAGTTTGAACCTTTAATTGAAAAAGTGCGGTAGTTCGAGGCAACATTATATACTTTACCCTTTTTTTATTGATAGGGCTGAGCAAGCCAACACAGGCATACAGGAGGAAAGAACTGTACAACATCAGGTATCAAAGGAGCATCCAGTTTAGACCAAAGGAAGAGCATCCAGTTTAGACCAGGACCAACTAAAACGTCTAGCATGTTTTGCAAGTGCATCCGCAGCCATATTTGCCTCTCGTCTCGTAAAAAACAACTTCCAATTCTTTTTTAACTCCAGAATTCTGCAGCACTCCAAAAACCAACTTGCATTCCAAACATTTTGATCTACTTTATAGTTGATTGCCATCACAACTTCCTTACTATCTGTCTCAAAAACAACATTTTTCAACTTCAGTTTAGTTGCTAGATTAAATGCTTCTTGCAGCGCCAATCCCTCGCAGAAATATGCATCCGTGCATTGTGGTATATATTTAGCAGAGATACCTACTACTGTTCCAGCATTATCTCTTATTAGCACACCAATTCCTCCACTTGCAGTGTTTGGATCCCAAGATGCATCACAATTGGCCTTCACATATGTTCCTTTAGGTCTTTGCCAGTGCAGGGTCACTGTATCCAGACATTTCAGAATATCTGCATTATTGGAACAATACTCATTATATAGCATCTTAATTTGTCTTGCAGCCATCTCAGGAGAAATACAATCTTTTCCGTGGGCTACCAAGTTCCGATTATACCATATATACCATAATGTGATGATCACCATGCATAGCTTATATGCACTAGCTGACGTGTAAATATAATAAACAAAATCAGCAATGCTCCCAAAGTTTATGCATTTCTCAATGATATCCATATGCATCAATCTCCACAGATTTTGGCTCCACCAACATTCAGTAAAGATGTGTTTTTCATCCTCCCATCGATAATGACATATATGACATAGTTGGAGACCAGTCGGTAAACCCCTGTGGTAAGCTCTCCATACAAATATCTTAATCTTCCTTGGGATTGGCAGCTTCCAAACCTGCTTCCAAAACTTTTTTAAATGTCTATTATCAGATTGCTCTGCATAATTTGGACAGTCTGCTAGTTCGATTTGCCTTGCAACTTTATAAGCACTTTTTATATCAAAGTTACCACTGTTGTTTTCCTTCCATTTCAACTCACCAGTTATATTATCCAAAATGATGCCATATCTTAAAATTGGGAGAGCTCTATGGATACCTTGCCAGATATGCGAAGGTCTATAACCGATTCGAGAATCAAGTAAGTGGCAATTACTGAAATATTTGGCTTTCAATACCTTTGAGCCTAACAGTTCTGGGTGCTTTATTATACGCCATCCTTGGTGTGCTAAGTATGCCAGATTAAGCCACTTGAAGTTCAGAAAGCCTAAACCACCTTCTTCCTTACTTTGTCGCAATTTATCCGCTTTAATCCAATGCACTGATCTGCTACCTCCAGCTTTCTGCCACCAGAATTCTGTTATATTGCTATGAAGCTTGTCAATAACTTCTTCTGGCAATAAGAAACTAGAGAGCCAATATTGTGGAATAGCATTTAAAACCGCATCGATCAGAACTTGCCTGCCTCCAATAGATAGAGTAACAGATTTCCAACTCTGCATCTTGCTGTGGATTTTATCAAAGATGCCATTGAAAGTCTCACTCCTCCTTCTAGATAACTGTAAAGGCAAGCCTAAGTATATTGTGTGGTACTCCACTACATTCACTCCCAAACAATTTATAATAAAATTCCGCAGGGAATCTGACAAGTTTCTGCTAGTCATTATTTCTGATTTTGAGAAGTTCACCCCTTGCCCAGAAATGCATTCATATTCATCCAGCAACTCTCTCAATTTCTGAATACTATTTTGGGTAACTTTAAGATAAAGTAAACTATCATCAGCAAACAACAAATGAGACACATATGGGGCTCTTCTACATATTTTAATCCCGTCAACCAAACCATACATGTTGTATTCACGTATTCTCGCAGAAAACCATTCAGTGCACAAGATATATAAATATGGAGAGAGTGGGTCTCCTTGTCGAAGACCTCTTTGAGGGACCAAACTAGCTGTGTAGCTGCCATTAACTTTGATGCTATATGTCACTGATGTAACTATTCTCATAATCATATTTACCCAATCCTCCGCAAAGCCTAATTTATTTAAGATACCTCGGAGAAATAACCAATCTACTGTATCATAGGCTTTAGTGATATCAAGCTTGAGAGATCCATATACATGCTGTTGGGAATTAGTTCTAATAAAATGGTTTATTTCTTGAGCCAACAGTATAGTGTCTGAAATAAGCCTATCTTTTACGAAAGCACATTGTTCCATTGAGATTACCTCTCCGAGAATATCTTGAAGTCTGTTTGCAATGACCTTTGAGATGACTTTGGCTTTAACTCCAGTCAGACTGATTGGTCTGAATAGATGGACTTTATCCGCTCTTTTCTGCTTTGATATCAGAGTAATTAAGGTAATGTTTGTATCATCATGTAGTTGTCCCCCATTAAGAAATAAAAGGCACTCGGAAATAAAATTATCTTTGATAATTTCCCAACAGCTTTGTATAAAAGAGGTTGTGAAGCCATCCTTTCCTGGTGCCTTATCAGGGTGTAATTGGAAGACAGCTCTTGTAACTTCATCAACTGTATATGGCGATGTAAGAATGTAATTATGTTGACCAGTAACCTTCTGAGGGACACACTGGAGCCTTGTGGTGAGTTCTCGCTGAGATATCTGGCTTGCAGAGCCATAGATCTTCTTATAATAATTATAGAATATGACTTTCATCTCTTCTGAATTATATGTGAACGTCCCATCCTCTCGCTGAAGCTTAACAACATAATTCGTCTTCCTTCTGCCATTTGCATAGGCATGAAAAAATTTTGAGTTACTGTCTCCTTCTTTTAACCAACATATCCTTGACCTCTGTCTCCACAGTATTTCCTCTCGTATCAGCCACTCGTCAATATCTTCAATTATTCTCTGCTCTCTTTCTATCATTACATCAGTTCTAGATGATGTTTGAGTTTTCGCAAGATCTGACTTTAACTGCTTTAACGTGGCACCGACATTACCAAAATTCTTCTTGTTCCACTCTTCCAATTTCTTGCTCAGAATCTCTAATCTTTTTTCAAATCTTAAGCCCTGATTGCTCGAAGAAATCCAAGTATCACGAACTATGCTAAGAAATCTATCATCCCTTAACCACATTTTCTCAAATCTGAAAGTTGCTGACACATCATTCTTCTGTTTACTCGGCAGGTTGATCCGAATTGACTTTTTCTTAAATCTGAAAGTTGCTGACCTATCATTCTGTTTACTCGGCAGGTTGATCCAAATTGCCGCATGATCTGAAGAATAAGTATGTACGTGCTGAGTTGTTGCTTCCGGAAATAAGCCTCTCAAACTTCTGTTGATGAGTGCTCTGTCTAATCTACCCTTGGCTTCATCCCTTCCTCGTCTTTTATTTGATAAAGTGAATTTATATTCCGAATAACCCAGATCTAAAAGCGAACAATCTGCCACAACTTCCTTGAATTTTTCGATTTGATTTTGCCTTTGAAAATTGCCACTGCTTTTTAAGACTTCATTGAAGTCCCCAAAAACACACCAAGGCCATTGATTTCCTACACTCAACTTCCGTAATGAAAGCGGAGATCCATAAAACAAGGTGAAACGGACTGGTGTATTTACATGAACCAAAAAGTCGATATGGTAGTTAGAGTAAGAACGAATGGAAACATCTGTACCTCGGCGCCAAAACACTGCCAAGCCTCCCGATCCTCGACAGGAAGGTACAACAAAGCATCCCAAAAAACCAATCTTGACTCTGAGTTTCTCCATTTTCTCCACATTACTTTTTGTTTCAACAAGGCCAACAATTTGAGGACTCGTAGATTTGATCAAATCCCGAAGTTCGCCAACTGTTCGGGACGTCCCTATTCCCCGACAGTTCCAAGCTAAAATCAGCATGGTTCTCAGAGTAAACACTTCCACCGAACTACAGTTTAGACCTCAGACAGAAGCTGAGAAATTAAGATGAGCTCTCCCGTGAACCACTTCCGCTAGAAACCCTAACTTCCAGAAAGCTCCCGAAGGAAAAAGAATTAAGCCTAACTTTAATATAAAAAAAATACAAATTATTTTTTTGAAAGGGCTGGATATAGCATGGGTTAGTTAGTATTCGTTCGTGTCTTCTGACAGCAAGAAATTGAAACCAGGCGTGGCGTGGACGCTGGGTGAGTTTGCCCTATTGGGCTAAACTCGATCCTCAAAAAATAATAATAATAATAAGGGTGCGGTTCAGGTACAAACCAAATTATAAATAAAAACTACAAACCGATTATAAAGCCGACACGTGTCCCAGTTTAGTCGAAATTCCGGAGAAAACACGGAGGGGTATAATAGTCATTCCACACTAATGGGTATAAAACCTAATTATGTTATTTTCAATTTAGTCCAAAAATTGTTAGTGTTCAGACTTAAATGGTATTGTTCAGACTTAAAAAAGGTAGTGTTCAGACTTAAATGGTAGTGTTCAGACTTAAATGGTAGTGTTCAGACTTAAAAATACTTAATAATCAGACTTAAATGGTAGTGTTCAGACTTAAATGGTAATGTTCAGACTTAAAAATACTTAATAATCAGACTTAAATGGTAGTGTTCAGACTTAAAAAAGGTTGTGTTCAGACTTAAATGTACTAAATAGTCAGACTTAAATGGTAGTGTTCAGACTTAAATGGTAGTGTTCAGACTTAAATGGTAGTGTTCAGACTTAAAAATATTTAATAATCAGACTTAAATGATAGTGTTCAGACTTAAATGGTAATGTTCAGACTTAAAAATACTTAATAATCAGACTTAAATGGTAGTGTTCAGACTTAAAAAATGTTGTGTTCAGACTTAAATGTACTTAATAATCAGACTTAAATGGTAATGTTCAGACTTAAAAATACTTAATAATCAGACTTAAATGGTAGTGTTCAACTTAAATGGTAGTGTTCAGACTTAAATTGTAGTGTTCAGACTTAAATGGTAGTGTTCAGACTTAAATGGTAGTGTTCAGACTTAAAAATATTTAATAATCAGACTTAAATGGTAGTGTTCAGACTTAAATGTACTTAATAATCAGACTTAAATGGTAGTGTTCAGACTTAAATGGTAGTGTTCAGACTTAAATGGTAGTGTTCAGACTTAAAAATACTTAATAATCAGACTTAAATGGTAGTGTTCAGACTTAAATGGTAATGTTCAGACTTAAAAATACTTAATAATCAGACTTAAATGGTAGTGTTCAGACTTAAAAAAGGTTGTGTTCAGACTTAAATGTACTAAATAGTCAGACTTAAATGGTAGTGTTCAGACTTAAATGGTAGTGTTCAGACTTAAAAATACTTAATAATCAGACTTAAATGGTAGTGTTCAGACTTAAATGGTAATGTTCAGACTTAAAAATACTTAATAATCAGACTTAAATGGTAGTGTTCAGACTTAAAAAAGGTTGTGTTCAGACTTAAATGTACTAAATAGTCAGACTTAAATGGTAGTGTTCAGACTTAAATGGTAGTGTTCAGACTTAAATGGTAGTGTTCAGACTTAAAAATATTTAATAATCAGACTTAAATGATAGTGTTCAGACTTAAATGGTAATGTTCAGACTTAAAAATACTTAATAATCAGACTTAAATGGTAGTGTTCAGACTTAAAAAATGTTGTGTTCAGACTTAAATGTACTTAATAATCAGACTTAAATGGTAATGTTCAGACTTAAAAATACTTAATAATCAGACTTAAATGGTAGTGTTCAACTTAAATGGTAGTGTTTAGACTTAAATGGTAGTGTTCAGACTTAAATGGTAGTGTTCAGACTTAAAAATATTTAATAATCAGACTTAAATGGTAGTGTTCAGACTTAAATGTACTTAATAATCAGACTTAAATGGTAGTGTTCAGACTTAAATGTACTTAATAATCAGACTTAAATGGTAGTGTTCAGACTTAAATGGTAGTGTTCAGACTTAAATGGTAGTGTTCAGACTTAAAAATATTTAATAATCAGACTTAAATGGTAGTGTTCAGACTTAAATGGTAGTGTTCAGACTTAAAAATACTTAATAATCAGACTTAAATGGTAGTGTTCAGACTTAAAAAAGGTTGTGTTCAGACTTAAATGTACTTAATAATCAGACTTAAATGGTAATGTTCAGACTTATAAATATTTAATAATCAGACTTAAATGGTAGTGTTCAGACTTAAAAAAGGTAGTGTTCAGACTTAAAAAAGGTAGTGTTCAGACTTAAATGGTAGTGTTCAGACTTAAAAATATTTAATAATCAGACTTAAATGGTAGTGTTCAGACTTAAAAAAGGTTGTGTTCAGACTTAAATGTACTTAATAATCAGACTTAAATGGTAGTGTTCAGACTTAAAAATACTTAATAATCAGACTTAAAAAAGTTAGTGTTCAGACTTAAATGGTAATGTTCAGACTTAAAAAAGGTAGTTTTCAGACTTAAAAAAGGTAGTGTTCAGACTTAAATGGTAGTGTTCAGACTTAAAAAGAAGCAATGATCAGACTCAAAATACTTAATGTTTAGACTTAAAAAATAGCAATGTTCAGACTAAAATACTTATTGTTTAGACTTAAAAAAGGTAATGTTCAGACTTAAAAAGAAGCAATGATCAGACTCAAAATACTTAATGTTCAGACTTAAAAAATAGCAATGTTCAGACTAAAAATACTTACCGTTCAGATTTAAAAATGGTTATGTTCAGACTTAAAGAGAAGCAATGATCAGACTTAAAAATACTTGATGTTCAGACTTAAAAATGGTAATGATCAGACTTAAAAAGAAGCAATGATAGATTTAAATATGGTAATGATCAGAATAAAAATAATCAATAATCAGACTTAAAGAATTAATGATCACACATAAATTTCTATTTATTTCAAACACCGACGGGCATTATGGTCTCTTTCACATATACGGTTAATTTTATTTCCAATTTAGTCGCTTATTTGAAATTCCGTCTGACTATTTCATTCAGTTTACACTTTAGGGTTTGTCGTTGTAAGAGATGGACGATTTAGCCAGCGTCGTTGCAGGTTCCATTCGGTTTTGATTAAAAAATATTTTGAATTCTGTTTTAGTTTCTGTATTTAGTGTATACGTTTCTGTATGTTTTTGATCTTAATATGCGCTTTCTTACATTGAAGTCGTCTTACAATGATTAAACTTGAAGTTGAAAAGTTTAATTTGATAATTTTCAGACTTAACATCCTTGATCAACAGTGTTATAGATTAGAAAGTTGGTAATTTTGTATTAATGCATAAAAAATCATACTTGTTCGATAAAAAAAATTTCATACTTATATGTCTAATGTTATAATATTGTTCTCACATCTATACTAACATTATTCTTTATATGATAATACAGGGGGCATTAACAATGAGTCTGAGAATGAATGTGTTGATTCAGAATGTTCAAATAAATCTGTTTCTACACCTTCCTGTGTGCAGTTTTACACACCACCGTGTCCTGATGAGCGTAAGCCATTCATAGGGCTTTTGTTTGATACATTGAAGAAGGCGTTTAAATTCTATGACAAATATGCAGATATCTGTGGATTTACAATGCGCCATGGTACCAGGAAACTTCATAAAGATGGCAGTACAGTTCTTGTTCAACATATGTTGTGTCACTATGAGGGTCTTAACAAGAAACAAAAACCAAAAGATAGCCTCTTAAAGACAAAAAAAGAAACAAGAGGCAGAAAGAGTACTCGATGTGGTTGTTTAGCTAAAATGCGTGTCAGGCTTGTTGATGGTGGTAAATATGAGGTCTTTGTATTTGAAGAAAACCATAATCATCGATTGGCTACTGAATTGGGCAAGCAGTTTTTACGTAACAATAGACAATTGAGTCTTGAACATCAGCATTTAATTGTTGCTGGAGGAAATATAAATATAGGAGCAACAAAAGCTCATCGGATAGTATCAGAAATTTCTGGTGGGAGTTCAAATGTTGGTGCATTGGTAGTTGATTTCAAAAATTTTAAAAGGGATTTGAAAAGTTATATTGGTGGCGGAGATGCTCAGATGTTAGTGAACTATTTAACGGAGAAAAAGAATTCTGATGCTGGATTTTGTTTTGAGCATTATATTAATGAAGAAGGGGCTCTGTCTCGGTTATTCTTTGCTGACAAGATATCGATAAAGGACTGTAAAATTTTTGCTGATGTGGTTTCATTTGATGCAACATACCGAATGAACAAGTAAGAATTTTAAATCAGAAATCATTGAATATTTTTGTGTAAATATCCTTCTTTTGCAGTAAAATTCTGAGTCATTTACATATTTAATATTCACTGCTTTTCAGGTATAATTTGATTTTTGTTCCTTTTACTGGAGTGGACAACCACCGTAGGTCTGTCACTTTGGCAGCAGGGCTTATATCAAATGAAAACATAGATTCTTACACATGGCTATTGACTTGCTTTAAGAATCTACTATCTGAACAGCCAAATATTATTATTACTGATCAAGACCCTGCAATGAAAGCTGCAGTTGCTCAAGTATTTGATAGAAGCTACCACAGATTTTGCATGTGGCATATTGCAGAAAAATTAAAAGCAAAGGTATTTAGTTTTGAATTATGAATGACAAAATTATTTACATATGATCTTTAAGTGTTAAAATGTGATCATTATCTTTTTGCTTTCTGATTATTCTTTTTTTTTTGGTGTGATCATTTAAGTCTATGAGTTTGATCATTATGGATTTTAAGTGTGATCATTAAGTGTTTAAGTATGATCATCTAGTTTTTAAGTCTGATCATTAAGTTTTTAAGTCTGATTATTTTTTTTATATTTTGAAGTCTGATCATTAATTTTAATTCAATTATGATCATTAACATTTTGAAGTCAAGATGTTATTTACAAATGGTCACTTAACTTGTTAATAAAACAGACTTTAGTTGCGAATTTAATAATTATTAGCTGTTTAATGACGTGCAGGTAGGTCCTTTGTGTAATGTAAATGAGTTTCTGAAAAGAATTGGTTCTGTA
Organism: Rhodiola kirilowii; assembly: GCA_033675215.1. Lineage (NCBI taxonomy): Eukaryota > Viridiplantae > Streptophyta > Magnoliopsida > Saxifragales > Crassulaceae > Rhodiola > Rhodiola kirilowii. The sequence continues at coordinate 1,739,996 of CM066201.1, forward strand.
ATTTGGGGACACCACAATGAACCATCTGATTTCGAAAATGGATGGAATAATGTCATTGAAGAATACAAGGTAGGGAACAACACATGGTTATCTGATATGTTTGACAAACGATCATCTTGGATTCCAGTTTATTCAAAACATGTGCTTATGGGCAATCTATTAAGAACAACCTCCCGATCTGAAAGTGAAAATTCATTCTTTGGAAGATATATTCATCATTACATGACTTTTATTGAGTTCTACCTTGGCTTTCGTACTGCTATGAAGGAACAAAGGAAAACTAGAATTCAGTTAGATTATGAAAATGATACAACATCTCTTCCTGTTCAATGTCCTCTTAAAATTGCTAGACACGCATCAGAAATATTTACGCACAGAATTTTTAAAGATATTGAAATTGAGATTGAGGCTGGAGTGTACAAATGTTCGATTGAAGAGGTATTGAAAGATGTAGACATAAGATTATATACAATAAAAGAGAGAGATCAGACAACAACAAGCTGCCAAGTAAGTTAAAGTTTAATTGACAATGTTTGTTCAGTCATATATTTGAAAAATGATTAAACACTAATTTCTCTTCTTATTTTTATGATAAAATTTCTTATAATCAGGTATCATTTGCAATCTCGACGAGTAATGCAGTTTGCAGTTGCAACAAGTTCCAGTCATACGGTATTATATGCAGGCATATATTTCATGTTTTGAACTCGAATGCGGTGGACAGAATTCCCCAATGTCTTATCATGAAAAGATGGTGCAAGGAAGCATCAAATTTAATTGAAAAAGATACATCTATCAATTCTCCTTCTATTATGAATCAATCACCTTTAGTATCAGAGATTTGGCATGAATTCCGATCAATTGTTCAGCTTGTAAAAGATGATGAGGGAAAAATGAAGATTTTATTGGAAAGTGTGAAGAATCTACGTGGAATGTTTCACTCAGATGAAATAACAGACAAGTCAAAATCTAGATCAGATTTTTTCACTTCTGTTATTGGCATTCCACGACCAACTGAAGTAAATATACAAGTACCCAATGTTGCAAAGAACAAAGGACGAGCAAAAAGGTTAAAAACCACAAGGGAAATATGCATAGAAGAATCAAAGAAGAAAAGGTTATGCACAAACTGTGGTATGAAAGCTTTTCATAATAAGCGAACCTGTCCATCAAAAGCAGTTGACCAAGAAGAACAGCCATGTCAAGAAGATGAGATAGTGCAATCAAATTTTCAAGAAGAAGGTCCAATCAAATTTTCATAATTTCTCTGTTTTTTTATATATGAAAATTGTTTGCTGAATAATTCATTTTAATCTATATCACTCAAAAAAAATATTCAAATTTTTTTTTGTACTTAAAATAGATTAGACAAAAAATACTTATTGTTCAGACTTGAAAATGGTAATGTTCAGACTTAAAAAGAAGCAATGTTCAGACTAAAAATACTTATTGTTCAGACTTGAAAATGGTAATGTTCAGACTTAAAAAGAAGCAATGTTCAGACTAAAAATACTTATTGTTCAGACTTAAAAATGGAAATGTTCAGACTTAAAAAGAAGCAATGTGCAGACTAAAAATACTTATTGTTCAGACTTAAAAAATGATAATGTTCAGACTTAAAAAGAAGCAATGATCAGACTAAAAAATACTTATTGTTCAGACTTAAAAAATGGTAATGTTCAGACTTAAAAAGAAGCAATGATCAGACTAATAATACTTATTGTTCAGACTTAAAAATGGTAATGTTCAGACTTAAAGAGACAAATATCAAACTTGAGAAAAATAAGTGCTCATAATTAAAAACAAATAATGAATAAAACTTTAAGAGACAATAATCCAATTAATAAGTGATTTGGTCAGGGTTATAACATAGTGTTTCATACAATTTAAATTTCAAAAATATCAGTCTCCTCAATTGTCTACTCGTCATGCTCCTCTTCTTTCTTCACAATCACATGATGATGAAGAGCTTCAACTACTTTCGGTTTCAATGGATTGGAATCAGCAAGCAACATTTTGTGTAAGTATCTTTTCCTGAGTCTTCTTATTTGATCTTTTTGCTGTAAAAAAATTAATTTGGTTAATCAAAATTTAATTGAACAGTAATTTAGTATTTGAAAATGTATCTTTGAATTCAGGATTACCTTTTCAGATTCAGGAGCAAATCCACTATACCAATTCCCAACTGCTTCCCCATAATAAGTCTCCAAATGGCGCATTGCAAAAACTCCACAATCATTTTCATTAGAAAATGTTCTCCATGACATTTCTAACAGATTCTTTGGTGTATCTACCGATATCCAAGATACATCGGGATGCTTAATCTTAAGAAGATAAGTTTTGAAAAGTTTTATCTGAAAATGGTTATATCCTCAGACTTATAAAAATTATCACACTTATAACTAAAATGAATAATGATCAACTTTAATTGATAATGATCAGACTTAAATTAATAATGATCAGAATTAAATAGATAAGATAATGATGAGACTTAAATTCATAATGATTAGACTTATCCGACTTAAATTATATAGAACAAAGTAAAACGAAACATACCAGGCTTGGAAGACTTTCTCCATATTTTTTTTCAATGGATTCTTCTCCTCCACAGAAATTGTCTAATATATCTATGGTCCTTCCAGAGAAATTGAAACAGACAACAAAGTAGTGTAACAAATGACAGATGTGAAAGAAAACCTGATAAGAACAGAATAATTGTTAAAAAAAATAAAAGGTTGCTGATGATCTTTTTACATAATAGGAGATTAGTTTACCAGTTTAGCTTTCTTAATATCTAATTTAGGAAACGTTTCTTCTGTAAATTTCAGAATGCGTTGGAAATCCTTATATCTAGGTCGCCGATGATCTTCATGAAGAGAATAAAGCTAAAAAGAAAAGATAAAAATTAGGAAACTGCTAAGACCTAATGAAAAATAAAAGCAATATACTTACGGTTTCACTGATAAGGCAGAAATAACGCCCTATAGATGGTGGATGACTACTTTGTATTTCCATTTCATTCAAAATAACTATCCAGGAATTAAGAGCATTCTCGCTTATAAAGTGATTGTATTCCAATGACTGAAAGTCAGATCTTAGTGAAAACAGCCCACTTGAAGCGAAGATCACCTCATCTTCACTGTGTAAAAACAGAAAATCATAACATATATGGTAAAAAGATTGTCTACAAAAATAAGATAAGTTATTCATGTAAAAAAAAGACTTACGAATCAGTTATGACGGTTGTCACCCAATCATATATTCTAATTTCTTCTTCAGAGAAGTCATCATCAATAGGAATTATTCTATTGTTGTATTGAGATTCTGTAGCAACTAAAGGCTTCTTTAATCGTTCAAGTATCTTGTGTGTTGTAGCTGCTTTCCCCTGAACTTCAGCTGATGTAGTTTTACTCAACTCATACATGGATTCAATTTTGGTAACCTCCGCCAAAATTGCTTCAAGCTCATTTTCCATGCTATCTCCAAGTGTACTATAGTCGGTCCTTTCAAAACCTTCCTCAACAGGTTGTGTAGCTTGTTTTTTTGATAAAGGAGAATTTATAACATCTCCTAAACTTAAATGGAAAAGGTCTTGTTCTGAAAAATCATCTAATGACCTTTTCCTGTTGAGCGACTCTGGTAAGTCGTCATTCATTACAGACTTGATTCTCCCATATAAAGTATTCACTTCATCGTAAAAATGTACATTATTTTTCAGAATAATGTACAAATTTTTAAACTCGTGTACTTTTTGTTCAAGCTTTCCATATAAACTCCTAAAAACTGCCATCACATCCTAAAAAAAATAGAAACAAATTTATCAGTCTTTAACCGCATTGCTCAGAAGTAAAATCAATATTGTTCAGACTGAGCAGAAATAATTATTCAGGGTACCTCACTGGAGATTTGATCAGTTGTTACTTCTGCTTCTTTGTCTAATGTCTTGTCTTTTGGAGTTTCAATTTGTCTTTGCATTGCCTATATAAAAAGATAACAATTAATCACCAAATTAAGGTATAAATAAAGCTGAGTAAAATAAAATTTGTATAGATATTTGGTGATAGTTATGTTTTATTATCTCTGTCAGGGATGTCTTCTCTGATTCTGGTACCTGTGTATTTTTTTGCAAGGAGTGTTTTCTTTGCTGTATAACCTTCACAAATGACAAAGAGGGGACAACCTGAAGTCCCTTGTACAAACTATTGTATTCAGGTACAACACCAAATTCTTCGCTATCTTCTATAACCTCATCACGATCAAGAGGTTCTGTTGCTTCAGTATCACCACTCTCACCTTCTACTATTTCGGTTCCTCCACTCTCACCTTCTACTATTTCGGTTCCTCCAGTCTCCCCTTTTGCTAATTCAGTATCACCAATCTCACCTTCTACTATTTCGGTTCCTCCAATCTCACCTTCTACTATTTCAGTATGTGTATTACTTTCCCCGTCAGATGTCAGGTCAATGATTTGTTGTTGGTGGCCTTCATATTAGCAATATAATAGAGATTAAAAATGATTCCCAAAAAAACTACTGTATATAGAAAAACCCTAAACCCTATAAAAAGAGTACCAGACGCCGAAATGGAATCAGATGCTTCGATCTTCATGTTGATCGAAACCCTAACTTGCGGTTGTCCTACTGCGAATTGGAATGATGATAGAAGGAGACGTTCGTTAACCAAATAGATTAAGATCTTTTTTTTATTTAAGGGACATTTGAAATAAAAAAAATTTTCAATTCCGTACGAGTATTAGATATCGGATCAAATAGGCAATATTCAGACTTAATAATGGAAATGTTCAGACTTAAAAAGAAGCAATGTGTAGACTAAAAATACTTATTGTTCAGACTTAAAAATGGTAATGTTCAGACTTAAAACTAGCCAATGATCAGACTAAAAATACTTATTGTTCAGAATTAAAAAAGGTAATGTTCAGACTTAAAAAGAAGCAATGATCAAACTTAAAAATGGTATTGTTCAGACTTAAAAAATGGTAATATTCAGACTTAAAAAGAAGCAATGATCAGACTAAAAATACTTATTGTTCAGACTTAAAAAAGGTAATGTTCAGACTTAAAAAGAAGCAATGATCAAACTTAAAAATGGTATTGTTCAGACTTAAAAATGGTAATGTTCAGACTTCAAAAGAAGCAAAAGATCAGACAAAAAATACTTATTGTTCAGACTTAAAAATGGTAATGTTCAGACTTAAAAAGAAGCAATTATCAGACTAAAAAATACTTAATGTTCAGACTTAAAAAAGAAGCAATAATCACACTAAAAAATACTTATTGTTCAGACTTAAAAAGAAGCAATGATCAGACTAAAAAATACTTATTGTTCAGATTTAAAAATGGTTATGTTCACACTTAAAGAGAAGCAATGATCAGACTTAAAAATACTTAATGTTCAGACTTAAAAATGGTAATGTTCAGACTTAAAAAGAAGCAATGATCAGACTAAAAATACTTAATGTTCAGACTTAAAAAGAAGCAATGATCACACTAAAAAATACTTATTGTTCAGACTTAAAAATGGTAATGTTCAGACTTAAAAAGAAGCAATGATCAGACTAAAAATTCTTATTGTTCAGACTTAAAAATAGTAATGTTCGGACTTAAAAAGAAGCAATGATCAGACTAAAAATACTTAATGTTCAGACTTAAAAAGAAGCAATGTTCACACTAAAAAGTACTTATTGTTCAGACTTAAAAATGGTAATGTTCAGACTTAAAAAGAAGCAATGATCAGACTAAAAAATACTTATTGTTCAGACTTAAAAATGGTAATGTTCAGACTTAAAATACTTATTGTTGCAAAAATAAGACGAGTTGAGCTCATGGGTATCGGGCATATAAATACATTAAAATGTTATTTGATATATCAAAATGTTCAAAGATATATCAAAATACATTCATAAAATACATCAAAATGTAGCACACATACACATTCATAAAATACATCAAAATGTAGCATAAAATTACATCAAAGAACGTTGTGTTCTTTTTCTTTTTAAGTTGAACTCTTTTCCTTCAGACTCTTGCTGTTGGGAAGTCATCATTCAAAAGTGATTTCATTGTGCCATATATATTATCCACATCAACTTGAAACTCTGTCCTTTTTAGCATTGCATAGAACCTTTTAAACTGACATATGTCCTTTTCAAGACCTTCAGATAAGCCCATAAAAATTGCCATCATCTTCTAAAAATATACATAAAATTTAATGATTAAAAAAGTATACTTGGATGATAATTAATGTGAAGAAAAGTTTCAAATAATAAAAATATTGGAAGAGAAATAATCAAAATGTTCAGCCCTACCTCACTTGACATTTGATCCCTTATATCTTCAACATTTTCACTTGGAGTTTCAAAGAGTCGATCCAACAGCTTCAGCTTACCAAACTTATTATTGTAGATATCTGATTTTTGACGAGATATCAAGTACTCGTTGGTCATGTAGCTGATGACTGGCCATTTTCTTGTCTTATAACTTTCACTGTTGAATAGTCTATCAGCATACAACATCTGCAAAATAAAAAGAAATAAAATAAATATAGTAATTCATAATTCATATATAAGCTAAATGATCAGAGATAAAATTAAAAATGTTCGCACATGATATTAGTTTGTTCACATATAATTTTAAATTTTCAATCATGAATAACAAATTTAAACAAAATGTTGCAGGAAATTAAAAAAATGCATAAATAAAATTTTAAAAAAAGAACATACAGCGAGGAAGAGGATTGGTCCCTTGTAATTTTTCATCTTGTTTTTCATCCATTCAATCTTTGATACCTTAAGTAGTTCAACAATGAACTTACACCAATTAAAGCGTGGTACCTCATCCTCAGAGTCTATACTGTTTATAATGTTTGAATTACACCATGTATTTTTACTTGGTGATATCAGAATGGAGTAAAACAGTACTAGAAAGTCCAGCTTGAACCAACTGTCAACAACTTGCACTTCTTTCAACCTCTGAGCAATATCTGTATTTTTTGGATATAATCCTTTGGTGGTTATACCATATTGTTGAAGCCATCTCTTCTTTAACGCCTTGTTGCTTTTTCCCTCTATTATGAGTGTCTCGCCGCTTAAATCAAATCCGAAAACATTTCTCACATCAACTTCATCAATTCCCATTGTCTCACAGTTAACCTTTAAACTGCATTCGTTTGCGTCAAAACATTCAAGAACTTTCAATGAAAGTTTTGTTGGTAACTTGTCAATCTTTAATTCCAAAATGTGTTCTAGACCCATTGAGGAAACAGCAACTTTTTGAACTTCGCTTAAGCCATCAATTACATCCTTCAGAATTTGTGGAGTTCCTCTAACTTGGATTCCAGAAGTTGATTTTCGACGTCGTATAGGCTTAGCAAATCCTAAATAGGGAACAATTTCAAATCTTTTGTTGGAATCATTGTATTGATTAAAATGGTCACTTCCTTCGCTATGTTGTTCAGCAACATAACTGCTCTCTCCTTCAGTATCACTACTTACTCCATCCTTTGGTGTCAGTGATCTTTGACTTAAACTTTCTGAACTGAAATCAGCAGGACCAGTCATTACTTTTTTTCCTTTAGAAATGTCCTTCATCCGTTTTGAGTATACTTCATTTGGTGGTGTGCAGCTTATAACATCATCATCATCAGAGGTAAGATCGATTATTTCTCCTCGTATACCTTTATATTTGCTGCATTTAGACCGTAGTAGATAAGATCTTCTTTTTAAACCTGAAAAAAAAAACATACGATACAGATGAACTGTAAACCCTAAAAAAGAACATACGATACACAAGAAAAATCCTACAAATTGTAAACCCTAGAAAAAAACGTACCCGAAACCGATTCGATGCCAGATACATTTGTCTTCATATTAGAAAAAATGCAAAACCAAAAAAGTTTCGATTTTCGGAAACCCAACTTCGGAAAACAAAAAAGTTTCTATCTTCGGAACCTTTTGCAAATTAGTGTAGTGAGAGTGCCGTAGTGAGGATGATAAAATATGATAGTTGATAATCAGACTATGCTCAAATGGTCGAACTTTAGTCATATGCTTAATAAGACTCAAATAAAACCAAAACCATCAACAACACCAAATAGAATTAATGATCAGAATTAAAATAAAGTAACTGATCAGACTTTAAGATAAATATAATCAGAGTTAAAGGATAGACAATGATCAGACTTAAAATAGACAATGATCAGACTTATTATTGATAATGATCAGACTTAAAATAGACAAAGATCAGACTTATTATTGATAATGATCAGACTTAAAATTGACATGATCAGTTTAAAATTGTTAATGATCATTACTCATTTTAAGTCTGAGTAAACAAATTAAATATTTGAGGGCTTTTTTTCATTTTTCAAAATTCAATTGTACATTTTTTAAGTTTTAAGATTACAACACTTCAAGCAGGGGTAAAACATTTCCATCAGTCAACAAAAAAAATCAACGAAGAATCTCGGACGAACGAAGAACGAAGAGTCTAAGGCGAACGAACCGACCAAGAATCTCTGGCAACACGAAGTTTTGAAGTTTATCAATATGTCCACTAAACGTGGCAGTACGTTTCCTTTTTTCTACCGAGTTTTCTATCATCACTATTCACTTGGATTGTGCTACTGACTGTTTCATTATGTATTTCCTATCATGATGTGTTAGATGTGTGTTTTTCTAGGGTTTTCAATAATCCTATTTGTTTTTAGCACTGTACTATTGCGCATTATCAATTTTATTTCTGATAATTAGAATGTTAAATTTAAAGAATAACATTTTATGTCTGCTTATTATCTCTTTTCATCTAGTAAGCATATTTGTAAATTTATTGTGATAATTCTGCACATTTTTGTCAGAGTTAAAGACGCATTGTGTTGATCCTACTCAGCATTTACAATGTATTGAAGAATCATCAAGTTCTTATTCAAAGGCGTCTTCTCATAGTGACGTTGAATCTGCTGCTGAGTTGATTCTTAGTTTAACGGGTGTTACTACGAAAGATATAAACAACAAAAAGAAAAGAAAGAAAGATATGAATAAGACAAAGAAAAGAAAGACTGGTCTTCAACAAAGAGGAAGCCCATCCTTATTAAAGGAAGTTATTGATAGCTTAAACAGAGAGCAAAGAATTGCTGTGACTTCAATGGGTTTAGGACCTATTTTGGATATCAAATTCAAAAAACTCCCTTCATTTCTAGCCCTTTTAGTTCTGCAGTCCTTCGACCCGAAGAAACTAACTTTAACAACTGAATCCGGAATTCTAAATATAGATGAAATGGACGTACACAGAGTGTTTGGATTTGATTTGGATGGTAAGGATATTCCGATAGTCAAAACTAGGAAGAGAGGGGCCATATATAAGAGATGGAAACAATCATACGGGTTTCCGATTAATAAATATCCAAAACATTCTGATATAGCAGAACGATTGAAAAGTATGGATGGGGTCGAATATTGGTTCAAGGTGGATTTTCTAGTCCTGTTCTATTCTGCAATCATACATCTACCGAATAATCAAAATTCTCAAGCAGATATTCTAGAATTTATAGTTTCGGAGGATCAAATTCCAAAGTTCAACTGGTGCAACTTGGTAATTTCCCAACTTATACAAGCAACATTAGATTGGAAATCTGGACCTGCGACAAGTTTCTACCAGGGGCCCATTACTTTCATTACCGTAAGTTGATTTTGTAATGATTCTTTTTATTCATTTTTAAATGATTTCTCTTCTATTATTTAAGTCTGATTTAGTTTTTAGCTGTTTTATACATATTATGCAGATGCTCTATGTGGATAGATTCGTAAATGAAAAATGCTGCATAAGAAGACGAAGTCCAGTCATCAGTTACATTACTGATGACTATTTTTCTGCTCGGGAACTTTATGATTTCAAATTAAATGAATTTGGAAAAGGAACGTTGATTGCACACGAAATCCCTTCTGATGTTATACAGAATTATTATACAAGAACAAAGAATAATATTAATGAAGTAGAATTACCTCGCACAGATTTACCTCGCACAGAATTACACGAGGTATTTTTTTTAGTCTCATCATTTTTTCTGTTTGTGTCCGATCATTGTATATTTAAGTCTGAACATTATGCTTTAATTCTGTATTTGAGTACCATATTGCTTGATTAGCTCTGAACATTATCCTTTAATTGTGAATTCCACATCATTGTTTGTTATTGTCCTTTCTAAAACATTATTAATTCTAATAGGAATTGATTGCAGGATGAATATGTGTCTGATGAAGAAAAGAAAAATGAAGAAAATGAAGAAAAGCAAATGAAGAAAAGAAAAATGAGACCAAACGGAAAAGAGGTAGACCTAAGAAAAATGTGTAGAGAATATTGTGCTTTTATCAAATACTTTAGTTTGATCTCTGTTTCAAATACTATCATTATTATTTGTAAATCTGATCATTGATTTGTAAATCTGCACATTGTTTTAATATTAAGTCTAAAGATTAAGTCTGAACATTAAGTCTGAACATTGTCTATTAAGTCTGAACATTAAGTCTGTTTTAATAGTAAGGCTGAACATTAAGTCTGAACATTTTGTATTTAAGTCTGAACATTATGTTTGTTTTAATATTAAGTCTGTTTTTACATTAAGTCTGAACATTGTCTATTTAAGTCTGAACATTATGTCTGTTTTTATATTAAGTCTAAAGATTAAGTCTGTACATTAAGTCTGAACATTGTGTTTTAAGTCTGAACATTAAGTCTTTTTTAATAATAAGTCTGAACATTGTCTATTTAAGTCTGAACCTTAAGTCTATTTTAATATTTAGTCTGTTTTAACATTAAGTCTGAACATCATCATTTTTAATTGTGATTTTAATATGAACATAATGATTTTCATTCTGTTTTAAGTCTAAATATTATAAGTTACATCTGAGCATTATGTTTTTGAATACGAATAAATCATGATTAGTTCTGAAAATTATCTTTTAAGTGTGAATTCCACATAACTGTTTGTTATTGTGCTTTCTAAACATTTTAAATTTAATAGGAAACGATTGAAAGATTACGCATCAATGTTTTTTTAAGTCTGAAGGAACATTGTTTTTTCAACTATTTGTCATTTCTGGTTTAAGTCTGAACATTAAGTCTGTTTTAATAAAAAGTCTGAACATTAAGTCTGAACATTGTCTATTTAAGTCTGAACATTATGCTTTAATTCTGTATTTGAGTACCATATTGCTTGATTAGCTCTGAACATTATCCTTTAATTGTGAATTCCACATCACTGTTTGTTATTGTCCTTTCTAAAACATTATTAATTCTAATAGGAATTGATTGCAGGATGAATATGTGTCTGATGAAGAAAAGAAAAATGAAGAAAAGCAAATGAAGAAAAGAAAAATGAGACCAAACGGAAAAGAGGTAGACCTAAGAAAAATGTGTAGAGAATATTGTGCTTTTATCAAATACTTTAGTTTGATCTCTGTTTCAAATACTATCATTATTATTTGTAAATCTGATCATTGATTTGTAAATCTGAACATTGTTTTAATATTAAGTCTAAAGATTAAGTCTGAACATTAAGTCTGAACATTGTCTTTTAAGTCTGAACATTAAGTCTGTTTTAATATTAAGTCTGAACATCAAGTCTGAACATTGTCTATTAAGTCTGAACATTATGTTTGTTTTAATATTAAGTCTGTTTTTACATTAAGTCTGAACATTGTCTATTTAAGTCCTGAACATTATGTCTGTTTTAATATTAAGTCTAAAGATTAAGTCTGTACATTAAGTCTGAACATTGTGTGTTAAGTCTGAACATTAAGTCTTTATTAATAATAAGTCTGAACATTGTCTATTTAAGTCTGAACATTAAGTCTATTTTAATATTTAGTCTGTTTTGACATTAAGTCTGAACATCATCATTTTTAATTGTGATTTTAATATGAACATTATGATTTTCATTCTGTTTTAAGTCTGAATATTATAAGTTACATCTGAGCATTATGTTTTTTAATACGAATAATTCATGATTAGTTCTGAAAATTATCTTTTAAGTGTGAATTCCACATAACTGTTTGTTATTGTGCTTTCTAAACATTTTAAATTTAATAGGAAACGATTGAAAGATTACGCATCATTGCTGCAAAAATTATTGAAGATATGGCTAAATATCATCAACTGTCCGGAAGTTTGAAAAATAATCCTGAATATAAGAGTGAGGTTCAGTGTATTGACAGAAGTATTATCATAGCGGCTGCGAATAAGCAATGTAATGATGTGGATCAACAAGCTGATGCTTCTAAAGATGATGTTAATGATGTGGATCAAGAATCTTATGCTTCTCAAGATGATGATGATAAACAAGCTAAATCTTCCCAACAAGATGATGATGATGATTTTCAAGATAAAAGTATGTTTTCAATGTCTCCTGAATCTAGATCAACACATCCAGGGCATCTAAATGAAAATTCATCAACACAGTTACTATTTTCTAAAATCATCATGTTTAGTCTTATCAATATAATCTTATTCAATACAGTTACTCTTCAAAATCCTATTATTGCTGATCATGTTCAAAATCTGGGTCAAGATAAGGCAAATGACATTGCTATTGTGCCTATTGTACAACCAGAGCAACATAACAAACTAGTTAATGTTGATGATGTGGATCAACATGCTGATGCTTCTCAAGATAATGTTATTGATGTGGATCAAGATGATGATGATCAACAAGCTAAAGATTCCCAACAAGATGATGCTGATGATTTTCAAGATAAAAGTATGTTTTCAATGTCTCCTGAATCTAGATCAACACATCCAAGGCATCTAAATGATAATAGGATAATCGTACATTTTATTTAAGTCTGAACATTATCATTTTAAGTCTGAATATTATCATTTTAAGTCTAATCATTTGTCATTTTAACTCTGTTCATTCGTTTTCTATTCAGTTTGATCAATTTTAATTCTGATAACTATTCTATTAAATACAGATTCTTCTCAAGATGTTAGAACACATCCAAATATTCAAAAACTTGGTCAAAATGAGGCAAAAGAAACTTTTACAGGTGATTATTTGTTTTTTTAAATATGATAATTGTACATTTTATTTAAGTCTGAACATTATCATTTTAAGTATAATCATTTGTCATTTTTACTCTGATCATTTGTCATTTTTACTCTGATTATTTTCATTTTAATTCTGATAATTTTAATTCTGATAACTATTCTGTTCAATACAGATTCTTACCAAGATGTTAGTACACATCCAAATATTCAAAAAGTAGCAGAAGACATCTGTGAAATGAAAAGTCTGTTTACATTATCTCCAGATTTTAGATCAACACCTCCAGCATTCACATCCTCTTTAAATGAAATATCTCAGGATGTTGATCATTTTGATAATACAGTTCAACCTTCAGATTTACCAGATTCGTATGTGTTGCCTAATTTGCCAATTTTACAACCGGTTGCATATCCTTTTGTTCTCCTGCACACTATCAAAGATCGTCTTATTAATTCGACAAAAGATGGTACGATTTTTCTTTGTTAGAGTTTATTATGTATAGTTTGATTTTATGTGTGCAATTCTAAAAGCATCAAAAATATTGTTATCTCTGCTGGTCTGACTGCTATCCCTTCTCATTGTCCCATTGTGCAAACAGAAGTAGATGCTTCCAACGAGAGTGTATTTCCAAATTTAACAACTGAGGAAGGCAATCAAAAACTGAAGCACCAAGGTCTGATCATTGAATCTTTAAGTCTCCTTATTATTTAAATCTGAACATTAAGTCTGTTTTAATATTAAGTCTAAAGATTAAGTCTGAACATTGTCTTTTAAGTCTGAACATTAAGTCTGTTTTAATATTAAGTCTGAACATTATGTCTGTTTTAATATTAAGTCTGTTTTTACATTAAGTCTGAAGATTGTCTATGTAACTCTAAACATTAAGTCTGAACATTAAGTCTAAAGATTAAGTCTGAACATTAAGTCTGTTTTAATAATAAGTCTGAACATTGTCTATTTAAGTCTGAACATTAAGTCTATTTTAATATTTAGTCTGTTTTAACATTAAATCTGAACATTAAGTCTGAACATCATCATTTTTAATTGTGATTTTAATATGAACATTATGATTTTAATTCTGTATTAAGTCTGAATATTATAAGTTACATCTGAGCATTATGTTTTTCTATACGAATAATTTTTGATTAGTTCTGAAAATTATCTTTTAAGTGTGAATTCCACATCACTGTTTGAACATTAAGTCTGAACATTGTCTATTTAAGTGTGAATTTCACATCACTGTTTGAACATTAAGTCTGAACATTGTCAATTTAAGTCTGAACATAAAGTCTATTTTAATATTTAGTCTGTTTTAACATTAAGTCTGAACATTAAGTCTGTTTTAACATTAAGTCTGAACATTAAATATTGTTATCTCTACTAGTCTGACTGCTATCCCTTCTCATTTTCCCATTGTGCAAACAGAAGTAGATGCTTCCAACGAGACTGTATTTCCAAATTTAACAACTGAGGAAGGCAATCAAAAACTGAAGCACCAAGGTCTGATCATTGAATCTTTAAGTCTCCTTATTATTTAAATCTGAACATTAAGTCTGTTTTAATATTAAGTCTAAAGATTAAGTCTGAACATTGTCTATTTAAGTCCGAACATTAAGTCTGTTTTAATATTAAGTCTAAAGATTAAGTCTGAACATTAAGTCTGAACATTGTGTTTTAAGTCTGAACATTAAGTCTGTTTTAATAATAAGTCTGAACATTAAGTCTATTTTAATATTTAGTCTGTTTTAACATTAAGTCTGAACATTAAGTCTGTTTTAACATTAAGTCTGAACATTAAATATTGTTATCTCTACTGGTCTGACTGCTATCCATTCTCATTTTCCCATTGTGCAAACAGAAGTAGATGCTTCCAACGAGAGTGTATTTCCAAATTTAACAAATGAGGAAGGCAATCAAAAACTGAAGCACCAAGGTCTGATCATTGAATCTTTAAGTCTCCTTATTATTTAAATCTGAACATTAAGTCTGTTTTAATATTAAGTCTAAAGATTAAGTCTAAACATTAAGTCTGAACATTAAGTCTATTTAAGTCTGAACATTGTCTATTTAAGTCTGAACATTAAGTCTATTTTAATATTTAGTCTGTTTTAACATTAAATCTGAACATTAAGTCTGAACATCATCATTTTTAATTGTGATTTTAATATGAACATTATGATTTTAATTCTGTATTAAGTCTGAATATTATAAGTTACATCTGAGCATTATGTTTTTGTATACGAATAATTTTTGATTAGTTCTGAAAATTATCTTTTAAGTGTGAATTCCACATCACTGTTTGAACATTAAGTCTGAACATTGTCTATTTAAGTGTGAATTCCACATCACTGTTTGAACATTAAGTCTGAACATTGTCAATTTAAGTCTGAACATTAAGTCTATTTTAATATTTAGTCTGTTTTAACATTAAGTCTGAACATTAAGTCTGTTTTAACATTAAGTCTGAACATTAAATATTGTTATCTCTACTAGTCTGACTGCTATCCCTTCTCATTTTCCCATTGTGCAAACAGAAGTAGATGCTTCCAACGAGACTGTATTTCCAAATTTAACAACTGAGGAAGGCAATCAAAAACTGAAGCACCAAGGTCTGATCATTGAATCTTTAAGTCTCCTTATTATTTAAATCTGAACATTAAGTCTGTTTTAATATTAAGTCTAAAGATTAAGTCTGAACATTGTCTTTTAAGTCTGAACATTAAGTCTGTTTTAATATTAAGTCTGAACATTGTCTATTTAAGTCTGAACATTAAGTCTGTTTTAATATTAAGTCTGTTTTTACATTTAGTCTGAACATTGTCTATTTAAGTCTGAACATTAAGTTTGTTTTAATATTAAGTCTAAAGATTAAGTCTGAACATTAAGTCTGAACATTGTGTTTTAAGTCTGAACATTAAGTCTGTTTTAATAATAAGTCTGAACATTGTCTATTTAAGGCTGAACATTAAGTCTATTTTAATATTTAGTATGTTTTAACATTAAGTCTGAATATTAAGTCTGAACATCATCATTTTTAATTGTGATTTTAATATGAACATTATGATTTTAATTCTGTTTTAAGTCTGAATATTATAAGTTACATCTCAGCATTAAGTTTTTGAATACGAATAATTCTTGATTAGTTCTGAAAATTATCTTTTAAGTATGAATTCCACATCACTGTCTGAACATTGTCTATTTTAATATTTAGTCTGTTTTAACATTAAGTCTGCACATTAAATATTGTTATCTCTACTGGTCTGACTGCTATCCCTTCTCATTTTCCCATTGTGCAAACAGAAGTAGATGCTTCCAACGAGAGTGTATTTCCAAATTTAACAAATGAAGAAGGCAATCAAAAACTGAAGCACCAAGGTCTGATCATTAACTCTTTATGTCTGCTTATTATTTTATTTGAAATCTGAAATATGATTTTATTTTAAGTATTATCATTAATATTTTAAATCTGATCACTACAGAGGCTCCCGAAGATACTATCATACTAAATAAAAGATTAAGGCTTCCAAGTCCTTTTGTGAAATCTCCATACCAAATCAGATCAACTCTTATGACTACCAAATTATCAAATTTTGAAAAAAAAGCATGGCAGTGGATATTTGACCCAAAAGTGTTAGATAAAGAGTAAGTCTGAACATTTATGCTTTCAAGTTCTTTTTTATGTCCTAATATTATTATTAGAAATTTTATTTTATATGTGTATAATATTTGAGTAAGTCTGAATTTTCTTTGATGTTTTTTTTTCTGCTTGCAGAGATTATGATTTCGTGTTTAAAGATACAAACGAAACTAATAAACTATCCAAGGCTGACTTTCGTACACTTAATTTTTTTCAAGTATATTGAAAGCAATATAATCGACTGTTGGGTAAGTATTTTGAACATACGTGAAATGTACAAGAGTTCATCAACTGTCCAGCGGTTTTTCATCCCTATTAGAACAACTGTAAGTGCAGTCTCTATAGTCTTTTTATTTTATATCTTTGACATAAACTAATTAGGTTCATTTTTTTGGTGGCAGAGTTTTTGTCTCTTCGACACCCATATCAACAAGGAAAGAAGCTACAAGTTTTTCAAAGAAGGAGTTGAATATATAATAAAAAAGTTTGATAAGATGTTTTTTACATCAAAGCTGGTAAAACTAATACTATATGTTATATCAAATATTTGGTGGAACATTTTTGTATATTATTAAATGAGTCTTTTTCTTTTTTAGATTTTCTTCTCGCTCTGGCACTCCAGGCATTTCTTCTGTGTATGTTTCAATTTTCTTACAAAGAAGATTGATATATTAGACAACTCAGCAAGTACTTCAAGTATCAAAGATAAATATGGAGTAATTGTGCCAAACTTGGTATGTGTTATTTTAACTCTGCAATATACTGTTTGTATGTGTAGAATTTTTATTTATGAACAATTCTTCTTACTTGTCTGAATAATTTTCCAGAAAACAAATGTCGTGTCCTTTCTTGAAGAGGTGAAATTTAAGGACAGTAGTTGGATTGCTGATACAGAACCTATTCGTATTGAAATGAAATGGCGTACGAAATACAACGGCGATGATTGTGGTATATTCTCCATGAGACACATGGAGACTTATTTTGGGTACCATGAAGAATGGGAGTCAGGTTTTGTTTCTGAAAGTGAAGAGGTAATCCAATCTAAAATTTCAAATCTCCAAAAATAGTTAGTATGTTAAAATTCTTTATTAATGCAAATTTTTTTTTCAGCAAAGAGTTCAGTTGAGAAAGTTGCGAGTCAGATATAACTTTCAAATTCTTACGGATGAAAGTAACACTTTCAAAGATGAAATACTGAGAGAAATTGTTACTTTTATACCATCAATTCCAGAGCCAAATATTTATCAGGAAAAACCAGAAGTTGAAGACATTACAGAGGAAAATCAGGATGAAGCAGATGCAGCGAAGAAAAAACAGAACAAACGGGAAATTAAAGAGCAAAAGAAAATTAAAGCAAATGAAGAAAAGAAAAATGAGACCAAACGGAAAAGAGGTAGACCTAAGAAAAATGTGTAGAGAATATTGTGCTTTTATCAAATGCTTTAGTTTGATCTTTGTTTCAAATACTATCATTATTATTTGTAAATCTGATCATTGATCTGTAAATATGATTATTTGTAAATCTGAACATTGTTATTTAATTCGGATCGTTTATCGTTAATGGTAGTGTTCAGACTTAAAATACTAATGTTCAGTCTTAAAAATACTTAATAATCAGACTTAAAATGGTAGTGTTCAGACTTAAAATACTAAATGTTCAGACTTAAAAATACTTAATAATCAGACATAAATGGTAGTGTTCAGACTTAAATGATAGTGTTCAGACAATGTTTTAAGTCTCATTATTATATTTTAAGTCTGAACAATGTTTTTTCAAGTATTGTCATTACTGGTTTAAGTCTGAACATTGTTGTTTTAAGTCTGAACATTGTGATTTAAGTCTGATCGTTAATGGTTTAAGTCTCATTATTATTTTTAAGTCTGAACAATGTATTTTTAAGTCTGAACAATGTTTTTTCAAGTATTGTCATTACTGGTTTAAGTCTGAACATTGTTGTTTTAAGTCTGAACATTGTGATTTAAGTCTGATCGTTAATGGTTTAAGTCTCATTATTATTTTTAAGTCTGAACAATATTTTTTCAAGTATTGTCATTACTGGTTTAAGTCTGAACATTGTTTTTTAAGTCTGAACATTGTTATTTAAGTCTGATCGTTAATGGTTTAAGTCTCATTATTATTTTTTAAGTCTGAACAATGTTTTTTCAAGTATTGTCATTACTGGTTTAAGTCTGAACATTGTTTTTTTAAGTCTGAACATTGTTATTTAAGTCTGATCGTTAATGGGTTAACTCTCATTATTATTTTTAAGTCTGAACATTGTTTTTTCAAGTATTGTCATTACTGGTTTAAGTCTGAACACTGTTTTTTTAAGTCTGAACAATGTTTTTTAAGTCTGATTGTTAATGGGTTAACTCTCATTATTATTATTTTAAGTCTGAACAATGTTTTTTTAAGTCTGAACAATATTTTTTCAAGTATTGTTATTACTGGGTTAAGTCTGAACAATGTTTTTTTAAGTCTGAACATTACTGTAGCAAATTTTGGACATTTATACCCCTCCTATTGTTTATATATTTTTTAATAAGTCCACATGTATTTTTTTTATTTACAAAAAGAACCCCGACGGGATGAAATCTTGGCTGAATTTTGATTGGTTAATTTTGACACGTGTCGAATTTTTTATGGGTTTGTAGTTTTTATTTATAAGATTGGTTTGTATTTGATCCAAACCCTAATAATAATAGTAATTGATTAGACATTAATTTGTATATTTTTATAAAAATTATAATACTATGGTGTTTTGATTGAATTATTTTTCAGAATCCGATCAATATATCTTACTAAAATTCCATATACATTGTAATATTCCTAGTGTTATATCCTACGCTATATAAAAAAAAAAAAAATCATTTTTCAGAATCTTAAATATAACTTCGTTTATTTATCATTGTAATTTTGATTTCATAATTTAAGTATTGTGACGTAATGATATAGTTTCAAAAGACGAAAATACCCCTAAAGCCCACCCTTTCTCCAAGCTAGACTCTGTTATAACTGTAACAAACACATAGGTGGTCAAAATTTGCCGCGCGGGACATCCTCAGCCAAGAATCCTCTGCATATGTTTTTTGTTTGTTCCGTTCCAAAGATAGGGAAATTCCAATTTCATGTGACAACCCAACACATGGCCATCATCTTCCATGGACCCACCTCCTGTTTTCCCTTTAACAAATCAATCCACGTTTCAAAATTCAAACCCTAGTAACATCAGCTGGCCCTGGGCCACTCTCCTACGTCGGCGTTTGTTGTTATCTTATAATTTTCACAAACCCAATTTTCCCTCATACTTCAATTTCAGTCCTTTTCTCTCCTTCAATCATTCCCTTCAACCACAATTTGGGAATTTGCTTTGATGTTACATTTTTCCTACTTCCTTTAAACTCCACACACACACACAAAAGAAGGGACTTTTGGAGTTTGAAATCGGTTTCGCTTAGTGTGAATTTGATGCGGAGATGGAGCGGTTTGAGGTGATAAAGGATATTGGTTCTGGCAATTTTGCCGTTGCGAAGCTTGTCAGAGAAAAATCTACTGGGGAGCTTTATGCTGTGAAATTTATTGAGAGAGGACAAAAGGTGAGTGAATTGTCTGCTGCTTCATTAATTAGTTTTTTGTTAAGCTCTTCGTGTGTTTTGTATTTGGGATTTTAGTGAATTAATTTGTGCTGAATTTTGGCAGATTGACGAGCATGTTCAGAGAGAAATCATGAATCATCGATCAATCATACATCCTAACATTGTCAAGTTCAAAGAGGTAATTTGTTCTAAAATCACGAAACAAAGATATGAATTTGGTGTTGGGAATTTATCGAAAGTTTGTTTTTTTGCGTGTGTAAAGAGTGAAAATTATGAAGCTGCAGTTTCTAGATATGAAGATTTTCGGGTATTTTTTGTGGTTGAATTTAGTGGAGAATTGGATTATGTGTTTTTTTAGGTACTATTGACTCCCACACATCTTGCCATAGTGATGGAATATGCGGCTGGAGGAGAACTCTTTGAACGAATATGTGCCGCTGGAAGGTTCAGTGAAGATGAGGTATCGTGATTAACTCCTCAAGTATTAGACTTTTATGTTTCCCCCCGGTAAAGAAATCGATTGTTTGAACCCCGAGCGCGTGTCGAATCTGTTGTATCTATCGTGTTTCTACAGGCGAGATTTTTCTTTCAGCAGCTGATATCTGGAGTCAGCTACTGTCACTCAATGGTAATAATTTCGCATTTTTGATTGGTTCCAAAAATTGGGTCGATTAGTTATGTTCTATTATATTACAGCAAGTATGCCATAGAGATCTGAAGCTGGAAAATACTCTTCTAGACGGGAGTGATGTACCACGCCTGAAAATATGCGATTTTGGTTACTCGAAGGTAATGTGTTAGTTTAGTTTAGTCTGTCTAGCTAAAATACCGAGTTGTATAAACGCAGCGTTTTACACTTTACAGTCAGGTGTGCTACATTCTCAACCAAAATCTACTGTCGGGACACCGGCTTACATTGCACCTGAAGTGTTGTCCAAAAAACAATATGATGGAAAGGTGATAATGAAATTCCGTTGAATGTTTGTCGCGCTCATGTGCTGTTTATTGTATACGGTAAAATGTTTAAATAGTATATGGCTACAGATAGCGGATGTTTGGTCATGTGGAGTCACTTTATATGTAATGCTGGTTGGCGCATACCCTTTCGAAGATCCTGATGATCCACGAAACTTGAAAAAGACCATCGGAGTAAGTAGCAAGAAAAAAAAATATTGTAAAACAAAAAGAAACAGCTTTCGGTCAGTATGACATCATTTTCATTTTATTTTTTTACTGCGAGCTTTAATTGATTTCCACTGCAGCGAATACTTGGCGTTCAGTACACATTTCCTGATTACGTGCGGGTGTCTGCGGAATGTACACATCTCTTGTCACGATTATTAGTGGCAAATCCTGAGAAGGTAAGCTGCGATAGTAAATTTTTTTTATGAAGCTTCATTCACTCTCTTCGTCGCTAGTTATTCGATTCCTTTGCCATTTTTTCAGAGGATAAGTATTCCCGAAATAAAAGGACACTCTTGGTTCCTTCAAAATTTGCCTGCGGAGTTGATCGAAGAAGGAAACTTGCAAACTGTTGATGTAAACAGTCCTTCGCAAAGTGTTGAGGAAATTCTCTTTATATTACAAGAAGCAAGGAAGACGCCACAAATGAACACTCTGAGTCTCGGGGGCAGCATGGAATTTACTGACACTGATACCGATGCAGGCATAGATACCGAAACAAGTGGTGAATTTGCGGGTCTTATGTGAAGCTGATCGAGTATTTGCTACTCATCCTTCGACGAGAAATGTCTTTACTTGTTTGCTATAAGTTGTCGATGTTGAGATGTGCTAAGCAAAAGTCTTTTTGCCAGACCAATCTGTGGAATCCTAGGTTGTCTAGTTGGTCAAATTGAACTAAACTTTTTTATATCAGGGAAAAAACTCTTATGTGAGAAATCTCTCATTACGTTTGTATTAAATAATAGTTATTTAAAAAAAAATTTATATTCCACTATGATAAGCAAGGAATGTACAAGATTCAAACTCATGCCGGTGCATCCAGAGGATTCGAACCGTCGACCTATTGATCATTCGACCAAGACTATGACCGCTAGATCATAGTTAAAGTCGTGGTGATCAGTGACAAAAGACAGTTAGGACATGCTGATTAATAATGGCCGGACGATACTTATTTCCAAATTATACTCTTTATCATAAGAAATCTTAATCAAAAGGTACAATGAACAGTAAACTGAGGAAGCTCATCTCTTCATATTTCTCCTTCAGCCGAACCCAATGAATGATCAACACTCACATTCCTATGACCATACCCAAATGCGCTAACATGATCCTTAAGAGACCTCTTGTGCTTAAAATCCGATCCACAAGCACAAAACCAACGCTTACCGCAATTCTTCTCGTGCGTTCGCCAGTCACCTTTTACAGCCAGCACCTTCCCACATTTGCGACACGAAAAAGGTTTCGCCCCATGCTTTCTCTTGTAGTGAGTTTGAAGCGTTCGAAAGTCCTTTAAAGGTCTCGCGTTGGGATGATCTATATTGTTCTTGCACCCTGGAGCGCAGCAATAGCATGGAATTCCCAACATCAGTTTCGGACTCGTGCCCTTCAAGGAGTCCCGTCCTTGCCGGTATTGCGACCCGTGACCCCACATATGCATCTACAAATAAAAAACATAGAAAAAGGCACAAAAAAAAACAGACTAACTATGAAGAAGAACCTTACAAGTTTTCTGCACATTTTCCAATGAAATAAACTTCAAAAAATGAAGAAGCTTTTAAGTATTTTAAAGTACTTATTTGATGAAATGAACTTCAAATATTGAAGAAACTTACAATTTTTTATATCAAAGAAGTGTTTTTTTTTCTGATGAAATAAAATTGAAACAATGAACAAGTTTACAAGTTTTTATTTATGGAAGAAGTACTTTTTTTCGATGAAATAAACTTCGAATATCGAAGAAGCTTCTAAGTCTAAGGAAGGAATCATACCTGAAGATTGTTGTATCTGTTGAAAGATTTATGGCAAATCCGACAAGAAAAATGCGTGAAGCCGATACGAATTTGCTCTTCGTTCGGGATCCAATACCTTTGAGGAATCAAACTATTTCCATGAAATTTGGACTTGTTGATCACTCTTCTGCTGTTGTGTTCAGGAAGGCCTATGCATAAAGCCACATCCACATCGTCTTCGACAGATTCTTCGCCCAGTTCGTCGTATACGCATGGCTTATGTTTTCCTACCGTTGACGGTGAAGGTGCTTTACTTGGCTGCAGCATGGAGTTTAGTAAAGGTAGAGGCTCAGGTGTTGATGTTGGATCATGAGAGGAGAGATCCATAAGCATACATGGATATGGTGGAATGTTTGCTAAGAGCTATATATATTCGTCGCTC
The DNA here is from genome assembly GCA_033675215.1 of Rhodiola kirilowii. NCBI lineage: Eukaryota > Viridiplantae > Streptophyta > Magnoliopsida > Saxifragales > Crassulaceae > Rhodiola > Rhodiola kirilowii. Next base: position 1,763,640 of record CM066201.1, read on the forward strand.
TTTGGCGTGTTCAAAACTTATGGAAAATGTGGTGGAAAGAAAATGAAATGGAAAGTTCGTGGGAAAGTGACTTTCCCTAGGAAAATGATAAGGAAAATTTTGTATTGAATCATTTTATCTTGTTTGTATTTTCTGAATCAAACAGGAAATTACATTTTCCATCGAATTTTCTTTCCATCTTACAAACTTTCCATGAACCAAACGGTAAAGTGCTGAGAAAGAATTCAAGCAGAAATTACTTTTTATATATATATCGGCATATATGAGGTAATCAGTTGGCCAGTCAAAAGAGATGACTGAGAGTGTGACAGAGGGTTGGTTGGCTGGAGAAGATGTTGGATGAAGGAAAACATCCCTTGCCGAGGGACAAATTTAATCCATTCTGAATTTTCAGGTTACCCTGTTTTAGTAAGCTAGCATTTATTTTGCTACACAATTTGGTAGAAATGGTGAGCAGAGAAGGATCGGTTGCAAATGCAATGGCATTAAATCTAGGGCTTTCACTGCACTCAATGCATTTGCCTAAACTTGGAACGAAAATTATTCGATACTTTTTGAAACAACTTCCTACTATAACTTTACGTTAGGCGAATTGAAGAAGATGAAATGAAAATTGAAAGCACATTCAACAGGGGTGTATAAATTAATTTTGATGTATAAAAACTAGGACAAAAGGGATGCATGGTACACTTTGGTCCCTTTAGTCACCTTAAGATGAACTTGCTGATGTAGTCATTAGCTGCTGCAGTTTCTCAACAAAACTCTCCTTGGGGATACCTTCAAATTTCTCCTGAGTTTCGGTGTTTTTTAAATTTACAGTCCCTTCTGCGATTTCTTTTTCACCCACAAACACCGACCATGGGATTCTTGAATCTCTCATACGCTCGTAGTGCTTGTCCGGTCTCTTGTGGACGAGGTATTCTGTTTTTATCTTGGCATTCCACAGCTCACTAGCCAGTTCTGCTGCTTGAATAAGGTCGTCCCCCAAAACACTAACAAGGACTTGGGTTTCAGTTGCCCGAACTGTCTGCTAAACACATATCACAAATGGATGAAAACACATTTTGCTACTCGAAGTCAATATATCATATGAAACTTCTAGTAACTTGTCCATTGACAATGGAGCTCATTTCAGTTTTTATATATTAACCCCATTGGCATATTCAGACATGTTATTTATGTAGTTACCAAATTTACTCTCATATTCCAAAATGTTGCATTGAGTGTTCATATTACCTGGTTGCGACCTTTTTGAGCTTCTTCCAATATGGTAAAGACTCGCTCGATGCCAAGGCTGACACCAACTGCTGGGACTTGCTTTGTCCCAAACTTCCCAATCAGATTGTCATAGCGCCCGCCAGCAGCTATTGAACCAACCTTGATACACAAACAACTTCATTTAGTTGGTACACTGAGACGAATAAGCATATGCATGACCATTAGTTTATCACAGTGAAATGATCTCCTCTTCATTTTCTTGATGCACAGATATAAGTGGAAGCAAATAGAAACATCGTCAAGATTGGAGACGAAGAAAGATGTACCTCCGTTGAACCTTTAACAACAGCTTCAAAAATAACTCCAGTGTAATAATCCAGACCTCGAGCAAGGCTTAAGTCAAATATTACTTTGTCACTACATTTGGATTTCTCCAAAGCTTTGAACAAAATTTCTAATTCATTTAAAGCTACAACAGATCCTTGGTTTTCTAAGAGCTTGCTACCATCCTGCTTTAGTTTATACATCAATTCCAGTGGTGATCCTCGTTGCTTGACATATTCACCGATTTTATCTGCAGTCTCAGCAGTTAAACCCTTCTCCTCTACCTAGAAGCAGATACAAATGTGAGTACGGAAAGACAAATCTTACTTCATGAAACAATTAAATTAAAGTTAAAATAGGGATCTTTTTATGTTATCTTACAAAGTAGCATAACATACAGACGCAAGCTACAAATGGAAAACAATATTAGCATCAAATACACTTGACCTTACCATTTCCTTCTTGATCTGCTCAAAGGATTGTTTGTCTAACTTGTCAATACTGGAACATATAGTTCCGAACTTTTGAGGTGGGACTCCACAGATCTCCATCATTCCGTCCAGCAGTTTCCTATGGTTCAGTTTAACCTAGAGATATGAGAAAAAGAATATGTATTAATACAGTAATGAGAATTAAAAAAACCACCATTACCTAGAGAAGCTTCTTAGAATACTTTCAGATTATATGAAAAGCAAGTGCATTGCATTAATTTACATTCATTTGTAAGAAGAAGCCAATTGTGAATTGGTGCCCATAATTGAAGAGATCATGAAACTCGAGCCCCAAGTAAAGAAGACAATTGATAAGCCAAAACAACTTGGATAAAGGCATACCTCAAAATCTCCAATGTCTAGTTCGTCTAGTAACTCGGTTAATATTTTTACAATCTCGAAATCTGGACCCATTAATTCAAACTGACCAGCAATGTCCAAGTCACATTGATAAAATTCACGGTATCTTCCTTTTGAAGGATTATCCCTCCTGTAGACTTTTGCTATTTGGTACCTTCTAAATGATGTTAAACCATTCATGGCAACAAAACGTGCAAAGGGCACCGTCAAGTCATATCTCAAAGAGCAAAGCTCTCCGCCCTGCAACAGTTGACGAGTAATGCATCATGACACATGTCACATCATAGTATGGTACTATAAGTATCAAACCTTTCAGTCGCATTGTCAAGGGCTAACTAATGCATGATTTAGTTTCTAATGTGACCATGTTGAATAATGTCTCGCACATAAAGGATATTAAAATACACGGTGCCTACATAAGGAATACACTTTATCGACTAAAATGTATGAAAAGCTAAGACATCTATTGATACTTAAACATTGTGATCATCTAGCTGAATCAAGATTAAAGATTCAAGATACTGTTGAAGCTTCTCAAATGGATGAGTAAGAGTACTAACAACTTTTGCGTTGAGAATATTCATATAACAACACAACACATTTGGTTCGTGAAAATGGGTAAAGCTTTCATGCAGACAGTGAGATAAATGCAGAAATGCAGTACAGTACTGGCCACGGCCAGAACACATTTGGCTATAATTCAGGTCACTCGGTCAGTTACCTGGTCTGCAAGATCATATACTAATTTTGAATTTTCTCCATATTTCCCCATCAATGTCTCTCTCAGTTCAAATACAGGGGTATCTAAAGCAGTAGCACCATGCCTCTTGAATACATCTGTTATTATTGCAAATGCTTTTTCCCTTATAGCCATTTGTTCTTTTGCAAAATCACGTGTACCCTGAAAATATCAGTAGCAAACAATGTCTCAAGCAGAATACTTCTTACGGTCAACCAACTTCTAATACCAGAAAAAACAGAATAAAAAACTTATTTAAAAAAGACAGCAGATCTCCTGGCAGAACCGAAAACAGCAAGGTTTTCTAGCAAATGTGCTCGTACAGAAAACAACTTAAAGTGCAGTCTTGTTTTTACCTTTGGCAGTTTAGGAAGTCTTCGGCTATCATTGCTTTCCACAGTTTCTTTGATTTTCCTCAGCAATGTATCACATTCCGCGTGCCTTGGGTTCAATAATGCAGAAATTCCCTCGACTAGATCTGTTTGCTCACTTTGAAGCATACCCTTAATATGGTGCACCATAACAGCATTTCCCTTGCCAAGAACCACTTTCTTCTTCTTCTTCTCGCTCTTCTTGTCACTCTTCTTATCATTGCTGACACTATCCACACCACCATCGGCCTGAGTTTTTCCAGCTGAATCTCCTTCGAGTGAAAGAAAAGACAAAATTGCCTCAAAAGCAACAATATCCCAGACGATTTTCAAGAACCCAAGTACATCATGCACAAACATGACATAATCATTTTCAAAACTGGATTTGGATATCAAATTAACAGCTCTTCGGAAATTGGTATCATTTGCTTCCGATCTTCCCTTCAAATTACAAGAATCTGCAAGTGAATTCAAAATCAAATCGGCCCTGGACAAACTATTCTCACCCAGAAACTTGAGTACATTTGTCAAAGGAATAACTGCAGTAGCCGCAGCCTTCCCACTCCCGAACTTGATTCCAGAATTCAGCTCAACCCGAGTTCTCGTATGAATTGACTTCACTACCTCTCTCAAACTCCCGTGAAGCCTAGGAATCTCCATAACAGACTCATTCACTAACTTACCAGTGAACTTCGACCCATTAAGCAAAACCTTTAGATCACCCGCCACAGCAGTTTCCTCCTTCAACGAGAATCCGTCACCTGAATCCATAGAGTTAAATGAAGAAACATCCGCTTTCAAAGCCTCACATGCCAATGCAGCAGCAAAGTCCGCAAAAACAGAAAGCGAGGATGCCTCATGGTCCAAAATAGCACACATTCCGATCAAGGGAGCCGCACAGTTTGACAGCACACTTAATTCTCCCTCAGTAACATCTAGCACACCAACATCACACTTCTCCGAATTCTCATTCAAAATCTCAGCGATCTTATTCAACAGCCCGGGAGTAACGCCCGAGGCACCGGACACTACGAGCTTGTTCAGCGAAACTAGCAAAGCGGCTCTCGATTCCTCCCTACACAGGCCATCGGGGAGGATCGAGAACGGAGTAGTGGCGGATGGATGAGGTGTTCGTTTGGAGGAGCTGAGCTTGTCTGCTGAAGAATCGATGCGTACCTGAGCGTGACCGCTGGCTACGGCGTAGAGAGAAGATGCAGTGAGGGATGAGCCTTTACCTCCAATAGTCACGACGTAGCTTTTCTCCGCCATGAACGCCGCCGAAAGCTGAGCCGTCCCGCTGCACTAATTAGGGTTTCGCTTGTCGGAGTGAGATAGGCGGAATATGCTATTTATGCAGAAAATCATAGTTTTGCGTTTCTATTGGAATTTAAATTACAAATAATACCCGCTAATCTATTTAAATTGACCATTCGCCTCAGAATGATTTACTTATAGTATCTAAATATATACATGAATATTTTCCGGAAACAAAAAGAAACAGGAATATTATATACATTATAACCAGCGAATTTTCCTTTTATTTCAAATACAATTTTTTTATTATAAGAAGAGAAAATTAAAAAACATTAAGTACCAAAAAAATTTCAATTTTCAATTGAGTAACTTTTGGCTTTTGCATCAATTTACACATATTCCCAATCACAATAAAATAAATTCGACCCTATAACGAATAAGGTTTTTGACTTCAAAATTCCTTAAAAACTTGAATTTGAAAAAAAAAAAGACAAATTGATGCAAAAATCACTAAATTGAAAATTGAGAAAATCAGATATCTAAGAATTGATTATTAAGATCTTGAACTCTTAAACATTATAAGCATGTTGAACAAAAGAAGCAAATAGAATTGAATTAACAAGGATGTCTTTACTTACATCTACACCACTATGGATGTCATCCTAAAGACGGCCCATGTATGCATATATCTACCACTAGCTAATTGCTCTTGCAAACTGAATTGCCTATTGACTACTCGAAACATTAAAAGGGGCACAGGGACATACATCACCGATATTAAAATCAGCATCCCTATTTCACAAACCAGATAAACTTTAACCGCGCCGCTTAGTTGGACTGAATTGAGTTAGATTAGACCTGTCCCTTAACCAATGGTCAATTACGAGAATTTATTCCCTGAGGTTAGCATCTGAACTAGTAAAATGGTATCAATGTGTTTCTGTTGTCATGCTTGCCATTGATGATGATGATATGCCACTGAGCTGAACAATATTTGTGCGCAAACTGCAGTCCTTCACCTGTTGGACCATTGTTTATTGTTAGTCAAACTAACCCTTCCTCATTTGCGTAAGACATGACACATCACAATGTTTTGGTTCTCACTAATTTAGCATAAACATTTCCAATCTTACCTGCATGACTGCCAATCTTGACAGCAGACTTCTGCACTCGTCTAGGTGTCCTTGCTCTTTGGTAGCCATATTTGAAAGCTCCCCCACCAGAGAGTTTGTTTCATCCACCTACAATCATGAAGTTTTTACAGTGAATATCCGCACACCAGCAACAATAACTTGCTTTAAGGGTGTCTTCTTTCTAACGAACCTTTGAATCAATTAATAATCTCTGATTCATGTCAGCTCAATTTCTAATGAAAAGAAGCCAACCTTATATTACATGGCAGGTACAACTCTTACACTATTTAAAATTTAACCACATGAAAACGTATTCTCAGTGCACCAAAACTTCTAATGACCCAATGTCAAGTATGATAAGAGTGAGGCAGCATAAATGATAATATGCAACAGTATTGAAAGGTCATAAAACAAATCAACACCGAAGAATATATAAAGGTAATCGATGTATGAAGATTTTCAAAAATTCACAAGCATTTTATTACCTTTGCTAATAATGGGCATACTGAAGATGTCATTGCCTGCATAACATCAACAGCTGAACGTATAGCCTCCTTCACATTTTGAACATCTGCCTGCAAATACGAACCAAAAGCTAGACGATTATTAGGCCAACCATGATCCACATAACAATTGTACAGTAACGAGCTTCAAGGCTCAGCAGAGGAGAATGGATGAAATTTAAGGCAAATACCCTTGCACCATCGATAACCGGCAAGCGCAGTGTGGTAGCCTTCAGAGCTGCCATTGCACCTAACAATGAATTGGAATGATCGGTATCCATTGTGGTCCATTCATCTAGATGCTTCATCTGCAACGCAAAAGTATGAGGAAGAAACGTTAGTTTCAAACTGTAAATATAATGTTTCATATCCCTATGACTCTAAAGCCCAACATTACTGATCATACTGATATTTAGCATTACAGAAAGAAAACATAACTTTAAACACAACAAATCCACTGGCTTAAGAAGAACATGGAAAAGGTTTTAAATAGATCATGAGGTAGAATCACTAGAGATTTAGAGAAGTAGAACAAGGTAATCTATAATGCAAAGGAGATGAAACATTGCATAATTTATAAAGCCTTACACGTCTACATCTTTCCGACATTCCATGGTACTGAATTTAAAATTCGACATTCTGTCACACTAGGATTACACTGTCGATATAAATAACCGAAGTATAGATAAGATATTAAGAATCTTACTTGACCCTTTAGTATTGAAATCAACTTCAAATCTCGCCTCAGTGTCCACAACAACATTCTTTTATCCCGAACAGAATCACGCACCTCAGATGTACTTTCCCAAGCATCGCAAAGGCTTTTCTGTAACATTGAGGGGCAAGTGAAAGCTTTAAAATCTTAAAGCCATAAAAGCTTAACTCAGAATTACATTAAACGCGTACATTCAGCAGATAGAACATTCATTGGATACAACAGAACCCTGACAATAAAATACAATAAAGTTTAAAGTAGTTTAGTAACTGAACACACCTTCTTGGATGAAGTTTAAACCATACTATTTAAATTACTTTTTAAGTATCTTGGATTGTAAATGGTGTCGATAAGCATTTGCAAATGACATTTGCCATATGCATCCACAAGACATTTGACAATTAGCATTTCTTAGCTAAGAACATTACTTGTGAAGTTCCTACCATGATATTAACTTGAAAGTTGAAAGTCTGTGGCTATCTCAAAATACGAAGTAATTAGTCCTGATAACTCCCATAAAAAAAAATAGTCCAGATCCTGATAACTGATCTATATGTGACTCTTAAGTGAAGCAGTGAAAATTAAAGTTTTAAACTTCAAAAATAACTAAAATTTCTATCACAATACCTCCGCAATTAGTATCTGAACAGTTGAAGCAGCATTGGCTCTTGCATTTACAAAACGCCATTGCATAAGCCGATTGTAAAGCAACCTAAGAAAGTGGGCATCGTCAATCTTGTTCTCTCCAATTCTACCTCTTCGGGCATCCGCCGCGAAACAAAGAATCGAAGACATATTGCTAAAATTACTATTTGTTGCACCTGTTGCTCCAGCCCTCACTCTAGCAGGACTCGGCATCCCCCTTGATGGTGTTGAGGTATAAGAAGTTGCCAGCTTACTAGGTGACGCTGGTCTGCCAGCTCCCCGTTGAGGAGAAGAGAATGATCTAGCACCAGACATTGATTTGGGGGATGATGATACAGGGCTATCAGTGGATAATCTCTTTGGCGTGAAATAGTTAGGTGGAGGTCCAGCATTTGAAGTTGTACTCTTTGCCATAGGAGATACATGCTCGGATGGCCGTCCATGCTTCAAATTACTAGTATTATTCTCCTGCCAGAACTTTGCAGGAATCATAAGGTTTCGCCTTCCCCCGCCGCCAGATGTGCTTCCTGATGACACACTCTCAGATGAAACTGAACCAGACGGGACAACAGATCCGGCCCTCAAATTGGCATCAGTCACCATGCTTCCAATATTAGTAAACCGTTTTCCGTCAACACCAGCCTTAGTACTCACAGCGACCATAGATTTCTGTAAAACCCTAACTACACTACTACCAGATCCACCCAATTTTTTTCTGTCATCAGTACAATCTACACTCCTCGTCATAAAATTGTCAGGCCGCAGCCTGGCAGGCCACCTGTGTTGCTCAATCTTTTTAGAATTATCTACCTGGTCCACCCTATCACCTCTAGCAGGCGTCATCTTCCTCCTCTCCGGAGTCCCTCTCCTCACAACTGACACTGGAGCCGGAGCAGGAGTAGGCGCAGGCTTAGCCTTACTCACCTTGAGCGAAAATGATTCTCCCTGAAACGAAACTGACAAACTCCTAGTAGACGTAAACAGCATCTTAGCAGCCGCGCTCCCAACACCTTCGCCACTCATCGGCGTCGCCGCTCGCCTCCGTTCCACAGACTGCGACCGCTTGATCGCAGCCGAGGTCGGCATCGGCATCGGCGTCATCGTCACAGCCATGGAAGGCGTCCGCGGCCGAATCGTCGAAGGAAGGCGCCTCGCGGGAGTGGATGACGCAGCAGCAGCAGCAGCAGCAGCAGCAGCAGAAGCGTTAACAGCACCTGAGAGGTAGCGGGAAGTGACCTCGCGTGATTTAGGTCTCCGATGAGGCGCGAGGTTCTCCCCATCCGGACGTCTCGTTGGAGTTTGGTGATGCGGAACGCCCATTGCAGTTTTGAACTCCACAGCTCACGTCTCATCTCCAATTTCAAACCCTAATAATCTCATCCTCTTCCTTGAACCCTAAAACTGCGTATCTTTTGCTCAAATTCAAAATGGAAGATAGACAGACCTGATCATACCGTAATGGTCAATTTAGGTCGCTGGCGGTAATCAAGGGACGCCAGGAATGTGACCGTTACGGAGGCGGATTTGCGGCGGAGGAGAGGAATTATCCGTGCGAGATTTTGGAGAGATGTGACGCATATAATAATATTAATATCAAAAATGTCGTTATGATATTTTGCTGACGATTTCGATTTAAAAGCAGCAGTAGAATTTCAATTTGAATTGTTGTATGAAAATTTGAACACATGAATTTATTTCATTTTCTTGCAATTTTTTTATAAAATAAAAAAGGCATTCAATGACCTGGACAAACAGAGAAAACAACAGAAAAATAAACAACAAACAATTACAGGGACAACACATCTATACAAGAAAAGTATTTCGTGCAACAGTTAGCGATCCATCAACTGTTATTATCTAGAAATCTTGATTATCCCGCCAGTCAATCCATGCCAAACCGACCTAACAGAAAAATTCTAGTTATTATCTAGAAATCTTGACAAACAATCCATGAATTTATTTCATTTTCTTGCATTCTTGATTGTTGGAAAAGGTGAGGCTGATCAAGCAAGTAATGCCTTGCTTGCTAATCACTTATGGACTTTTTGAGCTTGAAAACTTATAGTTGAATTATATTGTACAGGATGAAGTAAAAAAAAGGGTACAAACGTTTAGGATTACAAAATCAGACAGTAGTACATTGGATTGAGATCGCTGCTGTTCATGGAAATCTCAATTACATGAAAGGTCTCAGCTACTAAAGCAATTGTGCGCACAGGGAGCTGCATGATGACTGAATTCATTGATGGTAACTAAGAGCACAGATCACTTTAAGGCGTCTGACAGGTTTAAGAGACATACAACGTGCACTGGGTTATTGATGAACAATAAAAATACATGCTTATAAAAGAGTGAAAATGGGAAAATTTCCGTACAAGCAGCCAAGACTAGCAGGGTTGAAGAGAGGTTATTTAACACACACGCAGAGCCGGAGTCGGGAATGGTCACCTGAAGTTAAGGAGATGGAGGGTTACCAGGAGGTGAAGGTTTTGGAATGTAGGGTAAGAGAGGAGTTCCGTGTTGAATAGGTCCATGCTTTACCGATGTTTTGGAGCTGGGAACTGGATCTATGGGATCATAGTCTTCTATGCCAACCATATGACCTTTGGTCTTCATTCTAATTCCAGGAGGCTGAAATCCATGAACATCCTGACATTAAAAGAAAAAGGAGTTGATAATAGGGTTGTACTTCGCCGAAATCTATGTTAAAGTTAACTGAAAATTGAGAATTATGCATTCACGATTGATGGACCGAGGATGTTTGTTTCTGAACTGACTGATTTAGATGCCCGAGATACTTCATTCAAACTTCAATTCTCTATCAACTACTTGAAACAAACTAGTCACTAGTGAAGTTTAAACATGTATAGAGAAGACTTCAAACCTCTGATATAAGTTATATAAACTATATGCGCTCTTTCCCTAAAGAAGGCAAATATAAACAAACTGAGAGAGCGGCGAATATTGATCCTTAAAATTCCAGAGCAGGTTCATTACCTTTAACTTTCTACTTGTCACCATTGCCACATGATCAATATGCTCCTTGGGACCCATTTCTAGAATTGAAATTTAGAGAATTGACAGTAAGCGAATCTCATATATCAAATGACAAGAGTGAGCTAGTGCATCTCTCTACATATTAAATGGCAATTTTTACTGTCCTTAATAAATCTTCCATCTTTGCATGTTTATAGCAAGGAATCTCAATCCATGGGAAATGAGATCTGATGAAAACTGAAAAGGGAAAAACATTCCCATGGAATTCATGTTTTTGTGTGTGTTTGGTTACCTATGAAAAACATTGAACAAAGTGAAGCAAATAAAAACGGTTTTTTCAGTTTTCTCTAAAGTATATGTCTTTCACAATTTCCATGACACCAAATCACAAAATGTCAGTTTTCCTCAAGAAAATCTGCCACCGTATCAGGGTCAAAATTCAGGTTTCACTACAATAGTCATTAGGGTTCGGGGAGATGAAATCTAAGTGGCAACATATACAAGTTTTTTGAATCATATAAACAAATTAACAAATTTTCAGAAAAAGAAAAGGATGTAGCACTTCGGATCACGTCAGACTAAGTTATTACCTGGAAAATCGAGATCAGGTATTACACTAAGTTATTACCTGGAAAATCAAGATCAGGTATTACACCGTTGAAGTTGAAGAGCAGCAACACCATTGCACCAACCATGAGAAGCAATGTCCATAACCCACAAAACTTGCTCATCCTCATATACATTAGTATCATACAATCCAAATCCCTAAACCCAGCTTCCTTCTTTTACAATTCACTATGATGAAATGAAACAACCTAGTTGAGGTCAAATCAAACACAATTCACTTTCATATGTACATAAGTTTCAAAAAATAACAAAAGGAAATTTGGGTTGGACATTTTATCAAACATATTGCATGCACCTTATAAAAGGAGCTCCATGCGTCAGCAGAAGGAAAATGAAGAAGCCGGGAATTCAGCGGATGGAGAAGAACACCGCCGTGAGGTAGGTCAACTTATATTTATATACCAAGCCCAGTAGTGGAAATGGGCAGAAAAATAGTTATGGCCATAAAAATGATAAAAAAAATTGAAGAGGATGATGTCGATGAGTTAACACATAACAGTGCGATGTAGCAGGTGCATTATTAGAGACAGAGGGAATTAATGGCGGAGGGGGTTGTTGTGTTGCAGAAGGAAAAGGAACATCGGGTGAAATGCGACATTGAATGCGATCTGAGCGGTGGTGGAACTGTGGAAGAAAGCCGTCCACAGTCTACACAAGCTGTTGATCTGCACTGGTTTCTCTGAACGACACCGTTTAGAGCTTCCTACTTTGTTTTCGTTTTGGGCCGGACAAGGCCAAGCATCAGATTTCCTTCGGACAGCCCAGCTCAATTACATAAGATCATAGGTCTCTCATAGGGTTGGTTCTCCTACTTTTGTCAACTGGCCCATACATTGCCTTCCCAAACACTAAACAACAAGCAACATGCACAACCGGTCCGATGACCAGATTTTTTTGTGTGAAAATTGAACCGAACCGAATCACCTTAAATTTATGAACTGAATCTGTGAATCAGATCGCTGAACCAAAAATTCTCAAAATTATGAAACATGGACCGGACCTGGGTTTTTACAATTTGAATCGGAATGTGGATCGTAAAATTTCATTTTGGTCCGTTCTAAATTTGTACATCCCTACATACCTCAATTTTTTTCCCCTTTAGAGCATCTCTACCATGATTAAAAAAAACTTGCACCATCTTTTTTTATCATAGTTTTGATCATCCCATGATTTTTTATAAAAAAGATCATCCCATGATTTTTTGTAAAAAAGATCATCTCATGATCAAAAAAATAGATTTGATCATGAGCCATGAACCAATCGCAACGCGACACGTGTTCTGTGTAAGAAACAGTACAATTTTTATTTTGATCTTGTAACGAATATATCTTCTAAATTACAAAGTAAAAAAAATCAAAATAAATACCAATATTCGTAATTTTTTGAGCTTTATTAAACGAGATACACTTTGATATATTTTTATTAATATTAATATTTATGAGCTATAATTTATGTAGTGATGAGAGAGACTGATGATAACTTTTTTTTGATCATGAATGGAGTGCACTTGATCAAAATAGTCATGAGGTATGACAAGATAAGAGAGAAAATGAATGAGAGAGATCGATGATATGTTTTTTTATATCAAGGTGGGATGCTCTTGTCATCTCATTATTCCATATCCATAGGAAACTCACAACTTTGTCTGTTTTAATTATTTCATCCACTGGACAAGTATCATATCATATAGAAAACAAAGTGACTGGATGGATATATAAGCTTTAACCGATCTTTCCAAACTCCATTATTTGTGGTAGGGCTAAACATCCAAAAAAAAAACAAAGGTGAGATAGAATACAAGTGGTCTTTAAAACATCATCTTCTTTTTCTTCATAATAAGACACAAATCTACTTCTTAATAATTAATGACTCATTTATTCAACACTTTCCTTCTAGTGAAAGGAATCTTTTGATATTTTTCAAGTATTCTAATGAATCTAGCTAACCTTGCTCAATCAGTTATTGATAGGTACAAATTCTAAACTTTCGATTTGAAAATTATATGTTTCAATCAGACGACGTGTAAGCAATAACCAACAGGTGAAGTATGAAGGATGGTACCAAATTTGTGGTTGCGTAAGTTAAATTGTCTTCACTCAACGCAAGATGATTAGCCTAAACTCTGCATAGTATTCGAACAAATAAAGAGATGAAAATAACCATCAAAATCCACAGAGAGGCAATTTTATCTGTCCAAACACTTTAAAATACATAAGACAGAAAATTATAGCATGAAATACAATTTTGCAGGTGTGGTTTTAAGTTGCAGTTATTCCTAAGATGTAATACAATACTTCATTGTAACCACCCTTCACTAAAACTAAAAATTATGAAGGATCAAGCGGGATTGCATATATGTAGGAAGAAACTGCAAACTCGAGTACTCGACACGATATAAGAAACTAACACTTCACGAAGATGTGTGGTTTTCCACGAAGATGTGTGGTTTTCATTTCTTCCCGAGAAACACATGTCAGATAAACAACAATACTAAATAGAGGATAAGAAACTTTAACTAAAAGTCTCGTGTTTGCACCATCCATAAGCCACTACAGCAGATTCATCATTGATTCTATGAATTTAATTTATCATTTAAGACTGTGTGTCCTTAAACCATAAGCATTTCATGGAGTAAGATCAACAGCACTATCTTATGTTCCCATACCCACTTTTTTGAAAAATTAGACCAATGATTGAATTAATCAAACCACTAACCTCTCAATGATCAACTCTAACAAGCTTTGGTGTCGTATCATTATCATGTAACACTTCCATCACAGATGTCAAGATCTGCAATATTAAAATACATGAAATAAGTAATAGACTAATAGGAGTATAGGACTAGTATAAATATGCAAGGTGGGAATTGAGGAAGAACAATTCCACAAAGCACTACTATGTGCAGAATCAGTAGAGTGTGGTAGTGTTTACTTGTGAAGCAGTATACACCAATATTCAGCAAGAGTCCAAATTGTAACTTAGGCGGGCCTACCTAAAGGTTGATGCAACAGGAGATACAGCTAGCCAGGTAAGAACAAATGGAATCTATAATTATGGCGTAAACATAGAGTTGTGATTTATACGAGATACTGAAACTTACAACTTAGTTTCTCATTAGGTGCTTTCCATTTTTCCAGTGTTAGAAAAAAGATGTCAAAAATCAAGTTAGCACTGATGGTTGTACTCATGGGAATTTATTACAAATGCACAAATGCGAGAAAAGATGAGCAGATGACTTACATAGTTCATATGGATAAACTGGCCATGCCTGCGAGTTTTGATCATCATCTTCAATGGTATGATGCTTCGTTGAAATCTGTGTCCCAAACATCTGCCATGCTCTACAGTTACGAGAATGTTATCCATGGATTCTCGACAAGGATGACAGCTGAGGAGGCTGGACTGCTTGCGAAACAAGTTGGGATTTTGTCAGTAGTTCCAGAGATGGTTTACGAGCTGCACACGACGAGGACTCCAGATTTTCTGGGTTTAGGAGAAGGCAGTGACTCAATCCCTGCTTCTGGTTCAGTGAGTGACGTAATCGTTGGAGTGTTGGACACCGGTGTGTGGCCAGAATCTCCAAGCTTTGATGACACGGGGCTCGGGCCGGTGCCTATTTCTTGGAAAGGAGAATGTGAAGTTGGAAAAAACTTCAACTCTTCCAGTTGCAATAAGAAACTAATTGGAGCAAGATATTTCCTGAAAGGATATGAAGCATCATTTGGACCAATAGATGAAACAACAGAAACCAAATCTCCAAGAGATGATGAAGGACACGGGACGCATACCTCAACTACTGCAGCAGGCTCAGCTGTCACTGGAGCTAACTTCTTCGGATTCGCCCCAGGGACTGCTCGTGGGATGGCTCCCTCTGCGAGAATCGCTGCTTATAAAATCTGCTGGGCTGGAGGATGCTTTGGAACAGATATACTAGCAGCTCTGGACAAGGCTATTGCTGATGGTGTCAATGTCTTGTCTCTGTCCATCGGCGGTGGATCACCTGATTACACAAGAGATAACATAGCCATCGGCGCGTTTGCAGCTACAGCACAAGGTATTTTTGTATCATGCTCAGCTGGAAACTCAGGACCAACCTCCGGAAGTTTATCTAATGTTGCACCGTGGATTACTAACGTCGGGGCAGGAACTCTGGATCGCGATTTCCCAGCTTATGTGACTTTGGGTAATGGCAAAAATTTCTCTGGTGTGTCACTTTACAGTGGGAAATCATTGCCAGATGGGCTGCTTCCACTTGTTGCTGCAGGTAAGTTGTAATTGAGGTTGAAAATTATAAAAATTAAAATACTATGAAGTATGAACAGCTGAATAAGCTTTTTTGTTACTTTTTTTTGCAGCTAATGCGAGCAACTCATCCTCCGGAAATTTATGCATGAGGGACAGCTTAATACCTGAGAAAGTTAAAGGAAAGATTGTGTTATGCGAAAGAGGAATGAATGCAAGAGTGGAAAAAGGCTATGTAGTGAAAGAAGCAGGAGGAGCAGGGATGATTTTAGCTAACACTGACCTTTACGGGGAAGAGCTAGTGGCTGATGCACATCTATTACCATCAGCAACTGTAGGACAAAAAACTGGAGAAGCTATAAAACAGTACCTGTTCAAAGAGGCTAAAGCTACGGCAACGATTAAGTCCGGTGGAACAAAGTTGGGCATCCAGCCTTCGCCGGTGGTGGCAGCGTTTAGCTCCAGAGGTCCGAATACACTCACGCCGCAGATACTGAAACCGGATATCATAGCACCTGGTGTGAACATTTTGGCTGGGTGGACAGGGACAGCAGGTCCTACAGGGATGGAGACTGACAAGCGAGATGTTAAGTTCAACATCATTTCAGGGACGTCTATGTCGTGTCCGCATGTAAGCGGGCTGGCTGCGCTTGTCAAGGCCGCTCATCCTGATTGGAGCCCTGGAGCGATCAGGTCTGCATTGATGACGACTGCTTACTCCGTGTATAAGAATGGTCAGATCATTGAAGATATTGCTACTGGGAGTCCATCAACGCCTTTTGATATTGGAGCTGGCCATGTTGATCCGGTTGCTGCGCTTGATCCTGGACTAGTGTATGATACATCAGTAGAGGATTATATCGGATTTTTATGTGCCTTGAACTACACGGCAAGCGAGATCAAGCAGATTACCAGAAAGTCTTACGCTTGTGAATCAGGAAAGACGTACAGAGTTGAGGATGTTAATTATCCATCTTTTGCAGTTCCTTTCGAGACATCATCAGGCGTAGGAGGAGGCTCAAAGACATCCACAACAGTGAAATATGGCAGAACATTAACAAATGTAGGAAGTCCAGGAACATATAAGATATCTATGACTTCACCTTCCCCATCAGTGAAATTCCTAGTACAGCCAGAATCTCTGACCTTCAGTGACCCGGGTGAGCAGAAGTCTTATACGGTGACTTTCACAGCTGGTTCACAGCCATCTGGCACCGTCAGCTTTGGTCGCCTGGGGTGGTCTGATGGTAAGCACACTGTCAGCAGCCCAGTAGCTTTTAGCTGGACGTGAATGTCAATATACCAATTACCAAGCTGGCTACTGGCACTGATCGGTAGCCCTGGGAAATCTTAGTGCTTGCTAAATGAAGCCAACAGCATTTAAAATTGCAGTTCAGAAAGTATGCTGAATGCCATCTCAAAAGCATATTGTACAGTAACAATTGTCATAAGAACGAGTGAGATCGAAGGATCAAAGCTGTATGTTAAGTCTCTGTTATAATGCTTTTGTTAAAGCTCTTAACCAGATTACCTTCACTACATAGCTTAAGAAGTGGCCATAAACATAAATAATGATAAGACAGCTCGATAAACCATTCAGTTGGTTATCAAGCATGTCCAGCATAATCACAAAGTAAAGTAACTATTAGCTCTGAATCACAAGCAATTCCAGTATAATCACAAAGTAATGGATGGGGATATAACATTTAGTTAACTCATCCAATGTTTCAGGAAGATGTTCAATTCAAGCACTGAATGTCATTCAGAATCATCTAAAGACTGACAAACAGGAAGGTAATAAGTATCTAGCTGCCAATATTTGTGTTTGACGCCTTCCCAAACTTCATCGCCAAGACATTCCTTTACAGGCAAAGGGATTAACTGGGTTGAGTAGCCTAAGTTCTCGAGTTCGAGTGAAACTAAGTTACAGTACACCACGTGAAAGAATGCATTACCTCCACATAGGCCATTAAAAAAGGAATAAATACCACCAGGCTTCAACAGCGATGGAAGATGATGATGAAATTCTCTCAGGTCCTCGTAATACTCCCCATAAGTGTCAAAGAAAATACCTGGTCAGAAAATGTTACTGGAGTTACGGCTTACATGTAAAGACAATTATAATTTCAGTAGAAGAGTATTAAATGGACTAACATTTATTTATAACAACAGTATCGTGTTTCAAGTTCATGAACATCGAGCAAATAAACTTCCATCACAAGCAGATTATAATAACCATTGCCCATAAGTAAGTACATGCTGAAGAGAAATATGGCTGTTCATAAATAAAAATGTCATGAATCACAATCTTACCATCGTATGTGTCTAGCTGAGAAAGTACATCTTGCCAACGACCAAAGACAATCTTCACATTTTTCTTTTCTTTCCAACCAGTACGACACATACGATCATAAACCTCCGGATGTGCTTCTACAATAGTGTGAGACAGAGGCGAATATTGCTGAATAGCTGCATCGACGAGACCCATTCCAAATCCAATGTTCAATATGTGACCACCTTGAGAACAAACAGCTTTTGCATGTGCCTCCATCAATGGTTTCTCCCATGCCATCATAACAGCTTTACTTTCAGCATCCATAATCTTGTCCTCGCTAAAAGATACTCTATCTTCCAAGTAATCACCAACAGAATCTCCATTGACAGCTCTCCTCGCTATAGTTCCCAGTATCAACTCAGCCTGAATTCCTGATCCAGAAGAGAAAATGTGTATCTGAAATCATTATATAGATACACTATGATTCAGAAGCACAGATGCACCAAACAACATATGTAGAGTTCCAACATTAACTGGGAGAATTTTCCACCATTTAAGGATATTAAGCAAAAAGTTTAGCAGACAGAACCATTAGGAACTGAGATTATATAATGGGTAAGAAATGAATCCTTTGGAAAGAAAATTATTTTTGAGGAGTACTTTCCAACTTCCCTAATAAAACGGCAGATGCTAGTTTTAATTGTAAATACTGAACACAACATGATTGAGACAAAGTTTAACCATTGGATGAGTCACTGCTGAGGCACATAAGGCTGAATCTACATGAATTCAGGCGAGGTTAAGAAAACAAGTTGGGAAAAGAATCAAATCCATTTCTATTGTTCTCTACTTTGTACAGTTTTTCTTCCGTACACATATCTCGGGAAAGAATCGATGTTTATTCATATTCTGACTTTCCAGGGATATTTGAAGCACTCAACATCAAAGCTCTCATAAAAAAATTTCCATGGCAGACACATTATTGAGATCAAAATTCAAGGCTGCAGCTTCTATTTAAATTCAAGTACCTCCTACAACTACAAGCACACTGTTTCTAAATGTGCCGCTACACGACACCATAACCTAACCGATCTAAAATTCATATAACAAATCAAGCATACTTACCAGCATTGACAAGTACTTCAAACGCCTCCTGATGACCTGAATCCATAGCGAGGTCCCCAGCAGACACATTATCAGGAGATAGCGCGTTCCACGGCGCGCCAGCTTCCAGAAGAATCTTAACTGCATCGGCGTGGCCGCCCTTGGCAGCGTACATCAGCGGCGTGAAGCCTTGGTCATCAAAATGAGTAACGTCAGCTCCGGAACCGATCAGAGCTCGTAGTCTCTCGGCATCGCCGCTCCGTGCCGCCTCGCACAGCTGCTCTCCTTCCCCCATTTCGTTACAGAGATTTTTAGCGGCGCGTTTTTACTCAAAAAATATGAGCCTAATAAAACCGCTCCAGTTCAAACCCTATTTTGGAGCATTTTATTTACTCCATGATATTTCCAAATGTTTTTTTGATTCTAAATTTAGTTTCTATTTGTCAAACAGTAAAATGCACAGAAAATGCACAGCCGAAAAACGAAAAAGACGACATAGTTCGTCAATTTCATTTTATAATTCTTCACCAAGAAGGACTATGATTAGTTTGTATTTTGTACCAAAAAGTCAACTTTATATTTGAACATTTTCCTTGTCACAGAAGGTAAGCACAATATAAAATATAAATTAGACTAGACTAGTATTCCTTGCAGCACAGTCAGATACTGTGAATGAAAAAAAATAACGTCATTTTCAATAAAAAATGATTTTTATTTTTTCTGAAGTATAACAACACCTCCAAATGCAATGGAAAATAATAAAGTGGGCATAACTTGAATAGGATCAACAAGTGACTAAACATAACATTCTAACAACACCAACATAATTGTTCCAACAAGTGAAACTAAAAGAAAAGAAACAGCAACAAGCAGATAGACTAAATCTTCCAGCGAGCCAAGTTATGGGAACAACAGACTAACCCACAACAACATACTAAAACAACAAAATCAGAAACACCCGAATCTATTCCTATTCCTCATGGCTCTACTGCGCTTCTTCGGGTCGAACCATGAAAGGACCATTTTCCCATGCTGGTTGCTTTGCAGGGTTGCATAATTTTTCTCAATTTCCCTCACAAGTGCCTCATGAGCTGCCCCCTGAATAATAATCAAAAAATTATCAACTTAAAATTTTCAGAATCAAAAAAATCAGTTTCTTGACTAGGAATTGTATAATCAATTGAATTTGAAATAAAGGGCGGTTAGAGATGAGGATCGAACCTTGGACGCGCTGAGAGCGACCTGAGTTACAAAATTTCCGTATTGATCGGTGAAAAGAGAACATATATGGGGATTTTCCAGCAACTCAAAGATGATGAAATCCACATGATTTTGATCAGACTCTTGTAAGCATGCTTCAACAACATTACTGGCAAACTTATTGCAGGACAAAGAGGTGAAATTCCCTTTCAGCTTCTCCCATACCCTGCTTGTGATTATCGTTTTATCCGTTTGTCTCAACAGACACTGTATAACATAATTCCTAAAAGAAAGAAACAAGAAAAAAATCAGAAACAAAATTTGCGAGTAACGATTTGATATAAAAGACGAATACGTACCCAAAGCGATCCTCGGCGAGGACCTGAGCGACAGAGAGTATCTCACGCACTAAGCGATCTCTGGCTTCCCCTCCATAATTGTCGAGGCATGACTGCACGACGCAGCATCCACTTTGATCCGTAGATAAATGATAGCAATATCGAGTAATTTGATTCAAAAACACCTGCATTATCAATTTATCAGTTAAGTTTCATATTCATTTAACTTATAATTTCTTACTTCACAGAGACAAAATAAAACATAACATATTTACATGAGGCCTGAAGAAAAGAAGAAGAAATAACACCTGAGTAAGATCATAAGGGAAATACTTAATGCAATACACAACAACGTGATTCCCATTTCCGTCTTTCGACAAGATGACAACATCAAGACTAATTGCTGATACAATCATAGCCTTTTGCTCCCTAGTACTCAGAAACATCAACAGTTTTTGAACCGCTCGAGTCCTGCGAAGAAAAAAACACATTATGTCTACCCTCATCAGTTCAAATTCAAACAATAATTACACAGCACGAAAATACGAAGTATCGAGAAAATAAGCATACCCATATTGGTTCATACAGATTTTAGTCAGCTTAAACCTCCCCTGAGTAATTACTACAACAATCTGAGTACGCTGCTCTTCGCTGCAGACCTGTACAAGTTTCTGAAATATGTAATTCCCATAATGATTTTCCATAAGCTCGGTAATGTTGAAAATCACTTCATTGAAAAGAATGTCATAATCTTCAGGTCCCATTTTCTCAAATATATCCTGCAAGATCCTACAGCCATCTTGATTCATAGCGTAGCTGAACAACTGGCCCCTCAGATCCTCAAATTTGGGTAAAGTAAGAGATTCCGAGCAACAATATTGATGATAATTATCATCAGTACTCAGTTTATTATTATACTTCCTCTGCATGCTGATAGGACTGCTGTTATTATTGCAGTTGCCGTTACTGCTGTTTATCCCACCGTTGCGACCATGTCCGTTGCTAAATCTTTCAGGCTCAAGAAAGTGATGATGAGCAGGCTCAGGCTCCTTTGGAAATTTGTCACTGAAGTATTTTGCAAAGCGATCATCAATTCTTGGAAGATTTTCAGAAGGATGAAGCCCATTATTATACATTATTGATGATGGGAAATCTTCTCTGATGCGGTCAGATCCATAGCCATTATTAAAATTGCTGAAATTATAATTGAAATCAGTGAACTGCTGCTGGAAGTAAGATGGCGAAGAAGAACAAGAACCATAAAACGGCGACGTAGAAGAAGAAGAACCATCAAACGGCGTCGTGTATGCATTATTGTTGTTCATGGCCGACTTATTCATCGGCATACTGTCGTAATGATCACCATTATTATTACCGTTGACGCTGAGTCTTGAGAAATCTCTGTAAAAATCTTCACTAAGGTCGTCGGGGTGGTTGTTGTGGATCGGAGCAGGAGGAAAAGAATATATTCCAGCAGCCCTCAACGCAGCAGTACTGCGTGCATGCACGACGCTGTTGTTTATATAATAATCACCGCGGCCCCCGTTTCTACTGTCGGCGCCGTCTTCGATGCTCTTGCCATTGGGCTTGACAGCGGCGTTGTTGCTGCTTCGGCGATCCATGATTCTGGACGAGGAGCTACGGAGAGAATGAGGGTATTTAGGGTTTGGCGAGACGAATAAGGAAAGCGGAGATTATCTGGGGTTTAGTTAGACGAATAAGGAAAGGAGAAATTATATTAGGGATTTCTTCAACCGATTATGATATCTTTAATTGGTGAGAGAAGATTTTTCTCCTCATATCTTAACAACTTATATATTCGAATTATTTATAATATTAGAAGAAATTAAATAGACTTAGTATGCTTATTAAGCTTCTTTTTTTTCGACAATTTTATTTTTGAGGACCGATGAAAATTATTACTATACCAGACTTTAGGTGGTCAACGTCAGTATGTAGTTATGTACATTGACCCTTCAATAAAGCTTTCCTTACAAGAAAAAAAAAGGAGTGGTTTCACTATCCGAATTATATATATATCCTTCGGTGCAGCATATAATGGTAGAAGAGTTAAAACGACATTGTTGACATATGCGTTATCATATTTCAAAAAAAAATACATTAAAACGATGCCGATATGCACAGCTTTTGACTACACTGAACTGAGTTCGGTTTCGGTGAAAAGTGGTAGTTACGGTGAAAAGTGAGAACTAGTACATTATTCAAAGGATTCTTCGTAGCTTCATGTATATGTATGCTACGAAGAATCCTTTGAAAATGTACGAATAATGTACTGCTACGAAGAATCTTTTGAAAATGTACGAATAATGTAATTTAATTAAATCTAATTAAATCTAATCCTAACCATTGATAACAGAGATGAACGGATGAGATTAGTTCTCATTTTTCACTATAATTATCACTTCTCATGTGATCTTTACTCACACTGAACTACTTATAATAGATGTTCAACTTAATTATTATCTTCATATGATTTGAGCTGATCATTCACTTATATAAAATATTTAATTTAAATGAAATTATCAACAACAAAAATTCAAATTAAAATAGAACGGATGGATCCCATGATGCTATATTTAGTTAAATATATTAAATTGATTATCAACTTTCAAAAAGAAAGCACCACCTTTTTGACCCATCTATCAAAAAATAGTTATGGCTTTGACTCATCAAATGAAAAGTAAGAAAATAAAAATAATTTTTTTAGGAAAGAACTTGAATCAAAATGGTGCACAATTGCCAATTGGGTGGTTGGTTGGTTAAGGGGATACATATATTTTTTATATTTCAGGTTTGAATTCTGGGACCATTAATTTTTTGATCTCATTTATAATCACACTAATGATAATTAACCATTTAACCGTATATATACATATTATTGAGCCTAAAAAATACATATTTTATGATATGAAATAGAGATTGTTATTGAAAGAAGACTCCCGTATCCCTCTTGTTTCAGTAACTCTTATTCTATTCAAAAGTGACTGTTTTGTCGTCGTGGACTGTCTACTTTGGCAGTCTATGACTGCTTTGATGTCTGTCCTTTTAGGACTGATTTGTGCAAGGGTACGACAATGCGTAAGTGGGCCCTGGAATTTTTAGTGTCGGCCACCAAGGTCGGTCGACCAAGTTGTATAGCTGTTAAGTCGTACCCTTTTTAGACTTTGTGTCCCTTTGGGACATTGTTCTGTAGCCTTTATGGCTGTTTACAATGAATGGCTGTTTACAGTGAATGCATGAATCGGAAAAAAAAAGTGACTGTTTTTTTTTTGATACACTATTCAAGTGACTGTTTTTTTTTATAGAAATTCACGTGACTGTTAAACACCATGTTTTAATAAATGAAGTTATATAATATTTTTTTACGAGGGTCTAATGATTTTTATTACCCATCGTGTACGGAACACATTTTTATATGGCAATTGAGGTTATAGTTTTATCGTTTATGTTTGTGATTTCAATTCCTAAACAAACAGATCTTAGTGGTTTGAAAAATTGAAGCTGTCAATAAATTAGATAATTTGTTATGTTAAATTGTTACATAATCATTAATGAAAATGTTATAAATAAAAATAATTATGTGATAATTTAGATTTGTTTTAATTATAAATATTCGGTCTAATTTTTAATCTCAACCCAAATATTTTGGTTCGATTTGATTAGAAGTATAAAGTAACTAACTACTAACGGTGTTAGTGAAATTGTTAACACAGTTTGATGAAATACCTTGTTTGGGAATTTGTATCATAGTTCGCCCCCACTATGAAAAATTTCATAGTTCAGATAGTAAAATGAAAATGGTTGGTAAATCAGGCCCCAAATTGTACTTTTCCCTACTATTTAACCCTCTAGACAATTCTATGTAAAAATGTGGACCATTCGCTCTATCATTCTTTCTGTTTCTCCATACTAGCTTACATGTCTTGGACTGATCTTTTTAGTTATAGTTTCTTAGATCATTTTAGGTTCGAGTCATCCATTAAATTGTCCCATTTATAATATTGTTTCAATTTTTTTGCTAGTTTAATTAGAGGTGAACAATACTGAACTAATACAAATGGCATTTTTTTGGCTTAATACAAATGACATTGATTGAACTAATTTCCAGAGAGAATTGGATTCTAAACTTGTATGACACAAAGAAAAGCTAAAGTAAGTGTATGATATAATAGCGTTCTATTTTTTTTATTGTGGTTCTCCGTTTCATACATGTCAATCATTATACAAATTCATTTCATACATATTATATGCGTACTTTATAGGATACTTATGAATAAATAAACTAAACTTATGAATATATAGACTAATGAAGCACTGGCGGTATTTGATACTTGAATCGTCAATTTAAGCACAAAGTTATATGACATCTACGACTTGCAAACATATAAATCTGGACACAAACACGTGTACGAGAAACGAATACGCTGCTCGGGTTTCACCTCGTCATAAGACTCTTATGCGGTGTATTTTATCGTGCGCAATGTGCATATGACAAATAGTCGTCTCATCATATGGGTAAAAAGTACAATCTCCATTCCAAATTAAAAGTCCAATTTTCATTTCTCCATTTCAATTACATGTCCACATATTATATTAAATAAACGAAATGTCAAATGGACTTTTACATATATCATTAAAAATACATATTTAATGAAATTCAATACATGAAATGAAATGAGGGTGAAATTATAATTCATTTATTTGTTAATATGTGTAGAATTTGAAAGTCTTGACTTATAATCATGATTGACTAGTTTTGTACCAAATGATGCTTTTTATTTGGTATCGCTCCCCTCAAATCCAAATTCAAATGAGAAGGTGAAGATTGATTAGCGATATTAAACTCATGAGGAATCGACACGTGAAAGCCTTATCCTATCCACTAGGCCCAACAACATACACATCAGGCATCAAGTGGGCCCAACAGGCCCACCACATTCTTCCTCGGCCTGCACCTCGCCACCAGCGCCGCCGCTTTCGGCAGCGTCAGCCCAGCACCCTCCGCCATATCCACCATCTCCTCCCCAATCCTCTCCCAATCAAAACACTGCACCACCGTCCCAACCGCCAGCCCCACGATCCTGATCCCCAACGCCTCCCCCGGGCAGCTCCTCCGTCCTGATCCAAACGGCAGCAGTTTAAATCCGTCTCTCTCTCCAACCAACACTCCCGCAAACCTCTCCGGCTTAAACTCCCTCGGCTCGTCCCAGAGCTTCGGATCGTTGTGAATCGCCCACAGGTTCATCACCAGCATCGTTCCCTGCGGAACGTGGTATCCGCCGACGGTGCAGTCGGCGGACGACTCGTGAGGAACCGAGAGAGGTCCTGGCGGATACATCCGGAGCGTTTCCATGATTATCGCGTGAAGGTACGGAAGGTTAGCCAGATCCGATTCTTCAATCAGCCGATCTGAGCCGACCACCGCGTCGATCTCCTTCTGCGCCTTGCTGAGAA
Source organism: Rhodiola kirilowii (assembly GCA_033675215.1). NCBI lineage: Eukaryota > Viridiplantae > Streptophyta > Magnoliopsida > Saxifragales > Crassulaceae > Rhodiola > Rhodiola kirilowii. Next base: position 1,789,651 of record CM066201.1, read on the forward strand.
TATTTGGATGGTTGATGAGGAGCGACAGCGCCCACTCCATCGTTCCCGCTGACGTGTCCGTTCCAGCCGATAACAAGGTCTGTTCGGAAAATTCAAATTGAGTTGTTGCTGATTGAATTTGGTTTGAAAAATAGGGTTTTATAGGAAGAGGTTTGGATAGAGAGGAACTTACTAACATGAGATTTTTGATGATCATGTCTGTGTAGTACTCAGGTTCAGTTTGCTGGAGAGATAAAAGGGCTTGTATCATCGTCTTCTGGTTCTGATGCTGCTCCTCTCCGTCTAGGTCTTTTCGGTTCTTGTGCTCATCGACTAAGCTCTGCATAAATGCGTCTCTTTTGACCTGTAGCGCGGCGATTTTCTTCTCAGTTGATCCCACTCCCAGCCACCTGACTATCGGTAAATAGTCTCCTAGATTTGTAGCAGCTGCTAGGAGGAATGTCTCCCTCACGATAGCTTGGAACGTTTTGGCTGCTTGGGAGTCGGCCACTTCATCCCCGAAGTATCGCTTTCCAGCGATCATCCGCATCATCACGTTCAGTGTCAGCTCGAAGAACACTTGCTTCATGTTGACCGAGTCTGCTTCTGATTGATGGTAGAGATAGCGCACCATGGATTTGGCTTCATCAGCTCGGATGCTGTAGAGCATCTGAATTCGGTGGGATGAGAGGATCTCGAGAGATGAGATCTTGCGGAGATTGCGCCAGTGGTCTCCATATGGTGCCCAAACCAGGCCTGTGTAGTTGTACCCGACGTGCTTGGCGATGATGAGTTTGGGACGATTGGCGAAAAGGATGTCATTCTTAGTCAGACATTCTTCCATCGCTTCCGGTGAGGATACCACCAGGACACGTCTGGATCCAAAGTTGAGGAGCGTGATGGGGCCATATTTCTGAGAGACGTTGGCAAGAGTCCTGTAGAGTGGCTTCTTGAGAAGGTAAAGATGGCCTATGATTGGCAAGGATGGGAACGGGGTTGGTGGGAGGTTGCGGATGCGGTGGAGAAAACGAGCTGTGAAGATGTAGAGTGCTATGAAGAGAAGAAAATACAGTAATGGGTTCTCCATGGATGTAGCTGCTGGGATTTATCTTCAGATGCTATGTAAGTTATTTATAGAGTAAACCTGCAACACCTGCTCAGCACTTTAAATTGTCACCTGTGGATTTACCGAGTTTTTCTCTTGGTGCTTTTTCTTTCGGAAAAGAAAATATAACACAAGTATGGAAACTATCAGACAAAACTGGAATCCATGTTAGACTTTTAGGATCTGCTTTAAAATTGTTTATCTATTTATTTCAATATAATTTCTTCATGAAATTTACCCACTGAAATTTTGTCTCCTAGCATCCCAAGACTTGGTCTCTCTTTTATCAGAATCATTGCAGTAGACTTACATATTTTATTCTCGAATACATACGAAGGAGATTCTTTATTTCAGAATCTCTTACTATACTCCATCTGTTTCGATATCTACTTCTTCCCATCTGTGTTATGATTTATGAACTTTATTTGCTTGCTGCTGATATAAATCATGTTTTTCTACTGGCCTTTTCTATGATGTTAGAAGCATTTTGGTTTTATGTTTTTGGCCTCTGATCAAGCCATTTTAGTGGTGTATGGATTATTACCGGATGTATGTATTGTTTTATGTTCTCACACCAATGTGGCAGATAATGAAGACCGTCTGAATATATGTGTAGTACCCAACACTGGCACAGCCTTTGAGATTATAACTTGTTGTACCCAACATTGTAAATTATTTGTGTAAGCATTTAATGATTCAACTACTCATCTGCTCATTTGCTAGTTTTCATTTTCTTACCCCCATAGGACTCGAGCACGATGGTGAGTTGAAGGTGCCGCAGATTCGTAAATAAAAGATGTTATGGAGAAGGATGGGAGAGAGCTCTGAGGGAAGCACCATTTAAGACGGTTAGTTTCGGAGAATTATATTTTCCTTATGGCTAGTAGCAGCAGATTCTGTTGCTTAATTCAGTATTCAAGCAAGCTATTGTTGAGAGGTGATAAGGACATAATCACATAATATCTTACTCTTGCCAGGTTTGTTGATTTTTCTAGTCTACATAAGCTGGATATCATTTTTCCAGACTGAATGACCAGAAAACAAAATGAAATGACTTTTATATATTAAGTTAAGTCAACCACTAATTATTTCACTTTTTTAATTTTCTTAGAAAGAAAAGTCATATTGTTCTGGAATTTCATTGGTATCTAAATCTGTCATGGAACTTTTTTTTAGGAGGAAATTTCGGCAGAAATGCTTTTTGAATGTGAAAGTGAGCTTTATTTTCTTCTCAACGTACCCCAAGGAGTGGGCGAGGAACAAGGTTTTATTTATTTATAACTTTTTGTCATTGCATTGAAATACAATGGGGAAGACACCAAAGCAAGTTTTGGACTTTCTCCTCACCAAAGGTCAAAACAAATACTAGACTAGCTTTTTTTGTTTTGTTAGAGAAATTGACAAAGAGTACCAATTAAGGGCAATTTCAAAATATTTTAATCTCTATATAACATTTAAATGACTGAATATCATTCAGTCAATTAACAAAGTTAACTAAACGAATGAATTGAAAAAATCTTCTTGCTCTTAATTATGAAATTGAGAAGTAAAATATTTTGAAATTGTCTTTAATTATCAATTTTCAAGTTCGAACCGTGATTTGTCAATAGACGATAGTTCATACCCCCTCTTTGTCATTTTCCTTTTTTTTATTTTTGCTTGGAAAATACTAGACTAGTGTTAAGTGTTGATGTTTGAGTTCTGCGCAGTCTTCCTCTTTCAATACATAGATGGAAAAAAAAGAGCACAAATTGGGTCATTGGGACATCACCATTCCCTTGGCCCTGAAATTCAGCTCTTTCAACTTATCATATATGTCTTTCCTCTGAGGGTGGGAGATACCTCCAGAGACAAATACATGACTAGTTTTTCCTATAACCATCCAACTGCACCCAACTTCTTTGCTCAAACCTTTTCGTTCCATTGCCTTCCTCATCCTAATAGCATCATCCCATAGCCCAGAAGCCGCAAAGAGATTGGCAAGAAGAACATGTGTAGCCTCGTCATTTGGCTCTAGTTCTAGTATCATTGATGCAGTGCTTATGCCTAGATCTAACTCGTTTCGAGCATGACATGCTCCAAGTAAAACCCTGTGAAGATCTGCAGTTCCAGCTATATTTGTCCCGAAGATGGAAATCGCACTCTGGATTACACTTTTGGCGAGGTCAAACTGACCTGATCGACTATATAGATCAACCAGGCAAGCATAGTGTTCTATCCCGGGGCTTAGCCCGTGATCGTGAGACATGGAGTTGAACAAACGGACCCCATCGTCAATCAGGCCGCTATGGGCACAAGCTGTGAGAACTCCGAGGAAGGTAACATGGTTTGGCTGAACACCAGTGTTTAACATTTTTTGGTAAAGCTGGAGAGATCTCGTTGCCATTCCATGATATGCGTAGGCTGTAATCATAGCTGTCCATGTGAAAACGTCTGTCTTTTGCATCATGTTAAAGACTCGAGCTGCATCATCTATCTCGCCACATTTTGAATACATTGACAGCAAGGAATTGTAAACCGACAAAAGGGAATTTGAATGAGCCAAGTCTCTGTGATTCACGAGCTTTAAAATAATCGCATGCAACTGCTTCCCATTCTCCAGAGATACTGATCGGCCACACGCAGAGAGAATGATGGAGAAACTAGACTGATCAAACTGCACGTCCAGCTGCAACATATCTGTAAATGTCCCAAGGGCCTCCTCAAACAGAGAATTACTGGAGTATGCATCCATCTTCGCATTCCAGGTAAATGTATCTTTTTTACTCATCCTATCAAAAATCTTCTCAGCATCCACAACACATCTGAACCTACCGTACGCTGTAACGAGAGCATTTTGAATAGATACCGACGATTCTGCAGGAGAATATGTCTTCAGAAAATAACCGTGTACAGCACTACATATTTTCAGGAACGATACATTCAACGGATTACGTGTAGATGCGGTCAGAATGATAGTGAAGCTATGCGAGTCTGGCTTAACCCCGGATTCAAGAAGTAAGTTGAATAGACCAAAACAATTTTCAACCTGCTCATTCTGCTGATAACCAGATAACATAGAGTTCCACGAAATAGCGTCATTCAGAAGCTGCTTATCGAAAATCTTTTTTGCATCTTCAACTCGGCGACATTTGGAGTACAAGTTGATTAAGGCATTTGCCACACTGCCGTTGGAATCTAGCCCTAACCTGACTACATGGGCATGCATTTCCCTTCCTTGCTTAAGACCTGAAACTGCAGAAAGAGCGCTGATGATGCTAAGGAAAGTGATCCTATTTGGTTGCAGTGCCTCTTTCTCTCTTATCATTCGACGAAACAAGACCAGTGCAGACGCCTCATCTCCGTTATGTTCGTGTGCTGCAATGACTGCATTCCACGACACGACGTCCTTCCTAGAGATTTTTTCAAACACTTTTTTCGCATCTTTAGGATTCCCTAATTTACTGTACATGGTTACCACAGTGTTCCACAACATAGTCGCATGATCTAGCTCTGGCCCATCTTTTATAAGTCTTCCAAGAACCATGGCACAATAGTTTCCTTCCCTTGCGGAGCCACAAGCACTGACAATACTAGCATAGGTCATCACCGTCGGAAGAATCATTCCTAGGTACAACAATTTACTGAACAGAACAAAAGCATTAGTCCAACATCCCCAGCGCACATATGCAGCAACAATAGAATCCCATTCCAGGGACTCAGCAGCACCAACATGAACCTCGTCAAAAACCCGTCTGGCATCATCCAAGTTCTCATAACAGGAATACATAAAAATAAGAGCAGCCCTCACATTTCTGCTGAACCCCAAACCAGAACAAAGAACCCAGCCGTGGAGTTGAAGGCCTAAAACCTTCCCCTCCAAACTATTGCCACTTGATCGAATCAAGCTCGCCACAGCTACTTCATCCGGCATCTGACTTTCATGAACCATTTCTGTAAACAATCGGAAAGCAATGTGGAAGTTCCCACGTCGCGCGTGCAAGGTGATCAAAGAAGAACAAGAATCGGTATCTCTGTCAGACATTTTATCAAACAGTTTATGCGCATTACTTATTTCTTCAGCCCTGCTTGGTTGCAGCAAATTGGAATCATGAGAACATGTTCTGCAGGGCACTCTACTGAGATTATAAGTATGATTTGGCACAAAAGGGGGATGAAGTAGTGATTTTGATAAGTCCTTCACCATATGCAACTGGCATGTGATTGTGAGAGTGGAAGAAAGAGTAGACATGACATATGAATCCAACTTGATAAAGATATTCAACCAAAACTTGAAATGTTCATGTTAAAATTCACTAGTTATCTAATATGAACTTGTTAAAGTAATTATGAACTAGTCTGATAATTAAATCTCATACTAGTATTTATATTTCGCGGAGAAGTTAAAAGCACTTATTTGAAAACGATATAGTTTAAATAAAAATTATATCGTTTTAATAATATAATCTCTAAACTAAAGACTGAGCATTTTTTTATTGAGGTTTACATCGAATAGTACAAGGAAAACATCATATTTCTCGGGTACATATATATTTCTAGTACGTTTTGAAGCACAGGCCACACAAAGGCACCACCTCAGATTAGAATTTGAACTTGAATCATTCGTTGAAGCACAGGCCATCTGGCACCCCTAACTTTAAACTCACGACTTGACACATACCTCCATGGCAGCGCCTAAGCACGAATCCACAAGAGAATAGGGCATAACATCTATAAATAAAAAAAATTAACGCGTACTTATTTAAAAATACGAAAAAGATACGAGGGGTATAATCGTCCTAAAATTTGTGTGAAGTCTAATCATTACGGGTTTAAGTCTGATAATTTTGATTGCCACGCGCCCAGTGTAAACATTAGCGCCTCGCCCAGTGAAGATATTAACTTGTTAATGTCTACACTGGGCGTGCGACACCCGTTTAGCGTTTACTGTTCATCTGTCGACTAAAAATATAGAACATCAACTTATGTCGACTGGGAGAGATATGTCGACTGGGAGTGGAAATACCGACGATGACGACTGATCATTGTCAAGTTTTAAGTCTGATCATAATAGTTTTAAGTTTGATCATTGTTTTTTAAGTATGATCATTACTGATTTAAGTCTGATCATTGTTTTTTAAGTCTGATCATTGTTGTTTTAAGTTTGATCATTGTTTTTTTAAGTTTGATCATTATTGTTTTAAGTCTGATCATTGTTTTTTAAGTCTGATCATTTGTTGTTTAAGTCTGATCATTACTGGTTTAAGTTTGATCCTTTTTTAAAAGTCTGATCATTATTGGTTTAAGTCTGATCATTGTTTTTTAAGTCTGATCATTGCTGTTTTAAGTCTGATCATTGTTTTTTAAGTCTAGTCATTGCTGTTTTAAGTCTGATCAATGTTAAAAGACTCTTAACTGTTCCTGGAATCCCACAACAAAATGGCATAGCTGAAAGAATGAATATGACTTTGTTAGAAAAGGCTAGATGCTTATTACTCAGTTCTGGTATGGAAACATTATATGTGGGGTGAAGCTGTCATAACTGCATGCTATCTGATCAATAGGTGTCCCTCATCTACTATAGATTTTAAGACTCCTTTTGAAATGTGGTTTGGGAGGAAACCAAATCTGTCCTACTTGAGGCATTTTGGTTGCACAACTTATGCCCATGTTTCATAGGGAAAGCTCCAACCAAGAGCTTTGAAGTGTGTAATGATTGGGTATCCTGAGGGAACAAAGGGTTACAAATTGTTGCTTATTCAATCTGGTGGTTATAAAGTAATAGTATCTAGGGTTGTAACTTTTAATGAGAATGATTTTCATTTCAAGTCAAGACTAACATCTCAAAGTGAGCAAGTTTCAGGACCACACAGTGACTGTGGTGAGGACTTTATGCCCAGAATTTACTTGGTAAATCAATAAGATGGAACTGATGATCAAGGTGAATTTGATCAAGGTGTGCTGCAGAATGGCCACACTAAAGATGAAGGTCAGCACCCTCACCAATTAGGTGGGAAAGAGGTTAGAAATGCTGAACATGATCAACACTTAAATACTGAAAATATTAGGAACAGTGGAAATGTTGTGAATACTGCTGTTGTTGATCATGTTGCTGATAATATGCATGATGTTATTGCTGAGAATGCTGACCATGTTGAGAATGAAAATCCATTAGCTAATTATGTTTTATCTAGGGACAAAGAACCTAAAAACAGAATAGCTAATATGAGACATGATGATTGTGTCACAAATGTGCTTGAATATGCATTGTTGTTGTCTGAATTGATAAAACATGATATACATGTCCCTGAAACCTTTGAAGAAGCAGTAAGTTGTAAGCTGGCGACTGAATGGATTAATGCTATGCATGATGAAATTCAATCCATGTATGATAATAATACCTGGAAATTAGTTCCATTGCCTAAAAATGCAAGACCCATTGATTATAAATAGATTTTCAGATTAAAAGATGGCAACAGCCCTGCTGAACCTCCAAGGTTCAAAGCTAGGCTTGTTGCAAAAGATTTTTCTCAAAAGGAAGGAATTGGCTATAATGACATCTTTGCTCCAGTTGTAAAATATAAAACCTTGAAGCTTTTATTAGCTATGTCTACTGTTTAAACTGAGAAATTGACCAAATGGATGTTAAAACTGCCTTCTTAAATGTAAACTATTTATATGAAACAACCAAAATGTTTTGTTAGCCTTATGTTTTCTGAATAAATCTATATATGGCTTCAATGGCATATGATAAAGCCATGTCATTTTCAAAACAGACAATTTTTTGGTAATAGTATGAAACCTTGGGGGCCGTCTTGTATTTTATAGTACTTCAAGTGGCATATTGCCCGATGGAAAACGGAGTACGATACACGACATTCAAAAGTCAAAACTATCGTCGATCGTGCCTTTCTCTATCTACTGTCCATCACGAGAATTACGCAACGAATTCGCAATCAACGGGATTGAATTCAATGGAGTCGAACAACTGGAGGCCCGCGCAATCGGATACGCCGCCCAACAACATAGACGCCAGTGATTGGAGGTCGCTGCTGCAGCCTGATTCCCGTCAACGAATCGTCAATAAGATGTATTTTCTTATCTCTCGCTTTTTGATTTCACTTTCTCTTTAGATCTGGCTAAATTCTTGCTGGGGATAGGGTTTTGGGATTAAGAATTGGAAGTTGGAACCCTAGTAGTTTTATACAAAATTCTATTTCATTCCTAGGAAGTTTTTGGGGATAATATAAGCGCTTTCGGATTTGGATTATAAACAAGGATTTGTTACTCAATAGACAGGCGAGATGAAAGATTTCCTGTGCTGCTCTTTTAATCACTTTTGAACTATTTCTTGATAATTGATTGGTACCCTAGTCTTGGACTTCCCTTTGCATGTATATTTAATTGGACCTCGATCGCTTTTCTAGTGGATTAATTTGCGAAGAATTTGTAGTTCGTAGTATGTTGTAGAGTTCTTCTGAAGGTTCAGGATTTTCCATCATACGCGAGAGTGAACTTATTTTCCATTCTTTCTTTTTTTATATTTATACTCTTTACTAAAGATTGTTTTATCGATACACAACGATGAAAATTTTATGCTTTTCAAGAAGTTCATATATGTTGATTGTTAAGTTATTTGTTTTTCTATTTGATTTTTTGCATGGGTAGACTGGAGACCTTGAAGAAGCACCTTCCATATTCCGGACAGGATGGGTTACTTGAGCTGAAAAATATGGCAGTCAGATTTGAGGATAAAACTTACAGTGCTGCAACAAGCCAGGTACATTTTCCTTCTGCTAATGTCTCCGTTTTCATGTACTTGTTTAGTCCACACACTGAGGAATCATGATCTTTATATTGTATGATGTTTCAGTCTGATTATCTGCGAAAAATATCTCTGAAAATGTTGACAATGGAAACCAAGTCTCAAAACACGATAGCCGGTTCACTGGCTACAAATCCTGCTAGTAGCAGTACAAATCCAATGGAAGCAGTTAAAACTGGGATGGATTGTGAACCCTGGTCATTTGACCAGTTGAGATTGTAAGTATGAAGTAACACTGTACTCGTGTTTTTTCTTCAACAGCCCCTCAGAATATGCAACCTCAGGAACTTATTTGATTCTACTTGTGTTTGTATGATTTAAGTAGTCTTTGGTCTGCCATTTAGTAGACTGGTAGTCCCTGCTTCGTCTGGGTTTATGTGTGTTTGTTCCAACTCCCAACTGTGTGACCGGAACTTAAACTGTGTTAAGACTATTTTGAGGTTTGTGGTATAATAATGCTATGATACTACTTTTTTTTCAGACAACTTTAGTGTTTTAAATGTGTGACTATGTGTTAAGAGCAGTGGTCAACATTGTTCGAGTCATTGGTGATTGTCCGATCCTTTCATATTATTTTTTTAAGTTTCTTTTTTTAGTGTCCTGAGTTGAATTCACCGGTTGCTACAGTTAAATTGCATCCATGCCTTAAGTGTCTTAAGAGTATCTTTTGTTTATAACCTTTGAAAAATGGGCAACTCATGTCCCCCCTGTCCGCATCCTTGGACCCATGTTTCTTGCCCAACTTCTCAACTTGAAATGTTCATGCTAAATTTTCACTATCTATCTAATATGAACTTATTAAAAATTTATGATAAATATTGACTGTATCAATCACATTATAAAAATTAAAATAAAGTATAAGAAAGTCACGCCAAACAATTATGCCCTACTATTAATAAAAATAATGATTTACACTTGGCTCTAACGGGAAGGTGCAACCTGATTTTTTGTACAAACTACAAAATTCATCAAAAATCACATATAATTTGTCGCCGAGAAATCAACATAACAACATACTTCGTCAAAGTGGTCTATAATTCGTCATTGGAAAACGAATCATGCGACGCGGGAATTAATCTCATTCGTCCTATAAAAAAAATTGTCTCCACGGGATCTCTTTTCTTGTCCTATAAAAAAGAATCCGGTACAAACATATTTTTTAAAAAAAATAAAAATCAATGACAGCTCTTGATTCGGTTATTTGGACGAATGTGATTAAATTCCATTGTATGAAAGATGTTTCGACGACGAATTATAAATCACTTTTGCCGAAATATGTCGTACTTTTGATTTTTTTTAACGACGAATTATTATCAACTTTTAACAAATTTAATAGTTTGCACCAAATATATAATTTGCTTGATGTTTACTCTTGTCTTGTGTATGCAAACAAATAAAGTAAAATTTACCGAAGAAAGTAACATCTTTATTTTATATTCCAAAATAAATTTTATGATATCAATTTTTACATTTTATCCTTCATCAAAAAAAATTTACATTTTATCCTAAAAGAGTATAGGAGAATTCCTTTTTAAATCAATTTAAAATTATAATAAAAAGTTTCAACGTTATCTGACACGCGGTCATCATGAGTAAATAAATAGAAGTGGAAAGTTACATCATTGATTCCATTTTAAAATTCAGTTTGGTAGTATTTTTTAAATGCACACCGACTGAAAAATGAAATGAAATTTTTTTCAAAAGACAATCAACAAAAACAGAAACAAATAAACATGTCACGTTTTTCAATACATGTTACGTAAATGCTAATAATAGTAACACAGGGACGGAGCCAGGATAGAAAACTATGTAGGGCTAGAAAAAAAATATTTTGAGGATTGAAATCCATCCAAGTTCAGGTGGTTTATCAATGAGTCATTTCCTCGTACTACAGCGGTTTGCATCAGCTTTACTGGAGGCCTCTCATCCTTGTTAATATTGATAGGCTGGTCTGTTGAGTTTTTTCAAGTTCCATAAGCATTATGGACAAGCTAATTCCAAATTATAGCCGTCTTTACTCCATCTGTTCCCATATTCTGTCAAGTGGATGGTTGGAATACCTGATATAACGAGCCAAACAAATGAAAAGCCATTGAACATCAAACAAACAAATTCAAAATACATTCACCTGTCAAAAAAACAATATATGCATCTAATTAGATATTCGGATTTTTGCTCCATCTAGTGAGCAATGGAATTTGTACCACCAAACACTTAAAATGCTACCAAGTTTGATTTGCACCTCAGAGGCTACCCTTCACCACAGAAGTTAATTCTAGCAGAAACATTAAGATTATCAGGTTCTCAAAATTAGTTCAGTAAGCGGATCCATTAACTTATCTAAGCCTAAGGGTAGAAACTAGAAAGAAATGGCTGAAGCATCTTACCTTAACCTTATTTGATACATGCTGCCTTAGTTAAAGAAATTAGACGAGAAACTGGAGAAATACAAAACGAATTCTCCTCTTCGGCATCAAATGCCCGTCTAGCTCATGATATCAATCGTCATCTTCTAGTCCCCCAATCTTACCATCCTCGCCGTCGGAACCTGGCGATTCAGTTAATGAAAGCCATCAACAAGAATCAATAATCCAAGAAGCAGCAGCTGGTCGAATTCGTTGAAGATTGAAGTGGTTCTCCGCAGTCCCTTAGACTCTTCTCGCTTCATCTATCACTAGGGCTGCAGCCAATTTTGCGAATGGGGTTTGATAATTAAATAAAATTATTGGGCTCAAATCAACTAGGGCTACAGCCCAGACTGCGTCAGTCTAGCTCCGACCCTGAGTAACACAATGAATATTTTATTATTTTTCAAATCAATTCACAATACTTGTCCGTAAAAATGGAGTAGGTGAACTTATTCATTGATTTGAATTAAATTTTCAATACAGTTTTTGAACCATCTCAAGTGATATTTGTAACCCGAGTCAAGTCACCAAAAAAAACATAAAACTTATTTTTACTGTAACATAACAAAATATTTGATAAGAAAGAAAAGTATTATCCAATAAAAAAAATTTATTTTTAAAAAAAATATTTCAGAAAAACTTTATTATGAATAATTGAATCAATAAGTCATAAATCTTCATCCAAATCCCAACTAACACTGTTTTTTTTATTAAACAGTTACTTTCAAAATTCCAATCCACTTTTTTGGAAACTAATCAAATGATTTAATTAAAATTAATTAAAAACCAAGGAATTAAAATTGATTAAAAAAGGACCATAAAAATTGGATTAAAAAAAGGAGAATAATGACTCTTTATATATATATATATAGAGGAGCGCTCAAATGTTATGGCCTTCTTAATGTGTTATGTGTTACTTCAATCTCAACCTTTAGATCAAATGATCTAAAGGTGCAAAATAAAGTCAAAGTGCAAAATAAAAGTCAAAAAGAGACAAAGTTGTTTGTCATTTTGCACTTTTGTCTTTTACCTAAAAGACGAAAGTGCAAGATGTAATCTGGACCATTAGATTCAAATGATCTAAAGGTGCACAATAGAGTAACACATAACACTTTAACAACCCATAACATTTGAGCGCGCCCCTATATATATATATATATAGGAGTGCTCAAATAAGAACTTCCTCTTACCCAAAGAACATGAGAACTCATGCCAGCCATTGATCAACTTTCATCCAACCCATCTCCTTCTCCCACGTGTCCCACTCAAATAAAATTAAATTACTCAATTATTTAATTAATTTGAATTCAAACATCAGGCTTAAGGGTAACTTAGTCCTCAATTATTTCACACCCATCGATGTACTCATCAGTCCTCCCTTAGAGCATCTCCAATGCTTGGACATTTCATGCATTGAGCCACGTACAGTGGGCGTGTCCAAGCAAATGTGATGTTTTCCCCATTGGAGCGGGACACAATAAAGTGGACATGCCACTTTCCATTTTATACTTATTTAATTATTATTTATATTATTTATTAGTTAGTGTATATGAAATTTAATACTTTTGTAAGAGCATTTCTAGATAATGTTGTTAAATTTTAATTTGCATGATTATTTTAAATTGAAATTGAAATTATTTTTGTTTTACAAATAAATTATATGATTAATTTTGGTAACTTTATCTTCTTCTGTTTGCCTTATCAAAAAAAACAAAAATCTTCTTCTGTTTGCATGTGATGGGTATTGTTTCTGTTTGCATGTGATGGGTATTGTTTGCATTTGATGAATATTGTTTGCACGTGAAATGAGTATTGTTTGCATGTGAAATGTGAGTTGATTGAAATGGGTGTTGTTTGCATTTTTGAAGATACTATATATACATGATTTAACACCATCTTGTTAATCAAACCAATGCATTTTACGATTTGTATTTTTATCTCTCAAAAGATGAATCCAAATAATCCTCCTCCTCCAAATTCTCAAAACCCAAACCCTCAATTTCCATATCCATATCCTAATTCTTATTTTCCAAACCCACAAAATTATAATTTTAATTCTCAAACCTCGAATTCCCAATGCCCATTTCCACATTCTCAGACTTCTCAATTTCCATTTCCTTATCCTCAAAATTCTCCATATCAATTTCCATTTCCTGCATTTTCAAGTTCACAATTCGAAACTCAACAATCACCCAGTTCTCCACATTCACAAGTGCCCGCTTTCAGTAACCCAAATTTTATTGATCTAAACAAAGATTTTGAGGAAAGTGAAGATGTACGAGAAGTTACTAGTCAGTGGAAGTGGGTTGAAGATAAACTCTTAATAAGTGCATGGTTGAATGTGTCAATCGATCCACTGGTCGGTACTGATCAAAAAGGCGAAGTATTTTGGGATCGGGTTCATCAATATTGTGAAGAAGATAATCCCGGTGTCATCAAGAGAGGAGCTCATGCTATGAGAAAAAGGTGGCAACGAATAAATGAAGGCGCTCAAAAATTTGGTTCGTGTTATGAAGCGGCTCAAAAGACAATCGGGAGCGGTTCAAACATGGAAAACATAAATGAGAGAGCTCATGAACTTCATTGCGCTAAATACAAAAAGAAGTCTAACTTTGACAGGCATTGGCTTGAACTTCGTAGGCAGCCCAAGTGGAGAACTCCTCCAACCAGTGAAAGTGTGAAAAGAACTAAATTAAGCAACTCTGGAGCTTACTCATCCTCGGGGAATAATGATACACCTACAAATGAGAATGAGTGTGAATCCCCGGTTCGTCCTAAAGGTACGAAAGCGGCTAAAAGGAAGGGAAAAGGGAAGGCAAAAACAGTAGAAGCATCCGAAGAGTATAAAGAATTACGAGCTACTACATGCAGAAAGTTGAACCTAATGGAAGCTCTAAATGAAACTCGTCAGAAAGAAATTGAGGCGAAGCAAACCGAGATGGATTTACAAGTCATTTTGGCAGATACTGCTAAAATGAATGATGCTCAGAAGAGGGCTCATTCAAAATTGCTTGAGAAAATTATGGCACGAAACTAGTTTGTCTTTATCTGTTTGTAATGTAGCCGTTGGAGGCTAGTGTTTGTTTTTGCATATATTCGTTTGTCTTTATTTGTTTGTAATCTAGCCGTTGGAGGCTAGTGTTTGTTTTAGAATATATTTGTTTTTCCCATCTATATAAACTAGATGTATAAGTTCTCTGAATTCACTTCACTATGGATCAAACACTAGAAAACTTAACTGAAGATTTCATTGATGAGTTCTGCTTCGATGATACCGAAGACAACCGTCTTCTTGAACTCTATCATGAAGTATATGGACACAGCTCAAGATCCGCTCCTCGAAAAAGTATATCCCGAGACCGTGAATCAGGCCATCAACGTCTAGAGAATGATTACTTCTCACCAAATCCAGTATATTCTGAAGAAATATTCCGTCGCAGATTTCGTATGGGAAGACATGTTTTCCTACGTATTGTGGAAGCTCTTTCAAACTTTGATCCATACTTTCGTCAAAGGGTCGATGCTTATGGAAAAAAAGGTTTGTCATCTTTACAAAAATGCACTGCGGCAATACGCATACTCGCGTATGGAGTATCTGCTGACGCCGTGGATGACTATGTTCGTATTGGAGAGACTACTGCGATTGAGTGCGTAAAAAATTTTGCCTCTGATGTCATTACGATTTTTGAGAGTGAATACTTGCGAAAACCAAATTCTGATGACATACAACGTCTGTTACAAATGGGCGAGGCTCGTGGATTTCCAGGTATGATGGGCAGTATTGATTGCATGCACTGGCAATGGAAAAATTGTCCCAAAGCATGGAAGGGAATGTTCATGAGTGGTCACAAAGGAGTTGCAACAATTTTACTTGAAGCGGTAGCTTCATCTGATCTATGGATATGGCATGCATTTTTTGGAGTTGCTGGTTCAAACAATGATATAAATGTGTTAGACCGATCACCCGTTTTTGATGAAGTGCTGCAAGGTCGTGCTCCAGAGGTAAATTATACTATCAACGGAAATAACTATAATATGGGCTACTACTTAACGGATGGAATATATCCTGAATGGGCAACATTTGTTAAAACGATACCACGCCCGCAAGGTGAGAACAGAAAATTATTTTCAAAATATCAAGAGAGTCAGCGAAAAGACGTCGAACGAGCATTTGGTGTGTTACAGTCTCGGTTCGCAATTGTACGCGTGCCTTCACGTTTTTTGGACAAAGCAGATCTGGGGAGAATTATGAGAGCATGTATCATAATACATAATATGATTGTTGAAGACGAGAGGGACACATACATCACTCAATTTGGTCCCTTACCCACTTATGACGATGTTACACATGGTTTATCGCAACCAAATTTAGGTGAAGAGCCTTTGGCCCCGTATGAAGCGTATATTCAAAAGACAATACAGATGCGTGATAAACGGACACATCGTCAGCTACAGAATGACTTGATTGAGCATATTTCGCAGTTTGACAATAACCGTTAAATTTATGCTTTCTCGTGTGATGTTTTTTATGCTTTCTCGTGTGATGTTTTTAAATTTATGCTTTCTCGTGTGATGTTTTTTATGTAATGTTTTCCTTTGTGGTTTTTAATAATATAATGCATTTTAATTACGGAACATGTCTTTCACTTTAATAATGTTTTAAGAATTTAAGCCATTTTATATTGATTATTACTAACTTAACATTATTAAGTTAAATTAAAATTAAAATATAATATATAATTTTACTATAAAATAAAATGGGTCCTACAAATTAAAGTGGCCGGTAGATAGGGATGCACATCCGGTCCGGACCGGTGGACCGGAATTTTCTAAAATTTTGGACCGTGGACCGGACCGGACCGGATATATATATGGACCGGGACCGGACCGGGACCGGAATTCGTGTGAAAACTTGGACCGAAACCCGGACCGGACCGGGACCGACCGTAATTTAGGGTTAAAAAATAGAAAATAAAAAAAATATTAGGAAAATAAAAAATTCGGTTTATTCCGGTCCAGACCGGACCGGACCGGAACCCGTAATCGTCCAAAAATATGAACCGTGGATCAGACCGGACCAGAAAATCCGATCGGTTCTGGTTCGGTTTTCCGGTCCGGGCCAATTTTGTGCATCCCTATCGGTAGACACCATAGTGGGCATGCCTACTTTATTGTGTCTCGCTCCAATGGTGAGGACATCTTACCATTGAGGAGCTTGCCCACTTTTTAATTATGGACACTTGTTGCTTATGTGGCACGAAGTGGAACCCGAAAAAGTGTCCAATGTCTTCTCCATGGGAGATGCTCTTACGTTTTCCGTCGACTCCTCTCTCCCTTGTCGGCGGGGCCAGAATTCCTGCTTATGGCTGGTTGAGTCCTAGGGTTTCGTTAAGTCGAGATGATGAGGCGAATTCGGTTGATGGAAAAGGTGCTGCTGCGGCTAAGGGGAGAGAAGATGTCGGAGAAATCAGATCTGGAGAATGATGATGCTAGTCATATCTGGTTGAACGTGGCTGAGACTATGTCCCCGGAGATGGTGAAGACTCGTAGGGCTTTGGAGGGTTTGAGTAGCACCGGGGATTCACAGTTGTTGTAGTACCAGCGGCAGCAGTTTGTACGAGGTAAATTAGGTTAGTACCAGTTAGTACCCGCGGCAGCAGTTCACAGTTAGTACCACTTGTCCATTTTGTCAATTGTTGTAACACAATTTTGTTAAATTCATAATTTGGTTTATGTATTTAGACTAAATCTGGACAATTGTTGTAGTGATTGTGTTTTTGTAGATGTTTATTTTAGAGGATTTTGATTTGGAAGAATGTGGATTTAGATGCTTGTGCAGATGGATTGGTACTGAGAAGTTGATTTGATTCTTTCTTTGTGAATCTGTGGAGAAGATATCTTTTGTTGTGGAGAAGCCAGCCGGTGAGGTGCGATCAGTCCGATGCGGCGAAGCGCTTGAGGATCTTTTTGTATGAGTTTTTCTTACCTTGATTTATTTTGCGTTTCTTGATGTCAGTTATGTGAGCATAATTGAGATGTAGCATGTAGGATTTGTTTGGAGTTTGTCATCTCGCATTAGCCATTACTAATATGTTTTTCATCTCTGGTTGTTTGCTAGTTTTTTTTGTTCATGGTATCTGAGTGGTTCTTTTAGTTTTGTAACTAGTTGATGTTCATGCCTTTGTTTCTTTTAGTACACTGACTTTTAGCTTCATCAATATAAGTACATAACTCTTTGTGATTTCAAATGAAGTGTAAAAATGGGAGGACGTTCGGTAGTTGAGGATTGGGTGCCAACTCCTTCAGCAAACAAAACTCTAAACTTGGTCTTGGTCGGAAGGACCGGGAATGGCAAGAGTGCTAGGGGTAATAGCATTCTGGGAAAAAAAGGCCTTCATTTCAAGGTCCAGCTCAGCTGGCGTTACCATCATTTGTGAGCAGCTCTCAACTCTTGTCGGTGATGGGACATGCGTTAATGTAATTGATACCCCAGGTGTGCAATCTAAGTAGTAGTAGGAGTCAAGTAGTTAATCTCTAGCATATTACCAGCATTTGTGAGCAGCAATCAACATTTTTTTACTTCATTTCCATTCATTGTCACAAATTCTAGCATGTAGTCAATCTCTTTTATCATCGCCGAGTCAAGTCGACTCTTGGGCAAGCTCAAGTAGACTCTTGGGCAAGCTCCATCTGCAGTGTTGATTGATTCATATTTGTATTGCTGTTTTTTTCTTTTCAATTAGAGGCTGTGTACTGAGTTGTTTTTTTACTAGGGAGGTTGTATCTGATGCAGCTGTATCTGATGCATAGTCTCAAGTAGAAAGTTTTTTTTGATTGGTTTATCCTTGAAAGTTAAATTTTTGCATACTTGGAATGTGCAGGAAAGGAAAACAACGTGGGCGGAAAGATGGAAGGGTGAGTGGCTTATGCATTGAAAGCCTTGGGCGCTTTTAGTTTTTGCCGAGTTTGAAGATAACAGATGATCTGCTCAAGGAATTCAATAGCCACTTTTTTACTATCCTGTAATTTTTAAAAAAGTTGTAGACTTGTTGTAGGTTGGTCATTGTTATGTTGCATTTTCTGCTGGTTGTTTAAATAAGAAATAGTGTGCTTTTTTTTATTGAAATGTATTTATATGACTTTTTATGTGACGACAATTTGTATATTATTTAAAAGGATTAATGTTGTCGCTTATCAATTTTGTTTCTTCTATCTTGTATTTGAAATCAATGTCAATCTGTTCAGGTTGCACTTATTCTCTAACAGTCGCTTTATTTTGCAACCAATTTGCACAAAGTCTGCACTCCCTCAACATCATTTTTCACTTGTAGCTTGTACTCCCTCAACAGTATTATCAGCTTTAAACTGCACTCCCTCAACATCATTATCAGCCCCAGATTGCACTCCCTCAACATCATTTTCAGCTTCAGACTGCACTTCCTCAACAGCATTATCAGCCGTAGACTGCACTCCCTCAACATCGTTTTCAGCTCCAGACTGCGCTTCTGTTGTGGGAGTGCAGTCTGGAACTAATACTAATGTTGAGGGAGTGCAGTTTGGAGCTGATACTGCTGTTGCGGGAGTGCAGTCTGGCCCTGATACTGATGTTGAGAGAGTGCAGTTTGGAGTAAATAATGCTGTTGAGGGAGTGCAGTTTGGAGTTGATAATGTTGTTGAGGGAGTGCAGTCTGGAACTGCAAATGCTGTTGAGGGAGTGCAGCCTGGGAGCTGATAATGATGTCTGCACTCCCTCAACAATATTTTCAGTTCCAACCTGCACTCTCTTAATAGCATTATCAACTCCAGACTGCACTCCCTCGTCAGCATTTTTCAATTCCAGCCTGCACTCCCTCAACAACATTTTCAGCTCCAACCTGCACTCCCTCAACAGCATTATCCGCTCCAGATTGCACTATCTCAACATCATTTTCAATTCGAAACTGCACTCCCTAAACAGCATTATCAGCTCCAAGACTGCACCCTCAACATCATTTGCAATTCCAGACTACACCCTCAACATCATTTGCAATTCCAGACTGCACTCCCTCAATAGCATTTGCAATTCCAGAATGCACTCCCTCAACAACATTATCAGCTCTACTTATTTTGCACTTTCGATATTCAAGTCCCTCTTTGTTCTGCACTTTTTAACAATCGGTACCATACTTATTTCTCACTTTTAAATACTCATTAATATACCCCATCAAAAAAAAATACTCATTAATATACGTAACTTGCACTCCTAACACTCAAGTTCCTACTTGTTGTGCACTCATATTCCAAGAACTCCAAGTTTTGTATATTCTGCACTTTTTAAGACTTGATGTCCTACTTATTTTACACTTTTAAGACAACCCCATTTTGTTATGCACTTTTTAACAATAGCTACTAACTTATTTTGCACTTTTAAATACTCACTGACATACGTATTCTGCACTCCTAACACTCAAGTTCATGCTTGTTCTGCACTTTCAAAAAAATAACTTACCATGAGCAAATGTGGATTACACAACTTAGTTCACAGGAAGCTTCTTGATGCCCTTCAGACCAGTAAAACAATGAACATCAACTTTGTAGTGTATTTATACCTATCACCGTCTACACTTATGACACATAAGAAAGGGTAGTCTGAGATAAACATCAAATTGTTTTACATTGTGCGAATGTACCAACACTACACACTGAAATAGAATTGAATTACATACACAATTCGAATGTATGAAAAGATTATGTAGCTAAGTTTTTCATATTAAAATTAGCTATCGCCTCTCCATCGTCATTCTCTAGTTCGTGCTTCTGATTCTCACAATTAGAATCTGCAATCAGTAAAATGTAAATAAGTATGCTAGTCATGATAAGCACTAGATTTTAAACAGAATCAGACATGAAAAAACCATTGTAAAGCGCAAACACAGCATATTTTTGAGTTTTTTTATTTTTTGCCCTGTTTTTGAAACTCAATATCACTTTTGCCCTGCCTGAAACTCAAATCTCGTTTTTGCCCTATTTTTAACAAAACCGATTTTGCCCAATTCGGTTTCACTCATTTTTGAATGAAACCGATTTTGCCCAATTCGGTTTCACTGTGCATATTGAATTCGTTGGCCCAGGTTGTGCCACGCAAGGCACCACAGTAATAAAACCGATTTTTGAAAAATCGGTTTCGTTGAAAATCAACGAAACCGATATGGGCAAAGTCGGTTTCATTCAAAAATGAGTGAAACCGAATTGGGCAAAATCGGTTTTGTTAAAAACAGGGCAAAAACGAGATTTGAGTTTCAGGCAGGGCAAAAGTGATATTGAGTTCCAAAAACAGGGCAAAAAATAAAAAAACCCCATATTTTTAGCCCATAGCAGTAGCACATATCCAACAAATCAGACAAAGTTTTACCAACAAATCAGTATCACATATCCAACAAATCAGACATCATTTCATAGCAATAGTAGTAGCTGATATCCAACAAATCAATTCATAGCAATGGCAATAGAAGTAGCACATATCCAACAAATCAATAGCAGTAGCACATATCAATGGCCTGAACCTCTAATCCATTGGCGGAAGACAAAGTTTTACCTTCCAATGCGCGAAGCTCATCAGCTACCCCTTTATGCATTCGACCGCCATTTCAAGCTAGGACTCAAAAATCATCTAGTCGACGAGGGAAAGGTAGGCTCGTTGTCGAATTGAGCGAGTGGAAGAAGTACGACCGTGACTATGCACCTATAGCACAAACACCACTCCTTCCTCGGCGAAAGGGAAGGATAGTATATATATATATTTTGTCAAACAAAAAGATATATATACTACCCTGTTTAATCCACACGAGATTAATCGGATATCCAAACACCTCAATAGTCGACTGATTCACCAGAAGAAGCCATCACCGATCTAGGGTTGTCGTCGCCTCGGATTAATTCATTAATTGTACGTTTGAGTTCCTCTCGGTGTCGAACAAGCTCGACCAGTGTAGTCCACTGCTTCGAACCCTCCGATGATGACCACACCGCGACCAGTCCAGTCCCTCTCCGCCGACTCGGCTGAGTCACAAGACATCCAGGCTCAGCATCGATGTAACTCGAGTGAGAGAGAGAAACAGCGAGGTACGCCATCAACAATTTGCATAAAAATCGAACGCGATTAACATGATCTGGAACCAGCGTCGGCGTCGTAGAAGAATTCCACCACCGATGCCGTCCAGCCACCGCGGGCGACGCGTCTTGTTGCAGGAACCAGATCTGGAATTGGAGAGAGAGAGAGTCAGGCACGTGAAATGGGAGAGAGAAACTCTGAGAGTTGAGGGAGAAGGAAAATGAACAAAAGACACAATTGCCCTCAATGCCTCATATTGCGCGTATTCATCCAGCCACATAGGCAGGGACGTGGCTGCATATGGACCACGAGATTCAAGAAGATGAGTGGCTCCTATTAGTTCTCACGTTCTTAGTGTTAGAATAGTTCTCATTTGAACGCGCCCCTATATATATATATATTTATTTAATTTGTGTATAAAACCATCACTCATGTCAGCTTATTGTTTACTCATCACTATATATTTATTTAATTTGTGTATAAAACCATCACTCATGTCAGCTTATTGTTTACTCATCACACCTCAGGCAATTCTTCTCACTTTTGTGTCTCAAATTTGATTAAGAATTTCTTCATCATGAACTCCTCTTCTACTTCATTTTTCATTGATTGAATTCCAACTTTTCATTTTTATTTATTGATTTGTGATAGCGCTAAAATATATGCATTTTAGGCGACCTCTATGCTTATTGTTTCGTTCGTTTTATCACGATTTCACTTGCTATTTGATGCCTTGTGGTTCATTTCAGGCGAATTACGGAGTTTAAGCCAAGAACACAAGTAGTCATTGATCTTGGAGCAAAACCGAGCATTCTGGAGCGAAAAACGAGCAGAAGTAAAGTCAGAGCACAAACCCTCAACCTGTGTGCGAACGCACACCTACATCTGTGCGAACGCACAGATCAAGGCAGAAGCACAACAATGTTGTGCGTTCGCACAACTCAATTCGAAAAAGCACAAGTCAGCATTTTTGCCTTCTGTGCGAGTGCACACCTGCATCTGTGCGAACGCACATGGTAGACCAGAAGCACAACAATGTTGTGCGTTCGCACAACTTGAGACCGAGAAAGCACAGAGCGGAATTTTAGGCGTCTGTGCGAACGCACAAACCATGTGTGCGAACGCACAAACCATGTGTGCGAACGCACACAACGGAAAAGCAGCAGTTTTTACTGAAACTATAAATAGAAATTTAGGGTTTCCAAAACGGGCGCGCTTGGTTTTTTGGATTTTTCTGCTGGGTTTTGAAGAGAAGATAGCTTGGAGAAGAGGCCAGAATTTTACATCATCATCAACAACTCGGATCGTGGATCGTTCTTCATCATTAGTGCTCCATATTGGTTCTAGAACCCTAAACTCATCTTTGTTCATGTTTTTCTACTCATCCACCATTGTTATGGATTGAAATCTCACCATGAGTGAGTAGTGATATTGGTTGGGGTTCTATGAACCCCTAGGCATGTTTGTGACGTTTGGATACCATGAATACAATTGATGAACAAATTCTACACACGATTCTTCTTCGTTTAATCTTAATGTTTTTGAATTACCTATGACATGTTTTTGACAAGTCCGAAATAGGGATTCTAGTTGATTTCATGCTTGACGTAGCTAACCCCTGAAAAGTATGATTTCAAAGAAACTACACGAAGAAGCATTAGGATTTTAGTGTTACATGGCGATGCTTTAATCTTAATGAGAATGGCTTGATTTTAATAAGTGCATGATTTATTTAGCCAATAAAGCGCGAGTGTGAGGCTAGATAAATAATGCGCTATAGCACCAATAGAGCGCGAGTGTGAGGTGCTATGCGAGGTGTAACCTCTTGGTGCTAGGTTGTAGTGCGAGTTGAACCTATTATTAACGTTACATGGCTAAATTCTATATGTGTATGTTCGAATTCATCAATGGTGTTCTAATTTGCCGTCACAATAATTGTCTAGGAGGGGATTAGAACCCTAGTCATCTTTAATTGATTGTTTACCTATTTCATCGACTAAATCTCTTTCTAGGATAGTAAATCATTTTGCTACCGACCTCTTTTGAGGATCAAACCCCCCCCCCCCCACCGTAGACACCTTGGATTTAATCGTTAGCACTAATTAGTTTAATCACCTATCTTTTGGGTACGACCTTGGGTTTCCCGAGTCAAAATATAAATGTTTTGATTAATCGTGTTTGGCATAAGTATTTGATAATTCTTATCGAATATTTACACTGAATTACAACCGATCAAATGGCGCCGTTGCCGGGGATAGGTTAATTAACTATTGTGCTATTAGGTTATCTAGCTTGTTTACTTTTCTCTTTTCCTTAGCTATTGCTTGTGTTGAGATTAACCTTGTCTATTTCTCTTGCCGCTCATCGCTAAGAATTTTCTTCGTTCTTGCAGGCACTTGAATGATCACAAGATTTCAAGGAAAGAAACACGTAGCAATTGGTTCTTCTTCAGATACTTCTCAACCACCCGTTAAGAGAGGGAGAGGTAGACCTCGCAAGAATCCAGTAGCCCCTATTCCGGCTATTGCTCCTGTTGTTCCACCAGCTTTCCAAGGCCCTAGACCTCGCCCGCCTCCACTTTTAGACCCGCTACCTTATCTGCCACCGGGGTTTAGAATGGAGGACGATCTTGAAAACCGCAATTTGCCACCAAGAGACAACCGTAATCGTAGAGTCGATGGAGATGAGGTCAAAAATCCCCTTGCTAGAGAAGAGGGTAATAATGATAGGCGAAACCGTAGGGACCCTCCTCCCCCTCGAAATCACAATCGAAACAATAGATACGAGGAAGAGGAGGATGAAGACGAGGATGAAAGACCCGTAGGGGACTACATGACTCCCACCCTCGAGGGAAATGGCTCGGTTATTCAACCTCCCGATGAAGATGCCTTTGATTTCGACGTTAAATCATCTCTAGTGCACTTGATCACGAATGACCAATTTCAAGGAGCCGGGAATCCCTCCAATCATCTAGCCAACTTCCAAGAATACTGTCGGACATATAAACCAAAGAATGTGCCGGTCGAGCACGTGTATCTGAAGTTATTCCCTTCTTCACTCTATGGGGATGCCAAAGAATGGCTACAAAATCATGATCCGGGGACTTTTCGCACTTGGGACCATTTAGCCACCGCTTTTCTGAACAAGTTCTACCCTCCTTCTAGAACCAAGAAGTTTACAGACTTTATTCTGACGTTCTCTCAAAGGGACAACGAGCTCTTCCACCAAGCTTACGACCGGTTTAACCACTATTTGAGGGAGTGCCCTCACCACAACTTTAGAAAGGCCGATCTAATGCGTTACTTCTATTTGGGGATGAGTAAGGAGGCTAAAAATCAGATGGACACGGCTAGTGGAGGAGCTATAATGGAACTACCGGCTAGCCGAGGTTTCAAAATTGTGGAGAAAATTGCTATCAACTCCGATAGATATCAAGGAGTGGACCACAAAAAGATGGCTAAATCAAGAGATGATTCCTCAAATTCTGACATGAAGAAAGAAATAGCTGATTTGACGAAGAAAGTTGAAAATATGGTAAGTATGGTGAACTCCGTTGAGGCAACAAAGGCCAAAGCTGAAAAAGAGAAAGTCTCGGCGCAACAACCTTGTTTCTTATGTGCTAGTACGAGACATTCTACCAAGAACTGCCCAGAAGGGAAAATTTGAGGACGACGATGATGGCTATGAAGAGGCGCACTTTGTAAACCAACAAAGGCACTACAATCAAAATGCTAGTCCTATCACTAGAAGTTACGAGCCTCCTCAAAGAAGAATATCTAATGATTCTTATGTCCCTCCAAGGCCTCAAGGGCAGAGTTATCAAGGAAATTATCAAAGGTAAGGGTATAGCTCTAATCAAAATCAAGGGCAGGGCTCCTATTCAAACCAAGGGCAGAATTCTTATTCAAACCAAGGCCAAGGCTCAAGTCAAAATTCTCAACATTCTCAAGGGAATTATTCAAATCAAAGGCCCTATCAAGCCAAGACTAATATGAATGAGCAAGGGAATTCTTCTTCTAACTCTCAAGATAATTCTATGATGGCGATGATGGCACAAATGCTAGAGAGCAACAAAAAATTGGAGGCTAGGATGGATGAAATAGCGGCCGAAAACAAGAGACTTTCTAGAGAGAATACCCAATTGAAGCAAATGGGGAAACTTCCTTCTCAACCGGATGTAAACTCTATAGGGCACTGCAATGCCATTTTTCTTAAAGATGAAGAGACATACATCACGCATGTCGATGCCATAACGTTGAAGAGTGGAAAAGTCCTTCCCAATCCTCAAAGAAAGCCGAGCCCTAGTGACAAGGACATTGAGTTGGAAATTGCCCACGGAAATCCTGGAATTGAACTTCAAGTTCCTGCAGAAATAGAAGAAGAGAAGGAAGAACCGGTTTCGATGAGGAAATATGTGCCGATGGTCCCTTTCCCTCAAAGACTCAACAAAAGCAAGTTAGATGTTCATTTCAAGCGGTTTGTGGAAATGCTGAAGAAGCTATATGTTACTCTTCCATTCCATGAAGTAATAGCTCAAAATCCTATCTACGCTAAGTTCTTAAAAGATATTGCATCTGGGCGTAGAGTCATTGAAGAATCTAACATGGTAGCTTTGAACCATGAGTGTAGTGCCCTTTTCTCAGAACAAATTCCTCTCAAGATGAAAGACCCCGGCCGATTCACTATCCCATGCTCTATTGGCGCCGTAATTTTGAACACCCACTAGCCGACCTTGGTGCTAGTGTGAGTGTCATGCCGCTAGCGACTTATTATAAACTGGGGCTAGAAGGGATGAAGGATACCAAGATGGTGATGCAATTAGCTGATGGAACCACAAGGAATCCCAAGGGATTAATCGAGAATGTTCCTATAAATATAGACAAGTTCCACATACCTTGTGATTTCGTAGTGATGGATACGGGGAGTAATCTCAACACGTCTCTTATTTTCGGGCGCCCTTTCTTGGCCACCGCCGGTTTTAAAGTTGATTTGGGGAAGGGGAAGGTGACCTTGAAGATTGGGGGAGAAAAGTTGAAAATAGAGAGGCCTTTGAATGAACGAGTGGTTGTACAAGAACCCGATGACTTGAATGAGCAAGAAAGTGCTGAGATTGCGGATGTTGGGGTCCGGAAGGTGACCAAGAAGGATATACACAAGCTTACTGAACCCGATGAAGACCCTCATCTTGATCCCGAGAAAATGCCCCCATGCTATGTTGAGGTGAAAAGAAAAGCAAAGGCTAAAACCGTAAAGAGTGTGAAGCAATCCTCGCTTTGGACAAAGGCTATTAAGAAAGTGGCTTTTAACTCTTCAAAGAACCCGGATTGACTCCTCCACTTATCAACAAATCCGCTTGAGGAGGGATCTTAGCAAAAGACTCCTCAAGTGTGCTTCCTATCTCCTTACGAGGAGAATCGGCTCCGTCTTAGCCAAGACGTTAAACTAGGCTTGTGAGTGTTTCTTCCTTGACTTTCGAGATGTCTACTTTGATTGGATTTCTATTTACTTCGTGCAAGAATTTGAGGATATGAACTATGCATGTGTGAATGCCTATTTTTGATGATTTCTTAACATGTGCTTAGTTAACTAGATGTCTTGATAGGGCATAAGTGTGGGGTGTTGAAATTTTGTGCATGAGTGTTGATATACGTTTTGAAATCGACTTAGAATTTTCTTATAATAACTCCGTGCGCTCGCACAAAAGTGTTGTGCGGTCGCACAACAGGCCAAATCCACGTCCATCAAGAACGCACAACTTTCGTGCGCTCGCACAAAAATGTTGTGCGTCTGCTTTCAGTTGTGCGCTCGCACAAAATGCATTGTGCGCTCGCACAACAGCCATTCCTTCTCAGATTCATGCTCGCACAGATTTTGTGCGCTCGCACACAAATGTTGTGCTACTGTCTTAGGTTGTGCGCTCGCACGATCCATAGTGTGCCCTCGCATGCCCTCCTATCGTAGCCTTTTGACGAAGTTTTGAGTCGACTTGTTTAACATTTACACCTTTTCGATGATGATTTCCCTACCTTGTGTGCCTAACTTTCTCTTTCTTTAATGTGTCTCATAGAGTAAAAAGGAGCTCATCAATCGAATCTTTGGAGCAAGACCAACTCAACAAGCAAGCAAGTCTCTACTCTTGAAAGGGCTACCTCCAAACGAGAGAAGTTTTTCTTAACTCTCTCTTTGCTTTCCATTCTATTCATTGCTTAGGGGCTAAGCAATTGCTAAGTGTGGGGTGGCCTATGTTTTGACATGTTTTGACTACATGAGATGTTTGTGCTTGCTTGATATGCCTTCACGTTTAAAATCCAATCAACTTATGCTTAAAGGAAAAACACCTGCACCATCGCACAATTAATCCAGAAATTTAGAAATATCAATGAAAACAAAAAGTCTAGGCAAGGCTACATTTTTGAAAAACTTCATCTCTAAATTCAACTAGTCGTGCATGATTTCACTTGATTGATCCTTTAGATGACTAATGGATTGGATTGTTGACTTTCATTCTTGAGGATCAGAGCATCTACTAGCACTTCTTTATCTTTTATTCTAAGATTTTTCTCGTTGAGACTAAAGAGTTGATCTTTGAAAGCATAAAATCGAAAAAAATATAATTTTAAAACTCTTACATGCCATGATTGCCTTTAGGTGACTTTAGTGACCTTGCTTATCTTGTGGATTTGTCTTGTTGGTTTGTCATGCTCCATTTTTAACACTTAGCCCTTTGTCAAAGTTCTAAGTGTGGGGTCAAAAGAGGGCAACAAAAAAAAGAAAAAAATAGAAAGAAAAAAAAAATATGTGAAATAAGCCCCAAATCCCTTCCTTATGATTGATCACCATTAGGAAGAACTTTAAAGAAGTATGTGCTAAGTGCCGAGGGTCAGGAAGGTAAGTTCCCCCTCGAAAGTGCTTAGTGCGGCTTCTACCCCCTTTAATGTTTCAATTAGACTTGACAATCGGCTATTCCGCCATTCTCTAGCATGAAAACCAATGAGACAATTGATACTTCCTAGCAAGAATTCACTAAGGGACGAACCTCGTATTCTCCTATACTTAGGCATGATATGACTTGCAAGACGACACAAAAAAAAAGAAAAAAAAATGTTGGAACTCCTCTTCTCTTATGACTAAGTGACCTTTGCGTCCTAGGCTTGAGAATGAGTTCAAAACTCACAAGCCAATGGACTAGCCTCCTTGCTAGCATTGGTGAGTGACCCGACAAGATTTCTTTGCAACTATAAGACTGTCTTCTTGAAGTCACCAACATAGAAGACGACTAGAATCCTTGATTAAAGATTTATTAGTCTTTGCTTTGATTTGCTTGAATGTCTTAATGCATGAATTTTCAAAAGGATTCGAAGAGGCTTCATGTAGTGATTGAAATGCGCGTGTCTAGTTGAATACAATATGAACTTCATGGAAAACACCTTGCCTAGTACTTTGACAATTGTGAACTTGAAATGCCTATTTGGATGATTGTTCTCTTTGTGGGATTTGTGAGTATTCCCGTGTCTGAAAACTCTCAGGAGACTACAACTCCTCCACTAGGATAGCCTAGGGGTTTAAAGGCTTGGTGCATTCGCTAAATGCACTCGTGTCACCTACGAAAGTGGTTTATCAAAAGTAGAGTTTGTTTCTTAGTGTTTTTAGTTAGCTTTCATGACCATATGGAGTTTTCTTTGAACCGAATCTAGAGTGAGTGAAGTGCCTTCTTGTTGCTGATCTCTATGATTAGTTTGCTCGGGACGATCAAACGTTAAGTGTGGGGTGATTTGATAGCGCTAAAATATATGCATTTTAGGCGACCTCTATGCTTATTGTTTCGTTCGTTTTATCACGATTTCACTTGCTATTTGATGCCTTGTGGTTCATTTCAGGCAAATTACGGAGTTTAAGCCAAGAACACAAGTAGTCATTGATCTTGGAGCAAAACCGAGCATTCTGGAGCGAAAAACAAGCAGAAGTAAAGTTAGAGCACAAACCCTCAAGCTGTGTGCGAACGCACACCTACATCTGTGCGAACGCACAGATCAAGGCAGAAGCACAACAATGTTGTGCGTTCGCACAACTCAATTCGAAAAAGCACAAGTCAGCATTTTTGCCTTCTGTGCGAGCGCACACCTGCATCTGTGCGAACGCACATGGTAGACCAGAAGCACAACAATGTTGTGCGTTCGCACAACTTGAGACCGAGAAAGCACAGAGCGGAATTTTAGGCGTCTGTGCGAACGCACAAACCATGTGTGCGAACGCACACAACGGAAAAGCAGCAGTTTTTACTGAAACTATAAATAGAAATTTAGGGTTTCCAAAACGGGCGCGCTTGGTTTTTTGGATTTTTCTGCTGGGTTTTGAAGAGAAGATAGCTTGGAGAAGAGGCCAGAATTTTACATCATCATCAACAACTCGGATCGTGGATCGTTCTTCATCATTAGTGCTCCATATTGGTTCTAGAACCCTAAACTCATCTTTGTTCATGTTTTTCTACTCATCCACCATTGTTATGGATTGTAATCTCACCATGAGTGAGTAGTGATATTGGTTGGGGTTCTATGAACCCCTAGGCATGTTTGTGACGTTTGGATACCATGAATACAATTGATGAACAAATTCTACACACGATTCTTCTTCGTTTAATCTTAATGTTTTTGAATTACCTATGACATGTTTTTGACAAGTCCGAAATAGGGATTCTAGTTGATTTCATGCTTGACGTAGCTAACCCCTGAAAAGTATGATTTCAAAGAAACTACACGAAGAAGCATTAGGATTTTAGTGTTACATGGCGATGCTTTAATCTTAATGAGAATGGCTTGATTTTAATAAGTGCATGATTTATTTAGCCAATAAAGCGCGAGTATGAGGCTAGATAAATAATGCGCTATAGCACCAATAGAGCGCGAGTGTGAGGTGCTATGCGAGGTGTAACCTCTTGGTGCTAGGTTGTAGCGCGAGTTGAACCTATTATTAACGTTACATGGCTAAATTCTATATGTGTATGTTCGAATTCATCAATGGTGTTCTAATTTGCCGTCACAATAATTGTCTAGGAGGGGATTAGAACCCTAGTCATCTTTAATTGATTGTTTACCTATTTCATCGACTAAATCTCTTTCTAGGATAGTAAATCATTTTGCTACCGACCTCTTTTGAGGATCAAACCCCCCCTCCCCACCGTAGACACCTTGGATTTAATCGTTAGCACTAATTAGTTTAATCACCTATCTTTTGGGTACGACCTTGGGTTTCCCGAGTCAAAATATAAATGTTTTGATTAACCGCGTTTGGCATAAGTATTTGATAATTCTTATCGAATATTTACACTGAATTACAACCGATCAATTTGATGTTTATGTTTACTTTGTTCTTGTTGAATTGTCATGTTCCAGGTTGTTTTCCTCTACAATGTCACCATACTTCTGGATGAAGAATTTGATTAACCAATCTGTTGATGACATTAGTAGCGATGATTCGCTCGACCATGATACCGATGAGGAACAAGTAAGCGACCATTCGCTCCACCATGATACAAATGAGGAACAAGAAAGCGACCATTCGCTCGACCATGATACCGATGAGGAAAGACTAGAGGATTCACTCGAACATGATGCCAGTGAGGGACAAGTAGGCGATCTTCGTAAGGGGCGTGGATGCGTGAAGAGGATGCAAAGTTGCGAAAACTAGTTAGAAAACATGGTGCGCGAAATTGGCGTAAGTTAGGCCATGCTCTGAGCCGATGTGGAAAATCATGCAGGATGCGATGGCACAATCATCTCAAGCCTGATATAATTTCGGTGAGACAAGTGTCATTCACTCGTCAGGAGGACAAAGTAATTGTCTCAATGGTTCGAATTTCGGGGGAAAAATGGTCACAGATAGCTAAAACACTACCAGGAAGGACTGATAATCAGGTCAAAAATCGATATTACTTCGCTATTACTCGAAGGAGAAACCTAGCTTTAAATTATCCAAAAGCATGCAGTGAAGTCCACGAAAGGCGTACACTCTCTTCACAATCAAGGATCTTCGCGCTCGAGCTCTGGTTCTGCTCCAATCCAATCCAAATCGCAATACTCTCAAATGGTTGGCACAAATGCGAAGACTAATATAAATGGATAGGACTGGTTAGCTCCATGAGCAAGACATATTGTTATGTGTGACAAGTTGTGCCATTTAACGCTTTCAATTTTCTGTCTCTGGAGAATATTTCAAGTCTTAAATGTTAGTTTTCTGAACTTTGTTTGCAACAAGTTGGCTCTCTTTTAGCCTTTCTGGTGACCACACTAATTATTTTATTCTCCCTTTTCCTCGTCCCGCTCGCGCGGCGCTTCCTACATCTCATGAATGTTTTCCTCGTCCCGACTCGCGCGTGGATCTGTTCCTAGGTGTTATGTCTCAATGGTAAAGGTGCCCGATGATGTAGCCTGTGCTCCAAATGTTGAAGAATGTACCAATGATTCAGGGGTAGACATGCGTGGATCCATGATGAAGGTGACGGACCTGTCATGTGTACTTCAAGATGCGGATATACGTACCAAATGACTTCAGGATCCTATCGAGTGATAGAGCTTCAAAGATCTATATATATGTACTATACATTAAAATGTTATTGATCGTCGTATTGTACCCCTTCATCAAAAAAAACAATGCAAGATATTTTTATCTTCGACTTTCTTTAAATTTTTTCTAATTATTTTTCTTGTCTTGCCTTCCTACACAACACAATGAAGTGACATTGTTGACCTATGAATTAATCTTTGTTATGATCCTCTTTGTATTGGACTGACGTCTAATAAGTTTATGCTCTCTTCCACTAACCAGAAGATACACTAACTAACACTAACCCATGTATCTCTCATAAAAAAAAACCGAATTGGATTATATATTCTTGTTTATAGTTTAATATTCTTTTGAGTTCAACTTGAATATTCTTTGTTCTATAGACAATGCGGGATTAAGTGTTTAAGAAACGCGTATTGAATCTAATTAATATTGATAGACGTGAATAAAATGGTAACAATTAGTGTAATTGATTTTCTTTACAAGCTGGGAATATCAGTTATCGACTCGATTATGAGACAACGCCTTACCTATCATGTTTTTAATCGTTATATATAACTATCTTTAGTGTACATGTCTACCGGTAACGCGTTCATTTGATATTTAGTTTTGACACTATAGAAAATCTCGATCAATGACTCTCACAGTTTTTAACTGAAAAACGTATTCTGGCCAAACGTTTTATGCGTTAGCACTAATTATGTTTATTACCACCTGACCAGAATTATAATGATACGAAGGAGATAGAACATCCACAAACCTAAGTATAACTTTTTTAATTGATACAACGCAAGATAAGAAAAAGGACGAAGTCAGGATTGAAACCTATCTAGGACTTCATTTGTTTTGAATCTTGTATCTAAGATTGCTTGCACTATGACCTGACCTTGTTCTTAAGGTCAACTATTTTACAATTATCAATACAACGGAAACTTAATAGA
Organism: Rhodiola kirilowii; assembly: GCA_033675215.1. Taxonomy (NCBI): domain Eukaryota; kingdom Viridiplantae; phylum Streptophyta; class Magnoliopsida; order Saxifragales; family Crassulaceae; genus Rhodiola; species Rhodiola kirilowii. Next base: position 1,822,538 of record CM066201.1, read on the forward strand.
AGGTGTCTATTAAGGGGCACTCAAAAACAAAGTTAGCAAGTTATTTATCCGTATCGTCATGCATTGACTCGTGTTCCACCATCGTACAAACTCGCAATGAAAGTACCAAATGATATGATGGATGCTGAAAATATAATTGTAGGTGTAAATGAACTTAGTTAGGATTAGATCAAGTTTGTTATTAATCCTTAGCCAATTACGATGCGATGGCACACAAAATACAAGGTTCGAGCGCCACCTCAAACCAAAGACAGTGTCCTACTTCAGTGCCCTACTCCTTGGAGCATCATCGGAGGAGCCTCTCGTGACAGTACTATTAAAAATGAAAATAAAATATACGAAAGTCAGGCCAAACAATTATATCCATGCTATCAAAATAAGAATAATAATAATAATTTAGTGAAGAAAGTAAACATTGATACATGCTTTATTGTTATGAGTGCGGTTCGGGTACAAACCAATTTATAAATAAAAACTACAAACCGATTATTAAGCTGACACGTGTACCATTTTAGTCGAAATCCCGGACAAAACACGGAGGGATATTATAGTCATTCCACACGGAGGGGTATAAACCTAATAATATTATTTTCAATTTAATCCAAGAGTTGTTAATGATCAGACTTAAATACTTAATGATCAGACTTAAAAATAGACAATGATCCTTAAAAGACTTAATGATCAGACTTAAAAAATAGCAATGATCAGAATTAAAAGACTTAATGATCAGACTTAAAAATAGACAATAATCATACTTAAAAGACTTAATGATCACACTTAAAAGACTTAATGATCAGACTTAATTATCAGACTTAAAAAACTTAATGATCAGACTTAAAAAGCAGCAATGATCAGACTTAAAAGACTTAATTATCAGACTTCAAAATGGTAATGATCAGACTTAAAAAGCAGCAATGATCAGACTTAAAATACTTAATGATTAGACTTAAAAATAGACAATAATTAGACTTAATGATCAGACTTAAAAGACTTAATAATCAGACTTAAAAATAGATAATGAACACACTTAAAAAAATTAATGATCAGACTTAAAATTAGGTAATGGTAATACTTAATTTTTTGAAACTATATTTAAAATTGTACAACTAATTTTTTTAGTTGTACAACTAAAATTGTACAACTAATTTTTTAAAATTGTACAACTAATTTTTTTTCAAACTATATTTTTATGATTATATGTTACAAAGTATATAATTTAATATTATATAATTGTATTGCACTGCAACCCTAAACTTGCAAACAGATTCGCCCATCTTGCACGCCTAATTTTACGAGCAATCGAACAAGCATTGAGGCACACCGTTAGATTTTACTTCCATTTTAAAATGAATGCAATAGTTTCCTAACAGGAATTATATTATATTTTTTTAACTTTTATTAATTTAAGCATATTTAACTGTACTGGACTTCATTAAACTGTATTGCACTTAATTTAACTGTACTGAACTTTATTAAACTGTATTGAATTTAATTTAACTGTATTGAACTTTATTAAACTGTATTGCACTTAATTTAATTGTACTGAACTTTATTAAACTGTATTGAACTTAATTTATCTTTACTGAACTTAATAAAACTGTATTGAAGTGCAAAAGAACAGAGCCTTAATGATCAGACTTAACAATAGACAATAATCAGACTTAAAAGAATTATTGATCAGATTTAAAAGACTTAATGATCAGACTTACAAATAGATAATGATCAGACTAAAAAGTCTAAATGACCAGACTTAAAAATATTCAATGATCAGACTTAAAATAGATAATGATCAGACTTAAAAGACTTAATAATCAGACTTAAAAGACTTAATGATCAGACTTAAAAATAGATAATGAACACACTTAAAAAAAATTAATGATCAGACTTAAAATTAGATAATAGTAATACTTAAGAGACTTAATGAACATACATAAAAGAATTAATGATCAGACTTAAAATACTTAATGATCAGACTAAAAATGGAAATAATCACACTTAAAAACATCAAAGATAATGATCACCCGCACTGCTCTAATCCAATCGAAAAAAAATCAAATCCTTCTGCGCGTGCGGAAGTGTCCATGAAGCAAAATCTGTGTTCGATCCATCTCTTCTACATACACATGTTTCAAATAACATTTACGGCGCCTTGTTCAGCGCCTGCGCTCGTCACTATTTGTTTCGACAAGGCGGTTCCTTGCACCGTCATCTCATTCTGAATTGTGGATCTAGATTGTTTGGTTTGGCTGTGGTCGATCATTTGATAAATATGTATGCAAAATATGGCTGCTTGGGCAATGACCGCAACCTGTTTGATGAAATGTCTTACAGAAATATTACCACTTGTAGTGTTTTGATATCTGGTATGCGCAAAATGGAATGGGGGATGAGTGTTTATTGGGTCTCTTTTTGGATATGTTGAGGCAGTGTCGATCAATAGAATTTGCTCTGGAGTGTGCTTAGTTCGTGCTGTGGGGAATCTGGCAGGCAGGTACATGCGTTTGCTTTGAAAATTGGTTATGATGGTTATGTTTATGTAGCCAGTGCTGTCATTACCATGTATTTCAAGAGATTCAGAGAATTTGACTGTAGAAGAATTTTTTAAATGATGAAGTTTCAGAATTTGATTTCGAAACTGATCTGGTAAAATGTTTATTCATTTTACAATGGAGAAGAGGCTAGTGATTTTGAAAAGCTCTTCATGCAAACAGTTGGTGATGGTGATATTGTTCTTTGGACTGCTATTATGACTGTGTTCGTGGAGCGTGATTGTATCTGCGTCCTTGTTTTATTTCGGAAACCGCTGAGGGAAGGTATGGTTCTGATATATTGGTTGTTTTAAAAGCTTCTGCAGGGTTTGCAAGGTGCCGCTGCATTTCTATTTCCAAAAAAATATTTGACGATATGGGTACCCGAGATACCATATGGATTCGATATTAAAGGCTTTAAACATCGGCAAGCTGAAAGCACAACAACTAGTGTGATCCCATCGGGGGGGGGGGGGGGTTACTCATTTGCGAATATATATTCTGTGAGTCTCTCGCTTGCCCGTACAACGCATCCCATGTTTTCCAAAGGGAAATCATTGTGAGAGATTCAAACTAACTCCATCATTTCATTGAACAGGCTTGCTCTTGCAAATTGGTGACAGGTACCTTCCTTGTCAAATATTTCAGTTGCATGTCTCTCAATCCTGTACTTGGCAAAATAAGTAAATAACCATGAATGAAACATTATACCTGGAGAGAAAAATGGGAAACATGGGATGCGTTGTATATTCTGGAGGCTTGATGTGTTACTGTTACTATTTCTATTATAAAGTCTGTTCTTTGCATTTTGATTTGAATGTAAATGCGCGAAGTTTGTTAGTAAACTCTTCAATACCCTTTACGGTAAAGCTGAAAGGCTTTAGCTATACCAATCAGTTATGCTTTACATTCTTTTTTTTTCTTTTTCTTTTTTGCCTTTTACATTCATTTAAGATGTGTTGAAAGCGTACATGATACGTTGATCTTTGTGTGGAAAATGTTAGTATTTTCATGTACGCCTTTTTTTTTTCTCGTAATTTTTAGTGCAATGTCAGGACTGAGGAATATACGTTTTTACAGCTACTTAAAGTTAATCATTCCCGTGTGCTGTATTTCAAAAGGAAAATTTTACGGAGAAAGGAGACTGTTATTTAATTGTTGCTCTAGTGTTAATAGCATTCCCATCTAATTTGGGGAATCACGATAATCTTATACTGTTGTTTTTTCATCCTTGTGTTTTTCACTGTAAACCATTTCTGGTGAGTTCCTGAAATAATAAATCTCACTTAGAACTACAGTGTCATTGAAAATATGTTGTTAGAACTTAGATCTCCTTATTGTATCTTTTCTTTTCTTTGCTAGTAATGAAAGAGGCTAGCCCCTTACACTTTTTTCTCAACTTCAGATGGAATTTGATGAAGAAACTATCCAAGTACTAGAGATATATATTCAAAGCAAGGAATGGATATTTTCAGGACCACATCTTCTATGTCGCAATCCAAATCAAGAAAATGTTTGCGTAAGTTAACCACTGTATGCAACTTTCTAGGAATTGTTCCATCACACATATCTCATTATTTAGTCGGCAAGTCATTTATCGCGTAGATTAAAGAAGAAAATTGTAATTTTTAGAAAAGAATTGGTGACCGGATGTCGATGACACATTAATGTTTCGTCATGTGTTAACTTGAATCTCTTCTTATAATTTTTTTAGCGGAAATTCTATCCGATAAAAACATAAATGGTAAATTTATATGGTCAAGAAATCAAATTCCTCAGATTAGTTTCTCATTTTGTTTAAAGTTTTTCAACTTTATACAAATTATTTTTGTTCCCGTTTTCACTTTAGGCGTAATTCTTTGGGAATTTGAAATGTATAAGACTCTATCTATTGAATGCATACATTGGACGTCTCAGGAAATCGATGTTAGACAAAAAAAATAGTCCATTAACTGAATTTTTTTATTGATAATTTTCTTGTCATTGGTATTCCTCATAAAAATTTCACCAACCACAGCGATTATTAGTATTAATATTCCTCTACCAATTCCGATTCCACTTTAAAAAATAATATAATATATTGGTCCCATAAAAGTGTTTACGTAAAAGAAAAATAAAGAAAAATAGTTTTTTCCTATTTTTAGAAAAATATTTTTGAAGAAAATAACATCAAGTACCCTTTTTTCCTATATAAAGCAAAACAGTCGTCGGAGCTTTATTTCTCATAGAGCAGAAGCTTCCCTCACTTGGCCTCAATCGCAGTCATCTCTCCCCAGGTTTGGATCTCTGTTCTCCTTCTTCCATTAATCATCTCTTCTTCTTTTATGATGTTATCGAAATTCGATTTCGTGGTATGTTTATCATTTAAGGCGTTCAATTTTGCTGAAATTTGGAAGATCGGAAACATTAGAATTTTCTGTTTCAAATAACAAAATTCGTATCTTTTGTAAGGTGTGCAATTCAACAATGGATGGGTACAGCGGTGACGAGTTCAGCAGTGACGGCGAGTTCAATTCCAGTGTCAACTCCATCATCGACCCAAACGACATCGTTTTGAATGACGGAAGTGATGGCGAGAAAGGCAATCTGACAAAGGGGCCATGGGGTCCCGAAGAGGACAAATGGCTGATAAATTTTGTTACCATAAACGGAGAAGGAAATTGGAGAAGAGTAGCTACGGAGCTCGAAAGAACTCCCAAGTCATGCAGGCTTAGGTGGTGCAATCAGCTAAATCCTAAAATAAATCATCGGCCGTTTACCCCTGCGGAAGATAAAATCATTGTCAGCATGATCAAGAAGGGAGGCAGAAATGGAAAGTGGTCTGTGATTGCTAAAATATTGGAATTCAGAACTGATAATCAGGTTAAGAATCGGTGGAATTCCAAACTAAGAAAGCAATATGGAAACTTGAGGAAAAAGAATCCAAGTCGGATGCGGAGTGCGAAGGCTGCTCATCGGAATGTGAAAGGCAGACTTTCGTCGACATCAAATGCAATCTCACCTCCATCGCCCACTTTAGCTTCTGTCAATCCTTATCTTCCTCCAGCTTTTGTTGTTTCTACCCCTTCCTTATGGCCTGCCCCGGCATTTAATCGCTTGACCAGTCTTAGCTTGTGTCCTCCTGGGCATGAAACATATGATGTTTTGAATCCCGGCATATTCATTAACCCCTCTGGTTTGTGTCCTTCTCCATCTCAGCAGTAATAGCAATTGAACCTGAACAAGCAGATTGTGCTAGTGACATGGATGAATTTAGCCGGTTGGAGTAATAAGAAGACCGGGATGAAAGGGCCAAGGGCGTGTCGATGGAGTCATTTCTCAGGATACATGGACTTGGAAGCTTTCTCATTTCACATGATTATGAGTATCAGTCATCATTGAGAATAAAATATTTTCATCTACTCCAGTTTGCACTGGTAAGCTGATGAAAGACCTCTCTTATTTCAGCAGAACATTTTATTTCATGTTAAGTTTTGTTTTGCCAGACAATTTCGGATATCGTCTTGAACTGAACTATGGTATGTGCATTTTGATTTCATATTTAGTTTTGTTTGCCAGACAATTTCAGACGCCGTTTTGAGCTGAACTCAGGTGTGCATTTTGATTTCATGATGTCAAAATCTCATTTCATTTGCAAGCTTGTTGCTTTATCGTCTATAGGATGTCATTGCTCGGACATATTTTTTATTAATTGAGTATGCATCAATTATCACTGCAGCTGAACTCAGGTGTGCATTTTATGGCTGAATTCTCTTTTTTTAGTGTTGAGTAAAAGTGCGATAATTTATGTCATGCTGAAACATTTTCTATGCATACATTTTTTTTGGCAAATCTTTTTAGAGAGGCAAGTCATTCCTCTAATTCTCTCAAATTGTCACCCATCCATGTTTGAAATAGCAGAAATCAGATCTAGAACTCGAGTTCCTTGCATTTATTCTTTTGTCCGACCCCTAGTGGGTCATTCTTACATGATCCTAAGAGCTTTGGAAATCTCTCATCTGTTGCGCTTCTGATCCTTTGTTTTCTTCACTCTTCATCGTCTTCTTCAAATGTCTATCTTATTTGATTATACTTGTATTTGTATGATTTAAGTTGTCTTTGGTCTGTCATTTAGTCGACTGGTAGTCCCTGCTTCGTCTGGATTTATGTTTGTTAGTTCCAACTCCCAACTGTGTGACAGGAACTTAAACTGTGTTACGACTATTTTGATGTTTGTGGGATAATGATGCTATGATACTACTTTTTTTTCTCCAGAGTTTTAAATGTGTGACTATGTGTCAAGAGCAGTGGTCATCATTATTCGAGTCACTGGTGATTGTCCGATCCTTTCATATATATTTTTTAAGTTTCTTTTTTTAGTGTCTTGAGTTGAATTCACCAGTCACTACAGTTTAACTTCAACTCATGCCTAAAGTGTCATAAGAGTTTCTTTTCTAAAGGAAACGTCGTCGTTTCGTTCCGCGTCTCCGAGCCTTGCTTCAACGACGTCAACGACGTGCCAATGGGTTTGAATTGGTTGCGTAATCTCCTATACTTTTCTTTCTAATCAAATAATTTTTTATTACAGTAAAAATAAGTTTTATATTTTTTTTCTGTGACTTGACTCGGGTTATAAAAATCACGTGAGATGGTTCAATGAATGAGTTCACCTACCTGTTTTTACGGATAAGTATTGTGAATCTGATTCTAAAAATAATAAAATATTCATTGTATTACTATTATTAGCATTTACGTAACTTTATTCTTTTTCCTCGACGTGTATTGAAAACCGTGACATATTTATTTGTTTCTTTTTTTGTTGATTCTTTTTTGAATAAGTTTCATTTCATTTTTCAGTCGGTGTGCATTTAAAAATACTACCAAATAATGAATATTTTATTATTTTAGGAATCAATTCACAATACTTGTCCGTAAAAACGGGGTAGGTGAACTCATTCATTGATTTAAATTAAATTTTCAATACAGTTTTTGAATCATCCCACGTGATTTTTGTAACCCTAGTCAAGTCACCAAAAAACATAAAACTTATTTTTAGTGTAACATCAAAAAATATTTGATAAGAAAGAAAAGTATTATCCAATAAAAAAATTATTTAAAAAAATTGCAATACACTCAAGTGGGTAGCACAAATGTGAGTGAAATTTTCCAAATTGCATAAAAATGAATTTTATGCCCAACTTTGGACCCATGTTTCTTGCCCAACTTCGCAACTTGAAATGTTCATGATAAATTTTCACTATCTATCTAATATGAACTTATTAAAAATTTATGATAAATATGAACTAATTTGACTGTATCAAAATGTAATCTCACACTATAAAAATTAAAATAAAGTATAAGAAAGTCACGCCAAACAATTATGCCCTATTACTAATAAAAATAATAATTTACACTTGCCTCCAACGGAAAAGATAAGGTGTAACCTGATTTTTGGTACAAACTACAAAATTCATCAAAAATCACATATAATTCGTCGCCGAGAATCAACATAACGACATACTTCGTCAAAGTGGTCTATAATTCGTCACCGGGAAATGAACCATGCGATCCGGGAATTAATCTCATTCGTCCATATGACCAAATCAAAGGTTGTCATTGGTTTGTATTTTTTACCCAAAAAAAATTCTCTCCACGGGATCTCTTATCTTTTCCTATAAAAAAAGATCTGGTACAAACATATTTTTAAAAAAAATAAAAATCAATGACAGCCTTATTTCGGTTATTTGGACGGATGTGATTAAATTTCATCGTATGAAAGATGTTTCGATGACGAATTATAAATCACTTTTGACGAAATATATCTTACTTTTGATTTTTTTTAACGGCGAATTATTATCCACTTTTGACAAATTTTATAGTTTGCACGAAATGTATAGTTTGCACTTGATCTTTACTGTTGTCTTGTGTATGCAAACAAATAAAGTAAAATTTACCGAAGAAAGTAACATCTTTATTTTTATATTCCAAAATAAATTTTATGATATCAAATTTTACATTTTATCCTTCATCAAATTTTTTTTTACATTTTATCCTAAAAGAGTATAGGAGAATTCCTTTTTAAATCAATTTAAAATTATAATAAAAAGGTTCAACATTATCTGACACGCGTCATCATGGAGTAAATAAATAGAAGTGGAAAGTTATATCATTAATTCCATTTAACATTTAGTTTGGTAGTATTTTTTAAATGCACACCGATTGAAAAATGAAATGAATTTTTTTTTAAAGAGAATCAACAAAAACAGAAATAAATAAACATGTCACGTTTTTCAATACACGTTGAAGAAAAAGAATAAAGTTAAATGCTAATAATAGTAACACAATTACATCATTGATTCCACTTTAAAATTCAGTTGGGTAGTATTTATTAAATGCACAACCGACTGAAAAATGAAATGAAACTTTTTTTCAAAAGATAATCAACAAAAACAGAAACAAATAAGATGACGGCCCATATAACTCTCTCCCTTCTCTCTTCCCAAGAAACTCTCTCCCTTCTCTCTTCCCAAGAAACTCCAATTCCAGCCTTTTTCCCTCCCTTTTCGACCTGATTTCCGCCCCTCCACACCGCTCCATGCCTATCCCCGCCTATACGTCCGCTATTTCCTTGCTCTCCTCCCCTCTTCATCTTACAGCCGCTGTTGCTGGCGTTTTGAAGACTTGACGGAGCTTGGAGTGATGCTGATGTGTGGGTTGTGGGTAGGTTCATGGGTGGGGTGGGGGTGGAGGTTTGACGGTCGGAAAGGGGTTTGTACATATCTTTTTGGGCCTTTCTCCTTCGCCGCTCTGTTTGTTTGATGCTAGTGTGTTCGTCGTGGTACTGGCGGCGCCCTGCACGAAGCTGATGGAGGTCCGACAGCCGGTGGTTCTGTCACGATACTGCTGCTGTGTTGTTGGGTCTCTGATAATCCGGCGCTAGTGTTTGGTGGTTGTCGCGTGGGTTGGATACGGGTGGGAGTAGCGGCTGCCGATGCTTGGCTGGATGGCTTGGCGTTCGGGTCGGCTGCATGGCGGGTATGCTGGCAATGGATGGCGGCGCTAGTGGGGTTTTGTTGTGTTTTACGTTGTAATTTAGGTAGATAGTTTAATTTAGTTTCAATAAGTGGGTATTCTCAGTCGAGTGTCGGACTGAGTTTGAAACTTCTCAGCCGCTTGCGGATTGAGTTACGACCCCTTTCAAGTTTGTCTTTTGCCCCGATTTATGACCAGGGGCTTAGCGCTCGCTGAAAAGGTTGCTAGTCCATGCTCTTGAGCATGAACTCGCAACCTTCGATAGTTGTTCTGGTTAGGATGGGTTGGCCCCTATAGGCCTGTGCTTCAATTTGAGTTTATGTACTGATGTGCATTATTGATTAGTCAGTGTCCAACATCTGTACAACTTTACCCATCAAAAAAATGTGGTTATCATCAAAAAAAAAAAACAGAAACAAATAAACATGTCACGTTTTTCAATACATGTTGAAGACAAAGAATAAAGTTTTTTTTTTGATGGAAAAAAGGCAAGTACAGAATAGAACAATACAAACATATATGAAGAAAACACAACAATTAAATCAGGACAAGCTAAACACACAGAAGAACATGATTGCGTGATCCGTGTATAGAGTGTTATCCTTCAACTGTTGAAACTTCTTCGTACACGGGAGTCCAAATCCATAGCCTGCCACAACGGCCAAACTGACAAAGACCAGCAATCTTCGGTATGTCGCTAACTCCCCAACCGCATTTCTATAAAAAAAAAATGGCAACAATGCCATCCATTCCACCCCCGGCTATACCTACCGAACCAACATGCCCAGCAGTAAACTCTGGAATCCGACCGCCAGGACATCGGAAACCAATCGACCCAAACTACTCCTGCACCTTAGTAAAGCCAAACTTAACCCTATACACAAAATCCGGCCATAGCAGACCCACCTCCACCCGCCAGCTACGCCTCCACCGTGAGCCACCAGCAAAGGCACTCCGCGGAAAGAAACAACCGGCCCACGTCATCCCGCCGGTATGAAGAAAGGCCACCACTAGTCGAACCTAGCCACGGCCAGAGCTCCACCAGCCCGACGACCACCCCAACCGGCCCCGATCTACCAACTACAACCAAAATCAACGACTCCCTCCGCCCCTAGCCCACCCACCCCGCACGAAACCCACCGGAGACACCCCACGAGCCAACCAGAGCCGACCCACGAACCATCACCGCCGAGCCCAGACAAGAAGAGAGCAGGAGGACGGAGGAAAGCCCCACGTTTACCTGGAGAGCACCGCCTGAAACCCTAGCACCGTCTGAGTCATTCTCGCGTGTTCTAGAGAGAACCGAGAGAAGAACCCTGCAACTCCGTCATTTAGGGCCTGTTCTATAGGGATTGGGTCAATCCGACCCAATCTCACCCAACACAATCCAATCTCATCCAATCTCACCCAACACAATCCAATCTCATCCAATCTCACCCAACACAATCTAATCTTACCCAATCTCACCCAACACAATCTAATCTAACACAATCTCCACTCACCTAATCTACTCTCCACTCACATAATATATTTATTATAAAATATATTTTCTTTTTATAATCTCAACTCATCTAATTACTCTTCACTCACATATTCTCTCTCCACTCATCTAATCTAACATTTTTATAATATTATTTTATAAACCGGAACCCACTCACTCCACCCACCCAATCTAATACAATCTAATCTAACATCACCCAACACAATCCAATCTCACCTAACACACCCCAATACATCCAATCTCACCTAATCTCACCCAACACAATCTAATCTAATCTAATCTCCCAACACCCCAAATCCAACCCCTATAGAACGGGCCCTTAGTTCCAGACAAAGAATAAAGTTAAATGCTAATAATAGTAATACAATGAATATTTTATTATTTTTGAGAATCGATTCACAATACTTGTCCGTAAAAACGGGGTAGGTGAACTCATTCATTGATTTAAATTAAATTTTCAACACAGTTTTTGAACCATCTCACGTAATTTTTGTAACCCGAGTCAAGTCACCAAAAAAAAACATAAAACTTATTTGTAGTGTAACATCAAAAAATATTTGATTAGAAAGAAAAGTATTATCCAATAAAAAAAGAAAATAATTTTTAAAAAAAATATTTCAGAAAAGCTTTATTATGATCAACTGAATCAATAAGTCATACATCTTCATCCAAATCCTAACTAACACTATTTTTTTATTATACAGTTAATTTCAAATTTTCAATCCACTTTTTTGGAAACAAATCAAATGATATCTTTAATTAAAAACCAAGGAATTAAAATGGATTAAAAAAGACCATGAAAAATTGGATTAAAAAAAAGGAGAATAATGACTCTTTTTAAATATATATTTAATTTGTGTATAAAAACATCACTCATGTGAGCTATTGTTTACTCATCACACCTCAGGCAATTATTCTCTCATTTTTGTGTCTCAATTTGGTTAATAATTTCTTCTTCATCTACTCCTCTTCTACTTCATTTTTCATTAATTGAATTCCAACTTTTCATTTTAAATTATTGATTTGATGTTTGTGTTTACTTGTTCTTGTTCAATTGTCATGTTTCAGGTTGTTTTCCTCTACAAAATGTCACCATACTTCTGGATGAAGAATTTGAGTAACCAATCTATTGATGACATTAGCAGCGATGATTCGCTCGACCATGATACCGATGAGGAACAAGTAAGCGACCATTCGCTCGACCATGATATCGATGAGGAACAAGAAAGCGACCATTCGCTCGACCATGATACCGATGAGGAACAAGAAAGCGACCATTCGCTCGACCATGATACCGATGAGGAAGGACTAGAGGATTCACTCGACCATGATGCCAATGAGGGACAAGTAGGCGATCTTCGTAAGGGACCGTGGATTCGTGAAGAGGATGTGAAGTTGCGAAAACTAGTTAGAAAACATGGTGCGCGAAATTGGCGTAAGTTAGGCCATGCTCTGAACCGATGTGGAAAATCATGCAGGCTGCGATGGCACAATCATCTAAAGCCTGATATAATTTCGGTGAGACAAGTGCCATTCACTCGTCAGGAGGACAAAGTAATTGTTTCAATGGTTCGAATTTCGGGGAAAAAATGGTCACAGATAGCTAAAACACTACCAGGAAGGACTGATAATCAGGTCAGAAATCGCTATTACTCCGCTATTACTCGAAGGAGAAACCTAGCTTTAAAATATATACAAAAGCATGCAGTGAAGTCCACGAAAGGCGCACACTCTCTTCACAATCAAGGATCTTCGCGCTCGAGCTCTGGTTCTGCTCCAATCCAATCCAAATCGCAATACTCTTAAATGGCTAGCACAAATGCGAAGACTAATATGAATGGATATGACTAGTCAGCTCTTTGAGCAAGACCTATTGTTATGTGTGACAACTTGTGCCGTTTAACGCTTTCAATTTTACATGCCTTTGGAGAACATTTCAAGTTCAATTTTATGTCTTTGGAGAACATTTCAAGTCTTAAATGCAAGATATTTCTATCTTAGACTTTCTTTATTTTTTTCTAATTATTATTCTTGGCTTACCTTCCTACACAACACAATTAAGTGACATTGTTGACATACTGATGTGGGGCGAATGACGCTCATTTACATGCAAAAATTGGAACATCCGAAGAATTTATGCACAATTTGATGTTTCTGCGTCTGTGTCAGAATTTGATGAAAGCCTAATGTTTTTTTGGGTGTAAACGACATTCTAAGCAAAACTCATCGCTTTGCTATGAGCTCGGCGTTTTTAAGGCGAATTCCTTCATCTGGAGGGTCATATTCGCGTTTTACTCTTCTTTCAGTTTTTGTTACGTTTTTTTTATATTTTCAGGGGCCTTTTTGTTATTTCCTTATTTTGGTAACTAGGGTTTGCTACTTAAACACTTGTTAGTCATTTTTTGTTAGACAGTTTTTGGTGTTAAATAAAAGTTGAGGTTTTCCTCCATATTTGTCAGTTTTCGGTATCTCTGTGAGATCAACAATTATTGACCTCAAACTCACGATGCATCACATACGAATTAATCTTTGTGACGATCATCTTTGTATTGAACTGACGTCTAATAAGTTTATGCTTTCTTCAATTGCTTTCAAATCCGAATTGGATTATATATTATTGTTTATTGTTTAATATTCTTTTGGGTTCAACTTGAATATGCTTTGTTCTATAGACAATGCGGGATTAAGTGTTTAAGAAGCGCGTATTGAATCTCGACTCAATTATGAGACAACGTCTTACATATCATATTTTTAATCGTTATATATAACTATCCGTAGCGTACATGTCTACCGGTAACGCGCTCATTCGATATTTAGTTTTGACAAAATCTATCAATCACTCTCACAGTTTTTAACTGAACAACGTATTTTGGCAAAACGGTTTATGCGTTAGCGCTAATTATGTTTATAACTATCTTACCAGAATTATAATGATACGACGGAGATAGAACATCCACAAATCTAAGTAGAACTTTTTCAATTGATACAACCCAAGATAAGAAAAATGACAGAGTCGGGATTAAAACTTATCTGAGACGTTTTATGTTTTGGATCTTGTATCTAAGATTGTTTGCACTATGAACTGTCCTTGTTTTTAAGGTCAGCTATTTACAATTATCTATACAACGGAAACCTAGTAGAAATTGTTTATTACAGGGCACTAAAAAACAAGGTTAGCCAGTGCTTTATCTATATCGTCATGCATTGGCTCGTGTTCCACCATCGTACAAACTCGCAATGAAAATACCAAATGATATGATAGATGCTAAAAATATAATTGTAGGTGTAAATGAATTTTAGTTAGGATTAGATCGAGTTTCTTATTAATCCTTAGCCAATTAAGAGAAATGAGGATTTGGGATCTTATAGTAAAGTAACATAAAGGGTCAAGATCAGGTACAAAGTTAAATTTTAGTACAAAATACAAAATTCGTCAAAATTATTTTATAGTTCGTCACTTTTCGAACCGAAAAATGAAAAAGACGAGCCGAAAAATAAAAAGACGACATAGTTCGTCGGTTTCATTTTATAATTTGTCACCAAGAAAAATATCAAAAATCAAGATTTAATCTCATCCATTCAAATCACAAGATCAATGACTATGATTAGTTTATATTTTGTACCAAAATATTAACTTTGCACCGGATCCTTTTTCTGACAAAAGAAATCAAATTCCTAACATTAATTTCTCAATTTGTGAAGAAAGTAACAACGAGTACCTTGTTGTTTTTCTTTCTATATAAAGCAAAACGGGTTGCCGGAGCTTTATTTCTCACAGAGCAGAAGCTTCCCTCACTTGGCCTCATTCGCAATCATCGCTCCCCAGGTTTGAATCTCCCTTCTCCAGGTCTCCTTCTTCCATTAATCAACTCTTCTTCTTCTTTGATTTTATCGAAATTCGAATTTTGTGGTGTGTTTATCGTTTAAAGCATTCAATTTTGCTGAAATGTCAATGATCGGCAACATTAGAAATTTCTCTTTCAAATAACAAAATTCGTATCTTTGTAAGGTGTGCAATTCAACAATGGACGGGTACAACAGCAGTGACGACGATGAGTTCAATTCCAGTGACAACTCCATCGTCGACCCAAACGACAGTGTTTTGAAAGACGGAATTGATGGCAATCTGACAAAGGGGCCATGGAGTCCCGAAGAGGATAAATGGCTCATATGTTTTGTTACTAAAAATGGACAAGGCAAATGGAGAAGAGTAGCTAGGGAGCTCAATAGAACTCCCGAGTCATGCATGCTTAGATGGTTCAATCAGCTAAATCCTAACATTTCCTTATGTCGTCGTGCCCCAACATTTAATAGGTTTACCAGTCTTAGTTTGTGTCCTCCTGGGCATGAAACAGATGATGTTTTGTATCCCGGCATAGTCATTAACTCCTCTGGTTTGTGTCCTTCTCCATCTCAGCAGTATGCGTCACTTGGAAATTTTTACAGCTCTGATGCTAGAAGCGATATCAATTGAACCTGAACTACCAGATTGTGATAGTGACATGGATGAACTAATGCAGAGCAAACGCAGAGAAAGCCGGGATTAGGAAAAACCCAAATTCTGTTTTTTCATTATTCAAAAGCTGCCGAATGAAATTACATAAGTTTACTTAAATAGGAAAATAAAACGAAACCCTAATACGGAAATTACAAAAAAAACCGAAAATTTCTAAAAACATTAAAAATTTGAAATAAAATAGGAAACGATCCTGGATGGCTTAAAAAGCCCATACTTCACGAGCAAAGCTCGTGATTTCTGATCGTCACGCCGTTCCGCTCAAAATAAGGTATTATGGGCTGAAACCGGACACCGGCAACTCCAATCCAGCTATTTCGCCACAATCCTGATTTTTCGCTAATCTGTCTGCATCATGAACTTAGCAGCCTGTTTGAATAATATTCCAAGGGCGTGTCGATGGAGTCATTTCTCAGGGTTTCATGGGATTATGAGTTTCAATCATCATCGAGAATAAAATACTTTCATTTACTCCAGTTTGCACACTGGTAAGCTGATGAAAGACCTTTCCTATTTCAGCAGAAGTAAGTGCAGAACATTTTACTTTTGTTTCGCCAGACAATTTCGGATATCACATTGAACTGAACTTTGTGGGGTGTTACTGCTCGGACATTGTTTTTATTCATCGAGTATGCATCAGTTATCACTGCAGCTGGATTTCGTAGAGGCATTTTATGTAATTCTCTTTTTTAAGTGTTGAGTAAAAGTGCTATACAGGATTTATGTAATACTGAAACATTTTCTATGCATAGATTTTTCTTGCCAAGCTTTTAGAGGGTCAAGTCATAGATAGAGCCTTTTATATCAAAAAAAAAAGTCATAGATAGAGCCTATTCAAACATTGTCTTTTAGAAATCAAATCTAGAACCCAAGTTTTGTATGTCTATTTATTTTTGTCTGACCACGCCCTAGTGGGGAGGGCTATTCGTACATGATCCTAAGCGCTTTGGGAAATCTTTTTTTTTTGTTGTGTTTGGGAAATCTCTTTTTATCTGTTACGCTTCTGATCCTTAGGTTTTTTTCACTCTTCATCGCCTTCTTCTGAGTGATAATGTGATAGAAAAAATGTAACTGGTAGTCCTAGTCCCTGCTTCGTCTGTGTGATAGGAACATGAGCTCGTGTTAAAAATATTTTGATGTTTGTGGTATATCGATACTATGAATTGATACTACTTTTTCAGTGTCTTAATTAAGTTTATTTTTTTAGCTTCCTAAGTTCAGTTGGACCAACATCCAACAAATGCCTTATATGTGTCTTAATAGTAACTTTTGCTTATTAGAACCTGCATCTCATGTCCCTGTCCGTATTCTTGGACCTGTAACTTCTCTACTGAACCTCCACTTGAAGACAGAGCTTCTCTTTTAGGTTTTAGCTTTGAGGTACTCGAGTTAGTTCCCAAGATTTTGCGTGTGGCCATCCAGCTATCGTGACTTGCAATTCTTCTTTATATATAAGTTTTCAATTCTTGCCTTCACTGGCGGGTATTTTGTCAAGTGCTTACAATCTCTCTTCCTTCAATCAAAATATACTTTAGTACTTCACAAATAGGTGCGCTTGTGACTCAACTCACCCCTACACAAAAATACTATGTGGATCAACCTGACTTCTCACACAACATGTGTGATCTTTGAGTTGCTCATGACTTGTTATGTGTCTTCCCTTATACAGCCCCTCTTAAGTCTGCTTACCTCTAATATATCACTGTTAGGATTCATATGGATTGAGTGGTCATCTACTTCTCTCATGTTTTGATACATGATTTTTTTTATTATTGATGATGAGTGATGATCCTAGGAATGCCCTCAATTTAGATTTCTTTCTCTTTGATGAGGCGGCCCCACATTGTTTTTTTTTATTGGATAACAACAACAACAACAACCAAAACAAACAACAAAGACAGCAGAGACGCCGACTCAATCCGACTAGACTAAAAAATTACAAAACGCCTGCCAGAGAAATAGGAATTGCATCAAACCTATCCCAGCAAGTAATGTTACTTGCGAGGTGTTTAGTATACAGCGAAATAAAACTTAATGTAGATGTAAAGTAAATAACACGATGATTTGTAGTGGAAACTCCAGTACTAAATTAAGCATTGAAGAAAAATCACTACCTTCTAGCGTGACTAGAAGGATTTTTAGAACAACACCTTGTATTAATAGATATAGTCATATAGATTACAAAGAGGTAATATAACCCTACCACTGTCCAGGGTGTAACGCCTTCCTTTCAGACGAACCTTAGTTATAGTTACTTCTATTATTGTCCGCACTGTTAATACAAGTCGCCTTCTCCCATTGGTCTCGATTGTTGCGTCCTTTCCCTCATAGGTGCGTCTCGGCTGAGTCGACTTTCCTTTAGCAATCTTCAACTTCAGTTTGATTAGAAACTGTAGCTCCAGTAAACCCTCAGAACGGACGACCTTGAATGGAGGCCGTAGCTTCCAATATATAAGCGTCTTTCCCACGAGAAAACCCTAGATATTTAAGGATAAAATCATCCGAAAATATCTTGAATATTTTTCCAAATTTACTGCGAATATCCAATACTCTACTCAGCAAATCCTCAACATGAATATCCCATAATATTCATGTTGGATACGTCGAATATTCCTTCCTTAAATATCGACCGAATCTCCTCTTCAAATATACTCCTTATCTTTTGTGATCTTTTCTTGATGGCGATTGCCTAACTTGTGGGAAAGTCAAATCTGAGATTCCAACTCCATCCACGCCACATCGAGCTGAACACAGATCTTCGGGAACTTGAAGATTTTCAAGACTGTCGTATCCGACATTCTCGCCCTCCATCATAGATGCAGAGGGAAGTGTTACTCCTCGGATATATGTATTCCAACATGCACACTCAAGTAACCCATCAGCAAAATGTTTGTCATACTCGGTACATGTATTCCAACCTGATATTCTGCCGTATCCAGCAGAATGTCTGGAGGGTCAGTCACCGAGACCAAAAACATGGACACTCGGCATGTGGTTAAAGAGTGTAAATTCGACGGTGAATTCCTGAAGGAGAACCACCTGACAGATGTAATCGAGATCTTGACTCTTCAGGGGTGGACGCATCTGTTCCAGGGAGGTGTGGAGGTTTTTGACTCGGCAATGAGAGAGTTTTACGCTAAATTCAAGATGACAGATGAAGGATATGTCATGGTAGGACATTATGAGTACGGTGGCAAGGCCTACCGATTCTCCAGCATAGAATTGAGCTAATGTATGAAGGTCTCGCGTGAAGGGTATGACACTTATGCCAAGGGGCACTGGCCCCAGGATGTGATGCCTCGAGAAATCATTGAGAAAATCACGAAGGACGAGGATGCACCTGACAGTAACTGGACCACTGCAAGGATGAGTCTTACTGGGAAAGTGATGCACAGTTACCTCATCGGTAACGTTACCCCCAAGGGCACAAAAGAGAAATTCTATGTTCATCCAGGATTTTCTACTACTGGACAAGGTGCTGGCAATGGAGCGCATCAACCTACCTCAAATGATCATCTAGCACATGGCTCATGTTCCCTCACTATCCACTCATGGTCTCCCCTATCCGAGCATTGTGAAGCTCATCCTCCAGCAGCACCACCTCAATAAGGATCTAAGGTTATTGATGATGAGTGACGATCCTATACCTTAATAGGAATGCCCTCAATTGAGATTTCTTCTCTGCCCCACATTTATTTTTGACAGCAAAATTTGTTGAGACCATAACATAGCAGATAGCACTTCATTATAAACCACAGCTACTAATGAATGTGTTATTTTTTTTATTTATTACTCTAGTAAAGAAAAGAAAACCACAACTACTTAAAATTTGTTGGCACAGCCGACTATAAAGCGTCCTTTTTAGCGTCACATGTTAAAGTAGTATGTCACGTAATTTTAAATTATTAAAAAAAACAAGCGACACATAGACGTAGGCTCCCCAATAAGTGAGTCATCGTCATCACCCACTTAAATAATACAGTACAAAAGCTATTTTAATCCAATTGGTCGGCAACACATCTAAATGTATACGTGTTACATAGGAGCTGCTTCCACCACTCACCAAGTGCAATATAAAAAAAAAAGATACCAAGCTGGCAGCTTTTAGTATAAATGAGCTGCAGCTGCATCAATTTCAACCAGCCAAAGTCCAAACAAGCAAGCACTCTACTCTTACAACTCTAAAAACATGACGGACGCATACAAAGTAAGCTTTCAGTATCCACTTCCTCGCTCCAATATTCGATCACTTTGTGTTCTGGATTTATACTAATGGGGTGTTTGTGTTATTTATCTCAGGCAACTGAGACGGTAAACGAGGAAACCGGCAAAACGGAGATCAAGGTGGACACAGTGGGCTACGTTTCGCCTCCGGGAGATGACAAGGAGACTCAGAAAGAAGACGTCAAGATAACTCATCAGTTTGTGGAAGAGGATGGTGGTGGTCCAGGGGTGGTCGCGAAGGGGATAGCTGTAGTGAGTCGCGCAGCTGAGTCGGCAAAGGAGGCAATTGTTGGATCTGGTGGAACCAAAAGTGACGAACCCAAGTGAATTTGATTGCTTGTATTGGCTTTTTCTGCCTCCTAAAAAATAATAAATGCATAAATTGTTCAGAATTTCACAAAACACTGCAGCAATTTATTATATTGCTATAAATCAGTGCTTACTGGAATATATACACATCAGGATTCAGACCGCAAAATAAAATTGCATGGCCTAAATCTGAAATACATACATCAAGATGCATTACAAAAATATGCCGACCAGAAAGGAAAAAAAAACAGCCGTCGCATGTGGCAGACACTAAACACTACCACACTTATAACCTTAATCAAGTACTGACTGGTTAGCATGGAATTTTTTTCAACTGGATACACAACAAAGAACAAACATGTATCATCAAGCCCATGCCTGCTTGGATAAATATAGACATAAGAGTACAAACTCGATTAATAATACATATAGTAGCTAAGTTACCCAGTTGTGCAACAATTAAACAGCAAGGCAGATTTTCTTCTTCGGAATTGATACGTCTACTAGGAACTATCAGCTTCATCAGCTGAAGATTGTGCTACTCTGCCACCGTATCGCTGGAAACATAAACAAAGTTACATAAATAATTCCGCTCGTGAACAAAAGGCTTATATAGACGGAACAAAGAAAAGAAACATGACTTGTTGTTTAATTTCATTCAAGTATACACCTATACCTGCTTGCCAGAAGTAAATGGAACATATTTGTACTTGACCATGTGCAGCAACTGTCTTTTCATAGTTGAGATAACCAGCATCACCCAGTAGATGAACAATATTGGCCAAAACACAGGCACATCCAAGACATCAAAAAATGTCAAAACAAAAGCGATGCAAAAGGCCCTTGTGATTGAATACCTGTAAACATTTAACAGAAGCTTAGCCTTAGCATGATAATTTAACAGAAGCTTAGCCTTAGCATGATAATTCAACAGCCCCATTAACAGGCACTGTCAATTAGCAGCCGGCATTAACCAACGAATCCAAACAGCAACATACTGCCCTGAACTGTAAAAGGTCTCGGGAAGAAAATGATCCTATTTGGCCACTTACATTGCTAACATCAAGAAATGGAAAAATCGTGAATCTCGAATAACTGGCCAAGCCGCTAAAGTAGCTAAAGTAGTAATAAATCCCGTTAATAAAATGGGTCATATAGAAAGTCCATCTATTCCTAATCTCCAGTAAAAAGAAAAAAAAACTTCAACATTTACTTTCATCCCATCTTCGAAGTAGGGCTGTAATAATGGGTGAATACTTTGGAACATCTTATTCTAATTCCACATACTGCAGTGCAAGATGAATGTCAACACTTGATTAACTTTTCAAACTTTGAGTACCTTATGTGGAATTGAAATTATCACATTCAATGTAAGGAGCCATTACTAGTCTAACATGTCCCGACAATTTCTCGCCACTGCCACCATTAGGCCAACATAACCTAAAAACAAGACCATGATGTATCGAGGACACAACAACTAATAGCCTTACTCGCAATTAACTCCCTAACATGATTTCAAGCATTACATCCTAACAATCTATCTGGCCAAATTTCTTACGTTACTGTAAGGTGATAAAATCTTAAAAAGTAAAAACTAATCTCCAAGATCAATTTGGTTAGCTAAACTACAAGATCAATTTCTCTAGCAAATCTCCACATCCTTGCTATCAAAATAAGTCCTAAAAAAATAAATCTGCAGAAGACATGCTAACAAGTTAAATTTCCATACATAAATCAAAACTGAAGATAACAATAAGAAGAAGAAGAAAAACACCAACCAGAATTTAAACTCAGGAAGCCTTCTGACAAAAGGTCGAAACTCGTCCGTACCAAGCACAGGCAACGAAGGACCGCCTTCCGTCTCAGGATCAACTTGAGGAGACAAAAAGGCGATGAATAGACTGAGCACGTAGATCCCTAGAGCGTAAGTGATCAAGTAAAACCCTTGCACGATGAAAATCCTAATCACGTAAATTAGGGCAATGATTGAGAAAGCGATCCATCGGCGATGAACGAAGGGAGTCGATTTATCGAGCAGATGTTGATATCGAATCGATACCGCGTGGATCCGTTCTGAGAGGAAATTAGAGCGATCGTCGCCGAGAGATGATGAGTCGCCGGGATTCATGGCTGCGGTTATCTCTCGGATGACCGATCGAATGCGATGGTGATGATGAAGAAGACTGAAATGGGCCTGGATGAATATGGGCTGTGTCAACGCTGAGTCAAAAAATTGTCAACGCTGAGTCAACTGCTATATATAAATCTAAGGGAAAATGACAAAGAGCGGGTACGAATTACCGTCTATTGACAAATCACGGTCCGAACTATCAAAATTGACAAATCACGGTCCGAACTATCAAAAATGACAAATCACGGTCCGAACTATCAAAATTGACAAATCACTGTCCGAACTATCAAAATTGACAAATCACGGTCCAAACTATCAAAATTGACAATCAGGGGCAATTTTCCAATTTATGTATTTGATTTGATTAAAATGCATTTGGTTTGATCTAATAATACAATTATAAATCAATATATATTTTAAATTGTCTAAAGATTTACAATAATTTTTTTTTTTGATAATTACAATAAATTGTTAACTGCACCATAATTTATACCCTAAAATTTTAAATATACAAATTTGGTTCTTAATTAATTCATATATATATTATATATGCAAATTTCGTTTTTAGTGGTTTCGTTAAACGATTTTAGTTTGGTTTCTGAACTGGTGAATGCAATTTGTATATTTAAAAACGAAATTTGCATATATAATATATATCAATTAATTAAGAACGAAATTTGACCATTTTTCACCTCTCTGAAAAATAGTTAAACGATAAGTTATAAAAAATACGAGTTCAAATAACATAATAACAAAATAAATACGAAAAATTGATCACTACAAACTTCATATCTTATCATTTAGAAACCATCAGGAACAATATAAAAATTGACACCAACATACGCATCTCAATAGTAGTAAAATCACAACTAAAAGAAAAAGGATTTTACTACTATTGAGATGCAGTTAACAATTTATATATTTAAAATCATAGGGTATAAATTATGGTGCAGTTAACAATTTATTGTAATTATCAAAAAAAATTATTGTAAATATTTAGACAATTTAAAATATATATTGGTTTATAATTGTATTATACTATTATTAGATCAAACCAAATGCATTTTAATCAAATCAAATACATAAATTGGAAAATTGCCCCTGATTGTCAATTTTGATAGTTCGGACCGTGATTTGTCAATTTTGATAGTTCGGACCGTGATTTGTCAATTTTGATAGTTCGGACCGTGATTTGTCAATTTTGATAGTTCGGACCGTGATTTGTCAATTTTGATAGTTTAGACCGTGATTTGTCAATAGACAGTAGTTCGTACCCCCTCTTTGTCATTTTCCCTAAATCTAAATGCTTGTTGGGTCGAAACAATGCGGATTAGGCCATAAGTATGTTTGTTTAGTTGGGCCGATTCAAATTTTGAGTGAGCGTATAAGTTGGGCCTAGTGAGGCTTGTTGAGTCAACTTGTAGGCGAAAATGCAGTTTGGCCGAGTCAACGCTTAGTCAGCTTTACATTTATATATGATGACTGGCCTGGCCTAGTCAACCTATATGTATATGAGTTGGGCCGAATCAATTATGAGTCCACCTGTTGATTGGACCGAGTCAATTTACTGGTGGGTGGCGAATCGTAATCCGAGTGGGAGCTGCTCGGTTGATCCACTGAACTTGAGCTTTGACTTTTATTGGAAGGAAGTTGGATCGATCAACTGGAAACTGAAAAAACATGGAGATATTTGGAATTGATTTGAGCTGTGCGTATGAATCGATTCAGAATGGTGAATTGCCGGCTAAGAGTTGCTTGGTTATGTTGCTGACGAAAGTACTTGGCTACTGCATCATCGCTATGTCCGTTACTGTCAAGCTCCCTCAGGTACTTGTTGTACTTGTACTCCTGCTATTCATCAGCTTCAGTTCTATTCAATTTGCGTTAGTTGAGATATGCCAAGTTCTCTGCTTGTGTGGATTTGGAAATAAAATAAAATTGTAAATTATGTGTAAATTTTGTATAGTTAGCTTTTAATTTAATTTAATTCTTGATGATAAACCAAACCTAATACATCATTTTACCTATTCAGTAGATTTTTTTTTGAAAATAATTGGGACAGTAATATTCTCCTGGAAAGTGGTGTGTAAAATTTTGTGTTGTGTTCTTATATTTTAACCTTTCTTTGCGAAGTCGTTGAATATGTTAATGGGTTTTAGTGTATACGTTTATGGCATTTAATTTTACATAGGTGATTACGATTTTGATTTGAGATCCTCATTCTACCCATTTGTGACATGGAAGGATCCTAATTTTCCTATTTTCAGATTCTAAAAATATTGAAAAACGGAAGTATAGAAGGGCTTAGTATCGCAGCTTTTGAACTTGACGTCGTAGGTTATACCATTGCGCTGTCTTATTGTCTACACAAAGGACTCCCTTTTTCAGCTTACGGGGAGTTGTTCTTTTTGTATATTCAAGGTATAAAACATCTTATCTTCTCAGTTATTCATGGTTCAAATTTTTCTAACTTACAGCACTTTTTCTTGGTCAGCTTTGATTTTGATCAGTATAATATACTACTATTCTCAGCCTGTGGGAGTTAAGTCGTGGATCAAAACATTTTTGTATCCTTTACAGTTGGTGTATACTTGAAAACAAGTCCTTATTGCAAAAACTGTCTCCGATTGTTTTCTCTTTAACTATGAATCATCAGATATTTTGCTGTTGCTCCTACCTTATTTTCCGGCCGCATCAATCCCGTTATCTTCGAAGCCTTATATGTGAGTTGTGATCTGAACATATAGTACTTGAGCACGTGAAAACTTAACAAGCCAGCTAAGATTATCGAAATACGTGTATGTTGCAGGCTTCTCAGCATTTGGTTTTTTTCTCTGCCAGACTGCCACAAATATGGAAGAACTTCAAAGTGAGTTGAAATAATAATACTTTATGGTTGTTTACTGTTCCAATGAAATTATTTTCCCCATTTTTTTCACATCAACTATATATCAACGCACTTAGCGGTAATAGCTAACAAAATACTAGAAGGTTATGCGTACATATTTTGGCGATATGGATTTACTTCATTCACTTTTGATCTTCATTATTTTGATTTGTCAAAAAACCTTTTTACGCATACTGGAAGCCGATGTTCTAAATGTAAATGATTTTGAAGTGTGCAACTGCGAAACGTTAGTATGTGTTTAGAACTTCTAGTTATGATTCACGTGTTGTCTTATTAGCGACAGGCAAGAATCATTTTCTTTTCATTTAAAGTTGTACTTCATGATTGAGAATATGTAATTTTTCTGCATCTTTTTCTGAATGCTCCCCTCAAATATTAACCGACAATCATTATAACAAGTTAATATTTGGGCAGAATAAAAGCACAGGACAACTTAGCTTTTTGACTATCTTCATCAACTTTGGAGGTTCATTGAGTGAGTATGCGTGATTCTTCATATATGCAGTGCTTCTTCCAGAAATAAATTTCCGTTTCTTGACATAATATTTTCTTGTCGCAGCTAGGGTCTTTACAAGCATTCAGGAAAAAACTCCTCTGAGTGGTATCCTTCTCTGTGTTCCATATTTAAATTTGCTCTCACAATTATATGATTTTTGTACTACTTGGTTAAATTTACAGTCAACAGATAAATTGCTAAATATGTATGTGGCTTTCATTTTGAACCGTTTGTGTCCTTAATGCCGATTAAGTTCGTCTGGGAGCTGTGAGGGCTGCTATCATGAACGGGACAATGCTCAGCCAGATAATTTTATACCAAGTGAAGAAACAAAAATCAGTCGCAAAAGAAAAGGCCAATTAGATCTACCGCGCATTGTTTCTGGCTCAGGCGATTATTCTCTGCAGCCGATGGTCAAATTCGATCGGTAAATTATGGTGATATTTACATACAGTGATTCCTCAGGAGACAGAGGTCTATTCTTGTCATTCAGGCACACCCCAAACTGTTGAATTCGGGAGTAATCGCGACTGTATTATGCCATAAGAGGCGCGAAAGTTAAGTGCCATTGTTATGAGTACGATTATTGTTGTATCATTGTAACCAATTGTATTATTGTTATACTCTGCAAAGCTTATAAATAAAACATCCATAAGAAGGCTCAAAAGGTAAATAGAATGATATGAGAATGATGTCTTATTATACCTAATGATTTAGGGTCGGTTTTTATGAAGTCTCCTCTTTCTCTTGTTATTATGTCACATCTGATGGGTGGGCGGCTTATTTATGAAACATGCTTATGATGTTGAAAAGAGGTTTTAATAAGTACTTCAATTCAAACCATTGATATTTTTACTCCCAGTCCATTCAATTTCAGTTCACCTTCTCATTTATAATTTATAATTAAATATTTAATCTAATTTTAATATCTAATTTTTAACTTAAAAATCCCCATCAAAAAAAAAAACTTAAAAATCAAAGACTATTAGTTTCAGTTTAATATCCAAATTAAAATTATCAATTCCTATAATAATAATAATAAAAATCCTCTAACACATTCTCTACTAAATTACTTATGCTTAGAAGTTCAATCGGAATAGGGTTGCAAACGGGTCGAGTCGAGTATTAGGTTGCTCAAGCTTGGTTCGTTTAAAATTTAACGAGTTCGAGTTCGAGCCAGGTATTATCGTTTGAAAATATGTGTTCGAGCTCGGCTCGTTTAATTTTCACGAGTTTCGAGTCGAGCTCGAGCTCGAGCTTTATACGAGTAATTAAAGTAATATAAATTAATGTGATTATTTACTATTAACGAGCTTTAGTCGAGCTTTTCACGAGTTGGAACAAGCTTTAATCAAGCTTTTCACGAATTTTAACGAGCTTTAGTCGAGCTTTTCACGAGTTGAAACAAGCTCTTACAAAAAAAGTATTTTAAAGTGTGCAAAATTACTTTAATCGAGTTAATTAACGAGTTTCAAATAAAGAATGTGAAATAAAGAAGTATCTAAATTATAAACGGGTAATAAATCGAGTTCTAATCGAGTATATAAACAAGTTGTTCACGAGTTTAAACGAGTCGAGTATCACTTTGTTCGTGATCGACTCGTTTAATAATCGAGCCTAAATATCGTGATCGTGCTCGACTCATTTACAATCGAGTCGAACTTTGACCAAAGTTTGACCGAGTAGTCTCACGAGTTGTTCACGAGTACATCGTCTCATTTGCAGCCATAAATCGGAAGAAGATCCAGTGGTCTGATATAGTTTTAAATAAAAATTTTGTTCGAGTATTGTTTAAAACAAAGGATTTGGATCAAATACAAACCATACTTATAAATAAAAACTACAAACTCACAAAAATAATGCCACGTGTAAAAATCGACCAATCAGAATTCATCCTATTCGGGGTTCTTTTTGTAAATAAAAAAAACTCACACGGACTTATTTAAAAATACATCAAAGATATGACTTATGAGGGGTATAATCGTCCAAAATTTGCTACAGTAATGATCAGACTTAAAAAAAATAATGATCATACTTAAACAAGTAATGACAAGACTTAAAAAACAATGATCAGAGTTAAAAAAATAATGATCAGACTTACAAATAATAATGATGAGACTTAAACCAGTAACGATCAGACTTAAAAAATAATGATCAGACTTAAACCATTAATGACCAGACTTAAAAAAACAATGATCAGACTTAAATCAGTAATGACAAGACTTAAAAAGAACAATGATCATATTTAAAAAACAATAATCAGACTTAAACCAACTAAGGTTGTGGCGAAATAGCAGGATTTGAGTTGCTGGTGTCTGATTTCAGTCCATAATACCTTATTCTGAGCAGAACGGCTTGACGGTCAAAAATAACCAGTTTTGCTTGTGTCGTAGGGGCTTTTTTGGCCATCCGGAATCGTTACATATTTTATTTTGAATTTTTAATTTTTTTAGAAATTTTTGGTTTTTAGTAATTTTCGTATTAGGGCTTTGTAAGTCTGATCGTTACTTGTTTTAAGTCTGATCATTGCTGTTTTTATGTCTGAACATTGCTTTGTAAGTCTGATCGTTGCTTATTTTAAGTCTGATCATTGCTGTTTTTAAGTCTGATCATTGCTATTTTTAAGTCTGATCAATCTCAATTTGTAGTCTTTTAGTTATCAATGTTAAGTCTGATCATTTTCTCTATAAGTCCAATCATTATCGATTTGTAGTCTTTTAGTTACTAATTTTTAAGTCTGATCATTAAGTCTTTTAAGTCTGATCATTAAGTCTTTTAAGTCTGGTCATGAAGTTTTTTTAGTCTGATAATTAAGTCTTTTAAGTCTGATCATTAAGTCTTTTAAGTCTGGTCATTAAGTTTTTAAGTTTGATAATTAAGTCTTGTAGGTCTGATCATTAAGTTTTTTAAGTCTGGTTATTAAGTTTTTTAAGTCTGATAATTAAGTCTTTTAAGTCTGATCATTACGTCTTTTAAGTCTGATCATTGTCTATTTTTAAGTCTGATCACTAAGTCTGATCATTATCTATTTTAAGTCTGATTTTAAGTCTGATCATTATCTATTTTAAGTCTGATTTTAAGTCTGATCATTAAGTCTTTTAAGTCTGATCATTAAGTCTTTTAAGTCTGATCATTAAGTTTTTTAAGTCTGATCATTAAGTCTTTTAAGTCTGATCATTAAGTCTTTTAAGTCTGATCATTAAGTCTTTTAAGTCTGATTATTGTCTATTTTTAAGTCTGATTATTAAGTCTTTTAAGTCTGATCATTAAGTCTTTTAAGTCTGATTATTGTCTATTCTTAAGTCTGATCATTAAGTCGTTTATTTCTAATCATTGCTGCTTTTTAAGTCAGATCATTTTCAAGTTTAAGTCTGATCATTAACAACTCGTGGACTAAATTGAAAATAACATTATTAGGTTTATACCCCTCCGTGTGGAATGGCTATAATACCCCTCCGTGTGTTGTTCGAGTTTTCGACTAAAATGGGACACGTGTCAGCTTAAAATTAGATTTGTAATTTTTATATATAATTTGGTTTGTACCCGAACCGCACTCTAAAACAAATTAAAATAACACCATTTTTTATTGAAACATTATCGTTTTCGTGCTCGCAACATTTATCTACGTAGGACCGAATTCAAATGCAAGTTAAATCATTTTAAGTTTTAAGTCGGATGCAAACCAAAAGTGGACGAAATGGTAATCGGAATATAATTTGAGAGCTTCAACCAGCTCTCAAACTTCACATACTATAAAAGTTAAAACCCTTCGGATTTTAATTTACAAAAAGATAAGAAAATAGAAAAGACGGAAAAATCAACTAGTCTTCATCCGACGTATCCGGATCCGGGTACCGGTTCAAATCGGGTTTCCTTGCTACAAACCTTTTACCCGACTCCGAAACAGCATCAACCGACCTCAACGCAGCCTCGTACGCATCGACTCTCGACCCGACCTCCGTCGCCCGCTTACGAACCGCGGCGGCCGACAAGTCATTAACAGCATCATCAACGAAGACGGATTCCGGGAAGTTGAGTCTGGCAGTGGGACCTCTTAGTAAAAAGACGGCGGTATCATACGCTCGTGCGGCAGCGATGGGGGAAACGTACGACCCGAGCCAGATACGGGTTCGTTTGTTGGGTTCTCGGATCTCCGCGACCCACTTTCCCCATTTACGCATGCGGATTCCTTTGTATCGCTTCTCCAAGTCCCGCTCGCGCTTCTTGAAAACAGGCTCGGGTACGGGTACGGGTACGGATTCGAGTTTGGGTTTGATGATTGCGGTGGAGGAATCCATGAGGAGAGATTGGAGCGAGCGAGGTAAGCGATGAGGATTTGGGTAGGGATTTATAGCGAGATAAGAAGGACGGTGTGGTTTGAGTTTGAAGTTGGACGATAGTTTGTGTCGAATGAGGACGGTTGACACGTCTGAGGTTTGTTTGGCGACAAAAATTGAATTCAACCTCTGACCGACATCCTCCCTTTTTTTCCTCCATAATCTCTCTCTTTTTTTTTTTCATTCCATACTTAAATTTAATCTTTAATTAATTCCTAATTTGGGTAGAGTCGGTGTTTATTTATAATTTTACGACGTAAGCTGATAGAAATTAGGGATCACTCAATAATTTTAGGGCGATAGAGGTTAAAAAGTTAAAGACAAACAATATTAAACTCATGCATAAGATATATTTAGGGTTTGAATCGTCAACTTATGATCGCTATAACATTACCTTTTGAATTTCTTAATTGATTGGTACTAAGCTCTTGGTATGAGTTATGGTACCGTTTTTTCGGTTCTTGTTTTCTTATTATGCTAGGATTATTTTTAAAAATGATCCTATATATCAAATAGTGGAATTTAGAATTGGTGAACAACATAGAGTGGATTATCAAAATATGAATTATATATTTTTTTTCTCGATTGATGGGTTCATTACAAGTCGATACAAGATCAATACATATAGATATTATCTAGTTTACTTTTGTATCACTTGAAACGCTCTTATATCGATTCTCATCCAAATATCAGACTTTAACGATATATCAACATTCATGTCTCTGCTCACATAGAAGCCAACCATAAAAATTAGCGTGGTCACCAGAAATCAAACCCGGGACTTGAACATTATAGTTAACACCTCGGCCAACAGGCAACTACCATGTCTAATGTATATTAATTTGAATGACATAATTTATTACTTTGAATATAAGGCCACAGGCGCCACATGCCTTAAGTAATGCCGAATTATAATACCATACAAAATAGGAAAATGGAACCGATTAGTAGGTGGATAGAAGCCTACACACCTCTATAAATGGCTTAATTCATTTGATTAATTTAATATAACTTGATTAGTGGCTAGCTAATTAATTAAAATTTGTCACAAAAACAACACTTAGAGATGGCTTAATAAATAATTCGTCTACGTATTGGCTGTGTCCAATCATTGACGCATCAAGATGGACTTCTCAAACACAATCGATGTGCAGACGTGTTGTTAGATTCAGAACTAAATTTATTGAAATAATATTTTTTGTCTTGTGTGCATCACCTGCAAAACCTATGTTAGATTCTATTTATGAAATAAATATCAGACTTAATGGGAAGTTCTAGGTTCTACCTATGACAACTATGTATGATTATTTATAAGGTAGATAGTAGATTAGCAACAAGTTGACATACTTTTATCAAGTGAGATGTGACCAATCATACGAGGATAGGATCGTGTGTGGCCACTTATAAATCGATAAGTATTTAATCCCAGTTGGCAGAGGTATTAAAAGATGTAATGGATAATTGATATTTGTAAATTGTAATTATGTTGGATTCAATTTTGGAAATAAACATGTAATGTGGATTTAATGTTTAAAACTCATATGTGTAGTATTATTATAAATGTTACTGTAATTAGGAGTATGCATGAGTTAGATTTACTTGAACTAAATGAGACTTTAATGATTCATGTCTCATTTGTATATTTAAATTCGTTTAATTCAAAAATCAAAATAAGTGTTTCATTTTGTCAAGAGGACATGTGTAAACACCACATCAATTTAATCATATAAATAATATAGAGGAGCGTTCAAATGAAAATCCTTTTAAATTTCGAGAACTTGAGATCCTAAACTTCACCTTCCAAAATGCAATATGCATTTTTCAATATGTATTTTGGTGGTGACACGTGTCTCATGTGCATTTTCCAATATGCATTTAATGCAAAGTTAAAGCCACTTTTTTTATTTTATTTTTTTTGGAAATATGTCACACACCACAAGAAAAATGCTTATTATCAACGGTTGATTCCGTTGCTTTTACACTTTTTCCGTAAGAAATGTTATTAAAATTGACGGAATATTCCATTGGAAAGTTGTTGATTATATGGCTGTCGATTTTATCACATCCGTCGGTTTTAACGTCATTTACAACGGATATTTATGTTGATTATATCAAATTAAAAGAGTGAAAAAATCAAGAATCGACGCATAATCCGTTGATTTTAAGGTTGTAGCAATTGAAAATATTTCCTATTATACCCTTTTTATTATTTACGACGGAATTATTTCGTTGCATTTAAAGAGGGTAAGTAATAAATGTATTTACTATTATACACCGCCGGAAAGCCTCCACCCACGCCAATGACGCCATATCGCCGGAGCTCCACCCGGACCTCCACCACCAGACGGACCTCCCCCGCCGCCTCACCGGTAACCCGCCGGACCACCATTTCCTCGCCGGACGCCCTCCTCTCTCTATCCGCCCTTAAAATTTTTAATTAAGTATTGCATTTACTAGGAATTGAACCCTATCTCTCTCAACCTTAACACACTCATCTAACCACTAGGCTACATGAGTTATCTTGTCATCTTATGTTTATTT
Source organism: Rhodiola kirilowii (assembly GCA_033675215.1). Classification (NCBI taxonomy): domain Eukaryota; kingdom Viridiplantae; phylum Streptophyta; class Magnoliopsida; order Saxifragales; family Crassulaceae; genus Rhodiola; species Rhodiola kirilowii. The sequence continues at coordinate 1,855,040 of CM066201.1, forward strand.
ATGTATATATACTTTATTTATGAATAAGTATAACTAAACTAATATAATAACTAGATACACTAACTTACTTGTTGAAGTTTAATCAAAATAATAAAATCATAACACAATGCATAGAATTTTTGTTGAATTTTATTTTTACTAAATTATACCAGCTCAAATGCTACCATGTGCGTCCAATTTTTCTTTCATTTTTGTCACAACTTTAATCAATCTAAAGTTAAGTATAATTAATTATATGACAAATCTATTTTATTTTGGTCATCATACTAGTTGATAACAAGTGATTTTTAATTTTGTGCGATTATTTTTTTAAATGAACTTTTTTTTTGTAGTAAACGGATTTATTTGTAGCTTATTACACATAAATCGCAACGGATTTATTTCCAACCAAAGTTTGAAGGTTATATATATAATATCAACAAAATATTTTTCGTCGAATCTAATTTGTAGCTTATAACACGTCTATCTCAACGGATTTATTTCCGACCAAATTTTGACGGTTTTATGTATGTATTATTGATAACATAGTTTCCGTCGAATTTAATTTGTAGCTTATAATATATAAATCTCGATGGATTTATTTTCAACCAAAGTTCGAAAGTTATATATATATTATCAACAACATATTTTCGTTGAATTTAATTTCTCGCTTATAATTCATAAATTTTCAACAGATTTATTTCCAACAAACTTTTTGAAGGTTTTATACATATTATCAACAAAATATATTCCGTTGGATTAAAATCGTAGCTTATAATAGATTTTCTTGTAGTGAACACATGCAGATTCGAAGATGCATCATGATCTAATGGTAAGATTTGAATTCTCAAGTTCTTGAATTTGTAAGAATTCTCAACCGAGCACTACCCTATATATATACATATACCGAACATTATTACGAAAATTCTCAAATTTTTAAATGAAATATGAGTGTCATCAGAACGGTGTTCAATGACACCAAAATCCAATGCCAAAAAACGTCAATCAATTCAATTTAACACAAATTCATCCCACTAGTTTGATTGATCGTATATTAGGGCATCCTTAATAGGCATGAAAAAAAAAGATCATTGCTCCAATCTTATATTTTTGTTTCTTAATAAGAAAAAGTAAAAAGATTGTGGGATAGTAGATCGTGAGTTTTGAGCATCAGACACGATCAGATTCACGATCAAAATGAGAGACAAATGCACCACGTGTCATGATAGAATTGGCCAATAAATTTGTCAAGTGGATCTGCAGAATATATGAGAATTAAATTATACATAAAGTAGATGATGCGGAAATAGTATGGATGAATCTTCTCCGATCATTATTAAGATGAAAACTTGAGAAAAGATTGTGGGGTAATTTTGGAGAGTTTAGAAAGGAAAGGAAAATAGGATGATCTTTTATTTAAAATTATCATAAATGATGGCCTTATATCTCGTAGAAGCTACACTAGTGACACCAATCATGGAAAGGTGGTTGTACGAATGAAACAAAATTTAAATCTTCTTACACATAAATAAGGTTGTTGGACTTTTGGTGTCCATGTCATTATATAATTGTGTTGTCCCGAGTTAAAGTCCGCCTAACCCTAACCTATGTCCGCCGTTGTCGGTGATTATTTAATCAACACATAAAGTTTTATCCAAATTAAATAATAAATCCCAACCTGAATGATAGTTTTACACTTTTACTACTTGTGCTTCCATTGTTGTTACATACAGTATTTATTTCAAAATCCATGTATAAGAAAAAACAACAAAAATAGAAATGGCTGAAAACTTACATAATTGACAACATTCACAGTCGAACATTATTTATAGTAAAATCGTGAAGAGAAATATGAACAATGAGAGAAGAGAACCCAAATTTAGATTGATGATAAACTTTTGCATGTGGTACATAATTAATGTTGTAACATTTAGTGACATCCTTTTGTCACAACTTATCCAACCGCCCACCGACAATTTCATTTAAAATACTAGATTGTGAAATATATTTGATGTCACTATCAATTAGGCAATAGTTTATCACACACACAAAACTAGGCAATATAAATAAATTAATACAACCAATGAAGTAAAACATGAACTTAAAAAAATCTATCAGTTGTATCTTGCAGGTTGATGGAGTTTAGAGTTGCGCTTCAATGGTGATAAATGGTGTCGAAAAAAAGCAGATTGGTAGAGATGTCTGACGAGGCTTGCGCTTTAGTGGTGGATATATGATGCCAAGAGATTTGGGAGGTGTCTCACGCGACCGCGTCTCAATTTCTAGAAAAATTGTACTAGATGATAGCCAATTGTGTACCCACCAATCAAAAAAAACTATCAATCTTCCATAAGCCAAATGATGCACTTAAAAGGATCATAAAATTAAATATGGATACAAGAAAATAATTTGTAAAATTCATTTTACGCACTATAACAAGGGAAAATATCCAATATATTTAAAATTGGACATTGAATTCCAATTCTACTCAATATCTCAGATTGGTTTCCCTTTTTATTCCTTTTTTCTAAAACGTCGTTGTCAACAGCGTCTTAGATCTCGTATCCTCTTTTGCGCATAAAAATTTATGAGTCAGCAAAATATATCCTCGTAAGCCTAAAATGCTCTTAAGACGAGTGTCTAGAATCTAATTTTCAATTTCATCCCTGCCGACCATCTTCGACTCAGGCTGTCATCCCGCTGAAATTTTTTGCCTAAATAAAGCCCCAATTTTGAAACGACCCTAATCCCAACTACGAATTGCATGTCACACAATCGGCCATGTGTCGGATGGCTCCATCTTTAACAAGAGGTGGGTACACAACGGTCGCACATCTTAGGTCTCCATCAATACATCTCAGAAACCCTAATTTTAGATTGGGATCTAGAACGTTGTTCTTAATAGCATTTTTAGCTTACATGGCTATATTTTGTTGATTTTTATGCGCAAAAGAGATACGAGACCTAAAACACTGTTGTCAACAACGTGTTAAAAAAGTGAGTAAATAGGAAAACCAATCTGAGAGATTGAGTGGAATTGGAACCTCATGTCCAATTTTAAGTATATTGGAACTTTTTAACAAAATAATTTTTTTTTTTAAGAAACAAAGTGTACATAGAAAAAAAAAGTAATGATATCGAGACATACGAACCGGGCCCAATAACGGCCCAGAATGTCACTAGGGTTTGATTGAAGTGAACTCAACGCTCTATATAATTAAAAAACACAACAAATTCAACATTATGATTCTGTCGGGTCCATTTTATCAACAAAAAAAAGATTCTGTCGGGTCCACTCTCTTTCCGTCTCTTCTCTGTCTCGTGATCAGAGCGACCGGACGCTTCATCTCCGCTTCCCGGTACGGTTTATCATCTCTTCCTTTATCTATCTCTCATTTTAATTAATTCATCAAAATAATTAAATGAAATGAAAATCCTTGTGCAACCGAATTATCGCTTTTCAGACTTTTAATTGACTGGAATTTTAAACCGGGATTTCAATTTAATTTTGTGCAAATAGGTACGAAAATGGTGACGTCGCTGTATGTTGGGGACTTGGCTGCTGACGTCACGGAGAGTCAGCTTAAAGAGCTGTTCGGTCAGGTTGCTGAGGTTGTGAACGTCAGGGTTTGTAAGGAATTAAGGATGGTCATGACAGGAAGGTCTCGCTTGGTTATGCTTACGTCAACTACAACAAGTCAACAACCGCGAACATGGTTAGTTTGTGATTCATGAGGTTTTAAACAGCTGCTGCTTGATGCTTGGATTTCACCATTTTTGCAAGATCATCTGATTCTGATTTTTGACTCGGGTTTTGGCTTGAATTTTACTCATCTATTAGTGAAACATGCATTTTCGAATACGCGAAATCGTTGTATAAATTTTTTAAGTACGTCCAGAGTTCAAATAAACTAGAACGCCGACATGTGTGTTTATTGGGTCAGATGGGTGGTATATATATGTTAATTATTATTTAACATGTTATGATAGTTTTTGTGTTATTTATCGGGTCAATAATGTGTGTGTTTATCAGTTGATATAATATATATGTGAAATTATTTAAAGTTGCATGTTACGACATGATTTATATTTGATTCGCTATGTTTATGGTAATTTCGTGTTATCTTGTCTTGTTATTATAATGCGAAATTCAGCAGAGGATCAAAGTTTAATCCTCAAAATCAAATGCTGTTACCATAGAATTATGGAAATAATACTATCATATACTATATTCTAACATTAGTAGTTACTTAAAACAATACTTTCTAAATTCATGATTGTATAGATTTAGGAAACTACTCTGTATTATATATACTTGAGGTTATGAATGAGAAGGAGAGAATGTCACTAAGGTTTGATTGAAGTAAACTCAACGATCGACCATCGCTAGGGCTGCGCATCGATCTCTGCACATATAGTTCCGATAGATTCGCTCTCCGTGAGTTCAACCGCCACAGCTAAATTGAAGTATGATTTACGACAACTTTTACCTTACGGAGGATGAGCAGCTGGAGGAAACGCCTTCTAGGAAAGATGGGATTGATAATGAAACTGAAACCATTCTTAGGATATACGGATGTGATCTTATTCAGGAGAGCGGCATCCTCCTCAGACTACCTCAAGCAGTTATGGCTACCGGGCAGGTCTTATTCCATCGCTTTTATTGCAAGAAGTCTTTTTCCCGTTTCAATGTCAAGATAGTGGCTGCTAGCTCGGTTTGGCTTGCATCCAAATTAGAGGAGAACCCCAGAAAAGCCAGACAAACATGTTCTCTTAGTATTTCATAGGATGGAATGCAGGAGGGAAAATCTCCATGTTCAACATATTGACCTAGATCGAACTGAGAGACATTTGTTGAAAGAGATGGGTTTTATTTGTCACGTCGAACATCCTCACAAATTCATCTGCAACTACCTCGCCACCCTTGAAACACAAGAATTAAGCCAAGAAGCTTGGAATCTTGCCAATGATAGTTTGCGTACTACATTATGTGTTCGGTTTAAAAGCCAAGTCATAGCTTGTGGAGTTGTGTGTGTATGCTTCTGCACGTAGATTTCAGGTGCCGCTTCCTGAGAATCCCCCATGGTGGAAAGCCTTTGATGCAGAAAAGCATCAGATAGATGAAGTTTGTAGAGTTCTGGCACATCTCTACCACCGCCCTAAAGCTCGCTACATTTCTGTTTGCAAGGATGGGGAGACCAACAAATTGTGGGATTCAAAATCTGAGTCATTTCCAAATGAACTCCACACAAATGGCAGTTCCGCAGTCGTGGATGAGAAATCTGTTGAAACTCGCGACTCCAAGGGCGAAGCAATACTAGCATCAGAAAGACTTATGATGATTCAAAGAGCGTGACTGTTGATAAGTCTGCATTTAATTCCAAATCAAGACATCACCATTCATCCCGTGACTATCATGGCTCTTATACATCATCAAGCAGGGAAAAAGATCAGAATAGACACCATACGTACAACTGAAGTCGAGCATAGACACCAGGACAGATGTTCTGATGTAGGAGCGTTTAGGGCTCCGAATTAGTATTTTTGCTTTATTTCTTTGTTTTTAGATTTTAGCAGCTGATGATTATCTTTAGCAGCTGATGATTATCTTTAGCAGCTGATGACTATCTTTAGCAGCTGATAATTATCTTTTAGCAGCAGATAATTATCTTTTTAGATTTCCTTTCCTAATTAGGTTTAGTTTTCCTTTCTTAATTAGGTTTTATGTTTTCATATTTAAACCCACATTAGGGTTTCAGTTATGTATCTTATTTTCTTTTCAAATAAACCTTTTGGTTTTCGTTTTTGGTGGATTCCAAGTTTTCTGGTGGATTCCAGAGTTTTCGTTCGATTTCACGCTTGTGAATCGATCACTTATCCTAGGTTTAGCGCTTGCTATTCCTTTCGATTTTCCCGCTGCGTCAGTTGGTATCAGAGCAGGTCTTTTCCTGTCTCTCTGCTAACTTGATCAGATGGCAGATCAACCCGTACCCAGAGCAGATGGTGAGAGGGTCAATGCGGACATAGCCACAGCCCTGACTGCTTTAACAACAAAGATGTCCGCTTTGTCAACCCAGTTGGTAGAAGTGGTCAACAAGAGTCGTCGTGGAGACAGGAGAGGGGAACTGAATAGGGTTCCGCAAGTGAAGAGTAATATTCCATTGTTCTATGGAATCTTGGGAGGACAAGAATTTCTGAATTGGCAGGTCGAAGTTGATGAATTTTTTGACGTCATGGGTGTCCCAAAAAATATACAAGTTAAGATGGCAGCGATGAGGTTGAAGAGTGTAGCTTCCGTGTGGTGGGACAAGTTCGTTATTCAGAGGCAACGTGAAAGAAAAGTGCCAATTAGATCGTGGAGGCGAATGAAACAACTAATGATGGAGCGGTTTTTGCCAAAAGATTTTGAATCGATCACGTATGAGACGTATGTCGAATGCGTTCAAGGAAAGAAAACTGTGACGGAGTTGACAAATAGTGTGAAGCAAGAGCTTTCGAAGCAAAAGTCGAAGAATGAAGATGTTGAGCCGAAGAAGGAGAAGGTTATTGTGGCGGAGAAGGCATTGGAAGAGATTGATGAACTAGCGATGCTGAGGATTCTGGCTGATGATTTTGAGGAGGAATATGCCAATGGAAAGATTGGAGTGAAATCTCAAGTGCTAATAGAAGATTGTTCCGATATGAGTTTTTTGAATGCGCCTGTGGTAAGAGCCTCCGATTCACAATCTGACCCATGTGAGTCAGAAATTGTTAAGGATTTGGAAAGCAACAAGAAACTTTCAATATCAGCCACGGAGTCTACTTTCAACATTTTGAAAGATGTTAAGCCCAAGGATGAAGACAATGTTGATACAGCTGGTCCCGTTCTAGGACTTGTTGAACCGGAAACCGAAAGTACACTGTTGCCCAGACACTTGATAGAAGAAGAAGAGAAGCCACTAGAAGCTCGTGTCAAAGAGGAAAATGAAAAATGTTCCGAGCAAACTCCTCATCTGAAGGATTCTCAATTTAATAAGCTGGATGAGCTTCTAACGCAGGCTCAACTTTACTCAGAATTTCTGCTGGAGAAGATGGACGATATATCAACTAATGGCATTAAATCTGAACCAGCTGAAGAAGAAGGAAGGCTGGAAAAGAATAAAGGGCGTGGAGCAAAGAGAAAAGCTACATTTAACAATAAGAAAGCCAAGCGCGCTGTTGCGGCAATGCTTACTAGATCACATGAGGGTGCTGGGTCTGAAGATATGAATCTCACTGAAGGGGAGAGGGTTTCAAAGGGGCAATCAGAACTTGTTCCTCTACTGTCTGGTGGAAATTTGAAGCCTTATCAATTTAAATGCATTAAATGGCTAATTTCTTTGTGGCAGAATGGGCTCAATGGCAATTTGGCTGACTTTAGGAAGTTCCTTGAATCCTGCGACTTCATAAAGGCAAACACTCAGTGGTGTAGGGTCCAAGATAGACTGGAGGATGATGAACGGTTCTTGCGTCTTGAGAAAGTTGATCGTCTACTGGTCTTTCAGGATTACATTCATGAATTGGAAGTTGAAGAAGAAGAACAAAAGGAACAACTGAGACGGGCAGAGCGCAAAAATGATGACGCGTTCCGGCAATTAATGGATGAACATGTTGCTAATGGCACTCTTACTGCCAAAACACAATGGCGGGATTACTGCATGAAGGTGAAAGAGTCACTACCCTATATGACTGTGGCCTCAAACACTTCTGGTTCAGCGCCAAAGGATCTATTTGAAGATGTTTCAGAAGAATTGCAGAATAAGTACCATGAAGACAAAACTCGGATTAAAGAATTAACCAAGTCAGGGAAGCTTGTCGTCACTTCAACTTGGACATTTGAAGACTTTAAGGAAGCTACTAAAGAGGATATTGGTTCCCCACCTATTTCAGATACTAATCTAAATCTTGCATTTGAGGAGTTATTGGATAGAATCAAGGAGAAGGAAGAGAACAAATCCAAGCACTCGAAGAAGAAGAAGGTTGGTGCTGACAAGCGCGAGAGAGTAAAGGCTTTTAAAGGAGGTGATGATGTGATACATCCTTACAAGCATGGTCCATTCAAGGCAGACGAGGTCATACATTTAGAAGAGAACTCGGGTCGAGTTCTTTTGAAGTGGAGGAGACTGATGTAGGAGCGTTTAGGGCTACGAATTAGTATTTTAGCTTTATTTCTTTGTTTTCAGATTTTAGCAGCTGATGATTATCTTTAGCAGCTGATGACTATCTTTAGCAGCTGATGATTATCTTTTAGCAGCAGATAATTATCTTTTTAGATTTCCTTTCCTAATTAGGTTTAGTTTTCCTTTCTTAATTAGGTTTTATGTTTTCCTATTTAAACCCACATTAGGGTTTCAGTTATGTATCTTATTTTCTTTTCAAATAAACCTTTGGTTTTCGTTTTTGGTGGATTCCAAAACTTTTCTTGGTGGATTCCAAGTTTTCTGGTGGATTCCAGAGTTATCTTTTCTGGTGGATTCCAGAGTTTTCGTTCGATTTCACGCTTGTGAATCGATCACTTATCCTAGGTTTAGCGCTTGCTATTCCTTTCGATTTTCCCGCTGCGTCATGTTCCACTACCAATCTCAAGCGTTCGAAGGTGTTGTTGCAACATATTCTCAGGGGGAATGAAAGGACAGTAATGTTTATGGTAATTTTCGTGTTATCTTGCATTGTGTCATTTGTTATTATAATGCGAAATTCAGCAGAGGATCAAAGTTTCCTTTTATTAATTATTTCTGATCATGACTGAACCAACATATATGTTAAATTTGCTGTCTTCACTGTTTTAGTATTTGGCTCCTCAACAAGTTTCGATATAAATGTAGCGTTCGAGTGTCTATATATCAATTGTCTATATATCCTCAGCACGCTATGAAGGAGCAAGTCCGGCGGCGTTCAAATTTGCTAAGGCGTGGTACGAGCAAGCGGAGTTAGCCCGCGCGCCACTACACAAGGCTGCTTCGAGGATGAAGAAATGGGCGGATAAGAAGAGACGGGACATGGAGTTCAAGGAGGGAGACCTTGTACTTGTGAAACTACTGCCACAACAATTCAAGGCCTTCAGGAAAGTGCATAAGGGATTAATCCGGAAATACGAAGGTCCTTTTGAAGTGATCAAGCGCATAGGCAAAGTTTCATACACGCTCCATCTACCGCCGAAGTTGAAGATCCATCCGGTCTTCCATGTGAGTATGTTGAAGCCTTATCACGAAGACAAGGAAGACCCATCGAGAAGAGTTTCACATCGGGCACCAACCGCCGTGGTCACCGACAAAGAACTGGAAGAAATACTTTCGGACCGGACCATTTGATGTCGAGGAGTGCCAAGCTATAAGGAGTATCTCGTCAAGTGGAGGGGTCTACCTGATAGCGAAGCAAGTTGGGAGTCCGAAGACTTACTGTGGCAGTTCAAGGACAAGATCCGAGACTACCACGAAGGCACGACGAGGGCGTCGCGGGCTTAAGTGGGGGAGAATGTCACGTCCCAATCATTTGAAGTAGACTTAACCCAAAGATGGAGTTGGGTTGGACCAAAACATGCCCAAAAGACCAAGTGTTGAAGCCGAACACTTAGCCCAACCAAAAGAGCCCACAAAGGAGAGGAGCTTCACCAAGGTTCTAGAGAACTCCGGAAAAGTGAAGGACACTCTTGGAAGTGTAGAGAACCTTTTAGAAGCCCTAGATTTGTATAGAGAATTCTAGAGGGCAAATCTTAGCCATAGATTAGGATTAATCTCCAACATCCATTAAGGAGGTGGAAGTGTATATAAATTAAATTCAAATCTTACTTTTTTTTTACCATGTTTTTTATTACTGTAAATTTTTAGGTTCTAGGTGAGTCTCTATACCCACTGGTGGAGACTCATGAGCCGATTTTGGCCCGAAAAATAACAGGCATGATTCTGGAGATGAAAAAGACTGATATTCTGCATCTAATAGCCTCTCCGGATGACTTGAAATCCAAAATTGTGTAAGCATTGCAAGTCCTAAAAATTAACGTGAGCCCCAAAAATCTGCAATAATGGTGAAAACTACTTTCTTAGGCCCTTGTGTGACGGTAAGTTATCGTTTCACCGAGCTCGCTGAGAATTTTAAGGGTTCACAACTGCTCATTGTGATGGATTTATGAACCAAAAAATGTTAGCATCATCGGAGTCTTATGCTACTGAGTTGTGACTTCAATATCAGTAAATGCGTCGACTGTGATATATTCACGCATTGCTACCTGCTGTTGAATATCTTTGTTCCCCGGCAATAACAATTTTTTGGATTGGAATTTCTACAGTCACAACTCACATGTTTCTCTATATTGAATTATAGGTTTAGTATAGGGAAAAGGAGTTTGACCTGACTAATTAGCTGAATTTAAAGGGCATTCAATTCAACTGAAAAGCTAACAAGGAAATTTCCCATGTAATTTTCAGTGGACTTCCATTTCACACCCACTCCTCTGACCTAAACAAATTCCACCAACATCACCATTCTTATAGAGACACAAATGAACAAAAGAAGCAACAATTGGTATGAAGTTTCCTAACACGTACACTTGCTTTCATATTCCTATTTGGATTTTGCTGCCACTATGGTCTTTGAAATAGACCCTTATAATTTGGTTGGTGGGATGGTGACCTCATGCCATCTACCTAGCCACCCTTAAAATTAAAAAAAAGTCTCCTTCTTCCACAAGCACCAATTATAGTTGGTGGCTGAGTAGGTGGGCATGTAATTAGCTTTGGGTAATGTGTCAATTTCGATTCTTCCTAAACAGTTTTAAAGAGAATAGAACTTTTATAACCTGGTTGAGCCTGTCGCATGTTACCTTTTAATGGGATGGTCACACATGTTGTCCGGATTTGCATGTTATTTGACCAACCATTGCCCGGTCATGTCCTGACGGATAATTAACGTCTATTTTCAAAAAATATATATAAACACTCGTTTTTGCTTTGCATTGGAGGAGAGCTCAAGCAAAGTTCTACCAAACTCACTACAAAATTTGCTCTTAGGGTATTATTACTTGACCATGGATAATACTGATAAAGTGACCCATCTGTCCGAGTGTTTCATCAAGCCTCGACCAGGGCTGAAAGGATCTACGGAGAGGTGTTATTACTTGACACCATGGGATCTTGCTATGCTTTCAGTTCACTACATCCAAAAGGGTCTTCTTTACACCAAGCCGCCACAGATCGACATGGAGGCTTTCCTAGGCCAGCTGAAGGACTCCCTCTCAGTAGCCCTCGCTCATTTCTATCCCTTGGCCGGTCAACTCGATACACTTAAAGAAGATGACCCTGATCGCTGTTTAGTATATGTCGATTGCGAAAAGGGCCCCGGAGCTAAGTTCATCCACGCCAAGACGGACTTAAGAGTTGTGGATGTCATGGAAGCCATTTATGTGCCTCCTGTTGTTCAGATGTTTTTTGATCACGATCAATGCGTCAATCACGAAGGTCATGATCGATCGTTGGTCTCCATCCAAGTCACCGAGCTGATCGATGGGATCTTCATAGCCTGCTCCATAAATCACTCCATTGCTGATGGAACTTCATTCTGGCATTTCTTCAACACATGGTCTGAAATATTTCAAGCACAGGCAAAAGGCATCGATGCGCCTGCCCCTATGATCTCCCGCCCACCGCTCCTTACTCGATGGTTTCCCGACGGTCATGGTCCTAAAATCAGCCTGCCTTACAGTCATCCTCATCAGTTCATCAGCAGGCACAACGCACCGATCCTCCTCGAGCGATTCTTCCACTTCTCATCCCACTCCATATCAAAACTCAAAGCAAAGGCCAATGCACAAGCCAAGACATCAAAAATCTCGTCTTTCCAAGCTCTGTCCGCGCTCTTATGGAGGACCATAACGCGCGCACGAAACTTCTCACCCGAGCAGCCCATTGGCTGCAGGCTAGCAGCTAATCTGAGACAAAGGTAACAATGTCACATATCTCACAAGTCACAACGAATATTAACATATTCGCTGTATATTCATATCATTACTGTGTTTTCCATATACAGACTGCATCCACCATTGTCTCCGAATTACGTTGGAAACTCGATTTACCCGGTCAGAGGAGAGACCACAGCTGGTGAATTGCTTGCACAAAATCTAGGCTGGGCTGCAATGATCCTGCACGAGGCTGTAGTGAGTTACACCGATCAAAATGCGCGCGATTTTCTAACCAAGTGGCTGCAGGCTCCGTATGTTTACCGGCTCGATCAGCTGTTTGATCCTTGCAGCATTATGATGGGAAGCTCGCCGAGGTTTGATATGTATGGGAATGAGTTTGGATTGGGGAAAGCATTGGGGCTGAGGAGTGGATATGCAAACAAGTTTGATGGAAAAGTGTCTTCTTACCCTGGTTATGAGTGTGATGGTAGCGTTGACTTGGAGATTTGTTTGACTCCGGAGAATATGAAGGCTTTTGAGCGTGATGAAGAGCTCTTGGATGCTATCTCCTGCAAATGAAATTCACCTTGTTTCTCAATTGTTTTTCACTTTTATTGAAAATTTTAAATTATGCTAATATTCAAATCAAAACTGAAGAACACATTCGTTATGCATTTTTGTCTTCGTTATGTACTTTCAAAAATGCACAAATTTTTGCCTAAATGCATTTTTGAATGCATTTAGGCAAAATAAACACTGGTAAATGTACAGCGAAGGAAAAAAAGGTTAGTGGGGCACATGTCATTTTCATATTTAAAGATGTAACTTGATCAAATAGTGAGATTTGGATTCTCAAGTTCTCGAATTTTTAAAGATTATCAACCAAGCGCACTCCTAACTAATAAACTTTTTATTTTATTTTCTCGTACTCAACAATCTCCGATCACACATAGGGTGAGCATGACCCGTCCCGACCCGGAGACCCATCTCGACCCAGTCGACATTTTGGACGAATTTGAACCCGACCCGATACTAAATAAGTCGGGTTCGGGTTGCTCCTCGAGTGACCCGGTCCTATAACTATACTAATATAGAATAAAATAATTTAACTTCAATACAAAAGTCTATCGTTTTGTCTTGAATTTTGTTTCAATATGAGATTCACATCATTTTGTTACAACAATATTGAGCGGTTAACATATTAAAGTTCACTTTCTTTTTCATAGATTATTTTATTTTAAGCTTTTAGCTACTTGATATGTTATAAGTCTATCGTTACGAGGGGTTCGGGTTATCAAATGCGACCCGGTCAATATTAAGTGTCAGTTCGGATTGACATTAATGACCCGATCGACGTTTCGGGTCGGTTAAGGACGAATCTAACCCGTCCCACGATCACCCCTTCAGACATATACTCCTCTCGATCTTTCATTGCTCCTTTTATTAAAGATCACTTCTTCGTAGATGTCACTTGCGACTCCCATTCTATTTGGTGTCTTGTCTTGTTCTACATAACTAGCTCGTCCAACGACTCCAATAGTCTAGTCAATCCTCCATATTCTTTGCAAGCCTTTCGAGTAGTAGTATGTAGAAGGGATAGTTTTCTAGCGATCAGAAAGTCGACGATTCACACATCGCCACCTATAAAAAGAGTCATCTAAAAAAGTCATACTCAGTTGATGGTACCTGTAATCATGCCCTTCAATATTTGTCATATGTTTCGATCACATTTTGCATTTTGCTTCTCTCGTCTCTTAGGCTGGGGATGTAAAAGTTTCTTCAATTGTGTCATCCTCAACATAATCACTTCACTAATAATGCCAACCAAACAACCTTATCTTACAGATAGATCTGTGGGATGTGTTTGTCACCATATTTGGCCTCCACCGGTACATATATCCAACACGTAGACGTAGCAAAGTCCACACACGTACCCGAGTAAAACTCCGCTCAATGTAATCACAAGGCCTGAAATTGAAGAGCAATCTCCTCTGTGAGTTCATTCCAAACTTTTGATCTTGCTTGAATTTTCTCTTCAGTGTAATTTTCTGTGTGTGTGATGGATGACCAGCTCCAGCTCCAGCTCCATTCTGTTACCTACATAGCCGAGTCCTTCATCAAGCCTGAGCTGAGACTCAACCAAACACATAGTCATCTAACACCATGGGATTTAGCTATGCTCTCAGTTCATCACATCCAAAAGGGACTTTTGTACAAAAAGCCTCCTCAGTTTTACATCCAGCCTTTTCTAGCTGAGCTGAAGAACTCCCTCGCTACAGTCCTTGCCCATTTCTATCCGCTGGCTGGTCGACTCGAGACTCTAAAGGAAGACAACCCTCATTGTTATCTGGTGTATATAGATTGCCAGAATGGCCCCGGAGCGAAATTTATCCACGCAAGAGCGGATTTGAGCATTGCGGATGTCATGGATGTGAATTATGTTTCTTCTCCTGTTGTGCATATGTTTTTTGATCATGATCAGTGCGTCAATCATGATGGGCATGAGCGAGCTTTGGTTTCGATACAAGTAACTGAATTGTTGGATGGGATCTTCATAGGATGCTCCATGAATCATTGTGTTGCTGATGGCACATCATATTGGCATTTTTTCAACATGTGGTCTGAGATATTCCAAGCGAAACGGAACGGGCTAGAAAGTGCTTCCATTTCGATGCCGCCAGTCCTTGAGCGTTGGTTTCCTGATGGCTGCAGTCCGGTTATCAGCTTGCCTTACAAACATCCACATGAGTTTGTGACTAGGTACAATGCGCCGGAGCTCAAAGAGAGATTCTTCCATTTCTCAATCCAATCTGTTGCGAAACTCAAAGCCAAGGCCAATGCAGATGCCAATACCACCAAGATCTCATCATTCCAGGCTTTGTGCGCGCTTTTATGGAGAGTCATTACGCGCGCACGAAGTCTGCAATCAGACCAAACTGTTGAATTTTTAGATTTGGTGGGCTGGGACTGGACATCCAGACACCACCCGGGCTACGCTGGGCCGGATTAAGCACCAGACGCTCCCCAACATATTGGGCTGCCTGCAGGCATATGCACCCCAACCATGAACAAGGCCCAAAGCTCATATGGTTACCATGTTACCACAAGTTGGTACATGTGTTAAAGGGTGAGGGTTCAATCCCCACCAACAACCTGCAAGCTTCCCCAATATTCATGCCATTAGGGAGCGTCTGGTGCTTAATCCGGCCCAGCGTAGCCCGGGTGGTGCTTAGTCCGGCCCACCAGAAATTAATTTCAACACAAACCACGCGCTGCATGCTTTCTGCAAATGTCAGGCCAAGGCTAAATCCACCTTTACCGCAGAACTATTTTGGGAACTTTTTGGATACAGTTCAAGGAGTCAGCAGCGTGGTCGAACTGCTCGAGCATAATCTTGGCTGGGCCGCGTTGGTATTACACAACGGGGTCGTGAATAACACGGATGAAAATGCACGCAAGTTTCTCAAAGAATGGCTGCAGGCTCCGAAAGTGTACCAGCTTGGCCAGTACTTTGATCCTTGCTGCGTCATGATGGGAAGCTCGCCCAGATTCAACATGTATGGGAATGAGTTAGGACTAGGGAAAGCTTTGGGGATTCGAAGCGGATCTGCGAACAAGTTTGATGGAAAAGTTAGTTCCTATCCTGGGTATGAAGGCGGAGGAAGCGTTGATGTGGAGGTTTGCTTAACACCACGGAACATGAAGGCTATTGAATGTGATGAGGAGCTCTTGGATGCTTTGTCCTGAAAAACTTAAGAGAAAAATAGAATTTTATGTTTCATTCGTCACATAATTATAATAAAATTTCTTATACAAAAATTTCCGTATACAAACAATCAAATGTGTACTGGACACCCATAAATAATCAATCACATGTACATTAAATCACACAACTGTTCGATATGCAAAAAATCATGGCTATGAATACCTCCGGACTACATGCCGCAAGGTTCTTGCGGAGAAGGTGGTGATATGTGTTTGAGGATAGCAGCATCTATCCGCAGCTTGTCTCTCGTAGCAAATGATTCCAACAAAATTCCATTTTTATAGAAGTGGAACAAAGGCACGGCCTGCATTCAAAAGTACTTAATCGTCTGAATATGCAATGGGCAAAAGTTACACGCACAACAGCATAGTAAGATCTTCTTCTCTTTTTTTGGGGACATACAGCATACTAAGATCTATAAATACATTCTTTTATTGAAGATAAGTGTTTTTTGCTACGGGAGATGGAAGCGGCAACTTTCCCTCTTGTTCAAGTTCGCTAAAAGTTCTCAAGTCTAACTAAAAGTGCTATTGATTGGAGCAGTAAATATTACCTTGATCCTAAGTCTTTCCGAAGTTTCAGATGGTTCATCATACTCATCAATGACCTGAAATAAGTACCAAGAAAAATTAACAATTATTGGATTTTGATCACATGATTGCCTTATTTAAAAAAAAGGTAGGTTACGAGATACGGGCATCAATCTATGGCAGAATTATTTTATTTTTTTGGAAAAAAAGTAGGAAGAAATATTTACATTATGCTTCAAGAAAATAACAGGAGCATCCTTACTCCCAGATCCCCTGCAGAGCTTTGCGAAACCTTGTTCTATATACTTGCAGCTGCCGCAGGCTGTTTTATAAAAATCCACCACAACTAATGCGTTTGTATCCTTTGCTTTTTCGAGAATTTTGTAGAGTTCCTCATCAGATCTGAACTCTTTAACACATTCAACAGGACACACCTCATCATCCTCGTCGGATAAATTGCCTAAACTGTTACTTGACAGACTTCTGGTTTTCACAGTATACGAAGTGATAGAAATTTTATTGAAACTCGCAACTCTTGCAATGGGAAAATGCACTCTAGCAGGACTGATATCACCGAGAAGCGTGGGAACTATAGCGGGCATTTCAGAATCTAACTGGACGTGTAAGGCCTTCCCATAAAATGTTGGTGTACCGCAATAGAGTAATCTAAGCCTCGGCATGACAGAAAACAATTGATAATTCTCCCTCTATGGCTAAAATATCCTGTTTCGAAGAACCTGTTGCGTTTGATGATATATTATCAGTCTATTTTACCAAAAAGAGGCTCGAGACGACCGAAATCAAGACTCTCAGCGCATTAGTCAGAAACAGCCATCGGAGAGGAATCTCTGATACACAAAACAGGCATAAGATAAACCATAAGAATTTGTCCCACATCAACAAATATACACTCGACACCAATCACAATTCACACTTTTTGGTCACTTTGTAGCCCATAAGCACATAAGAAAAGTAAGCAGAACTTTTACGCCAAAACAGCCAAACTTCTCCTAGTCTAAAGTCAGAACACAAGTTCTCAGTCGGTCAGTCGGAAAAACTGTTAAAGCAATCACCTGACTATAAACTCACAATTCTGCATTAGGACAGACTTCACAACTGAATGAATATCTCGGATGAGGTGCTTGGAGAAACGATTTCTCTTCGTTCTCTCATGTCTTCGAAAATGAAAATAAAATAAAATCATAAAATACAAAAACTCGATGATGATAAAAAAAAAGAAAAAAAAAGAGTATGAACTAGCTACCAAGCTTTTGACACTTTCTGTTCCTGAACAAACATATACACTGTTCACAATCTTTGTATCAACATCAATTTGACTTTGAGAAACAACACAAACACATCCAAACTGGAAAGGTGTTTTTTTTCTTCTTCTTCTAATTCCATTAAAGATGAATAATGAAACAAACAAAGTCAATCTGCAAAGATAGTTACGAACTAAGCAACATAAGAAAAGGATGAGAGCTTGTTACCAGGTGCAGAATCTCAGTGAAGCATTTCATCAAACAGGATAAGGACACGGTGCACCATTTCCTCTCTCCATGTCCATACACAACCTATCTTCAGTTTTTATCATATCAAAACACTGGGGGTGGCTTACTGGGTTTTCTCTCAGTGGGCGTGGTCTCTCAACACTCCCTAAAGCCCAATCACAGAGCTCGCTGCTTAAAACGACGTCGTTAAATGGCCAAACAACCGCATTGAAATGCGTGTCGTGCCGAGATTGCAGTCCGCATCATCATCAGCGCAGTTAAGAATCACCTCCAATTCAATATAATAACGTGAAGATCAGAGCTTTATGGCTCATTCGATCTTTCTAGCAAGCGTCGCCAATTGAAAGTTCCAGCAGGCAGAGACTTCTCACTGTATCATCATCATCCATGGCTGACTCAACCGCGCCTAAGCTCAAAGCCGACGCCTTGTTCGACCTGATGAAGGCCCACTTCGCCACCGAAGCCGGCAAGGAAATCACTAAGAAGGTGGGCTATGTTTATCAGCTCAACATCGCCCCAAAGGTACCTGCTTTGCTTATCCATCTCTGTGCATTGATTTGATGCGAATTGCGGAATGGATGTGATCCTAATTCCTAACTGTAATTGGGTTCGAACATTTCAGAAAATTGGGATTGATGAGCAGATTTACGTAATTGATTTGAAGAAGGGAGAGATCATCAAAGGTTAGGTTTTTTGAACTATTGTGTTTAATTTTGACCTAATATGATGGGTTGATTCCTTTGAGAAATTCAATACCTTGCCCAGATATATTGACTTAGATTGTCTCATGTAGTAAAAAATAGGGGAAAAAATGAAAATTGGGTTCGGATTTTTGAGAACTGTGTTAGAATTCTTTTGAGCCGAGCAGAAGTGTATCACAAGCACAACGCATGATTTGTTCGGGCAATTTTGTGCGACATGATGTACATGTGAATGTTAAATCCTCTTAGAGGATCCTTTAAGTCGATTCCGGCTTACATGATAATTTTGACCTAGTTTGATGGCTTGATTCTTTTGAGAAATTCAATACCTTGCCGTGGTATACTGACTTAGATTGTTTCATATAGTGAAAAATAGTGGGAAAAAAAATGAAAATTGGGTTCGGATTTTCGAGAACTGTGTTAAAATTCATTTGAGCCGAGCAGTGGTATGATACTGGTATCACAACGCGTGATTTGTTCGGGCAATTTGGTGCGACGTGATGGACATGTAAATGTCTTAGAGGATCCAATGCGTAGATTAAAGCAGTCTGACTTGAGTTGTTTTGGCTGTCAATTGTTACCAGGACAATACGAAGGTGGAAAACCTGATGCAACATTATCATTCACCGATGACGATTTCATCAAGATTGCCACAGGAAAGATGAATCCCCAGATCGCATTCATGAGGTAATCTTCACAAGATTCACAATGCCTACTTTTTGTTTCTAATGGTGGTCCTGAATGTGTTTGTTCATTCACCTCGAGTGTTTGCAGGGGTGCTATTAAGGTAAAGGGAAGTCTTAGTGCAGCGCAGAAGTTCACGCCCAGCATCTTTCCTAAGATCTCCAAACTGTGAGGATGACCAACGATGGTATGCTTATGTATTTCATTTCATCTTAGTTGCTTCAGGATCACTATTGTTGAAACAATGGCCACTTAGCATGATATTGGTCTAATGATATGACGTGAATCCTCGCATCTGAATTCTGAAATAAGCGGGGATGGTGATTCCAGGACTTCATTATATACCTTATTTATATGATGTTTTACACAATTCTTAGTTCTTACATTACTTGCTTGTTAATTCTAAATTGCCTTATTTCACCAAAATGTATAATTTTGAAAAGATACTTTAAAAACAAGTACAAGTTTCGATCTCAATTGGTGTTTTGTCTCTAGTTAGCTCTTACTACTCGCATGGCTTAAACTTGCTTGGAACTGCAACTTTAAGTCACCAGATGAGGTTTCGATACACAACTTGTAGCTCATATTATTCCTTCTCTTGTAGTTTCAGGCTGCGGTTTCAAGTAGAGTTTCGCTGCGTCGCCGATGACAAGGGACTCGTTCGTACCTGGCGGATTATCGTAAAATTATTTCATAAGTGAGGGAGAACTGAATACATTTATGGAAGAAAAATTATGGTTTGAAGAAAATTTCTCCAATGAAGGAAATTCTAAGTTATCTATTTGGAAGAATGGGCTTTTCTCCTAGCCATGAACATAAGAATTCTTGGAAAGAATGACTTTTTCTTCTTCTTCCCGGCCTTCTCACCCTCCGTTTCCGTCCCCGCCGCCTGCGGCGGGGACGCGTAGCGTGCAGTAGGCAGCCGTATATAGTTACTAGACTCATGTCTCGTCGGCTGAGACTCATTCACTTGCCGTCTTTGTTCACTCAAACCTCTCCATTTCCTCAGCTCCTCCTCAAGCCTCAACTTCCCTTCCTCACCCTCTTCCGCTCTCTTCACAGCCTCCTTCAGCTCTTCCTTTCTCTGCCCCACCTCCTGGTCCACCTCCTCAAGCTTCTCCAAGCTCCTCAGCTGCGACTCCTTCGCTTCCTCCACCTCCGCGGTTGCAGCCGCCACTTTCGCATTTGCTCGCTCCTCCGCCTCGTGCGCTCTCTTGCTCAGCTCATAGTATTCCTCCAATGAAATCTCCACTCCAACTTCATCATCCACTGCCGTGTCCGCGGTGGTTCGTGCTTCGTCGCTCTCTTGCAACGCCTTCATAGCTCCCAACGCTAAACTCTCCGAAGCTCTAGCCGCCTCCGTCTCCTTCTCTGCAGCCACGACTCTGCTCTCCATCATAATCGCTTCTGCCTTAACTTGCTCTGTTTCGTCCTTCACCCTCCGCAGCTCTTCCTGCACAAGTTTCACTTCGGACTCAACTCGTACAGCCTCCTGACCGGCCTCCGGAGCTCGCATAGCCACCACCGCCATTTTATCCACAACTTCCTTAACCCGAAATTTCACCTCGGCCAGCTCCGTCTCGATCTTCTCAACCTCAACTTCGAGCCTCTGCACATTCTGCGATTCGATCCTTTCTCCATTTTTGAATCTCAGTCTTACCACCTCCGCCTTTTCGCGCTCGACCTCCGATTGGATCGAAGAGGCCACGAGCTTCAACAGCTCGACTTCTTCCACTGCCTTTTCGATATTCAGCCTCACGTCTTCAAGCTCGTTTTTCGCCGAGGCGACAGATGCTTGGATCCCGGTGTGAGTCCGCCTCAGCGACTTCCGCTGCTCGCAACCAGCTAAAGCTTCATCATCTACGCCATGATGAGTTGTTTTGGAGTCCATGTAATTCGAAAGCTCCGCTTTCAGTTCCTTCAATGAAACATCAGCAGCATCTAACTTGGACTGCAAGTCTCTTGCAGACATAACTTGCTCCGCAAGTAACTTAACTTCATCTTCAACCTCCTTCAATTCTGCAGACCTCTGTTCCGCAGCCATGACTGCTGTTAATCGATTCTCTTCAGCTTCTAGATGCACCGCATGCGCAGACTCCAATGACTCCTTCACGGCGATCAGCTCAATAGTCAAATCCTGCACCGTCTTCTCCACCTCCTTCGACTCCGCCACGGCGTGCTCCACCTTCTTCCACGCCGAATCCCTCTCCAACACCAATCCCGCGTACTCCTTCCTCAAATTCTCTAACTCCTCCTTCGCAGATTGTAAATCAGACACCGCCGCCGCTTGTCTCGCCTTCGCAACCTCCAGCTGCGCCTTCGCTGCGACGCTGGATTCCTCCGCTATCCCTTGCTCCATCTCTTCGACTCGAAGCTTCACAAGCTCAGCGTCTTGCTTTGCTTGATGCTCTTCGATCTGTGCTCGCTCCACGCTCAGCTTCATCTCCTCAGCCAGCCTCTTAGCGGCCTCGAGCCCTTTTAATACTTCGATTTTTTCTTCCTCGGCTTTGTCAGACATTTTTCTATAGATGGGAACGTCCTCTTGCGCCTTGTCGTGTTCTTGCTCGATGAATCTGCGTCTCTACATTCATAAAGTGTTTCAGTACTTAACCAAAGTAAAATTTTCGTAGTAATTTACTACGGTATTCGTACTCTTTATTACCTCGACGGTTTGAACCTTGTGCGCCTTCCAGTCTACGATGCCTCCGAATTTCGAAACAGCCTCTTTAACGGATTCGAATGGTGCAGCAGTGTCCACAAGAACTCTGTTTCCAAAGGAATCTTGAACATACTTGGGAGAGTCTACTGATACACTTGTTCCGAGAACTTGAGAATCCAAATTAGCCGCGGCATCATGATGTTGAATTTGTATATCTTCCGATGGCTTGGGAAGCTGATCATTGTGAAATGGGTCAAAATTTGTAGCGAGAGCGAGACTATCATTTTCCGAAGTCTGATCAGGCTTCAGAGGCTCTGAAAGCGTCGTGGGACGCTGATCATCCAGAGAAAGTTGGAGCAAGTCAAGCTCCATATCCGGCATGGTTGGTTGATTTATTTGGACAACATTTTTCGAAACAGAGGAAGTTGCAGTTTGATCTGCTGCATCATGAAAAGGATTTATATCTTTCGATTGCTCAAAGCGCGGCGTATCTGGCCCCGGTGGTTGTGGCAGGACCTCATCGTGCGGCAAAGAATTATAGTCAGGAGCGTCGAGCTCGTCTAGAAGACGATCTATAGCGGCTGGATTGGGATTTGCTGAATTTTCGAAATGATTTTTGGAAGGAGGTGTTTCGTTTATTAACAATGTTGGGCTTGACATATCTATTGGAAGAAGTTGATCCAATACTAAAGCTGGATTTTCATAATAATGCTGCTGCTGCATAGCATCTGGTTTGAATTCATCCAGTAACGAAGCATCGGATTTGGGATTAGGTTGATCGTCGGGGATTAAACCATCTGGAGGAAACGCGATCGCTGGCGCGAGTATAACTTCTGAAACCTCTGCATCTCCCATTGTTCGATAATTCTTGGGATTTCAAAGATTTTTTTTCTTGAAATTGAAGTGGACTTGAATTCGCTTTCGGTTTGAGAAAAATGAAGAAAAAGAAGGGAATGTGGGGAATAGGAGAGAATGAGAGGATGGAATGAGTGTGAGCTAAAAATGGCCATTGAGGGAAGATATTAGCTAGAGATAGAGGTGTTGATGATTTGGGTATTTTGTTGGATGGAGAGGAAATTAAGGTGGGAAAGAGTTCAAAATTAGAACAAAGACTTTCCTTATTTTGTTCTGCATAAGAACTAATCTCTCGAGATCATGAGTTCGATTTCTGCTGGACTAACGACAGGGTGTAAATGAGCCGAGCCGAGTATCAAGTTGTTCGTGTTCGGCTCGTTTAAAATTTGACGAGTTCGAGCCGAGTATTTTCGAACATTAAAAATATGTGTTCGAGCTTAGCTCGTTTAATTTTCACGAGCTCGAGCTCAGCTCGAGCTTTATATGAGTATTTTAATTACAATAATTTATAGTTAACGAGCTTTAACCGAACTTTTTACGAGTATTTAACGAGATTCAATCGAACTTTCAATAAAAAATATTTAAAAATATATAAAATTACCTTAATCGAGCTCATTAATGAGCTTCAAACAATATAAGTGAGTTTTGATCGAGTATATAAACGAGCCATAATCGAGTCGATCCCTAGTTGACTCGTACTCTGAAAGTTATGCTCGTATTCGGCTCGTTTAAGATCGAGCCAAACTTTGACCGAACTTGTTCACGAGCAGCTCGCAAATGTATCATCTCATTTACACCCCCTAGCCAACGAGGAGGTTTAAAACAGTTTTAAAACTTAAGAACGAATAGTAAATTTTTACTAGAGCCTCAAAAATATCAAGAACGGTCATGTGTTTTCTTTTTCGTGATTATATCCGATAAGAGAGAATATGATGATTAACCATGGAATCTTTTCAAATGAACTTGGAAAAGGTACTCCACAAAACCTCATTTTATTCTCTTTGATGCAAGCTATATAAGCACTTCCCAAACCTCAGCAATCTGATGAACTACCACAGCCAACAACAAATTAATATCAAGTTTTACACTACAAAGAAAACCAACAAGGCCGGCCTACATGCCTTACTCAGTTCCGAAGGCTGCACGTATCTCGCCGAGCAACAGTCCGCCTGAACCCGAAGACCTGCAGAGGCTGCTTCAAAACATGGAGCAAAGGAAGAACATCAAGCTGACAAAAAAAGAACTTAAGGATCTGTTCAACGGGCTTGGATCTCGGTGGAGCAGCTGGAGGGCATGGCGCGCTATGAGATATGCTGATGAAAATGGCGATGGGGTCATAACTCATAACGAGATGAATCAGCTTTTGATGTACTGTAAGAAACATGGTTTTCTGCAAGATAAGTAGTGCAGAAAAGTAGTTAAAAGTTAGTTCAGTTACATATCGATGTTTTCTTGTTAGTTTCGCGAAAACTTTTCGAGAAGTTTCTGTAAAATATCAGAAATCTATGAAACTGTGTATATATAGTGACTTCTCATGTGTTGGTTTAATTTAATTTGAATTCAAGTTAGAAAAGATGAAGATGAAATAAATAATTAGAGTTTAGACTATTTTGAATATTGTCATGGCAAAAATGACTGCAGTTTGATTTTGCAGTCTCTTAAATATTACTTTTCAATAGACTTATAAATTTTATGATGTTGTTTTCGACTGTAAAATGAAATCATTTTGGTCGCAGACCCGTGAATATTTACGTGACGTAAACGTAAACTTAGAAATTTTAATATACATCGTATTGTTATACAAGAGTGTAAAACTAGAGAATTCTATCACTGTTTATTTTAAATTTTTGTTGCAAGGAATATCATTCCTAAAACATTCCAAATTGTGAAAAAATATTTTCCTTGGGCAGGCATGATCGAAAGTTCTGAAGAGATCGATAGAGATAACGGTCAGTGTTTAGACTGTAAACTAATGAACAATACGACTTTTAAAAAAGTAAGACTAACAGATACTAACACTAACCTAACAAGCCTGATAAAAAAAAGCAAGATTAAATTATTGAACATAAAAAGCAAGCCTGTGGATTTACTTTATGTTCTGCTGGATATAATCCTATCCTTATTCCCTTCTTCTCTAATTATTGAAGTTCAAAAGCATAAAATGTTCGCATATCTCTAAAATCCATTTTTATTCTTTATGATCCGCTCACTTCTGCTTCAAGCTAGGAGTCCCTTTCCATCCGAATCCAGTATTCCAACTCTTCCCTGGTCGGCTAAAAGGAAGTTCAATCACTTTACGACACGAAACGATTCGATCAGGAAGCATTTTCTTGCATTACAGATTTATTCTCAGGAAAATTTGGACATAATTCATCTGAAATTCCAATAAGTGGACCTTCAATAATCAGAGAAGTTGCCCTGTGATATTACAATGCTATTTAATTTATATTTACAGTTATATTTTCTACAATGAGAATAAACGAATGAGTAGCCTAGCGAGTCATATTTACAAACAAAGTGGACACTCTTTCTGCGACGAGTTCAAGCAGTTTCGTTCCTTTCGCAGCTGAAGTTGGCATCCGATTATTGAGTTAGAGGCGGCAGTTTCCAAAAATTCCATGAGTTGAAGTCCTCCTGTTCGGTCGTGGAGGTGGGTGGGAATATGTCGTTGACCAAAGCATGAAGAGATGTGTATGATTTTGTGTCAAGACAGCGATGAACAGCTACCTCGCCCTGCAGCGATACAAAAATAATACATTAAGTTGAATTGTAGCCTTAATGAGAAAAATTGAACATCTAGAGAAGGTTCTTCTAATTTACCTTTGGATTAATGATAAATATTTTTCCTTTTGGGATCCCAACCTTGAGGTAGCTAAACTCGTCAGTGTCTCTATTTCCGAATCCAGCATAGAATGGATTGCAATCAGTTGGGAAACATGCCTTAATATCCTGAAACATAAGAGCCACACTATATTAAGTTTACTCGTTCAAAACCAGCTTAGTTCAGATAAATAAAAAGCACGAGGATTATGTGTGCATTAATAAATTCCAAATATCGTCAGTAGAGTATACCTCTAAACACGCTATCTTAAATTCATGTGGAGCTCTTCTAATAACTGCAGAACAAACATCGGAATCATCAGCTGAGGGACGCATAGGTAAAACTATACAAGCGTGACTGACAGCAATATCCAAATGTACTTCTAAGAGTATCATAATTTTACTGGTAATATAGATGGATTTCACGACACTTGCCTTCTCGAAATAGAGAAGGAAATAACCCATCTGGTGATATAACAACAGGGCCGTCAGGTAACGCTTGTCCGTTCTGAAAATGTATCTTCACGTAAGATGACAAAGAAATATACATGTGCAATAAAAAAAGTAAAGGAAGAAAGAAGCATTTGATGTTTCTCAAAATATTTGAGGTTGAAGATGAAATTCGATGCATCACCTGCTTGAGGTTGAAAAGGAACTGCTTAGTGTGATAAGCCTGAGAAATGGCACGAGCGCTAAGAAATAGCAAATTGTAACCATTTTCCTGTAAATTTAAGCAATTGATATTTTGAATAACATCATTATCCAATAAAACTATGAAGACCTTTTTATTTATTTAGGGATTATAGATATTAAGGAATTGAATTCGAACTAATAACATGAAGATGATACAATGAACGTGCAGAGCAACATATCATTGTACAAACCTTAATTGCTGAAAACAACTGAGCGACGCCAATGTGAGACCAATCCATCCCCACCAGAGGCATCACTTGTCCTAGCACGTCTGATCTGTTTATGAAATTTTAAAATAGATCCTGAATGTGATAATATAGTCACTGAATGAACTTATATAGAAACGGAGGTTGAAGCATATGATGCTAAGCATCTATCATTACATATTCTCTCCCACTATTCATTTTGAATGATAGAGACGGTATAACAACATTGAGAGATTATGTTTTTGTAAATGGCTTGCCTGGTGATTGTCCCATCAACATCCGAAATCACTATACGTGCGTTCCATTTCCATACATATATCTTCGCATCAACCTAGTGAGTCGTAGTCCACAATAAGCACATTACAAAAAGGTAATGCAGAGAAGCATACTACAAAATGCAATGATATAAGGCAGTTCTCAGTATAAAAAACTTCAAACTGACCTTTTGATCCCCGAGCATTGCAGTCGAGAATGTGAAGGTCACTTCATTCCTCCCTTCCTTGAGATTCAGAGATGCCAATTGTTCAGACGTCGGAATAACAGTTTTAATTTTCTTCTTAGTGACTTTCGAATTGCGCTCTACAGTATCTCCATCCTGTTTGCTGGTGCCGTTTGGATAACTACAGGATTGTGAGTTTCTGGGACTTCTTGATACAAGCTTAGAGCTTTTCATGCTCCTCGACCTTTTGAATGTGAATGGCCATATTCCCCATGTTTTATCATAGACATCAACAAGCTGATGTGTATGACTAGAAATTCCAACATGTTCTTCGAAATGATTTGCCACATTTTGTTGATCTAATTTTTCAGGAGATGAGAATGACTCACAAGTCAGATTGTTGAAAACCTTTTTTGGGTGGTCGCTATCTCCACAAGTGGCACCAGACTTCCAATGCGTCGAAGTTGACTTTGCATTATGAACTTCTGCAAGCCTGGAATCATCAAGGACGCTGAAAGCGCATTGATCTTCATTTGAACTTTCAGAAGGTGTTTCAACACCTTTACACCGAGCAGGATTCTCAATATGCTGACTGTCAGCATTGTCGAGACTGCTTTCCGCAACCTCCTCCTCCTTTATACCACAACTCTTGCTGTAGTTTGTTTGATAATAGGATTGATCAAAAGTCGTTATGACCTCAGGCTCTACCACTCCCTCCTCCGAAATACATGAGCTAGATGAACAAGTCTGACGCGAAATATATCCAGAGACATGCGCATCTTCCATCTTCATATTTCCATCTTCATCTGTTCTGCTTATGACAACATCTGTAGGATGAATAACTTCTGACATTTCTATGTCCGCTAAGTCATCAGTTACCAATCGTATACCAATCACAGAATTTGAATCAAGTACTAAATTGCTTCCATCAGGGTTGTCAGCGCTTAAATCATTTCCAAAGCCTCCCACATTTTCCTTTGTACCTGGAATTTCTATACTGTGCGAAGATTCCTGTGCTACAAATACACTATATTCTATAAGGGACTTCGGACCATAAATTCGCTCAGTTGTCTCAGCAATATCCCTCATACAGTCACAAAGTGAGTCACTTTTTTTTGTCTCAGCAATATCCCTCATACAGTCACAAAGTGAGTCACTTGATTCCACTAATACATTGCCATTGACGAGTTCACCGTGGTCAATATCATGTTCCATTTTATCGGGAACAATAGAGCTTACCAGAGATTTTTCAATATCCATCACCACATCATTGTTAGATTCAGTGGTTACCGGATGCAGGGACGAGTTGAGAGTCACGTTTTTCTTTAACTTTTTAGTAGGAAGAGTTGTAGACCACTTTAGTTCTAACAGATCTGCAGCAATTTCAGCACGCTCCAGTAAGCGCGCCCTCTTCAATTCCTCATCTTCAGGACTTTTTTGAGATACATTCTCCTTAAATGACCGACTACCAAAAACAAGTCCAAGAATCCGCGCTCGGCGAGAGCTACTCCACGCACCAAGTTCCCTTTTACATTCATCCCGTCCATCAGCCTGACTACCCGAATTCTGTTGTTTAACTTCAGCTTTAAAACATTCATACTTCGTAACACGTTTACTCCTGGACTGATTATCAGTATCCTCACCCGAAGAAGAATGGTATAAAACAGCTTCCTGTTTTTCTTCCACATCCACTTCGTTAAGAAAATACGCTTTGCCTTTATGATCCAAATACATATGAAAAGCAGCATCCACTCCATTCACAGTTACGCTCACAACTTTGTCTTTGGTTTTCAAGACTCCTTGAAACTTCCCGAACCTCACGTACCACGGTGATGATCTCAAGCTCCCGTCAAGTTGCTGAACCACAATCATATCCACCGCACCACCAAATGGATGAAATGGAGCTGCCACGGTGTCTACACCGCGACTAATATAGCTCCCTATCCTCCCCACCGCATACATCCTTAGATGACTCAATCTCCAACAATCATCAGAAACCCGACTCTAACTGCATCACCACACCGGTACAAACAACAAATTGCTACCCCAAACCTGAATAATGAAAATCCCAAATTATAGTTCCCTAACATCCATTGAAACTAAAGATCCCAACTATCAGTCCAACAACCTAGAGAACATTCGAGAATCCAAATCAAACTAGTTAATTAAATGGCAATATATGATTGAAAAATACAGTAGCGATAACTCAAAATCAGGTATAGAAAAACTCACAAAGTTAATAACTTTATGATTCATATTCAAAATTCAAAAACAACCCATATGATATGATCCAATCAAACATAAAAAAAAACGTAATTGAATGCCAACATATGATTGAAAAAAAATCAAAAACAGGTATAGAAAAAACTCACGAAGTTGATAGCTTTATGATTCGTATTCAAAATTCACAAACAAACCATATGATATGATTCAATCAGACATCAAAAAGCGGCGTAAGCGCAGGAGAGAAAAGCATATTCGCATGCGGTTGTCCGAATTTCGGAAGCATCGTGATTGAAATTCAAGCATTTTACGACACGCATATTATGTTAACTTATTAGTATATCCAGAATCGTTTTTTTTTATTGGAAGTATATCCAGAATCTGAGGGTTGAATATAATAAATAAATCAATAATTAAAGAAGCTTTTTTTTTCAATAAAAAAATAGAAGCTTTTCTTTTTTCATTTTCAGATTTCAAACTTTATAGTCCTCCTGATCTTTTATTCTGTTCGACTGTGTCCAAAAAATTAAATAATCTTTAGCTTTAGGAGTTGAAAAAAAAACAATGAAACAACGATTTTTCATGTTATTCACATCATAGCACTTCTATCAAAGCAACAATGCTGTGTTGTTGCATTGTCACCGAAGAGACTTGCATTATTCAGGTTTCAAGGTCTTGGCAGTTCGGATGAGGTACAACATCTCTTGTTAACAACTAAAGAGGCTCATCTGAGCATCAGACTTCGAAATCAAGGCCCTCGCTGCTCGACGTACGATCCAGAAATCCCAGATGTTCCAAGAATTGTAACCTGCATATGGCAAACACATGACTCTTTGTAAAATGGAATTTGCATAGTCAATTGCAATTGCCTTTTCAAACTTAGAACGAACAATGTTTTACTTGTAATAATATCACACAAACTTTAAATAATTGATTTTGGAATTTCATACTACTTATTAAACACATGGAATTTAAACTTCCTCTGGTTCTTATTGTAACAAATGCAATTCTCCCGAGATTTAGTATTTATACTTCCATATTTTCATGTGGAAATGCAATCCACATCATACTGCTTCAAGAAACTAATGTACAACACAACGCGGCACTAATTCCTTTTCCAGCACAATGAAAAGAACACTATAAACATTATTGAGAAAAACAAAAGTATGCAGGGTCTCGGTTTCAACATGTGGTAAGCAATAATAACTAAGTAGACCCCAAGGTATTGAAAAAAATATACAAATACAAACAAATATTATTTAAAACTACAGTTGCGAAATGGAATCCAATACCTCTCCCCATTCAGATCCAAGACCACTGCATCTCATCTTTAAGTGTATGAGCCTTGTCCCAACCTCTGTTTCTACTTTCTTTCGCAGATATACCTCATCAGGTCCAAATGAATTCAAGTATTCTACATAACGATCATGTGCCACTTGAAGTGCATCCTTGAAGTCCTTCGACAATGGTTTCACGTTCTATAAGATGTATTAATGGAACACAAGTTTAGAGTTTATATTTTGAGCAAAAACTGGAAGGCCGGTAGTTAATGTACATAGTAGCAGCATCGAAATGTTAACAAGACATTATACTAAGCACAGCTGGTGACATCCACATTAAATTACCTCGCCGCTCATTCCAACAGTATCATCAAGCTCCATTCTTAAAGATACAAGTATTCCAGAAAACTCCTCAACTGCCTCAGCTGCCCGGAAGACATTAGCCAGGATTTCCTGCCCGGTTTTATCGTCTGTGTTTTTTGACAAGGCCTTCTTCGCAGCCGATATCAAGGCATTAGGAAGCTCATCCCAGTTTGCTGCCATGAAGTCCTTAAAAACTTGTAAAATTTGAGGGTCTTTGATCTCGGGTAAGTGAGTAACATCTTCACTAAAAAAACGTCTGGCCCCAATATTCTTGGAGAAGGGATGAATATGACCTATGGAATAAACGAGTGAGAAACAGGTACATGTACAATATGAAAATCAAATGATCATATAGATGTAAATATAACTAATACACTACAAATGTTTCATGAGCAATCTTAGAATGAATCATAATATCTGCACATGCAAATAATGCAATTAGTTATATAAAGAACATTGACATCTCAAATTTTAGATATACACTTCCTAAAAAGTGTCACGTCTCTAGAAAATGACTATGCAAAATGTATGACAATGATAGACTGCCAGGCATTCAGTGACATCCATTCAGTTTATTTGTATGAGAGAGAATAAACTCTTCAAAACCTCTGGAGGTCATATGGAGAAGCAAGCAAAATACATTTCATCCACACGGTCTCATGTGAAGATTGGATGTGGAGTGAACAAATTTTATAATTTCTGTACATAAATACTAACACAATAAAGTATTGGTTTATGCAAATGAGCATGATTCTGATTGCATTTAAACTACAAACACCAAATGATATAACATTGTAGCCCCCCATCCTTTAGTTACCCACCCAAATTCCCTAAAAAGCTGATTCAAGGGACCCGGGCAACTAATAATGATTGACGTCTGCCTGTGAGACCGACTAACTTGCTTCGCATATATTGGCTTGGGTCTCTTAGATATACAATTGGAATACATCAGGAAATAAGGGCAATATGACTGATTTATTCATTAAGGCTACAAACAGAAATGAAGACTCACGAAAATATGTTGAGGTGTTAGGTGCGAGAAGGAGAAAAGGGGCAGTCTTAACACGCCACCAAACAATTAGTGATATGATTAACTTGAACACACTCTTATAACCTTAATGAAAGAAAATAAAGGAGAACATAAGGGCAATAAAATGAGAAAAGCTACTGAAAGAAATTAGATTTTACCATGGATTTTATGCACAAAAAATCTAAAATAGTCAAAATGCTATAACCTCCCACAAAAATTGTCTGATACAGTAGCCATAGGTTGCCTCACACTTAATCTTACGAACTTATGTATACTGCTGTCTATCTTAACTCGTAAAGGAAGGCCATTTATGAGTCATGTTAAGCAATCGTTCAGGCCTATTTCCACCCTAGAGCTCCTTTCATCCCCAAAAATTACATTTTTAAGTTTCAAAATTAGGAATCTAATACTATCTTGGCAGTTATCCAATTTCCCAAAAAATGGTAATCAGACATCATCATATACTAGCAGCAACTTAAGCTTAGTAGATCAATAATGCAAACATACTTTGTCAAATTCAGAAGGATAGACCAACCAAGCCACTTATAAACCCTAAATTTCTCAACAGGCAATCATCATCAACCGTCTGAAATGAAAAAACCAAAAGAGAAATCAAGGAGAAGTGCGGACGACGCACCGGACGAGGAGAAGCGATCACGGCAGGTGATTTGAGGATTGGCTAGTCCAGAAGAGTAGCGGCGGAGGAGGTGTTCATCCCGGATTAAGTGATTTTGAAGAAGAGAAGAGAGGCAGCGGGAAGATCTGAACGACGCCGCCGATCGGTAGAGGGATCTGACGCACATCATCTTCTCCATTTTCTCGCATTCGATCCTTCGCAGTCTGATATTCAATAATTTTATATAAAAATTAAATAAATATAATAAGAGTGTGTAAAATTCTTTTTTTTATGGGAAGATTATAGGATTAGGAAAAAGGAATAAATTTGGTGAGAAATGAGAGTAATTAAAATTTAAAATTTCTAATATAAAAATAGTACAATTTAAAGAATAAAATTCATAACAATAGTAATTATATGATACAAATTTATAATAATATCATTACAAACATATAATATAGATATCAGGATTAAAAAAATCTAAAAAAAATAAGAATTATTGTATCAAAAATTGAATGATTGTGTCATTCCTTATCAAATTGTTACTTCTCACCGCCATTTTTTTATAATGTAAGATTTTATAAATTATTAAATAATAATTTATATGAACGAGAAAAGTGTACGGAGAGATCCTGTAGCCATTCGATTTCTTGTAATCGAATTTTACAACTGCAATGTCATTGAAGGATTTGATACTGCAATGATCTAATTTAGGGTGTCATACTGCTAGTACATTTATACGACACTATCATGTTAGGATTATAAAGCGTATGAAATATGATGCTCATATGAGTGAAACTCGACTCATTAATTACACGACTAAATATAACAATTACTGCATAAGCGTTCAACTTAACGCGAAACGTGCTTTGTACGTTTGTCGCGTATACTTTTTGCTACTCCGATTTCGCAACCTTTTTTTCGCGACACATTGAAAGTCGCATAAAGTATATGCTGTGACGGGGAAAAATATGTCATATAGGATGCAAAATGGTGTAGTGATCCTAGTACATTTTACTTCAACTAGCTTTACAGTGATATCTGCTCTAGACTTTTAATGTGCTCCTTCGACGCGGGAACAACGCCGGATGAATGTGAAAATGGTTGCTTTATATGACCAGCTAGGTGAGAAGAGAGACCTGTATGGTTTGATTTCATTGCTGATACTGGTGATTGGCGGGGATCTGGCCAACCCAAATCCGGCTGTACTTACATATGAAAGACGCTTGTTTTGTCCATTCGAATATGCTCTCCAGCCTCCTCCCTCGTGGTATAAGGAAGAGTGTGTGGCAGTAAACAAGCCGGAGTTACCTTCCGATGCGTCTCAACTGAAGCATTATAGCGGGCCCCAGTGTTTCATCATCCCAGGAAACCATGATTGGTTTGATCGATGGGCTACTCATTTATGCATTACATATGTCATAAGATCAGTTGGTTGGGTGGGTTGCATTGAAACTTCCCAAAAGGGTGGTGAGTGTTTGGACTTGATTTAAGTTTAGCCCTCCATGGGGATATTGATGTATATCAGTTCAAATTCTTTTCAGAGTTAGTGCAAGAAAAAGATGGGACAGAGTGATCACGCGGTGCTAGTCATCACACATGAACCAAATTGGCTTAGTAGGCCTCGGGAGTTACTTCAGCAAAGCCATCTTTGGAACGTTCCAATTGTGATCCACATGCCTGAAAGGATGAAAGAATACACATGAGAATCGGCGACACGATGAGGTAATGAGAGAGGGCTGTCTTTACGACCGTTTCCCAATCCAATACAAGTGGAACTTCATTACCACCTGTTGTAGCAGGAGCAGGAGATTCAATAATCATATTCTCGAACGAGCGAAAGACAGAAGCAGGTATTACTAGAAGTTCAGAGCTGTACCAAGCAACCTTAAGTACAACGTTTTCAGACTGATGTTTTCGCATAGCTCAATGCCTTCTTGAACTTGATTTCCCTTGATTTTCCGAGGAAAAGTATTCTTCTTCGGCAAGGAGGATTTAGATACAAGTGAGGAGAAGCTACCGAAGCAAATGGCAAAAAAAGTGAGTGATGCCATTTTTCAGGGAAGAAAGGGTGTGCTACTGCTACCAGTTTGTGGCTATAGAAAAGGAAGGATGTATGACCACACAATCATCTTGAGAACTTGTGTGTTTCCATAATGTGACAGGTGTCTTCATGTAAGCCTGTCTTGGCCAAATTCTGAGCTTTTGATAAATTGTTTTCTTTTGATGATAGTTTGTGCATCCTTTTGCTGATACTTCTGAGTTCTAAGTCGATCCAATGTTTTCAACCACCTGATAATTTATTCACCGTTTTCTCGTATGTGTTAGATATGCACCCCGAGAAAGGCATCCAATCAGCCTGTGCATCAAAATTGTTAGCATTTTAGCAGACATGGTACACCTCTTTGATTCGAGCACTTCAATATAGTTCATACTTCATATCCCAATTCACCTATTGATGCCTCGGATATCTGAACACCATCTTTTTTGAATTTATTCACAGATGCAACTTGATGCTGTCAGTCACCAGTTTCATGTATTTGAAAATAATTTCCACAACTGCAATTCTGTTGTCAACACCTGTCATCAAGTAAAATTTGAGAGTATGTTCTACTTTTCACAAGTCCAATACTGAAACTGAAATTGTTGAAAAACACACCAAGTATGAATCATGGACGACGAGCTTCACTGCATGAGGACTTGACAATAATTTGCTCTTGGCAGTATATGGGTCAACATTCTGAATGGTCATTGAGGGATTTGCGAGGAGGGATTCTGTGAATCACATCCTGATATGTTTGTAACCAGCCTTCTGTCTTGTAGGTGTTTGCTAGATTTTTTTGTTTAGTTTTAGCATGTGGACTGCAAAAGCAGATAAAAACTCGTGCTCAGATGTTACTAAAATTGTTATGAAGATAGATACTCAAAGGCAGATTTGTTCTACATAACCAAGGAGTACCTCTAAAACATGTGATGTGATGTGAAGCGACGGAAGGCTAATGAGCATTCCCGGATTCTGGTTTGATCACAATTTGAATCCATACATTTCATGGCCGCATTTTGTAGGATTTCGACTGACGTTCAGCAGCCTATGTTACTGTCGTCAAGTCAGGCAATGATAACTCCAATACCGTACACCTATTACACGTAACAGCAAAATGAAAATTATCAAAAAACAATACTGATGAAAAGCAGTAGGCATAATCCTTAGGATCACAGCTGAAATGAGTTTTACCTCAGTGCTGAAAACCAATTATAATAACAAGAAGCAAGTCTGCCCCAGAACATGCAAGTGCCTCATCCTGAGAAATATCTAAAGTTTCTTTCTTTCTCCCATTCTAAGATTTCTCAAGGTATGCGCAGAGAGCGTCAAATTTCCTGAATACGGAGTTCGAAGCAAATAGAGAGATATCAATACTAAAAGTATCATGGATTTATGAATTATACACCATTCTATATCTTGTGGAGCTTCTCCTGGAACGTTCTGCAGCCGTCACAATCTGGTCTTCAATAGCAGACTCCAAGTATAGGAATCGAGTTTCATCATTTCGGTTACTTTTCTTCAACCGTGCATTTCTTACTACATCAAGTGTAATGTAATCTGGTTTAACTCCCTGCTCCAGCATCTGGGTAAAAATCTGGTTGGCTGCCTTCCAGTCACCTACTTTGCATAAACCTCCAATAATCGATGTATAAGTATACTCATCAGGGGAAACCCCGCCAACCTTCATTTCATGAAATAGACGTTCGGCCCGTCCTACCCTTCCAGCACGACAAAATTCATTTATTATTGAGGTATATGTAACAACATTCGGGTCAGGTCTACGAGTCTTCATTTCAGTAAACATATGCCAAGCCTCCTTAAACTGACCAACACGACACAAGCCATGAATTAAACAATTATAAGTTACAACATCCGGGTCAGGTCCACGAGTCTTCATTTCAGTAAACATATGCCAAGCCTCCTCAAACTGACCAACTTGACACAAGCCATGAATTAAACAAGTATAGGTTACAACATTCGGTTCAGGTCCACGAGTCTTCATTTCGTTAAACATATGCCAAGCCTCCTTAAGTTCACCAGCTCGACACAAGCCATCAATTAAACAAGTATAAGTTACAACATCCGGGTCAGGTCCCCGAGTCTTCATTTCAGTAAACATATGCCAAGCCTCCTCAAACTGACCAACTTGACACAAGCCATGAATTAAACAAGTATAGGTTACAACATCCGGTTCAGGTCCACGAGTCTTCATTTGAGTAAACATATGCCAAGCCTCCTCAAGTTCACCAGCACGACACAAGCCATAAATTAAACAAGTATAAGTTACAACATTCGGGTCAGGTCCACGAGTCTTCATTTTAGTAAACATATGCCAAGCCTCCTCAAACTGACCAGCACGACAAAAACCATGAATTAAACAATTATAAGTTACAACATTTGGAGACAATGCACTGTTCTTCATCTCATGAACCATACATAGCGCCTCCTCAACCTGACCAGCCCGACAAAAGCCATGAATGATCATATTATAAGTTACAGCGTTAGGACAAATACCGTAATACTTCATTTCAGACAACATATTTATGGCCTTCTCCATTTCTTGAGCACAGCACCAAAAATAAATAAACAAATGATAAGCAAACGAATATGGCAGAATCCCCTGCCGTCTCATCTCAACCATCAATTGCTCAGCTTTGACAACCGACCCCTTTTCAATGAGATAGTGAATTGCCACACTGTGACAAACCGAAATAAGCTGCATAACAATAGCCAAATTCGCATACAACTTACCAGCCAACTTATTGCACAAATGAACGGCCAGATCCAAATCCCCCAAACTACACAATCCTCCATAAAATGTCCGCCACATTACCTCATTAGGACTGCACCCAATCTCCTCCATCCTACACAAAAGCCACCCAGCCTCCTCCACCCTCTTCTCCAAACACAACCTTTTAACCAATGTGTTAAAAAAAATCACAGCAGGGCTTAATCCCCTTTTCAGAATCAAACCCAGCATCCCAAATCCATAATCGATACAACTAACCTTTGAATAACAATTAACCAACATGTTGATGGTATTAATATTCGATTGGATTACTTCCAGCTTTCTGTACATCTTTATAGCATCGTAGTAATGCCCATTCTGAATCACAATTGCTAAAAGTTTGTTCCTTTGTCGAATTGAGTTGGGTGTTTGCGATGAAATCTTCGCATCGAAGAAGCTTATGGCTTCGTTTACATCTACGAAAGATTCGGGTTGGAAGAGGGAACTCAGCTTACCTCCGGGATTGGTTTGGTTGGCTGCCGAAGCAGATGAATATTGAGATGATGACGAGCAGAAACTTCGGCCTCGGATGAGTATCGATCTGACCAATGCCGCGGCTGTCATATGAAACTCTTCTCGGATCCGAGTCGTCGTGAAGAGAAGCCAAATCGAATCAGGTCGACTAACGAGCAGAGCGAATTTCGATCGAAATGAGACGATGAGTATCTTTTGCAGCGTCGAATTGGGTATCTATTCAGATTCCTATTGTTAACCTTAAAATGGGTTGATCCAACAACAAAACAAAAAAAACCTGTTGGAGACTTGGAGTTACTAAGTTAAATTAAAATAAATTAAATTAGACTAAATTAAATTAAATTAAATATCAGATGCTATTTGAATTATAACATGTTTACATTGTACTGAGACTAAGAAAATTTGAAGTATGAAAAATAATATTTGGAGAAAAAGAACGAAGCTTCTGTATAACTTTCGTTCTATCAACTTTTACAATCCAGAAAAAAGAATTAATAGAAGCAAGTTAAACATGTTCTAATCATATTAAAGACAAATTATGATTTCATGCAGGGCTACAAAGAATGTCCAGCCACATCAATTCAGTATAGTGCACATCTTCCATTCCATCCCTTCAACTTCAACTTGTCATCTCTTAATAGAATGCAATCAATGTTGAGAGGCTCATGGTTTCATCCAATCCTGGTTGTTTTTTTTTATCTAATTAGTAAAATGACTATCTCTCGTGCTTTATATTTGACATGATTACTTCTTATTGGTTAATTTTACTGTAAATATGATGTCCAGTCAGATTACACACATAACATTACGAGTAGAAGCACCGTAACAAAAAGAGCTTTGGTTTGATGGGGTTATAGCCGTAAGGTAAAACCCCTCCAAAAAGTGGCGTATGTCTCTTTGTGCAACAATTTTATAGTATTCTATTCTTTAGTAAAAGGCGAAAGAATAGTTCGCTATGTTTTCATTGCAAGGCTGCGTGATTGACAATTCTAAGGTCACATCGTACTTATTTCATTGCAAGGCTGAGGACATGCTTGACAAGCACAAGTCTACCTGCATAGGAAAGGCATCTCGAAGACCAAGACTTGATCTTACTCAACATTCTGTCAATGATCCGGTTATAATGAGACCCCTTTAGACTACACCCATCCAACGGTACTCCTAGATACAGAAACAGAAGTTGACCAATTTGAAAACCCATTGCCCTGGCCATCATCCCTCGCTCAGGCTCCCTACACCCACCAAAATAAATAGCTGACTTCTCGTCACTGACTTTAAGCCCCGACCACACATAGAAAAGCTGTAGAGCTACTTTAATTTTGACCAGGGACTCCAAATATGCTTTCAAAAAAATAATGGCATCATCCGCAAACAACAGGTGAGTCAACCTAGTTCTAGTGCACTTAGGGTGTAATTTAAACCCAGCGGATCCACTTTCTCTACTCAAGAGTCTACTACGAACTTCCATGACCAAGGTAAAGAGATAAGGAGATATAGGGTCACCTTGGCGGATACCCCTATTTCTACTGAAATAATCTTTCATGCCGCCATTTATAACAACTGAAAACTTTACTATAGAAATGCAGGCCCTAATCCACTTTACAAACTGATCAGGGAAGCCAAAATACGCCATTATCTCACACAAGAAATCCCAATCTACCATGTCGTATGCCTTGCTAATATCCAGTTTTATCATGCACCGTTTACTCACATTCTTGCATAATAATTCCTGCACTAGACTGACATTGTAAGCTATGTTTCTCCCTTCCACAAAAGTAGTTTGCGCATGATCAATCAAATATGTCAAAAACGGTTTTAGCCTATTCGCAAGCAACACCGAGACAACCTTGTATACAACATTACAGCAGCTAATAGGGCGAAAATCACAAGGCCTACTTGCATTCTTGACCTTTGGAATTAACGCAATATAAGCTTAGTTAATACATGCCGGCATAATCCCAGTCTTGAGGAAACTTCTCACGCTGTTCACCAGGTCATTCCCTAAAACTCCCAAGAAGTTCTTAAAAATTCTGAGTTAAAACGATCAGGTCCAGCAGCTTTACAAATAGGCAGATTTTTTACTATAGCAGCAACCTCGTTCACTGAGACATCAGGCACTAGGCTAAAACAATCTTCTTCCTTAACTCGCGGTCCCAATGTAAATAAACTCTGATCAACTGGAGCCCTGGAAAATTGACCGTTGAAGAGATTTTAGAAATACTGGACAAACTGCTCTTTGATAACTCCGGGATCAAAAGAGAAATTGTCGTTCTCCAGCTTGACACATTTGATCGAATTTCTGTTTGACAACCTCTAATAACTGAATGGAAATACTTAGAATTCAGATCACCCTCCTTAGCCCAACTGATTCTTACTCTCTGGCAGTTGAAGATGTGCTCATAACTCAAAATTTTCCTGAAGGAAATAAGGTCTTCCACAGGTCTGGATCGTCCGGATTCAAATGTAACTGCATTTGTGACTCCATAAGCTTTTGCCGACTTTGCTCCACCCTCACATTCTTGTTTTAGAACTTTTAATCTTTTCTGAAGCAAAAATAGGTTCCAGCAACCTCCCTTCTATTTCTGAGAAATACAAGACTTAAACTCTTTGGTACAAGCCCAAAAAGATTGGAATCTGAACCAAGACCTCCGCTGTGACTTGTGATCGAGAAAACTAATCGCTGGGCAATGGTCTGAAATGCCAGGGCTCGTAAACACACCATGACACTGACAGTTTGGGAACAGCTGCACCAAATCCTCATTCACCAGGATTCTATCGAGCTTACACCAAATTCTCTCCCCTTTTATGCACCTGTCTGACCAGCTATAGAAATACCCACTGGAATGCATATCGGACAAGCCATTTTTCTCGCACAAACTGCTAAGATCACAAACATCAGCATCTCTCACCCTAGCACCATTCAACTTCTCGCAATTGAATCTGAGGTAATTAAAATCCCCGCTCAATAACCAAGGCCCTTTACCTCTATTCATTGCATCATTCAAACAATCCCACAAAAAGACACGCTCCGAATGACTATTAAGAGCATACACAAAACCTGCCATGAACTTCTTCCCACCCCAATGATTTCACAAATGATGACTTGTTCACAAGCAAACCAGATATGAACATCAAAAACATCAGAATCCCAGAGTAACAACATTCTATTGTGGTTCCTTTCATCATCCCCAAAACTAAAGTGCCTCCAACTATTATTTGGACAACAACTCTTAGCAATCGCCGCACACTTAACTGGTCTTACTTTAGCCTCAAGCACAGCCACCAAACCAATACCAAACTTTATAATCAACTGTCTAACTTCACCTTGATTAGAGGGATGATTTAACCGGCCCCATCACGTTTCAACTAGCTAAGCTAGTCATTTGAAACGAGTTGGGGGTGTGATGAGTCGAGTTTTTGACTCATTTATGGTCATTCTTCACTATAGTTTTGGGTCGTTTCCGACTTTATTTTGATGTCATTTGACCTCTATGTCTACATTTTAGGTAGAAAACAAGTTTCCCCCATGGTCAAGGCCTATATATGAAGATTGGTTGAAAAACAGGAGTTTCGGCGCAAAATATGGAGTTTCGGGGCAATACCGAGCATATTGACCATTGCATCTTGTTTTGGACCTAGAGGGCTCGTCCGACCTCCGAATTGGTTGATTCAAAGCTTGTTGGAAAGCTAACTCAAAGGGCTACAACTCCCTAAGAGACTTCAAGACCAAATTCAGCCGGGAAGGCAACCAAAAAGGCCCCAGTCGATCGACTGAAACTCCAGTCGGTCGACTGGAAAAACGAAGAATGTGGGGGGCTCTGAAACTTCATTAAGTCGATCGACTGGGAGTCAAGGCCAGTCAAGCCTATCCCCAGTCGATCGACTGGAGGGAAAAGTCAGATTTGATGCCCAAATTTCAGCCGAATCTATAAGGGAAAGTAAGGGTTTTGGACCAAGTGTGGAGGTTTTTGGGGAAAAGAACATTGGAAAAGAGGCTCATACAAGGTCATTCAACATCATCCAACCAAGGAGAAGTGAAGATCAAGGGAGTTCAAGGATTAATCATCCTATTTCTATCCCTCTTCTACTCTACTTGTTATGTAAAAACCCTACTCACACCATGTTGTCTTACATGATGTGTGAGTAGTGGATCTTGTGTTTAGAGGGTCTTATGACTCTCCTTGGTACTCTTGATCATGTATATACATTGATATTCATATAGATGATTGTTGATTTCATTTTCTCTTGTGTTATGAATGTTATGCACTCTAGGTGTTCGACAAAATGTCTAAGTGACAATTTGGACCTAAAACTCGAACCTAGGACTTGGAAACCCTTGGGGATAGTTCTAGGATGGAGAAAATGATCTATATCTTGAATTATGTATATGAACCTTAGGAAGTTGATTTCATTTTACTATGATCTTCATGATTGACATGTCTCTAAGTGTTTGATAAAATGCCTAAGTGACATGTTTATGTTAGAACTATGATCTAAGTATTGAGAGATCTTAGTGATGGTTTGGATATAGTAAAATTGAACTTAACCTACATTTATGAGAATAAATGCATGGTGAGAGGTGAACTAGAACTTTATGCATATAGCATTTATGAGAGTAAATGCTATATAGTGGATCAACACCCTTTAATTAGTGAGATCCTAACTAAGATGGCTTGACTAGGATTAGATATGCGTGATTGCCTAATTCTTAGTCTAAGCTAGGTTTAAAACCTATCAACTCATACTTAATTGAACTCTTGTATGCATGATCATTGAGAATTTGCCAAGGAGAGGAGTAAGTCCTCGAAACACCTCTTACTTAACGTTTTTCCCCAATTACTAACCACATAGGATTTAGATATATTCACTCTTTATACATTTTTGTTTAGAATAGCCGAATAGAAACACAATCTTAAATAGTGCATGCGCTTGGCTTGCTCCCTTGGGTTCGACCCGGTACTTTACCGGTCAATATAAATGTTTTGACACTATATTCGATCCTCTCTTCATTGATACTATTCTAGAGGTGAAAAAGAATAGTTCGTCAAATGGCGCCGTTGCCGGGGAGCAACTAGTTAGCACATACCTAGATTAGATTGTGTGAAAGTTCCGTCTATTCTTGTGAATATTTTACCTTTTTCTATACTTGTATATTCTTCTTTTTCACTCATATCACTTACTAGCTTTTGTTTACCTTGTTTTGCAAGGATGGACCCCTACCACCAACAAGTCTACTCTAATGAGGGATGCTACCAAGAGGAGGAGCAACCATATTCCTATTTCCAAGAACTTGGCTATCAAACTAGTTATTATAATTCGAATGGGGATGATAGCCAAAGCTTTGAAGTTGAAGACTCCTACCCTCCGTACCCTCAACCTCCTCAACCCTCAAGTGAGCCCTCCAATTTGGAATCCATGCTTGCTAGACTTCTAGCAAGTCAAGAGAAGATGCAAGCTCAATTGAGTAGATTGGAGGCTCAAAGCCAAGTTTTGGAAAGCCAATTGGCGCAACAAGCAATGGAAAATGAAAACTTGGATGGGGAAGTGGAGGTTTTTGAAGAAGAAGTCCTAGAATCTAATGCCTCAAGGGAAGAATGGGATCAAGAAAAGGAGGATGAATTTTGGAGAGCCGCACCCGAAGCTCATTGCAACGAATGGGATCAAGCCATCCCATTGACGCTCTCCGATGAGGAATTCTTTAACGATGATGCCTCATGTATTGAGGAAACACTTTTGGTCAATGAAGAAGAATTGCTCCCTCCCGCTACAAGTGAGCTTGAATGTGAATCGCAATTCCTTGATGAGGACAAGATTGAGGAAGAGAGTATAGAGATCAAAAGTCTTCAAGGGTATAGAAACTTCGTTGAGGTTTTCATGGAGGAAACCAAGGAACCACCTCGCGCACAAGAAAACATAAGTTTATTAAGGGATATTGAGGAGTGGGCACCCATGGACATCATTGATAAACTCGAGGAGGGGATGCCTATCAAGCTTGAGACGAGTTATGAAGACCCTTTCTTCACTACTTTGTCTCGAGACAAGTTTTGGAGCTTCTTGCCCTATTTTCAAAGACCAATCGGAAAAAGCTCCCATGACCCCTTATTTCTTAAGGGATCTTCATATTTGAAGGGGTCAAAATCCCAAAGGAAAGTCCATTGTAGGCTTGATGGGAGGAAATTCAAATGGGATTTGAAGGTGGATTGACACGATCAAGTCCAAGGCCCCGCGAGAAGGGATCCTAGCAAAGGACTTCTCGACGAGTGATTATTTGGGGCGCTTTGCTACGTCTTTGCC
Source organism: Rhodiola kirilowii (assembly GCA_033675215.1). Classification (NCBI taxonomy): domain Eukaryota; kingdom Viridiplantae; phylum Streptophyta; class Magnoliopsida; order Saxifragales; family Crassulaceae; genus Rhodiola; species Rhodiola kirilowii. Next base: position 1,898,906 of record CM066201.1, read on the forward strand.
AAGACGGGAAAATCTAGGCCCTCGCGGGAGGTAACCCGGTTTGTAAGTTGTTTCATTCTTGTTCTTTATATGTTTAAAATGTTTGGCATGATTTTGAGTAGCTAAGGCTCTTAAGTGTGGAGTGTGATATGTGCTTTTAGTTGGTCAAATCTTAAGTGTGGAGTGAGGTGTGAGGTCTACTCACTCCAATTCTACTTCACACCTCCAACTTTCCCTTGAACTTTATATGAATATTGATGTTGCCCTTCGTGCTCTCGTGCATGTTTTAGAGGATGTAGATTACTTTCCTTGCTTGTATTCTATAAATCTTATGCCATGATGTTATTATGTAACTAGTGAAGCTAACTTGCTCATACTTGCGTTGCATAACCTTGTATGTCACTTGTTGCTTGTAACCTCTCATGTGTGCTTGTCATCAAGGAAATTATTCTCATCATATGTTATCAAGCCTTGCACAATGACGTCTTTTCTTTTGGCGGGGCACATCTACAAACGAGGGGAGTTCCTATGCGCCTTTATCTTATTTTATTCATTGTTTGCGCTTAGGGACTAAGCGATGCTTTAAGTGTGGAGTGGTTTAGTTGCATAGTTCACTCTTTTCATGCCGTACATACCATGTTTGGATGAGCACTTGCATTCATGTATTCTATCCCTAACATGAGAGTGTTTTTAACCACATAGGCTTGTGACTATCGATTCAAAATTCCTATAAATCACATCTAGACTATTTGTCATTTATTGGATCTTGAACTTAGAACCGACATAGTCCCTTGAATGTGCATTCTTGTGAATCAATATCATTGCTATCCCTTGTCTATCTAATTTTCTAAGTATTTTCGTTGAAATACCTTGGATTAAGTTATAGCAAGCACTTTTTGAACATTTAACGAAAAACTTAGACCTTGTGTATGCTCTTTGGTGACTTGAGTTCTCTTACATTGTGCCTTGCTTATGTTTGTGTCCCGCACATTCCATACACTTTTTGAACATATTGTCAAGTTTTAAGTGTGGAGTCAAAAAAATAAAAGAGGGCGAAGCCCCATTCAAAAGAAAAAAAGAAAAAAAAATGATACAAATGCCGGGGGTTAGGGAGGTAAGTCCCCCCTCGAAAGCATTCGTAGGCCAAAGGCCATTTCAAAAAAAAGGAAAAAAAAGAAAAAAAAAAGAAAAGAAAATAAGAAACACTTAAAACTTGACTTTGTGTTCTTCCATCAATTTCATTTGTGCGGAATTCAACATTTGCATTGTGTGCTTGTTTGAATGACTCTTGGACGACCCATGTGTTCGCACGGGAGTTACCACTTGGTCTATGCTTGTTTTTAAGAAACTCTAGTGTCGAACTCCTCTTCCCTTATGGATTACGGCTTAAGCGCCTAAAACTTGGGAATGAGTTCCATGTCGCAAACCCATGGACTAGCCCTAGCTAGCATAGGTGAGCGATTGACAATTTTTGTGCAAAGCTAAGAACTTAACTTCTATTGTATTGCCTTGAAAATGAGTAGACTTTTTGGATGAGACGATTGATAGCCCTAGTATTGATGACCTTGAATGCACAACCTCAAGGGTACTCAAAGTGGTTCAAAAGTTCTTTTGATGATATTGTGATAATGAACCTAGCTTGGGGTGAGGGATTTGTTTTGAGAAATCATCGCCTTGGTTGGGCACTTTTGTATTCATTCTCATGGGATAGGTGCATACATATGGGATTTGTGAGTATTTCCTTTTCTGAAAACTCTCACGAGACTATAACTCGTCCACTAGGGTAGCCTAGGGGTTTAAAGGCTTAATGCATATGCTAAATGCATTCGTAACGCCTACGAAAAGGAGCTAGTTAGATTGTACATACTTGTCATTTTCCTTTCAATAACATGTTTAGAAATAATGATCGAGACCTTGTGAAATCTAGTGAGGCAAATTACGAAAAACATAGCACCACTAGCATTTCGAAATTTGCATGACCTTGACATATTTTCATACTTTGTTCGGGACGAACAAAACTTAAGTGTGGAGTGTTGATGAGTCGAGTTTTCGACTCATTTATGGTCATTCTTCACTATAGTTTTGGGTCGTTTCCGACTTTATTTTGATGTCATTTGACCTCTATGTCTACATTTTAGGTAGAAAACAAGTTTCCCCCATGGTCAAGGCCTATATATGAAGATTGGTTGAAAAACAGGAGTTTCGGCGCAAAATATGGAGTTTCGGGGCAATACCGAGCATATTGACCATTGCATCTTGTTTTGGACCTAGAGGGCTCGTCCGACCTCCGAATTGGTTGATTCAAAGCTTGTTGGAAAGCTAACTCAAAGGGCTACAACTCCCTAAGAGACTTCAAGACCAAATTCAGCCGGAAAGGCAACCAAAAAGGCCCCAGTCGATCGACTGAAACTCCAGTCGGTCGACTGGAAAAACGAAGAATGTGGGGGGCTCTGAAACTTCATTAAGTCGATCGACTGGGAGTCAAGGCCAGTCAAGCCTATCCCCAGTCGATCGACTGGAGGGAAAAGTCAGATTTGATGCCCAAATTTCAGCCGAATCTATAAAGGGAAAGTAAGGGTTTTGGACCAAGTGTGGAGGTTTTTGGGGAAAAGAACATTGGAAAAGAGGCTCATACAAGGTCATTCAACATCATCCAACCAAGGAGAAGTGAAGATCAAGGGAGTTCAAGGATTAATCATCCTATTTCTATCCCTCTTCTACTCTACTTGTTGTGTAAAAACCCTACTCACACCATGTTGTCTTACATGATGTGTGAGTAGTGGATCTTGTGTTTAGAGGGTCTTATGACTCTCCTTGGTACTCTTGATCATGTATATACATTGATATTCATATAGATGATTGTTGATTTCATTTTCTCTTGTGTTATGAATGTTATGCACTCTAGGTGTTCGACAAAATGTCTAAGTGACAATTTGGACCTAAAACTCGAACCTAGGACTTGGAAACCCTTGGGGATAGTTCTAGGATGGAGAAAATGATCTATATCTTGAATTATGTATATGAACCTTAGGAAGTTGATTTCATTTTACTATGATCTTCATGATTGACATGTCTCTAAGTGTTTGATAAAATGCCTAAGTGACATGTTTATGTTAGAACTATGATCTAAGTATTGAGAGATCTTAGTGATGGTTTGGATATAGTAAAATTGAACTTAACCTACATTTATGAGAATAAATGCATGGTGAGAGGTGAACTAGAACTTTATGCATATAGCATTTATGAGAGTAAATGCTATATAGTGGATCAACACCCTTTAATTAGTGAGATCCTAACTAAGATGGCTTGACTAGGATTAGATATGCGTGATTGCCTAATTCTTAGTCTAAGCTAGGTTTAAAACCTATCAACTCATACTTAATTGAACTCTTGTATGCATGATCATTGAGAATTTGCCAAGGAGAGGAGTAAGTCCTCGAAACACCTCTTACTTAACGTTTTTCCCCAATTACTAACCACATAGGATTTAGATATATTCACTCTTTATACATTTTTGTTTAGAATAGCCGAATAGAAACACAATCTTAAATAGTGCATGCGCTTGGCTTGCTCCCTTGGGTTCGACCCGGTACTTTACCGGTCAATATAAATGTTTTGACACTATATTCGATCCTCTCTTCATTGATACTATTCTAGAGGTGAAAAAGAATAGTTCGTCAGGGTGCTCCTTTCCCCTTAGAGCGTTGGGACCACTTGCCTAAACCTATAGGCACTGCTGCCTCGTTGCCCTTCCTTTTATTCTTCTTTTTCTTTTTTACTTTTCTCTTTACCTCAGTGAAAACCTCATGAGATACGAAGGTTCCAATAGAGTCAACTGAAGCCCCTGCGATGCCTTGCACCTCTTGAGCTGAGCTAGAGCACCGTGTCCCCAAGGAATTAGCACTTTGAACTTCATCTCCTCGACCACCTATTTCACACGGAAGAGTTTCAGGAACAACAGATTCCTGCAACAGATCACAGTCTATCAAGCCTTTACCTGGCAAGTTTCCACCCTTCTGCTTTGCCTTCTTCACCCCCGGACTCTTGCCATCAAAAACCACAACATCCTCTACTTCATTAGTCTTTATGATGGCTCTTTCATTCAACTCTCCTTCCCCTTATACTCTCAACTGGGGAAAAGGACATCTATTTACCATATGACCAAAGCTCTGGCAATGTGAACATCTCTTGGGTAACCATTCATACTCGACTTTCTGAATGAAATCTGTTCCTCTTGGTCCCTTGATGCAGACATCCCTCTTAATTTTATTTGAAACGTAAATCTCAATGAGAACCCTCGCGTATGATAACTTTTAAGAATTGGTGGTGTACCCATCCGTTCTAATAGGCTTCCCCATCGTACTAGCTATCATACTAAGAATCTCCTTACTTCGCATGTGAAGGTTCAGGTTGGAAAACCTTACCCAAACAGGGAGTGCATTGACAGTCTCAAGTTCATAATTCTCATCCGGCGACCAAGGTTTGAGGACTAAAGGTCTGTTATCGAAGGACCATGGAACCAAAGTCAGAATCCGATTACAGTCATCCTCCTTTGCAAACTTAAAGATAAAACACTACTACAGACAGGAGCTTATGCAACGGTTTTGAGGACCCTTATGCAACGGTTCTGGATCCGTTGCATAAGGTCGTGACCTTATGCAACGGTTCAAGGAAAACCGTTGCATAAGACCATGACATTATGCAACGGTTTTGAGTATAGAACCGTTGCATAATGTCATGACATTATGCAACGGTTTTGAGTAGAGAACCGTTGCATAATGTCATGACAAATTCTGCAATATTTTATAGCTCAAATCCACCTAAAAAATTAAATACAAAATGCAAACAAATGTAATTTCCTATTACTCATTTTCCAAACATCAAAATACTTTCATTTCACTCAAAATACAACCATTCATTACATCATTCAAATGTAAACACTACAATAATTTATCAATACTTAATTACACCTATCACTAAATCTTCTGTACAAGCCTAAGGAATTTCTTTCTGCTGTAGACTAGCTTCTAGTAGGGTATAAGCTGTGTTATCTGCTTGTGTAAAGCCCGCAAGTTCACCAGATGGACTGTTATCTGCTTGTGCATTCTGAAGGCAGCAACACGTCACGAAACATTATTGCGCCTACATAGTGGAAATTATCAAGTTACAGTTTACACATGTAGAATAAAAGAACCAAGGTATTAACAGATGGACATGGTCACAATGACATATTCAGGGCTAAAAGACGAATGAGATAACAAGTAAGAACTAAAACCTTGAAAATGGATAAGCGAAGAAAAACTGGTGGGAGTAGATAGTGTGAAGAGGAGGCAGTGTCAATGAAACCAAATGAGTATACTATGAATCACCAAAAACCAAAATTGAATCAATAAATAATAAAAAGAAATTAAAATGGCAACTATGAATTCTTTATCAATACTTAATCACAACTTTTCACACTATAAAGAATTTACAGTTAACTAAAAACAATAGCATTTCATAGATATGGAAATTAACCTCTTAACGCCATAACCCATCACCTTATCTTGCTTTCCATAGGATTCATCGCAAAAGAATTTCCTTATACCATCCCTTGGTCGAACATAGCCCCAGAGGCCATCCATTATTCTATTTCGCTACCGTTCATCCAACATTTAACTACGGAAATTTCGAAGGACCCTTTTGTTATAAAGAAATAAAGATCCACCTGTTCAAATAGTCAGGAAAATGGTCAATCTTGCACATGTAACTATAAGAACACAAACACGAACAAAAAAATTCCCAACTTTCACAAAACAGATACTGAAACTTACGCTTCTACTTCGCATCGTGTCTATGAACTTTACACTTCTATTTCCCATGGTATCTATGACACAATTCGGATCCAACTGCTACTCAAAGTTACTCTGCAAACTATATCGAAATTCCAGAGTCATTTCAACATAAACAATCTCGTTGAACAAGCGTAGAACAACTCAAAGTGCCTAAGTTGCTAACCATCATCTCTCAATTTAATCAATCAGAATGCACAAACTGTAATTGCAACCTCCCTCTCCTACTGATTGATCCATATCCAATTAATAACAATCACATTCAGTGAAAAAGTTCTACAACATAAATTAAGAAGAAAATCAGACCTTGAGATGAGGCTCTTTTCAATAGGCCTTGTTGGTCCTCTAAGCTAATATTACCTGTGATAAACTCCTCTGCCATGGCAATGCCAATAATCAAACGGTGATAAATCCCAGCGTGAATCCCAGAATCTCCAACATCTCGAGCAAGAGAGAACACCAGAAACATCCTCAAATCATCTTATTCGATGCAGGCATCGAAGCCCATATCTCAGCCGCCTCACTCTCTCAACCTTAATTTCGGCCATGGACTCGACCAAGATAAACACGCGAACATCCAGATCTGGAATTCTTCGAAGAGAGAGTGCTTCTCAGATCTGAAATCGATCGAAGAGAAAGACAGAGTGTTAGGGAGGATGGCAGATTCCGAAAATCGCCTGAAATATTGGAGGAAATCGTCGAAAGTTACCTGAATAAGACGGATGATCGAAAACGAAGATGTTGAGTTTTGAAATGTAGAAGGGCGACTGGCGAAGAAAGACAAGTTATGTGTTTTAGGGTTTAGCATAGGCTTCAGTTTTCAATATAACCGTTGCTTAATCTTAACACATGTGCAACGGTTCAGTTTAAACCGTTGCATAAGATACACATTATGCAACGGTTTTCACTGAATCGTTGCATAATGTGTATTTTATGCAACGGTTAAATTTAACTGTTGCATAAGGTCAAATTATGCAACGGTTCAGTAAAACCGTTGCATAATGTGTATCTTATGCAACGGTTTTTAAAGGAACCGTTGCATAAAGTGGAACCGTTGCCTAATGTAATTTTTGAACCGTTGCATAATGTCCTATCTGTAGTAGTGAAAATACCAGGCTTGAGCACTGACACCGTGACTACACGTTCATCCCCCACTTCGCTCTTACAAAACCTTTGAGCTTGCCCAACACCGGCGTCGTTCCAAAGACCCACCCGACCAACGTGAACATCCAATCAGCCGCGGTTTTAGATCATACTTCCTTAGAGACACAGATTTCTAAAGCCGCAACCAGATTTTAATGAAAATCCAGCTGAATACCAGGAGGTGCAAGATTAGCCTGGCTGTAGACTTGCACCATTATATGCGCCATTCGTGTGCTCCATCTTGCAAGTCAGTGAAGAAGGTTCAACATCTTATCGTAAAGGGTTAATTGCAAAAACATATTCTGGACTATCGGCAGATTTAAAACTGGGTACCGGACTTTTTAATTTTTAATTTAGTTATTGTTGCACCAACTTGTATACATTTTGTTTATGAATTCCATGTATTTTTAGGAATTAAGGTCAAAAATTTATGAATTTGGTTTTAAGTTAACAAATTTGGTCAACTTTATTTTTATCATGGTTGAAGATATGATCAATAGGATTAAAACATGTGCAACTTGATACAAAATTCACTAAATTGAAAATTAAAAAAGTCTGATACCTAATTTGAAATCATGTGATAGTCCATACAATGTTTTTGTAATTTTCCCTATTGTAAATGGAGCTGGTGGTGCTTTTTTGCATCCCACTCATGCCTTCAGTAAATTCAAAGAATATTATGGAAGCCTATATATGATTGCAAAGCTGCTAAACCAACAGTAAAAGATTCGAGAAAGGTTATTGTTGCGCATCTTCCATGATAAAAAAATTCTGACCTTGTTTTCTTTTAATGTTACTTCTGTTTGTAAATTGTAACTATGATTTGACAAATTTCTCAGATCGCCTTAGGTAACATTCTGAAATTTCGAAAGAAAAACTGGCAGTTTGACTTCATTGGTGGCGTAATTTATTTTATACTATTGGTCTAGCTATTCCGTGTTCCCCCCAAGGTATGGCTTCGGCACTGATCATTCGCATGTTGCTGATGGAATTGGGTGTTGAGACCTGCATTAGGCATAAATTGCTAGCAACATCGATCATGCAAAGTCGATCTCTGTGTATTTTTCTGTGCATCGTCACCATGCTTTTCTTGTACCTCTAAAATAAATATGGTCTTAATTTGAGTTGTCCTATATATAAGTTAATCGATTTTATCTGAAAACTGTTTGAATGTGGATGAATGGCAGTTTTGACATGCAATTTGTGACCTAAAACATTGTAAGATACTGATGATCCTATTTCGAATCCAGCTATATAAAAAAAACACGAGAACACAGAAATGTTTCGGTTTGGCTTATATATATAGAAATTGTTATGACAGTCTCAACAGAAAAAAGTTATTTAATTGTTCAATCAACAGTGTTTGAATTGAATCTCCTCAGGAAATTTATTTTAAATTTGTTCTGCATCTCCTCTTGTGTATGGGATTGTAAGTGGTTTATGTTTTGCAGGCTATCATAGTTTATATGAATGGTACCGAACAGTAGAAAGTGAGCACTTCCCAGACCCAACTGGTCTTAGGCCTCGTATAGAGAAATGGATTTTAGGCCTTTACCCAGCATGTATCATGCAAGTACCTCATGTCTACATAATTCGATATACCAGAGGTGAGTCGTCCCCTAGAAATACTCGATGTCAAATTGTCAATACAAATAAATATCCCAAATGCCTTTACTTCTAAATGGTAAAAGTCTAGCGATCATAGTCTTAGTCGAATGATCAACGGTTCAAACCCCCTGAATGCACGGCATGAGTTTGGGCTTGTCCATTCTTTGCTTATCATAGTGGAATTTAATTTTTTTTTAAAGAACGGTAAAAATTATTTTGAAGATTTTCTCTAATAATGATATTTTAAGGACGATAACATGTTTGTTGATGTTTTTTCATTTGGAATCTTATCAGGTTATGGCTGTGTCTAGGAGCAATATTTGCAAAAATGGACTGAAGTCGCTCTCAAGAGGAGGTGCTATAATACATTATGCATCTGTCTTCGTCTATTTTTGGGTACTTTCAACCCCTGTGGTTTCTCTAATATTTGGAAGCTACCTGTACATCTGCATCAACTGGCTCAACTTGCACTTTGAACGAAGCATTCTCTTCTCTAAGAATCGCTAATTATAAAGCATTATTCACAAGGTTTCACGTCAAAAGTAATGGCGATCTTGAAGTATATATTTACTCTTGCAATGGATAAGGTAAAGAAAAGAAAAAAGGGAATTAAATTAATTTCCTGAACTTGTAATTTTAATTGATGACATAAGAAACTAAAGTAAGCAATTAAGCAGGTACCAAAGGAATAGAAGTTGGACCTGAATTGGAATAATGGTGAGCTGAAACAGAGAAATCAGTTGAGCCATCTTGCCAAGTTCCCTAGCAAATGGTGCGCAGCAGCGACTCCACAGCAGGACCCGGTTAACACTGTTAGGTTAGTTGACCATTTCACCGTTGAAACAAGTGTTGAATCAAACACCATCTCTAGTATAAAGTCTTCTATGGTTTCTTAACATCCTATTCCTAGCATGTTTTGTAATGTTATATGTATAGCTAAGGCCAATTGTGTTCCACATTGGCAGGAATCTTTACAAGTAGACCCCGAGTCTAAATCGTTATAAGTTTAGTCTGTTTCAACTATTTTCATCATAACAAAATAAACAGTAGGTTAGCTTATTAAGTTTGCAGGCTCGCGACAATGTTGACAACGTTCTGATTGATGATTGTGCTAGCAGTGTCCTTCCTCATAATAGTAAGTTAGTTTACTAAGTTTGCACACACGCGACAAATGTTTTCTTCTTTAGACAACGTTCTGATTGATGATTCTCCTACTGTCCTTCCTCTCAAGTCGTACACGACAATTAACAGATTGTGTTAGCTAGGGCCAATTGTGTTCCGCGCGCATTGGCAGGTCTCTTTACAAGTAGACCCCGAGTCTAAATCATTTATAAGTCTAGTTTGTTTCAACTGTTCTCATGTCTTCCTCATAATATAGTAGGGTTAGTTTACTAAGTTTGCACACTCGCTACTTACACTGTTTTCTTCTTTAGACAACGTTCTGATTGATGATTCTCCCTAGTGTGTCCTTCCTCTCAAGTCGTACTCGTATCGCGAGACGACAACAGATGACACATTTATATTATTATTCCACTATGGCAGCTCTAGGGAATCTGCCATAAGTTGGATTCTCAACAGACCCACCAAATGAAGTTGTAGGAAGGAGAAAGATAATAAAGTGTGGTAGATTACTAGTGAGAACATGCATGTGTAAGTTAGGTAACTTTGAATAATAGCCATCGCACGACCAAAGCTCAATTAGCAGCCACCATTTTGCCTTCTTTTTCTTGTGCTTTCTGCAACACAGACGTACACTTCAAAATCACACAACTAGTGGTTCTGCCAAGTTCCCCAACTTGAGGAGAGCCAACCAACCACACTCCACTCAAAATCCCAGCTAGCGCTATTTTTGAACCCATCTTTTTCATATTCCCTCAAATTCAAATGTTGCTACAAAAGACTAAAGTTTTTGTGTCCATGTTCCACTCCCCGATTGCACAGAGATTCTCTCCAAAATATGATGATGACAATTGGACGGCTTGGGTCTAAAGAACGCATGATGATGTTCCAAGAATTCTGAAATTTAACCCCTCTTTTCTTTTAATTTGAGATGATTTTGACACCATGTAATTCTTGTTAATTTGTGTTTTACACATTGATCATGTGTTACGTACAGCATTATATGATTTAGATTCAATTGCGTGTCGTTTTTTGAAAATAAATGAATTTTCTTCGCACTGTGTGTGGTTGATCACTATTTTGCATTGCCGAAGTTATTGATCAAACTTAGGGTCTGTTTGATTGAGCTTAAATTTATGTTATGTTAATTTAATTTATGTTATGTTATGTTAATTTATGTTATGTTATATTAATTTATGTTATGTTAATTTATTTTATTTTAATTTATTTTAGTTTATACCAACCTAACATTACATCATCATCATACCATCATCATGTCATCACCATCATCATCATGTCATCATGTCATCATGATCATCATCATGATCATCATCATGGCATCATCACCATCATCATCATGTTTGCAGAAATAGTGTTTGCTTTTTACTGTTTGTTTTTTGTTTTTGTTGTATTTTTTGTAGTGGGGCATGTGGCGCGCCCACAAAGCACGGAAGGTTTGGATGTGTGGCTCAGATTGAAGTAACACATAACACTCTAAGGAGGGGATAACATTTGAGCGCATATATTCACTTGTATTCTCTGCTGATAAGATGTGTATTGATTTTTGGCGTACATAAAGACTACTCTACAATAATACATTACATAGAGATTTGAACTGATATGATTCAATTGAGGGTGCCTCTATTGCAGCTATGCACCATTATTATTCCTTCTGGAATATGAACATGCAAATGTTGAAAAGAGAGATTGGTGTGTTAGTGCGCACCAAAACAACACCTAGCTTACTTTTGAACTTAATTGTTTGTGTTAGTTTAATTAGGTACATACACACATGACCCAAGTGCACCAAACAGGTGTTTGACTCTTAAGCCATGCCAACAATCCCAACACCCAAATGTTTGGGGCAAGCAGTGGGCGGCTAAAAATGTTCCTCAGTTTTTGGAGGGTAAAGTAAATTAAAGGAAGTATCAAAAAAAAAAAGTAAATTAAAGGAGGGTTTGGCTTTAGTCTTCTCTACTTAGGGTATAGTGTAGCACTATGCTGAGAGGTGGGAGTGTGGGGAGTAGCTAAAATTAGAAAAAAAGGTCCCACACACGGCACACCCTCTAACCCTTTGAGATTCATATATAGTAATGAGCTGACACACTTTAACAAGGCACTTAAACATGTTGCTGAATGGCATAGATAGTACATTGTGGGCTAGAGAGAGAAAGATCTAGAGAAATCGACCATGTTGCTTTTTAACATGTGTGTGTCATAAAAAAAGTCTCCTCAATGAATAATATTCCATCGGTGTGCAGGATTAATTGTCGTATGGCATGTTCTCCACTACTTCATTGTAGCCATCTACTTCATATATACTTGATCAAAATGCATACGGTACCTGCTTGCTAGAGAAAAGATATATACCATTTTTCCCAAAGAGGAGAAGTTTTAGCTCATCTTGGTTTCTATGTGATTCCAAAGCACACTTCCAAATCTATGTAATTAGATGTATTAGTTTTACTGAAAGATTCGAATATTTACTTTTACAGTTTGAACTGAGAAAATCATATGAACGTTAGCATCAGTTGGATTTTTCAAACTTAATAATATATGTGAAGAAAGTCAGTAATCACCTTAATCATCAGTTCACGTTCCATCGGGCAAGAAAATTCCCAAACGTGCGTGATCAATTTCTTCCCAACCTAAATAAAAACTTATCAAAATTACAAGAATAAAGGAAAACATAGGAACTAAGTATATATTAGCTTTGCATTCTTTTGGCAATCTAAAGGGAATCTAAATTCCTCTAATTAGCATTCAATAAAAAACATGATACTCAAGCTGGCCCCACCATTGTTGATTCTCAAAAGGTAATGCATGGAACATGCATAACACAGTCGACAATGATATCATTGAAACCAAAATATGCTCTCCCCTGCAAAACACTATATGGAATCTTCTTCAACATTTGTTGTAATATCTTCTCAATTTACATCTCAATACACACAACAAGACGACACCATTCAGGTTCGTTTTAGTATCTTTATGCCTATAAATACCCCAAAACCTCAGAGTACAGCAAATTACAAATAAATCTCAACAAATCGCTCACTATAGAAAGCTTTATCATATTCTCTCTCTCTAGACCAGATTTCCTGAGATCATCATCAGTTCAACATTTTCAGCAATGGCCAACGTGAACACCAGCCTTCTGGTTACTTGTCTTGCTCTCATTATTTTATGCTCTTATGAGATAGAGGTATGTGAGGGCACCAGGGCCTTCAGAGCCAAGGAAACTACTACCATTGCACTTCCTGCGCCGGGTCTAAACGGTATGGGACATGTTGCAGACCACGGTGACAAAAACAGACACTTGACTGAAATCAAGCATGTCGAGATTCACAGTCGTCCCGTTGCTTATTATGGCGCGGAGGAAGCCAACGAAACTCAACCAGGTCACAGCCCCGGAGCTGGACACTCCACCGGACCTGGAGCGGCTACTCCAGTTATCTCCAACTGAATGCATTCACCAAAATGTGCAATATATGGTACTATATATGCTCTTACACTTTTTTTTCTTCTTCTTCTTAAAAATTTCTCTCACAAAATGAATGATGGGAGATATTAATTTGTTGGTGCATGCAATCAGTTGTTCCACTATATAAGGTGGAGTGAATATGATTCATCCAACTATTGTGATATTTTCCTAAGTTTGTTTTGTAGAGAAATAATTGAAGGAAGAAAAACAACAGTGTATGTGCATATATGTATATCATATATGCACTTTTATTTATTATTCAGTATAATGGCTGCAGTACTCTAATGACTATGACATACCTAGTCATGTCCACTGTTAATTATTTAGTAAATAATTTGTGATCATGTGTATGTCTTATTAAGATTGTGATTTTAATAATATGAATGTGATTATATATTGTGGGTGTATTTTTTTTCCATAAATTTTGTTTCAGTCACATAATAGCTGGTGTTTACTTATATGTTTAGGCATCCATATTTTGAAATATTGAACCTGAGAACTGAAACATTGTTTGCTAGCTGTGTATGTTATATGCATGTAATTGCATGTTGTTTTTTGATACTCTAAAAACAAAAACCTCTATATATACTATCAACAATGCAATTTAAGGACGAACTCAGTCAAACTCTCATTTAATTAATATATTTGTTCACACTTCACTTTTCTTTTTTCTTTTTTTGGTAATCATATATATGACAATGTTTTGGTGTGATGTTCTGCGATTTTTCAGACACTGGAGATTAAAAAAAAGTAGCTTAAAATTGTATTTAATGAAAGATTTAGTCAATTAATTAGTGAGCAATATCAAGTTGACAACTTCATATTTTATTATTTTATTTATAAGATTAATCTGAAATATAACATGTAACACGAAGCTTCCTAATATTCTAGATGGTCTTAAATATATGATGCTAACATATGATTAAAGTATAGCAGTCATTTTTCGCAAGCGAGCTAATGTAATTAGATTAAACATATAACAAATAGGGCAAGGACATAAACCACATGTGTAACAACATTATCATCTCTTTAATCATTAATTATGCCCATCAAAAATGACTGCATTTTTCTATACATCATCACGTACGACTGCTTAACTTTTTTTTCTTAATCAGATTTATTCAGCTAGCTAATACGAGTAATAAATACAACTCTATCGGTGCTTCTGTCAGACTTTTTTGTGTTTATATTTGTCCTAGATATCAAAAATTCCTTAAGCTTGAGATTTCTTTTTTTCTGTCTGTATATAAATTTGGATTAAAGGTTGATTTTGGGAAGATTTCCACATTAAATACTTTTTATACAAGAGGAACTTGCCAAAATGAAAAATCGACATGAGCGGACAATTAGACATATGTGGATCTTCTTAGAACGTCCATGTCTTTATACCTTCTACTTCACGTTAAAGCAAAAGAAAAATCCAAACTGAATGGGATAAGAAAAATAAAATTATCAACATCAACAAGCTGGGACTTAAATAATTGAAGAGAGAATCATTCATTAAGTTAGAAACTCCGAATTTATTTTAACAAATTTATAATCTAATGAATATAACTAGCTATAATGATGAACAAAAATATATACTTATAACTAATTAATGGCCAAAAATAAATATCATACACATTTTTTAGTTTAGAGTTTCTACTTTCCTCATGATCATATATATTATAGTATATAATTTTTCTTATCTAATTCGATTTGTTCATAAAATTCACATAATAATGATAAGAGGAACGCTCAAATGAGAATTCTCTTTTTTCGAGAACTTTGAGAACCCCTTCGTTATACAGTTTCGTCTTCGTTATGATGCACTTTTGAAAATGCATCAGTTTTTGCCTAAGTACAGTTTCCGAAAGCCTAAAATGCATATCGGCTAAATGCATGCTCGAAACTGCATAATGAAGGAAAAAAAGTTAGTGGGACACGTGTCCTACATAATCAAAGATGCAATTTGATCTAATGGTGAGATTTGGATTTAGGGTCTCAAATTCTCGAATTTTTAGGGGTTTTCAACCAAACGATCCCCATAATGATTATTCTAAAAGTCGGATAAGGAGAAAATGCCAATAAAATTTGCAGGACCACGACATTATGAACATATTTATGAAACCAAATTTTTTTTTCTTAAAAAATATTTTATTCAATGAAAAGGAAGAACCAATTTTTTTTTATTCGATGAAACCAAAGTTACAAAATATTAAAACTGTGGAGAGGCGGCTGCTTAAAAACTATAAACATATTTATGGTCAAGATAAACTGGCTCTGCATCATCTTCTATATAAACTTCATTCACAATCACCAAAAATTAAAACCATGGAGCTGATCATACCGCAAAATGTCATCGATTTTGATTTTCATAGTGCTAGGACTTCGCCACATGCCAGCCCTCCGCTTACTCCGAGGCGGTTCGGAGAGTCTTACTTCAGTGCTCCGACTAGCCCTTCGAGAGCGGCGAAGATATACGGGGAGTATGATGAGCCAATAATAGAATTTGATTTTCAGTTTTGTGGAGGTATGGAGATGGGTAATATTTTTTCTTCTGCTGATGATTTGTTTGATGGCGGTAAGATTAGGCCACTGAAGACATTACCGAAATTGGAACGAAGTTATAAAGATTCCGCGGCTGGCACGAGTTTTAAGCCTTCGAAAGGGAATGAAACTGAGCAATCCTCACCAGGGATGAAAAAACACATTGATGCATCTGATCAGAGAAGAGGCAGAGCTGTTGACTCTCATATGTCAAATTCTCATAAAACAGCAGCCAGATCACTTTATCCTCTACCGGTCGCTGATCCGCAGCCACGTGACATCACAAAGCGGCCATCAGAATCATCGTCAACGTTGTTGTTTGGGAAATGGAAGCTGAGAGATTTTTTGCTATTCAGAAGCGCGTCAGAGGGGCGCGCTTCTGACAAATATCCACTAAAGAAGTTTGCAGCCTTGAGAAAAAAGGACCAAGAAGACGGAAAAAGCTCGAGCTTCCGGTCCGTGGATAGTTTTGGTTCTGAGTCAGCGTCGAGGAGGAAGATACAAATGTCTGCGCACGAGCTGCATTACACTAAAAACAAGGCTGCATCTGAGAGCTTGAAAAAGAAGACTTACTTGCCTTACAAGCAAGGCATCTTAGGCAGACTTTTCTGAATAAGCAAAGTTGGAGTTAAGCACATTTTATGGACATTTTTTTTACTGTGATTAGAAAACTGGAGCTTATTTATTTTGCTCTCTTCATTTAAGTATATGCCTTAGATAATGAATAAACATAAGACAGAAATCAAAATGTTTGCTGTGAAGTTATTATTAAACTTTAAATGTGATGAAAAATGTATATCAGTGTTTCCTGTTCCATTTAATTGAATGGCTGAACTTAATTTAAGCAAGAGAGAACTCAAAAACTTAACTGAAGTATTTATCTTTTAAGTTCAAAAAGAGTATCTTTATGTTCATGTTTATATATATATATAAAAACCTCGAGCATCGAAAACCTATCCGCTAGGCAACTTGTATCTTTTGTGAATAGTTTGTGTGGCTCGACAGACATTTTTGCCTGAAGGAATCTTATAAAGGGATCGGATATAGCTGACGATATTTCCAGAGCTGAAACTAAAGACATCGATTTTTCCTCTCAGGTAGGTATATATAGCTAAATGCATCGCATTACTCGCAACAAAAGCTTCGAATTTGGAATATCTTCCCAGAGTCATGTTTCCAATTTTTCCTCAAATCATCACTTTTCTCAACAACAACAAAAAAAAAGGATTCCAAAATGATACTATTTTACGAACAGCGGAGAAAAAGTTTAAGTGACATTCATGACCAGCAAAAAATGTGAAAAACATATATACTTCAGATTGAGGTTTGACGATTCGAGGGTATTAAAAATCCCATACCAAGGAAATTCCGAAGAAAGACATTCTGCCAGTGCCATGTATTTTTTTTTTCTACCTGGAGAAATAAATGGACTGCAGAACTTAATACAGAACATAATCAGTTCCAACAAGGAATTTCTGAACCAGCAGTTGGAGCTCAGAGAAGAGATTCTGCGTGACTTGTGGATCCCAAGATTTAAATTCTCCTATGCGATCGAAGCACCTGAGCTGCTGAAAAAAATGGGATTAACTGCGTTAAAAAGTGGGCTTATGGAAATGGTTAATAGTTCAAAAAAAATGAGAAACGTTGGGTCTCGGAGATAAACCACAAGGCATTTATTGAGGTTAATGAGGAAGGAACTGAGGCAGGCTGCAGCCAGCACTTCCCCGAGAGACTCGTTATTAGGAAATGTGCGAGAATTTCTCCACCAGACTTCGTCGCTGACCATCCGTTCATGTTCATGTTCATGTGATTCGGGAGGAGGGTGTCGAAGATTGTGTTTTTTCTGTTGGATTGTGCTTAATCCTTTACAAGTTGTATGAGACTTGATATAGACTTAAACTCTTTGATTTTACACACACAAAAAATGGACTGCATAAGTTTATTCATTCAGTTTTAGCCCATTCGATAACTCATTGACCTTCGAAAATTTGATTACATAAAATTTGGATGAGATATATTTGAAAAACTTGCAAAGTTTCTGTACGAGTTTGCGCCGATCGAACACGACAGTGATGAGAATTAGAAAACTGAAAATGAAATTGACACGATGGATTTACCCTGGTTCGGGGACTTCTTCCCCTACTCCAGCAACCAAATGAGAGCCGATTTTATTGAGCTTTTGAGAACGATTACAACTTCAGAACGATTACAAATGACGCAGAGAATGAAACGAACAACAATCACAAGCTAATTCGCTCTAATCAGAAAAGCCCCAAATCTGGAGTTTCGCTCAAGAACCCTAGCTTTCGAATTGCAGAACTTATGGATTTCCAGGCGCGGAAGGAACTTTATAAGCAACTTGACGAAACGACGTCGAACAGACTCAAACGGTTTCCAAACGACAACGCATAACTGATCCAGCTGGACTGTAACCGAAATAACTGACGATCACGTGCCATTCACGGACGCGCTTCACTTGACCGCTCGGCTATCCGACTTCGCACTCCACCTGGCCGCTCGGATGGCCGATCGGCTGCTCCACTTGCCCGATCGGGTGCCCGCTCGGCTGGCCGGTCGGCTGGCTTCCTTCTCCTCGGCTAGCCGGTCGGATGCCCCTGCAAACTTCCTTGAATGATCTTAACCAAACAACCAGCATCAGACCACTGAAGTACCAATCCATATAGCTCAATAAAACCCAGGGCATCACCAGTTGAGATCAACATTCATAATCTCCACCTTGAGCTCAACTGTTAACCCAAACCTCTCTCACTTGGTTCACCTGCAGCTGGTCAAGCCTTTAGCTGGATTAAGTCCAGACATAGTCTGAACTTTTCCCAGTTGACAGGCTTGGTTAGCATATCCGCAGGATTTTCCTCAGTCGGGATCTTCTCAATACTGACTTCTCCAGACTCAATGATGTCTCTAACAAAGTGCATTCTGATGTCTATGTGTTTACTCCTTTCATGAAAAACCTGGTGCTTTGACAAGTGTATTGCCCCTTGATTATCACAGAAAACTTGAACACTCTCTTGTTTGAACCCAAGTTCACTAAGCAGACCTTTTAGCCACAAACCTTCCTTCACTGCCTCAGTTATAGCTATATACTCTGCCTCTGTAGTAGATAATGCCACCACTGGTTGTAATGTAGCCTTCCAACTTACTGCAGTTCCAAAAACTGTGAATACAATGCCTGATTGTGATTTCCTTGTATCAATACTTGCTGCGTAATCTGAGTCACAATACCCTATAATCATGTCAGCTTCTCCCTCAGCTCCACCATACACCAGACATTTCCCAGAACTGTCATTTAAATATCTGAGAATCCACTTAACTGCTTGCCAATGCTCCTTTCCATGATTTGCCATAAATTTGCTGACTACACTAACTGAATGAGCCAAATCTGGCCTGGTACACACCATGGAATACATCAAACAGCCAACTGCATTAGAATATGGTATCTCCTGCATCTGTCTGCTTTCTTCATCTGTTTGAGGACTTTGATTCTTGTGTAATCTGAAATGCTGAGCTAATGGGGTCAATACTGATTTTGAGGAACTCATCCCAAACTTTGAGACTACTTTCTTTATATAATCTTTCTGGTTTAAATACAACAGGCCTTTCTTCCTATTTCTCAATATCTGCATTCCAAGTATCTTTTGGGCTGCTCCCAGATTCTTCATCTCAAATTCTGAACTGAGCTTACCTTTCAAATCTTCTATTTTCCTCATATTTTTGCTTGCTATCAGCATGTCATCAACATAAAGTAGCAGATATACCCTTGAGCCTGTACTATCTTCCTTGCTTACATAAATGCAACAATCATAAGATGATCTGCAATACCCTTGAGTAATCATAAACTCATCAAACCTCTTGTACCACATCCTTGGAGATTGTTTTAGTCCATAAAGTGACTTCTTAAGTAAACAAACCTTCTCCTCTTTGTTTCCAACTATATATTCATCTGGCTGTCTCATATAAATGATTTCGTCTAACTTCCCATGTAGAAAAGCTGTCTTGACATCCAACTGTTCTAATTCCAAATCAAACTTTGAAACAATAGACAACATCACTCTTATTGATCTATGCTTCACAACTGGACTGAATATTTCATTGAAATCCACACCCTCTTGTTGAGTAAAACCTTTGGCTACAAGCCTTGCTTTCAGTCTTGGTTTCTCAACACCAGGAATGCCCTCTTTCCTTTTGAATATCCATTTACTTCCTACCAGTTTCTGTCCCTTTGGTCTGCTCACTAGCTCCCATGTTTGATTCTTTATCAATGATTCCATTTCTTCATCCATTGCCTTAATCCACAATTCCTTATCAGTTGAGGTAATGGCTTGTTGATATGAGTAGGGTTCTGAGTCTGATACCTCAGCTGCAATATTGAAAGCAAAGGCCACCATATTATTCATTGCCAATCTGTTAGGTGGCTTGGTATCCTCCTTTGTCTATCTCTTGCCAGCATGTAGTTACTTAGATCTTCTTGTTCCTGAGCTGGTTCCTCATGCTGAGATTCATCACTCTCATCACCTGGAGTTGCCTCTTCCACTGGTTGATCAGGTATATTAGCTGCTGCAGTCTCTTGAGGCTCCACCTCAATCAGAACATTTCTAGAGCTGCTACTATTCATTGACCCTTTATTCCCTTGTGGCTCAGTCTTGTCCCCTCCTCCATCTTTATAAGGAAACATTGACTCATTGAAAGTAACATCCCTGCTGATAATTGTCCTTTTACCAATCTGATCCAAACACCACAGCTTGTATCCTTTAACTCCTTCTGGATATCCCAAAAAAATGCATTTCAGTGCCCTTGCAGCTAGCTTGTCCTGCTTAATGTGAGAATAAGCTGCACATCCAAAGACCTTAAGTCTTGCATACTCAACTGGATGATCTGACCACATCTGCATTGGAGTCTTAAACTCTATAGCTGATGAGGGGCATCTGTTGATCAAATAACACGCTGTGTTAACTGCCTCTGCCCAAAAAACCTTTGGTAACCCAGCTTGAATTAACATACATCTAACTCTTTCTAGTATAGTTCTGTTGTACCTCTCAGCAAGACCATTCTGCTGAGGTGTACCAGCAACTGTGTGGTGTTTAGAAATCCCAGCAGCTTTACAAAGATTTAAGAAATCAGTTGATAGATACTCTAATCCATTATCAGTCCTTAACCTCTTAATCTTTTTCCCTGTCTGATTTTCAACCAAAGTTTTCCATTCCTTGAAAGTCTCTAACACATCACTCTTCAATCTCAGAATATACACCCAAACTCTCCTTGTATAGTCATCTATGAAAGTGACAAAATACCTTCTACCTCCATGAGAAGACACCCAAGAAGGCCCCCAAAGATCTGAATGGATATACTCTAATTTCTCAGAAGTTCTGTGAACTGCTTTACCAAAACTGACTTTGCTAGATTTACCAAAAATACAGTTTTCACAAAAGCCTAACTTTCCCAGATTTTCATCTCCAAAACAACCCTGCTCAAACAATTTTTTCAGACCCAATTCACTAACATGCCCCAACCTCAAATGCCACAAATCCACATTATTATGCCCATCCTCCTTCACTGATACACTATCCACAGATCCAACAATAGTATTTCCCATCAACGCATAAACACCATTTATTCTTTTACCTTTTAGAACAACCATAGACCCTTTAGACACCTTCATTACTCCATTATCTGCCTTAAACACATAGCCACACCTGTCCAAAGTACCCAAAGAAATTAAATTACGTTTAAGTTCAGGGACATACCTCACATCATGAAGAGTTGCTTCTTGTCCACCAGCAAGCTTGAGCTTGACAGTCCCAGCACCTTTCATCCTGCAGGCTTTGTCATTTCCCAGCAGCACAAGACCACCATCCACTTCTTTGAACTCTTGAATCCAGGCTTTGTTGGGTGTCATATGGTATGAACACCCACTATCTAGTATCCATCCTTGACTTGTATCTGCCTCTGTAACCACCAGCACATCTGCACTTTCATATCCCTCTTCAGCAACAGTAGCCTCACCCTTGTCTTCATCTTTGTGATGATTCTGCTTCTTCCTTTCAGGACAATCTTTTCTGAAATGTCCTTCTTTGTGGCAGAAGAAACACTTCAGTTTCTTGGCTCCACCTTGATGTGAAGAGTTGTGTTGAACCTTGGACTTAAAGCCTCCCTTAGATGCCTTCTTCTGGAAATTCTTTTTGTCAAACTTCCTATGAACACTTAGGCCTTCAGCTGCAGAACTTGAACTGTTTCCCTCAATCTGCTTTGACTTTAAAGCTGATGTTACTTCTTCCAGTGATAGGGAATCCCTTGAATACTTCATGGTCTCCACAAATGAGTGATATGAAGGGGGCAATGCATTGAGGATCATGATTGCCTGATCTTCATCATCAATCTTGATTTCCAAATTTTCCAAATCAAGTATAATTTTGGAGAACTCATCCAGACTTTCCTCAAGGTCTTTATCTTCACTGATTTTGAATCCAAATAGTTTACCTTTAAGATAAACCTTGTTGGTGAGGGACTTGGTCATGTACAGTGATTCCAACTTCAGCCAAACTGCTGCTGCGGTCTTCTCCTTGGCCACCTCTCGAAGAACTTTATCTCCCAAATGCAGAATAATAGAACTATAGGCCAGCTCCTTCGCCTCATCGATTTCATCTTGTGTCATCGTCGCCGGGAAATATTTCTCACCATCCAGTGCTTTAACCACCTTCATCTGAACAAGGATCGCCCGCATCCGTTGACGCCATAAACTGAAATCTCCCTTGCCATCGAAACGGTCAATCTCAATCTTCATCGGACCCATCACTGCACTTCAAGCTTCTGATACCAATTGTACGAGTTTGCGCCGATCGAACACGACAGTGATGAGAATTAGAAAACTGAAAATGAAATTGACACGATGGATTTACCCTGGTTCGGGGACTTCTTCCCCTACTCCAGTAACCAAATGAGAGTCGATTTTATTGAGCTTTTGAGAACGATTACAACTTCAGAACGATTACAAATGACGCAGAGAATGAAACGAACAACAATCACAAGCTAATTCGCTCTAATTAGAAAAGCCCCAAATCTGGAGTTTCGCTCAAGAACCCTAGCTTTCGAATTGCAGAACTTATGGATTTCCAGGCGCGGAAGGAACTTTATAAGCAACTTGACGAAACGATGTCGAACAGACTCAAACGGTTTCCAAACGACAACGCATAACTGATCCAGCTGGACTGTAACCGAAATAACTGACGATCACGTGCCATTCACGGACGCGCTTCACTTGACCGCTCGGCTATCCGACTTCGCACTCCACCTGGCCGCTCGGATGGCCGATCGGCTGCTCCACTTGCCCGATCGGGTGCCCGCTCGGCTGGCCGGTCGGATGGCCGGTCGGCTGGCTTCCTTCTCCTCGGCTAGCCGGTCGGATGCCCCTGCAAACTTCCTTGAATGATCTTAACCAAACAACCAGCATCAGACCACTGAAGTACCAATCCATATAGCTCAATAAAACCCAGGGCATCACCAGTTGAGATCAACATTCATAGTTTCACATGCTGTTTATAAAATGAGGCATTGGAAATATGATATAATTTATTGACCAAATCTTCATTGTCATTCAACACTTTCATATTTATATTAGTGGCATCAATGAAGACCAATTCATTTTGCTCAAAGATAAATTGTCAAAATATTATAAATAAGACATAATAATAAAAAAAAGATATAGTATAGTGACTTTTTGTCCAAGTGAAAATCTATACCATTTCCGATTACAATATAGCCTGAAAAAGCCAAGCACCAACAAATAGACAACTTACCAAAGAATTTTATTCCAACCATATTTTTCACTTGTTATTTCGTTAAAAATTTGACCATTTGTCGATTTGTTTGTGTTATCCTTGAGCCGGAGCCATGCTAATTTTATTGTGTCGGTGCATTTTTATCGAATAATGCTTCCAAAGGGTTAAATATTTTGGTTGATCATGATATAATTTTACCTCTTATTCTGACCAAAATTTCAACCACTTAAAAGGGTTAATTTTTATGACGCTTGTTCAGTTCAATCTTCAATAAGTTTATTGATATATGATTAAGAGTGCAATTTGTCGATCTATGTTAACTACCCAATGTAATACTAGTTCAAGTCAAACATTAAAAAAAAGCAAATATGTCACATCCAAGTTTCTGTCATTGCCATGCATGAGACAGACCCCTCAATAGGACAAAATCTAAACTAAACATCCTCCTAAAAGTTTGACAATTGATTCCTTTGCATCAAGCTTTACCAACCCTCCCTATATATTTACACCAATTGAGAAGAGCTTGTTCCACTCACTCAAAAAGCCATAAGTTGATTTGCACAAAACTTGTTGAGGCCTTGCAACTATGGTGAGTTCTCATTGTTTTGTAGCTTTCTTAGTTGCTCTTGTTTTTTTTCTTACCACATGTTCTTAATCCGTCGCCATCGGTGTATAATTTTGAACTTGAAACGACGTGAGAGACATTAGTCAGCAATTCAGCATCTCAATCATCAGGCCACACACCTAATATCAAAAAAAAAATCATCAGGCCACACACCTGAACCGCTTAGTTTGTCATTGTTGAACTGATGATCTTTTTTATTTTTCGGACCGATCAGGGCATTTGTAGAGATGATGAAGCTCGACACAAAAGAAAGGCGCTAGGAGGGAACAGAGCTGCAATTTTTGTTTATGGTAACTTTAAATTACACAATCACTTATATATATTTTTATAAAACTTTACAAGATCAAAAACAGATGAATGATGATTCTTATGGTGTGAAAATTTATCTCGTTTTAATTTATGGGTCTCCTGCAGTAATGGAAGGACTAGAAAACATGGCATTCTTATCGAACGCGGTCAGTCTAGTGATTTACTTTTATGGCTACATGAACTTCAGTCTGACAAAATCAGCCACCACCCTCACCAATTTTATGGGAACATCATTCCTCTTAGCCCTCTTCGGCGGATTCATCTCCGACACTTACATCTCCAGGTTCAAGACCGCCGTGGTCTTTGGACTAATAGAAGTCGTGGTATCTCATCGTATTTTAGTACATTAAAAATTTCAGTTCGAACTTATACTTTCTGTTATTATAATTCAATATGATTTAAATGATTCTCTGTCGACACGCTTATCGAGATTTATCCGATGGTATTTATGTTATTGCAGGGTTTTTCAGTCTTGACAGCACAAGCATATTTTCCGCAACTAAGGCCAACTCCATGCATATTAGCCTTACCTGACCAAAGAGATCAGTGTCAAGCAGCAGACAGCATACAGACAGGAATCCTTTTCCTAGGACTTTACTTAGTTGCGTTTGGGACGAGCGGCGTCAAGGCTGCCCTGCCAACCTTAGGCGCAGACCAGTTCGACGAGCACGACCCAAATCACATAACCAAGCTCTCCAGCTTCTTTAACTGGTTTTTATTCAGCTTTACCATAGGTGCCATGTTTGGTGTCACATTTGTGGTATGGATTGCGACGAACAAGGGATGGGACTGGTCGTTCGGGTTATGTACTGTAGCTGTTCTGTTGGCTGTTTTTTTCATCTGTATGGGAAATTCCGTTTATCGAATTAACGTGCCCCAAGGAAGTCCTCTTCTCCGGATTTTTAAGGTACTTTTGGAACTTCTTTTCAAGATCATTTTTTGTTGTTGTATAATTCATCTTTAAATAATTTCTCGCTTGGCTTGAAAGGTATTTGTAGTGGCCGTTAAGCACCGGAAACTTCCGGTACCCGAAACTGCAGCTGAATTGTATGAATCTCCTGATGATGGTGAAAAGCTTCAAAGAACTGATCAGTTTAGGTACCTCAAGTATATGAAACTTTCCACAATTTGCCATCTTTTGATAATTTTATACCTAAATATTTCCAAAAAGCCATCTTTCCGATAAAAAAAAAATTCTGAGTAAGAGCGTGTTCTTTTGAAACGAACTGAACTATAAAAATTAAAGGAACTTAATTACTGATTTGAAGACCTCAACTTTAGTGACTTAATATAAGCACCTGACTATGATACTTGACTTAAAAATAAGTACTTAATCAAACGTCTGAAACGAAATATTGCTGATCAACTGAGTCACTGATCTTTGAACAGATTTTTAGACTTGGCAGCAGTGAGAAGCAGCAGTGGCAAAAGTGAAACATGGAACTTATGCAGTGTGACACAAGTTGAGGAAGCAAAGATCCTCATCCGAATGTGTCCAATTATTATCAGTACTATTTTTATGAACACATGTTTGGCTCAACTTCAGACATTCACAATCCAACAAGGTACCACAATGGATCCAAATCTCCTTGGTTTCAAAGTCCCTGCAGCTTCAATCCCATTCATTCCTTTGTTCTTCATGTTCCTTATGATCCCGGTTTACGAACATCTCTTCGTCCCGCTGGCTCGCAAATTCACAAAAATCCCAACAGGTATTAGTGCTATCTTTTTTTTAATTAATTCCACTATTATTTGGCAAGGATAGACAAATCCCAAACTCATGCCGTTAGATACATCCAAGACTGTAACCGCTAGACCACAACTTTTTTTCATAGTAGTAGTACTGTCCGATTTTTTATATAAATACTTTTGCAAGCAATTTTGTAATTAAATATCTTGCAGGTATAAGAAACCTGCAGCGAATAGGAGTGGGTTTGGTCCTTTCGGGGATTTCCATGGGTGTGGCAGGACTAATAGAAACACGTCGAAAAGCGGTGGCAGTGGAGCATAAAATGGTGAACTCATTGGAGCCATTGCCTTACAGTCTGTTCTGGCTTGGGATTCAGTATGCGATATTTGGCGCAGCTGACATGTTTACGCTTGTGGGGTTAATGGAATTTTTCTACGCGGAGAGCTCGCTTGGGATGAAATCCTTGGCCACGGCGATCTCGTGGAGCTCGCTGGCGTTCGGGTACTTTATAAGTACGGTGGTGGTGCAGGTGGTCAACGCCGCCAGCGGCGGCTGGTTGAGTAGTAATAATCTGAATAAGGATAAGTTGGATTACTTTTACTGGATGTTGGCTGTGCTCAGTGTGGCTAATTTTGGGTTTTACTTGGTGGTTGCTTCTTGGTATAAGTATAAAAATGTGCAAAAGGATGCAGATATGATTATGAGTCCTATTGAGATGGAACAAGCTTAGGCTTAAGAAGTTATGGACAACAACACAAACTTACAAATTGCCACAATATTCAATATATTTTTTTCTTCCTAATTGTTTCTTATGACGCATTTTCTTATCAGCTCATGATGCGGAACAAGTTTAGGCTTAAGAAAATATGCACACAACAACACAAACATACAAATTGCCACAATATTTAAGTTTTTTTTCTTCTTCCTATTCTACGAGCTTAGAGAGTTGTTTCTTATGACGCATTCTCTTGTCAGTTCCTGATGAGTGTTACTGCTATTTTGCTATTTTTAACTTATGTAGTAACATCAGTACCTGATATCTTGATTAGCCCCGCCTTGAGACGAAAAGCTACTATCGGATGCAGCAGAGTCCCAAGCAGGGGCAGGGCCCTCCGACCCGGACATGATCCGGTTCATAGCACCCATATCCACAGATTGCTCAGACACACTCCAAACCTTCACAGACTTGTCCAAACTCCCACTATACAGCTTCCACCTCTGATCGTTCGCCTTCGACCCCTCCGCGTCCTTCTCGACTGCGAAGCACTTCACCGGCCCTGTGTGCCCCGTCAGGACGGATAAACAAGTGTGCATCATTCCGTCCCGTCTCCATACACAAATATTCTTATCCGCGGAGCCACTGAACAGCAAGCTCCCAGCGGCCTCGAGGCAGAGCACCGACAGCTTGTGGCCTTTTAGTATATCGCCGCGGGCTAGTTTCTTGTCCCGGTCCCAGAAGTTAACAAGCCCGTCGGACGAGCCACAGTAGAGGATGTTGCCTGAAGGGCTGATGGCAAGAGCTGTGACCGCGCATTCTAGTTTTAGCAATGTTGTCTCTAAAACATGTTTCACTACCTTTTCCTTCACTTCCCTTTTCCATACTTTAACGCTCCCGTCGGCTGACCCAGTGAACACGATCGCATCGAGGCTCGCCACGACCGAGTTCACCGCGTCATCGTGCGCGCTGATAGACTCCAAGCACTTGGAGTCCGCGATGCGCCATACTTTAAACGTTCTGTCCCACGAAGCAGAGTAAAGGAGGCCTAATCGATCGTTGAGGCTGAGGCAAGAAATGGCGTCGGAGTGTTTGATCCACAGCGCGCTTCTGTTCTTGCGGACCTGAACGTAGCTGCTAGGCTTGATGGAGCATTTGAAAATGTCTTTTAAGGTAGGAAGAGTTCCGTAACGCTTGTGGACGTTTTGTGTCACTTTCCAGACTCTGATCTTTCCGTCCTGATGCCCGGTGAAGATCTTATCGCCGCTGATCACAATGGCCTTAACCAATCCGCTGTTCGATTTGAACCCGGCGTGCTCCTTCAAATCCTTCCACACGCGGATGTTTTTACTGTCCGAGCCTGTGTAGAGGAGATCGCCTTTCGCGGCGAGGGAGTAAATGTGGCCTTCCTCTCTCGTCAGGGAGCCTATTAGGCCTGTTCGCGGCACGCTGGAGCTGCTGCTATCGCCGCATTGCGACCATTCGGAGTTTGTGAACGGGGAAGTTTGGTTCCATGGAGACATGTGCATTGGGGATCCTTCAATGCTAGCTCTTGACGAATCATAGAATGAATGAGGACCAAAAGAGGCGCTGCTCTTCCGAGCGTAGTCATCGTCTCCTGACATGGATGCCGAGAGATTGGGGTCTGAGTGAGTGGGTCCAAGAGACTGCCGTGGTGGAAGGTCGTCGGAGAAAGTGAATGATGAGCCTGCATTTTTATCTAAGTGATCCCTCATTGTTTGGTATCAGTTTAGGATTGAGATTTGGGTAACAATGTTTCTGGGGTTGAAGGGATTGAGATGGTTGGAGTGGATCATGTGAAATGAGTGTTGGAGAGGAAAATGTGGGAAAGGGTTGAAGATAGATTTGAGGTTGTGAGAAAAACTTAAAAACAGTACTCTAAATCAGGTTCGGAATAGCCAAGGAAAAATGAGTCTAAAAAAATGCAATCCTGAATCAGCAGCAGCAGACTTAAAAGAAACTTAAATAGATACAAATTAGAGAAACAACAGGTAGTACACATTAAAAAATCAAGTAACCGAGTGTGAAATAAAAAAAAACATGATGAAGGTGACAACAAGTACATGAAAGTCTGACCTCAACGCTTGGAGTATTGAGGGGCTTTGCGAGCTTTCTTGAGACCAGGTTTCTTCCTCTCGACTATTCTTGCATCCCTTGTCAGTAGCCCTTCAGCTCTGAGAGGTGTTCTATGGCTTTCACTCACCTTCAATAATGCTCTGGCTATGCCAAGTGATATGGCCTGTGCCTGACCAGACAATCCACCACCATGAGCTTTAACAAATACATCGTAGCTGGTTTCATATCCCAGTGTCATCAGTGGAACTTTTATGTATTGCAACCATAGGGGATTTCCTTGGAGATACTCCTACATAGTATTGAAAACCCCAGTAAGCCGTCATTTATACATCACCGCGTCATCTCATCAAATCGAAGTAATCAAAAACTAGCCAACAAGACTGAATAAATCAATGATCGAGTATTGTACACTTCAAAATCCTGATCGGAGACCTATGGCTATGTGCAGTTAGTTCATCACCTAATGAACAAAAAATGCCCATACGTCGTTCCGCTGCCATCCTAACACTTGTCTACTTTGCTAAGCACAGAGAACAGCTTTAATTTATACAATAGTGCATAAGTCCACCAGCTTGAGTAGAGATTATTGTGCTCCAACACACTATAAACTCCGTGCTAATTAACTCAGTCCGCTAACACAAACATAGTAGATTTCGGTGCACGAAATTCAACTGAGCAATAATAGGCACAATGGAATAAGCTGCCCTAAAGTCTATGCCGATTTGGAATACTGGTGGTCACCTTGGCTCTAAAATCAATTATAATTCTCAAATCCACAACAAATAGAAAATTTGAGCAAAACCTAAAACCACAATAGAATAGAATAGATTGCATAACGAATTTGGGCAAAATCTAAGCATATAGAGAGTAAAATCACAGTATGAAAGTAATCAAAAACTTAACGTATGAAAACTATTTCTGACCTTGGCATCACGATAGTTGATGATGAACTTGCCAGTACCTTCCTGGAGAACCACCCGAGCAATAGCGGTTTTCCTTCTTCCAGTTCCGAAGATAGTCTGGGCGGCAAATCCACCAGGAAGCCTCGTTTTCACATACTTTTCGAGGCTTTCAGTCTCCAATTCAGGCATTGCCACAGCAGTTGCGGAAATCATCAGCGAAGCGGCTCTGGTCCCGTGCGACGAAGCAATGGCGACGGATTTCGACGGCGCGAATGAAAGGAAGCTAGGCTTCTGCGAGACGTTGGAAGAGAAGGAGAGTGAGGAGAGGGATGACGTCAGCGACGAGAGCGAAATCGCCATTGCTGATGAAATGAAATGTTTTCTACTGGTTGTGGTTGTGGCGATGAGATATGAACGGAAGAGAAGAGATGGATAACGTTTTCCAAATAAACAAAAATAAGAGCCTTTGTATTCATATATGGGCTTTTGGGCCCAATTAGCCATTGGACATTTTAGCCCTGGGTCGAAAAAAGCGGTTAAAAAGTGTTAGCCCAAATCGGATCCTAAATTCGATCTTTTCTTAATTTGGGGTTTTTAGAGCTTCGTCCTATAGTTTGAAAATCGAACTACGGCTGTCAATTTTGTAAAGTTCGATGATGGGTTAAACGTTGTCGAAGTTATTAATTAAATAAGAAGTATACCTATGAAATTCATTTTATTTATATTAATATTTGATGAATTATCGAATCGAAATGATTATTATAATAATTTTTATTCCTTGAAAAAATACGTCCAAACCCTGAATTCCTCCCTTTAAAATAGGGCCCACTTGATCTTGGCGTGTGGCGACCCTCTTAAAACTTAAAACTTTGGGGTGCACTTTGATTTATTATTTTTCTCGAAGCCCGACTTGATCCGTCCCTAAATTGTTTTTTAAACTTCTTTAAAGCCCTATTAATCCGCTCTAAGCCGTAAAACTTGATTATTTCATACAAACTTCTTTTGAAATTCATCACCTTAACCGTGTTTGTTTTAAAACTTCTTTTAATTTTAATTTGGTCCCCCGATACTTATTCAAAATAATTGATAGTTCGGTACTTGTTCTAAAATTAACTCATAGTACGGATGATGAATTTATAATCTTTCCTTAAAAAAAATTCTACAAAAATAGCTCATATCTATCGTACTCGTACCTACACTTCTTTAGAATCCTCTATTATTGTGTTTCTTATTTTAAGCTCATACTTACAAGTTCCCATTTGATTAAATTATTTAGACCACTTAAGCATTGATTCTGAATATTAAATGACGTTCTAAACTGCAATGAAATGCTCAATTTTATATTTCAAAAGAACAGATCCTTACTAAATTAATTTAGTTAGATTTTAATTACTCTTACAAGACCTTTCTTCTAGTTACAAATATGCAATTCACCTAATATTAATTATTTACTCCACTGCTCAGCAAAATCACTCCTACAATTATAACATAAAACATTGCACAGCTGCTCATACTTTTCCAAATCAAATCCATCAGCTTTCATCAACTTCCTCTGCCTCACTTCCAACCTGCGCTTAAAAAAGCCTTCAAAAGAAGGCTCCGTTGACGTCCGAAGGAAGAACGCATACGCAGCCGTAAAATTCAGAGACGTGAGGAAGAAGCAAATTGGCTCCATCACGTCCCAGCTCAGCTCCCAGAATGTCAACCTCATGAATCCCAGCGTCTGCAACACAATGAACCCCAGGCCGCAGTAGAGCTCGCCACGGACTTGCGAACACGCCTTCTTGTCAATAATCGCCTTCTGCTTCTCCATCTGATCTAACTCTTTTTTCCTCGGATCATTTGGCGATGCTATTGACTGTGAAACAAAATCTGCCATTTTTTCAACCACCTGTTCAAATGAAGAAATATTTTTATTTTAGGAATTTTCAAGTATCAACGGCTTCATTGTGTTTGTTTCCATCCCTAAAATGGCAAGCATCAGCACATGAACTACCATACACACAAAATCAAAAAAACTACAATAAAAATCAAAACTACCCAACACGTATCTAAACAATCATCTTTTTTTACCCCAAAACCGCCTTAAAATAGGAGCGAGAGCGAATGAGACGCCTCTGGCAAGAAATCTGCTATATATATGTTGTTCACTGTCCAGTTTGCATGACTCTTTTCTCTGCTACTTTAGTTTTGTTTGGACTTTTAAGCTAAAAAATTAGATATTTAACTAAAATCTTTAATTACTTGCCGAAATGAACATCTGAATATTTAATTTAAAAAGAAGAGGCCCACAAAAAGTGACGTGAATTTACATCCATTTATAAAATAAAACATTTAAATGGATAAAAAATAATTTTAAACTCTGGACAAAAAGTATACGTACTTCATACCATTTTTCCTATTAAATACTAACATAAATATGTTGCAGGAAAAATAAAAAGACTCCGGGCCTATTTAGGTCACACTCAAAATTGTATGATTAATTAGGTAATTAGTAATATAAATGACATTACATTTACCTAAGGAAAAAGAATCAGTTTCTCAAGAAGAATCTTTTCAGTCAAAATGGAATCTTTATTGTAATTAAAAATAAAATAAAAACATTTTACTAGACGTGATTATTCTATGAATCATTTAAATATTTGCATGCAACCGATTTTGGAAATAAAAATGAATTTTGGGCAGTTTGGCAGGGGCGATTTGGTAATTACGAAAAAAGTGCAAAGGTCAGTGATCGGAAATAATGGCAGTTAATTACCTGCTCCGGTCGAGTGAACACGACGTTGCCCAGAACAATGACGTCACCAGAGGCATCCATCAAATTCGCGAACTCCCGACCTTGCTCCTCGTTTCCGCCGCATTTCTCCACGCAGAGGCGGACGTAGTCGCTGTACGCGATCGCATTGACAGGAATCTCTCTCAGCGCGGATTTCAGCCGCGCCGCCTGCGAGAGGCGCAGAAGCTTCCGAGCCTCGGTTACGGAGAAGCCTTTGAGGGCTGAAGGTGGCGATGGAGGGAGGACGGAGTCCAGATTGAGCCGCTGCCGCGGTTCGCTCATTTCCTTTAGCCGGTCGCGAAGCCGATCTTTGAGTGGGAGAGAGAGGATGGATGGCTGCGGAGCTCGGCTGTGGAAGAAGCCGGAAGTGTACGAGCCGCTGTCGTAGGAGACGACGTCGTTTTCGGAGGAGTCGAGTGCCGCGATCGTGGAGGGATTGAGGCGGAGAGTGGCGGTGGTGATAGGAGTTATGAGAGAGGTGCGCCGAGTGAGTGCGCGGAGGAGCGCCATTGAAGGCCGCGATGCGGTGGCGTAGCGGTTGAACCTTACGTCAGGATTTGGGGGATATTTTTCAGTAATGACATGGGGAATATGGTGCGGTTTGATTGCTTGTTATTTATAGGGTCCTAGAAAAATGGAGAAACCGCTCGCGGTTCGATGAAATTAAACCGCAGTTGCTGGTGGTTCGATGTAATTGAACCCAAACTGATCGAGGCTCAGTGAAATTGAACCGCATTTTCTTATTTTCTGGAGTTGGTTTGTTTTCTTAGTAAAATGTAAAAAGTGAGTAACTTCCAAAATTGGAATATTCTGATTCCTGTTAATATTCGCTTGTATTATAAGGTAGATTTGAATATCTATAGGAAAGATTAAAGACATATCCATTATCATATATAGAATATATTTATTTACCCTTAGAAAACAATCCAATATATTTTTGATTTATAATTAGTTTTAGACATCAAAGAGAATCAAACTTGATAATATTCTTAATTACTTTAAATAGCTAAATTCTCATAATATTGTCAAACACTTAATTCAGATTTGGATAGAACAAGGGATTAGTTCTTAAGACATCTGACACTCTGCAAAAGGCAACAATGATATCAATCCATGGATTTATATATATACCATGATGGACGTTCAAATG
Source organism: Rhodiola kirilowii (assembly GCA_033675215.1). NCBI lineage: Eukaryota > Viridiplantae > Streptophyta > Magnoliopsida > Saxifragales > Crassulaceae > Rhodiola > Rhodiola kirilowii. The sequence continues at coordinate 1,932,656 of CM066201.1, forward strand.
TTATGTGATTCTTATTGTGTTATGTGTTATGTTGATTCTGATTGGTTAATGAAAAACAAGGAACCAATCAGAAGCGAAGAACACCATAACTACGGTGCACCCTCACCCACACAACCCCCATGCTTTGGAGGTGCACCGTAAGCCCCGTGTTCCTCGCTTCTGATTGGTTCCTTCTTTTCATCAACCAATCAAAATCGATATAACACTTTAAAAACATAACACTCTAAGGACATAAAACATTTGAACGCCCCCCTATATACCATTTTCTTTTAACATCGTTCTACATAATAGTACCGTTGATGAGGTCATGATGTTTTGGAAGACAAATTGTGTTATATTCATAAAAATATTGTAATGGTACACCATAGGCATGTCAACTATTAGCTGGTACTCTATCAAAAAAACACTATTATCTAATAAAATTTATTTTGAATTGAATATAAGAAATGAATTGACGTACTTAACTTGATGACTTATTTCAAAAACTTGATTCTACGTACTTGACTTTTAAGCCAAAACATCAAATATTTAAATCAAATTAAGAGCTTAACTTCTATCAAAACAAAATTAAGAGCTTAACTAAAAATTATAAATGAGACGTTGAACTAAAGTGAGCTAACTGAAATGTTACACTAGTTGTTTCAAAAGTAAAAAGAAACTTAAGATTTTATTTATTTATTTAATTTCTCAATGTTTTATTATTAGGTTCTAGGTTCGACTGTAAAATATAAGTTACATAAAAGATACTGATTTAACGGTCAACTTGTTCGTCAAATGACTAAGAAATTAGTGGTTTGAGCATCTATGGCCGAGAGTTGTGCGATCCTTAACCTTTTATTAATAATTTTTAGAAAAAATTACACAAAAATGACAAACAAAAACAAATAAGAGCCGAGACGAGAGGGGAAGAACCTTGGACCATGTGATGCAGTGAGTGAAATGAGACCTTCCTCGCCAAAAAAACAAAAAACAAATAAGATCACAGAAATAGAAGAGAAACTATTTGAAGAAGAAGTGTGGCAAATTAGTAACCGCCTCGCATTGCTGCGCCACGAGTCTCGCGTTTTTTGCCCTAGAAAAAAATCAGCTAAAATAATGTGGGCCGGGCGTGTCATTGGACAGCTATACCTATATACTATATAGCCTCTAGGCCTTATCCATTAACACATTTATTACTTGCAGATGGCGTCATTAAATATGTCAACACTCATGCATGCATGAATCACAATATTTATGATGCTAGCTAAACGCACTGCAGTCACTTCACTTGAGTATATAGAAGTAATGTTTTGCCTGTGTTGCAGACTTAGCTAGGAGCACGTGTCGATCAATCCATGTATATGTCTTAGCAATTACCATGTGACTTTTTGTCACTTGTCATGTACACATGTACATGTACATTTGTATACGAAAAGATTCACATCCGGTAAAAAAAAAAAATCATTTTAAAACGACTTATTTTAAATAAAATATCATTAAAAATTATGGTATTTCTTTAATATGAGCCTTAAATCGGAAAGTGAATCCCTTTTTAAAACTATGCACTGTTAACATAAGACTTATAAAATTATATATGATTGATTTTCGCTTGAATGCATTGATTCTCATGGAATGTGACTCAGTGCAGCCAAGCGATAAATAGTCATTTGATTTATGTATTTCAAGTCAAAACTGCGTAGTTTTAAGTTAAAATTTTTAAGTTTTGGAAATGGTTCAGTTATCAGTTTAGTGATCATATTAATGAAACGTCGTAGTTTTAATATTATTTTATATAACCAATATCTTTTTGAAATGACTACTTTTAGCTTGACTACACTACATTCTACATATTAATTTGTTTCTCATATTATGACATTTTCACAATGGAATGGTGAAAATGCTATGATAATATACATAATACTACACTAAACAAACGAAGTTGGACTCGTTTTCAGGTCCATTAAAAGTTCGTCACAGCCCAAAACAGAACAAGTCCATATCGCATGGCTTGGATAAGAAACGCGTCGTTTTGCATCAGGTCGTGTAGAGCCTCGAGGCATAAAACCCTCCGCATTTATTTTTGCCAACGCGAAAATCGAGCGCAGGTTTCCGGCACACTCATCGTCGTCTGACCCCGTCGAGTGTATACGAAGATGATTATTCCGGTTCGCTGCTTCACCTGCGGAAAGGTAATGTCCTCCCGGCTGTTCATTACGAAATTTTGATTTTTGGTATTTCGGGTTGTGTGGTTCGATGATTTAGGGTTTTGTCGCACATCCGCTACTTTTGCTTTCTTCACTGTACAGATTTAGCTAGATAAAACGTTGAGCGTTGAAACTTGATTGATTTAAGTATTTAAGATTTTTCTTAATGAAATTAATTTTGACATTGATTGTAGGTGATTGGAAACAAGTGGGATACGTATCTGGACCTTCTGCAAGCTGATTATAGCGAAGGGTGAGATAACACATACCATAGATATGTCAAATTTGAATATCTTATCGGTGCTTTTGTTCTTGTTATTTTCAAGTTGTAAGATTGAGTATTATTGTAGGCTACACTAAGTGGTTTTTAACAATTGCTGCAGTAACCCATTTTTTTTTGTTCATTGAATAGAATTTTGTCGATTTCATTTAGTTTAAGGCATTCGGGGTCATATGGTAACCATGAGTTAAACCGTGAAAGGGAATGCCAGCCTCAGGAGATTTTCCATGACACCCTTTGCTGCATAGGGATTAAAAGCAAACATTGGCCATGTTTACGGTTTCTAAATTTTGTTCTAAATTTGATGACAAAAAGAAATTTAATTGTATGTATCTGTAATGTCCATGTTCATAGTTCTTGCGCGGCATGCAATCTCTTTTCTTATTAGATGCACAATAGGCATATTGTTTACTCATTGGTCTGTGTTTTCATACTATACATCTGTTTGACTGATTTTGCTAATCAGTACCTGCTTTAGCGTGACATTATAATATTTGGAATCCTTGAACTATGCATCTTGCAGCTTAGTATAATTACCTTCACGAATTCACCTTCTAGACATTTTTCATTTTTGGTAACTGCAGGGATGCTCTTGACGCTGTGGGTCTTGTTCGTTATTGCTGCAGAAGAATGCTCATGACTCATGTGGATCTTATTGAGAAGCTTTTGAACTACAATAGTACGATATTCTGATTGTTTACTCTTTGTCTTGGCTGTGTTTTATTGTTTTCTTTTGCACACATCTTACTCAAATTTTCCCTGGCGCAGCTTTGGATAAATCAGACACCAGCTGAGACCTGTTGCCTGTCAATGGCTTTCAACACTATGCGAACGAAGACCGCTGCTTAGTCACATGCCCAATAACTTTAAAACAGTATATGAAAGTGTGCGTTTTGTTGAACAAATGAACTCTGATAATCAAGTACATGTTTTTTTTTTGACAGTTCTAGTGTGGATCCATGTCTTTACCTATTCATATTTGTTCTGTTGAGCTATTATCTAGTCAGTTATGGTGCGGATGTAGTGCATGATTGATCACAATTCACAACACGAACATATGTTGTCGTGTCTCCAAGGACCGTTAACACTTCTTCCATTTGGACAATTCTTTTTATATGTAGATAGATTGAAAAGTACAGACAGTAATTGCTTTGAAGTTTTTCAAGGATTCAGAAAATTGTGCAGTTTATGGTTACATTCTGATTGGAATGGATATACAAAATCATGCAAGATTAATGTTTTAAATTTCTGTTAATGTACCAATACAACACAACCATCACACAGAAGGTTAAATGGTTAAATACATCAAGAACGCATGGATGGAAACTACCTAATATGGACTGTATTCATATGCAGTTGTATATGTGTTATCTGCTGCATCAAGTTGAGAGGAACTCTAGTCTCCGGTTAGCCACTCCGCTTAAAATTCCACTTCATTCTCTTCGTCAGGAAACAATCTCTTCATTTTCTGAAACAGGACTTTTTTTAATATTCGCAGTGCATACTTGGTATCTGAAGCACGAAACAAGATGATCGTTGACAATCCCGGCTACTTCCATGAAAGAATAGATTACTGTAGGACCAACACATCGGAAGCCTCTCTGCATCATGTCTTTGCTGATGAGTAGTGATTTTGGTGATTTAGCAGGGATTTGATTTGCATATCTTATGCTATTTCTTATTGGCTTGTGGTTGACGAAATTCCAGCAGTAATTGTTGAAGGAACCAAACTCCCGCTGCACCTGAGAATAAATTAACTTTTATGGTGAGTGATGTTGTCAGTTATTTGATGCGGATTCTGATTATGATATACATTTATTCATCCCTTCTCATGTTTTTAAGTTCATCAAAACAAATATCCAATCAATAACAATTTTAAAGTCACAATAGAATCGGAAAATAAGCTTTATAACAAACAACACTTAAAGAATATCGACGAAAATACAAACAACATGGCTTGGAATCATTCAGAAACTTGATTACCTTAACAATCTGCTTAGCATTCTCCACTATTGCTTCGACCTTTGGCTTTGAAAGAAATGATTCCAGCGACATTAGTTTTGCATCATTAATTTGCGCAACTGAAGGTGCATCGAAATCCTTAAAGTATTTCCTGCAACAGCGGACAAAATAATAAATACCTCAACTTTTCAGAACTTATTAGATCGCCTGTCAAAACCACACCGTCACTAACCTGAATGTGTCTCTCTTGTGAAGTATGGCTGGCCAGCTGATCTCAGCTAATGCTTGCGAAAAGACAAGTAGTTCGAACAGCCTATTATCGTCGTGAACCGGAACTCCCCACTCCTCATCATGAAAAGTAATATACAGCCGATCTGCAGAGGTTTAGAATACGAAATATAATTATAAAAAATAATTATGAACAAACTTTAGCCAGCAAACAAAATTTAGGGATTTGCATATAATTTGAAGCGAACCAGAATGAGGAGTGATCCAATGGCATCGCCTGACGTCAGCCGGATCCTCCAACAACAGCTTCTTCTCCTGTCCCGCAGTACGCGATCTGGATCCGCTACGCTTCACTAGTCTCATATCATCACTTGCTGGCTTTTTACCAGTTGAGCCACTGATCGCTGAAGACGAATCGGACGAGCACAAGCTCTCAACTGAGACATCGTCGCTCCTAACAACAACAGCCTTGTGTAAAAGTAAAACATCATTTTTCAACTTGACCGCCGCCGCTACGTCGTCGTCGTCAGACTTTTTCTTCTTGACATTGGAATTATTGTGTAACGACGATCTCTGAGCCTTCTTCACTTCTATAACCACAACCTCCTTTGTACTAATACTACTAGTACGTTTTGGATCAGTTGATGTAATAAATGTGTTGCCGCCGGGGCCGAGGATCGCTCGGCGCGAGTCCCGCGGAGGTAATTTCGCAGCGACAGACATTTGCTTAATTTTGAAAATCGATGCTTTAAAAAAAAATGCAGTTTTGAGTTGACGAAAGAGGAAAGTAACGCCGGAAGTGAGAGAGATTTCTTGTAATGAGAAGATACGATTTGTAGAAGACGAGTTGCAGTTGGAGTTTGGAATCGGAAGTTATTCGAATTAAAGCTGAAATGAGAGAGAGAGAGACTGGCGATGCTGAACTGGTGCAAATGACTGTTTTGCCCCTCTCTTTTTTTGTTTGCAATTTAATATTTTTATTTATTTATTACTAATAGCTATTTTGATTCAAATTTTATTTTAATAGAGAAGTGACGTGGAGGATGGAGTTGGGAGAAGGTTTCGGTCATGAGTCATAATCAGTTGGTACGAGCAACTAGATTGATAGAGTAAATGTTAAGGTAATGCATAATTTGATAATTAGGATTCGGATGTTGTTTCAGTTAAAATGATGTCGTTTTTATTGAAACGATACCATTTTATTATTTATAGTATTTTGCTACGTTGCACTTTCCTTGATAACTGGTATCAGTATTATAATTACTTTGCGCAATTTTAAGTTTAAATTTTTTTTCAACTTAAGCATTTTTGAGTTAAGTGTAAGTGGGCCGTTAAATATAAATCAGGGTGAGTATTATTAAATAATTTGGTCTTTATAAAGAGGTCAGATCTGGTGCAAAGCCCAAATACCATACAAAATACAAAGTAATTGATACCATTGATCAAGTTAATCCAATGATCCCAATTAATTAGGATAAACACAAATTAATTTATTTTTATCCCTATTAATAAGCTCATTAAGGGTAAAATAGACATGATTTTTCTTTTATTTCTCTCTCATTACTGTTCATTACTGTTCGATACTGTTCATTACTGTTCGTCACTGTTCGCTACTGTTCGTACTGTTCATCATCATCTACAAATCGCGATCGAAAACGAACTAATTGAAATCGATCGAAAACGAACTAATCGAAATCGAACTAATTGAAATCAAAATCGAAATTGAAAACGCAGAAGAAACGCAGAAATCAAAATGCAGAAGAAATCGACAAAGAGAAACGCAGAAGAAATCGAAAACGATTCCGAACAAATGGTCATAACGAACTATAAATTGCAGATGACGAACTATAAATTATCATGCCTAACTATCGATGATACTGCCGAATTGTTGACGAATTATAGTCCAAATGTGATGAATTATGTCATAATTCATCAAAATTGCACTATAATTCGTCGAAATCTTGACGAATATAGTCCAATTTGGACGAACTATAACATAATTCGTCCAAAAATTGGATAACGAACTATAAATTAGTGATGACGAACTATAAATTATCATGCCTAACTATCGATGATACTGCCGAATTGTTGACGAATTATAGTCCAAATGTGATGAATTATGTCATAATTCGTTAAAAGTGCACTATAATTCGTCGAAATCTTGGCGAATATAGTCCAATTTGGACGAACTATGACATAACGAACTATAATTAGGCCTTGACGAATTATAAAATTCTTGAACAAATCGATGAACATAACTAAGTTCAATAACATCATCATCACATCTCCACACCCCAGCAACTACAATTTCCTATCTTCCGCCTTCGTCGGTGGTGGATCAAGTGGGAGAAACAAATCAGACACTCCGCCACTCCCCTCCACTCCTTGCCGCCCTAACGACATCTCCGTCCTCGTCACCAGCGCCGACCCACACTGCGGCGATGGAGTTCTCGGCCTTGACAATATCAACACCTACTATGATCCATGGATGAGCATCGTCGAAGGATGATGAAATTTCAGATCTGAAATTTTAATCGAAAAGAGGAGAGAGACAGTAAAGAGAGAGAGTGTTGATGTGTATTCCAAATATACCCTCATCTAATATTAATTTGAATGTTTATTTATTTATTTTCATTTAATCTCATCCATAGAAATTATAAAATCAACGGATGAGATTAGTTTGTATTTTTTACAATAATATGAGGTTTGCACCTGATCCTAATCCCTTTAGAAATGATAATAATTAAAAGACCGAAGCGTGGAATAATTGTTTAGTTTGGAGATAATAATAAAAGTTTGGTGGTGGGGTGGGGTGAGCTGAGCCTGAGCAGAGCTTATAATAAGTTAAGTTGCTCTTTCTTGCTTACCGTTGTTAAACAAAAACAAGCAACGTATCCAAAGACTACATTTCACCAAACACACGAGACAGAGACATGTTCATTATACATAAATCAATAACGACTCCAACAACGTATGTACATAAAAAGAAAACACAAGTGACGTTTTAGCTTTGATTAGATAGTTAGTGTCCACTTTTCCAAGCAACGGCTATTTGCCTCTCTTCATTCCTTTCTTATTAACTAACTATATATCATGCATGAGGATTGAGATGTGGCCTGGTGGAGGCACTCTCGCTCGGCACCGCTGGTGACCTGAGTTCGAATCTTCACAACACTAACCAATAACATACTAATCCATGTATCAAAAAAAACTAGATATCATGTATGTTTTAGAGCATGTACATCGGATGAAGAGGGAAGGAGGCGTGGAAGTAGTTGTTGTTGATTGCTATCTATGCTTGAGCAGCATCTGCGGCTCCAACACCTTTTCCCCTTTTTTTACCACTGCACATGGTTTTATGGCATTGAGAGTTCGAGTTTGTTCCTTTGATTTGATTTTAACCGAAGGATTATGTTACTTGACTTTAAAGATTACAAAGTTAGACATGTAATTAATTTAAGAATGCGGTTCAGGTACAACCCGATTTATATATAAAAACTACAAATCGAATTTTAAGCTGACACGTGTCCCATTTAGTCGAAATCTCGAACAAACACACGGAGAGGTATTATAGGCATTCCACACGGAGGGGTATAAACCTAATAATGTTATTTTCAATTTAGTCCACGAGTTGTTAATGATCAGACTTAAACATGGAAATGATCAGACTTAAAAAACAGCAATGATCAGACTTAAAGAGAGAATGATTAAAACTGATAACTAAAAGACTACAAATTGAGAATGATCAGACTTAAAGAGAGAATGATCAAACTAAAAAATTGGTAATAATCAGACTTAAAATTAAGAATGATGAGACTTAAAGAGAGAATGATCAGACTTAAAAATTGTTAATGATCAGACTTAAAAATGGTAAATGATCATACTCAAATAGACAATGATCATACTTAAAATTGATTATAATCAGACTTAGAATTGATAATGTTCAGACTTAAAATTGATAATGATCCGACTTAAAATTGACAATGATCAGACTTAAAATTGATAATGATCAGACTTAAATAGACAGTGAATCAGACTTAATAATAGACAATGATCAGACTTAAAATTGACAATGATCAGACATAAAACAGACAATGATCCGACATAAAATTAATAATGATCAGACTTAGAATTGATAATGATCAGACTTAAAGATGGTAATGATCAGACTTAAAAAGACAATGATCAGACTTAAAATTGATAATGATCAGACTTAAAGATGGTTATGATCAGACTTAATAATTGACAATGGTCAGACTTAATATTGATAATGATCAGACTTAAAATTGACAATGATCAGACTTAAAATTGATAATGATCAGACTTAAATAGACAGTGAATCAGACTTAATAATAGACAATGATCAGACTTAAAATTGACAATGATCAGACTTAAAATTGATAATGATCAGACTTAGAATTGATAATGATCAGACTTAAATAGACAATGATCAGACTTAATAATAGACAATGATCAGACTTAATAATAGACAATGATCAGTCTTATTATTGATAATGATCAGACTTAAAATTGACAATGATCAGACTTAAAATTGATAATGATCAGACTTAAATAGACAATGATCAGACTTAAAATTGATAATGATCAGACTTAAATAGACAGTGAATCAGACTTAATAATAGACAATGATCAGACTTAAAATTGACAATGATCAGACTTAAAATTGATAATGATCAGACTTATAATTGATAATGATCAGACTTAAATAGACAATGATCAGACTTAATAATAGACAATGATCAGACTTAATAATAGACAATGATCAGTCTTATTATTGATAATGATCAGACTTAAAATTGACAATGATCAGACTTAAAATTGATAATGATCAGACTTAAATAGACAATGATCAGACTTTATAATAGACAATGATCAAACTTAATAATAGACAATGATCAGACTTAATATTGATAATGATCAGACTTAAAACTGGTAACTAAAAGACTACAAATTGAGAATGGTCAGATTTAAAGAGAGAATGATCAGACTTAAAAATTATAGCAAATTTTGCTATAGCGAAAGTCGAATTTTGCTACAGTAAAAGTCAAATTTTATTCCAAATGATCAGATTTAAAAACTTACTGTAGCGAAGTCAAATTTTACTGTAACAAATTTTAGGAGATTGTACCTGATCGTTGTACTTTTTAGCATACGTTGATCAAAAACAATTTATAATCAACCGGTAAGACCGGTGTCGAACCCAAGGGAGCAAATGGATTACACGCTAGTTCAATCAAGTTTTCTTACTCGGCTAATTCCTAAAATTCGAATTGGTTGAGTTATCAATGATTGTAAAACAAGAATGAAGTGGTTTTAGGGATTGAATTCAATTAAAAGCGAGTTTCGAGGGATTAATCCCCTCCTTGGCAATCTCTCAATGATCATGCAAACAAGAGTTCAATTAATTAAGAGTTGATAGGTTTTGAACCCAGCCTAGATCAAGTATTAGGCTATTACGCGTATCTAATCTCAATCAAGCCATCTTAATTAGGATCTCACTAATTAAAGGGTGTTAATCCACTATATAGCATTTACTCTCATAAATGCTATATGCATAAAGTTCTAGTTCACCTCTCACCATGCATTTACTCTCATAAATGTAGGTTTAGTTCAATTTTACTATATCAAAACCATCCCTAAGCTCTCTCAAGACTTCGATCAAAGTTCTAACATAAACATGTCACTTAGGCATTTTATCAAACACTTAGAGACATGTCTAACATAAAGAGCATAGTAAAAATGAAATCAACTTCAATAGATCTATTCAAATGTGTTCACAATGATCATTGAGTACCAAGGAGGTTCATAGAACCCCTCAAAACACAAGGGAGACTACTCACTCATCATGTAAGACAACATGATGAGTAGGTTTTTACAAGCAAATCTAGGAGAAAAGAAGAGGGAAAGAGTAGGATGATTAGTCCTAATAAACTCCCTTGATCTTGATTCCTCCTTGGTTTGATGATGATGAAACCCTTGATTTGATCACTTTCCTTTGTCTTCTTTCCCAGAAAAATCCCCCCCTCTTAGGTCAAACTTGCCTCTTTCTATTTATAGGCTCGTCAGAAATTCGGCACTGTAGCAGGTCCAGTCGATCGACTGGAGTTGGGCTGATGGTCCAGTCGATCGACTGGAAGAAGAAAAGTCGCTTGGCTAGCATGTTATCAGTCGATCGACTGAAACAGGGTAGGATCCCAGTCGATCGACTGACAAGTCTCAATTTGCAGCACCTCCTGTTTGCCCATTTAGTCGATCGACTGAGATCCAGTCGATCGACTCATCGTCACGTGATCTGCATGCTCTGGGCAGGGGACTCTTCAGTCGATCGACTGAAAGGGTCAGTCGATCGACTGGCGATGGTCGATTTTCAGCTCCTCCTGTTTGTCCATTTAGTCGATCGACTGGACCAGGGGAGCTTCCCAGTCGATCGACTGAAGACCAAATTTTGCCAACTTTTGCTCTAAACACCGATTTTTCCCGAGTTTTCTTCCAATGGCTCTTGACACTGGGACATCTTGCTTTGTACCTGAAATGCACGAGAAAAGGATCAAATGACATCAAAAAGTAGTCGGAATCGAACTAAAGCTATAGTGAAAAACGGGCATTAATGAGTCGAAAACTCGACTCATCAACACTCCACACTTAAGCTTTGCTCGTCCCGAACAAAGTATGCACATATGCCAAGGAAGTGCAAATGTCGAAATGCTAGTGGTGCTATGTTTTTCGTGCATTTGCCACACTAGATTTCACGAGGTCTCGATTCTTATTTCTAAACATGTTATTGAAAAGTAAATGACAAGTATATACAATCTAACTAGCTCCTTTTCGTAGGAGTTACGAATGCATTTAGCATATGCATTAAGCCTTTAAACCCCTAGGCTACCCTAGTGGACGAGTTATAGTCTCGTGAGAGTTTTCAGAAAAGGGAATACTCACAAATCCCATATATGCACATGTCCCATAAGAGTGAATGCAAGAGTGCTCAACCAAGGCTACGATTTTTCAAAACCAATCCCTCACCTCAAGCTAGACTAGCGCCACAATATCATAAAAAGAGCTTTCTCAACCTTTTGAGTAACTTTTTCGACGTGCATTCAAGAGCGTCAATACTAGGGCTATGAAGAGACTATCCAAAATTCTACTCATTTTTGAAGCAACAAAATAGAAGTAAGGCTTATAGCTTGCACGATAGAGTGTCAACCGCTCACCTATGCTAGCTAGGGCTAGTCCATGGGCTCGCGGCAAGAAACTCATTCCCAAGTTTTAGGCGCTTAAGCCGTAATCCATAAGGGAAGTGGAGTTCGACACCAATGTTTCTTAATAAACAAGCATAGACCAAGTGGATACTCCCGTGCAAGCACGTGGGTCGTCCAAGAATTATTCTAACAAGCACACGATGGAAATGACTAATCCCGCACAAATATAGAATGATGGAGGAACATAGGGTCAAGTCGTAAGTGCTTCTCATTTTCTTATTGAGACAAATGCTTTCGAGGGGGGACTTACCTCCCTAACCCCCGACATTTGCTCTTCTTTCACCTTTTTTTTTGGTAATGACTCCACACTTAAAACTTGACAATATGTTCAAAAGTTGTAAGGGATGTGCGGGAATTAATCATGAACAAGGCACTATGTTAGAGAACTCAAGTCACCAAAGAGCATTCAAATGATCTAAGTTTTTCACAACGATTTTTAAAAGTGCTTGCTAGCTTGATCCAAGGTGTTGAAACAAAAATACTTAGAAAGTTGGATAGTCAAGATGTAGCAATGATATTGATTCTCAAGAATGCAAGCTTCAAAGGACTAGGTCGGTAAATGTGGCACATAGGCTAGATGCGATCTATAGGGATTTAGAATTTAAAATCACAAGCCTATGCGGTTAAAAACACTCTCATGTTGGGACGATATGCAAGTATGCAAGTGTCCATCTAGAAATGATATGTATAGCATGCAATCATGTGAACCATGCGCATCAAAACCACTCCACACTTACTTCAAGCTTAGTCCCTAAGCGCAAAAAAAAATGATAAAATAAAGGCAAAGGCGCATAGGAACTCCCCTCATTTGAAGTGCCGGTGATATAATCCATAAGAGCGAGAAATAGCCTTTTGGTTGCAAGTGTAGATATAAGAGGGTGTTTTAGACATGATAAGAAAATGTGAATGTATATCCTGTAGAGTGAACAGTATAAATGGTAAACACCTCCAATATCATCATAAGAATATAGCATACAACCAATAGGCAAGAAAGGATAGATATCACCAAAATAGCATACATCACCAAAAATGCGCCAAAAGGCGACTTATCATCCAAATCAACATCCAATGCAACAAGTCAAATAAGGATAATACACATGTGGAAAAAGAAATGAAGCATGGACTAAGATGTAGCCTCGTCGTCTCCCGGAGGTGTCCTCCTAGCTGAATCAACGACTCCATCGTCCTCAAGCGGCTGCGTGACACCGGGGAAAAGAGGGCTATCGCCTAAAGCAGAATCCACGTAGGGGATCGTCTCTCCTGGGAGTGGAGTACCCGCCTCCCCGAATGCTGAAACTGGTGAGAAAGGTAGTGGGGAGGCGCCACGCGGTGCTGAGAACTCAGGAGCGAGTGGAGTGGCAACTGGAGTGCCGGAGCCTCTACCGAACGATAAAACTGTGGATCTCAGCCACTCCCACTCCCGGCGGGCTCTAGCATCAGACTCTCGGACAAAGTCCTCTAAGCGAGTCAATCCGCTCCTCAAATCTGACACCTCGGTCGATAAACGAGCAATCCCCGATGTAACACTCTGCCTCCACTCCGCTAAGTCATCAACGACTGGAGGGGGAACATCGGCTGCTGGCTCTGCAGGGAGTGGCTCATCATCATCTGCGGGGAGATCTCCATCTTCCTGTCCCTCAGGAGCGTCTGCTGGAGGAGGTGAACCGGGAGGAGAGGGAGAGGGGGAGAGGTGGGCGAGACAGTAGAGTGGGTGCTGCTGCTTGAAGGCTCTCCTCCTCGCGGTAGCGGCGGTCACAAGATCCTCCACGTGAGGTGACGGGTCACTACGCCATGTCTTACCATCCCGCTTGACCATATGCATATTTTTCATCAAATCAATGTCAAGCTTGCTCCTAGCAGGGGCCTCACTACCCTCATGGCCAAAGGTGAAGTTACACCTTTGGGCTATCAATGTAATCAAAGAGCCACCCCCCATGCTCTTGTTCCTCGTGCTCGGCTTCACAACGGTCTCAAACCGGTTGATGAGAACCGCTAGCCAATCAATGGCCTCCCCGTGATCCATGGCAACCATGAGGTCCATATCAGGGAAAGTAACTTTCCTAGACCTCTCCGTCCTCGTGTTAAAATCAATAGCAATGACATGGTGCATAATCTTCCAAACTGGGTCAACGATCGCATAAGAGTTATATGAAGACACGAACCACTCATTCCTACCGGAAATCCTCTTCCAAAGTCTGGATTGGTCGTGCTCAGTGAATACCCGGGGCGAGGCCACAGGCTGTGGAAAACCAAACCACTCTCGGATCGTACTCTCCCTGATCCGGAAATCCCTTCCTCCCATCATAAACTTCCAATAATAAACTGAGGACCCATCATCCCCCATTCTCTCCTTCACCGACTCAAACGAGCACAAAAACTCCTCAACTACCCTCTGGTAGGAGCCCGGATCATCACAAAATAGAAAAGATAAACCATGTTGTGTGAGACGAGATTGTACCTCGGTAGCTACCACTTCGTCGATGCCACGAAGCAAGCCCATGTCTAGGTACAATGTCGGGATGGCCTTCTTCTTCTTCGAGGTAATAGTAGCATGATGAGCCCGGTGCTTCTCGTCCCTAAACACCAATGGAACCGAGAATGGATAGGGGACCGGAATGGGCATCGGTCCCTCATAAGGCTCCACTTGGGGCACAATCGGCACAATGGCCATGGAGGGAGGAGCTGCAGCAGGGGAGGGCACTCTAGGCACTGGAGGCGAGGGGGCTCTAGGGGCGGGAGGCACGGGCGCTCTCCTCTTCGGTGCCGGCTTCCTCGGTTGAGGCTTTTTCTTCTTTGGGGGAGGCGGGGAAGCCGGCGCGGCCTCAATCTCCTCGTCTGATCCCGAGCTAACATCGGCAAGTGAGCCCCTCAACAATCTCCTCTTGCGGGTAACAAGTGGTCTATCATCCTCGCCCTCAAGTGTAAAGTCGTCAATTTGCTCATCGAGCGAGGGCTCGTGAGCGATCCCCTTTCCTTTTGCTTTCGAACTGGAAGATGAATCGGCGCGACCCATAGTGCACTTGGAAATGGAGGCCTGAGTCAAATTGAGCAAAAACTCAAAAACTGCACTGAATTGCGATCGAGTCGATCGACTGAGATGGAACTGGAATTCCAGTCGATCGACTGGAGGTTGAAATCCGAGCTGGTTAGGTCGAATTTGGGGGTTCTCGCCGGAGGGATTTTTGACTCGAATTGATGGGTGGGGTTTGTAGGCGGGGTAGATAGGAGTTGAATGGTGGTGGAATCGGACAGAACGGATGGCGGAGGAGGGAGATCGGCGGCGGTGGAGATTTCCGGTCGGAAATCGATTTTTGGAGGGATTTTTGGTGGCGGTTTGAGGGCGGCTTGACGGCGATGGAACGGCGAGGCTAAGGCGGTGCTGCGGCGAGATGAGCGGCGCGGATTGGTGGTGGTCGGAGTTTGGATTTTGGAGGTTTAGGGAATTAGGGTTTCGTTCGAAATGAAGAAGAAGGGAGGAGAGGCTGGGATTTGGATAGGGGATTCTCAGTCGATCGACTGAAAGCCCAGTCGATCGACTGAGAATGCACGAAAAACAGGAGCTCCTGAAACACCATTTAGTCGATCGACTGGGCTATAGCTTTACTCCAGTCGATCGACTGAACCCTGATTTTTGCTTAAAAACTTTTCCGATTTCCAATTAATCCCGACTCCACACTTAAAATTTTTACTCAAAATCAAGAATATGTACCACTCAAAATATCACATATAATCAAGGTACGCCTCTTCTAAGTAATCACTAGCACATAGCGTAAGATTTTCAAACAAACAAGCTAGGATTACCACTCCACACTTAAAACTCCACCATCGTCAAGAAAATTCATGCAAGCCTCATATCACATCACACACACCCAAATCAAGCATATAAAATCATCCCAATCACCAAGCCATATCAAGTTCACAAAATGCATGCTACACATACATGAAAATTACTTGTGCATAGATAGACAACTCACAAACCGGGGTACCTCCCGTGAGGTGCCTAGTTTAACGTCTTGGCAAAGACCGAGCCGATCCTTTTCTCACTAAGAAGCACACTTGAGGAGTCCATAGCTAGGATCCCTCCTCAAGCGGAATAAGGCACTCTATGGGTCGGTCAAGGGGAATGTGACATTATGCTCGTCACGAAGTCCTTCTCTATAGTGCTTTAGCCTTTGTCCATTCGCCGTGAAAGTAGTCCCATCATTGTTTAGCAATTCAACATGGCCATCTTCGTAAGGCTTGTGGACGATAAATGGGCCACTCCATCGGCTCCTCAACTTTCCCGGAAATAGCTTAAGCCTAGAATTAAAGAGCAAGACCTTCTCTCCCTTCTTGAATTCGCGACGAAGTATCCTTTTGTTGTGCCATTTCTTGGTCTTCTCTTTATAGATCCTAGCACTTTCGTAGGCCTCATTCCTTATTTCTTCTAACTCATGGAGTTGAAGCACCCTATGGTCTCCCGCCATTTGTAAATCCATATTCAACGTTTTGATTGCCCACATCGCCTTGTATTCCAATTCCACCGGCAAGTGGCACGGCTTCCCATAAATAAGGCGATAGGGAGACATTCCAATAGGGGTTTTGAATGCCGTACGATAGGCCCATAGAGCGTCATCTAGCTTCGATGACCAATCTTTTCTTGAGCTCCCCACGGTTTTCATCAAGATTGCCTTGATCTCTCGATTTGAAATTTCCACTTGCCCACTAGTTTGTGGGTGATAAGGAGTGGCAACTTTGTGACTAACTCCATATTTGCGAAGTAAGGCCTCGAAATGTCTCTCCTTGAAATGCAAACCACCATCACTTATAACGGTCCTTGGCACCCCAAATCTCGGAAAGATGATTTTCTTAAATAGTTTCGTGACCACCTTGGCATCACAAGTGGGGGAAGCGACGGCTTCAACCCATTTTGAGACGTAATCAACCGCCACTAATATGAATCGGTTCCCAAATGAAGAAGGAAAGGGGCCCATATAGTCGATGCCCCATACGTCAAATATCTCGACCGGGAGGATGCTTTGTTGGGGCATTTCATGCCTCTTTGAGATATTGCCGATCCTTTGACATTGATCACATGCTTTCGCGAACTCATAGGCATCACCAAAGAGAGTAGGCCAATAAAAGCCGCATTGTAGTACCTTTGACGCGGTTTTTGCTCCACTACCATGTCCTCCATATTGAGAAGAGTGACAATGGTAAAGAATTTCTCTCATTTCCTCTTCGGCGACACAAGTCCTATATAGCCCATCCGCGCAAAGCCTATAAAGGTAGGGCTCATCCCAATAGTACCTCTTGGTCTCGGAAAGGAACTTCCTCCTTTGATGGTGGTTCATATCGTGGGGAATAATCCCACAAACCACGAAATTTACGAAATCCGCGTACCAAGGAAGGGCCTCCGCCTCAACTCTCATGAGTTGCTCTCCAATATATGAATCATTCACCGGTCTAGCATCCACTTCAATCTCTTCATTTTCCCCTAGCCTTGATAGGTGGTCGGCTACCACATTTTCTACTCCCTTTTTATCCTTGATCTCTATGTCAAATTCTTGAAGCAATAGAATCCATCTTATCAATCTAGGCTTAGAGTCCTTCTTTGCTAAGAGATATTTAATAGCCGCATGATCCGTGAATACTATAACCTTTGAAGCCACAAGGTATGGATGGAACTTATCGAAAGCGTACACGATAGCAAGAAGTTCTTTCTCGGTAGTAGTATAATACAATTGGGCTCCATTGAGAACTTTGCTTGTGTAGTGGATGGCATGAAGCTTCTTATCCACCCTTTGCCCAAGAACCGCCCCAATGGCGTAGTCACTAGCGTCGCACATAAGCTCAAATGGCAAATCCCACCTAGGGGGTTGAATAATAGGAGCCGAAATCAATGCCTCTTTCAACTTCTTGAAGGCTACTAAGCAATCTTCGTCAAAATGAAATTTGGTATCGTTGCACAATAGATTTGTCAAGGGCTTGGCAATCTTCGAGAAATCCTTAATGAACCTTCGATAGAAACCGGCGTGGCCAAGAAAGCTCCTTATTCCTTTTACGTCTCTTGGAGGTGGCAATTTCTCCATAACTTCTATCTTGGCTTTGTCCACCTCAATTCCCCTTTTCGACACCAAATGTCCAAGCACAATCCCCTCCTGCACCATGAAATGACATTTTTCCCAATTTAGTACAAGGTTCGTCTCAATACATCTTTTCAACACTTTAGCCAAATTGGCTAAACAATCATCAAAAGAGGAACCATAAACGGAAAAGTCATCCATAAACACTTCCATAATCTTTTCAATAAACTCCGAAAAAATAGCCATCATGCATCGTTGAAAAGTACCGGGCGCATTACAAAGTCCAAAGGGCATTCGCCGATAGGCAAATGTTCCATAGGGACAAGTGAAGGTCGTTTTCTCTTGATCTTGGGGGTGAATAGGGATTTGGAAGAATCCACTATACCCGTCAAGATAGCAAAAATAGTCATGCTTAGCTAGTCTTTCCAACATTTGATCAATAAAAGGAAGGGGGAAGTGATCTTTCTTAGTGGCTTGGTTAAGTTTTCTATAGTCCACACACATACGCCACCCGGTTACCGTTCTTGTGGGGATTAGTTCATTCTTCTCATTTTTAATAACGGTCATTCCTCCCTTTTTCGGCACTACATGAATGGGGCTCACCCACTTAGAGTCCGCAACGGGGAAAATAATTCCCGCATCAAGCAATTTAAGGACCTCTTTCTTAACAACCTCCCCCACAATAGGATTCAACCTCCTAGCTCTCTCCCTAGATGGCATACTATCACTCTCTAAATTGATTTCATGCATGCATAAATTTGGGCTTATTCCCTTCAAGTCATCAATAGAGTAGCCAATGGCATCCTTATGTTCTCTAACCACATCAAGCAATTTAGAGGTTTCAACATCATTCAAAGAAGCATTAACAATGATAGGCAAGCTAGAATTTGGGCCTAAGAACTCATACCTTAGGCTTGTTGGTAGAGCTGTAAGCTCTACCGAACAAGACTCCTTACCTTTGTCGCTTAGAGTCCCTTCTTCACATTCCTCCTCTAAGATAGCCCAACAATCGCCAATGTCGGGAAGCTCATTGTCAAGGTCAATTGCACTCATGAGAAGGTTAGGCACATCATACAATTCATAAGTATCAACTAGGTCAAGATAATTACAAGTCATTGTAGAATTAGGACCTTGTTGTGCTTTTTCAAGATTAAACTCAATTTCCTCATCTCCTACCCTCATGGTAATTGACCCCTTAGTCGTATCAAAAATAGCCCCCGCGGTGTAGAGGAAGGGCCTTCCCAATAGAATGGGAATTTCATTGTCCTCCTCCATCTCTAGCACCACGAAATCCCCCGGAATATAGAAATTCCCTACTCTAACCGGGACATCCTTTAGGACTCCCTTAGGGAATCTTGAGGAGCGGTCCGCGAGCCTTAGAATCATGCTAGTTGGTTTAGGCTCACCCATATTTAGCTTTTTACACAAAGAATAAGGCATCAACGATATACTTGCACCCAAGTCACACATTGCTCGTTCAATCTTAATATCATTAATAAAGCATGAAATGGAAAAGCTACCGGGATCCTCAAGCTTTGGGGGCATGCGTGGTTGGAGTATGGCACTACATTCTCCATTGAGGGACACCGTATCAACATCCTCGATAGTCCTCCTACAAGTAATGATGTCTTTTAGAAAACGAGCATATGAAGGAGCTTGCGTTATTACCTCGGTGAAGGGCATTGTCACATAAAGCTTCCTCATCATCTCCGCGAACTTGGAGAATTGCTTATCATTTGTTTTCTTCTTTAGCCTTTGAGGGAATGGAATAGGAGGAGTGTAGACTCTAGGTTCGGCTTTCTCCTTTTCCACCTCGATTTCCTCCTCAACTTGAGGACTAGGGATCTCTTCTTCCAATTCTTCGATATCGGCACTAGCTTGGCCTCCAAGATCAAAGGTAACTCTCTTCCTCTTAGGTAGCTCTACCTCTAAGTCTTTCCCACTTCTCAAGGTTACCGCATTACAATGCTCTCTATTCCCTTGCTCGGGTCTAGCCGGTAGTTTGCCCGGTGCCCTTGTAGATGCCTCGGCTTGTTGGGCAATTTGACTTTCAAGCATTTTGTTATGAGTTTCCATCCTCTCGATTTGTGCTTGCATCTTGTCTTGGTTTGCAAGGAGCTTGGCAAACATGGCTTCAACACCGGAAAGTTCACTAGAAGGTTGTGGAGGGGCTTCAACTTGTTGATAGGCCCTTTGAGCTTGACTTTGGTATTGTTGCCCTTGGTTTTGATTCCTTTGAAGCAAAGTCGGTCCTTGACTTTGATATTGGTTCCTAGGTTGGAACCCTTGATTGGATTGAGTAGGTTTAGGACCGAATCCGGGAGGTGTGGATCCAAAGTCGGGGCGAGTGGGATTAGTGGTTTTGTAGGAGAAATTCGGGTGATTTCTCCATCCCGAAGAGAACCTAGGTGTAGTATAATTGGCTTGAGAGCTTTGCCCTTGATTGGCACTACTTCCGTAGTCTCTACTTTGGTTTCCTCCCACAAAATTGACTTCTCCATAACCTTGCCCTTGCACGTCCCTTTGAACCAATGGGCAAGAAGTAATTTCATGCTCGTACACCTCACAAATGTCACATCCTTGCCTCGTTGAAGATTCTTTTTCCGGGTGTTTTAGCTTAAACACCTCATCCGAGAGGCTCTCAAAGTCTTTCCTCAAAGCATCATAATCAATAGAGCTCACGGCTTTTACCTCGTGCCTTTCATGCCTTCTCCTCGGGTTTCCTCTTTCGCTTCCCCACATGAAGGAATTTTTGGTGATCTTCTCTATCACCGCATATCCTTCATGCGGTTCTAAGTCCATTATAGCACCACCCGAAGCGGTATCAAGAGCAAGACGAGAGTTCCCATCAACCCCGTGGTAGAAAGTATGGAAGACTTGAAGATCATCAAGGTTGTGGTGAGGACAAAGCCTTTGATATTCCTTGTATCGCTCCCAAGCCTCATATAGATTTTCCCCATCCATTTGCGAGAAGTTGGTGATTTGGTTCCGATAGAAAGCCGTCTTGGAAGGGGGGAAGTACTTATTCAAGAAAGCCACGGCTAATTCTTCCCATGTAGTGAAGCTATCGGGAGTTTGGCTCCTTAGCCAATCCTTCGCTTTTCCCGTGAGTGAGAAGGGAAAGAGCCTCAATAACTTTGCATCCTCCGAGACTCCATTTATTTTGAATGTAGCACATATCTCTAGAAACGTGGTCAAATGAGAATTGGGGTCCTCGTTATCTCTCCCCGAGAATTGGTTCGCTTGAACCATTTGAATGTGCGCCGTCTTCAAATCGAAGTCTTGGTTGTCAACCGCGGGAAGTTGGATGGGAGAACGGTAACCATACGCCGTAGGAACGGCATAGTCCTTTAATGCCCTTCTAGCTAGTGGCAATTGTTGAGGAGGAGGATCTTGGTTCCTTCGGTTGTAAGGAGGGGGCGGGGGTGGTAAATTGTTGTTTTCGGCCACGGTTGCTTGAGAATTAGAAGTAGAACCTTTGTCCTTGTTGGTTTTACTTCTTGTAACGGGAGGATCAACTAGTTCTCTTATGGGTCGATTCAAGTCTCTATCCACGATTTGAGCAAGTTTCTTGGTTTTCGGTGGCATAAAAGAAGTGAACCTACAAGAGAAACCAATTAAAACAAGTAAGCGTAGTGAAGTGGTTCAAGAATTGCAAGTAACAAGCAAAATAGAGTAAAACATGGATTAGTCGGAGTACTAAATGATTTTCCTAGGGGTAATCTAGCTATTGCTCCCCGGCAACGGCGCCATTTTGATCGTTGTACTTTTTAGCATACGTTGATCAAAAACAATTTATAATCAACCGGTAAGACCGGTGTCGAACCCAAGGGAGCAAATGGATTACACGCTAGTTCAATCAAGTTTTCTTACTCGGCTAATTCCTAAAATTCGAATTGGTTGAGTTATCAATGATTGTAAAACAAGAATGAAGTGGTTTTAGGGATTGAATTCAATTAAAAGCGAGTTTCGAGGGATTAATCCCCTCCTTGGCAATCTCTCAATGATCATGCAAACAAGAGTTCAATTAATTAAGAGTTGATAGGTTTTGAACCCAGCCTAGATCAAGTATTAGGCTATTACGCGTATCTAATCTCAATCAAGCCATCTTAATTAGGATCTCACTAATTAAAGGGTGTTAATCCACTATATAGCATTTACTCTCATAAATGCTATATGCATAAAGTTCTAGTTCACCTCTCACCATGCATTTACTCTCATAAATGTAGGTTTAGTTCAATTTTACTATATCAAAACCATCCCTAAGCTCTCTCAAGACTTCGATCAAAGTTCTAACATAAACATGTCACTTAGGCATTTTATCAAACACTTAGAGACATGTCTAACATAAAGAGCATAGTAAAAATGAAATCAACTTCAATAGATCTATTCAAATGTGTTCACAATGATCATTGAGTACCAAGGAGGTTCATAGAACCCCTCAAAACACAAGGGAGACTACTCACTCATCATGTAAGACAACATGATGAGTAGGTTTTTACAAGCAAATCTAGGAGAAAAGAAGAGGGAAAGAGTAGGATGATTAGTCCTAATAAACTCCCTTGATCTTGATTCCTCCTTGGTTTGATGATGATGAAACCCTTGATTTGATCACTTTCCTTTGTCTTCTTTCCCAGAAAAATCCCCCCCTCTTAGGTCAAACTTGCCTCTTTCTATTTATAGGCTCGTCAGAAATTCGGCACTGTAGCAGGTCCAGTCGATCGACTGGAGTTGGGCTGATGGTCCAGTCGATCGACTGGAAGAAGAAAAGTCGCTTGGCTAGCATGTTATCAGTCGATCGACTGAAACAGGGTAGGATCCCAGTCGATCGACTGACAAGTCTCAATTTGCAGCACCTCCTGTTTGCCCATTTAGTCGATCGACTGAGATCCAGTCGATCGACTCATCGTCACGTGATCTGCATGCTCTGGGCAGGGGACTCTTCAGTCGATCGACTGGCGATGGTCGATTTTCAGCTCCTCCTGTTTGTCCATTTAGTCGATCGACTGGACCAGGGGAGCTTCCCAGTCGATCGACTGAAGACCAAATTTTGCCAACTTTTGCTCTAAACACCGATTTTTCCCGAGTTTTCTTCCAATGGCTCTTGACACTGGGACATCTTGCTTTGTACCTGAAATGCACGAGAAAAGGATCAAATGACATCAAAAAGTAGTCGGAATCGAACTAAAGCTATAGTGAAAAACGGGCATTAATGAGTCGAAAACTCGACTCATCAGTACCCCCCTCCTATCTTTTATGTATTTTTAAATAAGTCCGCGTGTATTTTTTTATTTACAAAAAGAACCCCGAACGGGATGAATTTTGATTAGTCGATTTTTACAAGTGTCAATTTTTTTTATGAATTTGTAGTTTTTATTTATAATTTTGGTTTGTATTTGATCCAATTCCTTAATTTAAATTAAGCATTTAATAATAAAAATTATAAATGAAGTATTAAACGAACGCCTGAACTTTTAAGTTCAAAAGAACATGAACAAACTCTCGAAATACATATATTGATTAGGCCTGGGCGTGCAGATCCGAAAACCCGACCCGAATCGAACCGAAAAAAGCTCAAACGGGCCGGTTCTTCTCATACCAAAAACCGAACCAAATGGTGATATACAGTTCGGTCTCGGTTTTGCTTTTTTCTCGGACCGAAAGCCCGACCCGAACCGAAAATATGTGTTTTCTGTCAATTTACAGAAAAAACCCAAAAAAACCCGACCCGAGCCCGAAAAAAACCGAAAAATCGTGAAAACCCGAAAAAACCCGACCCGAGCCCGAAAAAAAACCAAAAAATCATGAAAACCCGAAAAAACCCGACCCGAACAAAAAAAAACCGAAAAATCGCCACAAAAAAACCCGAAAAGACCCGAAACCCGAAAAATCGGGCTTTAGTCGGTTTTCGCTTTCAAAAAGCCCGAACCCGAACCGAATTTTCAGTTTTCGGACCGATTTTCGCAAAATTAAGGAGCGAACCGAACTGAGCCCATGCCTAATATTGATGACGGAACTAACTTGTATGAAAATGTTGAACTAGGCTCCTTCAAAGCGACTACTAAAATGTAGGGTTGTGCGTTTTATGGTAAGTTGTTGTGGTTGTCGAAACAATGCTCACTTGCTGTTGGGGGCTTCTTTTAAGATGCCAGAGTAGAGGAGCAAATGAGACCGAAAGCAAGTTTAAGCCCCATGAAAAGGTAAATGGCTGTAATACCTTAAGACACAAGTTTGGATGGGTCTAATTTGGAGTTCATTTTTGTCACTTTTTAAACGACAGCTCACAATCCGAAAGACCAAGTGTAGGCTGTGATCGATTTGATTCTAACACTTTACATCGGAGAAACTCGAATATATCTTCAAAATCATGTAGGCTTATATTCTCATTTGGATGTTGGCTTTTATGTTTGATCCAAAACCTTACTTGTCAAACTAAGCATGGAATTTTGTATTCCTTCAAAAAAATAACCCTCACCCAAAAATTTCACAAATCAAATGGAGCTTCGTAATAGTCATTAAGAAATCTCGTAGAGGTTTGTGTTCACATAGTCTAATACAACCTAGTTGGTAAATTTTACGAATATTTATTAAATGGGGGTGACACTTGTCACTCCCAAAATTTTCTCAAATATTTTGTTTGCATTATAATATAATTAATAAATATTAGTAATTAATTTAATTTACTATTTATATAATTAAATTACACATATTTTTGTTTTTATAAGTGTACAACTACAAACTGGTCTATTCTGATTTTGATATCAAAGACTTCAAACTAATTATGATTTTGATATCAACTAGTTAGAATGTGATCACGATTTGCAATAAAAATATGTAAGTATCTCACTCGTAAGCTTGACGATGTTCGAAGAGCTTATATTAGTTTTGGTTGAATCGCAACAAGTGGAAGATACATTTTTATCGGGTTGCTTGGTTGTCAATTTTGACAAAGTATTAGCTGAAATGTGTAATACGGATTCAATAACATATAATTTTTGTGCAATATAAAAAACATCATTTTTTAATATAATTAAACTCGCCACCCTCTATTCCGATTCCTGGGTCCGTCCATGTATATGAGTGATTCGACATAATAATAAAAACTAGATGACTTTAATATCATTGGATTAGTCTTCAATCAACTAATTACCTAAAACTAATTAATTTCATGGAAAAAGATCAGGTGCAAACTACAAAATTCGTCAAAAGTGACATATAATTTTTCGCCGAAAAACCAACCATACGACATTTTTTAAAGATAATTTTATTTATTGAAAGGAAAGATAAAACAAGATACACGAGATCAGGGCCAAACCAAGTTGGAATCTTTCGTTTTGGGACAAGATCTAGCTGAAGAGCGAGATTTCTTTTTTTTTCGTTGACGGTTTTGCTGCTGAATAGCTATGGTTGGCAGAGATGGATCAATTGAATGATCCTAATCACATAACTCAATCGCTTCGTGATCATCATCCCCTCTTTCAGATTCCCCAATAGGAATACCAGAAACCTCTTGCTCGACCTGTCTAGAGTTCTTAACGTATTCGTCCATATCTTCAAAAATATATTTATCATCCTCGCAACCTGTCCTAAGTTCCAAGTAAATGGCTCTAGCCTCAACCGGACCTTCAAACTCTTCGCAATAGAACAACTGACTACCATAGGAAGAGATTTTTTGAGCAATTTCTTCCGATATTTGCAATTCATTACTCTCCATATCCTCGTTAAACTCTTCATTACTTGTATCCACTACTTGGCTGGCGAGATTAAACAACACGACTGCAGAGGAAGGATCAAAGTTTTCTTCACCCAGGGCATCCCCATTGCTAGGACATGGCTTATCACCTGACTCCTTAATGGTAGTGTCTGATTCCATTACTTGGCCACATTAGGACCCCCCCCCTTACTGGTCTGGCTCATCTCCCCTGGGCCTGTAATTTTTGCAGCTGCGTTATTGCTCTGAAAAGTCACCACTCTGTTACTCTTTTTTCTCCCTACCTCAATCCAATCTTCTTGATTGTGTTGAGGATTAGATTTGTTACCTTTTATCTCCTTTCCACCTGGGATAGTCACCTCCAAGGATCTTGAATCCTTATTAGTATTTGCATTTCTTCCTTCCTCATAGGAGCTAGTCTCATCATCCTTCTGGGCAACAGTAGTGCTATCGGGGTTGCGGCCTCGGCCTTGTTCAGGTAATTGTTGCGGAACTTTGAGTGGAGCTGGCTCCTCTCTCCTCTTTGTCATAGTCGTCTTTGCTTTGTCCGTAGAGGTAGCCACCTGCGCTTTCCTTCAATTGATGATACTGTGTCCATGGATACATCATTTGGAGCAGTATGAGAGATTGCCCTCATAGACAACCTCCTGAAAAAATTATACGACATAGTTAGTCAAAGTAACCTATAATTATTCATCGAAAACAAATCATACGACACGAAATTTAATCTCATACATCAAAAGGAGCACATAATTGTCTTTGAGAAGTGGTGGACAAATTTTTTGATAGAAATGATCAACAAATTGTTTTTAAAAAATAGTTATCAAAAAAAAATTGTTTAAAAAAAACGAAATACTTATACAGACATGAAAATGTTATGGTGGAGTGTCACGTAGAAGATTCGATCTGATTTTTGGTGGGCGTATTTTGAGAAGAGCAGCTTCATCAACTTCCATCTTCACCGGAGGAGACCAAAAGCACCACCACCACCTCCGCCTTCAGATCTGCCTCTCTGTCAAGTATCAAGACCAGCGACGTCAATCCAATCCTCAACTCAACCACCGATCACAACAAATAGTTCTCGCACGACGCCTCGACCGCAAATCCAATTCGTCAACCATGGTCCGTTTCATGTTCTAGATTTTGAGGAAATTAGGGTTTCGGATGGAGTCTGAGCTCACCACGATCAGTTCCGATTCATCCAAGTCGGAGCAGTTGGCATCGTTTGATGATAGTAGCAACAAGGACGATCGGCCGCTTCTCAAGCCGGAAACGATCCGGAGCGAGGAGGAGGAGAGAAGGTCAGAGGAGGAGAATCGGAGTGCGGAGGAGTTGGAGAAGAAGTACGCTGCGTTCGTGAGGAAGGATGCGTACGGGACGATGGGGCGAGGGGAGTTGGAAGTGAGGGAGAAGGTGATGTTGGGGCTGGCGATGGTTACTTTGGTGCCGGTTAGAGTGGTGGTAGGGATGACGATTTTGGTTGTGTATTACTTAATTTGTAGGACGGCGACGCTGTTCAAGGCGCCCAATAAGGAGGAGGAGAATGAGCAAGAGGATTATGCGCATATGGGAGGGTTGAGGAGGCTTGTGATTTTTCAGTGTGGGAGGTTTTTGTCTAGGGTTATGTTGTTTGTTTTAGGGTTTTATTGGATTAAGGTGACTGTCAGATATCCAGATGAGGTAAATTCTCCGTACATTTCAAGTTGTATTATGTTCTTCATAACTGATCTATGTAGTAATTGAATTGTAACTGTTGCTTATGTTACAGCAGTCCATGTTTGATAAATTGATCATTAGGCACAATGCATTGTTTAGAAATTTTCATTTGTGACACTAATTCGGCTAATCAGTGTTGGCGAGGTAGAAAAACACGTAAAACAATGGAAGCTAAAAATATGGCCTTGTAGATTTACAGTTCTCCGCTTGGTG
This sequence comes from Rhodiola kirilowii, assembly GCA_033675215.1. NCBI lineage: Eukaryota > Viridiplantae > Streptophyta > Magnoliopsida > Saxifragales > Crassulaceae > Rhodiola > Rhodiola kirilowii. The sequence goes on from CM066201.1 coordinate 1,960,291, forward strand.
TTCTAGTTTTCTTTTTGTAGCTCATTGAATGGAGAGTTTGTGACCGTTTTATTTCTGTTATATTCAGAGTGAAGGCAACGATTTATCTGAAGAACAGGAAAGGCCTGGAGCAATAATATCTAATCATGTGTCTTATATAGACATATTGTATCACATGTCTACATCCTTTCCTAGTTTTGTTGCCAAGGTGAGTTAGAGGATCAGATTCGTTACATGTTTTGGTCTGCACTGATTGGTCTCTTTTGCTGATGGTGTTTATGTATTTGTATGTTTATCATGACACTGATGAAGAGATCCGTTGCTAAACTTCCTCTGGTTGGTCTCATCAGGTTAGTTTTGTTGTGTAATATGTTATGGCAAAATAATCACTCTATTTCAAATATTGTATCATAACTCACTCACTTTCTTTTTCCGCTGCATTTGAATTTCACATGCAGTAATTAACAAATGTTATAATTTTGTAATTGTTTCGTGTTCATACCAGTAAATGTCTAGGCTGTGTCTTTGTCCAGCGAGAGTCAAAATCACCTGATTTCAAGGGGGTTTCAGGTACATAAGTCTCACTTGCTGCTATGGTGTTGCTACTTCATATTTCAGTTCAGACAGTTTTTAATCTTCTATTTGATGTTGAACAACGCAATGGCCAATGCACTATACATGGTTTATTTCAATTTGATTGTAAACACTTATTGTATCACAAGAGTCAAGTACTATGTTTTCACCTGCATTTCCAACTGTTGTTTGAAACCCTTCTCCACCTGCAGGTGTTGTTACTGAACGAGTCCGAGAAGCTCATCAAAACAAGGACGCTCCAATGATGATGTTATTTCCAGGTTGTCACTTTTTGTTCTAATATTGCATATGGTGACAGTATTCTGGAGCTGCTGTTTAAACAATATTCATCTCGTTTTTGTGTGAATTACTATGATAAGAGGCACTTGATAATCTCACTTTTGGTTTAAATGTGATTGTATATCATGGATTGATCAACTCTCTTAGATTTGATTTACAAGATTACCAAGATAGAAAGTAATTACCATGCTTTGGTTACAAGATTCGAAGATTACCGACAGATTCCTGTAGTTTTTCGTTTTTGACAAGAGCTACTCTCATTTGTAATTGGAATGCAAGACTTGAATGGTTAGGAATTACGGGTGATTGCCGTTAAATGCATTAGGACTCGGATAAAACATTATAACATTGAACAAGAAAGTGTTCGTTTCAGTTATGTAAAAGTTGTTGTCTGTCCACAAGTATAGGTTATGTAGAATGAGTGTTCTCAACACCTTTCTAATCTGAAAGATAAGGAAAAGAAAGAAAACAAAAGGAATGATTTCATTTTAGGCTCATAGAGATCAGTGTACGTTAATATATACTAGTTTATTTGAATTTAAGTTATTTATATCTGATGTCATGCAGAAGGAACAACTACAAATGGAGATTATCTTCTCTCATTTAAAACAGGAGCGTTTCTTTCAAAAGCCCCTGTGTTACCTGTGATACTCAGATACCCCTATCGAAGACTTAGTCCTGCGTGGGATTCCATATCTGGGGTGAGTACTTGGCGGCAGTTCGGAACTTTTTGTGGCATTATGTAACATTGCTTAGTTTATGGACACTGTTTGGGAATGAACATGTCATAGTATCTTGTTATCCCCATCAATGGACTCTAAATTATTAGTTCCAACTTCCAAGTAAATGTTACTACAAAAGAATCATCATCTTTATTTGCAGGCACGCCATGTGTTGTTTCTTTTGTGCCAGTTCGTAAATTTTATCGAAGTCACGCGGTTACCAGTTTACTATCCATCAGATAAAGAGAAAGACAATCCAAAGCTTTATGCTGATAACGTGCGGCAGTTGATGGCTAGAGAGGTACTGAATTGGTTAACGTTGCATTTATGCGTAAACATTGAAACTGCAGCTTTTGTTAAGAACTTCTTATCAGGTTTCTTTTCTTGTCCACCACAGGGTAACCTCAAAATGTCCGATATTGGACTGGCTGAGAAGCGAATATATCATGCTGCTTTGAATGGTAACTATATCCCATCCATATTGGTTGAGAATTCATTAGTATACATGTTTGTTGTTCACTAATACACTCTGTCATTCAAAAATGCAGCTCCCTTTTATTTATCTCTGGCTGTATTTTGACCATCAATGAACAATATCGATTTGCCGTGTTTCCTTTGTGCAGGTTAAAATTTTGCCTGAACTGTCATGAACATGTGTATATCCATTTTTGGTCTGATTGCTGACAAGAATATTACTATATCCGGTAGATACTTGCTACCAAACTAGTTCGCACATACTGCTTGGAGTTGTTCGGCTTTTGTTCATAATGCCTATGAGTCAATCATCGATGTCGATTGCCAATGCAAGTTTTATGGAGCAGGACCATCAGACTGTGGGACTTGGCTCATATTGCAATTTGTTAAGATTCAAATCACAATATATGTGCAGCTTAGTTTTTTGTTCAACTTGTGCTCATCATTCCAAGTTTTAAGAGGCAAAGGGCTTCCTAATTGTTTGCATTACTACATCCACACTGCTGATACTCAAACAAGTGCCTTAACCTTTTGAGGTCAAGCAACTGTAACCTGTGAGCGAAGTGTTGATTGTACATTTGAAGCTCCTGATGAAATTCTTGTAACAAATCAAAGACTTTTTGATCTCAACTTTATTTTGCTACTGCATTATCATCGGAAGGCTTGGTCTTCTAATCTCTATATTTTAGAATTAAGCCGCCTGAGCAGTAAGGAAAAACAATATCTAAATTAGGATTCTCACAAATTTGAAAGGATAAATAAAGTTGAAAACTGCTTTGCGTCCAATGTGCATAAATTAGGAAGCTTGTTTCTCGACAACTACTGAAATTTTCGCAGTTGAGCTTGTTTGTTCCCTGCATAAGAAAATACAACAATCACTATAACCACATCATTTTAACAATCTATATACTCCATATATGAGCCATGGCCTATTTGAAGACCAACTAATAAAAGATATTAAAAAAAATAGACTTTACACTAACAGATCTGTTAATTAATATACTCCTGTCCCATTTTGTTTGTCCACTTTCGTTTTTGGGTGTCCCCTAATGTGTCCATTTTCCTTTTATACAACTCAATAATCAAATCAATTATCTCTTTCCTACTAAAAAAATTTATTTTATTAACAAAATTGTACTTTCAATGATAAATAATTAATAATTCGTCTACGGGACCCATGAGAATCAAGCTCGCCTGAGCACCGATTGAACTCCGATTGAACAAACGGAAGAGACGATTCGAGAATAGGGGAAAGCTTAGGGTTTGTATTTCTGGTGAAATTCAAAATTACAGAGAATGAAACAGAGGAGGAGAAGAATATAAACTCGAGTAGAGACGACGACGTTTAGTGCTAAACGCATAACTTGCACGCCAACACTAAACGACGTCGCTCCACACAAGAGTAACAGACATACAAAATCTGTAACGAACTCTCCCTCCAACAACAAACACCTGCAACACCACAGATACAAAACCTAGCATTAAAACCCCTAACTATACCTCCAATACCCCCCCTCAAGCGGCAGAGTGAAGGAAATTACTCACTCCAAGCTTGGAACACAGATATTGAAGCTGCTCGCGCTGCAACGGCTTCGTAAAGATATCGGCCGGTTGGTCATGAGTAGGAACATGGATAGGCATAATGAATTTGGACAGGACATGAGCACGGATCAGATGACAGTCTAGCTCCACATGCTTAGTGCGCTCATGGAAGACGGGATTGTGAGCAATGTGTATCGCGGCCTTGTTGTCACAAAACAGTGGAATGTCCGGAAGCACTTGCACACCCATCTCTCCAATGAGCCTTGCCAACCAAGTGAGTTCACAGCAAACCGCCACCATAGACCTATATTCAGATTCTGCAGACGATCTGGATACCACTGGTTGTTTCTTGGTTTTCCATGAGATAATGCTAGAGCCCAATGTGACACAATGCCCAGTGATGGAACGTCGAGTTAGGGGACAAGCAGCCCAATCTGCATCACAGAAGGCACGCAACTTCAAGTCTGAATTGCTGGGAAATAGGATGCCCTGTGCAGGAGCCCCCTTGACATACCGAAGCAATCTGAGAGCGGCAGTTAGATGATCCTCAGTTGGTTTCTGCATGAATTGGCTTAGGATATGGACGGGATACGCCAGATCAGGTCTAGTAATTGTAAGATATATGAGTTTCCCCACAAGCCTCCTATAATGTAGAGAATCAACCAGATCTGGGGCTGTAGAAAGGCTCAAATTATGCTTTGTCTGCATAGGAGTTTTAGCAGGTTTACAATCTGTCAGTCTGTGCTCTTCCAACAATTCCAGGGCATATTTCCTTTGATTCAAAAAAACTCCATCATCTGATCTTGCTACTTCTAAACCCAAGAAATATTTCAGCTGGCCAAGATCTTTAATTCTGAACTGTTGATGAATAAACTGTTTAACGGAATGGATGAGAGCTTCAGATGTACCAGTCAGCAGCACATCATCTACATAAACCAGTAAAATTATAAAGTCTGGACCTCTAGTCATGGTAAACAACGAGTAATCATTTAAGCTGGTCTGAAAACCAAATTCAACCAAGGCTGTGCTAAATTTAGCAAACCACTGCCTGCTGGCTTGTTTTAAGCCATAGATGCTCTTTACTAACTTACACACCTGTCCATTTGCCCTTTCTTTCTTGTAGAAACCTGGTGGCAGTTTCATATAAACTTCCTCATCAAGAGTTCCATGTAAAAACGCGTTATCCACATCGAGTTGATAGAGAGGCCACTATCTAGCAGCTGCTATAGCCAAAAGGCACCTCACTGTTGTCATCTTTGCTACAGGTGCAAATGTATCATGATAATCAAGTCCCTCTATCTGAGTAAATCCCCTGGCCACCAATCTTGCCTTAAACCTTTCAACCGTACCATCAGATAGATATTTGATTTTATAGATCCATTTGCAGTCAACTAAGGTTTTATCTTTGGGTAACTCAGTTAAGATCCAAGTGTGATTGGCCTCGAGTGCTGTAATTTCTTTATTCATGGCCTCAACCCATTTCACATCTTTACTGGCTTGTGTATAGGAAGCAGGTTCCTGAAGACTGGAAATTTTCAGAGCAAAAGCACCATGCTGAGGAGAACATTTGGAATAAGATAGAAATTGATTCATCAAATGAGGAGAAGTTTTCTTGATCACAGTATTACATATATAATCTTTGTACCGAACTGGAGGTTGATGCAATCTGGTGGATCTTCTCAGAGTAACAGCAGATTCACTAATGTGCGAATTACCTTCCATATGAACAGGGGAATAGTTTTCTGGTACTGTAGAATTACCTTCCATATGGGTCTCCTCAGGTACTGTAGAATTGTCTGGCATATGAATAGGGGAATAAATTTTAGGTACTGTAGAGTTACTTTCCATATGAACATTTGGACTTTCAGGTTCAGGGAAAAAATCATCATCTGTCTCAAAATGAGAAGGTTCATCCCTTGCTATATTTTCAGCTGCCAAATTTTCATCAGTGAACTCTAAATCATTAGGAATATGTAGAATAACAGGTGGAGCAGGAACAGATGATGACTTGACCAACCTCTTAAAAGGAAAAACATTTTCTCTGAACACTACATGTCTGCTGATCAGATATTTCTCAGTTGATAAACAAAACAGTTTATAACCTTTTTGTCCAACAGGATATCCTAGAAAAACACATTCAAGGGCCCTGGGATCAAATTTATCTCTGGAATGAATGTTGGTACTCACATAGCAAGAGCATCCAAAAACTCTCAAATGATCAATATAAGGTTTCTCACCAAACAGCATTTCCCATGGACTTTTATCCTTTAAAATGGGTGTGGGAAGTCTATTAATGATGTGAGTAGCAGTTAACACACTGTCTCCCCAAAAACGTTTAGGTAAACTAGCTTCAAACATAATGGCTCTAGCAATCTCAAGGATGTGCCTGTGTTTTCTTTCAACAAGACCATTCTGTTGTGGAGTGTATGGACAACTAGTCTGCTGTAAACATCCTTTAGACTTGAGAAAAGAGCTGAATCTGTTGTTAACAAATTCACTACCATTATAAGACCTGAATATTTTGACAGCTTTCCCAAACTGAGTATGAACCATGGAGAAAAAATCAATAACAATATCAACTGTCTCTGATTTATTTCTAATCAGAAAGGTCCACACAGCCCTTGTGTAATCATCAACAATAGTCAAAAAATACTGAGATCCTAATATGGAGGGCACATGGAATGGTCCCCATACATCACTGTGTAAAAGATCAAATGCAGCACTTGTATTATGATTGCTCAAAGGGAAGGAAAGTTTAGTCTGTTTGGCCAAGGGACAGACTGAACACTGGTACTTTAATTTCTTACAATTCACATTTGGTGATTTATTTCTGAGTAATTGATGAACAACATCTAAAGGGGCATGTCCCAGCCTATTATGCCATAACTCAACCTCCTGTTGTGGCTTCTGAACCTGAAGATTATTTGCAACTGCTGTATCACCAGCTTGCCTCAACTGTCTAGTGCTGTACAGAGCTCCCTCAGGCCTACCAGTCTCTAGGATTGTCTTGGTTTGATGGTCCTGAACAATACAGTTACCATCAGTAAATATAACTCTGCACTTGAGGTCTGCCACAAGTCTATAGACTGATATTAAGTTCACTTGGAATTCTGGCACTAACAGAACATCATGCAATATAATTTCATTTTGCAGTTCACAATCTCCTTTATATCTGATTTGAAAACACTCTCCATTAGGTAAAGTCACCCTATGAGCTTCCTTTAATTCATAAACATTCTGCAACAATTTCTCAATACAAGTGAAATGGCTGGTAGCACCACTATCAAGTAACCAATCACCTTTAATCATAAAATTAGGTTGAGAGTTTGCTATACCTGCCAAATGGACTTGAGGCTCATTCTTTTCAATCATACCACTTCCTTTGAATAAGGCCAATATTTGTTCCAATTGTTCATTTGAAAATTTCCCTTGAACACAATTATCAGTTTTGTTTCCATCAGAACCATTGACACTGACAGCATTAGCTGAGAAATTCCCTGTGGTATTTCCACTGATGTTCTTGTTACCATTGTTAGACCTATTGTTTTGAGGATATCCAATCAATTTGTAACAGTTTTCCTTGAGATGTCCTGACATTTGGCAGTGAGTACAAAAAGGTCTACCCCTGCCCCTGCCAAATCCACCTCTATTATTGGCATCTCTACCTCTCATCTGGTTGTTATAAGATGAATTGTACTGTCTTGACTGACCATTGTTTGTTTGAATGCCCTGAGCCAATAGAGCTGATGCCTCCACCTTGCCAACTTGTCTGGCTTTTCTTGATGCTTCCTCAGACAATGCCAGGCCATACACTGTGCTAAACTTTGGAACTTCACTTAGAGCAAATACATGTGTTCTCACATAAGCATAATCATCACTTAATCCCATCAAAAACTTGATAACTCTGTCTCTCTTGCAATCATCATCAGCTTGTTTGCAACAGGCACAATTACCAGCTGCTGCACATTTACTGACCTTAAGACCATCTAACTCCTGCCATAAGGACTCAAGCTTCCTCTTGTACATAGCAACTGATAGCTCACCTTGGATCAGATTACTCAATTCACGCTGTAACTAAGATTGTCTAGCCAGATTAGTACCGGCATAGCTTGATTCGACAATTTCCCAAGCTGTTGCAGCATTCTTCGCATGAAGTATTTCTCCAACTATTTTCTCCAAAACTGAAGCAATCAGCCATGACATAACCACATCATTACATCGCTGCCATCGCGCAGCCATCACAATCTCCACAGGTTTGGGATACTTCCCATGAACAAAGCCTAACTTCGACCTTCCAGACAAGGCAATCTCCATAGATTTTCTCCAGGTAGAGTAGTTTTCCTGACCGAGAAGAATCTTACTAACAATTGAACTTCCAGTGAGTTCATTGTTGTTCACAAAGTACGGATCATCCATAAAACCTACCGCACCATTATTCACACCATTCTGATTTATCACAACTGGATTCACACCATTCCGACTCGAATCTGAACTCAAATCATCCATACTCGACATCGCCACAAACACAAAACAAATCCGACAGAAGAACAGTCAAAAGTAAGATCGACTTACCTGGATCGTTATCTGCTTTGATACCATGAGAATCGAGCTCGCCTGAGCACCGATTGAACTCCGATTGAACAAACGGAAGAGACGATTCGAGAATAGGGGAAAGCTTAGGGTTTGTATTTCTGGTGAAATTCAAAATTACAGAGAATGAAACAGAGGAGGAGAAGAATATAAACTCGAGTAGAGACGACGACGTTTAGTGCTAAACGCATAACTTGCACGCCAACACTAAACGACGTCGCTCCACACAAGAGTAACAGACATACAAAATCTGTAACGAACTCTCCCTCCAACAACAAACACCTGCAACACCACAGATACAAAACCTAGCATTAAAACCCCTAACTATACCTCCAATAACCCACCCCCGCATACATTTTCCTCCATTTTCTTAATTAATAATTAATAATTCATCTCTCATTGTCCTTTATTTACTTTTTTTAATTCCCGTGAAAACTGTCCTTTTGGACAAACAAAATGGGACGGAGGGAGTACGAAACAATAACAGTAATATCATCAAGCTTGCCACCATGATAACGGAAGCCAGCATCTTGAGCAGCTGTCTGCCTGTTTTTGTCAAGTGCCCTCTCCTATCTTCGGAGTTGCAACCTGAGGTCCAAATCAAGGCTCTTACAGAGTGAACAACCACGGCAGAGATATTTCATTGTTGAATAGGTTTGCCAGCGACAATGACATCACCGGGAGGGAAACATTAAACCCCTGAGTCAAACCAACCCAAATGTAGGTATAAAAGTTACATAACTCGAGAACTTAAGGGTACTAATCTAATAGGCAACAGCGCCACAGTGGCACAAATAAAAGAGCAGTCATGAACATGTACTTTTACTATTGGCCGTTAATTAAGAACATACCTGATCTCCCGAGCTAGGCTAGTGATCTCCACTATTTCCATTATTTTCCAGTTGAGATATGGGAAATTAAAATCATGCATGAGATTTAAATACAGTGGAGATCCATCTCTAATAACCACGTACAAATCCACTGATTGATGGGCATGAAGACGAGAGAACAAGCAATCTTAATTTTTTATCAACTTCAGAGCAAGCAGGAGTTAAAAGAGAGAATTATATAAACTTCATTCGGTTGTTGACTGAAATGACAATATGTGACTGATGCAAACATAATCAATCTATATAGCCTCAGATATTATAAATTTATACTACTAGTCCTTCACTAGTAGAGAAACTGGAAGACACTGTGAGTTAAAGAAGAAGCATATATATATATATAGTACCAAATCAAACTCCAAGCCATTCGTATAAAATATGCATGAGGAATCACAAAACCATAGAATAGAGGAAGAATATGGCTTATACAGAGCTACAATAATGCAATGCTGTTGACGAGACCTGGGATTTCGCTTTCGCGTTCCACAAGCTACTAAGGCTATAAGGGGGCCAATGCATGCGTTTTGCGTGGGATATGATAGGAGCAGGGTTTTTTGTGCTTTGCCAGGCAGAAGAGGGTTTGTATAGTTAGGCATGATATGGTAAGTTTTGATTTTCTGCTGGTTGCTTAACTCCGGATCATATGTTGAAATTTTTAGGTTTTATCTTGTTTTAACAAGATTATTAAACAAGTATCAAGACGAGTTGCCTATTGTCCATTGAACAATATCATAAGATGAGGAGAAGTCTCTCACTAAAGTTTGTAGGATATATTCGCAGTAGACCTTTAATTAACCACTAGCTTATTACAACACTATGGTTCCACTCGGCTGCGCTCTTTGCTTAAAAGGATATGGTTTCATTCGATACTTGGTTTCGCCTTGTGTCTTAATTAGTACTGTCACCATTGACATACTTGGTTTCGAATTGTTGAAACAGGTTACTATATTGAATTTGCACTTTAGCAGTTTAGCCCCACTAACCACATTATCTGATTTAAAATGATCATTTTGTGGTTATTTCATCTTCATTAATTGTTTACTGTGGAGTGTCTCATTGAGTCCTATAATCTATCAGGAGGGCGAGGATACTGTGAAGTCTTATGTCCTCCTAGTGTGGAGAAAATATATGCGAGAATATATGATAAGTATTAAATGTGGTGCAGCATGGAGAGAAGATAATGCTGCCACAAAATAATTACAGTAAATGGGTAGACCAACAAACAATGTCCATGAGTCTGCTCTCTATTTGAGAATCAAAAGGTCAAACAAAGCTAGCTGACAGACCGCATGACTATTTACTACGTACTTATTACTTTCACAAGTTGTCAACCTCAGCTGCCCTCTTCAATGAGCGTCACCATCTTTTAAATTTGATTTACACTTTCTAAGCAGTGGCATCTCCAGTCCCAAATTAAATTAACCTTCATGTTTTTCAATATTCATATTAAGTAGAATATGTAAATTATTATATATATATATATAAGGATCTGAAGTAGACTCAGCTGTACAAAGAAAGATTTCCATTTGAACACTGACAAAGAGGCACCAATGGCTTCTTGATCTATTAAGCTCAATTTACTCATATTCTGATCCAGCATTTTAGTCCTTGAATCGAGCTCGGAAATGAGATATTAAATAGAAGAAGATGACTTAAAAATAAGGAGTATAATTCTAGTTGTTGGTAGAGTTTGTTTGATGATAATGCTAAATATATATATATATATATATATACATATGACCAGTGATGTGTGATGATAATAAATGTAAACGGGTAGTCAACTCCAGAAATAGCAGCAACTTCAGACATGATGTGATGTGGTATAGTAAATAATAGGAAAAGTACACATTATTGGTTTGAACTATCGTCATTTTCCAATTGAAGGTCCAAACTATCAATTTTTCCAATCAAGGTGAAAGTAGAAAATAAATTGACCAATTTTCGAACACCAAGCACCGTAACTTCACCGTGATTAAATTGTGAACTCAATCATATGTTAAAAATAATCCGATGATCTCATCATAAACTCTTACTGTATTAAATCGATATTTTTTCGTTAATACCAATACACTTTTTATTGAGTCGTTATTAACGAGATTCACATGATTGAATTTTTAATTTAATCACGGTGAATCTACGGTGCTCGGTGTTTGAAAATTGATTTTTTTTATTTTTTATTTTGCACTTGATTGGAAAAATTGATAGTTTGGATCTTCAATTGGAAAAAGAGCGGTAGTTCAGGACACCAATTTGTACTTTCCCCTAAATAATAAATGGTGATGGCTTGTATTTGTCTGTCAATCAGTCATTTCTTCTTCTTAATTACTCCCTCTATTTTATTTTGTTTGTCCACTTTCCGTTTTGAACGTCCCCTAATGTTTGTCCATTTTTCTTTTATATACAACCCAATAATGATATCATTCATCTATTTTCTATCAAATATATTTATTTTTATTAAAAATTTGTACTTTCAATCATAAAAAAATAATAATTCGTGTATGAGACCCACCTCCACATATACTCCCATCATATTTCTTATTCTATCATCGTACTTTATTTATTTTTCTTAATTAACGTGCCGATTATCTTTTTAGACAAACAAAATGGGACAGAGAGAGTACTGTATTCTATTTATCACTCCTCCTCCTCACCCTCTCGCAACACAAACATCCTCATCTCTCATCACCCAACCCACATTTTTTGAACCACACAACTTTCTAGCATGGAAGCTCAGCAGCAACATCTAATGATGGCGTATGAACATGGTGGCAAGTTAGCAGCTAGCTTCACCATGACAAACCAACAACAACAACAACAACAACGTAGCTAGTAACAATATTGGAAGTAGCAGCAGCAATAGCAGCACCAGGTGGAAACCAACAACAGACCAGATAAGAATACTCAAAGATCTTTACTATAACAATGGAATCAGGTCTCCAAATAGTAAACCAGTTGAAGACGTTTTTGCCGTCAATCTTTCCATACTGTCTTAACCTAGCAGAGATTCTCTGAATCTGATCACTATTTGGAGACCTGATCCCATTGTTGTAGTAAAGATCTGAATCAGCAGCCACGCCAATCTCACACTTGTTCATCCAGGCAAATAAAGTGTGCACCAGTTTCTTCTTTGTCTGGATGAGGTAGCAGGATCCACAAAGCAGCTTGAGAGGTATATTACTGAGTCAATAAATACAATACGAGTAATAAAGATGAGGTACAAGCGCGCCACAAGTTCTTCGATAACCAAACAGAAGAAATTATGAGTTGATACTCTTTTTTTAGAACAAGAAAAACAACAACAAAATACAATAAATCAAGATCAAACGAAGTTTGAGTCTTGAGGCACAAACGAGCTGAGGACCGAGACCCTTTTTTTTCCGGATGACGTATTCTTGTCATCGGGGAAGGATCGATCTGGTCACGAGGCTCATTAGCACTAATATAAATCACTCCTAGAGCTTCAGAATCTTTTTCGGGTTCCTCAGTAGGAAAACTCGAGTCGTCCTCAAGGACATAACCTTTATCCTTAGCAAATTGGTTATACACCACCATAGTCAAAGAGGGAACATCCTCACCACCACATGATCGTGCTGAAGCAAATAGAATAGACTCTGCGACTTCGTCCTCGTCATCTTCATCATCATCGTCACTATAAAAGGTAACAACGTTGTTGAAGGTGACCCCTTTCTTTTTATGCTTCACCTCAGTGAACACAAGATCCTTTTCAACGCTAGTCTGGTCAGTATTCTCAGTAGGAGCAGAATCAACAATAACATCATCCTTTTCGACTTGCACAGCCTCACTAGTAGGTTCATACGGCACAATCGTCAGATCAGATACCTGGACATCCTCACATATTATGTTCATCTCTGTCTGAGCATGACGAGCTATTATAAATTATATCCTCCTCAATCTGAGAATTATGCGCGAGATCTTAGCACTAACACATATATTGATCCAATTCATTATTGTTTTCAAAATCTTACCTTTTTTATTCGATTTATTGGCTGGATTGCCAGTTGTAAGATACTCCCTCACCTACCGCTTTTACGAATCATAGGTGCAGATGTTATGGATCACAATGATGAGGAAATACATTTACATGATCTTGACGATTCTGAATAAGGATGATACTAAATTGATCACCACAAGCGCTCTCTTCTTGCAGCGAAAAGTACTTGTAACGATGATAATCAGCAACAATTTGAGCAGTTTTGTTGTATCTGTATGCCTTTAGTTTCAAATAAGTACAATTAAAACTTGTATATACTTTTGAAGAAGCTCCAAATGCCAGAATATCTTCAAACAGTGTGTACTCTTTCACTGAGTAATTCATAATTAACTTTTCATGTACTGGCAGTTTCAGATTTGGTTCTTTCCTATACTCAAATTATGCAAACAACCTGATCACTGTGCTTAACAAAATGCTAGAAAAAAAGATCCAGAGTTACAAAGCCTATCAAATACACAGTGCAATGATTGTCACATATCTATGGTTTTCCATAGCATATTACATGTATCAAATGCAGTCTGGTTTTCAGCATCCATTTCAAACTTCCGAACAGCTTTCCGATCCCTGTTCACAATATCTGCATCCAATCCAGTTAAGAATAACATATGGAACAAAGAATTTACATATTTTAGACTATTTATGATACTGCGAACAATGTAATGAAATTGCACCAAAAAGGATACGTCCCGAAATCTTGGACTTGTTGTCCAAGTCTGGAATGATATTTGTCACGGAGGCGTAGAAAGAAAGCATTGCCCTGATCATAAATATAGTCCAATCAGGTTCTTGGGACAAATTCCTTTAAATGTAAACCAAGAGTAAAGCTCTTGATAGTTATCAGGCTCGCAAGATTTAACTGTATGTATAAAGGATTGTGATCAAAGAGCAGGGAAAACTACTTACACAGCACGCTTCTCATCTTGCACCGCTTCCTGTAACTTTTTCTTTCTCTCTTCAATAGAAATTCTTTGTTGCTCTAAATCGCTTAACTCATCGACAATGACTGTGCAGTTGAAAAAATAAAATATAAGACAGACAGAGCCAATAGTTGAACAATGCAAAACATGAAAGAGACATTATGTAATATTAGTTAACTACTTATCTGAGTTCCTGGTTGAGTGCTCCCTCCCTTTTTTCCTCATCTGCCAGGTCCCTTTCTAGAGAACTTATTTCAGAATCATCAACAACTTCAGACTTCGCCTTTTCGCTCTGTAGTTTGCATGCATCTATCTTTCTCTGGTAATCTGCAATGTTTAGGATGTTGTATAATTATTGTTCACATGCATCACTATGGCAACTACTTCCCAAGTTTACCATAGAACCGAGCTCATTTCGTATGCGAAGAAAAACCTTGAATCGAGCTAAGATTCTCATGGTAACTTGAGTCACAGGAATATTGGAGGGACGCAGATTGTTTAAGGCACAAATCGCGACTATTTAAATCATTCATGTTCTTAAGGTTGTCCAGCAGATCATCGCTGAAAGACACCAACATGTCCACATCAATGGTATACGACCCATCCATTGCGCAACGCTAACCCTTCAGCGTATTTTCCTCTGAAGACATTACCAAGATATCACTTTTCTATAACAGCATCATGCAAACAAAATACAAAAGGTAGCACCCAAATCAATGTTTCGACCAAATATATGAAACTATCAAATTACTCAAAATTGGATGATTTAGGTCAAACTCAGAATGCAGAATTCAATAAAACACTACACAAACCACTTCAAAAGCTCAAGTAGTGCTTTCTGAGAAGCAAATCATCAAACATCTTTGAGGTATACACAGGTTAGCAACACACACACATCGCACACATACCCAAAGACGAATCAATACTAAGCACCTAAACCACCGATTTAAGCCGCTTTGTACCTCAATTCGGCGAGCTGCTTGTGCTGTCCGCGGCGGAGAGATTCACACTAGCGATGATTGGTTGATGGATCTGATGGCGGAGGGCGATCGATCGGTAGGTAAGAGAAAGGAAATTTGAAGGAGAGGGAATTGGCGGATTTTCAAATTTACTGATTGGTAGTAACCCTAGAAATCTGTTTTACGCTTGGTGATTCGCGAACGAACCAAATAACGAATGACAGCAATAAATTTGTTTTCATTCTGGATTTTTCTTTTTTAAATATATATTTTTGATGAAAAAATATAAATAGCACATTGAAACGTAAATGAAATTTGAGTTTTTGTTAAAAGAAAAAAAAATAATTCCAATATGTATTCTGTTTTGTGTATTTTAAGCTGAATTTCCATCTAAAGTCAAACTCAACATTTAGCATGGAATGAAAATAATATTACAGATTAAAACGATTACATGTTACACACAGATTTACACATCATTTGATTTTGTGGTCCATGGTCAAACAAAGGAAACAACGAATCCATCAATCACAAGCTTTTCTGAAACGGATTTGGACACCAAATTGGGGCTGTAAGGTCATGAACTGTATAGGAGCATGAACATAAGTAGGAGAAACCTCTAACGTGAACTGCCTTAATATAGTCGCAAGGACGATTTTGGCTTCGACCACAGCTAGATTCTGCCCCACGCAAATCCTGGGACCCAACCCAAATGGGAAAAAAGAGGCTAAATGCCTGTTGTGCTCGTTGAACCTGGATGGGTTGAACTCGTTCGCATCTTCGCCCCATATTTTGGGATCGTGGTGGATGGCTGTGAGGGGTAGAAAGAGTTGAGTGTTGCGGGGTATATCCAGTCTCCCTAATTTGACGTCTTTGTTAACTTGGCGCATAAGCATTACAGCTGGAGGGTACAGCCGCAGTGTTTCGTTCATTATCAGCGTCATCTGTTTCATGGTAAAGTGCAAATGTGCAATGTAAATTAAAAGTTGCAAAGAAGGATGAGATAATTTGTGTATGTGAAAGTCAGGAAACTTACAATCTTAAGATCATTCAGATTGTCAGCTGTTGGAGCTTTGCTGCTTTTACAGACACGAACAACTTCTTCACGCGCCTTGTACTGCCATTCCTGATGCATTGCTAACATGAGAAGTGCCCAACTCAAGAAATTAGCAGTCGTATCCTTTCCAGCAAAGTAGAAGGTCTTGCATTCATCAATGACTTCCTCAATTCCTAGTCTTTCTGATTTGCCATCCGGACCCTTGTGAGGCGACATCAACAGACTCAAAAGATTCTTAGAATTCACACTAAACTTGTCATTAGTCAAAACTAACGCTTTGATCGATCTTCGAGTTTCTTTCTCTATTCTCCATCTTTCTCTATTCTTCTTGGTAGGCATAAATCTGCATTTGTATATAAATTGGCAAAACATGAGAACACCAAATCAACATATCTTGAACTAATTATAAAAAAAGAAAAGTGTTTCTGATAATTGGCACTCAACTAAACCCCGGAATGTAAATACTCCTTAGAGCCAAGGAGGTCAAGTGCATTTGCTGATCCTGCAGTTCGAAAATGCGCTTTCCTGCTCCAAAACTACTTCCGAAAGCTGTTCGCGAAATTACATCAGCCGTGAGGCAGTGAAGTTCCTTATTCACTTCCACTTCAAACTCATCCTTTCCACCACTCTCTTCATCCCACTTATCTAGCATTTTCATCGTACTAGCCACAATCTCAGGCACCCAACCCTGCCCAACAACAATCTCATCATGCTTTCATAATTTTCACACAAACAATCAATTTTTTCAAACACGATTCTCAGCTATCGCATTCAGATCAAATTTAGCATCAAAACTAACTTCTCATTACCTATCAGTTCCCACCATTTCCTTATCAGCTTTGCAATGCATCTAATTTAATCTCTACATACACTCAGGTCATATAGCAGAACACGATACAGAAATATCACTTGGAGTAGGTTAGTTAGCTGCACAAGATCTCACTCCACCACAGCCACTAAGCCGATCTCAGCATCAATTATGAAGCATCATATCAGTCAAAAATTATCAAATCCGAATTTGACAAATGGACACAGTTTTGACCATTCCCTATTTGATTGATTCCATTTCTTTTTCAAAGTGTGAAAAAACTACCTTAACTCTCTCCATGTTGAAAGCCTGAGTCGTAATCCTCCTATGAACACTCCACGCCTCGCCGCTCAATCCCACCAGCCCTTGACCAAACAGCATCCTCGTCAACGGATTAAACTCCACTCTCCCAAACGCTCCGCCACTACTCAACAAAACCTCCTTCACCATCTCCGGCTCCACCACCGCCAGCCTCGGCCGCCACCCGAACCAGTACAGAAAACTCTCCCCATACATCTCAGACCACTTGTGATAGAACGGCAAAACCCTAGGCACAATATCTTGGCACAGAGGAAGAGTCCTGGACGACGCGTCGGCGATTATGCGCCTGATTTCGGCTGAGTTGCCGATGATCGGGCGGTAGGCGGGGCCGGTGATGCCTTGGCGGTGGAAATGGCGCTGAGTTTTGAGCGGGAGGTAGAGGATGGAGTGGAGGAGTTTGAGGATGAGCGTGACGAGGAGGATTGTGATGCAGAGGAGGAGGAGGAGATGCATGATTGTGATTGAATTTTGAATTTTGGTGTGTGAAAGTGAAACCCTAAACCAAAGAGGAAGAAGTTGATAAAGAGTTGAAGTGGCGATCAGTTGTTCACTGTGTGTGTTTTTATTGTTTTTTGGGTTTAGATTTTCTTGATAGTTAGCAGAAAGTAGAGAGCTGTGTATTCCAAGTTCCAAGTGTGGGTGTGACTGCAGATCTGAGATATTATTGTTTAGGGAATGGGTGGAAATGGAATCGGGTCCATGAATGAGCTCATAGAGGTTGCAAACGAGCCGAATAGAGTATTAAAGTATTCAAACTCGAATCAAGTGAATATATATATTAAATTTGAACTTGACGAGCTTCAAAAATTTTGTTCCAACTCAATTCGAAATGTTTTCATGATACTCGAGCTCCATAGGACAACTAGAGGACCTCAAGATCCAAGATTAGTTTAGCCTAAAATTTAGATTTTGGTGTTATAGATGGATTGAATTTTACTCTCCCCTTTATAATCATTTTGTGAATCAAAATCTTTAACATCAAGCAATGTGAGATATTAGGACTTTCACTTGCTTTTTGATTTCTTCAATGCTTCTTTATAATGTTTTTACTTTTGTCCAATATTGGATGTTTATTACAAAACAAATAAGATGAGAATATATATAGATGAACAGTCTATTCAAAATCTAATCTACTCATTAAGTCATTCCAACTAATCTAGTTAAACTAGAATTGTAATTTTCAAGATATATGTGGAATAATCGAATATTTATTCGAGTAATTAATCGAATTGTTCACGAGTATTACTCGGCTCATTTAATAAACGAGTTCAAAATTCATCTCGTGCTCGACTAGTTTAATTTCGTGGCTAGCTTTGACCGGTGTTCACAAGTATCTCACGAGTTCGTTTGCAGCCATAGCAATAAGTGCTGGGCTCACGAGTGGACGACAAATATTTAAGGGCCGACACGCACCATGAATGACACAAAAACTCATGGGTGGGTCCCTTGACATGGTTCTCACTTCTCAGATTAGATATTTAAATACTCGCATGTTCAGCTCCAATTCTTTCAGTCTTCAGATATGGATAACGTCTGCAGCTTAAATACTCAAGAGTGAGAGGCAGCAAAGCTACTTGTTTCAATGGCGTGCTAACTTTAGCACCCATGCCAATGAGAGCACTCGATTGAGTAGGATTGGTAGAATGAGGTAGTGAGGTACGATTCAAGTAATTGATCGGACGCACATGGCGAAGCCACGTGGCACGAGCCGCCAATGCGTTCACTGTTGGAACCCATTTGTTTTGGTGATCACAAACACTTAGCTAATGTTTTGTCTAAGTGTGCAGAAATCCATCTAACAGATTAAAGAACAAATTTCCATGAGATGGATATACCCTACAGGTTGGATGTGGCAAATTATGTTAAGTATACAAACAGACAAAGAGAAGATTCCAGAAGAAAAAGGAGTTCTGTCGTTTTGGGAAAAAGACGCTAGGGTTTCGGAAAATAAGACTGGGCCAGGGCATTGGGCCCAGATATCGAGACCCAGCCGCCCTATAAAAGGAACTAGGGTTTGCAAATGCTAGGTGGGGTTTCCAAGAGCTTCTAGAGAGATTGCGGCGCAGTTCTAGAGAGCACAACGACAGAGTGTTCTTGAGTAAAGAACGGTGGAATCGCACTGAAGGAAGAAAGGTCGTTGAAGCAACACACGGAGGTTTGTGGTAGAAATCGATTATTCCATCCGGTTGAGTAGAGGTCATCAAATAGAATCTGTGTGATCTAGTTTGTAAACCCTACAAGCATATCGGGAATAAAAGGAATAATCTGATTTCGAAAATCCTTTCAGTGGAAACTGAAAGGTAGTGGTTTTTAATCTTATCATAGTTTTGATAAGGTTTTCCACTATATATCTTTGTGTTGTTATTTCTGCCGTTATTTTCCTGCATCAATATTCCGCTGCTACGTTAACTATTAAACGGAAAACAATATAAAATCAACTCTAAATTTACGTCTGATAGATTATCGTATTTTGCTAACACTTCGATCCAACACGTGGTATCAAAGCCGACGGTTCTAGATTTGCGTGTTAGCTTGCAGGAAAAGTATGTCGTCTATCAGTGATTCATTTTGGAAACCGCCGCTGTTGAAGCCCGGGCAGTTCGACTGGTGGAAGGACCAGTTCGAGGCACACGTCTGCTCGCTGGATGGACAGCTTTGGAGCATCTTCGAGTCAGGACCACTCACCATTCCTCGTGATACATCAGATCCTGAGAAACCAGTGGAGAAGACTAAGGATCAGTACACTGATGAGGATTACAAGAAATTGGAAAAGAATGCTAGAGCAAAGAAAGTCCTATACATGGCTCTTTCTCCCGGTGACCAGATCAAGGTGGCTATGTACAAGACCGCAAAGGACATGTATGATGGCTTGGTGAGGCTATATGGAGGGAATGAAGATATCAAGAGAAACAGGATCTTGGCCGCGATAAAGGACTATGAATCTGTCGTGCAGAGGAAGGATGAATCTCTTGAAGATTTCTACACCCGGTTCCAAGTCATCATTGGACAGCTGGAATACTTGAATGAGAAGCTCCCGGAATGGAAAATCACACACCAGTTCATGCAGGCTTTGAACTCAAAGTGGGATCATGTAACCTTGGCGCTGCAGGCTCAAAAGGGAATTAAGGATATTACTCTTGAGGAACTGGTCGCTAACCTTCAGAGTCAAGCTGTCATCACTGAAAGGAAAATGGCTAGGAGACAGTCGGAAAAATCACAGGCCATAGCTTTGAAAGTAGAAAAGGCTCTTGATCTGTCACATGGAAATGGATCACCAAAGGAAGATGACGAGATAGCGCTCTTAACGAAAGCATTGAATCAAGCCAACTTTGGCAAAGGCAGGAGAGACTTTAGAGCTGGAGGAAGTCGTGGAAAATTCTCCAAATGGAACAAGGGTGCCGCTTCATATGAAGACAAAGGGAAGTCAAAGGAAAAGGAAGATAGGATATGCTATCACTGCCAAAAGAAGGGGCATCTGTCCGCGGACTGCTACAGCAGAAAGAAAGGAGAAGAACCTGCTCCAAAGCCAACTCACACCATGTTTGCAGCTTGGGGAGATTCAGACAGCGATGATGGAAAATGCATCAAGGAGCCCTGCTTGATGGCTCACTCTGCAGCAAACCAGGTAACAGATACTGACTCCTTTATTGATGAAGTGTTTTCTGAATCTGATTTTACAGAAACAATAACCAAGCTCCTCGAGAAAATTCAAAGAATGGAGAACAGAATATCTAGTATGCAACAGGAGCATCACGCTGACATAGAAGAGAACAATCTATGGGCAAACAAAGCTATGCGCCTTGAGAAGGAAATAGCAGAGCATGTATACAAGTGTCTTACTTGTGCAAGAAAAGAAAGACAGATAAGCAAACTGAGTGAGGAGTTGGAACACATGACAATCGGAAACACCGAGATGACTGATTTCAACACCAAGGTTGAAGAGTTGGAAAGGGAGCTGGCAAATCACAAACAGAATAATGAAGAGCTCCTCCATATATTAGCTGAACTCGGAAGCGATGAAGCTGCAAAGAAGGAAAAATGGCTCCGTGAGTTGGAAGCTAAAAGGATCGAGGATGAAAAGGATGAGTTCAAAAGAACGTTCGTAAGACCAGGCCTTGGATACGAAGAGGGAAAAGAAGCAAAGGAGAAGGACACTAAAGGAAAGAAAGTAATGATGGAACAAGGTGAAGGCTCGTGTCAAAATAGAGGATCTCAGTACATTGGAAAGACGAGAAGGGAAACAAGTCCACAGGATGGATTCAATGTCCATGACAAGGACTCTGTTCCTTACAAGGCCAGAAAAGCCTATGAGATATGGCTGAAAATGAGTCAGAGATGCAAGTCCTCAAGGACAGATCTCCGTACGAAAGGGATGCGAACAGTCGCTCCATCTGGCAGAAGTAAGTATGTTGATCTTCCATGCCATAGAACTTGCTGGTGTTGCGGAAAATCTGGGCATTACAGATCCGAGTGCCCGAAGCTGAGGGAGATACGTGAGAGCAACTATGAATGGATGGTTACACGCTACAAGAAGAAAGCGAAGTCCTACAGTAAGAAAGGCAGAATGGATTACCCTCGCCCTCACTATGATCCAGAAATCCGTGGCAGACCAAGAACTGCACCCAGGAGAAAGATTGATACAACTAACTATTATGCACACTGTCAATCTTACTATATTCCAGTTGCTAGATTTGTACCAAAACCCAGTGAGCCCAAGCTTATCTGGGTTCGCAAAAACTAACTTCCTTCTTGCAGGATGGAGTGAGGTCCCATCCCTGGTACCTGGACAGTGGCTGCTCAAGACACATGATGGGGAATCCAGGTTGGTTCAACTCACTTCGAAAACACTCCGGAGAAAGCATAATCTTCGGAAACAAAAGCAAAGGAACGGTAATAGCTATGGGAGAGGTAAGTATTTCGGAAACCATCCATATTAAAGAGGTAAGTTTGGTTGAAGGTTTGAGATATAATCTGCTAAGTGTGTCTCAGCTATGTCAAAACGGTAAAAACCATGTCATATTTAACTCTAATGACTGTTTGGTGAGGTGCAATGAGACAGGTAAGACGGTACTAAGGGGTATTCGTGTGAATGAAATCTATACTGTGGATCCAGACTTCACACCTGAAGAAGATCTGTGCTTAGCAAGTATTGCCGAGAATTCTGTCCTATGGCACAAGAGATTTGGACACGCTAGTATGAAGCTTCTGCATAAACTCCACCTGAAAGAGCTGGTAGTCGGCTTACCCAAGGTGGAAAGCGCGTTTGAACAGATATGAAGTGCATGTGCCACGGGAAAGCAAGCAAGGACTTCATTCTCATCAAAGCAAACTGTAAGCACATCTGCACCTTTGGACATGATCCACATGGATCTATGCGGCCCTGTCAATGTTGTAAGTCGTGGTGGAAACAAGTATATTCTAGTCATAGTCGATGACTATTCCAGGTATACATGGACTATCTTTCTATGCACTAAAGCTCAAACTTACGCTGAATTTGAAGCATGGCTAAAGCTGATAGAAAATAAGTTAAATCGAAAATTGGCCTCCATTCGGACTGACAACGGAACTGAGTTCCGGAATGTGCAGTTTCTTTCGTTGTGCAGGGATAAAGGTATTGATCACAACTTTTCTGCCCCACGTACACCACAACAGAACGGTGTAGTGGAGCGGAAGAATAGAACCCTAGAGGACATGTCCCGGACGATGTTAATTGCCAGCAAAGTCCCAAAAAGCTTCTGGGCAGAAGCAGTGTATGCAGCATGCCATATCCTTAACAGAGCGTCACTTAGAGTCATGTTGGATAAAACTCCTTATGAACTGCTGCGAGGAAGAAAACCAAATATCTCCCATCTAAAGGTTTTTGGATGCAAATGCTTTGTCCATAACAACGGGAAGGAAAACTTGGGAAAGTTCGATGCAAGGAGTGATGAAGGAGTATTCATTGGCTACTCTAGTCATAGTAAAGCCTACAAAATCTACAATCTGAGGCTGGAACAAGTTGAAGAAAGTGTGCACGTGAAGTTCGATGAAACGGCGATGGGTGGTCACCTAATACGGGATTCCTCATCAACGGCTATGCTTGATGCTGGGGAGCTTCAGTTCTTCGACGAGTCAGATCCTGACTGGGAACCCCCTCAAGCACCTACCACTGAAGCGCCTCACATGGATTTCCACCAGGCAGATGATGCACTGCCAGTTCATCAGGCAGATCATGAGGAAATAACTGATCCACCAGGAGGAAATGAGCATGATGATCATGTGGCGGAAGCCGACCAAGAGATTCCTGGAGAGGAAGAAGCGGCTATTGAACCTACTCCTGCTAACCCTGAGGCGGAACACAGGATCACTCGATATGGACGAGCGGTTCATCGACCATCCAGACTGGAGGATTACCACTGCTACATCTCTCAGGAACAGGTAGATCTTAAAAGTCTACATCAATTCTATGGATTCGCTTCTTTTGTTTCTTTTGCAAAACCGAAGACGGTGATTGAGGCACTCAAAGACCCAGAATGGATCACTGCCATGCAAGAGGAATTGCACCAATTCGAGAGAAACAAAGTTTGGCGTCTGGTTCCTAGACCTAAGGATAAGAACGTAATTGGAACAAAATGGGTCTTTAGGAACAAGATGGATGATAAGGGAATAGTTATAAGAAACAAAGCCCGTCTGGTGGTCAAAGATTACAATCAACAAGAGGGAATAGACTACGATGAAACATTCGCTCTAGTTGCCAGACTTGAAGCAATTAGACTGCTTATTGCCTACTCGACATTTCATGGCTTCACCCTGCAACAGATGGACGTAAAGACGGCCTTTCTAAATGGGGTATTAAAAGAAGAAGTGTATGTAAGCCAAACTCCTGGATTCGAGGACAAAGATCATCCTGATCATGTGTATATCCTGGACAAGGCATTGTACGGGTTGAAACAAGCTCCTCGCGCTTGGTACGAAAGGTTGTCTGTGTTCCTTCTGTCACATGGATATGTCAGAGGAGAGGTGGACAAAACGCTTTTCCTTCTGAAGGAAGGAGCAGACACTCTTGTGGTTCAGGTATATGTGGATGATATTATATTTGGTTCAACTAACCCCATGCTTGTCAAAAGATTTACAGATCTAATGTCAAGCGAGTTCGAGATGAGTATGATGGGAGAGTTGAAATATTTTTTGGTGCTTCAAGTAATGCAAAATGAAGATGGAACTCGGATCCATCAGCAAAAATATGTGAAGGAAATTCCGAAGAAGTTCGGGATGGAATCTGCAAAAGCTTGTGCCACACCGATGTCACCCAATGACTCCTTGGGAAAGGATGAGTCCTCCCTTCAAGTGGATCCAACCCTATATCGTGGAATGATAGGTTCTCTCTTATATCTAACCGCTAGTAGACCTGACATTCTGTTCAGTGTCTGTCTATGTGCCAGATTTCAAGCAGATCCCAGATAGACGCATATCAAAGCTGTGAAAAGGATTCTACGGTACTTAAGAGGGACGGATGATCTATGCCTATTCTATCCAAAGGGAGGGGATCTACGCCTGACAGCCTATGCCAATGCTGATTATGCTGGCTGCAGGTCAGATAGAAAATCCACCTCAGGGATGGCACAATTCCTTGGACACTATCTGATCTCATGGGGATCCAAGAAGCAATCTTCCATTGCTCTATCCACTGCAGAGGCTGAGTATATTGCTGCCGCCGCTTGCTGCGCACAACTCCTATGGATAAAGCAACAGCTAAGTGATTTTGGTGTTAATCTTGATTGCATTTCTATTCTATGTGATAACACTAGTGCAATAAACATTTCTAAAAATCCAGTGCAGTTTTCACGCACCAAACACATAGAAATCAGATATCACTTTCTGCGTGATTGTGTAGAAAAAGGAATTATTGCCATGGATTACTGCAGAACCGAGGAGCAGATTGCCGACATCTTTACAAAAGCACTGCACAGGGAGCCCTATGAGAAGCTAAGGCTTGAACTAGGTATGACCTCCCTTACCTAGTCTGTATTACATGGTAGATTTCTCCAATGATTGGCTAGATTAGGTTGCATGCTAAGTTACCATTGCATGGAGTTGCTGCTTATGAAGTTGAAAAACTGTGTGAAAGTCTCTCTGTGTGTTCACCATGCTTGCTTGATAAATTAAAATTGCTGGATAGCAAATCTGAGCATGTCACAGACTTCTTTGTAGCCCAAAAGAGACTTCCAATTTGAACCCTCAATACATGCCATGGAAGTTCTCTAAGACCAACCTAAGCCTATAATATGTGGAGACTGCTTGGTGATTGTTTAGCCCTTTGATTTTAAGACATCACATTTTTTTTGCTATCTCCACACTGCATGATACTGCTTTGATTAGACTTGGTAGATTGGTTGTTGTAAAATTGAGTGGTGTTTTTATTGTACCCTTTTGGTAAACCGAAAACACTACAACCGTTGCGTAAACCATGAGACAAAAGAAACCGGGTTAATCTCAAGCTGGCTCAATTGACTCAATCGAGCATATGGATGGTTCAATCTGTGATTATTGCTGAGAAACGGATGCAGTGTAAATGGATACAAGCCGTGTGAAAGTGAAGATAAGCTTTAAAGGTGATTTGATTGATCAGTACAAAAGCTAAAGGCCGGAGAGCAGACCATAATGATAGCGTGTGTTGTCATTGATGTCGCTGGCACGGGAAAACAAACAATGGAAAGTTGAACGAGCCAGGAGACGTACAGTCAAGGAAAATGAAATCATATTTCCTCCCAAACGGACACGTAGTGGCATTCCATTCGAGTTAGGAAATTTCAAGGCGGTCAATGATTATTTTTTGAACTTCAAAAGGCAGATTATCCGCACAAATTGATTCGACGAATCTAAATCGTCAAGGATGTGATGTGGCTGTTGGGCTTTTCAAAATTTGAAAAGTAATTACTAAGGGTTCTTTTCGGTATTAAAGAAGGAGAGATTACAAGATCTTATATCAATTTGCTCTCTTCCTTAAAGAAAACCCTAATTGCCGAAACCCTAATTCTGCCCATAAAATTCCATGGCTGCCTCAGGAGAAATGTCAATCTCTGAAATGATTGCCAAACTAAGGGCTCAAGGAATGAGCGTGAATGAAGCTGCGGCGGAACAATCAATGACCTTGGAAGCATCCTCTGAAACAGTCCGATTTGTGCCGGAAGAGATGGCAAACCCAGTGACGAAGGGGACTCCACCGAACAAAAAGAAAACCAGTGTCGCTGCAGCTTCTGGCAGTAAGAAGAGGAAGCCGGCCATCTCAGAAAAACCCACCCGGAAAAGCAAGCGTACCTCAAAGGATCTTCCACCAGTAGTAAAGAAGGAGGGTCCTGCTCCGGAGGCAGAGGAAGAAAAGCTCATGAAGGGAAGGTTCGTAATTCCTGAGATGACGATTGATCGTGAGTTTTTGGCTCAGTTCCAACTTGTTAAGGTTAGTGATACTCTTAATGCACAAGGATGGGATCATTTATTTCGTGAGGAAGTGTTGGTAGATGTTGACAGAGTGAGGGAATTCTATTCAAAGTTTAAGCTAGAGGAGTTGAGAGGAATGCCTTTGGCCACGTTCGTGGTTGGTGGAATAGAGCAAGTATTCTCTTGTCGGGAGTTGGGTGATTTGCTGGGAGTTCCAGCACGAGGATATGAGGATTACAATAAGGGGATTTGGCCTGAGTCGGTGGCGAAGGGGGACGTGATTAGAAGAGTGGGGGGAGATCCCAACAATGTCTCTCATCAGGGGAAAGCCAACACGTTGAACTTAACCAATCGAATCCTTCACAAGCTGATTTGCACCTCTATCACTCCCAAAACACAGAAGCATGATGTGCTCAACTTCCAGGACTTTCTTCTGCTGGATAAACTCCAAGGGAAGGCTCAGATCCATCTCCCAATGCAGATCTTAAAGCACATGGATAAAGCGGCCAGCAGTAAGACGCATGGTCTGGCATTCCCAGGAGTTGTTAAGAAAATACTTGTCAAGCTTGGAATCTACCAGCCAGAAGTGGAGAGTCAGCTGTCCTTCGCTCTTGAGGTACAGACCATGGCGAGCTGGAATTGGGAGTATGTACAAGGGACTGGTTGGAAGAACGACTCGTACGTTCCTACCCTTGTTGTTGTAGAAGCACCTCAAGAGGTAGATCCTCTGGATCAGCAACCGCTCGATCCAGATGAGGGGTCACCGGCCGTGATTGAGGTGTTGAAAAGCTTGTCTGAGAAGGTAGTGCTGCTGACAGTTAAGGTGGAAAGTCTGGAGGAATTATGTGAGAAAATGATGCAAAGGTCTGTTGTTGGTGGGTTGGAGGAACTTAAAGCCAAAGTGGATGTGCTTGCATCACTACCTGCCATGCTGAAGGAGTTGGATGAGTCTGCCAAGATCAATATGATTCATGGAACCCAGATTAAAGATGAGATCAAGGAGTTGAACCGGCAGCTGAGGTTCGTTGGGACAGAATTGGTTGCCCAGCTGAAGACTCTAGTGAGAGATTAAACCAGTTTCTGTCTCATGGTTCCCCTCCCTTGATATCCATTCCACATCATCCTCCTCCTTCATGACTTTTCCTTCGTGACTTTGCTCTGTTTGTGTTTGAAAGTATTTTTAATTGTCTGCTTGCTGTGTGTCCCTCAGGGGACTTTTGCCTGATTGAAAATTATATTTGCAGTTCTCTTCCATTACTTGGTTTTCTTAAATTGCGACCTTTTTAATGATGTCAAAAGGGGGAAGATAACATGGATGCACCACCTGAGGGGGAAGTCATCACTAAAACTCTAATCTAATGCCCATCTAAGGGGGAACTGTCATGAGTTCATAAATCTGTCTGGCTTCTGTCTGGCTAACAGAAACTGATTAAAAGTCTATCTGCTGGACTAGTGATGAATTGAATTGCCTGTGATGAATCAGTGATGAATTGAATTACTTATGATGGATTTCTGTCTTATTGAAGAAGTGTTTGTCATCATCAAAAAGGGGAATTTGTTGGAACCCATTTGTTTTGGTGATCACAAACACTTAGCTAATGTTTTGTCTAAGTGTGCAGAAGTCCATCTAACAGATTAAAGAACAAATTTCCATGAGATGGATATACCCTACAGGTTGGATGTGGCAAATTATGTTAAGTATACAAACAGACAAAGAGAAGATTCCAGAAGAAAAAGGAGTTCTGTCGTTTTGGGAAAAAGACGCTAGGGTTTCGGAAAACAAGACTGGGCCAGGGCATTGGGCCCAGATATCGAGACCCAGTCGCCCTATAAAAGGAACTAGGGTTTGCAAATGCTAGGTGGGGTTTCCAAGAGCTTCTAGAGAGATTGCGGCGCAGTTCTAGAGAGCACAACGACAGAGTGTTCTTGAGTAAAGAACGATGGAATCGCATTGAAGGAAGAAAGGTCGTTGAAGCAACACACGGAGGTTTGTGGTAGAAATCGATTATTCCATCCGGTTGAGTAGAGGTCATCAAATAGAATCTGTGTGATCTAGTTTGTAAACCCTACAAGCATATCGGGAATAAAAGGAATAATCTGATTTCGAAAATCCTTTCAGTGGAAACTGAAAGGTAGTGGTTTTTAATCTTATCATAGTTTTGATAAGGTTTTCCACTATATATCTTTGTGTTGTTATTTCTGCCGTTATTTTCCTGCATTAATATTCCGCTGCTACGTTAACTATTAAACGGAAAACAATATAAAATCAACTCTAAATTTCCGTCTGATAGATTATCGTATTTCGCTAACACTTCGATCCAACATTCACAGTACTTTTTCAAAAGTAGTGAGTTTTACTATTTGGACACCTAGCGCGCCTCATATGCATGGGAGTTAGATGGACGGTTGAGATCATGTCTCACTGCCTTATTCTTATTTGCCCTGCCTCATTTGATCGCACTTAGAAATTATGAAAGTATTACCTACGAATAACTCTGGACTGATATATGTCTTTAAAAATGTAAAGGGGGGAGAAGGAGACCAACTTTGAGCACATAGTTCCTTGTTCAAGGAACTAGCTGCTGGCCGAAGTTACCCTTACAAAAAGCTACTGGCAAAAGTTACATAGTAAGTGAAACATATTGAAGCCTAAAAGTTCCCTTAAATGCAATGACATTTAAGTCTTTGAATGCTTATGTTATATGACCAATATTAGTCCTGGCAAAATCAAGTTTGACACAAGAGTTGTGCCTTGCATTTTCTTGGGATATGCTTTTGGCCAAAAGAGGTATAAGGTTTTTTATATGCAAAATCATGCCACTTATATTTCTAGAGATGTTATATTTGTGGATGATATATTTCCATATGCTAATACTGTAAAGAAGAATTCAGATGCAACTACTTCAACCTCAGTTACTGTTCCTCTACCCAACTGTGCTACTTCTACTGATGCTGAGTATTTGTCTCCAGTTATTGTTGATCTTGTTCCAGCTTCTGCAGCTCATGTTGATCATCAGCATCCATCAGTCAACACTCCAAGAGTTCCTATACAACAACCACTTAGGAGAACTGCCAGAATTCCTAGGCCTCCTCAAACCTTAAGTGACTATGTGTGCAACACTCTTGTTCATAATAAGACTGAATATCATATTCACAAATATGTGGATTATTCTCAGTGTACTTCTCTTCTTCAAAAGTATGCTCTTCAGGTTTTAACTGATGTTGAGCCTACCTGTTATACAAAGGCATGCAAATATCAGAAATGGATGGATGCCATGCATAAGGAGCTTGATGCACTTCAAGCCACTAATACTTGGGAAATCACTAATCTTCCACCAAGGAAAAATCCTGTTAGTTCCAAATGGGTCTACAGAATCAAAAGAAAATCGGATGGTTCCATTGAAAGATTCAAGGCCAGATTGGTTGCTAGAGGTTTTTCTCAACGGCAAGGGCTAGATTACCATGAAACATTTACTCATGTGGTGAAAATGAACACAGTGAGGATATTATTGGTTGTGGCTATCTCAAAGAACTGGCCCTTGTTTCACCTTGATGTTGATAATGCATTCTTGAATGGTCATCTTCATGAGGAAGTCTATATGACTCCTCCTTCTGGTTTCTTTCAGACTGAGAAGGCCCAGGGCAAAGTCTTCAAATTACTTAAAAGTTTGTATGGCTTAAAGCAGGCTCCTAAGCAGTGGTTTTCAAGGATCAGTGATTCATTAACCAGTTTTGGCTTCACTCAAAGTCTTAATGATTATTCCGTATTCACATACAACAAGAATGGTGTTTTTCTGGCACTTCTTGTCTATGTTGATGATGTAATCCTCACTGGAACCTCCACACCTCTTATTCAACAAGTGAAGACTTATATCCATGATATATTCAGAATTAAAGATCTTGGTCAATTAAGGTACACTCTTGGCTTTGAGGTAGCAAGGTCCATAGATGGCTTATTTTTAAACCAAAAGAAGTATGCTCTTGAGCTCATTTCAGAGGCTGGTTTATTAGCCTGCAAACCATCTACCACTCCAATGGACTGTAAACACAAACATGGCGTTTCCACATCACCTGATTTGGTTGATCCTGGTCCTTACAGGAGGCTTGTTGGTCAGTTCATTTACCTGACTAATACAAGACCTGATCTTGCATATTCAGTCCACATTTTAAGTCTGTTCATGAGTAAACTTACTCAAGATCATCTCAATGCTGCTCACAGAGTTCTCAGGTATTTGAAAGGTGCTCTAGCACAAGGCATTTTCTACCTCTCTGGTCAGCCAATGCAGTTGAAGGCATTTTGTGATGTTGATTTGGCATCCTTCCGTGTGACTAGAAAATTTGTATCAGGCTATGTTGTGCTGCTTGGTGAGTCCCTTATATCATGGAAGACAAATAAGCAAGCAACTATTTACAGATCTTCTGCAGAAGCAGAATATAGAGTTATGGCTCATGTGTGTTATGCATTGACATGGCTTCAAAGGCTGTTGATTGATCTTCAGGTTCATGTTCCCACTCCAGTACCTTTGTATTGTGATAATCATGCAGCTATGCACATAGTCAAAAACCCTGTCTTTCATGAGAGGACGAAACATGTGGAATTGGACTGCCATGTGGTCAGATGGCATTGCTCCTCCGGCTTTGTTTCTCCTTGCTTTGTACCAACTTTTGCTCAGCATGCAGACCTACTTACTAAAGCTCTACCAGCTGAGCAGCTCCTCAACCTATCCAGCAAGCTCAACATTGTCAACAAGCTCCATATGTTGGGCTTGGGGGGTGTTGGAGCTCCTCAACCTATTCAGCAAGACCATGCACCAGCTGACCAGTTGAAGAGCAGCCGGACGAACGGCTCAGCCAGTCATGACGTTTTTGGTGTGATAAGGAAGGATCAATCGATCGGGTGAAGTTCGTGTCTGAATGTCAACGGGCGGTTCACTTATGTATTTCTTTGTTTTATGCTTTAGTTCAGGGACTTGATTGTAAATACTGAAAAATGTTCAAATGTCTGTTATAAGCAATGTTGCAAAAAACGCTAACGGGAATCGGGCGGAAAAGGTCTCCAAGGATTAATCGGTGTCTAGGCGGGGATTAATCGATTTTGAATTTTTAATATTTAATTATATATACATTAATTAATATTATAATATACAAATTTTTTCTTCCATATTCTCCAGAATGTAGACTTTTAATCAGTTCATGGGTTCATGACTTCATGCACATTGGCTATTGCAAAGAAATATGAACATTTAATCAAATCTAAATTACGAAAAATAAGAACCATGCAGCAGAAACAATTCAAATTGAACAAATCCATGGCTGATAAGAAACTGCATCAGTGAAGCATGCACCAAAAAATTTCTGCAGCTCAAAATAGAGTCATTAACTCAGAAATTGACCATTCCGCCCAGAAGCCGATTTAGACCGCCCAGGACCGTCTTGGCACTGCCCAGGACCGCCCAGGCGCCGCCCAAGACCGCCCAGGCGCCGCCTAGGATTGCCCATCCGCCTAATTGAATAAAACGGAACGGGTTCTAAAAAAATCCCGCTTAGGCGGCCGTTTTTTAGAACACTGATTATAACAGACTTTCCCTGTGTAGATTTTTTTTTCATGAAAAAGTTAGGGTTTAGCTAAACCCCAAATTCTCTCCGTCGCACTTCGATCATCATCTCCGATTGTCCGATTATGCTTTTCTACAAGGAATTTATAAGCTGCATATCTTTGCATCCAGTTCGTGATGCCAATTGCCAGCGTAATCTTTCCTTGTTCTGTAAGGAACCCCAGAAGAGCTTTGAGATCAGCCTCTCGACCAATATTCTGATGATGTGCAAGTGTTGCGAGCTTAGAGAAACAGGGACGTGACATCTTATCCTCTTAAATCAGAAAAACTTGAGTGTGCAGGTTCACAAACAAAAAAGATAAGAAAACCTCCTGCAAGATGATATTTCACATCTTCTGGCACATCAAATCTCACTATGGTAAGCACCACCTCCGTTTTCTTGCCTTATCTCAATACTACTAGACCTTATATATACACATGAAAAGATCATATCAAAACTGGTTCAAAGACAGCTATACCTATACTTGTTCAACTCATGAGCACACATAATTAATATTAACAACTAAGAGCTCCATGGCACCTCAACATGTTTAAAGCACAATAATTCTACATATAAGAGTTGACATTACATAGGACCCATAAAACACTATCCACAATACACATGTAAGGGACCATTATTAGCTAGCATGTTTACTCATCATTTGATTTTGTGGCCCATGGACAAACAAAGGAAACAAGGAATCCATCAATCCCAAGTTTTTCTGAAACGGATTTGGACACCAAATTGGGGCTGTAAGGTCATGAAATGTATAGGAGCATGAGCATAAGTAGGAGAAACCTCTAACGTGAACTGCCTTAATATAGTCGCAAGGACGATTTTGGCTTCGACCACAGCTAGATTCTGCCCCACGCAAATCCTAGGACCCAACCCAAATGGGAAAAAGGAGGCTAAATGCCTGTTGCGCTCGTTGAACCTGGATGGATTGAACTCGTTCGCATCTTCGCCCCATATTTTGGGATCGTGGTGGATGGCTGTGAGGGGTAGAAAGAGTTGAGTGTTGCGAGGAATATCCAGTCTCCCTAATTTGATGTCTTTGTTAACATGGCGCATAAGCGTTACAACTGAAGGGTACAGCCGCAGTGTTTCGCTCATTATCAGCGTCATCTGTTTCATGGTAAAGTACAATGTAAATTAAAAGTTGCAAAGAAGGATGATATAATTTGTGTATGTGAAACAGTGAAAGTAAGGAAACTTACAATCTTAAGATCATTCAGATTGTCAGCTGTTGGAGCTTTGCTGCTTTTACAGACACGAACAACTTCTTCACGCGCCTTGTACTGCCATTCCTGATGCATTGCTAACATGAGAAGTGCCCAACTCAAGAAATTACCAGTCGTATCCTTTCCACCAAAGTAGAAGGTCTTGCATTCATCAATGACTTCATCAATTCCTAGTCTTTCTGGTTTGCCATCCGGACCCTTGTGAGGTGACATCAACAGACTCAAAAGATTCTTAGAATTCACACTAAACTTGTCATTAGTCAAAATTAACGCTTTGATCAATCTTCGAGTTTCTTTCTCTATTCTCCATCTTTCTCTATTCTTCTTGGTAGGCAAAAATCTGCATTTGTATATAAATTGGCAAAACATGAGAACACCGAATCAACATATCTTGAACTAATTATAGAAAAAAGAAAAGTGCTTCTGATAATTGGCACTCAACTAAAACCCGGAATGTAAATACTCCTCATAGCCAAGGAGGTCAAGTGCATTTGCTGATCCATGAGTTCGAAAATGCGCTTTCCCGCTTCAAAACTACTTCCGAAAGCTGTTCGCGAAATTACATCAGCCGTGAGGCAGTGAAGTTCCTTGTTCACTTCCACTTCAAACTCATCCTTTCCACCACTCTCTTCATCCCACTTATCTAGCATTTTCACCGTACTAGCCACAATCTCAGGCACCCAACCCTGTCCAACAAACTCATCATGCTTTCATAATTTTCACACAAACAATCAGTTCTTTAAAACACAATTCTCATCTATCGCATTCAGACTGACCAATATCATTTCACATCAAATTTAGCATCTAAACTAACTTCTCATTACCATTCAGTTCCCACCATTTCCTTATCAGCTTTGCAATGCATCTAATTTAATATCCACATACACTCACGTCATATCGCTGAACACTGATACATAAATATTACTTGGTATAGGTTACTTTACTTATAGCTGCACAAGATCTCACTCCACCTCCACCGCAGCCACTAGGCCAATCTCAGCATCAATTATGAAGCATCATATCCAAAACAGCAATGTAAAATATAATTTAATCCAAATGGACGCATATTCGTACACAAACGGGCAAAATTTGACAATTTCCTATTTTATTGATTTCATATATTCGGTAGTGCAAACTGAGTAATTATCTTTTCTCAAGTGTGAAAAACTACCTTAACTCTCTCCATGTTGAAAGCCTGAGTCGTAATCCTCCTATGAACACTCCACGCCTCGCCGCTCAATCCCACCAGCCCTTGACCAAACAGCATCCTCGTCAACGGATTAAACTCCACTCTCCCAAACGCTCCACCATTACTCAACAACACCTCCTTCACCATCTCCGGCTCCACCACCGCCAGCCTCGGCCGCCACCCGAACCAGTACAGAAAACTCTCCCCATACATCTCAGACCACTTGTGATAGAACGGCAAAACCCTAGGCACAATATCTTGGCACAGAGGAAGAGTCCTGGACGACGCGTCGGCGATTATGCGCCTGATTTCGGCTGAGTTGCCGATGATCGGGCGGTAGGCGGGGCCGGTGATGCCTTGGCGGTGGAAATGGCGCTGAGTTTTGAGCGGGAGGTAGAGGATGGAGTGGAGGAGTTTGAGGATGAGCGTGACGAGGAGGATTGTGATGATGCAGAGGAGGAGGAGATTCATGATTGTGATTGATTTTTTGAATTTTTGGTGTGTGAAAGTGAAACCCTAAGCCAAAGAGGAAGAAGTTGATAAAGAGTTGAAAGGGTTATTCACCCAATTGTCCCAAATCAAAACTTGAATCACCTATTTCCATCAACTGAAACTCAAATAAATAATCTATCTCATTTTTTTATAATTCTAGCCTTTCGGGAACCGGTATTGTTAAACTTGGTTTTTACTGCACCGGTACTCTTTGAAAATGAAGACGTGAATCGATTAAGGACCTACATGAACCAAAATGCATGAGATGATACCCATGTGAAATCCCAATTTTCTGAAAACCGGGATAATAATAATCCTGATTTTGGGGCAACCGACGTCACAAACGCACCGCTAATGACACGTTGCTGCTTTTTCGAGAAAAAAAGTGTATAAATAAAGAAATCTCATTAAAAAAGCAACGTGTCATTGCATCCATACTTTTAGTACAATGAAAAAGCAAGTGTCATTGTACATCAAAAAAAAAAGAAGCAAGTGTCATTGCATTGCATCCATGCATCAAAAAAAAGTGAAGTTCTCCTAGAAATGCTCCAGGAGAATTTCTAAGAGAACTTCCTCAAATTTTTTGTGAGTGGGTGCGAGAATCGAGAGAGAAAGTTCTCCATGAGGTCCGTCTCAATGAGACGGTGTGTGTATATGCTAGCATTCTCATACAACATCCTACAACATAATACAAACTTTTTATGCATATTTATCACTATTCGTGAGGAAGTTCTGGATGAGGTCCGTCTCAATGAGATAACGGGTGCGGATGCTCTTAGTACAATAAAAAAAGTAAAGGTACTTGTTTTTTTATATATATTTTTTCTCTCGAAAAAACAACCATACTTTTAGTACAATAAAAAAGCAACGTGTCCTTGCATACATACTTTTAGTACAATTGAAATCTACGTGTAATTACCGCCATGATTTTAGTACAATGAGTCCCGGTACAATGAAAAAATAGTCATGCGTTTGTGATGTCGGTTGCCTCAAAATCGGGATCATTATGATTCCGGTTCTCTCTGAAAATTGATATTTCACCTGGATATTACTTTACATCAAATCGAGTCACGCCTCCATTTTTAAAGAGTACTGGTGCTGGAAAACCCGATATTAGCAATACCGATTCCCGAAAAATTGAAATTATAAAAAATGAAATAAATTGATTATTTGAGTTTCAGTTGGTGCAAATAAGTGATTCGAGTTTGAATTTGGATTACATGGGTGAATAACCCGAGTTGAAGTGGCGATCACTGTTTGTGTTTTTATGGTCTTTTTGGTTTAGATTTTATTGATAGTTAGCAGAAAGTAGAGAGCTGTATTCCAAGTGTAGGTGTGACTGCAGATCTGAGATATTACTATTGTTTAGGAATAGGTGGAAATGGAATCGGGTCCATGAATGAGCTCATAGGGAGGTTGACTATGGAGATTGAAGTGGAGTAGGTAGTGAATTTAAATCGATCTCATTCCAAAGAGAAAGAGACGCGCAGTGGTAGTAGTAGAGCAATAAGTGCTGGGCTCACGAGTAGAAGACAAATATTAAGGGCCGACACGCACCATGAATGACACAGAAACTCATGGGTCCGTGACATGGATCTCACTTCTCAGATTTGATATTTAAATACTCGCAGATTCAGCTCCACTTCTATCAGATATGGATAATGTCTGCAGCTTAAATACTCAAGAGTCGGAGGCAGCAAAGCTACTTGTTTCAATGGCGTGCTAACTTTAGCACCCATGCCACTAAATGTAAAACCATCTCCCATCTAATTCCTTAGCTGTCCACTTAGAAATTATGAAAGTATTAACTACGAATACCTCTGGACTGATATATGTCTTTAAAAATGCAAAACGAGGAGACCAACTTTGAACACATTGTGAAGGTTTTAAAGCAGCGTGCGAGCGCACAAAAGCAGCGTGCGAGCGCACGGTCCAGGCAGC
Source organism: Rhodiola kirilowii (assembly GCA_033675215.1). Lineage (NCBI taxonomy): Eukaryota > Viridiplantae > Streptophyta > Magnoliopsida > Saxifragales > Crassulaceae > Rhodiola > Rhodiola kirilowii. The sequence continues at coordinate 1,997,304 of CM066201.1, forward strand.
CGACCGCATGCCCGAGCGGCCAACCGACCGCGTGCCCGAGCGGCCAGCCGACCGCGTGTCCGAGCGCATAGCCGAGCTCTAGCCGATCGCACGTCCGAGCTATTGGCAAGTCGTCGCTAAAGACTGAAGCCTCGTTGCTGTTGCTCCTGGAGTTCAAAACAAAGGCAGTGCGTTGCTAAAGGTTCCGTTGCTAAAGATCAGAAGACCGTTGCTGATGAGCTGGAGTCGTTACAAGCCGTTGAAGACCAGCGAATCAGAGAATGCCACGTCGGTCGAATCCGTGGGCGCGAGTTTGTTCGAAATGGACGCACGAGATTAGACGAAACGAGCGAACGAGATTAAATCTGGCGTTTCCATATATAAGCGTCTCTTTCGAGCTGTTAGGGTTTATCCAAAAGCGAGAAACACAATTCGATTACGTTCGACGTCCAGGAGAGATTCGTTCGTGCAATCGAGTGAGGGCTTTTGATCGGAAGGGGATTCCGCACAGTTTGGCGTTCGATTGGAGCAAGTGAATCGGTCCACAGAGAGATCGCAGTTCGTGTCTGTCAGTCGAAGCTTGTAATCCCATACTCTGTACTCCGGCGACTTTTCGGTCGGTTCCGAGATCTTTTGATAGTGAAATCGGCGAGCTAGTGAGCTTAAGTGGATTAGCCTCTCACCTAGAGGTGAACCACTATAAAAATCCTTGTGTCATTTAATTTCCGCATTTTCTTTCAAGTTCAATCAATCTTAGGGTTTGTTAATTGAATCACAACTGAGGAATTGGATTAAGAAGTTAGTCCTGAATTACAACAGTGGTATCAGAGCCGATTTGACCGATTCTTGGCTTGCTTTGTTGTTGATTCTGCCCTATTTGATTGAATTGATTCTCATACTTGACTGTTTTTGCTTTTGAGGTGAAAAATGGTTCAAGCAAGAGTTGAGATTGCTCCATATGATGGCAAAGGAGATTTCCAAGTTTGGTGTCTCAAAATGAAGGCTGTCCTGTCCCAGCACAAGGTGTTGGTGGCGCTTGAGGAGGAAGCCACGAAATGGACTGATGAGGAAAAGAAGAGAAAGGCTGAGATTGAGGTGGAGGCTTACAATCTGATTATATTGAGCCTTGGGGACAATATAATCAGGAAGGTATGTGACTGCAAAACTCCCCTTGCTATGTGGAAGAAACTTGAGTCTTTGCATGCCAATCAAGTAGCTCCTAATCTATCATACTTGAAAGCATCCCTGTTTGCCTTCAAAATGAATGCTGCTAAGACTGTTGATGAAAATCTTGATGAGTTCTTGAAAATGTCTCTAATGCTTAGGGATACTACACATGCACTTGGTGATATTAGTCTTGTGATGATATTGATGAACTCTATTCCTGATTCTTATCATGTTGTTAAGGATGCATTTCAGTATACTGGTGATGTGCCTACTTTTGATAGATTCTGTGCTGCCTTGAAAACTAGAGAACTAGAGCTTAAAAACCAAAAAGCTAAGTCTGCCTCTGGTTTGTTTGTTAAGTCTGGGAAGTCCTCATTTCAGTCTAATAGAAATAAGTTCCAACATAAGTCCAAGTCTGATAGAAATCAAAATGAAAATGATAACAGTTCTAAACAAGGCCAATCATCTCAAGTAAAATGTTATCATTGTGGGAAGGTGGGTCACTTTAGGAGGAATTGCCATAAGTGGTTAGCTAGGCCAAAGAACCCTGGAAACTCTGAAACCAACTTGGCCCTAACATCTGATAAAGCTAACTCATCACCAGAAGTTCTAACTGTCACCAGTGGGGACTCAGGTGGTGAGTGGGTGTTAGATTCGGGTTGTTCTTTTCATATGTGCCCAAACAAACACTGGTTTGATGGCCTAGCTCCCACTGCCAGCGAGAATGTATACATGGGAAATAATAATGTGTGTAAGGTCATGGGGATAGGTAACATAAACCTGAAATTAAACAATGGAAAACTGATTACTTTATCCAAAGTTAGATATGTACCTGGCCTTATAAGAAATCTCATTTCCCTTGGTTCTCTTGATGATTCTGGATGTTCCTATACTGCTATGAATGGTGTTATTACTGTGTTTAAGAATGATAGACAAGTATTAACTGGAAATAAGGCTGGCAGTGTTTATATACTTGATGGTTCATACCATAGTGCAACTAAGGAAGCCTGCCCTGCTGTTTGTGAAGATGCAACTGTAAAGTGGCATCTTAGATTAGGACACATGAGTCAAAAGGGACTTGAGTGCCTGAATAAGCAAGGTATCCTTGCTGAAAAGGTTACCCAACTGCCCTTTTGTGAACCTTGTGTCCTGGCCAAACAGCACAGGCTGAAGTTCACTAGTGGAGTTCACTCAAGTAAGGCAATTCTAGAGTATTTGCATGCTGATTTGTGGGGACCTGAGTCTAATGAAACTCATGGTGGGAATAGGTATTTTCTTAGCATTGTAGACGACTACTCTAGGAGAGTGTGGACCTTCCTGTTAAAAACAAAAGATGAAGCCTTTGCTAAGTTTAAAGATTGGAAACTGTTAGAAGAAAACCAGACTGGTAAAAAGGTTAAGGCCTTAAGGACTGATAATGGATTGGAATTCTGCAATGCTGAGTTTGATAATTTCTGCATTGAACATGGTATTTTGAGACACAAAACTGTGAGATTAACTCCCCAACAAAATGGAGTGGCTGAGAGAATGAACAGAACTTTACTTGAAAAACTGAGATGTTTGTTGTTCACTTCTGGTTTACCTAAGTCTTTTTGGGGTGAAGCATTATATACTGCTGCATATCTTGTGAATAGAAGTCCTAATAGGATGCTTGATTTTAAATGTCCTATGGAATTGTGGAATGGTAAGAAACCTGATCTGAAAGAATTGAAAATCTTTGGGTGTGCTGTTTATGCTCATACTAGGGAGGGAAAATTAGATCCTAGATCAACTAAGTGTGTCTTCTTAGGTTATCAAAGATCAATGGGTACTAAGGGCTATATGTTGTGGGATATGAATGCTAGGGGAATTAAAATTTTAATTAGTAGAGATGTTATTTTTGATGAGAATGCCTTCCCATATAAGAATAACAGTAATGCTAATAATGATGCCTCCCCTGAACCACCATCTGATAGATCCTTGTTTGATATAGACCCCCTGAAAATGTTGAGCACCCTGATCAGGTAGAACCACAGATAGAGCCAGATATCCCCCAACCAGAACCAGGCAATGACCAGAATGAACTTAATGAACATGCTGAGAATGTAGATCAGGTGGAGGAATATGAGAATGCTACCCAAGATATGTTAGCTAATTGGCAGCTTGCCAGAGATAGGCCTAGAAGAGTGCCTAGAGTTCCCCCTAGATATTCCCAAGCTGATCTAGTGTCCACTGCCCTAATAGCTGCTAGTGAAACTAAAAATGAACCTGAAACTTACCAAGAAGCCATTGAGGGTAGGGACAGTGAGAAATGGAAGGCTGCTATGCTTGATGAGATGGAGTCCCATAAGACTAACCAAACTTGGGTGCTGGTCAAAAAACCAGTACACCATAAGCTGGTTGATTGCAGGTGGCTGTTCAGGATTAAGGATGAGGATCCACCAAGGTACAAGGCAAGGTTGGTTGCTAAGGGATTTACCCAAAAAGAAGGTATTGATTACCATGAGATTTTTGCTCCAGTTGTTAAGTTTAAGACTATTAGAATCATGCTTGCATTGGTTGCTATTAATGACTTAGAACTTGAACAACTTGATGTTAAGACTGCTTTCCTTCATGGAGAGTTAGATGAGCAAATTTATATGAAGCAACCTCCTGGTTTTGTTGATAAGAAATATCCTTAACATGCTTGTTATTTGAAAAAATCATTGTATGGTTTGAAGCAAAGCCCAAGGTTGTGGTATAAAAGATTTGATTCATATGTGTTGAAACTGGGATTTGTAAGGAGTAATTATGATCCATGTTTCTACTATGCATCTGTTGAAAATTGTCCTGTTTATATGCTTTTATATGTGGATGATATCCTATTGATATCCAAGTCAGTTGATAAAATTAAGGTGCTGAAATCTCAGTTAAGCTCAGAGTTTGACATGAAAGATTTAGGAAAGGCTAAGAAAATATTGGGCATGGTTATTGATAGAGATAGGAGCAAATGTTTTCTAAAACTGCATCAAAGACCTTACTTAGAGAAAATAGTATCTAAGTTCAGTAGTCTTGACTGTAAACCTGTACAAGTGCCATTAGCTCCTCATTTTATTCTGTCCAAGTCACAAAGTCCTAAATCTGATGTTGAATTTGCTAAGATGGAAAATGTGCCTTATGCTAATGCTATTGGATCTGTCATGTATGCCATGATTAGTTCTAGACCTGACTTGTCATATGCTATATCATTGCTAAGTAGATTTATGTCAAATTCAGGACATGAGCATTGGTTGGCATTAAAACATGTTTTTGCATATATAAGAAGCACTCTGGATGTTGGTTTGTGTTATAAAAAGAGACATGATGATTTAAAACTGATTGGGTATGTTGATGCTGATTTTGGTGGTGATAGAGACACTAGGAAATCTACAACTGCCTTATATTTTACCCTTGGTGCTTGCTGTATTTCATGGAAGTCACAACTTCAATCCATAGTCACTATTTCGTCTACTGAGTCTGAATATATTGCTTTGTGTGATGCTGTGAAAGAAGCTATGTGGTTGCAGGGTATGTTGAGTGAAGCTAAATTGTTTAGTGGAACTGCTGTGATTAAGTGTGATAGCCAATCTGCTATATGCTTGAGTAAAAATCCTGTATACCATGAACGTTCAAAGCACATTGATATTAAGTATCATTTTGTTAGAGACAAGATAGAAAATGGTGAGGTTATTGTGGATAAAGTTGGAACTGAGGATAACCCTGCAGATATGGGGACTAAAACTGTTACTAACACCAAGTTCAAGCTTTGCTTGAGACTTTTGTATGTTGAGTAATTGTTTTGCAGGATTGAGCAATGAAAGGGCTTGTTTGATTTCACTATGAAACGGTTTTTTTGGGATCAAGTTGAAGGCCTAAAGTGGTTTAATGGAATAGCTGCTTTAGGTGGAGGATTGAAGGTTTTAAAGCAGCGTGCGAGCGCACAAAAGCAGCGTGCGAGCGCACGGTCCAGGCAGCCGACCGCATGCCCGAGCGGCCAACCGACCGCGTGCCCGAGCGGCCAGCCGACCGCGTGTCCGAGCGCACAGCCGAGCTCCAGCCGATCGCACGTCCGAGCTATTGGCAAGTCGTCGCTAAAGACTGAAGCCTCGTTGCTGTTGCTCCTGGAGTTCAAAACAAAGGCAGTGCGTTGCTAAAGGTTCCGTTGCTAAAGATCAGAATACCGTTGCTGATGAGCTGGAGTCGTTACAAGCCGTTGAAGACCAGCGAATCAGAGAATGCCACGTCGGTCGAATCCGTGGGCGCGAGTTTGTTCGAAATGGACGCACGAGATTAGACGAAACGAGCGAACGAGATTAAATCTGGCGTTTCCATATATAAGCGTCTCTTTCGAGCTGTTAGGGTTTATCCAAAAAGCGAGAAACACAATTCGATTACGTTCGACGTCCAGGAGAGATTCGTTCGTGCAATCGAGTGAGGGCTTTTGATCGGAAGGGGATTCCGCACAGTTTGGCGTTCGATTGGAGCAAGTGAATCGGTCCACAGAGAGATCGCAGTTCGTGTCTGTCAGTCGAAGCTTGTAATCCCATACTCTGTACTCCGGCGACTTTTCGATCGGTTCCGAGATCTTTTCATAGTGAAATCGGCGAGCTAGTGAGCTTAAGTGGATTAGCCTCTCACCTAGAGGTGAACCACTATAAAAATCCTTGTGTCATTTAATTTCCGCATTTTCTTTCAAGTTCAGTCAATCTTAGGGTTTGTTAATTGAATCACAACTGAGGAATTGGATTAAGAAGTTAGTCCTGAATTACAACACATTGTTCCTTGTTCGACCGAAGTTACCCTAAAAAAAAGTTACTGGTAAAAGTTACATAGTAAGTGAAACATATTAAAGCCTAAAAGTTCCCTTAAATGCAGTAACATATCTGCTTGCTACTCCCACAGGCCACAAGGAAGTTTTTTCTCAAGCACTTATAAAAACAGTAACTTATCATTTATGAAGGAAATGAATACAAATACAATCCAGCCAAACATCTATAGATATATATATTAACTAAATAACTACAGAGAAGGGTAAATATAGCAACCTGGGAGAAGAAAAAAAAACACTCCCTTACTGACCTCAAAAAAACAATATGCAAGGATATTTGCTTTAGTTACCTGTTTTGCATGGTAGCAACCTTGAGCAGCCAGCGGCACTAGCGTCTCCTGCCATCACTCTCCCAGTCCACCCCATGGGAATTTCCAATCTGAAAAGATGAACTTGCTGGTGCCACGTGAGGAGTACCGTCCATAGAGTTGAGATATGCAGATAACTGACCTGGTGTAGAACTTTCAGTACCCAGTCTAAGATCCAGCAAGTCGAGAGTAGTAGGCTGACCATACAGGTCACTTGATGGAAATCCAAGCCCAAGACCCAGGCCAGCATTTAACATACCAGTGTCTGCTTTTACTCGACTGCTCCATTGATTGATGGATGATGTGCTTGCAGAGAAACCATCGTGACTAGACGATGAGGATGGCATTGCTAGACTAAATCCACAAAGCAGAGAGGAACCAGATGAATTTGGACCAACTTGAGCAGCCTTTTGGAGCAATGCAGTGGCTGACATAGTCGGTTGATGAGATCTCGGGGCATAGTGATGGTGGTCTGGAAATAGGTCAGGTATCGTTGGGAAGAGGGAGAACGAATTTCCGGTAAAGTACATAGATGGAGATGTGAGAGGATGTCTGAAACCAGTATCTGCCTTCGGACTTGATGATGGGGGAGGGTGATTTGGTTGAGATGCCGGAGGCAAGAAATGGGGAATTGAGGCTGAAGGTGTCGTCGCAGTTGAAGGCGCAAAGATGCTTGCAAAGACACTGCTTTTCCCACTAATGTAACTACTGGAGCTCGATGAGTTGCAGGCAGCAGCTGGGGTAGCTAAACATGGGTTGCCCAAAGTTTGATCTCTGACTACTGCAGCATTATCAGGCAAGTCTGCAAAGATTTATCAGAATAAATTTAAGTAAAAGCTCCACACAAAAACATATATTAAAAAAAATATTAGAATTGAAGTGTGCTCTAGCGTGTAACATGCCACAACAAAAATGTGCTCGTAAGTGGGTACAGATCACCTCAGACCGCAACATACCAAAGAACATCTTACACAGTACAAGGCGTACAAGTGTACAACTACTGCCTTTTTTATCAAGCAAAGCTATAAAGAATACTCAACTTCGCACCATAAAAGTAATCCTAGGACTAATTGAGTTTCAAAAGTACTAATCCAAAAATATCTTTTACACATCTATAATTATGAATTCGAACATAACAAGCAACAGATAAAGCTCTTCAATCTAACACATCAACTTTGGCCAGCAATAATTCATCGTAGCAGTCTTTCTCGATAAGATCTACTTTACTTCATGTGGCTACAAATGCAAACAACACATCATCAACCATGGACATAAGACAATATAGCCTCAGAATTCAAGCTAATAGAAAACGTCAAAACCAATGATAAGGACAATCCAATCCATTTAATGCACAATTTGTCGTAGACAGCAGCAGAACTAAATAACATGGGTAAGGCCCCAAATAAGCATATACCTGGACTGTGAATTGACAGTAATGGAGAGATGGATGTGGCAGCTGGAGTGATTGGGGAAGGCGGAGGTGGAGACGAAGCCACCACCGATTCCTCAACTGGACTGGACTTCTTAGTCTCATCGGCAGTTGTAGCCGTTGTTTGAGCCCTAGTGTTCTCTTCAGCCAGAGCATCACAGAATGCCCTATGAGTTGTAAAGCTATCTCTCCTACACAAGCATAAACAACATCAGAATGACCTAAACCTTTGATCCAGAGATAGTAACTCTTTATTTTAAACCAGTTGTGATTTTTCAGTAATAAGAAGTTACCTTGAAAACAAGGTTCCACAATCACATTTATACTCTCTAGTACCACAAGTCTTCATATGCGCCTTGCAATCAGACTGAACTGCGTACTTCTTGGAGCATCTCTGGCACTTCCACTTCTTCTCACCATGCTTCCTGGAGAAGTGCTTTTTGATCCCGGTTAAGTCCCCAAGAGCTCTTGACGGGTTGTGATGAACACATGAAGGTTCGGGACACACATACACCTTCCTCCTTACCTCATCCTTGCTGTTCCGCTGCCTCAGTTTCCACGGCAGATTGTGTCCACGCCGATGTAACTGCAAATTCTGATCACGTTGAAACCCCTTGCCGCAAATCTCGCACACGAATCTGTTGGTCGCCATCAGCGATTGAGGAGATAGCGATATCACATCCGCGCTCGGATCTACCAAACGCAACAACTTAATTATTCAAATCGAAACAAAAACAATTATAAAAAAAAATACTAAATAGCCGTTACCTGGCATTCCTGGCAGATTCCGCTTCTTCTTCGCCGGCGGTACCGACGGCGATGCGACCGGATTACCGGCAGCAGACGAAATGCCAGCTTCCCCTCCTCCGGCCGTGGAAGCTGATGACGTCATAGTCGAGACGTTATCCATCTTCTCTATCCCTTCCATCAACCTTCTCACATTAAACTTAAAACAAACAGCTGCTCATCATCATCGAGAGGCGCGCCAAAGATGTCGGTGGAGCTCTAACGAAGCCGTGCGACAAGATTACGCGTCTGCACGACAGACGGAAGTCAACAAACTACCCTCGAGGAATTCCAACTATAAAATTTTGCCTTCTCTCGGAAACGGGAATTAAAACCAGTCAAAAATCAAGTACTCTTTCACACGTCATACACGAATAATCAGCTCTTCGGCGAGGTCGGCGTCCCGTTCGTACGATCGAAAATGGAGAGCTGCGAAGCGTCGGCGTCGTTATCGTCTCTGCAGCATTTTCCAGGAGAGAGAAATTTCCGATGAGAGTGAAGACTGGGGAATAAAAGGAGAAGAAATATTGTGGAATACCGATATTCGGTATGTACTAATGGATGAAGTTACTTAAATACTCCTTTGTAATTATAAGAAGGTTGAAAGAGGAATCGTATCCGGTACTGCGCATCCAAATGCTGCCAGTACCAATACTACGCCGTTTTGCAATTTCATTATTTTTCAATCATTTTGGTCACGTGACCATCTCTTCAACTTCTCTTTACTCATTCCCTCCGCTGCCAAGAATAAACCCAGCTCCAAAGTCGACCGCTATTTGTCAAAGGGATACATGTTGGAACGTACATCGATAAGCCATTGCTACTGGTTACTCTGCTGACCAAACTGGAAATATCAACGTGCGGGACAGAGTGCTTGCCATCAACCATCAGGTTTCGCACACTCTTTTAGTCTCTTTCCATGTTGATTCACATCACCGGGATGACTGGCTTTATCAAGATGCCGATGAGATTCAGAATGTTCATCAAACTGTCCATCCATTTTAGACAAGGTAAAGCATCTTGAAAGATGGTTGTTCTCCATGTTCTAATGTTGTCAATTTGGTGAATTGGTCATCACGAAAGTCTGAGGTACGTACTGGGAGGTTACTGAAAAAGAAAACCATTAAAGCTGAATGAAATGCTGGCGCCATCACCCATCAGTAGCAAGCTTAGAGAAATACAAGAGATGAAGTTTTCTATTTTTCAAGACCATCGGCATGTCGTCCTATTCTATCCATGTGTTGTGTCTTCCGAAATTAATGAATGGTTGATATTGCAGGTGTAAATTTATCCGAAGAACCTGGAGCCCAAAGAGAGCAGAAATAATAGATACAATCGGCTGTCGAACTTCCCAGAACACAGTTCATATGCAGTAAAAAGAAAGACAGCTGTGAAACAGATGAGAAGTTGAAGAGATGGTCACGTGACCAAAATAATTGAAAATAATAAAATTGCAAAACGGCGTAGTATCGGTACTGGCAGCATTCGGCTGCGCATTACCGGATACGATTCCGTTGAGGGGGAGGGGAGTACTTTAAGATTATGACACGTGTCCGATTTTAGTGAATTAGTATGCACTGATACTGAGTCTACTTACCATTATACAAAAAGGAATTAGATATGTGAAAGGATTAAAGCGGCGCCGGGTTTAACCGCGGTTAAGCTGATATAAACTGATAAGTCTTGACTCGGGTTAAGATTTTACGGTATCTTATGTTTTAACAGGGGTTAAGTGCGATCCAACCGTACACGTGGAGGCATCATGTCGCATGTCGGGAGGGGACTGGAGAGTGGAAACTAGACTGGTCAGTGAGTGCTGGAGACGCTGTGTGAAAGTGCTGTCGATTAAATGACGAATTTATCCTTGAAGGAACATACTATGATTGGTCCATCTTTTTACCGTTAGGTTAATTTGGACTTTGAATCTTTTCTTCTAGCGCAAAACGGCAGCGTCGCATGAACATCACATTAAATTTTAATTAATATTAACTGGTGCTGGTGCTAGAGTTCAGGGTTTTGGTGATGTTTAAAGACAACATATTATTTATCAACAAAAAAATAGACAACATATTACGTGCTGTCTTCTAAAAGTTGTATTTGTTATAATTACCTTGAGAATATAGAGAACTTTTGAGACAAATTAGAACTCGAATGCATTGCAATATTATTGAAGATTTAGAGTGAAGGAGGAGGTGAAGGTGTAAGTTATCCTTCACCCGTACCTCTTCATTTATAGCACAATTCACTCGACACATATCCTGATTTCACTCAATTCACCTCTTAGTTTCTTTGGTGTGGGCCCCACATGTGGGACCCACATGACAAACTTTTCTTCAATGTGCAGACCACATTTATGACACTCCCCCTGGGATGCACATTAAGCGTTTTAGGCTGCCTCGTTAAAAACCTTAGTTGGAAAAACCCATTGGGATAAAAACCAACTTAAGGGAAAAAGAGTGCAGCGACGCGAAGCTCCCCCTCATATTGGCATGCGTTATGTGCTCATAAATTTTGCAGCTTTCGCATTCCTATGTCGTTGACATGTTTTCGGAATGTTGAGGTAGGGAGAGCCTTTGTAAAAAGATCTGCTGAGTTTTCATCAGAACGAACATATTGTATGCTGATAACTTTGTCTTTCTCCAGCTCTTGGGTGAACGAAAAGTATTTGGGATGGATATGCTTTGTTCTATCACTTTTGATAAATCCTTCCTTCATTTGAGCAACACATGCAGCATTATCTTCATAAAGTGTGATTGGATCATTTGCTGGTAGAAGACCGCTTGTAGTTCTGATATGTTGTGTCATGGATCTCAGCCACACACATTCACGACTTGCTTCGTGTAATGCGATGATCTCAGCGTGGTTTGATGATGTTGCAACGAGTGTTTGTTTCTGAGAACGCCAAGAGATTGCAGTTCCTCCACATGTAAATACATAACCAGTCTGGGACTTCGCTTTATGTGGATCTGACAAGTAACCTGCATCTGCATAACCAATCAAAACTGGTTTTGTATTGTTAGGATAAAATAATCCTAAGTCAATCGTTCCTTGAAGATAACGAAGCACATGCTTGATTCCATTCCAGTGTCTTTTGGTAGGAGCTGAGCTAAACCTGGCTAATAAATTAACAGCAAAAGCTATGTCAGGTCGAGTACAATTAGTAAGGTACATAAGAGCTCCAATCGCACTGAAATATGGTACTTCTTGACCAAGAATCTCTTCAGATTCTTCACATGGACGAAATGGATCTTTGTCTACATCAAGGGATCTAACGACCATTGGGGTACTTAATGGATTTGATTTATCCATATTGAATCTCTTGATTATCTTTCTCGTGTAATTTGATTGATGCACAAGTATTCCACTTTGCATATGCTCAATCTGTAATCCGAGACAATATCCCGTTCTCCCAAGGTCTTTCATTTCAAATTCCCTTTTCAAGTAAGAGATTACTTCATGAATCTCTTCATTCGTTCCAATGATATTCAAATCATCGACATAGACAGCAATAATCACACACCCGGATGTTGTTTTCTTAATGAAAACGCAAGGGCAAAGAGGGTCATTGACATATCCCTTTTGCAACAGGTATTCACTTAACCGGTTGTACCACATGCGTCCGGATTGCTTTAACCCATATAAAGATCTTTCTAGTTTGACCGAATATCTTTCTCTGGGCATTGAACTTGATGCTGCAGGCATCTTGAATCCTTCAGGGATTTTCATGTAAATATTAGTATCAAGCGATCCGTATAGGTAAGCAGTAACAACATCCATGAGGTGCATATTCAATTTCTCATGAACTGCTAGACTTATCAAGTATCTAAACGTAATTCCATCCATGACAGGAGAATACGTTTCCTCAAAATCGATTCCAGGCCTTTGAGAAAAACCTTGTGCAACAAGTCGAGCCTTGTATCTCGCAATTTCATTTTTCTCATTTCTTTTTCGTATGAAAACCCATTTGTATCCAACAGGTTTCACATCCTTAGGTGTGAGTACTATAGGCCCAAAGACTTTGCGTTTATTGAGCGAGTCTAGTTCAATTTCAATGGCCTTTTTCCACTCAAACCAATCGTGTCTATTTTTACACTCGGTAATAGACCGTGGTTCGGGATCACCATTATTTTCATCCATAATATCACATGCCAAATTATAAGAGAACGCATCATCAATGTTCTCTTTTCGATTCCACAGTATGCCTGTATTAGCATAATTAATCGAAATTTCTCGATCCTTTTCATTTTGTATTTCTGTAGGAATACTTTCCTCCATCATAGGATCGATTTGCTTTTCTTCCCCTTTTCTTTTCCGAGGATTTTTATTTTTGGAACCGGGTGGCCTTCCACGCTTTAAGCGTGTTGTGATATCATGAGTGACTTTATTTTCCGGCTTCCCTTTTGGAATTTCAATTTGTACGGGAGCATTCTCAGCCGGTATGTGAGATTTAGTCACTCTCTTTGTGTCTGTAAATGCATCAGGAAGTTGATTTGCCATCTCTTGCAAATGTAAAATCCTTTGTACTCTACCTTCACAATCTTTTGTGTAAGGATCAAGATGCAATAATGTTGGTACAGACCAAGTAATTTCTTTCTCAAACTGTTTTCTTTCTCCCCCTAAAGGTGGGAAATTTTCCTCATCAAAATGGCAATCAGCAAAACGTGCTGTGCAAATATTTCCAGTTTGAGGTTCAAGATATTTAACAATAGATGGACTTTCGAAGCCTATATAAATGCCAAGACTTCTCTGTGGTCCCATCTTTGTTCTTTGGGGTGGTGCAATAGGCACATAAATAGCACAACCAAAAATCCTTAGATGAGATATATTTGGCTCCTGACCGAATACAAGTTGTAGTGGGGAGTACTTATGATATGCACTCGGTCTGATGCGAATTAATGCCGCAGCATGTAATATTGCATGACCCCATACCGAAGTAGGTAGCATTGTTCTCATTACCAAAGGTCTAGCAATAAGCTGAAGGCGTTTGATCAGTGATTCGGCCAGACCATTCTGTGTATGGACATGAGCAACAGGATGCTCAACCGTAATCCCAACTGACATACAATAATCATCGAATGTCTGAGATGTGAATTCTCCGGCATTATCAAGTCTGATCTTCTTTATTGTATGATCAGGAAATTGAGCTCGTAATTTGATTATTTGAGCAAGCAATTTTGCAAATGCCATATTGCGGGTTGATAACAGACATACGTGTGACCATTTGCTAGAGGCATCTATCAATACTAAGAAGTATCGAAATGGTCCACATGGTGGGTGAATGGGCCCACATATATCACCTTGAATTCGTTCAAGAAATATAGGTGATTCTGCTTCAACCTTTCCCTGTGAAGGCCTTATGATCAACTTTCCTAGAGAACAAGCTTTGCATGGGAGAGCATTTCCTCGAGGGATCTTTTGATCCTTAAGTGGATGCCCTTGTGAATTTTCAAGTATTCTTCGCATCATAGTTGAACCAGGATGACCTAATCGGTCATGCCATGTGGTTAGTGCTGAAGGCTTGATAACTACCATATTTGACTCAATTGCATTCAAATATGTATAATGCAATCCGGTAGGGAGCATTGGTAGTTTTTCTAAAACACATTTGGTTCCAGATTTATATGTTGTGAGCAACATATATTTCATGTTATTTTCAGTTATAGACTGAGTATCAAATCCATGAGAATATATATCATTGAAACTTAACAAGTTTCGTTTGGACTTTGGTGAAAATAAGGCATCATTTATCGTAAACTTTGTGCCATTTGGCAATGTAAAGTTTGCCTTGCCAATTCCCTCAACCAGGTCTGCAGGACCTGATATTGTATTCACAACTGTTTGTGATGGTTTTATCCTTGAAAAATATCTTTTATTTTTCAGGATAGTGTGCGTTGTCCCACAATCAAGTATGCAAATTTCTTCAATGTTAATCCCTTTGTTGGCTTGATGATTATCTTTATCCATGTTAAAACTTGAGAATATAAAAACAAAGAATATGTTAAGAAAAGGTAATGGAATAAAACATAGTACAAGTTTATTTCAAATCTTAAAAGAAAAACATGCAGATAACATCGGACAACTTGGCTTCATTCCCAATAGGGGATTACATAGTCCCATTTTCTGTGTGCTCATTGGAGGTTTCACCCTGACTCACAAAGTCGGATGCATCAAAGTGGGTGGAGTCATTTATCGGGTTGTCAATGAAGTTGACTTCTTTCCCCTTCCCCTTTTCATATCTCTGATAGAGCTCGCATAAGTGCTTTGGAGCTCGACAGATTTTAGCCCAATGGCCTATGGTCCCGCATCTGAAACAAGCAGTTTCATGACCTTTCGAGGGGTTGGGGTCATTTTCCCTTTTGTAGGGATTCTCATGATTCCTCCCATCTTGATGGTTCTTGTGGACATATTTGGTGAACTTATAAGGTGAATTATGAAAATAACCACCTCGACCACGTCCTTGACCACGACCTCGACCTCGCCCACGCCCACGACCTCGGCTATGCCCTCGACCCTGAAGGTGGTCTCTATGTTCATTTCTGTTGAAACGAACAGCATTCGCTTCAGGGAATGCTTTTGAGCCAGTCGGGCGAGATTGATGGTTCCTAATGAGCAGCTCATTATTTTTCTCCGCGACGAGGAGACAAGCAATCAGTTCTGAATACGTTTGGAAACCCCGCACACGATATTGTTGTTGTAGGGTCACATTTGATGCATGGAATGTAGAAAAAGTCTTTTCCAGCATTTCCTCATCTGTTTTTTATCTCCGCAAAACCTCAGATGGGTTACAATTTTGAACATTGCAGAGTTGTATTCACTGACTTTCTTAAAGTCCTGGAACCGTAAAGCGGTCCATTCATCGCGGTAGAGTGGGAGCATCACAGCCTTTTGATGGTCATATCTCTCTTTGAGATTCTTCCACAGTTCACATGGTTTTTTCACCGTGAGGTACTCATTTTTGAGATCCTCATGTAGATGGCGGCGAATAAAAATTAAAGATTTTGCCGCGTCTACTTTTGATGAGGTATTCCCCTCATTGATTGTTTCAGTAAGATCCATTGAGTCTAGATGTGTCTCAATGTCTATTTTCCACGGCATGTAATTTGTCCCAGCAATGTCAAGGGGACTGAAGTCTAGTTTCACCAAATTTGTCATGATGTTAACTAAAACAAAAACAAGTAAATTTTTATTAATTCAGGACATACAAGTCTACAAATAATGTAATGAAGAAAACGACATACATTGTTACAAGTATTTTTACACAAAAAGAAAATTCATCCGGTGTTAGATCTCCGGTGAAATCAAGAATAGTGAGTACTACAATAATTATTGCAACAAAGACAAGTAGTAATCTAGCCGACATTTTATTGCTTTGGAAATCTTTGAGTGTGTTTGTAGTGTGAAGTAGAAGAGGAAATGTGATTTAGTGTAGTTGAATGAAAACACATTTATAGGGGAAAAACTAGCCGTTTGTTACCGTTTTATTACCGTTTGAGCACAATGTTACCGTTGTGTATGGGTTAATTTATGCTAAGATTTGATTAGAAATGTAATGCAATTAATTAACATGTGAGGATAGACATGTATAGTATAAATGCCTTTTTTACCATAGGAGTGAAGTAGTAAAGTAATTGTAATTCACATCATATTATTTTTACGGTGGCTGAGCCTTCCTTGTAATAATATGATGTTATACAATAACAAGTGATAAACATAAAAGTTTATACATGAAGTAAGTAAATTTGTAGTTCACAACACCTTACTATGGGGCGGTAGTCCGCTCATCATAATAACATGTTGTTATACATTAAGAAAGTAAAATGAGTTACGTTGTAAGAAGTAATTAAAGTAAAGATAGTTACTTTGCAGATCACAACACTTTACTATGGGGCGGTAGTCCGCACATCATAATAACATGTTGTTATACATTAAGAAAATGAAACAAGTGGTAAGAAGTAGTAAAACATACATAACAGTTGCCGTAATAGAATTTAATTCCAAACAAAGGAAAAGTAAATGAATTCTTAGTTTTTTTATCTAGGAAAACTCAGATATCAACACAATCAGAAAGTTGTGAAATAGGGAGAGTAGAGCTCCCTTTGAGGCAGTGAACCCCTTATGATATCCAAGTAGAACAGATGAAAAATATGATATCTCAGTTGGTTAGAACCTCGTGCTGATAACGTGTTATAATTACCTTGAGAATATAGAGAACTTTTGAGACAAATTAGAACTCGAATGCACTGCAATATTATTGAAGATTTAGAGTGAAGGAGGAGGTGAAGGTGTAAGTTATCCTTCACCCGTACCTCTTCATTTATAGCACAATTCACTCGACACATATCCTGATTTCACTCAATTCACCTCTTAGTTTCTTTGGTGTGGGCCCCACATGTGGGACCCACATGACAAACTTTTCTTCAATGTGCAGACCACATTTATGACAGTATTCACATAATCTTTGACTTATGTAAAAGCTTGCTACTAATAATCTAATATTTGACAATGGGCGGATATGTCTTTGGATATTCATATTCCACACTCATGCAACCAATTATGTTTTTTGGTTTGTTTTACTTTGTGTTTATTTTATATATTTTGAGCAAATTCGATTTTATTATATTTGTTTTTTTTAACATACAAACTTCAAATTTTAATAAGATAATATTCTATCCCTCATTTTAGGATCTAACGCCATCAAAGTTTCAATGAAATTTGGAAATTGAAGGAATTATTCTTAAGACGTATCCTGTTGTAACTAAATTAGCATACGTATTCTGAAGCAAATATTGCATGTCTTGGCAATAAAAGTCAAAAAGTTTATTCGGGAAGAAATTGGGTGTGCAAAGTTTTGCTTAATAGTGGATGAAGCTCGGGATGAATCTAAAAAAGAGAAAATGTCACTTGTGCTGAGATTCGTTGACAAAGATGGTTGCATACAAGAACGTTTTTTCGGGTTGCTTCATGTTAAAGATACAGCATCATTTACTTTAAAAGATGGTATTTTTTCGATGCTCTCTCAATAAAATCTTGATATTATGTCTATCCGAGGGCAAGGTTATGATGGTGCAAGTAATATGCGTGGAGAATGGAACGGTTTGCAAGCTTTAGTTTTATGTGAATGTCCATATGCTTATTATGTCCATTGCTTCGCTCATCGGTTGCAGTTATCCTTGGTTGCTGCTTCAAAAGAAGTCTATCATGTTCATCACTTTTTTGAGAAGCTCAATTTTATTGTCAGTGCGTCTTGCAAACGCAACGACCAACTAAAGGATGCTCATGCTTCAAATATGGCCTTTTTACTTGCTATTGGTGACCTCAAAAGTGGAAGTGGTCTTTATCAGTTAGGTTCTTTGCAAATAGCCGATGATACTCTTTGCAAATATAGAAGTGCCTGATTTTAGCGCCCCTCATGAAATAAGAAGAGGAGCTTCTCATCAACAAAATAGAATCACAATAGAGCATTATTACAGAGTTGATATTTTCTATACGGTGATAGATTCTCAATTGCAAGAATTAAACAACAGATTCAATGATGACACTGTGGAACTGATCATTCTCTCTTCAACTTTAGATCCTAAAGAGTTGCGTACAACACTCAGAGTCGACGATATATGCAAACTGGTAGATAAATTTTATCCAATAAACTTTGATGAAGATGAAAGGATATCATTGTGCATGGAACTCCAACATTTAAAACTTCCAGATTTTAACACTTTGATCGAAATTTCTGAGCTATGCCAATGGTTGACGAGAACAAGAAAATCAAACATGTTTCCTTTGATATACAAGGTGATAACTTTTATTATGACTCTTTTAGTTTTCACTGCTACTAATGAGCGCTCTTTTTCAAGAATGAATATAGTGAAAAACGCACTTCGCAACAATATGAAAGATGATTTCTTATATGATTGCTTGGTTATCAACGTTGAGGAATAGTTCAAATATTTAGCACGGATTCAATAATAGATGATATCAGTGATATGGAAACAAGACGCTCTTTATTTTAATATAATCTTTCTTTTAAAACAATGATATTTTTTTTATAATGCAATTTTTTTTTTTGTTACCCTCTACCAAAATTCTTGAATTCGTCCTTGCCAAGGAGGAGAAGATATTTTGGAACAAACAGCTACTGCTTTTAATTTTTATTGCCTATATTTGAACAGCTGCTATTCCACTTATCTATTTCTGCTCGACCACCTCCTCCCTTCTTTTAACGCCATACATGCTCATGTCGAAGATTAGTAGTGAAAGTCATTAACAATCTCTCATTACATTTTTTTTGGATTCCAAATGTCTCAATTACAAAGCAAAAATGGGCTCCATAACGTCCAATCCAACTATTTTTGATGGCCATTCACACACAGTTCGCTACTGTGCTTCCTCAAGCTCCATGTTAAAGATTTCCAAATATAAGAGGGATATGATCTGTGAGTTAATTATAGTCCTGCTCGCACTCATTTGAAGTTATCTTGTGGTTGGTAACGAAAGTGATGCATGTAAGAGTATTTTTTCAACTTTAGATTCAGAGTGTGTCCATTTGAATTGAAACTTATAGTGTCTTATCTTATCTTAACTGATAGTAATTTATACTAATTGAAAGTAACTTATAGTGATTGATATTAACTTAACTGAAATTTATATTAACTTATAATGACTGAAAGTAACTTATAATAACTGAAAGTAACTTATGGTGATTGAAAGTAACTTATCTTAACCATCACAAAATAGAGTTCAAATGGACAGGGCCTCACTTAACAAGTTTTTTTTGGGTTTTAAAAATAAAATTCAGTTAATAAATTGAGTACTTCATTAATAATATTTCATCAACCAATTGATTTAAATTGAATGTGTAATATTTTAAACAAAGTCAATATCATAGTTTTTTTATAATGGGTAACAACAATTCAGAACATTACGAGGCATGAAGATGAAGACATCCACTAGTGATGTAGAAAGCATTCACGCGCGAGGCAGGACGAGGAAGACATCTACGAGGGATGTAGGAAGCATCCACACGCGATGTGATAAGGAAGAGGAAAAAGAAAAAAAAAAATTTACAAAATTATGCGAAAATTGAAGACTTCAGGATGACTTCTTAAACAACAGGGCACCAGCCTATGTTGCCAATATCATAGTCATTATTGACCTTGAAATTCATTTTGTTTAGTTCGGTTTAGTTTTAATACTTTGAGCATCTCATTTTGATCTTTATTTAAACACTTCATTTGAGCTAGGCATCAGCTATTTAGCTTAATAAAAGTAAAACACTATAGTCAAAGTAAAAAAATTTAAGTGACTTAATTATAAGTTCGTCAGTTCTATTTTCTTATTTAAGTGAAGTTAATATTTTTAGTTCATTTCAATCCTTTAACTATTACCAACTAATGTACAAAGAGGAAAAGTACAAGTTGCCTTGTCGGCAGGCAGTCAAACCTACAATCATATCCGAACCGATCCAGAATACCGACATAAATTGGGTTTTAAGGCCCATTAAGAGCTTAACCAAACGTAGTGGATTGAAACACGTAACTCGAGGGAGTGGGCCTAACCAAGGTTAGGTTAGATGACGCACTGGTGAAGCGGGTTAGTTAGGGCTTCTGATGCAAAATATATTTATATCATCCGAAGAAGCGTTGATCGAATTTTGCTGTGCTGTTTCTTTCGTGACTTATCTCTCTGCAAAAGGAAGCGTTTGCTTGCAGCGAGGAGGTACTTTTTCCTAACTGTATAGCTAGCGTTTGTATTAGTTGGTTGTGTGGATCATCATGATCGGAGTATTTCATTCCGATCCCCGTGCTTGGAGTTTGCTGATTGCTGGTTTTCATCGAAACTTAATTCGATCAGTTTTTTGTTTTATTTGTTGTTCTTAATTGAAAGAATTGGATGTAAATTTCAGATCCGATGATGATCTTTTTTCCGTTATAGTAACGATTTGCTGGTATATATACGATTGAAGTAGTTGAGATTGGTTGTATGCTCTTTTTCGTATCTGAATAAACTGTTCATAGTCTGATTTTGGTATGTATTGGCCATATGATTGATTGGTCGTGAAAAAAAAAGGCTGTGATTTTGACTGAGCATTGGCACTTGGTGAGGAATCAGGAATCAGGATTGTTAATACTTAATATGGTGTCAATACGACTGATTCTTTAATTATCAAGCATATGTAATCTTTGTCTCAGTCCTTACGAAAATAAGCTTGCATGGATTTTTGGCGGAATATACGTTGTATTGTAACATAAATCTAAAGTGGTTACTCGTGCGAAACATGTAAATGAAGCTCTCGTAGAAGTAACTTGTGCATTTTTTATCCCCTACTGTTTTGCGCTGAGCCATTTGTTTGGCCATGCATCTCGCACTTCTTCAAAGACTAAATTGTAAAATTATGATTAATAATGTGAGATACTAGTATGTGTAACTGTCACTTCTTTTCCATGAATGGCTTGCTGTATGGCACACAATCTCTTTTTCTGCCCATTTTATAATCTTTTGATCATCAAGTGTATGTTATTTTTTGATGCAGATATTCTTTCTCTTTCAAATTTCCAATGGCGGATGCTCAAGAAACTGATAAGAACATTGAAATCTGGAAGATCAAAAAGTTGATCAAGGCTCTTGAAGCTGCGAGAGGAAATGGCACCAGTATGATTTCTCTTATTATGCCTCCTCGTGATCAGGTATCTCGTGTTACTAAGATGCTGGGCGATGAGTATGGAACTGCTTCAAACATTAAGAGCAGGGTGAATCGTCAATCTGTACTGGGGGCAATCACTTCTGCTCAGCAGAGGCTTAAACTTTACAATAAGGTTCCTCCAAATGGGCTAGTATTATACACAGGTACAATCGTAACGGATGATGGAAAGGAGAAAAAGGTTACCATCGACTTTGAACCTTTTAAGCCCATTAATGCTTCTCTCTATCTCTGTGACAACAAGTTCCATATCGAGGCTCTGAATGAACTCTTGGAGTCGGATGATAAATTTGGTTTCATTGTGATGGATGGTAATGGAACCCTTTTTGGAACTCTAAGTGGCAACACAAGGGATATTCTCCATAAATTTACTGTTGACCTTCCAAAGAAGCATGGAAGAGGAGGGCAATCAGCTCTTCGATTCGCTCGTCTTCGGATGGAGAAGCGGCACAACTATGTGAGGAAGACAGCGGAACTTGCTACACAGTTTTACATCAATCCTGCAACCAGTCAGCCAAATGTATCTGGTTTAATCCTTGCCGGATCTGCTGACTTCAAGACTGAATTGAGCCAATCTGATATGTTTGACCAACGTCTTCAGGCAAAAATATTGAACGTGGTCGATGTTTCTTATGGTGGGGAGAATGGATTCAATCAGGCAATTGAGCTCTCTGCTGAAATATTGTCCAATGTGAAGTTTATACAAGAAAAGAAACTGATTGGTAAATATTTTGAGGAAATTAGTCAGGATACTGGGAAGTATGTTTTTGGAGTTGAGGATACTCTTAAAGCATTGGAGATGGGTGCAGTGGAGACTCTAATTGTATGGGAAAACATGGATATGAATAGGTATGTGCTGAAACATGGCACTACGGGCGAGCTCATCATCAAGCACTTAAACAAGGAGCAAGAAGCTGATCAGAGCAACTTCCGGGATCCAGTTACATCAGCAGAATTGGAAGTGCAAGATAAAATGCCGTTGCTAGAGTGGTTTGCTAATGAATATAAGCGGTTTGGATGCACACTTGAGTTTGTTACAAATAAATCCCAGGAGGGATCTCAGTTTTGTCGAGGTTTTGGAGGTATTGGTGGAATTCTGCGCTACCAACTCGATATGAGGTCATTTGATGAATTTTCGGACGATGGAGAAGAGGTTGAAGATGATGATTAGCAATCAATCAATACCTCCCCAAAACCGGTGCAGGTGAATAGGGGTATAAGGCCTGCACCACTGCACGACTTGATGTGCTTGCGACAGTCGTGGCCCTCGCGATCCTCGATCGATCCTAAATGCAGCCCCAAAGAAATTAACAAAAATCTGCTGACCTTCCTTAGCAATCCTGATACGGAGCAGTCTGAGTTGCTTCATCTCCAGGAAGATATACCCCAGTGTTATGAAAAGATGTGTGTTGATGTTACTTCTCAGGTATTGTTCTAGCTTTATTTTCCTTTATCATCGTATTGGTTACTACTTTGTGCTCTTTCTTCTGTTATATGTGTCTTCTTATTTTCTTGTCTCATCTCGAAGGAGTTCATGTCCCAAAGCCAAAAAAGATGCGGAACAAGCAAACAGCTGAACTGCAAGTTGGAGACTGAGAATGGAGGCGGCCTTGGCTGTGGCATCTGGCACTTCAAAGAGTGGCTTGTGCTGATATGATAAATCTCTCTGACAGAACTGAGAGGATGCTTATCTCATGTCAGGAGTTACATTTTTAGTTTGTTTGTGTTTTAAAACTTCCTTTTGTTTGCTGATTAAGTTTGTTGTCATGAGTGGCACTTAATAAGTGGTTGCGACTTGTTTGCACCAAACACTAGCTTACCTAATAGCTGGATCTGGCTATATGGCATGTCACTGAATGTTTCTCTTAGTCTGTTCATATTCTTCTTCTTATAATCATGAACTCTGTTTGAATTATTTTGTTCTTTTGGTTTGTAAGCATTCCATGTCGTACTCAGTTGAATGTATTAGAATATTCAGAATGTTAACTGAGCATTTCACACTCCATTCCGTACATTTCTCTCCTTAGTACATAAAATAAAATGGATTTAAATTATTCGATAATTTTCTTTAAATTATCGAATTCAATAAAAATACATCATCGAAAAGGGTCGCCTTGGTGGATGACCACTGCTTGGTATTTTGCTCGTGTTAGCTGTGGCTGGAAAGGGGTGGTGTTGCTTGCGCGACGGTGATGTTGTCCTAAATGGGGAAGACAAGTTTGTAGAAATATGACTGGAGCTTCAGTGGTGCCTTGAAGTTGGCTATTATGTCGCTTCTCTTGTTTGGCCATTTTGGCGTATGCTGGACCTTGATGCATCTCGTATATGAAGTTTGCACAACAATTATCGGACGGACTCTTTTACGCAGATTGCTCATCCATGTTTTCTGTGTTTGTAACCTTTGTCTTGCGGTTGCGGCTGTTGTTCTTTTTTCATTTGTGTTGTTTGTCTCTTAGTCTTGTATGTCCTTGTTTCCTCAAAAAAGAAAAGCGTCGCCTCGAAAATTGTAAACGACAGCGTTTTGCAGAGTCTGCAAATTGCTCGCTGCAACTTCGCCGTCCTTTTCTCAAAACCCAAACTCGAATTGCAGCCTATTAGTTCGACTCGGTTGATAACAAATTCCCAAAATTCAAATTTAGGGTTTCGTTTGTGGTGAGCAACCACAATCTGCGAACATGGAGAGTGCCTTGGCTAGCGCCTCAGCGATCACAGACCAGAGGCAGAAAATTGAACAGTACAAGGCCATCCTCTCCACCGTTATCGCCTCCAACGATGTTCAGCGAGCCAACAATTTCATAGACCACGGTCATTCATTCATTCAACTCAACACACTTCCATTTTCACTTTTCTCAGATTGTTCGTTTTCGTGATGGAATTTTATTTGTGATTGAGTGTGCAGTTCTGTCGGACGATGTGCCGCTGGTTGTGTCCAGGCAGCTCCTGCAGACTTTTGCTCAGGACTTTGGTAGGCTGCTTCCTGATGCGCAGAAGGCCATAGCTCATCATGTCCTTGCTCAGATTCAGCCTCGTGTTGTTTCCTTTGAGGAGCAGGTCACTATTTTCCTCTCCTTGTTATCTTTCTCCTTTTGCATTAATGTTTTAGAAATAATCATGTATTTAAATTAGTCCCAATTTTGGGTAGTTAGCCTCAGTGTGTACTGTTCTAGGGTCTTAGTAATGTTACTAGATGGACATCATAGATATTAAGAAGCAAGTTTCACCTTAAACATAATGTGAATAACAGGAGGCTTACATTTGAAGGTGAATATGTTGTTTTATGTTGTGATGAGCATATGAGGATTGGGTTCATATTTCCAACGAGTTCCACTTTTTGGTTCTTTGTTGTATTATTTTGAAAATGGCATTTCAAGGAAAACAGTCCTAAATCTCAGGGTCTGAGTTTGACAATTGATTTTCAACATCTGGTAGCTTTCTCAGTGATGTTGTGTATTGTGATGCTGACACTTCCCTTCTGAAATTACATTGATTTCCATAATTTCAATCATGTTAAGCACTATATCTTTATAATTTCATTGATGTATCTTTGACTAGTATTTCATTTATTTGTCATTATGCCTAGTTTGTTGTATGCTGATAAATTCAATGACACTCACGTTCCATTTTGTGTTCCAAGTATTTGAACACCATAAACTAATTCAAGAGTTGATGCAGGTGTGAGAGTGAGACTTTATTTTTAGGTAAAGAAGGGGCCTCAAGTTTTGTTGTCTAGGCCTAACTAGGATATATATTTTCATGAGTGCTCTTGCATTCAGAATATTCTGCTGTTGTTGTTACTAGGAGGGACATGTCTACGGCTTTTCTCAATCCCGTTTGGTCGGGCACTAGTATCTAAAACTATATATGTTGTCTTTATAAGTTCCTTGCTTTCATAAACACTTCGTTCAATTTTATCAGTACGGAGCAAGTGAAGTGGATCTTATCTGACAACGTGTACACTATTTGCAGGTGCTGATTATCAGGGAAAAAGTTGCCGAACTATATGAATCTGAGGGGGAGTGGTCTCAAGCTGCTCAGATGCTTAGCGGAATAGATTTAGATTCATCAATGAGGTCAGAATAGGCTTGTTTCACGACATCGAACATTCTTTGACGTTCGAAGTCTGAATGCTTGTCTGAATGATCATCATTATTCTGCAGATTGGTTGATGATAAATTCAAGTTGGCTAAGTGTGTTCAAATTGCCCGTCTGTATCTCGAGGTACAGTTGCTAAAGTTCATTCCCTCTCAGCTCACATGCTGCTTATGGTGTCATGCTTATGAAGGTAGTTTATTCTGATACTGTATCTTCTCATTTGCAGGATGATGACTCTGTTAATGCTGAGGCATTTATCAATAAAGCGTCTTTTTTGGTCAGCAACAGCCGGCATGAAGTACTGAATTTGCAATACAAGGTATTGACATTTCTACTTGTGTTGAGTGAACTGCATGAGTTATCTGATACGTTGACAACTTAATGTATGCACTCAGCTTTACATCTTTCGTAGGTTTGTTATGCTAGAATTTTGGATCTGAAAAGAAAGTTCTTGGAAGCAGCTCTCCGCTATTATGCCATCTCACAAATTGAAAAGCGACAAATTGGAGATGAGTATGTACCTGCCAGAGTTTTCCTTTTTACGCTTGAATTAGAAATTAATATCAGGTTTGTGGCTTGAGTATATTTATTATGTGATCATTTCAATACGTCCAAATTCTGTGTCCCCCAGTTCATATAATTGTGCATTGAAATACAGCTGCATTGATAAATAGACAAGCAAAGGCAGATATACGTTGCTGCATAAGCTTGATTGCAGGGTCAATATTGTGTATGGACTATGGAGTCCAGCGTGGTGCTAGCCACCAAATTTACTGTAATTGATAATGTTATGTAAAGAGAAACCATTGTTGGTTCTTTTTTTACATGCATGGT
Organism: Rhodiola kirilowii; assembly: GCA_033675215.1. NCBI lineage: Eukaryota > Viridiplantae > Streptophyta > Magnoliopsida > Saxifragales > Crassulaceae > Rhodiola > Rhodiola kirilowii. Next base: position 2,023,418 of record CM066201.1, read on the forward strand.
CTGGGCAACCCCTGTCGAAATGGAAGTTCTTATTTGTGGAGTCCCTTATGGATTTTAGAACCTTACAATTACAACTAATAAATAATGCGTTCAATGATATGATGTCCTAAGCTAACAAGTTCAGCTTGCAGTCAACACCTTTGTTTTGGTTCATGTCTCTTAGGCCATATAAGAACCACAACTTTGTGGTACTTTACCATTGTTGCATTAAATATATGTTTGCTTGTTGGATAATAGGACCATTGATGAAGAGGCACTTGAGCAGGCTTTATCAGCCGCTGTGACATGCACCATATTAGCTGCTGCTGGTCCTCAAAGGTCACGTGTCCTTGCTACCTTGTACAAGGTATGCACATCTTTTCTTCCTTTTTGTTCTTTTTCCTCAGTTGCACTGACCAGAAATGTGCTGTTTGGATAGCATGTGATCTTTATTACTTGGATTTTCAGGATGAACGCTGCCTGAAGTTGAAAGTTTATCCGATTTTGCAAAAGGTCTGTTATCTATGCACCCGTGTAGCTCTCTCTTGTTTGATTGATCCAGCTCCAGTTCCATTTGTAAGAAACTAATAAGTATATTTCAGGTGTATCTGGAGAGGATTTTGAGGAAGCCAGAAATTGATGCTTTTGCCGAAGAGCTCAAACCACATCAGGTTGATATTGACACTTCTGTTACTGTTGGATTCATCAGTTACCTTCTTGTTCGAGGCATGAAGTTTAGTAACTGTATCCTCTTTTGCAGAAAGCTCTTCTGCCAGACAATTTCACTGTGTTGGACCGTGCCATGATCGAGCATAACCTCCTGAGTGCTAGTAAACTCTACAAAAATATTAGGTACTAATTGCGGTATAAAGGTCTTTGTATTCGAGTTTCATTAGTTGATATACATTTGCTGACTGAGTTATTGGCTCATCATGACTTACCTTCACTTAGCTTTGACGAATTGGGCACATTGCTTGGCATAGCTCCTCAGAAGGTATACATTCTGGATTTGATCTCTTTTCTCGTTCAGCGGTGTCAGTTTTCTGTTCCATTTACGTTTTTGCTTGGCTTATTTGTTAACTCTTCATTCTTAACGAATACCATTTAAATTGAGCTGGTTGCCACACTGGCCTCTTGGTCCCTAATCATTTGTTCAAAAGTGCAACAGCAACAAACATTTCAACTCAAGTAAGCAGCACAATGTCTCTTTTTCAGGCTGAGAAAATAGCTTCAAGAATGATTTATGAGGACAGAATGAGGGGGTCTATTGATCAGGTAGGAAAGAATGATAGGGTGTATTGATCTAATTAAACGGCGGCGGCGCTTGGTTGAAATGAAAATAAGGAGGAAGGACATGAGAATAATAACTTCTTCACATTGGATAAATGAATCTTAATTGCATTGACGATGTTAATGACTATATTTTTGAATTTTTAACACTTGTTATCTATCACCATGAGTTAGTTATGGCAAACTGTTTACCCATCTAAATTTTTCCATAATCCTATCCATCCAGGCTGGTTGCCTACCGGTAGCTATCAGGGTCGAATATGTTACCATTTCCTTCTCCGATTGTCCTTGAATATGTTACACATTTGAACCACCAATATTTATGTCTTAGATATGATGATGCTTGTTCAAGGGGATGTATAACTGTATATGCATGATTTATAGATATGCTCGATTAGATTATTTGGAGAAAAAAGTTTGCCATCCGTGGCTTGTTAGTGCTACATGAAGTTTTGGTCCTATGGTTGAGTCTTTATTTCCCAGGTTGAGTCTTTCATACATTTTGAGGATGACACCGAAGAAATGCAACTTTGGGATCAGCAGGTGACTGCTTATTATCATCTACATTGTTGCGTTCGATGTGATTTATCCTTTTCTGATGAATTATACAATTATTTGGTCTAATCCTGATACTCTCGTTGGCTGGGTGGTGGCCAGATCTTTGGCTTATGTCAATCTCTCAACGACATCCTCGACAGCATGGGGAGCAAGGGCTTATCAATTCCCATATGATCGATGAGAAAGTGATCTACTTTTTGCGGACTGGTACTTAAGTTTTGGGATTCATAGTGCCTACTTTGAGTGCCTTTAGTTGCATTAGTATTTCTGAAGAAAAATGGCCTTGCACAGTTCTTGGGGTCCAGAACAGGGAGATATAAAGTTATGCCTTTTCTTGATCTATGCATTGGTGTTGCTCGTGCTTTCCCAATTTCATTTATCAATGCTTATACAGTTTGGCTGCCAAGAAACATTGAAGTACTAAATTTGTAGTATCGTACCGAGGAGGGTGAGGTATCGTTGGCTACTGCATAATAATGAAAAACGAAAACACCAAACTCTCTCGTATATTCACATGGTGATACAAACTTACAAAAAATAAGGAACTTTTCATCCTCTTTCTTTTTTGGGGATAGAATTCATTTTTTTTTATGGAACTGAGGCTAATACAAACCAGACTCAACAACAAACATAAAGAGAGTACAACAACTATTGACCTAAAAGCTAAAAAAGACACAGAAAAATGTAGCAGCGCCATTCGTGCCAAGCTAAGTCATCGTCCAGCTGTTGAACCGTCTTTACAGTCCAGAGTCCAAAAGTCGTATCACGCCAAAGGTGGCCAAACGGAAGAAGCCAAGCTCCAAATAAGCAGTACATCCCAGCCACATTACTATAAAGTTAAAATTCATCAGCCCACCAGGCCACCTCGTCAAAACCCGGGGTAGAAGGACACACGTAAAAAGGGTCGTAACTCAGTCCGCAAGCGGCTGAGAAATCCAAACTCAGTCCGAAACACGGCTGAGCACAACCACTTATTGAAACTAGGCTAATCTACCCTAAACAACTACCAACTAAAAACTAACCATTACACAACTAGCTGCATCTAAATGCAGCAAAAAAACCACCACCATCACCGGCGGAGGGAACGACCAAGAGAAGTCACCGCCAGCCACGACGTCCGCAGCCTCCAACCGCCCAACATCCAACACCACAACCACCCAGCAGCGGCCGGAGGCAACACCTCCAACCGCCCAACAACCAGCACCGCGCCACCCAGCAGCGGCCGAAGGATCCCAGCTACGAGCAACCAAGGGGAAGTAGCTGAGACGACGCGTCGAGTAAAACAACTCCCGCATCCCTCCCCCGCCAGCCGGCGGATCGTATTCGTCAAAATCCGGAGAAGATCAGAAGAAAAGGCCCTTAGAGACGGAGTAGAATTTGCAGAGAAACCGAGAGAATTTTCTCTCTCCTCGGGGGAGAAGAAACCTTACATGCTTTTCAGAATTCATCCTCTTATATCAACTCTTTACATATTCTCTCCAACATTATTAAAACCATCGACAGTTTCATGCTTTTTTCTATACCCGACATAATCAAAATGAATTGAAATCTGATCATTTCTAGTTAGGTCTGGAAATTTTTCCAAATTGCATCAAAATCAACATTCAATTCCAATTGTATATATTTTTTAGAGTGGTTTTCCAATTTACACTAGTTTTGTAAGTCGCCGTTGTTCACAACGTCTTAACATTAAGACGCTCTTGTTGACAGCGTCTTAAGTCCCGTGGTGTTTTTGCACCAAAATATGTGAGTCATTAGCTGATGTGGATCGTTTAAATCTAATTTTTTATTAAAAAGCCGTCGTAACAGCGGCTTAAGTTTCGAGCCCTAGTTTTTCTCTTCATCGTTCTATTAGAACGCTCCTACCAACAGCGGCTTACGCTTGTTTGGTAATATTACGGCACATGACTGCATATTTTTAAGTGTATTTTTAAGTCTGGACATTACTAATCTAAGTCTGGATATCAATTTAAGTGTGTTTTTAAGTTTGGACATTACTAATTTAAGTCTGCACATTATCAATTGAAGTCTGGACAGTATTGAGTATCTTTTTAAGTATGGACATTACTAATTTAAGTCTGATCATTACCAAGTTAAGTCTGATCATTACCAATTTAAGTCTGGACAATATTGAGTCTGTGTTTTTAAGTCTGGACATTATCAATTTAAGTCTGATCATTACCAAATTAACTCTGATCATTACAAAGTTAAGTCCGATTATTACCAAGTTAATTATGATCATTACCAATTTAAGTCTGTACATTATCAATTTAAGTCTGATCATTATCAACTTAAGTCTGGATATCAATCTAAGTGTGTTTTTAAGTATGTACATTACTAATTTAAGTCTGGATATCAATTCAAGTGTATTTTTCAGTCTGGACATTACTAATTTAAGTTTGGATATCATTTTAAATGTGTTTTAAGTTTGGACATTACTAATTTAAGTCTGATCATTACTAAGTTAAGTCTGATCGTTCCAAGTTAAGTCTGATCATTCCAAGTTAACTCTGATCATTCCAAGTTAACTATGATCATTCCATATTAAGTCTGATCATTTTAAGTCTGATCATTTTAAGTCTGATCATTTTAAGTCTGATCATTATAAGTTAAATCTGATAATTCCAAGTTAAGTTTGGTCATTCCAAGTTAATTCTGATCATTCCAAGTTAAGTCTGATCATTCTAAATTAAGTCCGATCATTCCAAGTTAAGTCTGATCATTCCAAGTTAAGTCTGATCATTCTAAGTTAAGTCTGATCATTCCAAGTTTAGTCCGATAATTCCAAGTTAAGTTTGATCATTTCAAGTTAAATCTGATAATTCAAAGTTAAGTCTGATTACAATGAATTGAAATCCGGAATATGTGGAATGACTATAATGCCCCTCCGTGTTATATCCGAGATTTCGACAAATTTGGACACATGTCAGCTTAAAATCTGATTTTTAGTTTTCATATATAATCGTAATTTTTACTTGAAACACACTCTAATATAAAACAAATAAAATGTTAAACATGACCTGGATTTTATTGATGAAATCAGGACATTGTTGTTTGTTGACAAAGTTGGTCTTTACAATAACAATAAATAAATCATCAACAACATGTTGAAGTCATGCAGATGTGAAAAACTACGGTTTTGTTCTGGTTAAGGCCATATTACAGCTTCGTTATTACACTGTTCAGAATTGTGAGGCCTTACAAAGCAAATATGTCGAATTCATGAGGCATGAAGTCCTCGCTCGGTCTGTAGTATTTGTCTGGTGAATATAGACCTAAATTGGAGACTTGGCTTGTGTAGAGGCATGCAAATCTTTCAACCTGCATGGTTAACAGAAGAAGCATGGAGAGATTATTATGATTTGTCAGCTAGCTAGCTGCTGCTGGTTTCACCATCCATAGGACATTTTGATGTTCTAATTACCTGATGCGCGAAGCGTGAGTTCTGATAGCCAGCCTTCATTAGATGTCCCCAGATCTTGTGGAACTGAAACAGTTGTTGAAGGCAAAAGCAGTCTGATAACATCATTATTTCGATAGAGATTCAAATGTAGGATACTACAATTCAAAGAGACCTTTACGAAAACCAACTGTTAAAAGGTGGTAAATGAATAACAGCTAGGACCAACCATTGCATTTTTGAACTTCAGAAAATCCTAAACAACTTCGTACCTTTTGATGACATTCTTGCTGAGCTTGTTGATGGTCCAGACAAATTTGCTCTCTTTGACGCTGCAGTAAGAGAATAAAGCTAAGTGTACAACACCAGGCGTTACTTCATAATTCAACATTCTGAAAATGTGAACTAGGAGCTTTGTCATTGAAATTGTGAATAGAGCATCTCAATGCTCACATACTGATCAGCCATATTGTATTTCCTCGTTTGATTTTCCATTAAATTTAACTATGCCGTGTTCACTATTTCATTCAAAAACAGTGATCAGAACTAATGACAACAAGGTGCCTAGAATTTCTTAGTTGGTTATGGACAATTGCCTGACCTCAAGGTCCTCTAGTTCTGAGAACCTGGTCTGATTCTCAGCATTCTCACCTTCAATCCTGAACCATCAAAAAGGAATTTGTAACTTTGTTGCAAGTAGAATTAAAAAGATGCAATGACATTCAGTAAGAAGATATATGCCCATGATAGGAGTCAGGACGGCCCTAATCAATGAAACTAACGCCCATACACCCTCATTGCAAAAGAAAAACTACAGGACCATGGGGAAAGGAGAGATACATACTTCAGAGACCATTTCAAATGATGTATCTTATCCTCTATTAAATCGCGCTGGCTGTTCAATGATTGTAGAGTCTGCAGCAGACAACAAAAGCAGCTTCTTACACTCTACTACTTGCTGCCAAAATATTTGCGACGGAAATTCAAATATTCAACCGTCGGTGCACACCTTCCGGAAGTCCCTATGTTCCCATAGGAGCTCAACCTCCCTTTCTAGTTCAGGAACCACCAGCATTGTCCGCCAACCTGCCCATGACATTAAATGAAGACCCTTTGTATCAATTTGTGTGAATTGTCTCAAGACTTGCTAATTTTGGAGAGAAAGAATCACTTTATGCTATAAATCAGAGTGGAAAGAACGGAGACACGCAGCAATCGACAACCTAGAGCTTTCTTGCTGCGTAAAATGTCTCCATAGATATGATCACCAACATATAAAACCTACAACAAAGGATACTCAACATTAACTACCATAAAAACAGAAGGAAAAGAAAATGAAGAAATGCAACACATATACTATCAAACGGATCTCAGTATTTCCATGATAGCTGGTTAGAGTAACAATATAATTGGTTACAAACGAAAGTAATGCATTAAGTTCACTGCTCCTAATTGCAATTCCTGAGCATTTATGTGGTCCTGAGTTAAGCACATCGAAATTTCATTTGAAATAATGAAAAGCATGTTACAAATTTCGTTCATTACTGTTTACAGTTGCCCACAATATCCAATTTCCTAGATTTCAAATCAATTTTGCCATGTCATCTCATTTGTTTTAAGAACTGATATATATCAATACATAATTTCTGACAACGGAGATGACAAGACAAGTAACAGGTTCAACTTTGAGGCACAAATGGATTCTTTAAAACAACCAAGAGGGCAAGAGCTGCACCTGAGAGCTTGATTCAATCGAAAGCAGTTTGTGCAGGTGACCAACATTCCCACCCTGAAGGCATATAGGGTCAAGTAGACATTTTCAGGAATGAGACACCAAAATTAAATAAACTGGGTACTGTAGGAGTAGGACAACAGGAAAACTAACAAATAGTTGGAGAATACCTGGAAAACCTTGTTTTCTGGCCCATTCAACTGTAATTTTGGTGCAATGTCTCCCACCTTCATAGAATGAAAACACAATGACCAAAGCTTTACTTCACTAAATCACTGAATACCAAATCAAGTATTTTGAGCCAGTATTTGTAAGATACCGTGGCCAAAGGTGTGCCATTATCAGTATTTATAAGCATTCCAGATTCAGGTTGTACGATGAAGAGATTGGCACGATTCTCATCATGGAAAAAGCTTGGCTTCATGCTGTATGGAAGAACACTATAATGCTCAAGGAAAGCTGCCGATACAGCTCATTTTTATCATAAACAGACAGTGAGGGAAATACCTGCCGGTTATAACTACATCAAAGTAACGAAGCCAGTCAAAGTTGTCCGATGTACTGCTCTGAGGCTGTGGCTCACATAAAAATTTCATCACAATGTCTGTATAGTCCCACAAACTGCAAAGTTTTCTCAAGTGACGTGTCCTTAATTAATTAGGCATGCCACACTAAAAGAAAATAAATGTAAATCAGGCAACATACTTCTTTCTAAACAAGAAGCGAGACCAAGGACATAATCTATAACAAATTTGTATTCCTCAGTTTTCCCCTTTACAAGTTACATATATGAGCAACGAAAACAGAATCCAACTTTTCAATATATGGGGATTATTATTATCAGGAATGAACCACTTCTGAATTCAAATATGAGACATGCATAGCAATTTTAGAGAAAACAAAAATTAAATAGAAACAGTTCTATCTAATAGTTGAAACAATAATTATTTTGTACCTGTTTGTCAGCAAAAATGTGGTACGACCAGATTCTCGAAGCATTTTGAGCATGGGTACGATTGAGCTATCATCATTAATGTACCTACATCATGAATATAAAAATCAAATAATTCTGACAAGAGATTCACCTGAAGAAACCAGAGAAATACACTTTCAAAGGGGAAAGAAGGAAACATTGTTCAAAATAATTAAAGGTGAGAAGGAAAAAATATTTACTGTTCTTACCTTTTGGGATCTTTTGCAACCATCTTCTTCAGAGTCCCATCGCGGTGGCACAAATCGACAGCAGATCGAACATCTTTGTACATAGAAGCATAACTGCAAAAAGATTAATAGGGTATTATTATTTACATCAAGAATCTGTAGTTGAAGTTTTCAAATCTGTATCTCTTAAATATATTACCATGAAAGACCACTATTAATTTTACTGATTCATCCAGAATGGAGTATGGAATGCATTGAGAGGAAATATATTATAATGTCACTTACTCAACATCCTTTGGAACTCTACCAGGAAAGTTGTCTTTGAACTCGACAAGTTGAGCAAATAAGTATGCCTCAGCTAGTGAAAAGAGTGTATCGATAAGAGCATACTCAGGCTCGTCAAAAGAGTCACGCACTAAAGTGTTTCCATAGGTTGCAACTTTATCTTCCTTCGACATCTCTTTAAACCCATGGTAGGCTACTTTCACATATTTATGCCGATCCATCTGTTAAAAGCATTAATATTAAACATGACATTACTGGAGATGAGAATTCATTATTAGGATTTACCTTCAGAATGTTGCCCCTCTTCTTGTCTAGAACCAGTCCCCGGACCATATATGTCCAATCAAATGACCATTTGAGCAACTGAATTTCATGACTTTAGTCAGCAAGGCAACCATCTCAAAGAGACAAAGACAATAAACTAATATGCAAACAGGCCCTAAATGTTTTTTTGTCAAAGAGGATGCTGATAATGATAAACTGAGAAACTGCAGCTGCACTGGTACAAGTGCCTAACTCAGTCCTTCACCGAATGTCTAAGTTCCTTCAAGGTTACTAAACGCACTCACTTAGTATCCATGTTTTTCTCTTTTTTATATATGAGAATAAAATATTTCTGCAAGTGATGGTAAAGATGTAAAAGTAATATCATTTGAACAAAGCAAATCACCTCTGGTGAGTATCCTAGATCATACACCAGTTTTCTAACAGTGCCTTCATACGCCATGGATTCAAATGTTTCCGACTTATATTGTGCCAATGTATAATCCATGTCGAATCCAACAGCACCAATGCTCCTCATATTCAAGGATCTGTTACAAAATATCTGCTTTCCCAGTTCAATTTTCCCTCCTCCTTCAGGTGATGACCAAATGCAAGATTCTTGATCACCTTTATCGCAGCCATTTGGAGAGCGATTGGAGCTTTTAGTGTCATGTTCAACTCCAGAGTTTGCATCCATGGTATAACTTGAAAACAAACGATCAACTCCTGAATGAGTTTATCACAGGATTAACTTATTAAAAATTTCCTTTAACAATTAAAAAGAAACACCATACACTTAGTTTCAAACTAGAAGCCTTTGATTTGAAGAAACTGACATAAACATCACAAAGCGGACGAGGTCAACCCATAAGACTGTCACTAAACACTTACAACAACCCACTCCAGTGAATAAGTTAATGTACATGTCAACATTTCAGCACACCAACTGTTGGTATAGGCTTAAGTATTGTTCAGGAAAACGGTGCTGTCGTGCCCCATTGTAATGATCAAGTAGCTTAATCATCAGCCATAGTATAGTAACCAACAGTTTAAAAATACTTAACACTAATAGCTATCATTCATTCAAGATACAATATTTACTATCTTTCGTAAACCTTTGAAAGACAATTGTAAAGTAGCAATGTTACACAAACCAAACAACAACAACAACAAACTTACTAATGTCAATGTTTTCCAATATTATATATGGTCTGTGATCAACCCAACAATTTTAGTTGAATCACTCATTTCCAACTCAAATTAAAATCCAACCAACCGAATCAGTTTCAGTAACTTAAAAACACAGACCTCAACAATCGAACTAGTTACAAACTTACAATAATGCCTAAATCACCATAAGCAGCCACATCAACATCAAAGTAAGCTACCATACCTCCAAAGCAGGTAAGCCTTCTTCCGATCAACTGGTCAGATGTTGACGAAAATCCAGTTCTGAATTTAGTTGCACCAGCAGCACGAGGACGCGAAAGGCCAGGAGCAAACACCGAGTGACTAAAAAACAAAACGAATCTCCTGGGAAGTTGCATCGCATCGTGGATTTATTTACACATTTTGATAAATACACGTAACAGATATGTCACCGAATCCGTGCACGGCATCCGGATATTCTTCTTACTCAAGAGTTCGATTACCAGTTGGCTACGCAACTCGCCGATCACGAGAAATCCAACTCACTTAAGTTATCACAACTCTGAATTTCAATAAGAATCACGGTGAGGTGTCGCCGGAGTTCGGTCAGAGCAACTCGATGCAGATATTGGGACATCCAGTCGTGCTGCAGATGCTCGTCGAAATTGAACCGAGAATTTAATCGGTTCAATTACAGGTGAGCATGGACAACGTGGATTATTCGCTGCTGCAGTTGCTCGTTGAATTAAACCGAGAATCTTATCGGTTCATTATTGGTGAACAGTGAACTGCATTTGTAATGACGTCGTTTATTCTTATTCTATGCTGCAACGCGTCGATTGGAACCGAGAACCTTGTCGGTTCAATTTAATTACAGCTTCACGATTCACGACAGAACGACGCCGTTTAAGTCGCTGAAGCAGTCTAGAAACTAGAAACGATATCGCGCGGTTTAGGTTGTTGTTTCCCGCCAATTTCACCTTCAGCCTTCAAACCCTAATTCGCCAATTGTGTTGATTTGATGAGAGTGAGAATTATCGCAGCCAGATCTGACGCTTCCTTCAATCCAAGCTTTACAAATTTACCTTTGGTAGCTATTAAGAACCCAATCGAAGATGACTAGAGACGAAGCCGAGAACGGAAGTGGCGATATGGAGATTGACGGAGCAGTGATTCCAGTGGCCAGACCGGCGATCGATTCTGTTGAAGTGTTCAATCCGAATCATTTGAAAATTTATTATGGTAGACCCTAGTATTCATTTTTATATGTTTTCTTCTCGAATTGAACTCTGCAGTTGTGTTACTTTTCTTTTGTTGAATGATTTTTTAATTATGATTGTGTTTTTTGTAGGAAAGCTTTTCCCATATGCAGATGTGTATAAGTGGATGTGTTATGGACATGGTAAGTTGAGTGGTTGTTTTCAACTTTCTTGTAATTGTAGTTGTACAATGTTTGATGTGGTTAACTAGTAGCTAACTTGTTTTGGTGTTTCTTTTAACAGATGGGAAACATCCTGGTTGTGATCAGTCCTATTTTGGTAGAAGAGAATTCTCATTTACATTAGAAAGTGATATTTACTGTCGGTTCCAATCATTCAATAACTTATCGGAGCTTCAAAATACCATAAAAAACAAGTGCCCTTTTAAGATAGACATTGGTGCTGTTTACAGCGTTAATGTAAGCTGCTACATAATCTTTTTTTGACATGTCTTTATCTACTAGGCCTGTTTTCAACACCTGCTCAATATGCATTCTGAATACTAAAAGGTATACTCTTGCAGCCAGCCAAGAGAAATGCATATGCCCAAACTGGAGATAATGTTTTTAGTCCTGTGGAGAAAGAGCTGGTCTTTGATATCGTAAGGAGAATCATTCCGCAACACAGCTAATTATCATTGATCATCAAATCAAAAGCTCCATCTCATTGTGATATTTCGTTCCTGCTTCAGGATATATCCGACTATGACGATGTGAGATACTGTTGTGCTGGAGCTGATGTTTGCTTGAAGTGTTGGCCATTAATGACTGCTGCAATTAAAGTGATCGATTCTGCTTTAAGAGGTTAGGATTTTCACGAATTATGTATGGTTGATTATTGTGAAATTAGTGTGTAGGGTGAGTAATTCATCTTCTTCATATCTTTTGAAAGGTGTTATATCATTCTGATTTCTGATGAGCATCCCCATGTATAAATGTAATGAGTTGCCATTGTGTTGTCCTTTATGAGGCTAATGTGGCTAACTGAAGTGACTTTTCTGATTTAGATGACTTCGGATTTAACCACATTCTCTGGGTTTTTAGTGGGCGACGCGGTGTCCATTGTTGGGTTTGTGACGGAAAAGCTAGAAGGTAGACTGAAGCTCAACTGAACTTGAATCTCTAGTTCCCATCTTTTTATGCATTATCAATTTTAAAACAATCTGTCATGTTTCTTTAGATTAACAAGTGAGCAGAGGGCTTCCATTGCTGATTACTTTCGTGTATATAAGGTACTATACTAGCCATTTTATCTGGTATCAGCAGTTCCAATATACAAAAAATATACTTATTAGTATGCCATTTCTTTCAGGGGAATGAAAACAACAAAAAAGTATCGCTAGTGGGACAAGCTCTTTATCCTTTTCTTGCGTAAGTGTTGATGTGCAAATCTGTTTACTAGTTTATGTTTTATTATTAGCTGAACTCTTTTAAATATGCAGGAGGGCATACTCAGAAGTTTTAAGGGATTTCTTTGAGGACAATGTACTCCTCAGTCAGGAACTCTTTTCAACCGAAGATAGGTTTGAGAATATGTTGAATCTAGTCCCTGATGAAGGTATTGGTATCTAACCCATTTCTTGTTTCATTTAACCAAACTAATTGTTGAAGTGTTCTAACTTATTGCTTTCAGCCATCCAGTCGGAGCTTCGCCAAAAGTGGCAGGATAATAAACGTTCTTCCAGAATGAAGGAAGACATCAATTCCACGCGATGGGGACAATTCAAACATTTGCTTCAATCTGGGAAGACTAAGGTATTCGTTCCTTCCAAGCCTCATGAGGCCCTATCTAAGCCAAAGCTAGCATTTTGAGTAGCAACAGCATCTGCCCAACTTGTGCCACTTTCAGAATTTTTTTAAGTGCCCTTGCTACCAGGCTATAAATGTTTCTTCTTGTTTTCTAGGGCCAGGGACTGCATAGATGTGTCGAAGAGATTGTCTTTACTTATACATACCCCAGGCTTGATATGGAGGTTTGTGTGACTTTCAACTACATAATTTATTTCCTTATTCAGTGGAATGTTTTCTAGGTTAAAGTTAAAGAAACTGGACTCATACAGGAGATGTTGAATACTTGTTTCTACACCTTTAGTTTACTAAAACATGGCAATTGCTCTAGTATAATTCCTCTTTTTCACGTCAGGTTTCCAAACACATGAACCATTTGTTGAAGGCTCCTTTTTGTGTACACCCCAAAACAGGCAAGTTTCTGTTAATACAATGTTAAGATCAATTTGCACTGGATTTTTCTCAAAAGTATAATCTTATATGATTATGAAGATTTTAAATTTTATAAGCAAACCCAAGTTGGGACTAAAAATATATGAACTTACAAAGGTTGCGAATTTATCTAGAAAGGTGGGTGGTCTTACAGTATTTTGAACATTAATTAACATAGTTATTTAATGTAATATGTGAAAAAGGTAATTTGACCCTGCCTTCAAATAATCTTTTTCCAGGCCGAGTTTGTGTTCCTATTGACCCTAACTGTAGCGAAGAATTTGATCCCACGACTGTCCCAACACTTTCTAAGGTGAGTCTAAATGCTGCAAGGTTCAGTGTAGTTATCAGTCATATGGTTTATTGTTTGCAGATTACTTGGCTACTTTTTTCCTTGACCATATAAATGTTTGTCATACTGTCAAACTAACGCTAAGCATAGTGGATGCCCCTTTCTGGTACCATTTCATTGACTAATTGAACAGTTAAGCAATGGTTTTCTCATCTATTGGATGTATGCAGCTTATGGAAGAACTAAACGATGGAGGTCCAGGATCAGATTTTGATGACGGTTAGTAATATTTTTCTTGGTAACCTATGATATGTGATGTGGAATGTCTGAATAGATGTTCACAGTTTACCACATCACCACATAAAAGATAACCAACTTGTGCAAATAGAAGTACCTGAAACTAAATAGCCTGCAAATATCCAGATCTTGGTAGAACCTCACTTGGAAAGTCGATAAGCTATTTCAGATCTTCATTCTTGCAGCCTTTGCTCAAATCTTGCAAGGTATGTTTGTACAATCCACCTGTATTTTACTCTGTTTAATTTCGTGTTACATGGGATGTGAACTGTAATGCAATCACCAAATGATTTATGACGTTACAGGAAGAAATAGAAAGATCGCATAGTGCAAAAGTTCAGCAAACTAAGAACGCAATGGGCTGGTGAAGTTAATCTTTACGTCCTAATCAAGTTGGCATGATGAACCGGCCTTCATCAACCGGTCAGATAGAGTTTTGTATGTACCAACAGAATGGCATTCAGGAGATAATACCCATTGAGAGGCGATGCTTGATCTGCTTGCTACATTGCATAATGCTGTCTGTCCCTAGTTTACTAGAAAGAAAATTGTCACTACAATTTCGTTTCGTAAAATGTTGTTTGATGACTGCATGTTATAGTTTTTTTTTTTTTTTTTAAAGCTGGATCGGTGCCAGCGAGTTTATTAGATAGAGATCCAAAAAGCCTGGACCGAGGCAATACAGCCGGAGGCCCTCAAGTGCCAGAGGGAAGGAAAAGCCCGCCCTCTTAAAAACACCGAACAGGCTAACTGAACCAAGGATACAACCCTCATCAAAAGACCTAAACTCTAGTATCATCTTGGAAGAGCACCCTTGATCCTGAGGTGCCCCTAGTTGGGCAGTCATCCGTGAGGATCGTTGGACCGGAATTGTGGGAAGAGCATTCACCATGGCACAAGATCGGAAGGTGGGATTGATCACTATGGAGCGCAATTCTAGTAGCTTTAGGAAGCTTCTTGGCATCATCAATGTTATAGTTGTAGTTGTAGCCCTATTTTCTTGCTTGAACAAAAGCACAATTATACAGGAATTAAAATGATAAAAAGTTTATGCTGGAAAAAAACTCCTAATGGAAAACCTTAGTTGTTGAAGTCCACTGTTACAATTTAATTTTATAAAAATATTGTAATTTCAACAACGACCATAACAATATATTATTATGGGTGCGGTTCAGGTACAAACCAAATTATAAATAAAAACTACAAACCGATTATAAAGCCGACACGTGTCCCAGTTTAGTCGAAATTCCGGAGAAAACACGGAGGGGTATAATAGTCATTCCACACTAATGGTTATAAAACCTAATTATGTTATTTTCAATTTAGTCCAAAAATTGTTAGTGTTCAGACTTAAATGGTATTGTTCAGACTTAAAAAAGGTAGTGTTCAGACTTAAATGGTAGTGTTCAGACTTAAATGGTAGTGTTCAGACTTAAAAATACTTAATAATCAGACTTAAATGGTAGTGTTCAGACTTAAATGGTAATGTTCAGACTTAAAAATACTTAATAATCAGACTTAAATGGTAGTGTTCAGACTTAAAAAAGGTTGTGTTCAGACTTAAATGTACTTAATAATCAGACTTAAATGGTAGTGTTCAGACTTAAATGGTAGTGTTCAGACTTAAATGGTAGTGTTCAGACTTAAAAATATTTAATAATCAGACTTAAATGGTAGTGTTCAGACTTAAATGGTAATGTTCAGACTTAAAAATACTTAATAATCAGACTTAAATGGTAGTGTTCAGACTTAAAAAAGGTTGTGTTCAGACTTAAATGTACTTAATAATCAGACTTAAATGGTAATGTTCAGACTTAAAAATACTTAATAATCAGACTTAAATGGTAGTGTTCAACTTAAATGGTAGTGTTCAGACTTAAATGGTAGTGTTCAGACTTAAAAATATTTAATAATCAGACTTAAATGGTAGTGTTCAGACTTAAATGTACTTAATAATCAGACTTAAATGGTAGTGTTCAGACTTAAATGGTAGTGTTCAGACTTAAATGGTAGTGTTCAGACTTAAAAATACTTAATAATCAGACTTAAATGGTAGTGTTCAGACTTAAATGGTAATGTTCAGACTTAAAAATACTTAATAATCAGACTTAAATGGTAGTGTTCAGACTTAAAAAAGGTTGTGTTCAGACTTAAATGTACTTAATAATCAGACTTAAATGGTAGTGTTCAGACTTAAATGGTAGTGTTCAGACTTAAAAAAAGTAGTGTTCATACTAAAAAATACTTAATAATCAGACTTAAATGGTAGTGTTCAGACTTAAAAAGGTAGTGTTCAGACTTAAAAAGGTAGTGTTCAGACTTAAAAAAAGTAGTGTTCATACTTAAAAATACTTAATAATCAGACTTAATTAAATGGTGGTGTTCAGACTTAAAAAAGGTAGTGTTCAGACTTAAATGGTAGTGTTCAGACTTAACTGGTAGTGTTCAGACTTAAAAAAGGTAGTGTTCAGACTTAAATGGTAGTGTTCAGACTTAAATGGTAGTGTTCAGACTTAAAAATACTTAATAATCAGACTTAAATGGTAGTGTTCAGACTTAAATGGTAGTGTTCAGACTTAAAAATACTTAATAATCAGACTTAAATGGTAGTGTTCAGACTTAAAAAAGGTAGTGTTCAGACTTAAATGGTAGTGTTCAGACTTAAATGGTAGTGTTCAGACTTAAAAATACTTAATAATCAGACTTAAATGATAGTGTTCAGCTTAAAAAGGTAGTGTTCAGACTTAAAAAAAAGTAGTGTTCATACTTAAAAATACTTAATAATCAAACTTAATTAAATGGTAGTGTTCAGACTTAAATGGTAGTGTTCAGACTTAAAAGCTTAATGATCAGACTTAAAAAAAAGCAATGATCAGACTAAAAATTCTTAATGATCAGACTTAAAATGGTAATGATCATACTTAAAAAGAATTCTATGATCAGACTTAAAATTAAAGAGTCTTGCCCTAAGAATTCTATGATCAGACTAAATTTTTTTTTATATTTTTATTTTTGATTAAAACATGAATTTGACCCTTCAGATGATCGAATTTGCCCTAAAAACACCGACCTCACCACGTAGTTGTGAGTCTTGCTCAGAATGCCGTTGCCACCCAAAAAATACTAGGTTTTCATCAAATTCTGACACAGGCGCATAAACATCAAATTTTGCATAGCATTCTTCAGATGTTCCAATTTCTGCATGTAAGTCTGATCATTACCATATTAAAGTCTGATCATTATCAATTTTAAGTCTGATTATAACCATTTTAAGTCTTGTCATTACTGATTTAAGTCTGAACATTGTAGTGTTCAGACTTAAATGGTAGTGTTCAGACTTAAATGGTAGTGTTCAGACTTAAAAAGTCTGATCGTTAACAATGTTTTTTAAGTCTGAACAATATTTTTTCAAGTATTGTCATTACTGGTTTAAGTCTGAACATTGTTTTTTTAAGTCTGAACATTGTTATTTAAGTCTGATCGTTAATGGTTTAAGTCTCATTATTATTTTTTAAGTCTGAACAATGTTTTTTCAAGTCTGAACAATGTTTTTTCAAGTATTGTCATTACTGGTTTAAGTCTGAACATTGTTTTTTAAGTCTGAACATTGTTATTTAAGTCTGATTGTTAATGGTTCAAGTCTCATTATTATTTTTTTAAGTCTGAACACTGTTTTTTAAAGTCTGAACAATGTTTTTTTGAAGTATTTGTCATTACTGGTTTAAGTCTGAACATTGTTTTTGAAGTCTGAACATTACTGTAGCAAATTTTGGACGTTTATACCCCTCATATCGTTTATATATTTTTAAATAAGTCCACATGTAATTTTTTTATTTACAAAAATAACCCCGACTGGATGAAATCTCGGCTGAATTTTAATTGGTTCATTTTGACACAATGTCGAATTTTTTATGAATTTGTAGTTTTTATTTATAATATTGGTTTGTATTTGATCCAAACCCTATTATTATTACCATTAATAATAAATAATTTTACCGGTAGCAACTTTTCGTATTCGCTTGCGGTGGCCGGAGGCATTTATTATGCAAATTATCTGCTGACAATTTTCATCACTTGGGCACAAACTTGATCAGCTTTGGAAGGGATGACGACGACGACCTCGACGAGAATCAGTCAACCATTTAAGGTTTTTCGTATTTTTATGCAGCATTTTACAATGCTTCAATTCCATCACTTGTGTAATTTTGTGTTTTTAGTTTTACAGTTGATATTGGGCTCGTCGTCAGTGGCTCGAAGACAGATTGTCACTGAGATGGGATATGATTTCACCATAGTGGTATTGTGAACAGCCTTTGTGGTTGGAGTTGGAGGTTTTCAAGGGTTAGGGCTTTTTTGTTAGTTGCTAAATGAGATTTTGTGTAGACTGCAGACATTGATGAAAAGGGTATCAGGAAAGATAAGCCTGAAGAGTTAGTTATGGCCCTTGCCGAAACAAAGGCAAGTAGTCTTTTTTCACAACGCAGTAAATAGAGTGCTCAGTTGTTGTAGTTAGTTGCCTTTTCTCTATGACTCACTTCAGCTATGTCTAACTGTTTCCATTTAACTTAGACTTAAAAATTTACGGCATTTGGATTTCTGATTGGTGGAAATATTTACAGTGGAATGGATATTTGGTTTTGACTTATGGTACATTGTTTCTCAGGCTGATGCCATTGTATCAAAGCTTCAACTTTCGACCGAGAATAGCCAAGAGAAAGATGCATATCCAACACTTTTGCTTGCGGCTGATACAGTATGACATTATTGCTTTTTTTTGGTCTTGTACCCCTTCCTATGATATTTAACTGGTTCATCCTAGTCCTGTCATGAAAACAAGGGGGGCCCGTCTATGTACCCCAAATTTTTTTTACTAGTATAATGCGTCGAGAAAGTTGCTAGCAATTACTTGATATATATTTGTTTGAGATACAACTTTCTCTAAAAAGAAGTTGCTTGATGTATATAGTGAGAATAACTGGACAGTGATCTTTGACTAAATCAGTGTATTTTTTCAGGTCCCAAATCTTTACCTAGTGGTCATTTTATTATGGATTTATTAGAAGACTAGTCCAGTGTATGCTATGTTCACCAAAAATGATCTATCAATGAGTTTCGGACACTTATTGATAAATTTAATATAATGATACTGTTTCCACATTTTTGTGGGTGCAACAAGCCAACACCACAATCTAGTTCTAGAATGTGGCATCTGCTATATGAAATCTGGTTATCATACAAATAAATTACCGAGCTGTGAGCTTATTGAGATGCTTAGTGTGACTGTGCTTATATATCTTCAATGTCACTTAGTATATTAACTAGAATATAAGAACTATCAAGAAGTATTTCAAAAGAAAAAAATGGAAGTGTTTGTGAAGTCTATGTTAAAGTAAATAATTTCCTCACTGTCACAGTACATGAAACAAGCTTATATTACATGTATTGTGTCGGTGAAGAATATGCTCTATTTAACAGAAAATTATGTTTGAGTTTTAAATGTTTCAATTCATTCACTCCACTTCATTCAATCGAACTCGTTCACTCGTACATAAGATATGGACGGCCTTATGTTTGTTCAGCATTTGATTGGATGAGCCAATTCCAATTCGCCGTCCTTATGTATTTCGCGAACTTGTAAACTCATTCCTTCTGTTATCTTGAGGTGGTGGTGTATGAATGCATGGTCAGAGAAAAGCCCAGTAGCAAGGAAGAGGCTTACAAATTTCTTAAAGGTTTCTTAAATAATTGAAATACTACTTTTCTGATCTCTTTAACATTAGAGTTTCTAAAGCTTGTTCTTCCAATCTTAGACTATTCGGGAGGGCATGCAGCAACTGTAGGATCTGTTCTTGTTACAAATCTCTCGAAAGGAGTTAAGAGAGGAGATTGGGATAGAGTGGAGGTACAATGCAGCTTTTAAGAGTTTTGGTTTTTTCGTTTTTATCAATCGGTTGCCATTAGTCTTGTTTCGGAAGGTTGATGCCGGAAACATGAAGAAAAAATGAAGTTCATATCTTATTGTTGTTTGTAAATCTAATTTACCATGAACCAATTGTATAATGATGCCGATGTGATTAGATCACATAAGGATGAATGTTCAAGAAGCAACTCATTTCTGCATCTATTTAGATGTTGCAAAATTATTAACAAACTTATATTTTCTTATTCTTACAGATATATTTCCACGAGATACCCGAAGAAACAATCAATAATCTGGTGATCTTGTCCTTTCTATGTAGCTCATAAGTTTTAGTCATTTTGTTACTTTCTAATAGCTTATAGAATGTGGAATGCAGATTGAGGAAGGGGCTGTGCTAAACGTTGCCGGTGCATTAATTATCGAGCATCCATTAATACAACCATGTGTCAAAGAAGTGGTTAGTTTGTCTCTCAACTCACACAATTTTTACTACTTCTACTACTGTAAGATGTAAATCTACAATAATAGCATTCACTTGTGACTAATATACCTATCCATATCGGAGAATTCGGGCATGATATTCAGGAAAACATTATGACATGTTCTTTCCTAAAATTCAGATTGGAGGATCTGATAGTGTGATGGGACTCTCTAAGGCGCTCACCAAAAAACTCATAAAAGAGGTTCTCTAGTTTCGGCTCTTATATTTGGGATGTGAACCGAGTGGCAACTCTGAACGGCATCATATGATGTCAATGCGTGGGGATATTACTTTTGATGAATCAACATCCGTTACAAGGCTGGCTTATGACTCCTGGTCAGTTTTCCTATGCAATTGCTGAAATTGGCCAGCAGTTAAACCAAGCACTATTTGCTGAAAAGCCTGTAACTACTAACTACGAGTACAATGTACAATGTATTCGTATGATAATTGTTTGAGATGTATGCAATATTATTTTTGAAATCATAATTTTTTATAAAAAAAATTTAATTGTATGTATCATGATGTAATTATGTAATCTAAGTAGATAAAAATACTTCCTTCAACAACAAAAAAAGTATTTTGGTTCTCTTGCAGTTGGGCGTCGCTGGACGACTTCTTTGTTGGTTCGGGCGGCTGATCAGCGCTGGGAGGGATTGGTTCGGGGCTGCTGCTTTGTCGGTTTTATTGTTGTAGTTTAGATAGTAGTTTTAGTAGTTTGTAGGTTTTCGTAGTTTGTTCTTCTGGTTGTAGGTCAAGGTGTCGGCTTCGGCCAGATATATCGAACCTGTCGGCTTCGACCGGAACTGTCAGCTTATGTCGGATATTGGCCAGCTTTGGCTGGCTCAGGTTTTCTTTAGGGCCCAATGATCTTCATTTGTTTTCCAGTGTCGTCTGCTTTGGCCAGTCGACCGATCTTTATTGGGCTCTTTTAAAGCGGTTGTATCCATGTATTTGACATCTTGATAAAAAGGAGAAGACAAAAATACTTTGAATGCGGTGTCGTTTCGGGCTTGGTAAACGCGACCGTGCATCATCTCTGCTGCGGAAAATGAAAATGTGCAGGAGAGAATCGAAGTCCGATCTAATTACTCAAATTTCTTCTCTGCGTAAAACCTCCGCAAAGTTAATCGGCGCGGCGCGGATCGTGAGTGTTGATGGTTCAGTGAAGCTCAAATCGAATGCATTCTTGCCGTTCGTAGTTTTCGATTTTCACAGATTTCAATATTCCAACGGATTTCGGCCGCGCAACCGACATCGATCCATAGGTGTTTGTTAGGCTCAGATTTCGTTTACTTTCGCGTTCGTTTTGTTAGTTTGGATTTTGGATCTGGATGTGCTTTTAGATGGCTGTTTTGTTTCAGTTTGTTTGATTTGATGTGTATGAGAAACATGGCAGATTATCGAAGCCTCAACACCAGAAGGCGGTAAAAAGCAGCCTTTCGGATCCGAAACTGTTACGAGGTTCTCCGATTTTGTAGTAGTTACTAGATATGTTTTGGAGGGAGCGGGAGAGGGAGACCAAGGAAGCCAATGTAGGACCACTTTGCGGGCAGGTTCGGGTACTCGTTGTTGGCGATTCAGGTAATTTTGTTATTTGAATTGGATCAGATTGAGGATGACTGATGAAATAGTTAGTTTCTTTGAAATGGTGAACGATTGCTGCATGTTAATTGTTAATACGTCTGGGATATCACCTACTCGGTAGATATTGGCAGCTTTTTCATGTGATAAGTGATAAATCATCCATATGTATTTATCCATTCCATGTGTTGCTGAATTTTCAGCTTTTTCTTTCCATGGTCGATGCGTGTGAACTCGCTGGACATATATTTGATATATTCTACTTATTGTTTGAGCAAAGGCGTTTGGCTATTTGTTTGATTTGGTACTGCTTCCCCGTTTTATTGATAGCTGTCTTCTATATCTGTTTATGTGATCTAATTTCCAATTCCAGGTGTTGGCAAAACTTCTTTAGTTAATCTCATTGTAAAGGGTTCTTCTATTGCTCGCCCACCTCAAACAATTGGATGTACAGTTGGAGTGAAGGTAAGTCATATCTCCATTTTCTTTTAACGAGCATTGTGGTTTAGACTTCTGCAAAAGTTCCCTTTCTTTTTTCCTTCTCGTGTACTTGAATTTGTAATTAAGTTTAATGACGCATTGCCAGCATACTACATTTGGAAATTCTGGAAGCTCATCAAGTAGCATCAAAGGTGACACCGAGAGAGATTTCTTTATTGAACTTTGGGATGTGTCAGGACATGACCGCTACAAGGATTGCCGCTCTCTGTTTTACTCGCAGATTAATGGTAAAATCTGATTTTCGTTTGCTATGTGCTACAATCTTTGTGATGTGGATTACAGTCTGAATTGTTGGATGTACATGAATTTGACCATCTACAGCTTTGGACTTGCTGAAGCTGTAGATGTTGTATTCTAGGTCAACCAGTCAATAGTTAAGTGTGTAATATGAGGAGGCACTAAACTATTCATATTTGATCACAGTACTAACACCAATGACTCAGTCTAGTTACTCTGTTAAATCTCCCTTGTTTAAAGAACTGAATATTTTGTGATAATTTCTTCTCAGTTGTCTTTAAACTTTGCTTCAGGTGTTATTTTTGTCCATGATCTTACCCAAAGAAGAACCAAAACTAGTTTGCAAAAGTGGGCAGTGGAAATTGCTACCACTGGAACATTTACAGCACCTATGGGAAATGGAGGTCCTGGTGGTTTACCTGTTCCATATATTGTCATTGGTAATAAAGCTGATATCGCTGCCAAAGAAAGCACACGAGGTAGTAGTGGAAATCTCGTTGATGTAGCTCGGCATTGGGTAGAAAAGCAGGGGTTACTTCCATCTACATCCAGTGAGGAACTTCCTCTGACAGAAAGTTTTCCCGGAAGTGGAGGTTTACTTGCTGTAAGAAATCAAACCTCGTAAACAATGTTCATTGTAATCAGTGGCCAAAAAACTATCAGGGAGTAAAACTAAACAGAACCAAGAACGGATCATAGGATATTATTTGTCACCTGCAGCTGCCAGATTAAATTGATTATCTCACTATTAGTATGGTACATCTTCTTAAGGGAGTAAGAAATCAGTGGCCAAAAAACTAAGAGGGAGTAAAACTAAACAGAACCAAGAACGGATCGTAGGATTTTATTTCTCATCTGCAGCTAACAGAATAAATTGATTCTCTCTCTATTAGTATGGTATATCTTATCTAAAGCATAATTATAGTGTTGATTCACATGTGTATGTGCCTTGAGGAAGCACATCATTAAATTTTCTGATGGCTGTTTAAACTTCATTGGGTTCAGAAATATTGAGATGTTGTGGTATCTGTGAATTGGTGATTTAGTCAGTTCTATTATTGACTTGAGTTTGCTACAAACTGAATCACTTTTTTGGTGAATGTGAACAGGCTGCGAAAGAATCCAGGTACGACAAGGAAGCAGTAATGAAGTTCTTTCACCTGGTCTGTCTCTTACACAACAGAACATTAATTTTTTGCTATGTTTTCCCCTTGTCTTATCAGTGTTCCCTATTCAGTTGATCAGAAGAAGATATTTCTCAGACGACTTACCCGGACCAAGTCATTGGTCCATACCACAACCACAGAGACCTAAGCAGCGGTTAGATGACAGTATAGATGATTATGATTCTTTCTACAAGAGTACAAGGTATCTTCTGCGTACTTTTAGCCTGACAGTGATTTTGCCTATTCTAGTATCCCTTGTTAAGCTGACAGTTTATTCTAGGCTGCCTCACAAGTCACGACTCATTGTTTATTTGGTTTTGTTGTTCTTAATTTTTAATGCATTTTCTGTCAACATTACATTTGTGTGTTAGATACCACAATGTGCATTTGATAGAGATGTCCATCCATTCTGCTCAACTATGATGCATTTCTTGGTCTCTTTTGATGGAATTAGAAGACTCTTGCCATGATACTGAAGTTATTTGAAAGTACGGTTGTAATTTCATCAAATTGTTGTTTTGTCTTGCAGTGTACCCGACGACCCCTACAAATACAATGCAGTCCCTCCCCTTCCTGCTCAACGTAATCTCACACCTCCTCCCACACTATACCCACAGCAACCAGTTTTGGCAACGGACGGTTACAATCTACCTAGACTGTCCTCGTATGCAGGTTCCCTAGAAATCAACAGTGCTAGATCGAAAAGATCAGACATCAACGTTTAGATATCTTAAGAGATGGTGATGTATTTTAACTGCTTACGGCTGTGCCGTAGTTTGTAAACAAAGTATTTTTAACAATTTAGTTGCATTTGCTTGCCCAGAAGGGACAATTGAGGAGGCTTTTCAGCCTTCCCGGTGTATGTATGATGGTGGAATACATGATTGTTGATATTCAAATATAAATGAAGAGTCTTTTACTTGTAGCAAAATTACCTTTTAATGCTCAATTGCTCTTTGAAACTGATGATTCAAGTTTCAAAATATTAAACACAATATATAAGCAGAAGAGATTTGTTATTTGAAGATGGAGAAGACTAAAATGTAAAAACAAAACAACTACATACAATTATGGAGATTCTGGAAATATTCTACAGCTTGACTTCGACATCGACCCGCGCAGGAAGGTCTAGTTGCATCAACAAGTCAATGGTTTGTGCTGTTGGGTAAAGAACCTGGCATCTTTGTGCACATGAGGAGACTTGAGAACACAGTAAATACGCTTCATAGTCGGCAGTGGAACAGTGCCCATTGTTTTGGCATTGGTAGTAGTTCTTGCTGTGAGGACAGAACTTCATACACAAAATGAAAGGAGAAATATGCTATTATCCTTTTGCGAAAAAATGTAAATGTGGAATTATCATTTAGGGGAGCGCTCAGTTGAGGCAGGGTTGGCAGAATGAGTCACGTGAGTCACGATATGGGCCACTCATTTAGATGATGTGGCAGAGAATAGTACCGGAATAGTGTTTTGCTTTTTGCTTTTGGTAGTGGGACACGTGGCAAGCCCATAAAGCACGGGGTTAGATGTGTGGCTCAGATCGTGCCTCACTGACTCATTCTAATTTTGGTGCCTCATTTGAGCGCTCCTCTTATCATTTATATCCAAAAAAAACATTTACGATAAGTTTCCAATTGCTTCTTTTACTATTTTAATCGAATTATCTTTTAAAATTAGAACTAGTTTTCTTATATGAGGATGAAAGTCTGATTGTAGTTTCTAAATGTGTAACTAAAATTACAAATTGAAAGAAATATTATTATTTTTTCTCCTTGTTTTGAAACTTCAGTGATAATAAGTATAAGCACATGTACTTAAGTCATACTGCAGCTTATAAGTAAAAATAAGCAGCTTATTTTAATTTAAACCTCTGTGGCTCAAACACTGCACCTCATTTCTCTGCCTCTGTCTGCTATGGAAATTCAAATGGCGGATGATAGATTAGATAAAAGCTACATTGATCTGTCCGGTTACATAAGTTGAAAATACACACTTGTAGCTAGCTTTTAAGTAAATATCTAAGTCTCTAGAAGAACCACAGCACTGCAGCCAGTAGACATTATTTATGCAGAACTGATTCTTCAACGGTGGTATATCTCGTTACAGCTTTAGATTCTTCAATATCCTGTCCATGAAAGAACATCGATAAAATAACTGTTAATATTTTATCAACAAGTTTCAAGGGTTACAAATACTCGATCGAGATTAAGAGATCATCTTGTTTATTAATTTACGCTAAATGCTACTTAATCACAAGTTGGTTAGTTTTTTTTATTAGCCTTCATGAAGAATCCAGTAGTTTAATTATAAATAACATATGTCGTACGATTTTCTTAATTAATGGAATCTGGCTGGTTCGTCGTATCATACAACGAACTAGTCTGGGAAGAATACAACATGTCCTATGTCCATGTGCTTGTGACTCGAAGCGAGTAAGATTAGATTTCATGTGGTTTTAAGGCAGAAAGTATCGTCGACGTAAGATAGACTTAATTAGGAAATAAGTCGAGGAGGGGTCTAAAATGTGCAGAAGAAATTTAACCAAGAAAACTTCTTTTTTGGGGTTAAATTTTTGGTTTACCTTCGTTCATCGGTGAATCCTCTTCCGTTACTTCCACTGTTCCTGTAATTTGGTAGAGGAACTTGACCAGATTCAATATGCATGAGATCCTCGACAAGAATCTCGTAATGCATTTTCACTTCTTCTGCAGATTTACCCCCTACAGCTCTGGCAATGTTTTGCCAGCGGTCAGGGGTATCTCTATCATGCAGCGCCAGCGCTTTTTCAAACTGTTTGTTCTGCTTCGCTGTCCACGATGAGCTACAACTTCTCGACGCCATTTCAAAAAAAAATACCCCCTTCAAAAAATTTATCCAAAATATAAAAACTGACCAAACAAGAAGAAGCGCTGAGAAACGAACTAAAAAAACAATTAATTCTAATTTCTAGCCAACGGAAAAGACTTGAGTGTGTTATAGTCTGAAGAATCGCTTGCCTGCGAGCTCCTTATAAACAAGAAAGGCTGTGGTGGTGGTGCAAGTTGACAGTATTTTTTCGGCGTTACAGTAAGATGTGATTCTCCACCTCAGAAACCACACATCTTTGATGCATAGCATATTTAAAAAGTTAATGAGTATCAGAATCAGCTATGCTTAACAGCTAGTCTATTTATCGACTTTTTATTAAACCGCTGGCCATTGATAGTTTTTCTTAAGCCAAAAATACTTACCAGTTCTGTTGGCACTCTTTCTTTTTATTGATCTTCCTGAAACACTAAAAATAAATATATTCTTTGCTAGTGGGTGTCTAATTTTTAGCTCAACTTGGCATTATGTGCATCTGATTACTTCCAAGGGACAAGATCATCATTCTTCTCAAAGTTCATATTCTTATCTTATATTTCGATGACGACAATACAGTACGATGCTCTATCCTTAATTGTTCTGACTCCTTAAATGTATTGGCTGTCATCTTCTCCGTTAAAGTTACCTCGAATTCACAGAGTTTCCTATCCTTTCTGTATGTGATAAATTTGAAGCACAGACGAATGTTGGAACTTGGGAATGTGATAAATCCTGCCCGAACAGCATTCCAAAAAAACACCAAAAATTGTCTATCCGCTTTTTTTCATATTTATGACAAATTACGCAGACAATAAGATATGATTTTTAATTGTTCCGAGGATGTCTTTAGTAAAATTATTAGTAGAGTGTAAAGTTTTTGGCTGCTGTGACCGGGCTAAGTAATTTTTTTTTTGAAGTTCTCGGTTCTGATAGTACCTGTAAAATAACAGAAGGAAACAAAGGAGTATGAGGGACGACACGGTAAGATCCTTAGAGGGAAGTGCTCGAAAATGGCGGTGGGGATGGGGTTGGGTCCATAAATTATCTTCTGACCGACAAATAAAGGATGCTAAGAATTTTGCACTTAAATTAAAACCATTTGAAATTATATATCCCTCTTTATTGGCAGATTCTTATTTCATTTTCATGGAAAAGTTACTTTAAATTTTATAAGATTCCGATTACTTTTAGCGAAAAGTACCCAATCATCATTCTCAGCGAGACAGGTTTTTTAGGACGATTTTATTAGTTAGACTTAAACTGGGCGCACTGGACAGCACTTATTTTCAGCATAAGTTACAAGCATTTCCTTAAACCATGAAGTTTTATATTTCTGCCACTTCATTCTTCAGACTTTGTACTCAACAGTCAAAATAGCAAAAACACGCGAAGCCAGGAAACTGTGCGTGACAAGCTCCGTGATTCGCCTTCTCCCAGTTCCTACACTGTCTGTTACAGTTGTTTGAACTTCCACAAAATCCTGTCCAAGTCTTGCTCCTCCTTTCACAAAGTCGCGCTTCCGCCATTTGCACCTCTAACAATAAAAACACTCAGCAAATTAAAACTGCAAGCCGAAAATTTTCTTTTTTCAAACCAACCGCAGAATTCTTACTTAATTTTTTTTTGTTACTTAACAAACCTGCGGTGAAAAGTAGAGCGGCGAAGAGGATGATGCAGATTCGAAGCGCAGGCTTAGACATAATTTGTTTACAGCGCGCAGCTGAGATGTTTTGATTTACAAGTTCATGAGGGTATAAATAGTGAAGAAGTGCGCTTGCCATCCTAGGTCTGTCCCAGACCATGCTGTGTAATAAGTATTTCTTTGTGTTTTGTTTCCTAGCTTGTTCGGTGTTTTTAAGAGGGTGGGGTTTATAACTTCCCTCTGGCACCTGAGAGCCTCTCGTTTGTTTTCGCCCCGGTCCAGGCTTTTTGGACCCTATCTAATAAACTCGCTGGCGCCGCCCCAGCTTAAAAAAAAATAGTGAAGAAGTGGTCAAGTTGAAGTGTGAATATGAATTGTGATAAACATGGAGAATAAGCAAACATTCCGGCTATGGACTTCAAACATTCCGGCACCATTTGCAAACAATTGGGATCTGTGAGAAATTTTGGATTGGTGTGGAAGTTGACATGTCTGTTTAATTTTTGTTCCTCATTGACTCCTAGTGGATAAACTCACAAAGCCACAAAAATCCGACACTTCCACTCACTGTTGTCACTCATGTAATATATGGAGGGAATAAAATTCCAATTTGCTCAACCAAATTGCTCAATTTGAAAAATTCAATTTACTCGTTGTATAGTTAAGTGTCGTTAGCAACCACGCTTTAGGCTCAATCTGTAAGAGGATCAATTCAATGTATGGTTAAATCCTTACCCTTTATTGAATATTAGCCCAAAGAGTTTGTACAAAACAAGTCTAGATGAATGTCTTAATGTTACTCAATTATTACAAAGCTGTATCGTAACCCAATACACATGTAATCAATCCAAGCAACAAGTTTAGAACTTCCTTGAGAAGAATCGGACGAGAGACGACGCTGCGCAGTCCTAACCGGAGCTGTGCTTGAGCTGAGAACCTCCGACACTCCACTGCTACTTAGCTGCAATAGAGGCACGCCGTTGTACTCGAACACCCTCTCGACTTCAGTCAATCGCGTCTCGCTCGTCAATTTGATCTTTCGCTCTCAAAACGCTCTGTAATTGCTGAGTGAAGAACTGAGCCCTAATCCCCAATCTGATTTCCTTTTGAATGAAAATGCAGGGGATGAGTGAAACGCTGTTGTCCAAGCGTTAGTAACGGACTTAACGAATTTGCGCGCCTCGCTGAAAACATCGGCGTTCCATTAAACCGAATCTCCCGCTATTGGCTAAACGACTTCGTTTCATTTGGACTTCAAACAAACGCATTCCCGCTTTTGCCAGACGACACCGTTTTGAGCCTTTTGGCTCAAAACTCAGCTTAGGGACTTAGGCACAAAACCAGAACTTCCTGCAAGCTTCACTAGGCATATGTATACATGTACTAATCTACTTTGGGCATTCATAATCAACAACATAACATCACAACAGCAGTAAGCCATAACACAATCATATGTTTCGGGTCCATCTGAAGCTCATGTAGTACGTATGTGTAAACTGACAAATGGACCTTATAGAGTGTCACTGCTAAGAGCGCTCAAAAATTTCCAGGCAGAATGGTCAAGTACATGTCAATAGTCAAACTTGAAGGGCTTATTTGTTAATTTTTAAAAATTAACTTATTGAAACTTTAGGGATTTAGATTTTAATGCTTCAATTTGTATTGTTTCTGCTGCATGTTATTTATTTTTCATAATTTGGATTTGATTAAATGTTCATATTTCTTTGCAATGTGCATGAAGCCGTGAACTGATTAGAAGTCTACATTCTGGAGAATATGGAAGAAGAAGTTTGTATATTAATTAATGTAGAGTGCGGTTCGGGTACAAACCAATTTATAAATAAAAACTACAAACCAATTTTTAAGCTGACATGTGTCTCATTTAGTCGTTACCCGAACAAACACACGGAGGGGTATAAACCTAATAATGTTATTTTCAATTTAGTCCAAAAGTTGTTAATGATCAGACTTAAACTTGGAAATGATCAGACTTAAAAAGCAGCAATGATCACACTTAAAAGACTTAATGATCAGACTTAAAAATAGACAATGGTCAGACTAAAAAGACTTAATGATCAGACTTAAAAATAGACAATGATCAGACTTAAAAGACTTAATGATCAAACTTAAAAATGGAAATGATCAGACTTAAAAAGCAGCAATGATAAGACTTAAAAGACTTAATGATCAGACTTAAAATAGATAATGATCAGACTTAAAAGACTTAATGATCAAACTTAAAAATAGAAAATGATCAGACTTAAAATAGATAATGATCAGACTTAAAAGACTTAATGATAGACTTAAAAATAGACAATGATCAGACTTAAAAGACTTAATGATCAGACTTAAAATAGATAATGATCAGACTTAAAATAGATAATGATCAGACTTAAAAGACTTAATGATCAGACTTAAAAATAGACAATGATCAGACTTAAAAGACTTAATAATCAGACTTAAAAATAGACAATGATCAGACATAAAAGATTTAATGATCAGACTTAAAAATTGAAATGATCAGACTTAAAAAGCAGCAATGATAAGACTTAAAAGACTTAATGATCAGACTTAAATCAGACTTAAAGAGAGAATGATCAGACTTAAAAATTGGTAATCATCTATTTTAAGTCTGATCATCATCTATTTTAAGTCTTCTCATCATCTATTTTAAGTCTGATCATCATCTATTTTAAGTCTGATTATTTATTTATTTTAAGTCTGATCATCATCTATTTTAAGTCTGATCATCATCTATTTTAAGTCTGATCATCATCTATTTTAAGTCTGATCATCATTTATTTTAAGTCTGATTATTTATTTATTTTAAGTCTGATCATCATCTATTTTTAAGTCTGATCATCATCTATTTTAAGTTTGATCATCATTTATTTTCAGTCTGATTATCATCTTTTTTAAATGTGATCATCATCTATTTTAAGTCTGATCATTATCTATTTTAAATCTGACCATGATCTATTTTAAGTCTGATCATCATTTATTTTAAGTAAATTTTACCTGTCGCAAAAGTCAAAATTTATTCTAAATGATCAGACTTAACGCATGCGCGTTAATCAGACTTAAAAACGTACTGTAGCGACAGTCGAATTTTACTGTAGCAAATTTTAGGACGATTATACCTCTCCTATCTTTTATGTATTTTTAAATAAATCCGCGTGTGTTTTTTTATTTACAAAAAGAACCCCAATCGAGATTAATTCTGATTGGTCGATTTTTACACGTGTCAAATTTTTTATGGATTGGTAGTTTTTATTTATACTGTTGGTTTGTATTTGATCCAAATCCATTAATGTATATATAATTATATATTTTTAAAAATTCAAAATTCAAAACCGATTAATTACCGCCTAGTCCCCGATTAATCATTGGAGACCCTTTCCGCTCAACTAACTCCTAGCGTTTTTTATAACCTGGGGTCACGCCGCACACGTCTGCTCCGCCACCGCCATTTCTTCCAGTTGAGTGCTCCGACGTAGCCACCTGATCTTCCCGCCTGTCGTTCCGCTTATATCAGGGACAAATTTTCATGGCAAAGTTGCTTTAAATTATATAAGATTCCGATCACTATTAGCGAAAAGTACCCAATCGTCATTCTCAGCGAGACAGGCTTTTTAAGACGATTTTATTAGTTGGACTTAAACTGGCACTGGACAGCGCACTTATTTTCAGCATAAGTTAACAAGCATTTCCTTAAACCATGGAGTTTATATTTCTGCCACTTCAGTCTTCAAACTTTGTACTCAACAGTCAAAATAGCAAAAACACGCGAAGCCAGGAAACTGTGCGTGACAAGCTCCGTGTTTCGCCTTCTCCCAGCTCCTACACTTTCTGTCACAGCTGTTTGAACTTCCACAAAATCCTGTCCAAGTCTTGCTCCTCCTTTCACAAAGTCCCGCTTCCGCCATTTGCACCTCTAACAAAAAACACTCAGCAAATTATAACTGCAAGCCGACCATTTTCTTACTTAAATTTTTTTTTTTGGTTACTTAACAAACCTGCGGTGAAAAGTAGAGCGACGAAGAGGATGATGCAGATTCGAAGCGCGGGCTTAGACATAATTTGTTTGCAGCGCGCAGCTGAGATGTTTTGATTTACAAGTTCATGAGAGTATAAATATTGAAGAAGTTGTTGAGATAAACCAGAAATGGACCGAGAGCATTGGATGAGCTGCTAGATTGGATCTGAGAGCATTGGATTAGCTAGATTGGATCTGAGATTTGCACGTAAAGATTCTGAAGAATATTGCTGATTTCATTAATGAAAACGAGTAGCAAGCAGTCATGAGTTCAACCCCACAAATGGCATCATTCCTACTTAGGTGAGGAATTATGTCCCATTTTAGGAGGACTTGAAGAGAAGGAATTGAAGTTTAGCCAAGGAGGTGCTAGAGCTGGTTTTTCCCTTCACCACGGAGCCGAAAGATGACTTCTTCCGTGAGCAGGTTGATTGCGAGAAGTTATGCTTCGAGAGTGAATGGTTCAAGATGTCGAACGGCTTGCGCTTTAGTAGACATATTGTACTAGATAATATGCATAGATGTGAAAGATAGATGTATCTTGTACAACATGTAAACCCCATCATCAAAAAAAAATTTAATGAAAAAAGGTATACAGGAAGCCTCACGGCTCACCATATAGAGTTTAGTGTCTTACAATATAGTCCCTGTAGAGCTGTGTATATGAAAACTAACTATGTGTAATTATAATGTGAGCCTTGAGGTAGATATTGTTCCAATAGAAGTGGTCAAGTTGAAGTGTGAATATGAATTCTGATAAACATGGAGAATAGGCAAACATTCCGGCACCATTTGCAAACAATTGGGTCTTAAATTATATGGATAGTAATCTGTGAGAGATTTTGGATTGGTGTGGACATGTCTGTTTAATTTTTGTACCTGTTTTTGTTCCTCGTTGCCTCCTAGTGGATAAACTCACAAAGCTACAAAAATCCAACACTTCCGCATGTTTTCCACTCACCGTTGTTGTCACTCATGTAATATATGGAGAGAATAAAATTCCAATTTGCTCAATTAAAAAAATTCAATTTACTCGTTGTATAATTAAGTGTAGTTAGCAATCGCGCTTTGGGCTCAATCATGTGTTTTGGGTCCATATGAAGCTCATGTAGTACGTATGTGTAAACTGACAAATAGACGTTATAGAGTGTCACTGCTAAGAGCGCTAAAAAATTTCCAAAATTCAGTTAATTGAGAATTAGTTTACTCAATTTGAGCAAATAGACATTTTTCTCTCTCTAATATATTCATACATTTTTATACCCTTTTAATTTATATTCAAGGCAAAAAAAATGTTGAGTCCAAACTTGGGTAAAATTGAGTAAGGTTAAACTCTAAGATATGAACTCTGTTTACAGTTGAGTGTATGCAAAAGTTGATCAACTTTTATCAACTTTATGCATAGGCTTCTCGTGTAGTATGAAAAAAAGGGACACAAGAATTTACAAGATGAAGGAAGGCACAGGCAATTAATCTATACTCTTTATTTCAAGTTTCTTTTTCTTTTTGCAATGGGATTCTCGTTCAACAATTTGTACTTTGCAAAGTTGGAAAATTGGTGGATCTGGACTCGAACCCAAGGCGGCGTAAGGATCCTACTTCTTAAAGTATACTTCTTAACCAATAGGCTACCACCCCTATTGGCACAAGTCATATCACAAAAAAAGTGATAGTTTGTATTGAATGACATTTGCAAAGTCGTACTTTAAACTAAGAACCGGCCTAGAATAATTCAATCAAATTGAGTTCTAACTTATTAATTAAACACTATAAAACAATGAACTTAATTTTAAAATTATTCTAAATAAAACAATGTCGTATTGATCGAAATCGAACCGACAATCATTTTCGTGGTGCTTGCAGCATTTGATTAATTGCGCAAGCTGAATCTTTTTTCTTCAAAAATGTCACATCAAAAGTTGAAGTATTTCACGCCTTCATTAAAGATTAAACACACCCTAAAGTACACGACATCAATAAATTGTCACACTATTTAAATCCACTCTCCCATTCCATTCATCTGGACAGTTCAAACCAAAGACAAATAAAATACAAACTACAAAAAAATTGATGGATTTTTATTCATCCAGCAAACTGAAAAACTTCACACTGGAGGTTGTCATTTGCTCGATTCTCATGCTGCTGATGGTTTCCTGTTCCACCTTTCTGATTATTCCGGTTGTTGTCACTGTCAGGGAACTCATTGATTTCCGGTTGAGCACGCACTATGTTTTCATCATTGGCAACTTGATCGTCATCATCGTCGTTGTCCAGTCCAGCAAAATGTCCAGTCATAAAACCGAGTTGAGTAGTGATGATCTCAAAATCTCCAGAGAAAAAGTTGCACAAGGCGGCGTAAGCGTCAAGTTCTCAACATCTCGAGTTTTTTTTTTCATTTTACAAAAAATTATTTTATTCGATGAAAAGGCTCAACAAAAGAAAAAATAAAAAAATGTGAAGATCAAATATTATTGATATTTTTTTTTGTACAGGATCGAGGTGAAACACAAAGCGCACTATTAGATGAAGATGCAAAAAAGGTGAAGAATGTGGTAAAGGAAAAGGTTGTGATGATTCCGGAATGTTCTCAACTTTATAGGCGGACGATCTCCGCGTCGTATGAGCGGGGAATTAGGTCAAACAGGATGACGCGAGGAGAGCTACGATGGTTGAGCACGGTGAAATGTGGTGGTGGAGGAGGGAAGAATTTTGATGATTTGAGCCACGAGGAGTTCAGGCGAAAGATTGACACGTTCATAGCAAAGCAACAGAGGTTGATAAGAAGAATGTGATGGAGGTGGTAAATTACTATTGATATTATCTTTTTCTTTAAAAAAAAAATTGGTAAGGAAAAAACAACTCCCGACTCATATCGTAAATATGTCACGATAGGTTTCAAATCGTTCACTTTAAAATAGAAACGTTTATGTTAATCAATTAGAAAATTTGTTTTGGCCCAAAGAACCTTAAAATGTCAGGAACAAATTTCCCCAAAGACCCTTGAGATCAAATAAGCACTTTTATATCATTTTATTACCATTAAATTTGCAATTTAAAGTCATAGTATATTCTAATTCAATTTTAAAAAAAAGTCATTGTATATTACAATGGAGTAGAAACCTCTCAAACTTTTGGGATGCCATTTTCCATCACAGCCTTCAACACACTTCCATCATCAACTCCCTTTGCATCTGTAACAAATTATTTAAAACAAATTGAAATTCATCGTATATATAGAAAAATAAGAAAATATAATATAGTAAAGTACCTATAACTGAAAATAATGAATCAAAAACATGTCTTCTGAAAACATTTCTCACCCGAATCATCTTTAATTTCGATGGTCGAACATGAAGAATTGATACAGCTCGATACACCGATGTTATGATATCGGGACTTGCAATGACGAATACAAACTGTGTAACATTGAAGAGTTGTGCCAACCTTTTGCGCAGTGCAAGCGTTAACACATTTTGTAGTGTCTGAAACAGTTTTTGAAGGAAGCATTTGAATTCTCAAGAACGCGCCCAAATATTATTGTGCAAACTAAAAGCATATTCATACCGACTTTCTTCATTTTTTTCTATAAATATTCTTTTTGGCTTGAAATCATTTTTGATGTATTATTTATAGGCAGTGGCGGATGCAGTAAGGAGGGAGGGGGCAATTGCCCCGGGTCGATTTTCCGATTTTTCTTTAATATTAGGTTAATGCCGTGTATTTTTGAATGATTTTTTACATCTTGCCCCTGGTCATTTTGATTATATGCCCCTCTAGTATGAAAATAAATTGTTGAATCCGCCCCCGGTCCGAAAATATTTATCTTGCTCCTGATCCGAAAAATTCCTGGATCCGCTCCTGTTTATAGGAAAGGTAGAACTTTGAAATGAACCTTCTGAATTTCAAGAATTGAAGAACTTGAAAATGTATGTGGATAATATAAAATTTTGTGAAATTTACGACGAAAAGTGTAGTAAATACATCATAAATAAATTATAAATGCGCAGCAAATACAAGATTTTTGCAAGGAAGTAGACGCCATCGAATAATTAATCATGATGCATATCCGGTGCAATTTCAAGGAAATTATGATGCGACAACAATAGTCAGTATCGTAAATATCTGGTACATAATAGAAGTGTTTGATTTAATGTAGACAATGAACATCATTTTATATATATGAAAATTGCCATTTGTGTATTCCATATTATAGACAATATATATATATATATATAAAACGCCATCCCTGTATGATAAATCAGGCTATTTTATACAATTAAAATTTTATTTTTTATAATTTTATCATCTAATTTCATTATACATGAAAATATGAATGTTGATTTATATCTAATTCACGCCATTAATCTAATTTACCTTAACATCTTTCGTAATACATAGTTTTAATAGTTGTATTTTGCATTTATATAAAAGGTAATGTAAACTTGTTTATAGAAAATGTAAAAGTAAAATGTTTGTTTAAAATTTTCTAAAACATCAAACAAAACTATGTTATGTTATGTTGGTGCATATTAAAGTCTAATAATTAAGATTTCACTCGTGTTTCGACCTTCTAAATGACCTCGTCTGCTACGCAATGAAATATAGCTTGCCTTTATCGAATTTTACATTTGCTTCTAGCACTCAATTGAAATAAAAGAGGTCTAATATGCCAATTTTGGTGCATATTAAGTCTGATCATTTATGAATTAAGTTTGATCATTAAACTTTCACTCGTGTGTCGACCTTCTAAACAACCTCGTCTGCTCTCGGTGTGAACTAGGGAGTTGTAAAGATTTGAGTTAGCTACGTAACGATATATAGCTTGCATCTATTGGGATTTTCCTTTGCTCCCAGTACTCAATGAAAATAACAAAGGTCTAATATGTCATTTGTGGTGTCAGTTAAGTGTGATCATTTATGAATTAAGTCTGATTATTAAGCTTTCACTCGTGTTTCGAGCTTCTAAACGAACGCGTCTGTTCTGAGTGTGAACTATAGAGTTGTACAACTTTGCGTTAGCTATGCAACGATATATAGCTTGACTCTATCGGATTTTTCATTTGCTCCCAGCACTCAATTGAAATAACAAAAGTCTTAATATGTCATTTCTGGTACAAATTAAGTCTGACCATTTATGAATTAAGTGTGATCATTAAGCTTTCACTCGTGTTTCGACCCTCTAAACAAACTTGTCTGGTCTTAGTGTAAACTAAAGAGTTGTAAAGCTCTAAGTCAGCTACGCAACGATATATAGCTTGCCTCTATCGGATTTTTCAGTTGCTCTCAGCACTCAATTGAAATTACAAAGGTCTAATATGCCATTTTTGGTACGAATTACATCTGATCATTTATAAATTAAGTCTAATCATTAAACTTTCACTCGTATTTCTACCTGTTAAACGATCTCATTTGCCCACGGTGTGAAGTGTGAACTAGAGAGTAGCAAAACTTTGAGTTAGCTACGCAACGACATATAGCTTGTCTATATCGGGTTTTTCATTTGCTCTTAGCACTTAATTAAAATAATAACTGTCTAATATGTCATTTGTGGTGCCAATTAAGTCTGATCATTTATGAATTAAGTTTGATCATTAAGCTTTCACTTGTGTTTCGACCTTCTAAATGACCTCGTCTGTTCTGGGTGTGAACTAGAGAGTTTTAGAGCTTTGAGTTAGATACGCAACGATATATAGCTTGCATTTATCAGATTTTCTTATTTGCTTCCAGCACTCAATTAAAATAACAAAGGTCTAATATGTCATTTGTGGTGCAAATTAAGTCTGATCATTTATGAATTAAGTCTGATCATTAAGCGGTCACTCGTGATTCTACCTTCTAAACGACCTCGGCCGCTCTCTGTGTAAACTATAAATTTATAGAGCTTTGAGTTAGCTATGCAACGATATATAGCTTGCATCTATCGGATTTTTTATGTGCTCCCAACGCTCAATTGAAGTAACAAAGGTCTAATATGTCATTTGTGGTGCAATTATGTCTGATCATTTATGAATTAAATATGATCATTAAGCTTTCACTCAAGCTTCGACCTTCTAAATGACCTCGTCTGCTCTGCGTGTGAACTAGAGAGTTGTAGAGCTTTGAGAAAGCTACTCAACAATGTATAGCTTGCCTCTATCGGATTTTTCATCTGCTCCCAGCACTCAATTGAAATAACAAAGGCTAATATGTCATTTGTGATGCCAATTAAGTCCATCATTTATGAATTAAGTCTGATCAGTTAGCTTTCACTTAAGTTTCAACCTTCTAAGCAACCTCGACTGCTCTGGGTGTGAACTAGAGAGTTGTAGAGCTTTGAGTTAACTACGCAATGATATATGACTTGCCTCTATCAGATTTTTCATTTATTCACAACACTCAATTGAAATAAGGCTAATCATTGTGGTGCCAATTAAGTCTGATCATTAAGCTTTCACTCATATTTCAACCTTCTAAACGACCTCGTCTGCTCTTAGATTTTTCATTTGCTTCTAACACTTAATTGAAATAATAAAGGTCTAATATGCCCTTTGTGATGTTGGTGATGATGATGCATGATGATGACGGCGATGATGATGCATGATGCATAATGATGATGATGATGATGATGCATGATGATGGTGATAGTGGTGGTGGTGGTTAAGTAATGTTAAGTAGGTATAAACTATATGTTAAACTAAAATAAAATATCTATAATAAAAATTTTAGTTTATTTTATTGGTATAAAATACAAATTAAAAAACTAAAATAATATAAACTAAAATTAGCTAAGTAAAGTTAAATTAAACTAATTCAGCTTAACTAAGCGAAGTTAAAATAAAATAAATTCAGCTAATATAAGCTAAATTAAATTCAGCTAAGCTAAATTTCAGCTCAAACGGACAGCCCCTAAGTCTGGACATTTATGGATTAAGTCTGACCATTCAGCTTTCACTCGTGTTTCGACCTTCTAAACGAACTTGTCGGCGCCCGTTGTGAACTAAAGAGTTGTAGAACTTTGAATTAGCTACACAACAATATATAGCTTGCCTCCATCGAATTTTTTATTTGTCCCCATCACTCTTTTAAAGTAGCAAAGGTCTAAATTAAATTAAATTAATTATAAAAACTGAAAACACTATAGTGCCCCTGGGGTTTAAATTACAAAAAATTAAAAGTTTGGACACGTATCAACTTTATAGAGGTTTATAGTTTATATGTAAAAGGGAAAATTACAAAAAGACTACCTGGACTACCGCATCATTTCAAATCGTGACCTGGATATTTCAATGTTCAATTCAGTGTTTTTAGACACTAAATTACACATAATCAACCAACAACGTTAATATCTAACTGTGAACACACTGCTCTAATGTAATAAAAAATTTCTATTCACGATTCAATGAAATTACTGTACAAATTTCCTCCTCACTCATGTTCCAAAAAAATATTACCAATATTTTGCCTATCCAGCGAAATGACCCGTGTGTACAGATCGTCATCGTCACTCGTCGATCCCTAAAACTATTTCTTCATTTTCCCAGGAAGACAATGAGCATCAGCAAAGGAAGAAGAGACACATCAAGGCGACGACGCGGGAGAGGAAAAGCCAGAAAGAGCTAGATTGGATACGAACGGATGAAATCTCTCTTAGCGTTGCTTCTTGTAGGGTAATTATGCTTGCGAAATTTGTGAAGCTTGTACTTAAAGTTGCCGTGGTACGACCTCTAGTCGATCACGTCGTCGCAACTAGTGAAGCATCTACCCATCAGATACCTGAAGAAATCTCTCAAAGTCGCCATCGTCAGAATCAAATTGATTTGAAATCGGAAGTGAAGTGATGGGGAAGATCTGATCGAGCGAGCATGCTTTCATGAAGAGTCTTGAGAAGAATCGAGCTACAGTGTGATTGTAATTTGATTGAATCGTGAAGGAACATTTTATTTTACATTTGGGCAGTGTGTTCACAATTAAGTTAAATAATTTTTATTAAAGAAAAATAATTGCATACGGTATTCATTAACGACATTAGTTTAATGTGTGCAATTTAGTCCAGAAAGGCGGTAGTTTATTGTGTTCAATTTGTAAACACACGTTTTTTTTTCTTCTGATTTTTGTATTGCAGCTATGTACAAAAGTTGGGCATCCATTTTCCACAAAAGCCATTAATTATTGAACATTGGTGTAACAATCCGGCTACTAAATTCCGAGTCCATCGATCACACATGCGCAAAACATGATGCTATTGAAAATTAGCTTGTTATAATAATTGAACTCAATTATTCTTCTTCTATATAATGGGTCCAGATTGCTCCCTCTTTTTCACATCATCCACTATCAGCCTAGCTAGAGAGAATAACTCGATCATCAACTTTACAAGCCTGAAAACCATGTCTTCTGTATGCAAAGGTATACACCATACTTTTCTAAGCGCATCATGTCTTTGATATCTTTGCTGGTTCATTGATTTGTTTGTTTTGAAACTTTGGGTTGTGTGTGTTCAATAATCAAATAATTAATACAGGAAAGCACACATGGCCGGAGCTGGTGGGAGAAAATGGACAGCATGCAGCAGGCATAATTGAGAGACAGAACCATCATGTTCGTGCCATCGTGGTTCCTACTGGATCCCCGGTCACGGCCGATTTCAGTTGTAATCGGGTGCGGGTTATCGTCAACAAGGATGGAACAGTTGCTTCAGTTCCACGAGTCGGCTAGACCATAGCTCTTAGATGTGTACTCCGGCAGAGTCATGATATCGTTTATGTAAAACTCAATAATGTATCGTCTTTGCATGGTGCATCTATATATGCAAATATGTTTTCATAAGAATAAAAGCCACATTTGTGGATCTACTTTTTTTTTTATCAAAGTGGATCTACTTTTAAATAGCCTGTTCGAATGATTTTGTTCTCACCTAGTAAAAGTTCTTTCAATTTGCAAATCAGAGTCCAAAATACATCCTACGTGACAGAGTTTTTGAAAATTATCATAACACAATGGTATATACGATCCTCAATTATTGGTTTTTTTTTTTGCAATAATCACTACACCGTCTGCTTATTGACAAACGTATTTTTAATCTTTTATAGTTGTCAGAGTATGAGTTTTAGGGGTCAAATTGTAGTCAACCAAAATTTATAAACCTTGGTAAGCCAAGGGTCGATCCTAGGAGCAGTGCGTGTGAATACTAGCAAACGGTGTGACCTATTTAGCTATTCCGAATTAACAAGTGTAAAACAGTTTTGTTGTCACGAAAATTGCAAAAATTAAATAGTGCAGAAATTAAATGGTTGTGTTCAAATTAGAGAAAGAATCCCAGAATCTGTACTTCACCCGTGCTAACCCTACTAATCATGCAATCATTCTACGTTAATTATTCATGCTATCGAATATGGAATATAACCGAAATAACACTAGACAAGCCGCCCATCCATGGATCATTGTCTAGATTAATCTCAATCGTTGAACGCCGCCCATCCACGGATTATCAACGATTTCGATTTATTAAATTAAAGGTTTTCCTATTAGTTCATGTAAACATGACCTAACATCAATTTCATGCAATCAGGTTAATCCCTAGGGCCCATCCACCTTTCGGCATATAACCTAAGTACGTTCTACCAATGCAAACATACCCTTTGATGTAAATACATGCATAGAACGATAATATTAAGCACACAATGAAATTGAATAATCGAATCGCATAAATAATAAACTTCAATTGATCACATGAGAGTTAGGGTTACATAGCACGGGATCCATAGGATCCTAGAATAAGAGGATTACTCACTATTCATGGTGATTAAACCAAAAACAGTGTATATTGAAGGAAGAAACGAGTAAACGGTAAAGACGCGGTGTAGCTCGATGATCCTCACACTGAAAGCTCTGTCTTCTCTCCCAAGTTAGGGTTTCTTCTCCAAAATAACAACACTCAATTCGTCACACTGATTTTAGTCAGCCAACCCTCTATTTATAGCTTTCCAAAAGCCCAAAAATGATATTAGGAAACTTCCCAAAAATCAGTCCAGAAAAGCCCAAAAATCGTTTTTAGAACTGTCTTCGACGGGGCCGTGACTACCGTGACATTTAGACATGTCACGGCATGCTTGGCATGCTCCAAAACTGCTCTGGGACAAAAAGGGGCCGTGACTACCGTGATGTTGTGTTGTGGTCACGGCAGTCGCGACCATGCAAAAAAGAAGAGACTTCGGGTGAATTTTTCATGGCCTTAACCTCCGAATTTGATCTTGGCGTAAACTACAAAGTTGTAGCCCTTTGAAATAGCTTTCCCACAAGCTTTGAATCAAACAATTTGGACACCATATGAGATCTCTGCGTGCAAAACAAGTCGGAAAGGTCAATCTGCCCTGTTTTTACCGAAATCTCTACTAAATGCATTGTTTTGCTTCAGATCAATCCAAAAGTATTAGAAATGTGATATATGACCTGAAACACTAGAAAGAGGTTAAATGACAACAAAATGTCCGGAAAACAAACCTAATCCATCATCGAATGAAGTGAATAATAGGTCAAGAATTCGACCGATCACTTATTGGTCCAAAATAGTCACGGTGTAGTGACGAACTGGGTGTCAAAGTTTTGGTGTCCTCACATCGTTTATTTGTTTTTCTCTCGGC
The DNA here is from genome assembly GCA_033675215.1 of Rhodiola kirilowii. Classification (NCBI taxonomy): domain Eukaryota; kingdom Viridiplantae; phylum Streptophyta; class Magnoliopsida; order Saxifragales; family Crassulaceae; genus Rhodiola; species Rhodiola kirilowii. Next base: position 2,066,333 of record CM066201.1, read on the forward strand.
ATCGCTGCATGCTTGTGCAATCCTAACACTCGTCTGCTCTCATTGTGAACTAGAGAGTTGTAAAGCTTTGAGTTAGCTACACAACGATATATAGCTTGCCTCTATCGGATTTTTCATTTGCTCCCAGTTCTCAATTGAAATATCAAAGGTCTAATATGTCATTTGTGGTGCCAATTAAGTCTGATTATTTATGAATTAAGCCTAATCATTAGGCTTTCACCCGTGTTTCGACCTTCTAAACGACCTAGTCTACTCTCGGTGTAAACTAGGGAGTTGTAGAGCTTTGAGCTAGCTACTCAACTATATATAGATTACCTCTATCAGATTTTAGTTTGCTGCCAGCACTCAGTTTAAATAACACAGGTCTAATATGTCATTTGTGGTGCCAATTAAGTCTGATCATTTATGAATTAAGTATGATCATTAAGCTTTCACTCGTATTTCGACCTTCTAAAAGACTTCATCTGCACTCGGTGTGAACTAGAGAGTTTTAGAGCTTTGAATTAGATACGCAACGATATATAGCTTTCCTTTATCGGATTTTTACTTGCTGTTAGCACTTAACTGAAAGAACAAAGGTGTAATAAGCATTTGTGGTGCCAATTAAGTCTGTCATTAAATTTTTACTCGTGTTTGGACCTTCTAAACATCTTGTCTGCTCTCGGTGTAAACTAGAGAGTTGTAAAACTTTGAGTTAGCTACACAACGATATATAGGTTGCATCTATCGGATTTTTCATTTGCTCTCAGCACTCAATTGAAATAACAAAGGTCAAATATGCCATTGGTGGTGCCAATCAACTCTGATATTTACGAATTAAGTCTGATCATTAAGCTTTCATTCGTGTTTTGACCTTCTTAAAAACCTCGTCTGCTCTGGGTGTGAAATATAGAGTTTTAAAGTTTTGAGTTAACTACGTAACGATATATAACTTGCCTCTATCGAATTTTTCATTTGCTTCAAACACTCAATTAGAATAATAAAGGGCTAAAATGACATTTGTGGTGTCAATTAAGCCTGATCATTAAGCTTTCGCTCGTGTTTCGACAATCTAACGACATCATGTACTCTCGGTTCAAGCTAGGGAGTTTTAAAGCTTTGAGTTAGCTGCTCAACGATATATAGCATGCCTCCATCGGATTTTTCATTTGCTCCCAACACTCTTGAAGAAACACATGTCTAATATGCCATTTGTGATGCCAATTAAGTATGATCATTTGTGAATAATTTTACATTGAGATTAAAATGGTTACAAATGAATCAAAAAAAGAATGCTGGATGTGAAGGAAAATGAGTGCCTGGTTCACATGTTTGTGCTATTATTATTCATCGTTTTGTAAATGAGGTGTTTTGGTCGAAAGCGTTGTTTGTTTTTCTAATAATAAGCAACGTGTGTGATATAGGGCGGTACATTATATATGGTTAGGAAGTGCACGAAAAGAAATATGCTTATTTTGAGCGCTTTATTCCTATATAGATTCAATAAATACAATGTTTTTTTTTACGAACTTTGTATAAACTTTCTACGATCAAGCAATTTTATTTCATTCGATTTACCGCTCAAAGCCATTATTGCAAATTATAATGGAGTAGAGACCAAAACCCGCCCTATTTTTTGGGATGACATTTTCCATCACAGCCTTGAACACACTTCTCTACTCCATTTGCACCTAGAAACACAATTTGAAAAATCCCTTGTAAATTTTTTTAAAACAAGTTCGCCAATAACGAATCAAAAAGTGTGTTTTCTCTACAAAAAAGGGAAAATGACAAAGAGTGGGTATGAACTATTACTCATTGACAAATCACGGTCCAAACTATGAAAATTAACAATTAAGGGCAATTTCAAAATATTTTGATCCACATATAACACTTAATTGATTGAATGTCACTTCATCAGTTAACAAAGTTAACTAAACGAATGAATTAAAAACACTTTTTTGCCCTTAATTTTGAAATTGATGATCAAAATATTTTGAAATTGCCCTTGATTGTCAATTTTCATAGTTCGGACCGTGATTTGTCAATGAGTTAAGTTCACACCCCTTTTTATCATTTTCCCAAAAAAAAGATTACTTTTCTAACAAAAAATTAGTGATCAAAATCAAACACGAATATCACATAAAAAAATCAAACACGAATAAATATCTCACCGGAATCATCTTTAACTTCAATGGTCGAACATGAAGAAGCGACACAACTCGATACACAAACGTCATTTTCATGAACTTTGCAGTAAGGAATACAGTAACCCACACATGCCGGAGCCCCGACAAAAACTTCCAGTATGCACTTAGTGAAACAGTTTCTGTAGCAAGTGTTGAAGGACGCATTCGATTTCTCAAGAACGCACCCTAATATTATTGCACAAACTAAAATAATTTTGAGATCAATCTTCTTCATTTTGTTCTCTATGATTTTTCTACCTTGAAAACTTTTTGATGTATTTTTTGAACCACAGTGGCAATATATATATGTATACAATAAATGAGGACGAAAGTATTTCATTCCCAAAATTAAAAGATCCTCAAAACCGTCTGTTCATATTCTGGAAAAAGATCTCGTGCAACGCTTCATTTTCATATATAAGATGACGTCATTTCGATTGATCTTTTTTTAATATAAAAAAGAGATATTCTTTTTAAACAAAACGATATCATTTTGACACTTGCAGTATCTTTACTCGACTACATGGGACCTATTGATAGTCTGGGTTATTCTTTGTGTCCATAAATAAACTGCTTTAAAGTTTTTGAAAAAGTTGAAAATATGTCTGTTTTTAAAGGGGATCATGCGCAGTAAATATGGATATACTTCTGACTTTTGCAAATATTCTTTTTTCAAATTTAAATCACATAAGAGTTAGAAGAGAATTCTTATTATACCAAAAAAGGAGGATCCAAATTTCAAATAAACTTTTTAAAGCAATAAATTATCAGTTGATACTTGATACATTTATTATGAGACGTTAATGTATTGCATGAATTTTTTTAAATATGATTGATGGAGTCAAGATCATGTACAAACCTGATTTTTGGTGCAAACTATAAATCGACGAATTATATTACACCCCTACGAACTATCTCATGATTTTATCTGAACGAATTATATGCGTTCGTAGGAAGTGTAGCATAATTAGTTTGCATCTGATCTTTTTCATATGATTGACATATATAAAAAAAGATTTTATTTTGTCTCACATGATTTTCATTTGATGCCATTTATTTGGTATATAACTCTATCAAATACTTTTTTCCATAAAAAAAAACTATCAATTTGTCATGGTGTCGTTCCGGTGACCCCAATGGTTGGTAGCCAACATGGTTGGTAGCCGAGTGGGTGGACAATCAATTGAAATGAATAAAGTCCCAGGTTCGAGGAGAATTAAAAAATAAAACTCTATCAAATACTTTTGTTCGAGAAAAAAACTATCAAATGCTTCTATTTGTAAGAATGCCCTCCAGTGTGCGACGCCACCCGGGTTCGAAGTCCTATTCTGCCAAATTTGAGCAGATACTAACTTAACCCCTAACCCATCAACAACAACAACAACAACAACAACAAAAACTTCATAAACTTTAATTTCCTGGCTGAAAGTTTTTCATCTGTGCAATAATATTTACATGTATTTGATGTGTTTGAAATTCTTTACAACCCAATATATATATATAGAACATTTACATTTGTGTAGCTCTACGATTTTGTGAATAGCTGGTTTAGAATCAGCATCAGCAGCTCACCTTATTCCTTCCATACCTTCCTTGCTTCATAAATCTTTCTGCTAACATTTTTGCATCTAGCCATATCTTTATTCAGTCTACAAAATCAATGGAGCTTCGAATAGTGGCTAATCCGATGAATAAGACTATCAATTTGTCATGGTGTCGTTCCGGTGACCCCCAAACCTAACGAAACTTGACTATCTCGAGCTAAGGAACTTCCATCATCATATTGATTCGGTGAGATAAGTTCACCTTGGTAAAGTCCATGGTCTAGTGAGTTAAGTCTTCTGCCGCTTTCAAACTTTATTAGCCCAAAGCCAGCGTCGTTGTCACCGTGAGAGCGGTTTTGGAAGAAATCTGACAGAGGTCCGGTAGACTCTATAGACGGAGTGAAATCAGGTTTTGAGCTGTCAGAATTGGCCAAGGACATTAAATTCCTTTGTAAATCATCATCTGCAGCGTCTATGGAGGCCCAGGAACTACCGCCCTTGGGTAGATTATAAGAACGGTCGGGAGAGGAAACAGAAATAGTCTCGGATTCGTTAAATTCTTCCTTGTACATCTCCTCGACCATTGGCTTCCAGAGACGTACTCGCGCATTAATGAACCAGTTTGCCACCTGATCAGCGGTAGACACAGAAGTCAGCTCGGAAAATATTCAGTCTATTATCGAAATTACAAAACAAGAGAAACATATCGAAATTTCAAACGCATTAACGGCAGTAATAAATCCACAAGTACAAGCATATATTTACCTGGCCTCTAGTTAAGCCGGTTTGTCTTGAAAGCATAACCTTTTCCGACTCCTTTGGGTACCTGGTTGCCATAAAAACATGTGAATTTGAAGCTATGTCGGTAAGAAACATCTGATGTATCTGAAACTGAAAGGAAGGTTCGTGGACATACGGATGAAGGAAGTGTTCGAACAGCCAGGCACGAAGCATTGTGACGGAGCTCTCAGGTAAACCTCTTTGAGGTCTCCACGAATGCCTTGAAACACCAAGCTGATGAAAACCTGGTTGATGCCTGATCTGCTGATCCACATATCTAAGACGCGGTATGCCTCCTCCTAGAAGATTTGGGGAAGTATCTTGTTCGCCTAGACTTCTCCTTGTAGCCTGAATTTGGCCAACAATGGCATCACGTAAACAACGGAAATGACGAGAAATTGTTTGAAGGGCGAGCTTAGTGTATGGCTTCGCTGCTCCAGGTCCAGCTACTGAGTCAAAAGACGATACTATGACATGCATCTGGTGATAATATTGACTGAATCTCCTGTCAACCTATAACAAGAATGCAGTAGGCTTGTCATAGACCTCGACGAATGAAGTAGCTTAATTTAGGCACACAGTTCCACTGTCTCGGTACCAAAAAAATTAAATAAATAAAATCACGCAATATGTTACTCAGACAATAGCAACTGCAGACATAAGTAAGCAATCAAGAGCAAAATAAATTAGGAGAATATCGTTTATATTTAATACTTTCTCCATATATAGGTGATTAGTGTTACGACTGTGTGACAGGAAGAAAAAAAAAGTAGAGCGTGTACCTCTTCGAGCATGGACATGAGTTCACTCTTCTTTTTCTGCAGCTCTTGCCTTGCTGTGGGAGATACTTCGTTTAAATATGCTTCGTTCTTGTCTGAGTTCGCGTTTTCGGAGGATTTGTCACGATCTTCTGTAGTGCTATCAGGACCAGTTTGATGCGGCTCCTGATTCTTGTCAATCTCTGGTTTTTTCAAAGCGTCTTGAACACTAACTACCTCATCAAGTAGTTGCTGTGCTGCCTTAAGAAACTTGGAGTCACAAATAGTCTTTGTATGAGATGAGTTATACATATTTGAATCATACTGATTATGTTTAAGACCCATCGACAACTGAGGACGGTAGAGCACATCGTGCTTGAAATTGTGACCATAATCTCCGGGAAATTCAGCCGGCATCTGCAAGTAATTACTGGATGTATCTCCCTCAGCTGGCATAGGAAGATAAGAAAATGAATCAAGACCTGAGCTTGAATACTGATAATGAGACGATGAGGCCATTCCAGACTGGATTTGCGTGCTGAGGCTGAGAGAAAGACCCTGACTGTGCACATTCTGGTCACCGTTTAGAATATTTAGTCCCATTCTTGGAATCTTACGGCAACCTTCATCAACATTATACGGATTACTTGTTGCACTGTTTGCCTGTACGCCAGCAGAAGGCAGAGCAACAACGCTCGATGTAGAAAAGTTCAATAACGCGTTTCTGCCTCCTGCAACTGTACCCATGTCAACGCAGTCGTCGTGCTGAGGCAAAGAATGCTCAGACATGAATTCCATGTAAGAGCTGGATGGAGCTGGAGCGCCTTGATTTATGTACATCATCATGTTGCCAGGAGGTATAGATAATTCATTGAATGAAGTAGAACTTGGTGGTTCTTGTAAAAACGGGGTTGCTGATGCGTCCCTTTGATCCGTTGAGCCTGGATAATAAATTGCCATCTGTTTCTTTGTCAGCGTCAATCTCCAGCTTATGAAACAACACTTTAACTAATAGTCTTCAAAAAGGCATTACGAAAATGGCTGGTACGGCATCGACAATCTGCAATATTGAAAAAATGATCAATTAATACATATTTCTTCAAACAAATGAGCTGCATAAATATGCAAGAGTCGTTTTTCGTTCCATAGATATTACATGACTTCAACAAGAAAGAGCAGTTCAGCTGCATAAATCACAAATAAATTTCAATAAAAATGGGGAATTTAAATGAGGAGAATAGGTAAAGGTATTCCATCATGACGAATAACATTGACATGGAGATCTACCAAACTCATCCTCAATTCTAACACAACTTGTGCTCTAGCGAAAGTGATGCGGAGCTCATACAGCAAGACTCCCTGAACTCATACTTATGAAATTCAAAAAATATCTAATGTGCTAAACACTCGGGGAAATGTGTTACTAAAATTTTAATAACCGAGAACCGTATAAGTAATCAGTACTGTAACATATATGGACATTACCGATAAAAATGAACATACACGTCAAACAAAAGCAATCTGTATTTAGGATAGTCAATAACGAAGAGGAGTTCAAGCAATAACTTGAAGTAAAATATCAGAATATGACTGAAGATAATTGACCGATCGTGAAAGACATAGTCATAAGCTTGAAAAATTGAAACTAAGCTCACAAGTTTCTTTTGGAACTCGAAGACCAAAGTAAAACACAAACTATCAAAATCAAAAACCTCAAAACAGATTATCACAGGCAGCCAGTCAACATCAATCCCTAATTCTATCAACAACAAAAAAAACATCAATCCTTAATGCTTTAAATCAACCCCAAAACAATTAATAACCATACATGGCTGACAATCATCATCAATCTATCAAAATCCACCAGAACAAACATGAAAACACATCATCAAGTCAACTTGCAGACAAACATAACCTCAGCAGAACCAACACAAACCCTGAAGCCAAAATTACCTGAAAATCTCTAAAACAACATTACAAGCCCCAAACCAGGGACGAAAGACAATCCTCCCAGAACGGAGACAAATACCAGTTCATCACATTGCACAAACTATTATAATAAAATACAAGACCTCAAAAATGGAAACGCAAACCCCCAAATTTCACCAACAATTAAATATATATTTTTTAAAAATATATAATTTAACTATCGAATTAAATAAAGTTTGGAACTTTGTTTTGTCTCTTTTACCTCCACAATCATCATCCACCTTTCTCAGCACCAACCCTGATCGGTCCGGTCCGACCCGACTCCATTGGAGTAAAACCCAGTGCAGAAATGTGTTCATCTTCATCATCATATTGCCAATTGAAAATGAAAATAGTAATAATAACAAGAAAAATGGTTGTTGTTGCTTGGTTGATTTCTTCAAACCCTAACTACCAGTTGGTAGACCTATAACCCCCCGATTCCTTAATCTCTCCGTTTTTTTATTCCCAATCAGTTCAGGATCTCTCTCTCTATCCGCTTTCTCTCTCCGGAAGCTAGGGAGAGGAATTGGTGAAAGTGACAATCTCAATTCTCACACGTCTGTGAATTAAAAAAAATTGAATTTTTTTGGATTAAATAATTAATATTTTTAATTTGAGTCATTGTTACGAGTCAATTGAATTATTGTTATGAAATGATATACCATGTTAATCATCTTCTTCACACACACAAAATCAGGCTTTTTTTTTAATTTTAATATACTTTTTTATGTGAATTTTAATATACTTGAATTGGTGATTAAAGATGGGAAATTGTGGAGGCTGACAAACCTCAAATGAACAAAAAGAGGTTGTAATTGTAGTTAATTTTATTATGATTAATGGTTTTTGATAAAATAAAATAAAATGTTTATATGAAATTTACATAGGAGTAGGAGGTACGTTGGAATTTAATTTGATTTTATAATAAACCGCTAATTTGATTAACGAAACAAATTTTAAATAAAATTTTAATATATGACTTTTTTTCAATAACTTTGTGTAACATCACGTTTCACGTCATATGAGAGATGTGAATGTGATAGCTTAATAAGTAATCTTACTAATTATTTTGTCACCAACATACCATGATTTTTATGATGAACTTCAAATTATGATGACCTAAAGGATGATGGTGACAAAAGACAGTTAGATTAATCTAGACTACCGACTCTTTTCGATCAAATCATTACGTTGTCAAATGACAAATTTCAAAATCTTGTAATTGTGTCTTGTAGCAACTAGTAACAACAAGAGAGATGAGTAGATGGATAGCTTAGGATTGGAGCTAACACTGATGTGATATTATTTAACCATTTTTATTTATCATCTTGTTACATTTGTACTTGGTTTTAATCACCACTCAAACAAGGAAATTGATTCATCATTATGTTAAATAAAATATTGAATCAATCAAGAAGACAAAGTGGTTGTCGGCATCAAAGGCGTTAATTATCCACTTAATTAAAACTAATTAATAAGACATTAGTACTAATAATTAATCCACAATGATAAGAGAGCGATTCAAAAGTCATCATCATCAAATAAAAGTAAGTAGACGTAGGTTAGCTTTTTTTTTTTCTTTTTTTTTCTGTATATTATTATTATTATTAACATATAGCATAAATAAGGTTGCTTGCCATTTGTATGTCTCATTTGATAAACAATTTAGTTAGGTTTACGGGAGAATTCATTTTGTATATTTTAGCTTGAAGCTGTCAACTGGGCAGCAGCCGGACAATCATTGTTTGTCAACTTCTTCGTGCTTTGCAGCAACCAAAAATATGAATATATGGATCCTCGTCTCAATCATAAAACTGAAAAAAAGGCCTTGTACAAATGAGGCAAACATTCGAAAATGTAGATCTCAAGGCTGGTCGTGGACCAGGTTGGACGCAATTCCCAAGCTGTGATCTCTTGTGTTGTTTCTTTCTGTCCAACTGTGTTACTCCTCTTTGTAAGCCTTTCTGGCACCTTTGCCTTATCAAAAAAAAAAACGATTCTTTTTCTTATATTCCAACCTAAAATGAAGAAGAAGAAAAACCTCTAAATAAATAATTATATACTTTTTTAAATTGTACAATTTTAACTCGATCAAAACACATAAAACTAGCCAACTAGTCGACAAAGTGAGGCTGGCCTGGTGGTAGGCACTCGTTCGAGTCACCCCATGGGTAAATGAAAATCCATTGATAAAAAAACTAATCAACAAGACGGTGGATGAATTGGTTGAGCATTTGCCTTGCAATGTGCAAGGTCTTGTGTTCAAACCCTCTCACCTACGGTGCGGACTCTTCATACATCCTTAGTGGATGTTTTCCTATTTCCTTTCATCTTCCTCGTCCTTTGTGGAAACTTGCATGTACTTTCCTCTCGTGAAGGCGTACTTAAGCAGCGTTAAGGTTCTTTTATGGAGGTGTTTGTCTCACGGAGGCCTTAAGAAGCGTTAAGGTCTTTCCATGGAAGTGTTTGTCGATTCATGGGTTTTAAAGTTAGAGGAGCTGATATGGCCTGCGATTCATCGAGTGGTTCAAGTTCAAATTCGGGTGATGCCATTTACGTGACTATGCTCAAATAGGCTAGGAATATACATGTACTCAAAAAATATTTTGTATGTGATGTACTCCTTGATATGCCGTATGAAATATAAACTCACTATAAAAAACACATAAAATTTCGATCTCGCAAATCCGATTCTTTCGGTCCGGCCCATTACCAAGTTCGAACTTATGACGTTGTAGCATTTTTTTTTTCTCTGAAAGTGTCGCAAAATTGATCCCAAAAAATAAAAATAAAGTGTCGCAACAAAAAAAAGTTTCGTGGTGAACTTTGAGATTTGATCTCATCCGTCAGTTTACTCACGGCTCATACTCAAGACAATCGCCACGTGGCATCAATCGAGCGATCACCTTCACAAAGGCTGCCTAATCGTTTCAATAGCGGCCACAAGCAGAGACTTTCGATTTAGGGTTTCTTGAAGCTTCGTCATTCAGTTTCTGTCTCTGCTTGATACGATAACTATTGAGTATTTCAGCCTCCAGGTATATTCAATTTCTCGCTCTTTGTTTCTGATTGACTTACGTTTCGATTCTGAATCTTAATTTTTTATTTGTTTCGATTTCGTCCTGAAATGTTTTGATTGTGTTTGAGGTATGTGTGGTTGATTTCGATCCGATTGATTGATAGACACTCAGAAAAATCGAGTTATTATTATTATTATTATTATTATTATCATTGATTGTTATTATATTTATAATTATTTTCATATCATGTTGAGGGATATGATTTTGTTGTGTGTCATCAGCTTTTGAGGATTTAGATGATAGCATTACATTTAGAAATCCATAAATGAGTAGGCTGTCCATTGGAATGTATTGTTTCCTTGATCGCATTATCTAAAGATGCTATGCGCAAAAATGGCTAGAAAAAATCAGTAGAGAAGGAAAGAATTAGAATTGATTGATATGATTCTCGGAACAAAGGAAAACGAGCCTCTAGATGGATTTGTATGCATAAGCTTGACTGAAAGTTTCAATCTTTTGTAGTTCCTAAGTTGCGATGAGTCGTCCGCAAGATCCTCACAGGGCTTCGTTCACCTTTGGCAACCCGTTCAGAATGATGAAACCGAAAGGTGACTCTTATCTATCCCCTGGGCTTTTGGCTCTTTTGCATGCTTTTGAGGAAAGACTTGCTCAGAGGCTCCGGAAATTAAGACCTGAAAACAAAGGTGATGTTTTGAGTTTGTCGTGGATGCAATTGGCGATGGAATTGCTAATTGAAACTCACAATGATATCAAATCTCTTATTACCGACCTTGTGCTTCCTGTTTGTGATTGGGATGATAAATGGATTGATGTCTACTTGAACAATAGTGTCAAGTTGCTAGACATCTGCATCGCATTTAGTTCCGAGATCGCACGCCTTAACCAAGGGAATCTTATGCTCAAGTGCGCGCTTCATAATTTGAATTCCGATTCATCCACTCAGTTTATGCAAGCCCGTACTTCCATTGATGGATGGAAGAAATACATGTGTGTCAAAAACCCCAAGCTTGAAAACTGCAACACTGTGTTGGGGTCGCTTGTCGAATCGCTGGATCTGCCTAAGGTCAAAAACTCTACCAAAGGAAAGGTGTTGATGCGTGCCATGTATGGTGTGAAGGCGGAAACCGTCTTCATCTGTGGTGTCTTTACTGCGGCCTTTACAGGCTCCTCTCAGAAGTTGATGGACTTGTCCATCCCTGATACATATATGTGGGCAGATGCATTTATCCAAACGCAATCAATTATAAATGGGGAAATCAGAGATATATATTCGGCTGGAAGGCAGTCAGCACTGAAGGATCTCGAAGCAGTTGACACTATTGTCAAGAAATTATATCCCATGATCGAAGAAAGCAGCAGTGATATTAATGCCCATGAACTGAAGGGCACGGTTTCACACTTGGAAAAGAAAGCGGAGGATATTTTCAAGAGACTAGATCGTCTAACAACAAAAGTCGATGGGTTTTTTCAAACAGTCCTTACTGGTCGCGATGCATTGCTGTGTAATCTCAGAGCTACAAGCTCCGTCTTTGGCTCCAGAGATGGTAATAGTACTGCTGTCGGACAGCAAATGGTCAAATGATTATGCCAAACTTAGCACCTCGTCTGTACTGCCCCAAATATCATTGTGGTTTAGGTTATACAACCAGTGTCATATTGAGATTGAAAGATGTCTGTGTGTGCTTTGTCATCAAAGAGTCCTGTCGTGTAAAGTTGACCTTGGTGTGTTTGTTCCATCATCAAAACTGTGGAATGTTTTATTACCAGCTGGTTCTATACAATATTTGTGTTTGTGCATATATTTGGTCCTTTTATCTATTGCGCGATATTGGTTGATTTTGCTTTACTATACATTTCAATTTTATCAATTATGCATCAGATTTCCATTGATACCAACAGAGTTCTTGAAACTGTTTCCCCAAAAAATTCAACTTGGATGTTTCAGATATTCAGAATGTCATAGGACTGCAGACAGCTAATATTTAACCTAGATAGGAAAATCTTGGTAGAAGACAATCACCAAACACTGCAAAATTATGGGAATTACTTTAAACCGTCGGAGCTTAACCCGATCAAATCCAAAACTAAATAAAGCTCCTCTTAAACCAACAATCTGCCACAAGCTTGATATAACAGACAGGCATAGACTGCATAGTAAACCTGAGTAAATTATGTTTGGTAAAAAAGAATCCTCAAAGAGGGAAAACAGGAGTCTAAAATCAGTTCAACTGGTATTTTTCACAGTATTCATCTTCCAGAATGAAAAATAACTTTCTAGCACTAATTCTGATTTTACTCGTCTGTAACGAAAACAGAAAACGAGAACCCAAGTTGCATATTACCAAAAACAATATCACAGAAAAAAAAATAGGAATTGAATTGTCATCTCATTCCTGAGGTAATTCTGATTATAAAAAATGAAGATAAAAATGATAAGAGTCTGAAACAAACCATGAAGAATTCACTAGGAGTATTTTCTGAGTAGATCCTGCTGCCATGAGCAACCTTTTGTTGGCATAAGATTCTCGACGTAGTTAAACATGGACAAATTCCGAGGTGATCCTGCAGGCCCGTAGTTATATTTGTAACTTTTATTCAAAGGTAGCAAACCAATTTATATATTATGGATTGATTTCTAACGATTTAAGCGAATGATATATTTCGCGGGGTAAAGATCAGATATAAAGTTAAATTTTGGTACAAAATACAAAATTCGTCAAAATCATTTTATAATTAGTCAGTTTATTTTATAGTTTGTCAAAATTATTTTATAGTTCGTCACTTTTTGAGCCGAAAAATGAAAAGACGACATAGTTCGTCAGTTTCATTTTATAATTCGTCACCAAGAAAAACACCAAAAAATCAAAATTTAATCTCATCCATTCAAATCACAAGATCAAGGGCTATGATTAGTTTGTATTTTATACCAAAAAATTAACTTTGCACATGATCCTTACTCTCATTGCTAAGGCTGATCAAAATGACCAGAATTGCTAAATATAGGCGGGAGAGGACAATAGTATTCTTGGAAAATTTGTATTTTAGGTAAATGTTTTATTTTAATTATTCACGCTAAACAAATACAAAGATATATGTTTAACTTTCTCTAAATTTTCTTTCCATTGAACCTTTTCAAGAATGAATGTGAACCTTAGTTTTATAAATTTTGCAACTAAAAATCTTGAAGAGTGAATACTGCACTTTTAAGTTTCAATTTACTCCTTTAATCTACTATCATATTTGGTATAATATCACTTAAATCACAATTTTATTGGGTTTGTAATTAAATTTAATAGTCACTCATCACAACAATGGAGTGCTGTATCACCCTGGAAAAAGTATATGAGATTTGTCCCAATTCGATTAAGAGTTCTGATTGTAACATTTTAATAAGTAGGCATATTAACTATCATATCATCAACATACCATAATTTTTGAAATGAACTTCATGTTGTAGTAACGATTCAAGTCACCCTTTCCACTTGTATCATTCAATATAATGGACAATAGGCGTTGTTTTTTTAAAAATTAAATTCTACTATGATAAGCAAGGAATTGACAAACTCCAAATTCATGCCGTTATCTAGAATCGAACCGTTGACCTCTTGATTATTCGACCAAGACTATGACTGCTAGACATGAGCCGGTGCATCTAGGGGATTCGAACCATCGACCCATGATGCCAATATGCGCTTTTAAGTAGAGTGTTTGGTTCACTTCACTAGTATCGATATGATCGCGGGCCCTAGCTTGTTTTTTTAGTTTGGCACTCACTACATGAGCCTGTTGTTAGACACGTATTAATATATTCACTACCGGTCCTGACCATCTACCCCTTTAAATACACAACAATTTCTATTACGTGAAAGGGTCTCATAAATGGCTGAAGCAGCAGTGTCAATGCCCTAACAGCTATGTTTTTTTATCTGGCAATGGGACCAAATTCATTCAAGTGGAATTAATAGTTTTGTAGTTGCAGTTGTCAGTTATGGTTTACCAGCTTCATGTTTGGAATGGGACTACACCTACTTATAAACTTTAAATGAAACTCAAACCAATGTCGCTTCGCAGACCATTCAGGTGGTCACTGCGCAATTGATTCAAACACTTGGCATGAATTCATAGTGTAATTACAAATCTGATATTATGTATCATTTTTTGTGTGTGGATATTATGCAGTGAAATAAAAACGCTGCATAACATCATAAATAAAATAAAAATATCATTACATAATATCAGATCTATAGGAGTGATCCTTCAAAGCAATTTTTTATTGATTTTGTGTTTTCCACTTTCTATAAAAATTGACCCGAAAGACGCATAAAAATCTATGTCTAAAATTCGGCTAAACTTGCATCATGAGTATTGATCTAGCGGTCATAGTCTTGGTCGAATGATCAAGATGTCGACGATTGAATCCCCTTGAATACACCGGCATGAGTTTGGGACTAACTTGTTCATTTCCTTGCTTATTATAGTGGAATTTAAAATTTTTTTATTTAAATATTGGCTAAACTTTTTTGTGCGTGTGTGAATAAGCACTCTTGAAGTGGGACTTTATGATATGAATGACATAATGAGATGCATGATACCATGTCTCAAAAAAATTGCGCTTAAAAAAATCCTTTTATCAACCTCTTTTAATCATTTGCGAAGTATAAAGATGAACCAGCATGTCACATTCATCAATTATATCCTTGCAAAAGGAGTTTTATGACAATCAATGCGTGACAATAGGCATGTGAATGTTTGAAAAAGCAAATTAGAAAGAAAGTATGGAATATAATCATGACTTTAATTATCAGGACATCCACATCTAGTGTTTAGAGGTGTGCTTTTGAAGGTAGTTTACTCGATTCTATTTTCCTATATTCAAGTTAAGTTTAATTGTTGAATTTAATTTCAATTCAAAAGATACACTGAAGAGAAAAAGTGTGATTATAAAGTCAAAATCAAGTGATGGCCTAATAGGAAGTATAAAATGTCATAAAGTGTATTTGTATCTTTGATGCAAAATTCTCCTAGTTAAGTTAAATTTGATAGTTCAATTCGATTTGAGATTAGTTCAATGGCATTGTGGCTAGGAGAAAAAAGATGGTGTGGCGTGGTGTCCTAACTCCTAATGGGTAGTTTTAAATTTCATTAGGTGTACTTATATTGTATGTAGTCATCATGACTAGTGATATGAGAATATATGAATATAATTGTAGCAAGCTTGTAATCATGATGGAGGAACTAGTGTTTATTCAATGTTAATTGCTTTCTTTTTCACATTTCACAAATAATCATGACCCTCCCACACCCTCATGTGACATCACTCTCAAATAAAATGAAAGCTTAAATTCATAAATGCCACATTTTTTGTTTGATATGATAAATGCCACATTTAATGGAATGCCGCAATTAATAACTACACTTAAATAGTTTGACCAATGTCGCTCTGCAACTCACTCATCATGGGTCTTGTTCGAAGTGTATATTCAAATAAATTATCCCACACTGTTTAATGTAGAGAAGAATTGTTAATTTATATTGAATTATGTATTAATTTTGAATTTATAATTTTAAATCAAGGAAAGGATCGATACAAATTTGATTTTTTTAGTACAAAATACAAACTAATCATAGTCACTGCTCTTGTTATTTGAATGGATGAGATTAAATCTTGATTTTTAATGTATTTTTTTGGTGAAGAATTATAAAATAATTTTGACGAACTTTATAGTTTGTACCAAAAATTAACTTTGTACCTGATCTTGACCTCACTATATAGATATAATTTTAATTAAGATAACAAATTCAAACGTCCAACTCGATTTTCGATTGGATTGTTACCTACGATCTGGCCAGTTGTAACCACAATTTTGGATTTGGACTTTTCATATAAAATAAAAGAGCATTATTGAATTTTGCCGCTGTTGTCGACTCGAGAGGAAAAAGACGATTACAAAACACACAAACCAAGCCGATAAAATTCCACCAGAGCGAAGCCAAGCCAAGTTAACGCCCTTCCTAAAATAGTCAAATTCACACTCGCACAAAATTTACCAAATTACCCTTATTCATCATAGTGTCATCCCATCATGCCTAGGCCCTAGCCACGTTTTGCTGCCATCATCTCTGAAGGATAAATTTTGTCATGTGGGGTTGTAATCGAGTTGACTCAGGTTATGAGTTCAAATCCCTATAAATGTATCATTTCCACCAATATTTAGTGAGGAATTTCCTTCCTTCACTGGAGGTGCTTCCCTTCATTCGCAAGAGATGCTCGAGGTGACTTCGTCTTCGCCACGACTCTGAAGAAAAGCTTCGCCCTTGGGGCAGTTGATTTCTCGGAGATATGATTCAAAGTGGATGAGTAAAGATGCCGCAATTAGCTGGAGAATTAAAATAGTCTTATACAATACATATATACATCCAATCAAAAAAAAACTACAAGGATAAATTTCAGATATTGGATTGGATTGGCTTTTAACTTATTTTGTGATACTTTTTTAAAGTATTTATTTTTTATAGAGGCATTTTTACATATAAAATTACTTTTTTACAAGTGATGCTAGAATTATATTCCATAGCTTTTCGTGGTTATTTTTATTATCTTTGCTTCATGAGAAGGAAAAGTTTAATATTTTATCAACATACTTTTTTTTTACCCTCATTAAATAATTATTAACCAAAATAATAATTTGGGTGCGGTTCAGGTACAAACCAAATTATAAATAAAAACTACAAACCGATTATAAAGCCGACACGTGTCCCAGTTTTGTCGAAATCCCGGAGAAAACACGGAGGGGTATAATAGTCATTCCACACTAATGGGTATAAAACCTAATAATGTTATTTTCAATTTAGTCCAAAAATTGTTAGTGTTCAGACTTAAAATACCGATGTTCAGACTTAAAAATACTTAATAATCAGACTTAAATGGTAGTGTTCAGACTTAAATGGTAGTGTTCAGAGTTAAAAATACTTAATAATCAGACTTAAATGGTAGTGTTCAGACTTAAAAAGGTAGTGTTCAGACTTAAAAAAGTAGTGTTCATACTTAAAAATACTTAATAATCAGACTTAAATGGTAGTGTTCAGACTTAAAAAAGGTAGTGTTCAGACTTAAATGGTAGTGTTCAGACTTAACTGGTAGTGTTCAGACTTAAAAAAGGTAGTGTTCAGACTTAAATGGTAGTGTTCAGACTTAAATGGTAGTGTTCAGACTTAAAAATACTTAATAATCAGACTTAAATGGTAGTGTTCAGACTTAAATGGTAGTGTTCAGACTTAAAAATACTTAATAATCAGACTTAAATGGTAGTGTTCAGACTTAAAAAAGGTAGTGTTCAGACTTAAATGGTAGTGTTCAGACTTAAATGGTAGTGTTCAGACTTAAAAATACTTAATAATCAGACTTAAATGGTAGTGTTCAGACTTAAAAAGGTAGTGTTCAGACTTAAAAAAAGTAGTGTTCATACTTAAAAATACTTAATAATCAGACTTAAATGGTAGTGTTCAGACTTAAAAAGGTAGTGTTCAGACTTAAAAAAAGTAGTGTTCATACTAAAAATACTTAATATCAGACTTAAATGGTAGTGTTCAGACTTAAAAAGGTAGTGTTCAGACTTAAAAAAGTAGTGTTCATACTTAAAAATACTTAATAATCAGACTTAATTAAATGGTAGTGTTCAGACTTAAAAAAGGTAGTGTTCAGACTTAAATGGTAGTGTTCAGACTTAACTGGTAGTGTTCAGACTTAAAAAAGGTAGTGTTCAGGCTTAAATGGTAGTGTTCAGACTTAAATGGTAGTGTTCAGACTTAAAAATACTTAATAATCAGACTTAAATGGTAGTGTTCAGACTTAAATGGTAGTGTTCAGACTTAAAAATACTTAATAATCAGACTTAAATGGTAGTGTTCAGACTTAAAAAAGGTAGTGTTCAGACTTAAATGGTAGTGTTCAGACTTAAATGGTAGTGTTCAGACTTAAAAATACTTAATAATCAGACTTAAATGGTAGTGTTCAGACTTAAAAAGGTAGTGTTCAGACTTAAAAAAAAGTAGTGTTCATACTTAAAAATACTTAATAATCAGACTTAATTAAATGGTAGTGTTCAGACTTAAATGGTAGTGTTCAGACTTAAAAAAAGTAGTGTTCATACTAAAAATACTTAATAATCAGACTTAAATGGTAGTGTTCAGACTTAAAAAGGTAGTGTTCAGACTTAAAAAAAGTAGTGTTCATACTTAAAAATACTTAATAATCAGACTTAATTAAATGGTAGTGTTCAGACTTAAAAAAAGGTAGTGTTCAGACTTAAATGGTCGTGTTCAGACTTAACTGGTAGTGTTCAGACTTAAAAAAGGTAGTGTTCAGGCTTAAATGGTAGTGTTCAGACTTAAATGGTAGTGTTCAGACTTAAAAATACTTAATAATCAGACTTAAATGGTAGTGTTCAGACTTAAATGGTAGTGTTCAGACTTAAAAATACTTAATAATCAGACTTAAATGGTAGTGTTCAGACTTAAAAAAGGTAGTGTTCAGACTTAAATGGTAGTGTTCAGACTTAAAAATACTTAATAATCAGACTTAAATGGTAGTGTTCAGACTTAAAAAGGTAGTGTTCAGACTTAAAAAAAAGTAGTGTTCATACTTAAAAATACTTAATAATCAGACTTAATTAAATGGTAGTGTTCAGACTTAAATGGTAGTGTTCAGACTTAAAAGCTTAATGATCAGACTTAAAAAAAAGCAATGATCAGACTAAAAATTCTTAATGATCAGACTTAAAATGGTAATGATCATACTTAAAAAGAATTCTATGATCAGACTTAAAATTAAAGAGTCTTGCCCTAAGAATTCTATGATCAGACTAAATTTTTTTTTTATATTTTTATTTTTGATTAAAACATGAATTTGACCCTTCAGATGATCGAATTTGCCCTAAAAACACCGACCTCACCACGTAGTTGTGAGTCTTGCTCAGAATGCCGTTTCCACCCAAAAAATACTAGGCTTTCATCAAATTCTGACACAGGCGCATAAACATCAAATTTTGCATAGCATTCTTCAGATGTTCCAATTTCTGCATGTAAGTCTGATCATTACCATATTAAAGTCTGATCATTATCAATTTTAAGTCTGATTATAACCATTTTAAGTCTTGTCATTACTGATTTAAGTCTGAACATTGTAGTGTTCAGACTTAAATGGTAGTGTTCAGACTTAAGATGGTAAGACTTAAAAATACTTAATAATCAGACTTAAATGGTAGTGTTCAGACTTAAATGGTAGTGTTCAGACTTAAAAAGTCTGATCGTTAACAATGTTTTTTAAGTCTGAACAATGTTTTTTCAAGTATTGTCATTACTGGTTTAAGTCTGAACATTGTTTTTTTAAGTCTGAACATTGTTATTTAAGTCTGATCGTTAATGGTTTAAGTCTCATTATTATTTTTTAAGTCTGAACAATGTTTTTTCAAGTCTGAACAATGTTTTTTCAAGTATTGTCATTACTGATTTAAGTCTGAACATTGTTTTTTAAGTCTGAACATTGTTATTTAAGTCTGATTGTTAATGGTTTAAGTCTCATTATTATTTTTTTAAGTCTGAACACTGTTTTTTTAAGTCTGAACAATGTTTTTTTGAAGTATTTGTCATTACTGGTTTAAGTCTGAACATTGTTTTTGAAGTCTGAACATTACTGTAGCAAATTTTGGACGTTTATACCCCTCATATCGTTTATATATTTTTAAATAAGTCCACATGTAATTTTTTTATTTACAAAAATAACCCCGACTGGATGAAATCTCGGCTGAATTTTAATTGGTTCATTTTGACACGTGTCGAATTTTTTATGGGTTTGTAGTTTTTATTTATAATATAACCCTAATAATTTTATGAAAGAATGAAAAAAAATTATTCAAAAGAAAATTTGAATATATATATATAAAAGGAGCAGAGCAGAGCAATGGCTGTGTAACTGTATAACTCTCACTTTTCCTCTACCTTAAATACCCAGCCATCTTCTTCTGCAGCGACCTTCTTCTTCGCTTTGTCATTTTCATCTCTTCTCCAATTTCTCTTTCCGCACTGCTGCCGACGCACATTTTTGCAGCTCTCCAGTTTCCACTCGGCTGTTCGTCGATCGCTCTCGTCGGATTCGGAATACTAATTTAGACTATTTAGTTACAGCACTAATGGACTGGTTCGGCGGCGGTGGAAGTGAAAGTGTACGGAAGAGGAGGCTAGGGTTTGGAGTCCTGACGCTACTGTTACAGGCGAGTTTCCATCACTCCTTGCGTTTCCTATTTTTTTTTTCATTTTTGTGACGAAAGCGGAATTTAATTATTAGTTTGTATTTTTGTTACTTTTTATTATATAAGTTTTTGTTGACATTTTGTTACATTTGAAGAGGCGAATTTAGTTGTGAATCGTTTGATTTTATTTACATTTATTTTTTTATAATCCAGGCTATATTTATTGTACCCACAAGCAATGCAGAAATGAAGGATATGAGGCATTTGTTGCAGTCGAGTTCGTCACCAGGAGGATCAGGGTAAGTTTTGCAGTCCAGCATGTCACAAGTTAGCTAAGTTTGTGGTTGGTTCATGTTAAACACCAATGCATAGTGATGTAAATACTCCTAATTTATAGGGAGAATCACTCTGAGGACTATTGTGTAATGTACGACATTTGTGGAAAACGCAGCGATGGAAAAGTACTGAACTGTCCTAAAAGTGTCCCGTCCGTGAAGGTACATGCTGATGCGTATGATCTTGCTAATAGAGGCCGATGAAATACCATTGAATATTAATATTTATCTTCGAGCCAACTTTTTACGTCATAGTTTTAAGTGATGTTGAATTTTGATTTTGGTTTGCATGGTTTATTGCATCCAGCCAGACGATATATTTTCATCTAAAATCCAGAGTTTGTGTCCTACAATCACTGGAAATGTTTGCTGTTCCGAGGCTCAGTTCGACACTCTGAGGACTCAAGTCCAGCAAGTATGTTTTTTTTTTGCTTTTTCTCACTCGATGATTTCCTTTTTCGATAGTATTCCACTTTTGTTTATGACAGATGTTGGGTAACCTGAAAAGAAAAACCGCTCTACAGCGCTTCTCTGTTGATGTTATAGGTAGAACATTTGTAATGTGCATCATCTATTGTACAAACACAGTGGTTTGGTTTGATTATCACCTACATAAAGATTCGAGTCTAGTACATAGACCCCAAAAACCTTAATTGATTGGAGTTGTAGAAAGAAATACAGAGCATACATTTGCATATGCTGATATCCAGTCCAGATGACTAAACCTGACAGCAGCTCTTCATTATAATTCCTGCTTGTCTTACAAGTTCATTTTTTTCATATGCTTCGTTCAAAATAGTTACTGGTACATATCTTGAAGTACAGTTGTGGAAACTTGGACAATTATGCATCCCTAACTGCAGACGTTTCTGGCCGTGACTCTTAATTGCAGTAAAATAATCTTGGTTAGATGATTGTTTGGTAAGTTGAGTAGCGTCCCCATCTGGATTGGATAGTTATGGCTGTCTGTGTTATACTTCTCATTGCCAGACATCTACTGATTTTCTAAAGATGTTAACATTCCAATTTTAAAACATTTTGCTTGCGTTGCTTGTTTTTTGGGTGTTAAGTTCGTCTTGACCAGTTTACCAGTTTGAATAATTTCAACTTTGAAAGCGTATCATTTGGCGGCAGTGAATTTTATAATACTGACATAAGCTGACACTGCAGTGTGTTGTGTTGCAGGCTGTTCCTTTTCTTGTTGGCTGTCCGGCATGCCTGAGGAATTTCTTGAACTTGTTTTGTGAGCTGTCATGTTCCCCTAACCAGAGTTTGTTTATCAATGTGACGTCTGTCGCCAAGGTTAGAACTTAGAAGTATCATATCAATGTTTAAAATTTTCATTCTGACCCAGTTTGTAAAACTCGCGTAATCCTCGTGTTGTCACTTCTCAATCTATCTTCTTATAACAGCATCGCAATGCCACGTTCTTTTTTTAGCATTGATTGGGTTGCAAATATTCCTGGGCTTTATAAATATAACATATGTTTTCACTATCTATTTTTAAGTTCATAAATAAATAACAAGCTACCATGTGGCTTTCATCCTTTATCCCTCATGCTTCATGCACACTATTTGTCAGATGCAAACACAAGTGTAACCTACTTATTCTTGGATTAGATCGAGGAAACAGTTTCATTAAGCATAAGTAAAAAATAAAAATGGTAAACATGGTTCCATTTGTAAGGGGCCTTTAAACAACTTATCCAGTAATTTGTCTTCAACCTTGTTCTAGGTTGGTAACAATATGACCGTGGATGCACTTGATTTTTACGTAGCTGATGCTTTTGGTGAAGGCTTATATAAATCCTGCAAGGATGTGAAATTTGGGACAATGAATACTTGGGCCATAAACTTTGTTGGCGGCGGAGCCAAAAACTTTAAAGGTGAACAGTCCTAAAAAGTGCATTAGTTTTATGAAAGTTTACATACTGGCATGCAATTATAGAGGCCGCTGCAGTGTATCTCATGTTTTTATACAAAAGATATATATGGTATTCCTGCAAACGTTTTCTTACTTGACGATTTCTCGCAGAATTCTTTGCATTTGTTGGGAGACAAGCAGCTCCTGGTTTCCCAGGATCTGCATATCAAATGAACTTCCCGTCGACTATTGGTGGATTATCTGGAATGAAACCTTTGAATGTGTCAACTTATTCTTGTGGCGACACTTCCCTAGGATGTTCTTGTGGTGATTGTCCTTCATCTTTTAGCTGCTCCGGTTCAGCACCTCCTCGTACACATAAAGCAAGCTCCTGTTCAGTAAAACTGGGCTCACTGAAAGTAAGATGTTAGCCCACTCTCTACTATCTTTTTAGCTTCCACAGCAGTCAGTAAGTTGAATGGTCGAGGCACTTCAATAAATCTCTTGACAGTTATGTGTAAAGCTTGAACCGGGATCTGAATTCAGTGCTATGCATGTAATATGCAACTTCAGGTCAAGTGTGCTGATTTTGCTTTGGCCATCATATATATAATATTGGTTTCGGTGTTTCTTGGATGGGGTGTCCATCATCGTCCTAAGAAACACAACCCAGTGTTTAAGATGAAACCATCCTTGGAAGTCATGAATGGAAGTCGTATTAATTCGTCTGACTCGCAGAAGGATGCGAATCTCCCCATGCAAATGCATATGCAGGTGCTTCCCTTTCCACAAACCTTTTCCTCTGACAAGCATCTGTAATTTCAAAACGTTTTCCCTTTACTTTGATATTTTTATTTTTGTAATTTTTATTTCATTTGTGATAAATTTTTGAAATGCTAAGCGACTGTGTTCTTGGCTATTTGGATGCTTACTCATCTGCTAACAATTCACATATGGCATGAAAACACATACTTTGTGCTTTTATTAGCATAGCTATTTACATTTTATTTCATAAAGGTAAAGCACAACATGATTAACTTTAGTTTACTAACTGCTTATAGTTGCACGAGGATATTCATCAAATGCGCCACGGAGTTGAACTTTCAATTGTTCAAGGGTACATAGCTAGCTTCTTCAGGTGACCAATTATCTCATGTTCTATGCATATTTGGGAATCGTAATGATATATATTGACATCCTCATCATATCTCAGGAGGTATGGAACCTGGGTTGCACGGAATCCAACTCTTGTGCTTTGCTCATCTGTAGTCATGGTTTTACTTCTCTGTATCGGCCTAGTTCATTTTGAGATGGAGACACGGCCTGAGAAGGTTATCATTCTTCAGTCATCAATTATCTGTTTTTCATAGCTAACACGCATCAGTTTTGAATGTCTTACTTAGTGATGCAGTGTCATGATATGTGTTTCTTATATTACGAAGGAGTATTTGTCTTTCCCCCATATCTTAAAATATATGATGATAATTGGGAAAGCCTTAAGATGAATAGCTTTATGCTCAGTTATTCACACAACTCTCTTACTGTGGATTCCATAAAGATAATGGACTGTTTTTTTCTTTCTTTTTTTGCAAATCTTATTTTACATGTGATAGAGAATTTGATAGAATCATAGAAGCAATAAAGGATTAGAAAGAAAAGACAAGTGTTCCTAAATTGGTAACATGTGTATTTTTGTTGTGAGTATACACATCTAACATAAGACTGTGTGTATTTTCAGCTGTGGGTAAGTCCTCAGAGTAGAGCAGCCAATGAGAAACAATTCTTTGACAACCACCTTGCACCATTTTATAGGATTGAACAGGTATGTACATGTGATTTAAGTTTGTTGTAACTTGTTTGTGTAATTAAAGGTTTTTGTTGTTAAATTTGGCACGTTTTGTTCGTATTTCAAATTAGTGCTAGTGGGATTGGTTTTTCTATTTTGCTGGTCGGATGATTTATGATACTGAGGTTTCTCTGATGCAAATATTCATTTTTGCAGTTAATAGTATCTACAGTTCCAAATGCAATACATGGGATATCACCAAGTATTATTACCGAAGACAATCTTAAGTTACTTTTTGACATACAGAAAAAGGTAACCACGGACCCTGCTAATTCATTATGGAGTTGGAATTAAATGAAACTGGCATGATTTCTCTCCTAGGGAAGTTTTACTCATTATGCTGTTGTCCTCTTTTATTGTTTTTTTGTGCGGTTGTCTTTTTGCTTCATTTTTAGTTAATTGGCTGATTAACTAGCAGAAGTATTTAAATACAGGTTGATGCACTTCGAGCAAACTACTCTGGCTCAATGGTTTCTCTTACAGATATTTGCATGAAGCCGCTAGGCGAGGACTGTGCTACTCAAAGTGTTTTACAGGTGTCTTCTTCTTTTATAGTGCTTCATTGAATATGACTTAAAGTCTTAAAGTTTAACTGTTAACTAATGCTTTGCTCATCTCCAAAATGGCAGTATTACAAAATGAATCCAGAAAACTTTGACGCTTACGGGGGACTTGCACATACTCAGTATTGCTTTCAGGTAACCATTGCTTGTGTGTGGTGGGGCTAGTTATCTACATTGCATTTCAGGTGCTATTGTGCTAATGAAATTTATCCAATATTGATGTCGATGTAACACTAGCATTTCACATCTGCGGATGCGTGCATGAGTGCCTTCAAGGCTCCACTTGATCCAAGCACAGCATTAGGAGGCTTTACAGCGAACAATTACTCAGAGGTGATTATTGTAGTCTCTTGTACTTATTTATTATTATTGATATGCAAATGTTCATGGTTAAGTTTGGAGACAGGCTTCTGCATTTCTAGTGACCTACCCAGTGAACAATGCTGTCAATAAAGAAGGCAATGAAATCGCAAAGGCCGTAACTTGGGAGAAAGCTTTCATTAAATTAGCAAAGGTCTGAAATTTCGTTATCTTAGCACTATTATCTACTGATCTCACAGAAGGTAAATATTTATGTGGTAACTGCTCTGTAGATGAGGCTTGCTACCTCACAACATTGCTTTTTAGTGGACATCATATTTCTCTACTGTTCGTTTGTTTGTTTAGATATAATGTGACTAAATTGATTCCTCAAGTCCTATGTGAAGTGTTCGGCTTCAGGGGGGCACACTTCCCACCAGCTTGCCTTTCTGTCTGTTAAAAATAATTTATTTTATGTTACAGGATGAGCTACTACCACTGGTCCATTCAAAGAATCTCTCACTTTCATTTTCATCAGAGAGCTCTGTTGAGGAGGAACTTAAACGTGAAAGTACTGCTGATGTCATGACCATAGTGGTCAGTTTATCCTTCTTTCCCTCTTGCTTAGAATTACAGGAGTTAACTGTTATTTGTCTTACGAACTTCTCAACTGACTCTTTCAGGTTAGCTATCTTGTGATGTTTGCTTATATTTCCCTTACTCTGGGTGATACAACTCGTTTATCTTCGGTGTACATTTCATCAAAGGTATGATCTCATTCTCTCATTCAAACCATTTCGAGACAAGCCCATAAGCATTATCTGAATGCTATGACTGCATGGGTTGGGGTCTAGGTATTGCTTGGCCTCTCAGGGGTCATGCTTGTTATTCTCTCTGTTCTCGGGTCTGTGGGATTTTACAGTGCCATTGGAGTTAAATCCACCTTGATCATCATGGAAGTCATCCCTTTTCTTGTGCTTGCAGTAAGTTTAGAATGTTTTTGTCCCTCATATTTTGCTGCTCTGTTTCTTTGTATTTCTCTATGAATTGATGCAATAAAGAGCAATGTGCATACCTTCATATCAGACAGAAATTTTTACTGAAATAATATCCCACGTAACATATACAGTTGTTTTCAGACATCTTATCACACAAGTGTTATATCAGGTTGGTGTAGATAACATGTGCATACTAGTGCATTCCCTTAAGAGACAGCCTCATGGTGTACCGTTAGAAGTACGAGTAAGTAATTCTCTTGTAGAAGTGGGACCATCAATAACGTTGGCAAGTCTTTCAGAAGTTCTAGCATTTGCTGTTGGAAGTTTTATTCCTATGCCAGCATGCCGTGTGTTCTCCATGTTTGCAGGTAAGATTTCGTATGGCGTACCCATACTAATATGAATGTTTTAGATAATTATGTATGGCAATGGTAAATAGCTGACGTATATATTTGTGTGCGGTATCTGTAGCTCTGGCTGTTTTATTGGACTTTGTTCTTCAAATCACTGCTTTTGTTGCTCTGATCATTTTTGACTCCATGAGAGAGGAGGATAGACGAGTTGATTGTTTCCCATGTTTGAAAACGTCAGCTATGTATGGAGAGACCGATAGAGGTAGCTGATGTATTTTACGCTAAATATAAACTGTCCCAATCCAGGCCGTCATTCATATCTTATTTCTTCAGACGTAGTTTAATTATATTATGTGATTATAGGTATTGGTCCAAGAACGCCAGGTCTGCTGACCCGCTATATGAAGGTATTCAAAGTTACTAAAAGTATGAATGTTCATTGTGTCCAACATTCAATTTTTTTTTGTTTATTTGGGTATTCAATATTGGTAGATCTATGATTAACCAATACTCATTTTCAAACTGACCATCAAATGCTGATAAAATGAGTTGACTTTATAGGACATCCATGCAACTATCCTCAGTATTTGGGGAGTGAAAATTGTGGTCATTTCAATCTTTGTCGCTTTGACAGTGGCCAGCATTGTGAGTAACCCTCTAATCTCTATCTTGGCTTCCAATATTATTATTGGGAGTTTCATAACATATTTGTATACTTTAAACTCCAGGGCCTGTCAACAAGGATTGAACCTGGTTTGGATCAGAAAATTGTACTTCCCAATGACTCATATCTTCAGGTTTGTTTCAAAGCAAGTTCGTGTTCATAGTTCCGAGTGGCTTTCTTGTTTTTAACAGCGTGCTTTAACTCCGTCAGAGGTACTTTAATGATGTTTCGGAGTATCTCAGAATTGGGCCACCTCTCTACTTTGTCGTGAAGAACTACAATTATAGGTATAATCGAACTGCGCATAATCCCCATGGAATTTTGTCCAATGGTTGGCACTCTTGTACCACCCACGAAATTGTCTACACATAACCGCTGTTAAATCAAGGGTATTATTTTGATCACAGTGATAACAAAAAGGGAAACCTTGTCATAAGAAAATTCAAAATCTTTTGTACTTCTTATCTACTAGTGCTTGAAAACTTATTCAATTGCAAGATGTGAGCTCTTTGGAGCAACTACATAAATAACTCTTAAGCATTCCATCTTTTTTCAGCTCACAATCAAGGCATACACATCAGTTATGCTCAATTAGTCAGTGCGATTCAGATTCTCTTCTAAGTGAGGTTATTCTCAATGACTTTTTAAAAAGATTTAACCAGCTTGATTATTGATTAATTGGAAGTAGATCTGGTGTTGCTTCTGCATGTTGTATTCATCGTAACCATAATGTTCCTTGAATCCTTGTCGCAGATTGCGAAGGCATCTTTGGCACCAGATTCAAGTTACATTGCTAAACCAGCTGCATCATGGCTGGATGATTTTCTTGTATGGATGTCACCCGAAGCATTTGGTTGCTGCCGGAAATTCACCAATGGAACTTACTGCCCCCCTGATGATCAGGTAATTGAATTGGGTGTGCTTTCCTCACTCAAAAGTAAACAGACTACTATTCATCAGTTTTCAGTTCATCCAATTCAGGATTACAATTGTCACACAGGGATGCCCATTTCGACTATTTATTACCTCCTTTTCATCTCATATACTGAAGTAGTTATGTTTTTCTTTTACAGTCTCCGTGTTGTTCTCCAGGCGATATTTCTTGCAGCCTGGGTGGAGTATGCAAAGACTGTACCACGGTATTTTTATCAGGCCAATAATGGCCGACACCTTATATAAGTTTTTTTCTTATAGATAGTTGTTGGGGTATAAGGGCCTTTCTGTGCCCTGTTTCGTTGCTTTCTTTTATTTTGTTTGTTTGTCCGGTGAGGAGCTGGGTGCCATCCCCTCATAACCGCCCTGGTTTCTTTTTAGACCTTTTGGTCCTGTTAGGTTTAGGGCTTTCCCCCCTGTCTTGCTATTTCAAGGTGTCTGTATATGTGTCCTTCGTTTTCAATAAAATTGTGTGGTTTTGAAAAGAAAAAAAAATTGAACAACATGGACTTATGACAAAAATAATTTGCTTTTGGATTGTGCAGTGCTTTCTTCATTCAGATTTACAAAATGACCGCCCTTCTACAGTACAGTTCAGGGAGAAACTTCCTTGGTTTCTAACTGCTCTACCTTCAGCCGACTGTGCTAAAGGTGGTCATGGGGCATACACCAATAGTCTTGATTTACGAGGTACATTAACTGTCGCTAGCATCTTACTCTTTTTGGACAAATTACAAATCCTTAACATGGCTATTGTTATTCCCATCAGTCATCGCTTGTAGTAACCGGCAATATGCTCGTTTGCAGGTTATGCTAGTGGTGTTATTCAAGCATCAGAGTTCCGAACTTACCACACACCACTCAACAAACAAGTAAAAACACTTTTGAAATATCTGTTGCTTAATGTTTTTCGTCATATGGTATATTGGGACTAATTCCATCGATTCCAGGTTGATTACGTTAATTCAATGAGGGCAGCAAGGGATTTCAGTTCCAGAGTGTCGAAATCTCTTGAGGTAACTTCTGCCAGTTTCTCATTTGTAGCAAGCACTTAGCTTCTGGAATCAAGATTATTCCTCTTAAATATTTAAATGCTCTCTTGCTGATAATTGAGCTCTAGTCTGAATTCTGGTCAATAAAATAAAAAAATCGCCGATGCCGGGGATCGAACCCGGGTCACCCGCGTGACAGGCGGGAATACTTACCACTATACTACAACGACTTAGATGTTGAATAAATTACTTTTTTTTTCAAATAATTGTAATGAAAGGCTATCACTCTTGTTCAACTTCCCATCCCATGCAGATTGATATATTTCCGTACTCCGTGTTCTATCCATTTTTTGAGCAATATCTTGAAATCTGGAAGACGGCTCTTATCAGCCTTTCGATAGCTGTTGGTAAGCCCGACAAAATTATTTCCTTAAAAGTGCATGTGTATAAGTATAAGGTTTTCAAAATTGAACGACCTTACTCTACTTGGGCTCTTTCATAGTTTCATGTTGACGGCTAACCAAACCTAATTGTATCTCCTGTAACAGGAACCATATTTATCGTCTGCTTAGCAATAACCTGCAGGTTCGTGCTGAACTTTCATACTTGTACTTTTAAAAGCCCAAGTGAATGTATTATAGCGCTTGAAAGTTTCTTTACGTGACTTTGATCATCGATAACTATCATTTATTGTTATCCCTACTCACTTTTATTTTCTTTTGTTCACAACATAGTCTTTGGAGTGCAGGGATCATTGTGTTAGTACTGATGATGATCATTGTTGACCTCTTGGTAAGTTCAGACGTTCTGCTTATATTCATTACTTGGTCTTGATGTTGTGTGAAAAGTTACCAGTGGATCATTATTGCTGTTATCTTTTGCAGGGCGTCATGGCAATTTTGAATATTCAGCTCAATGCAATGTCGGTTGTCAACCTTGTAATGTCAGTAGGCATTGCTGTTGAGTTCTGTGTACACATAACACATGCTTTCTCGGTAAGTTTCAATTTGGCGTTCCTTAGGTTCATATAAGTCGAGCAGGCAGACTTTTTTATTATTATTCATAAGTGGTCAAGAACCACCAAAAATTACAATGGCTCACAGACTTGTGTGACCACGCATACAGAATTACTATGTGACCAAGTGACATTTCTCTCTAAGGAGTGTTAACAATCACTGAAAACAGCAAGTAATTTGCTTCTAACACCCTGGATACTAACCAAGTATTCAAAATACTTGTGGTCCATCCTTGACCTCTCTGAGACTTGGGACCTATCCTGGCTTAGGAGATAGTCATCTGATCTCCTCTACTCACAGCTCAGGAAAGAGTGCTTCTCCCTACCGACAGGGTTAGGATGATTAGGAGTTCCCCCTCACCTCTTCTGGCAGACTTGCCACAAATCTTAGTTGAGACATGGAAAAGAAATCCATTCAAGTGATTTTGGTTGTTCTTTGAACGAACCTCGCCTTCGTGCATCACTCGGTCGGTTTGATACATACATCATTTGGCGATTTCTTTGGATAATTTGCCGCCACAAAATTGAGAGATGATTAAATTCTATTTCATTTTTGTCAGATTTGTCACTAGGGATTATCTGCAACTTAAAATTAATTTTCCAAACAGGCAGCTGGGGGAGACCGGGATCAACGCATGAAAGAAGCTCTAGGTACCATGGGTGCCTCTGTTTTCAGGTAATCCATCAATGTACATTCTCTTTAATTTTTATTCTTCAAGATTTGAACAACTGGAGTTGTCTTATGAAATACCTTGTTGGCTTTGTTCCTGCAGTGGAATCACTCTCACAAAATTGGTTGGAGTTATCGTCCTTTGTTTCTCAAAGTCTGAAGTTTTTGTGGTAATCCACCGTCAAATCCACAACATCAAAACTCTTTCATTATTATGTACAACGTCAATGCAACTTTTACAAGTTATTCCCTTCTCTATCTTTTTTTTGTTGCAGGTGTACTACTTCCAAATGTATCTGGCCTTGGTACTCCTCGGCTTTTTGCACGGGCTAGTATTTTTGCCTGTAAGTCAAAGGATGAATGAGCTTATGGTTTTGGAAAACTTAAATGACAAGAAATTTCTATTGTTTGGCTTACATGTAGATGTATTCATTTTCATTCCATTTTGCACTTGTAGGTTGTTCTAAGCATGTTTGGTCCACCTTCACGAAGTCAACTCAAGAGGCGAGATGATGAGTCACCTGCGCCACAACCACTGCCGTAAAAGGCTTTGCTCAAACAAAACATCAAAAACTCACAGTTGTTAGGAAAAGGAAGAATTGGTGCCTGAAACTGAAATGTTGAAACTGCAGCTTACAAGCTCTCCGTCAAATGTCAATTCATGTTCAACTATCAATTCTGGTTTGTTCATGGTAAACTGACAATGAAGCCCGATTCTAAGCATGTAATGTATGTTAGACTCTTGATATCTAGGGTCTGTTTGATTGAGGTTAAATTTATGTTATGTTAATTTAATTTATGTTAATTTATGTTAGTTTATGTTAATTTATGTTAATTTATTTTATTTTATTTTAGTTTATACCAACCTAACATTACATCATCATCATACCATCATCATGTCATCACCATCATCATCATCATGTCATCATGATCATCATCACGTCATCATGATCATCATTATGTCATCATGATCATCATCATGGCATCATGATCATCATCATGTCATCATGATCATGATCATCATCAACATGTCATCATGATCATGATCATCATCATGTCATCACCATCATCATCATGGCATCATCATCATCATCATCATCATCATCTCACCATCATCATCATGTCATCAACAACAACATCATCATGTCATATTACTATTCATCATCATCATCTCACTATCATCATCATATCACTGTTCATCACATTACTATTCATCATCATCATCTCACTATCATCATCATATTACTATTTATCATATTACTGTTCATCATAGTACTGTTCATCATCATCATCGCACTATCATCATCATATTACTATTCATCATCATCATCTCACTATCATCATCATATTACTATTCATCATATAGTACTATTCATCATATTACTGTTCATCATATTACTATTCATCATATTACTATTCATCATATTACTATTCATCATCATCATCTCGATATCATCATCATATCACTGTTCATCATATATACTGTTCATCATATTACTGTTCATCATATTACTATTCATCATATTACTATTCACCATCATCATCATGTCATCATATTACTAATCACCATCACCAGCATGTCATCATCATCATATTACTATTCACCATCATCATCATGTCATCATATTACTATTCACCATCATCATATTACTATTCACCATCATCATATTACTATTACTATTCATGATGATGATGATGCATGATGCATGATGATGATGATGATGATGATGATGATGATGACATGATGGTGATGATGATGACATGATGATGATGATGATGATGACATGATGATGATGGTGGTAATATGATGATGGTGGTAATTTATGTTATGTTATGTTATGTTAATTTATGTTAATTTATGTTATGTTGTGTTAATTTATATTAATTTATGTTATGTGGTGTTAAAATGGTTTATATAATACAAATTTAAAGCCAAAAAAACAGAGCCCTAGTCCTTTAGTGTTTTGTCTCTTCATATCTAACTATTTTGTCTCTTATCAGTACAAACTTTTTATTCCTCTTTTCCTAAGAATGTATATGTTGAAATTGTTAAATCATATGGAATTACCCTCCCATATTGACTCAAAAGCCTAGGCTTGAGAGTCCTGATTTGAAAATTATATATAAGTTAGCAATTCTTCTCCTCATTTTACAACGTGGGACAATTTTTTTCAAGTACACATTCCCTACATTATAGATAGAAACTCTTGGATCATGTCTAGGTTTAAATTTTGTGTAATTTGATGTCTAATTAATGAACAACCGCAACAAATATGAAGATGTGATTGCAAAAGTAAAAACATGAAATGAAATGTAATTTAAAATCTCTGTAGCATAAGATGCTCTGCCGCTCCATTTGTGTAAAATCTAAAATGCTAATTTGTTTTTGTCTGTCTAAAATCTAAGATGCTCTTGCATTGATTCCTTTAGCCAATTCCACTAAATGACAACGAAATTTTTTCATAAAAAGATACCATTTCATGATCACATCTTCACAAACAATATGACACCATCCATATCCATTCAACGTAAAAAAAAAAAAAAAGAAAGAAACATACTTCTAGTGCCCGCTTAATCATGGAAGTAGAAATTATATCCGAGTTTTCTCTCAAACCATCTTCCCCAACTCCTCCAAGTCTCAGATACCTCAAGCTCTCAATACTCGATCAGCTAATCCCATCGCCTTATGCCCCGATCGTCTTCTTCTACGATCAAATCGGACATGACAAAACTCGGGTCCTCAAACTCTTTAGGGATTCTTTATCCCAAATATTACATCAGTTCTATCCAGTAGCTGGAGTTCTCATGGATGAGTTCACAGTGGACTGCAATGATGAAGGATTTCGGTACCTTGAGGCACAAGTTAACTGCCACATGAATGACTTCTTGACCAATCCTGATTTGCTCATGGTCCACAAGCTCCTTCCGGTTGATGTTGAAGATAATAGCCCTGGGGAATGTGTGGGGAATGTTCAGATAAACGTGTTTGAGTGCGGCAGCATCGCTATTGGTCTTTGCGTGTCACACAAGATTCTTGATGGGGCGGGGATTAGCATCTTCATGAATGCTTGGGCATCAGCAGCCAGGGGCGAGTTTGGTTCGATCATTTGCCCTAATTTCAACTCTTGTTCGGTATTTCCACCTGCGAATCCATGGTTCAAAGAAGTCGTGTCGTCGATATGGCGCGCAATGTTCAAGCCTGGAAACTTCATGACTAGAAGATTTGTCTTTGGTTCGGGATCGATTGTCAAACTAAGAGACGAGATCGCGATTACTTGTGAGTCAAGTCATCAACGGCCTACTCGAATCGAAGCTGTTTCAGCTTTGCTATGGAAATCATTCATAAAAGGATCCATACATAAAGAGGAGGACAGCGATGCAGCCATGAAGCCGTTCTTGATGACCCATTTAGTGAATCTACGACGTCGTTTTCTTGACAACAATCTCGGTATCACAGACCAGACGCTATGTAACTTGCTATGGATCGCATCTGCCACTGCCCCAGCGCGCACTGAGCCAGAGTTAAGTGACTTGGCCACGAAAGTGAGAGCCAGCGTCGCGAAAGTGGACACCGGATTTACCTACAAGCTGATGCGCGGCGAGGCCAAGCAAGTTATACTCGAGTCGATTAAGGCGATAACCGAGCTAGATTCGAATACATTGGGATTTTCGAGCTGGTGCAAGTTGGGGTTCTACGAGGCCGACTTCGGAGGGGGCAGACCTGTTTGGATCAGTAGCATTGGAGTGAGAGGCTCAGTGTTTTTCAATTTTGTTTTGTTGTGTGATACTAGAGATGGAGATGGGATTGAAGCTTGGGTAACTATGGATGAATCCGACATGGATGTTTTATGCAAGGATTCCGAGGTTGGAAGGTTTGCCTCCATGGATCCAAGTCCAATAGCATCCGAATATTTCGGTGTTGCCCATCACAAGTTGGTCTAGTGTCAACAAGAAGAAGCGTCAAAAAAGTCAATTTATGTGAATTTCGATAAATTATTTCTTATGATGACGTCTTTTCTTGTCATTAAAGTATACTCTGGTAGTCAATAATTGAAGAAGTTGGTCTAGTGTCAAGAAGAAGCATCACAAAAATCAATTCATCTCGAGAGATTGATTCTCATGACGTCTTTTCTGGACCATCAAAAGTTGGTCAAGTATCAAGAAGACATATCGTAAAAATCAACTCAAGTGTATTTCGAAAGATTGATTATTATAAACTTAAATTATATTTTTCCCTTCTCGTTTTCTTCTACTATGTCCTTATCAATTTGCAACATAAAGGAAAAAACAAGTTTCCCCAATTTTTTTAGTAAAATTTTCAAAATAAGAACGAATACTCGACTTAAAGGTCTTATCGGATTCCATTCATATAAATTTCGAAAAATTAATTCTTATGACGTCTTTTTTTTTATGGGATTATGACGTTTTTTCTGAATCATCAAAAGGTGGTCTAATATCAAGAACATGTATCATAAAAATCAGCTCAGCGGATTTAGAGAAATTGAATCTTATGATAGTCTATAATTTAAAAACACAAATTATACTTTCCCCTTCTCTTTTTCTTTTACTATGTCACTATTAATTTGCAACCATAAAGGAAAATAAAACATGTTTCACCATTTTTTTTCTAGCAACATTTTAAAAATTGGAACGGATACTCGGTCGTCAAGGCCTGATCGGACTCGGCAACGAAGGCATACTCGAGAAGTTGCTGATCAGTTCCAAGTCCTCATCCATAGCTACCCAAGCTTCAATTCCTTCACCATCCCTGATATCAATCAGTAGCCATAATGTCATCACATTGTTGTATCAAATGTGGGTGATGAAGATCCTTGTGGCCTTGCTTATGATTTCTCTAGAAGCTCCCTAACTTCATATCCGCTGCGGCCATGGAGTAATCCCTTTGGGAAGACATCTGCGTAATAAACATAGATGAAAATAGTTCAATACGTAGAGCCGAACAAGTGAATTTTAAGGTTTTTTTATTCAAGGCCTACAGAGAACTAGAAAGCTGATTACATCATCAAACGACCAACTGCTTGAGAAACTTCGAGCCACATGTACTAATACGTATCTAACCTTGTCATCGGAATTCAATTGACATAAAAAAACGAAAGAGGAAATTAAGGTAATGATAGTGTGCTTTCGACCGTGCAGCACCAACACAACAAAATTGATGTCAAAACTAACAACTAAATGATATGTACGGAAACAAATAGCTGGATACAAGATACCACCTTGCAAGCATGCATATTTAAAACCAGAGTCTCGAAACTACAACGATTCTCAATCAAAGGGTCTTAATGCATCGTATCGGAATATAGTCGGATATCAACTACTCATATTTTCATGGACTTTACATTTGATAGAATGTGGAGCATACATCTCAAGGCTCAACTATAACCATTCTTTACGATTGCATTTCAAGCTCATGCTGCAATATCTGGAGCAATACAATTAATGGCACTTGAAGTTGTAACTTATAAGATACAATTTAAACCGTAATTACCTACACTGCCTGCTAGCCTACTTCAAGATGCGCCGCCAGTGCACTCTTATCAGCCATACGAAAGCCACGACATAAAGTGTCGTAAGTAATCGTATCTGGCCTTTCACCTCTTTCAATCATGAACTCCAACAATTGATATGCATCTGCTCTCTTTCCATCCTTGATTAGTGCACTTATGAGGACATTATATGTTATCGCATCGGGTGGAACTCCTTTTTCCATCATGTCACAAAAGATACATTCAGCCTCCTCCCAGTAGCCAATATTGCAAAAACCATGAATCAATGTGTTTAACGTAATAACATCAAGGGTGATACCCTTGCTCTTCATCTCAGAAACAATACTCTTGGCCTCCTTGATTTTCCCAACAAGAAACATGCCATGAATCATCGAATTATAAGTAACCACATCCGGGAAGATTCCATTGTTGTTCATTTCATGGTATATTTTAACTGCATCCTCCCAATTGCCGATAACGAACAAATGATGAATCATTGTGTTGTAAATAACTACATTCGGGCATACTCCCTGATCCGTCATCTCATTAAGAAAATCCGCAGCCTCCTTCAAATTCCTAACATGTAGCAAGCCACAAATCATTATACTATAAGTGAACACTGTAGAGTGGATTCCCTCTCTCTTCATCTCCCAAAGAATGCGCTTGGCTACTTCCTGTTTGCCAGCTTTTGAAAGACCAAATATGATAGAATTGAAAGTAATCACATCAGGGCTTATTCCATTGTTCCGCATTTCACGAAGTATACTTTTTGCCTCCTCCCATTTACCAGCATTTATGAAGCCGTGGATGATTGAACTATAAGTAACCAAGTCTGGGGTAACGCCACCCACAATCATTTTACAAAACATTCCTTTAGCCTCTTTAAAATAACCAGCATTGCACAAACCATCAATGATTGAACTGTAAGTAATTGTGTCTGGGATAACCCCTCGGCTCGCCATTTCACAAAATACACCTTTAGCTTTTCCCAACTTGCCAGTTTCGCACAACCCATGTATTAAGGAACTGTATGTCACCGCATTTGGGGAAATGCCATTCCTAATCATCTCTTCAAGCATTGCCTCAGCCTCCTCCCATTTACCACCAACAGATAAACCATGGATGAATGAGGTGTAAGTAAACACATCCGGAATAAACCTGTTAATAATCAATTTACAAAATATCCCTTTGGCTTCCTTCAAATTACCTGACTTGCACAAACCATCGATTATCGAATTGTAGGTTACCAAATCAGGGGAAATACCACTTTTTTTCATTTCAGAAAAAAATCGTTTAGCATCTTCTGACTCTCCAGCCTGGCATAGACCATGAATAAGTGAAGTATAGGTTACCACATTCGGAGAAATTCCGTTCTTCTTCATCTCAACATACATTTCCTTGGCCTCCTCCAACTTACCAGCTTGGCACAAACCACGTATCAACGCACTATAGGTTATCACATTAGGAGCAACTCCTTCTCTCTTCATTTGAGCAAATACGAACACGGCCTTCTCCCACTCCGCAAAACTACATAACCAATGAATCAATGCACTATAAGTAACAACATTCGGCAAGTAACCCCTTTTCATAACCATTGCCAATATTCCAAAACCATAACCAGTGCAACCCACACTACAATAGCAGTTCATCAAAATGTTCAACGTAGAGAAATCCGGAACTACCTCATCACGAAACCTCCTGTACATTACAATCACATCACGGTACTGCTTACCTCTAACAATACTACTTAACAGTTGATTGAATTCCGATATATGACAAGCTTGGCCTGAGTGGCGCAATTTGCCAAACATGTGGAATGCGCTGTTTATGCTCATACACTCAACACCACTAGCAGGGTTTCCAATGTCCTGACGTCTTGTTTGTTTGAAACTGGTGAAGCTTACCGCTTCATTCATTGTATGCGTCACTGATGAAGACGACCTAGCTCGGCAAAATGATCGACTGAGTGTTCCTCGTACCATGTCCAGATGAATTGACACGAGGA
Source organism: Rhodiola kirilowii (assembly GCA_033675215.1). Taxonomy (NCBI): domain Eukaryota; kingdom Viridiplantae; phylum Streptophyta; class Magnoliopsida; order Saxifragales; family Crassulaceae; genus Rhodiola; species Rhodiola kirilowii. The sequence continues at coordinate 2,104,887 of CM066201.1, forward strand.
CAACGAATACGAAAATTCACCACGATTCTGCAGCTGCAAGAGCGGAGACAGCCGACGCGAGATTAACGAAACTGAGCCGGCGGCAGCGGCAGCGGCGGCGACTGCTGGAAACTACTTCGTCTTGCGCTGTTTCAAGTTCAACATCAGACTTCACTTTTTCTTAAAATTTAATTAAATATTTATTTAAGTTAAAAGGTAAATAAACATGAAAATTTGAAAATATAATTCAATTAGATAAAAAGAAAAAAAAAAGTTATATTCTTTCAAAATAATAACAGGAGCTGACAACGGCTATCAAATCTGTAATTAACTTTTTAATACGTCAACCGACGCCGTAAAATAGACAAAGCGACGTCGTGTTTGCCTTCTCTGTTGAGGCCAAAGTAGACAGTTCTGAAATTCATTGCGCCATTTCAGACAAAAGCTTTTGCGCTTCTTCTGATCTCCCTACTGTACACAAACAATGCATAAACATCGGAGTATCGAACTTTATTTAACTTTACTGAACTTTATTTAACTTTACTTACTGAAAAACATGAAATTTAAGTTCTACAGAACAGACCCTTAAGTCTTGAAATCTGGCGAAGGACCGTTAAGCTTCAGAGAGTTGCAAACATCCCATGCGCCTCTTTGATCCTTTCTGTCTCGGTGTATTCTCGAATCAGTGCAGAATAAGTGACTATTGTTGGTTGCACGCCGCGCCGTAGTGAACGATGAAAGATGTGTAGACGTGAACACGGTAGGTTCAGTACCTGCTTTTCTCATGGAATCGCGGCCTCAACCCGGCCTGGAATCGCGGCCCCGATAACAGAGAACGTGTACCTATGAACAGAGGACGTGTCTTAACATTCTTCTGACACAAATTATCCTTCAACACCTTTTCAACCAACAAGAAGTCCCTAGCTTTCTCTGCAATGGACAACATTGCATTATAGGTTTCCACAGTGTGACTAAACCCATCTCTCGTTTGTACCCAGTTAAAAAACGATATGCCAGGGCGAAGTATAGTTACTCAGTGGTGAGGGCTACCTTCGGTGTGCGACGCCACCCGGGTTCGAAGTCCCTATCCTGCCAAATTTGAGCAGATACTAACTTAACCCCCTAACCCCCCCCATAAAAAAAACGATATGCCAATTGAGGTACTCTGAAGCACCTCCTCAATACCTTCTCAACCACCTCTGCATCAAACAAAATACCAGACTTTGTCAAGCACTCCTCCATTGACGACGTGGATGAACTGTAATCCGCCCTGACTATTCCAGTGATCTTATGAACCATGGGGCTCACATCAACCGCAGACACATCCTTCAATTCACCATCTCTCACCCCAACAACCCTCTCATCGACATTTTCACAAACACCTTGTCTGCAAGTCGAATTCTTTGCTGTAATTTTATCATTGGCAGCATGGATGTCTCCAGAAACTGCAAAACCCATGTATGCAATTGTCCGCAACTGCATCATCGGAATCCAAAAGGTCTGTAATTTTACGTTATAATCAATATAATTTTACAGTCTGGTCGATCTAGACCGAACATAAACTTTACGGTCTGGATCGAACTAATCGGAAATTTCTGAAAAAGGAACGGGTAAAAAAAGAAAACCTGGCCTCCTTGAGGATTCAGCCAACATTGTCTTTTATAAAAGCTAGAAAAAGCAAGCCCAAGAAAACCTCAAATCAGTACAAACTAAAACCAAAGAACTGGCTAACAATGATAGAAATTCCTAGAGCAATTGCAATAAGTGAAGAAGCCCAAGTCAGCTTCTCGGTTATCTTCGGGACCCTGTCTTTCAACGCTTCGCTGCATGAACCTATAAATACTGTATAACTTCCCATGGCGATCACAGTGCCGATTAAAAACATACCTAGAAAAGCAGCACCAGCCAAGCGAGAAGGCAGTGCAAGTGCTGGCAACACCATCATAAGCGCATCTGGTTGCAGCCCATGAACGATACCAGTAGCGAAAGTCGCGAAGCCAATTTTCTTTTTCCCACTAACCGGAGTAGTCTCAAGAGACTCATACGCACCGCTAACATCACATTCACCGTTTTCCAAAACAATGCACGGTGCGGGGGAGGATTCCGACGCCTCCTTTATTCCCATCGCACCAATTATCAGTAAAGTCAAGCCGACGACTCTAGTACCCCAAGTACGAATGATTTCAATATGGAGCCGGTCTTTAAGCAGCAGAAATAATAAACCGAATATCAATTGGCCTGCGTCATGCCCGCAGCCCCAAAGGGCACCGACAAGAGCACTCTCGACACGAGTACGTCCAATAGAAAGAGGGGCTAAAGCGGCTAAATGGTCAGGTCCGGAGAGAGTATGTAAGCAACCAGCAAAGAACCCCGTCCATGCACTAGTTAACAACTCAGTCTTCGCTCCTGTAGAAGTAGCTGCGGCAGCAGCTGGCAAGGAAGCAAAGGCAGGAGATACAATCGCCGGGTGGATTAAAATCATGAAAAGCGCTGACAGCAGAATAAATGTGCCACCATTAATAACCTAAACCAAATAAGAAAATTTTAGCATGATTAAATAGTCGAACTTAAAGCACAACAAGCTACTAGAGATCACAAAAAGAATGCAAAAACAAAGTATATCTATATCTATATACGATAGAGTAAACTCTTCAGCAATCGAGTTAGCATGTCCACTAAAAATATGAACATCAATACTTAAGTTCAGGTGAGATGAAGTTGTAAACTTTTTCTTCATTATGCATAAGAGCACAGCTATTCCTCTCACACATAATCCTCTCAGCCGGAGCCGAAACAGCAACAAATATGCAATAGAGTAAATTTTTCAACAACCGAGGAAAGATTTACACTAGAAAGATGAACAATGTGATCATCGAAACTGAAGTCCATGTAAGTTAAAAATCCAAAAGTTGAGAACTTTTTCTACAGGCAACCATCATCAAACTCCAAACACTACAGTTCCATCATTTCCAACTACATCCATCAAAATGTATAAAACCTCATAATTACACACATATTAACAATGTACAAACAAGAACCAGCCAGAAAATTCAGCATCAAATTTCTATAAATCCAATCAAAATTTTAAAAACTTTATGAACAAAAAACTTGGAAATAGTATTATATAAAAAAAACACTAATTTATTAAGAATTATAAATAATAATAAAACACCTTTCGTTTATGAGCCGAAATCTGGTTCACCACGCAACCCTTTTCCAACCCATCGGTCACCGGCACCGGATCGAAATTAGAACAGCACGGCGCTTGCTTAGCCGCACAAAGAACACGAAAATTTGAATCGTTGCTCAGGCGGAGTAGTCCCTGCGGCGATTGATGAGAAACGAACTGGACCCGTTTTGAATCGGGATTTCGATGAAATGGGTCGGATTGGAGGAGTCGGTGTACCGGGTTGGAAGTGGGTAGATGATTTGGGGAAGGGGTAGGAGGAGGAGAGGATCGAATGAGCCTCTCCATGATGATTTTTTGGACTCTGAACAAGTCTGTCAAATGTTTTTCTCAGATGAAGATGAGGCTTGAGACGACGCCGTATTGGCTTTTTTGTGAGGCTAATCGCGTACAGCCACGTGTAAAGGGCTGTGATGTGTTTGATCGAGGATATAGTGGATAGATGGAATGGAATGTTTTGTTTTTGTCGGTTAAATTTTTTTTAATTTTATTGGGATAGTATTTCTGCCAAGAATTTGATGAATAAATATTAAATAGGATTAGGAGAAAATTTGAAGAAAAAAAAAATTAATGAAATTAATGACGACTGGTGAAACTGAAATTAAAAAAATTATTGACTATCTAATTGATTGTCCAATTTTCATGACATCGACCGACTCGAGAATGTCTTTCAATGAAAGGAACTCATGCATCTGCGGCAGGAATGTTCTGTTCGGCACCATTTGACCAACCACCTCGACCCCTTTCACGTCCCCTACCACGAATACGACCTATGAGAAAACATGTGTATTAACAAGGTGATGTCAAATAGCCGAATAGGAGTTATTGTGACCCTTGAAACAAATAGGAGTTGAGGACTTTGTAGACTTACCACGAGCAGGTGCCTCCTGATGGTAGCCATCAAATCCTTGACTGTCATCAGCTTGAGGGCCATTATATATATATCCTCCTCTTGCACGGCCTTGGAATCCACGGCCTCTGCCCCGTCCTCTACCCCTAGCATATCCCCCCCTGTCATCCCAACCTCCATCATTATGCTCGGCGTAGCCATTCCCTGAAATGTGAGGGAGTGCATAACAATTTTATCAACTAGTGAGAACTGAATAATGCTAGTGTGAGACATTGGTCAGGACCACTTTGCTGATAGTTACACATTTGTCAGACAGACACATCACTTTGTGCAAGGGGGGAAGAAAATGTGATGTTAACATCGTTTTTAGTCCTCTAAATTTTGGACAATCAAAGTTTCATGTTACAAAAGAACAAACCTCTTGAGCGTCCTCCTCTCCCTCTGAAATTTGGTGAGCCATCTGCATATGGTAAGTTCAGCCAAATCTTGCATCAGAAAAGGGCACTCCAAAACTGAACAAATTGTCATACACATGCATCACAGCTTGAATTGCACAAAACCTAGTCAGGCACAGCAAACCAACCTTCATAATCCATGTCTGTCGAGGATTTCACTTGGTCTGGTGGCAAGGGGGGTTGGTGTCTGAAAGTAATAATGAGATGGATAAATCTCCAAAATTTGTAAATCTGCAAGCTGCTTATTTATTAAGAGTAAATACTGCCGATAGCTATTCGCAAAAGAATGCACGGCGGAAAGTTCTTCTTTCAGCTTCATATACCAGTAATAAACTATCAAATAAAGAAACAAATAAAGCAGACGTTGCCAAAATAATTATGAAGCCTTGATCACACAATTTGTGACACAAAAGAAATCCTAAAAAGTGCCTCAAAGAATCCACAAAAGATTCAACTGAACAAAAATGTAGTTACCCACCCGATTGATGATGAATCCAACTCCTTTTTAGACAATGTTATTGTGATCAATGACACATGCCTTGTAGTTTCCAATCTATATGAATTGAAAAGCAGCTGTCAAAATATATGACAAATGAACAAGCATATAGAGTAAATAAAATTCATTCTGACGCAACAATCAATGTGATATTCTTACGGAAGGAGGCCTTCTTCTAAAGGCTCCCAAGTATCTGTGATGTCCGTGGAACCAACTGATGTATTCTGATGCAGTCCAGCTATCCTTCTCTGCAGATTTTCAACAAATCTACTTGCTTTTATTTCAGCTGAATAAGAAAGTAATATGCTGACAAATTTATATTTTATGCCACTAGGAGGATTTAAATTTGAAACCTTTATCAACTCCACAATTGTCACAGTCTTGTTGATGGCTCTCCCCATTGCCTTGAACACAATATCATCACAACCTTTTTCCTAAATGAAAGCAAATAATTAAATGAATAATTGAATAAATAAATAATAAAGCGAAAATGACAAACACTTTGTAATCGAATTACAGCGCACCTGCAACAATGTCATGGCATAGGTGATGTAGCTACGCATCCTTCCCTGACTCGTGATCCGAATCTCATTCTCAGCGATATCCGACTCTGCTCTCGGCTTCTCAACACTCCTGTACCGATCCATCTACAGCAATTCGCCCCAAATTAATTCCCAAATTTTTTTTAAAAAAAATAAATTATAAAATCGATCGAATCGTTGCTGAAAGACCTCGTACCGGTGAATTGAGCAGTTTTCTAGGGTTATAAGTTAAGATTTAGTTTCTCGGTGTTGCCCTCTTCTTTGGCTTCGTTTCGTCTTTTACGCCCTAAAACTTGTGCGCAGAAACTCTCTTCGTATTTGTGACTCCTCCTCTCTGATCCGCTTTGCTCGATCCTTCCTTATTGGGCCTCACGAATTTTCTGGCCCAATAAACTATCCAATTTAACTAGGCCCGAAAAAAACAGCCCAATCCGTTTTTAGACCACCGAATAAGTACAAATTGATAAAATGACCATCTAACACGGATTTGCATTCGGTACACACAAGCTAAAAATAGCCCATTGAAAGTGGTCTTGTTTTGTAATAAAAAAAATAAAAATAAAAATAAAAGAAAGTGGCGTTGTTTTGATGTGAAACTACGTAGTTTTGTATTTCTTACACATAAATAAAACCTAACAATAGATACATAGGGCTGCAAACGAGTCGAGTCGAGTCGAGTATTAGGTTGCTCGAGCTTTGTTCGTTTAATTTTCACGAGTTTCGAGCCGAGTTCGAGCTTATACGAGTATTTAAAATAACTTAAATCAATGTAATTATTTAATATTAAAGAGCTTTAATCGAGTATTTCTCGAGTTGGAACAAGCTTTAGTTGAGCTTTTCACGAGTTTTAACGAACTTTAGTCAAACTTTTTAAGAGTCGAAACGAGGTTTCACTGAAAAAGTATTTTAAAGTGTGAAAAATTACTTTAATCGAGCTCGTTAACGAGTTTCAAACAATATAAATGAGTTTTAATCGAGTATATAAATGAGTTTTAATCGAGTATGTTAACGAACACATAAACGAGCTGTTCGCGAACATAAACGAATCGAGTCGAATCGAGTTTTGACCGAGCTTTGACCGAGTTCGATCACGAGTAGCTCGCGATCGTATCGTCTCATTTGCACCCCTAGATACATAACCTCTTTTTGTTTTTTGATAAATAAACCCTAAAAAATAAAAATAGATACATAAGCTCTTAAACTGCGTCGTTTCGAACATATAAACACCAAAATGATATCATTTTCATTTTGACAGCAAATAGTTGTGCTCCTTAGATCTCATTCCCATCTAACACTACTCTGTATAATTGGCAGTGTTCAAGAAAACGGCCGCCTGGGCCGCCTAGGCGGTCGTTTTCTTGAATCCGTTCCGATTTGTTCCGCCTAGGCGGTCATTTTCTTGTTTATTTAATATATTTTTTTATTTGGCTGTTTTAATTTTAAATTGGCTCAATTTAGGCACATTACCTTATAACATACAATATATCAGGTATAATACCAATTATAAAATTTTAATTCTTTAAGTTTAGAAGTTTATGACTCATATTTGAAACTACTATATTAAACTATCCTTTCAAGTATTAATTTCAAATTAAAGTAATATTGATACAACACTATAAAATATATTTTTGTATATATATATATATTTAAAAATATAAAAAAATTCGAAACCGATTAATCTCCGCCTAGACCCCAATTAGTCTTTTCGAAACCCTGTCCGCCCGATTCCCGCCTAACGTTTTCGTGAACATTGATAATTGGACTTGGACACGTGTGTGTGCTTGCATTGCATAGTCCGTACAAATTTTCAAAAAAAAAAAATACTATTTTTTGAAAGTAGATTTTAAATACAAATATGAACTTCAGCATGAAGTGTTTTAACATGTGTAAGTTAAATAAAAAACACAACGTTGAAAAAGAGTAAGTGAGCCAATCAGGTTACGCCACGTTGGTACGATGACGCTTTTCCAGTTTCCTAATCCGGTAGTTATCTGGGAAAATAAAAGAAACTATAAAAAGCGAGAGAAAATCGAGAAAAATCAGATTTTAATTTTCAGCGTAGAAAAAAGACGGCAGTGGCGTCGGGAGAGGGATCAAGAGACAGGAACGAAAATGAAGGCGGCACAGCTTCAAATCAGACGCAGTGCAACTCAGATCATCAATTTAGGTCTGAATGAATTTTAGGTCATAAATTGTATGATGACGATACGATTCAATGTGTAATAGCGTAATTGGGATACTCGCAGGTGTTTTGTTATCCTCAGCTCTGATTTTGTGGAAGATTTGGGTGTGTCTATGCGGCACCGTTTCGCCTCTCACTGTCGTCGTCTCTGGCAGCATGGAGCCCGGTTTCAAAAGGGTTTTGTTTTTTGTTTTTTTTTCTTCTACTCCTTATTTTATTTTATCTTAAATTAATAAATGTGTAATTGCAGGGAGATGCTTTGTTACTGCATATGAATAACTCTCCGATCCGGGCTGGAGAAATTGTTGTTTTCAGCGTAGAAGTAGGTCCAGTTTCTAAGTTCTAACTACTTTCTTTTCTTATATATTCAATTTGTAAATTTTGCATTGCTTCCTGAGAGCTGAATTTGATAGACTGATGCCAGGGGAAAGAGATCTACATCGTCCATAGAGTAATTAAGGTCAGCAATATTGATACGATATTCGAATGTCAATGTGCAGCTTGATACTTATTTAGAAACATTTTTTTTCAGGTTCATCAAGAAACGAATGCAACTCAGGTCAACTTCATACTCACTAAAGGTGAATAACATTAGAGTAAAACACATTATGATTGGTAAATTTGCTACTAGTTTACAACCTTGATTATTGCCCACAGGAGACAACAATTCTGGTGATGACAGGTGGGGAGGCATCTATGCCGATGGCCAAGAATGGGTTGAACAGAAAGATATCTTAGGAAGGGTTTTCGGGTATGTAGTTGTAGACATATTGGATTGGCAGCAAGCAAGCACTTGCTTTATTATTGTTTGTTATAAAGAACACCTTTCTTCTTTGTAGGATCTTACCTTATGCTGGCTGGCCAAGCATCATCGTGAACGAACATCCTCTTGTCAAGGTTTGTCTTTCGGATTTGCTTCAATGTTCCCTCCTTGTATTTTAGACAACATATTGCTGAAATCGGCGTGGCCTTTTGTTTTGCAGTATTTTCTGTTGGGCTCCTTAAGCTTGCTAGCCATCATGACAGACAGTTGATGCCAACTAATACACACATCAAGCACCTGAAAGTAATCGAGATGAATTATTCACCCTTCCATGTTTCAATACTTAAGTGTTGGTTTAGTTGAGGTTGTTTGACAAAATGGTATAGTCTTAGCATAATTAACCTTCTATATACAAAAATATGGTAATGACTCTCCACCACTGCAATTTCTATACCCTAGAAAAAGGTTTGCATCAAATACTAGCAGATCATAAACGTAAAACTTTGTGTGTTCGTGAACCTTGAAATAATCATCTACATTTGTAGCAAGGAATACCACACAGGGTCGGGTCAAGCGTACTTATTTTTTGAAACAAGAGTTCGAAGAGCAATAATTCACCAATCGAGAATATACGAAGACGAAGCTTATTTACATTAACAACACCCCAAAAAAACGTCAATCGGAAATTCTTCCACTAATCTACAAGTAACTGTAAGAGAGACATATAATATTAATCAACACTACAACATAGAATAACAGAAAGCTGATACACAGGCTTACCATTAAATCAAACCAGTCCCCGAAGTTCCACTAGCACTGGCACCAAGTTTTTTCTTCCTCTCCTCTTCATACTCAGGATCATCTGTCGGCAGCTCATACCGACAAACTGGGCAACTGTTTCTCGACTCCAACCAAGGCACAATACAATCCTCATGGTATCCATGTCCACAAAGCAACATCTTTATTGAGTCCCCAACACTAACACCGTCTTTGCATATCGCACAAGCCTCACATCCACTATCACTAATCACTACACTAGGTAATTCAGCCACAGTAGATTTCGCAGCTGCAGGTGCACCTCTCCTTCCACTCTGATCACTCTCAGCCAAGTTATGTAACAAAGCCTCGTATCCAGCAGCATCAACATAGTCCTCCGGACTCCCAAAATATCCATCAGTTTCAGGCAACTCCACCCGCAACTCAATTGAATTGTCTTCGAGTCCCATCAAAATCTCGGCCCAGTCAAGAATCCTGTTCCGTCCACTAGCAGCTACAATGTCACGGATCTGAAGACGGAGCTCATCTCTACGCCTTCTGCGCACATCTTCCTCCCGCTCCTGATCTTCAACAATTCCTACTGCTATCGTGTTCTCATCGTTTTCGTTAATCATTTCATTTCCATCATGCTCAGTTTCAGATTCCACTTCCTCATCATCATCATCATCATCATCGTGCTCATCAATATCATCTTCCTCAACTTCGTCGACATCATTATGCCATCCATCCAACTCAATTCTCAAATAATCATCATATGACAAATGATCAGGCGGCGGCGGTGGCACCGCATCTACGTCCTCATCCCTCGCCGCTTGCGCCATCATCCTCAACACCTCCGAAAACTGCGATCCAAACTCCGGATCATCAACTAAATCCACCACATCTCGCGTCACCACGCCCCGTGGAACCGAGCTGAAAGCGATCGACTCCACAAAACCACTCTCACACTCACCGCAGACGATTTCAACACCTTCGGTTTCAACCAGAACCCGCTTGTCGCAGCTGTAGCACCAGTACTGCTGAATCCCTTCGTCGACGGCTGGCACGGGCGGCGGAGTGCGGTCCGGTGAGCGCTCCGGAGTCGACGGCGGAGGATTGGACGAGGGTGGCGCTTCCGCCATAAAGATCGATTGGCGGGTGTATGGGGATTTGTTTTAGGGTTTTTGTTCGAATTTTGCTGGAGAGATTGAAGTTTGACGACGAGGAGAGATGACATTGTTTGAGATGGGGAGGAATTCGTGTTTTTCAATTCACTGCTTCGCGGATGTATTTGGGTTTACCTGAACGCGCATGATTTGGACCGTTGGATTTTATAATCGGACGGTGGTGAAGTCACTCGGCTTTGGGCTTTTATTTATTCGGCTTTAGGTTAATTGGGCTTTGAAGACCCAGATAAAGGGCGGTGGATTTGATTGGTGATGAAGTCTAATTGAGATGTGGTGTCACCGCATTTTTGGGTCCAGTTGGATTAAATTTTTATTTATTAAATATTACGTAATATTTTCGGGAAGATATAAAAAGTATACTATATTTTTTTTCTTAAACAAGGTTTTACCCTATAATGATTAACCTGATAGCCTGCAAATCAAGACAACCATGTGCGATCATCCCATTACAAAGTAACAGGCTCAACCAAATTATTAACGATTTATTTCCCTTGAAAGTGTTTAGCAGGAATCGAACCTGAGACTTTGCCCATTTCAATTGTCTGTCCACTCACTCGGCTACCAACTACAATGGCAAGTATAACTATATTGAGACCAAATATAATTGATATTTTTTCTAAAGTTGTATGAACAATAATCACTAAGTGATCTATTTTACCTAAGTCCTTTGAACTCGTACATCACCAAAGTCAAGACCCCTTCCGATTCATTAGATTCGACTGGTTATCTATCTTGGTCTCAAATTAAATTAGATACACAAAAAGAGGGTCGCGCTCAAATGGTACCCATTCTTAGAGTGTTACTCTATTATTCGCTTGTGATTGGTTGAATGGAGATGCCACCTCACAAAACACGGGCCCATTTGGGGTGGTGAGTGGAGGACTTTTGTGAGTGGGAGAAGTGGCGGATTCTGATTGGTTGGATGAGTTTCATCCAACCAATCAGAATGGAGTAATATGGTAACACTCTAAGAGAGGGGTAACATTTGAACGCAACTCCTCAAAAGGATACTCAACGAATTCTTAATATATATTGTCAAACTCAAAATTCTGACACTTTTCATTAGCCTATTTCTTTTATAGGTGCTCCTCCTTCTATCAAAGCGACCTGAAAAGATGATCCTTACACCTTACTTTAGACGCAACCTATCATTGATTCGAGAAAAAATAATCATATCCTATCAATTGTCTGACTCCTAAGTCCTAAATAAGCTCAGCTGGGACTAATCAGACGGATTGCGGTTTTGACCGGACCTTACTCCGACATTGTGCTACGACAAACTAGCTTGCTAACCAACTGCCGCTCAAAGAGTGATGCATGACTTGACGACCTTTCATTAAAAGTTAGGAATTCATGGGGACTATTTTTTTTTTACTGGGCGGAGCCAGTACCTTTTATTGATAAGGATCCGAACTTTTTTTTTAAATTTAAATTCTATTATGATAAGCAAGGAATGGACAAGCCTCAAACTCATACCGGTGTATCCAAGGGGGTTCGAACCGTTGAGCTCTTGATCGTTCTACTAAGACTATGACCGCTAGACCACTACCCATGATGCCAGTATGAATATGGTCTCCGAACCTCACTGGCACGGCCCCTTTCTCTCTATATGACACGCATCGGCCATCAGGCAACCTTCATCATTGTCCTATCCAACAACAAACCCACATGGCCACGTCCCGTTATTATAACATTAAATGCACGCTTTTAGTACATGTCGGAATCTATCTGGTTGTCTTCCACCGTGTAACGGATATTCAACTTTGATTTATTAAATGTAAATGTCAATGTAGACTTTTACAGTTTTACTAACGCTCTCCAAATGTGTTAAATGTTTGTGGATGTCGGTTAGCCGGTTAAAACCGACCGTTTAATTTTGCATTGGTGAATGATGTATGCCACTTGACAAAACTGCTTAAGTGGATTCCATAGAGAGAAATAATCTGGTGCTACAGCAGAGTACGAAAAATACGGCTGTTGAATCAAAACATCGACCTTTTGGTAACATATTTTAGTTATTTAATTTTGAAGTTATAAAAGTTAAATGATATATATTTATTCTTCAAATATTTTTACTATTCAGTCAAAAACTGATTTTTTTATGGTGAGTATTAGTGGTTAATTTAAGTTATTAGAGATTTGAACTTGAATTTTTTTTACACCATGTGAAAGTGAAACGCACTTGCACTGAACCACTTGATTGCGCCCTCAGTCTAAAACTGATTTTAATTTTTCAACAATTGATTTCACATACCTTTAAAAGCTTGTCAGGCAAACCAGCTTACCAGCGCCAGAGATTCTCCACACTGTTTGCTGACTCAGCCGACCTCCGCGTTAACAGTAACCACACCTCTCTACTCTAACCGCAGTTAAATTAGAACCGGACTACTATAAATACAAACCCGGCCATCACCGTTATCCATATCGAAACCACATTGTCCAACTTCCGCATATTCTTCCTAAACAAAAAAATCCCCAAATCTCAAACCCTAATTTTAAATTCAAATCTCCAGATTACAATGGCTTCCACTTCATCATTTTCCTCTCTCACTTCCACAGCTCCGATTTCCGGCACCAAATTCAAATCCACTCGCCGCCCATCCAAAATCTCCGCCGCCTACGCCTCCGTCGACCGGCCGCGAATTTCAATCTCAACGTCCACCTCATTATACGACGTGCTCGGGATCAAGACGAGCGCGACCTGCAAGGAGATCAAGCAGGCGTACAGGACGCTAGCGAGAGTCTCCCATCCCGACGTGGCTTCATCTGGCGCTGACGAGTTCATCAAAATTCATTCGGCTTACTCGACGTTATCTGATCCGGAGAAGCGAGCTAATTATGACCGAACGATGTTCGTATCGCAGGCGCCGTACGGATATTCGGCCGCGACTGTTTACAGAAATCGGAGGTGGGAGACGGATCAGTGCTGGTAGCGAGATCCATCTCAAGTTGATCAAGTAGTGTTGTTGTGAATCTCTGTAGTGTGTAGATATTTATATGCTAAATATGCGAACCGAGCGTGTTACTTTACTTAATCCAATCGAACCCTGGTTCAACGGGCAGCATTGCTTTCCACTTACTACTATCGGACGACGACGTTTTAGGATTTGCTGTTAGATTAGGCGTCAAGTCATCGATTGGAGGATCGGTTTCAGGACAAACACAGCAAGTCCGTTTATTTTTATCTTATTACTCTCAAACGGCAACGTTTCAGTATTAACCGTTTGCTAAGGCGTCAAGTCGCCAAACTGAACTCCATATCTTCTTACTCTTCTTCGTGTTGCAGAAGATGATTTTCGCTCTCTTAATATCTTTCTCTTCCAAACTCGAACTAAGAAACAGTGAATGAATCTTTGGTCTTAATATGTATATATCTAGAGATCACTATAAGACCTAGTTTTGACCTGTAACTGAAAAACGACTGTTGAGACAGCTGGGTTTAAGTACAGAAGCTCAGTTTTATTATTTTATTTTTGCTACAACAGACTTGTGTTTTTTTATTATAGAACAATGGCATAAAAGACCAAGAAACAACAACACAAATGAAAATAAGCAACAACCGCGAAACTGTAACTAACAAATAAAGAAAACATGGAAACATAATCCACGTTAAGCTGGTCCATCCGCCAAATGTTGTGCAATCTTCACATACAAGATGCTCTAAGGTCCAAAATACGCCAAATGGCCAAACAGGAGAAGCGGCTCGACAGCCAACTTCAAATCACCAACCAAGCTCCGGCCAAATTTCTACAAAGAGGTCCTGGCAAGACTGAAGGCTGCTACTCCAGTCGTAAGTAGGCAATCGCGGCAGGTCAGAGGTCACCAACTAAGTAAAAGAGCAGCCAAATCTGCACAAAACAAAAAACAAACCGAAACGCAAGCCCAAAGCTTGCAAATCAAAACTCAGCAGGAACTGAGACAAGCAAAGGACAACACTAAAACCCAAAACATATGTATAACCCGTCGCTTGACTCTCCAGCCCCTCCAGCTCGCCAAACCGTCATAACCACCACCCACAGCCAAACAACACCACGCCGGCAGCCTCCTACCGCCCCAATACCCTAGATCTGAGACCGCAGAGGAAGAGGGAGAGAATGAGGCGGGGAGATGAGGCCATGAGGATGAGCGATGGGGGAGGAAGAAAAGCCGTAGGGAAGACAAGCGGAGGAGCAAACGGAAAATTTCTGATTTGAGTCGCTTCTGGAAAACGCTAGAGAGAAAAAAAGCAGACTTGTTTAAACGGTCTCTAATATGCACATGAACAATGAACAATGAACAATGAACAATGAACAATGAACAATGAACAATGAACAATGAACAATGAACAACGAACCATGAACAATGAACAATGAACCATGAACCATGAACCATGAACCATGAACCATGAACCATGAACCATGAACCATGAACCATGAACCATTAACCATTAACCATTAACCATTAACCATTAACCATTAACCATTAATTGTTAATTAACTATTTGGCAGCAGTCGGGTTTCTTCTAATTTTAGCTCCCGTGACAGGCAAGGTATCCTCTATGACGGTAGTTGGTGGAGGGTTCAAGTCTTTAGCCTCTGATGAGGAAGAAGCTGAGTCAATCTGCATGGGTTCCTTCCCAGACGCTGATGCTTGTTGGCTGCTGGTTCCAACAGCGGAAGAATTTGAAGTTAGCAGTTTATCCTTCTGAGCTGGAGCAGTTTTTGGCACTTGAGGAAGAACCACATATTCTGCTTCAACTTCTTCTTGATTCTGAGAATCATGACTTGAAGATGAACTAGAAGTTGGAGAAAGTGGTTCTTCAGTTTGAGGGTTAGCTGGCAGCTGATTTGGTACAGATGTAGGTCTGCGTACTCCACCTCCTCCTTGCTGCCGCTGCAATATCAATTGTTAACGGTTCAGAAAAAGTCTTTCACAAATACTCTAAGAAAAAGACAGATGCCTTAGTGGCATTATTATTTTTTGTGATCAATGCCTTAGTGGCATTATTAACAAAACATGTTAATGGGCATGATTTAAGACAGAGATATGAAACATGAGATAATGTTAAATGTCTAGTCGTCCACAAATCTATGCAGCCACTACCATAGTACCAATTTTAGGTTCACAGTTGAATCAATTTACAATTGAGAACGAATTAATTTTAAATATATCTAACCATAGTTTGTACAGTTATCAACCAAAAGTAACACATCTCTAGGAGCCTGGCACTTACTGGAACTGGACGAGGAGTTGGCACTGATTGTGCTGCTATATACTGTAGGATATCATAAATCCTGGTCTGACTATAGGTGGTAGCTTTCTGAAGTGATACGACTGCAAAATCTCCCACCCGAGTTTTTAATTCCATCAAGTTGCGATCAATCTCAGGTTCATGCTTTGCTAGGTAAGGTCTAAAGAAAGAACTATAGACATATGTTGTTCCCTGTTAATGAAAGAACATGAAGAACCCGATTAAAAAACTTCATGAAGGTTCGAGACAAACTTAAGTGTAAATAAAGAAAGAACTATAGACATATGTTGGGACGATGGATAATATACCTTTGTCTTTGGAAACCACAAATATACAATAAATGCTAATTTTGCTTCACTGTACATTGGCATCCTGCATTAAGAAACGAAAGAGGAGATTCAACATAAAAATCCAGAATCCAGATGCCTTGTTTTCTAAACATCCATCTTCCCAAGTTTGGTATAATTACCATGAGATAAAGGTATCCCCTATCCTCTCACCAACAGTCAAAGCAGCAACTAGAATCCTGCATCTCATAAAACATACATGTTTTACTTCTGACTTGGCCATTCTTTTTAAACAAAGGAATACAGGTGGGTGTGGCTAGGTGTACATATACCAGTATTTGCACCAGAAAAGAAGTTGCTCAATATCAGGCTTGTTCTGCTCCACACATTTATAACACTCATAAGCTGGATATGCATAGCCTAAAATCATCCTGCAGTGGTAGTAGTATGCATTTCACATATCATAGTTGAAAATGTAAGTGCAAGAGAGCTAAGTGAGAATGTTTAAGATAACATACACAAGTCCCCTAGTCAAGAAGCTTCCAATCATGTTGTCTGTCAAAATAACCAGTACAAAAAACAGTAACGCCAAGAGCAAATCTGCAGGTTCAATACACAAGATAATCAACAAAAGCTAGGTCCTTTATGAAGAGATACGGAAATAAATTAAAAGTCAATAAAAGAGTTATGAAGAAAATGATGATCCTGGTTACATTCAAGCTTCAGCGACTAAAACAGAAACTTAAAAAAAGATGAGGAAAGTAAGTACTGTAAAATGAAATAATAGAGGAAAACTAAGTAATCAAATATTCCATTGCTTATCAATATTGCTTGAGAATGACCAGGCAGTAATATGGAGGGTAAGAAACAATCAGCATAATATCAATCACACTGTTAGAATTTTGTTAGCTTATACTGTCAACAAACGGCCATGTTTTAGATACAAGTTACAACCGACTAATAAATACACAAGCCAAATGGGAAAGCACAACAGAGGCTTCAATTTGGTCAACAAGTAATCAACACCCGAGAATAGATTTCACTTTGCCGTGCATGACATCAAGTCATCAACAACCAGATAGCAGGATAGCACAGCTCAAAATCTTCAATGAGCAACTTTAAACGACGGAGAGATCCCTAAATAAATAATTTCTATCCAAAATCTCCAACTAAATACAAAACAAAACATTAAAACCAAAATCACGACCATTTCAGCTTCTCACAAAACCCATACATGGTTATGTTTCACATGAAGCCAATATATGACAAAATAAGACTAGGTTACAGGAAGCAAGTAATCAAATGCACTTTTCATATCAATTAGGGCTTCACTTCAAAAATTCAAATCAGCGACTACCTACCTAGTAAACAATAATCATCTCAAGTTCAAATTCATATCTATTACCCTCTCAATTAATAATAATTTCACGCAAAACACGCTTCAAACTACATAAGCATCTTTAAACAGCTGAGACGACTGAGCTGATAAATGATACAGAATTATATATGGGAGAATCAGCTAGAAATCAGAGTCGATGCGTACCGAGCTTGCAGGTTTCAACGGCGCAGTTTCTGAGTCAACGATGTTACATCGGTTGTGGAGCTCCGGTGATTAAGCCGTATGCGGGTGAGAGAGAAGACGGAGGAAACTTGTGAAGAAGATAAACTGGTTTTCAAAATCAGGTCTGTAGATCGTTTTTATTATTTATATAATATTAAGTATAAAAATAATCAAGTGCTTTTTTAATTAAATTTATGGCTAAAATACTTCAACTTTATTTATGAGAAAGGATCCGGTGCAAAGTGATAAATATGGTAAAAAATACAAAGTTATCACAGCCGTTCATCTATACAATTGGATGGTGCTGATTAATTGAAGTTAAATAAGTTTAATTTTAATATTTAATGTATTAAGGGCAATTTTGGTAACATTCAAATCACTTTCACGTAACTTTTTTCTCTCTCTTCCTCTCCATTAAAAAAACTCACTTCTCTCTCCTATCTTCTCCTTATCTCCGAAACCAACCCAGATCTGAATCTGAAACAATCCCCGATCAAAATTGGCTTTCATGAGAGTCTTCTCCATGAAACAATCTCAGATGCCGACGACACCGACGAGGCGACGACGACAACACCATGGACGACGAGTCAAACAGCTGACCGCTAAATCCGCCATCAACGCCGACGACTCATTCCTCCGCATCCTCTCCCACACATTCCTTCCCTCCTCCTTCAACCGCACGTCATAGCAATCCACATCCACCTTCTCGAAATAGCTGCGAGTGAATTTAAAGGGAGGTCGGAAGTGATTCTGGAAAAACGTCGACAAGTGCTTAACGAATTATAATTCAATTTTGACGAATTATGTCATAGTTCACCAAAATTGGACTATAATTCGTCATGAATTACGACATATTGTAGTATACTTCGATTAACAATGCTATAATTCGTCATATGTAATTAAAATTCTTCCAAATTTTGGCAGTAACATTGTATAATATATCAAGAATTTTATAATTCGTCACGGCCTAATTATAGTTCGTTATGTCATAGTTCGTCCAAATTGGACTATATTCGTCAAGATTCGACGAATTATAGTGCATTTTTGACGAATTATGACATAATTCATCACATTTGGACTATAATTCGTCAACAATTCGGCAGTATCATCGATAGTTAGGCATGATAATTTATAGTTCGTTATCACTAATTTATAGTTCGTTTTCAAATTTTGGACGAATTATGTTATAGTTCGTCCAAATTGGACTATATTCGTCAAGATTTCGACGAATTATACTGCACTTTTGATGAATTATGACATAATTCATCACATTTGGACTATAATTCGTCAACAATTCGGCAGTATCATCGATAGTTAGGCATGATAATTTATAGTTCGTTTTCACCAATTTATAGTTCGTTATGATTTCTTCTGCGTTTTCGATTTCGTCGGAGGAGGACACCGACGATTTTTTGTAGTTCATCATACAATCAATTTCCGATCTGATTTTCCCAATCAATTTCCAATTTGCGAGCGATTTGTGGATGAATCGCGACTTGATTTCAGATCTGATTTTTGGATTTTCGGATCTGATGAATCGCTACTTGAATCGCGATTTGCAAATCTGATTTTCCCAATCATCCCAATCAATTTCAGATTTGCGGAGCGATTGTGGATGAATCGCGACTTGATTTCGGGATTTAGGTTTCCTTAATCGTCAATTTTTCGTTGTGTGAGGAGAGATACGGGGTTGTTTTTCATTATTTTGGTCTATTATACCCTTTCTATTATGAGATACACACATATAATTCAGTTATTAATATTTTAATCAATTTATTGGTAGCCATTGGATTATCTAAATGAATGGATTAGATTATTTTGTATTTTGCACAGGATCTGGGCTTTGCACCAGATCCGGCCTCTTTATAGTTATACGTATATATTAATTAAAAGAATAATTCCTAACTTCATACTCCGTACAACAAAAGAACTAAACATGTGAATTCAAAAGAACGGATGGCACGTATTCTCTCATATTTAGTTGTAATTTTAATTGTTTGATTACGATCGAATTCGCCAAATTAGTTTTTGGAGACAATTCATATTTAGATAAAATGAAAGTTCAACACCAAAAATAGTAAACTGAATTATCCATATCGGTGCATGTGTTTTCATGATCGAGGAATATAACGTAAAAGTTAAAACCTCTTATTAGCTCGCTTTCCTGAGGAAAGCTCTCACATATCTCTTCCTCGACGGCTCCACCACCTTCATCTCCTCTCCCGTCGCTTCACATTCACCATCCCATCCTTCATGACTCTCCCTCCGCTTCACCAACCGTTTAACTGTAGATGTTAGTTTGGAAGTGTTTTTCCGCTTCATCCATTACTTAACCGTTTATAGGAGTTTTGGGGTTTCTTCAAACGTTTCATCCACCGATTTTTAGTTGATTGGAGGTTGGAAGGGAAGGAGGGGGTGAGGGGGAATGTACATGAATCTGTACATATAACTCTGCGATGAGATTTTTCTCTCTAAGTAATGACCACTTAAGGGAGTTGTTTTCAGTTGACATCGTCAGATTGTTGTTTTGTGGCCTACAACTGATTCTTCGCTGGGACATACCGTGTGTTGGAAACAGCTTTGGTCTTTTGTGAGCTGCACTTCTGTATGCCTGACTTATGTACAGGCTGTTGGAGTAAAATGTGCCATCTAGGCAAAACCAGAACTGTGCAAGAAGCTGTGCTAGATTAAACAGACAGTTCCGAAAAATCAGCTCTATCCAGATCTTTCCGAACTGATTTATCTTTATCATATCTTTGCGTGCGCCACATCATCAAACCAGATTTTATCAAGATAAAGTCATGCAGATCTCAACGGAAGTCTTTCCTAGTTTATCTAGAGTTTCGGAAATTAAATCTAGGGTTTTCTTATCCCTTAGATCCACACGGCTACTATATAAAGAAGACTAGGGTTCTTCTTTAAATAAGCAAGCAACTTTCGAGATACACCGTGTGAGAAAGAGAGCCATCAATCAAGAGCAGAATACATCATTCTTGTCTACGAGCAGTCAAGCTGTTGTAGAAGGATTGTGGCTGCAAGTTGCTATTTCAATTGGTATCAGAGCAGGATCTCAACATACGGAGAAGAATCTTGGGAAGCTAGCTACCGTTCTAAGATGAGCATCAAGGAAGGACAAAGCACTACTCGCCCAGTGCTGTTAGAAGGGCCGAATTATGGCTACTGGAAAGCCAGGATGAAGGCGTTCATCAAAAATGTGGATGAAAAAGCATGGAGATCTGTGCTAACTGGATGGACCCCTCCCTTGCTGGCAACTGATGATGGCAGGGTTGTTCCGAAACCAGAAACAGAATGGTCTGAACTGGAAGAGCGTCTCGCAATGGGAAATGCCAAGGCTCTAAATGCCATTTTCTCAGCCGTTGACGAGTCTATTTTCAAGCTCATCCTAAACTGTGAAAGCGCCAAGGAAGCATGGGACACTCTGTCAACACACTTTGAGGGAACTGACAAGGTGAAACAGTCCAGGATACAAATGCTGACATCCAGATTTGAGGAGTTGAAAATGCAAGAGGATGAATCCATCAAGGACTTCAATGCCAGAGTCTGTGACCTTGTGAATGAAGCATCTACCCTCGGTGAAGCTCTTCCTGAAGAGAAGGTTGTGCAAAAAATTCTGAGGTCATTACCAAAACGATTTGCTATGAAGGTAACAGCTATAGAAGAGGCAAACAACACAAAGACCATGAGCTGGAAAGAATTGATTGGAAATCTGTGCACTTATGAATTGCAACACCTGACTGTACCAGAACCCAAGGGTAAATCTGTCGGGTTAAAGGCTGCAACCGGAGTAGACGATGAATCAACTGATGGAGTGAGTGAAGAATTGGCTTTACTCACAAAGAACTTCAACAAACTGTTGAAGAAGATCAACCGTAGGGGTACTGGGCAGAACAGCCTGAACCAGTCAAAAGCTCAAGAAGTCAGGAGAGTCGACTTCCAGCCCAGGGAAAGACAGTTTGACCAGAAGGAGAGGAGAGTAGATTTCCAGCCAAGGGAAAGACAGTCTGATCAGAAGGAGAATGTCAAAAGCGGACGAACCAAAGGGATAAAATGCAGGGAATGCGGAGGATATGGCCACATTCAAGCAGAATGTGCCAACACTCTGAAAAAGAAAAATGGGAAGTCCCTGAACGTCGGCTGGAGTGATAATGAGACTGAGGAGAGCTCAGAGGAGGAAGAAACCAGCAACTTTGTGGCACTATCTTGTATGATAGACTGTACCACAAACCCTGCCAGGACCAGTTCGGAAGAATGCTCCAACAAAGCTGAATCCGATGTGGAAGAGAACGACACTGAAGAAAGTGATGAAGAAGAAATCACTGATGAGTGCATTGCTGAGAAATATGCACTATTGTTCTCTAAGTGGACTGAATTGGTAAACATCAACAAAAGGCTAAATGCAGGGGTTCTCCTGTTGAAACTGGAAAAACAGGAACTGGAGTCTAAAGCGAGAACTCTTGCACAGGAGAAAGAACACTTGGAGAAGGAAGTTCAAGAGATGAAACGAACTTCTGAAGAAAATAAACAAGAATCACAGAAACTCTTGAAGGAAATGGATGTACTCAAAAAGGCTCTAAATGGACTGAATAGAGGATCCAGCAATCTAGACCAGATCCTGTCAGTGCAGAGAAGTATAAAAGACACTACCGGTCTTGGATTCACTGGAAAAAGGAAAAAATGGTGATACGAAGTTTGTTAAAGCTAGTGACTCACTCCCCAACGATAACAAACACAAGTCAGTAGACAAGTTCGTCTATACCAGAGAAAACTACAACCAGTCTCGAATGGGTGAAGAAGTTGGATGGCAACGTGCTAGGGTCTGCTACTACTGCAGCAAACCTGGGCACATCAAGCGTCATTGCTATCGCTATAAACGAGACAGTCAGTACAAAGAATCAACAAGGAGACGAGACAACATGGTATGGAGACCAAGAAATAATCAGTACTGCCATGTTTCATACAGTTCAACTGACAAGGAAGACGAGGAGAGCTGGTTCTTTGACAGCGGCTGTTCAAGGCATATGACTGGAGTCAGAGAAAACCTGACTAACCTGAGACCGATTGATGGACACCACGTGACATTTGGTGACGGACAAAGAGCCAGAGTTCTTGCTAAGGGAACACTGAATGTAGCAGGCATACCACCCCTTGAAGATGTCTATTGGGTCGATGGACTGAAGGCCAATCTGCTTAGCATTAGCCAGCTGTGTGATGGCCGGAATCAAGTTCAGTTCACAAGAAATTCCTGTCAAGTCTACGACAAACATGGCATCTGTGTGATGGAAGGAGACCGTGCTAGCAATAACTGCTATCTCCTAAGTCGTGCTACAACCCCAGCAGCAATCACATGCATGTTGAGCAGAACCGATGAAGTGAATCTATGGCATAAACGCTTGGGGCACATAAACTTCAGATCCTTGAAGTTCCTGGCCAACGAAAGGCTACTTGAAGGTATTCCTAATATTAGAGGTGATATGCAAATTATTTGTGGTGACTGTCAAGCAGGAAAGCAGACTAGAGCGACACACAAGAAAGTGGATAGAATCTACACCAAACGTCCCCTTGAACTGCTACATATGGATCTGATGGGACCAATGCAGGTGGAAAGTATTGGACGTAAAAGGTATGCTTTCGTGTGTATCGATGACTTCACCAGATTCTCTTGGATTATGTTCTTGCGAGAGAAGTCCGAAACAGTGCATGCTTTTGTTCAACTTGCTACCAGCCTGATCAATGAAAGACGAGATCAAGGAGAAAACCTATTGTCCATACGAAGTGACCATGGGCGGGAATTTGAGAATGAGAAGTTTGCGCAATTCTGTGATGAGCAAGGCATTGTTCATCAATTCTCATCCCCTATCACGCCTCAACAGAATGGCGTTGTAGAACGGAGAAATCGATCTATCCAAGAAATGACGAGAGTTATGTTGCATGCGAAGAACGTTCCACTAAATCTATGGGCTGAAGCTATGCTAACAGCTACCTACGTCCTGAACAGAGTCCTGATTCGCCCAGGAATGGACAAGACTAGCTATGAGTTATGGAAAGGAAGAAAGCCCACAGTTAAGCACTTCCACGTCTTTGGGAGTACTTGTTATATTCTGACCGATAGGGAGCAAAGGCAGAAACTGGATAGGAGGTGTGACGAAGGACTCTTCCTGGGTTATTCCCCAAACAGTAGAGCGTATCGAGTCTACAATAAGAGGACTAGATCTGTGATTGAATCAATCAATGTGGTGATCGACGACGCCAAGGACTCCCTAATGAGGAAGCAGCCAGATGATGATTCAGAAATGCATGACACTCACAAGCCTGTACAAGGATCTGTGCCAGATGCAAATTCAGAGGGTGTGCCTGAAACCGTACCAGACTTGACTGAGAAGGATGGTGAACTACAGATGCAAGATTCCTGCCATCAGCCAGTGAGAGTATATGTGCCAGATGCAAATTCTGAGATAGTTCCTGAGACTGTGCTAGACTCGGCCACGGGGGATAATGATGTTCACATGCAAGATGCTGATGAAAGTCAGGCGAATCAATCTCAATCAGGAGGCGGTGAAACCAGCCTGCAACCCTCCAGCAGAATCCAAAAGAATCATCCGATGTCCAGCATCATTGGAAATCCTCACGACAAGATCAGAACTAGAGGTAAACCTCACGTCAATTACAGAGATATGATAAATCATAGTTGTTATTTGTCAAAGGTGGAACCCAAGAATGTGAAGGAAGCTCTTCAAGATGACCATTGGATCACGGCCATGCAAGAGGAGTTGGGAGAATTCACTCGCAACGATGTATGGGATCTTGTACCTCGTCCAAATGGGGTCAACATCATTGGAACAAAGTGGATATTCAAAAACAAGACTGATGAAAGTGGCAACATTACGAGAAACAAAGCCAGGCTGGTAGCTCAAGGATACACACAGATAGAAGGGATCGACTTTGACGAAACTTTTGCTCCAGTAGCACGCTTGGAAGCCATTCGTCTTCTGCTTGCAGTGGCATGCTATCGCAAGTTCAAACTGTTCCAGATGGATGTAAAGAGTGCCTTCTTGAATGGTGTTCTATGCGAGGAAGTTTACGTGGCACAGCCTAAAGGATTTGAGGATCCTCATTATCCAGACCGTGTTTACAAACTGAAGAAGGCGTTGTACGGATTAAAGCAAGCCCCTAGAGCTTGGTATGAAAGGTTAACTCAATTCCTCATAAGCATGGGATACACTCGAGGAGGAATAGACAAGACAATGTTCGTAAGGAAGGACAACAAACACTTTATCATTGCCCAGATCTACGTAGATGACATAGTGTTTGGTTCTAACTCTCAGAAGATGGTGGATGAGTTCGTGGCCCAGATGCAAAACGAGTTCCAAATGAGTATGGTGGGCGAAATGAACTACTTCTTGGGATTGCAGGTTGTACAGTCAAAGGAAGGGATCTTCTTAACTCAGGCCAAGTATGCCAGAAATCTTGTCAAAAAATTTGGACTGGACAAGGCCACTCACAAGAGAACACCAGCTGCTACACATGTGAAGATCACCAAGGATGACGCAGGAAACTCAGTGGATCAGACCCTGTACAGGAGCATGATCGGGAGCTTGCTGTATCTGACTGCAACCAGACCAGATATCTGTCAAGCGGTGGGAGTCTGTGCTAGATATCAGGCCGATCCGAAGGAAAGCCACTTGCTTCAGGTAAAACGAATCATCAAATATGTCAGTGGTACTTCTGATCATGGTTTGTGGTATACTAGAGATACTAGTGGATGTATTGTTGGCTACTCAGACGCAGACTGGGCTGGCAATATCGAAGACAGAAAGAGCACCTCGGGTGGATGTTTTTTCGTAGGCAATAACCTAGTATCCTGGTTCAGCAAGAAGCAAAACAGTATTTCACTGTCCTCTACTGAAGCTGAATACATGGCTGCGGGGAGCTGCTGTGCTCAGATGATCTGGATGAAACAGATGCTCAAGGAAGTGGGACTGGATCAGAATACTATGACGCTATATTGTGATAATATGAGTGCAATCAGCATCTCCAAGGATCCAGTACAGCATTCGCGGACAAAGCACATTGACATTCGACACCATTTCATTAGAGAACTAGTTGAAGACAAAGTCATTAGTCTAATCCACATGCCAACAGAGAAGCAACTGGCAGATATTCTGACCAAGCCTTTGGACGCTGAGAGGTTTGAGACACTAAGGTCTGCACTTGGCCTTTGTGTCATACGAAACTAGTAGACTTCGTCGTCAAGGGCTGTCAGCTGAGCAGAATGCTTATCAGTATTGCTGACGTGCCAGGGAGTGGGAAGCAATGTGCCAATTCCATCTGTACCAGCTTCTAGAAAGATAGCCAGCTTAGTATCTCGTATCTACTGCGCTGACGTGGAAACAATTAAAGAGGAAGATAATTCGGGATTTCTACAACGTCTCTTTATCCCGAAGACCGAGAAGACTGCTCGTCTGCTGAAACTAATCTTTGAATTTTCAAATCTGATTCAGTTCAAATTTCAGGTCTATTTAAGAAGGAGGCAAAAAGGCTGAACTCCATCCGCATTCAACCAAAAACCCTAAAGTGTTTTCTACAACAGTTGTTGTCCTCTCGGATAATAGTTGGCCTGTTCAAAGATGGTAAACACAAGGAAAAGCAAATCCTCCGCCGCTGCAGAAGGAAGCTCCAAGCCTACGTCACGTCCAAAGACGCTAACCAAGGCGTCTATTGTGAAAGGTGAGACTTTTCGGTCCAAGAAGGCAACCCCAAAGCCTACCGTACCTGTGATTCCTCCTACGAAGGAATCTGCCAAGGTCGTCGATTTCACAACTGTGCCGTCGGCGACGCCTCACGACTCAGTCCTTCCTTCAAAGCATCCTGCGATTGAGGGGGAGTCGTCTCGACCAATTGACCCATCTCGTCTCAAGAAGAAGAGATCTGGTCCTGTCTCGTCTCCTAAAAGGGGGATTTCCACGGTGAACCCTAAAGGTACGACTTCTACACCCTTTGCTGAAATCTCTAGCGTTCCAGTTATTCCAGTTATTGGAGGTGTAGTTGATAAGGAGTTTGAAGGGAATGTGGTGTCTGGGAAGGGAAAGAGTGTAGTTAAGAATGTAATGGATGAAAAGAATGCTGGGGACCAAGTAGTGGTTGGAGGCGGTACTATCTCAGTAGAAGACTTAGTGTCTAAAATCAGGGCAGAAATTTTGGCCAGTCTGGCAAAGGAACAGACTACGCAGGATGGTGTGAAGGAAACAGAAGGGTCCGCTCAGATTGAGAATCAGGCCTCTGCTCCCATTCCTGTTGAAGTTCAGCCTGCGGTCCTATCCGCCATTGGGACATCTGGGAAACCCGATGCTTCGGAAAGCCAGATTGAGGCTGATAAGTCTGTGGAGTCCAAAAGTTCTGCTAAATCTCTTAGTGAACACGGAGAAGACAGCCCTGTGGAGTCCGATAAAGCCAGGAAGGGCTCAGTTTCATTCGCTGGGACTGCCGATATTCTGTCTGACGAAAGTTCTGATAAGGCAATTCCAGATCCTGTGCCAGCATCTGGAACAGATGATTCAAGTAAACACTCGGATGAGTCCCCCCCTATTGTCTCTCTGAAAGGAAAACAAGGTGTTAAGAGATCCACTGCAGTAACAGTGCCTAAGTCTTCCAAGAAGGTTAAATTTGATGTGAAACCATCGTCCGTTCCAGGGTGTGTGATAAGTGGCACCTGGTTCGCATCCCAGGCCCATGCTGAAAAATGGGAAGTAATTCTCCACAGGACTATGGTTCCTGAGAAGGTCATCAATGTGAAAAAGTATCCTGGAATTCTGATTGACCTGCTCAGTGAATGCAAGGTGCTTGGGTCGCTGCGAAAGGCTGGAAAGTTCTCAGACAAGCTTGTGCGTGAAGCTATTGTGAACCTGCCTGCAGAGTTTGGTGTACAGGGGAGTGAACACTATGGTCAACTGCGAGTCAGAGGAAAAGCTGTGTACATAACTCCGGAGCTGATCAATGCCTGTTGGGACGCTCCTCAGTGGGGCGCTGAGAGTATTACAGCCGACTTAAACTCCATTGCCCAGGAAATTACTCAAGGGGTTAAAGTACACTGGAAAGGAGCAAATTTCAAACCCTCGGAACTATCTACCAAGTATGCGTTTCTGTACCAGATTGCTCACTATAACTGGATGCCATCTATGAATCGTGGAGCGGTGACAAAAGATCTTGCTAAGCTGTTGTATGCTGTTGGAATGAAGAAGAAAATCAATCTGGGAGAGCTGGTTTTTGCTCACTTGGAAAAACACTCGTTATCAGGAAGAGACCAACTTCCAATCGGATTTCCCTCTCTCATTCATCAGCTCGTGCTTGAACAGTTCCCTGACATCCTGTCCTCAGTTGATGTGCTCTCAGGTGACCCCAAAGTGTTGGCCATGGATCACAAATTGTACAAAGGCGCCAGAGTTGTCGATGTGCCATGTGAGGCGTCATTGACACTCCCGGCAACAATCCATCTTCCAGTTGCCATCCACAAGAAGTTTGTGAAGGAAGTCAGGGGCCAAATCTCGTTCCTAGGAAGTGAAATCAAGCGTATGCAGTCTCAGCGCTCTCAACTTCAAGATCTTCTTGCTGACCTGGGTTCTCTTTCTGCTGAAGAACCAGAGGAGGCTATTTCTGATTCTGAGGAAGCTTAGTTGGTGCACTATCCCCTTGCCACTTGAGTTAAACAGGGGGAGAAAATCTGCATGTGTGTGTGGTAGTTTGTTTTTTTTTGGTTTGCTGTTGTGCTCACTCGTTTTCAATTGATCTTCAGTAGTGAAACTACAACCCCGTTCCTTATGAAATGAAGATCGCGTTTTGGGCAAGTCCGTACTAGCATCTAATTCATCTGTCATGCAGAAGAAGTGTTTTTGCCTCAAATGTCAAGGGGGAGATTGTTGGAGTAAAATGTGCCATCTAGGCAAAACCAGAACTGTGCAAGAAGCTGTACTAGATTAAACAGACAGTTCCGAAAAATCAGCTCTATCCAGATCTTTCCGAACTGATTTATCTTTATCATATCTTTGCGTGCGCCACATCATCAAACCAGATTTTATCAAGATAAAGTCATGCAGATCTCAACGGAAGTCTTTCCTAGTTTATCTAGAGTTTCGGAAATTAAATCTAGGGTTTTCTTATCCCTTAGATCCACACGGCTACTATATAAAGAAGACTAGGGTTCTTCTTTAAATAAGCAAGCAACTTTCGAGATACACCGTGTGAGAAAGAGAGCCATCAATCAAGAGCAGAATACATCATTCTTGTCTACGAGCAGTCAAGCTGTTGTAGAAGGATTGTGGCTGCAAGTTGCTATTTCACAGGCTGTTAGTGAGTTTTTCATATTAGTTATTATGTGTGTTTCCTGCTTTTTCGATGTTATGAGTTTCAAGGTGGTGAGCTCACATAATTAGGCGTGAGGCCAAGCGGATCAATAGACTACTTATTTAATCACGCGGACTTATTTCTTGAGAACTAATTCTAACTGAAATGTATTTCAACTTTCAAGTCCTCCCCTTGTATCTGCGCTACTCAAACTTTATCCAAAAAAAAGTAAAACCTCTTAGACCCCCGTTAGTAGGTTCAATTCCGAAGAGATCAAAACAAAAAGAAAAAAATATGAATGGGCGTGACGGAGTGGTGGCTATCGGGGATGACTAGAGTCTCTTTGGAGACATCGATAAAATTGAAATGATACATAGAAGATTAATATGATTCTGCGCAAGAATGACACCCACACATCCAGAAATTACCTCGAGCAATTTCAGCGAGGGGATGATACATGTTTGTGGGTAGTGGGGCAGCCGCCCCCATTAATTTTTTGAACACTTAATATTAGCCAAATTAGGTTAATATATTCAATTAAGTTTTAAATTTTGCCCCACTGATTTTAATATTATGCCCACACTAGTTTAGAAAATACATAAAAATTACTTTTATATCGATATAAATTTTAGTTTGCCTCTATCAAAAAAAGAAAAGAAGAAGAAGTCTGGATCATCATTGCTTTCTGCCGAGTTTCATGCAATTCAGTAAGTTGCATCAGATGAGATTGTAAAAGCATCCCCACCATGACAAAAAAACATATTATCCCTCTCTCTCATCTATTTTCTCTCTCATCTTGTCATACCTCATGACTATTTTGAACAAGTGCACCACACGCATATCAAATAAAAAGTTCATCATCATTCTCTCTCATCACTACATAAATTATAGCTCATAAATATTAAGATTAATAAAAATATATCAAAGTGTATCTCGTTTTATAGACCTCAAAAAATTATGAATATTGGTATTTATTTTATTTTTTTTCTTTGTAATTTAGAAGATATATTCATTGTAAGATCGAATGAAAAATTGAACAGTTTCTTACACAGGACACGTGTCACGTTACGATTGGTTCACGACTCATGATCAAATCTATTTTTTGATCATGAGATGATCTTTTTTACAATTTGTTATGGGATGATCAAAACTATGATAAAAAAGATCATGATAAGAGGTGCATATTTTTTTTATCATTTCTCATGACAATTTTCTATGATAAAAAAAGATAATGATGAAATGCTCTAAAGTAAGAAAAAAAAGAGCAATCACAGGTCGACCACTAGGTCAGAGTGGGATTCTATAAGCAGCAAAAATAGACAGACATCAGTGAGAAAGCTTGACATGTGATTTTATGGAGGCTATATGGTAACATGGCCATTCATGTGCCTTTCTTCAAACTTCAACTGGGCCCTGGTGTACAAATATCCTTTGGTTACTGCATTTCTTACACATACTTCTCTCTCTGTAACTTGATGTTTTTAGGTCCTATGCTTTTAAATCACATCAACGGCTCATGGGACGATTTTGCTAGATTTGATCTGTGTCCATTTACAGTTTATTTATCAGTAAATTACCCATTTAACTCACAACTAAAGTAAAATATGAGATTGGAAAAGGAAACATGGAAATTTTAGATATAGTCATAAGGAAAAAGATCAGGTATAAAGTTGATATGTTGGTACAAATTATAAATTAATCATAGTCCTTGATCTTGTGATTGAATGGATGAGATTAAATCTTGATTTTTTGAGTTTTTTTGTGTGTGTGACGAATTATAAAATAAACATGACGAATTATATCGTCTATTTATTTTCGGCTCGTCTTTTTCATTTTTCGGCTCGAATTTTTACGAATTATAAAATAAACTGACGATATAAAATGATTTTAACAAATTTTGTATTTTGTACCAAAAATTTACTTTGCACCAGATGTGACCTCATATTCATATTCATGCCAAAAATTTACTTTGCACCAGATGTGAACACATATTCATAAATGAAAGAAAATGAAGACAAAAAGATGATAAGATTAAGAGGTTACACAATAAGGACAAGAAGCAGGACAGTGCCGTATAAAGCAATAAGGCTGGTCGTTTTGACGTACAGTACAAATATAAAACTCAACGAGCTTGTTCTCACTTTCAGACTTCAGTAGCATATGCAC
Source organism: Rhodiola kirilowii (assembly GCA_033675215.1). Classification (NCBI taxonomy): domain Eukaryota; kingdom Viridiplantae; phylum Streptophyta; class Magnoliopsida; order Saxifragales; family Crassulaceae; genus Rhodiola; species Rhodiola kirilowii. The sequence goes on from CM066201.1 coordinate 2,135,883, forward strand.
TCTGCCTGATACTCAGAACATGGGGAAGCTGCTGCACTTGCACCAGCACACAAGTACACAAATTTGTAATAATATCAAGGAAAGCATTGATTTATGATATGAAGAGTGGTCACTTTGAGTCTCACTATTTATGCATCTCAATTTATTGTCTTGATTATGACCTAGCCCTTTCAGTGTTTGGTGCTTCGTTAATATTCCAAAAAAAATTCAGAGGACCGTTTTGATTTTTGTGTGAATAATCACCCAACGACAACCTTAATGCGCGGAGGCGTACGATCGTTTCTGTGAGTAAATTTGTCAAGTTGGCCACAAAAATGACAAGCCTTAAACCCGAAACCCGTCCGGTGAGAATCTTTCAATGAATATGGTTGTCGATGCTTTATTTTTCCTTGCAAATCTAGCTTGTATGGTAAATTGCACCGAATAAATACCTATGTGTCGTAACGCTTAAATTATCAAATTTTGTAGTGCGAGAATTATGTTATAATTTACATATGAAATAGCATGACTGGGCAATATTGGACGAACATGTATAACGTGAAGTGTTGTTTCAGAATATCAGTCAACAACCGTCGCTCAAAATGAGCATAATCTTCCAGTTGCATCAGCTGCACTTCACGTGACACATGCTCTTAACAACTAACCTAATAAGTAGGATTTTTAGTGAGAAAAAGAACTAAAGAGAGTAAATAAATGAGTGTGAAAATATTATTTTTGATTGGAATGAGTGTGAAAATTTTGAGATGGGAAAGAAAGAAAGTCTATCTGCAGTAGATTACAGAAGGACACATCATGCAAGTAGCTGCATCTAGCTACCTGCTTCATCTGGGTGTGTAGCTTTGTTAGTTGAATTGATCCTCAGAATCACAAACCCACCACCAGCACTAACATGCAGCTGCAGCCTGCAGTGCAGCAGCATTCATTTTTCAGTTGAGAAATGATCAGAACCAAAACCTCCAGCAGTGTGTACTTTTCAGAGTACAAGTTCAAAATGTGATTCTACAATTTCAAACAATTTAAATAATTAGCTACTACTAGTTAGGTAGGATTAAATATTCCCAATAAGGGTGTGATCTAGTGGTTGAATCTTTACCCTACATCCACAAGATGGAGGGTTCAAGCCCCACCTATGACATTTTCCTCCCCACATTTTGTGTGAGTTTTTTCTAGTCCCACCTATGGTGTAGACCTCTTCCTCCATCCCTCGCGAATTTTTTCCTTTTCTCTTCCTCGTCCCGTGTGGAAGTTTGCAGGTGTTATTCTATATCCTCTCGTGGAAGCGTGCTTAAACTCTACTATGACCTTACCATGAAGGTGTGTGTCTCGTGGGTTAGAGGTACCAAGATGGCATGTGCTTCAACGGTGAATCAAGATCAAGTTCAAGTCCGGGGTGGTGCCCTTTGTGTCGTCTGTGCTTAAAACGATCTATTAATATATAAATATTTGTACCGTAAATATCACTTTGTACATGATACATATCGTATATATTTATATATATATATATATAGAAGGAGGAGCGTTCAAATGAGGCACCCCTTCTTAAAGTGAGGCAGTGAGGCACGATTTGAGCCAACCACGTGTCCCACTCAAACCCTCGTGCTTTATGGGCGCGCCACGTGTTCCACTACCAAAAATCCATCAAAAAGCAAACAACAAACAACTATTCCTGCACTATTCTCGGCCACATCATCTAAATGAGTGGCTCACAACGTGCCTCATTTTTACAACCCTGCCTCGTCCTTTATCCACTGTTCCAGAAATCGGCCGATTAATCGGCTGATTTCTCGAAGCCGATCCGATTTGAGTAAAATCGGATGAAAAATCGGGGAGCAATTATGTGTCCGATTAATCGGCCGGATCGGCGATTAATCGGTGGAATCGGGGATTAATCGGTCTGGGCAGCTAAGTGTTAAGGAATAAACTTGGAGGAATTTATTGTAATAATTAAGATTTTTTTAAATTGAAATTGAAAATTAAAACTAAAGAATTTGAGTAGACTTGCTTTATTGACTTGTTCATGTATTTTAACTGTAACTTAGTTTTTGTGACTCGATTTGTGTTTGACCTGTGTTATGTTATGTATTGGAACTTGGAAGTGGTATGGATTGTTTAGTTTTGACATGTACCCTGTTTTATTTTGATTACAGGTCAACAAATGCATCTATAGAAAGCATTTATATAACTATTTTTCAATTATAAACATAAAAATAGGATAAAAATAAAAAACCGATTAATCCCGATTAATTTCTGATTAATCCCCGATTAATTTCTGATTAATCCCCGATTAATTTCTGATTAATCCCCGATTAATTCTCGAAGACCTTGTCTGAACGATTAGCGATTTGCAATTTCTGTAACATTGCCTTTACCTAAAAAACAAAAAGTGCAAAATGACAAAAACACTTTTTGGACAAATCTACACATTTAGATCATTTGATCATTTGAGATATATATATATATATATAGGATATAGATCATGTACAAAGTGATATTTACGGTACAAAGTACAAAGTAGTTTAAACCGTTTGATCTAAATTTTTGATGGATGAAATCTAATTAATTAAAATCAGATTTACGTTTAAATAATATATTGTTAGATGTGTGGCTCAGATTGTGCCTCACTCTCTTGTTAGATGTGTGGCTCAAAGCGTTCAAATTTTGTTAGATGTGTGGCTCAGATTGTGCCTTACTGCCTCATTCTAATTTGGCGGCTTTATTTGAGCGCTCCTAAATATGCTATGTATGTGTTGTATTCTTTGATCTATTCAATGTAAATTGTAAACCCACGATCAAAAAAATATTAGTAATAGGTATGAGAGAAAAAGTGATTGAAAATTTTTTATTCTTACAACTTTTTAAGATTTAGAGATCCATCAAAAATATTTGATTCTGTGGTCTGAATCTGAACAGTCAGTATTTGATTGATTATTGTCTCCTCTTGGTTTCTTTCAAAAGTTGGGAGTTATATATCTAGGTATTACAGTTACAAATTTTTTTAGTGGATTTTTTGATGCCTCAGGGCTCAGGCCTTGAAAAATAAATTTTGAAAAAATAAGGAACATTTTGTGAAGAAACCAAAACATTATTTAGAATATGTTAATAAAAATGGAAAATGACAAAGATTAAGGATTAAAGCATTTTGAAATTGCCTTAATTATCCATTTTCATAGTTCGAACCGTAATTTGTTAATGAGCATACCCCCTCTTTGTCATTTTTCTTAATAAAAAAGTATCCAAATTATTAATATTTTCTTAATTTTGTTGAGAAGTCAACTATGAGCTTGAGCCCCTTTCTTCCGAGCAACTCGGTATTTGAATAAAATTTGTTGGTTATTAATAAGAGTATATATAAATTAAATTATGAAATAGTGATGGATACATCTCAACTTAAAACTACTGTAAATAAAAGAACAAACAAATTTCTCGGAAATTGTAGGTCTTCCAGAAGAATACCAAATAAGAAAAAGGTTAATAAGATGCTGACAATTGAATAAGACTAAGGGTATGTTCTTTTGCCCTTAAAAATTCAGTATTTCGTTTTAGTTCAATATCGTTTGATATCACATTTAGAACTCTCTAAATAAGTACTTAATTTGAACTATATGTGTGAGTTTTAGTTTAAAAGTCAGGGTACTATGACAGTACGGTGAAATATTTAAATTAATTTTTCCATTACTGAGGATTATGAATTCAGATGTGGTGCATCGCAGTAAAACGATATTATTTTACTATATTTCAAAAATTATATCAATCGAAACCAGGATGCTTCCATTAAAACAATGTCATTATGTCACTCGCAACATTTGACGGTCTATACCGAATCTCTTTCTGTGAATCGTACTCGATAAGGGACCTTGATGTCCTATGTTCTGTCAACATTAAGGTCCTAAACTACTAGACCTCAAGAAGATGCTCTCATATGATAGAAAGAAGAAAAAAAAACCTAAGCTTGTTTAAGGACATGTGTGACTACTAAAACCCCAATCCCCACATGTCCTTGTTTCTCTCTCACCCCAGCCCAACCTCAATAAGTACCCCATCAATTGAAGCCCTCCCACCACACCAACTCACTCATTTTACCCCCAACCACAAATCCATCACTTACCCTCTTCAAAAGTTCACATTTTTCAAAATGGGTATCATCAAAAGATCAAATAAGCTGCCTCAATCTACAGTTCTGAAGCAGATCATTAAGAAATGCTCAAGCTTTGCCAAGAGTCACCACAGCCAAGGTTATGATGATGTTCAGCAAAGGCTGCCTGTGGATGTTCCAAAGGGTCACTTTGCTGTTTATGTTGGTGAGAATAGGACTAGGTACATTGTCCCAATCTCATTCCTGACCAGGCCTGAGTTCAGAATCTTGCTGCAGTTGGCTGAAGAGGAGTTTGGGTTTGATCATGATATGGGTCTCACTATTCCTTGTCATGAAAAAGTGTTTGAATCACTCACTTCAATGCTGAGATGATGGAAGAGATTTGAGTATAAAGATGAAGCTGCTTGACTTGCTTCTCTGTTCTTGATTTCCTCCTTTAATATGTCTTCTTCATCTTTTTGCAGTATGATTAAGCCAAACTGAGATGTACTAATGTGGAGCTTATAAGTAGCGACTTATGTAGATCTAACCCAAGAGACCCAAATTGGAGGATTATGATTATGTTATCCTCTGGGGGTTCTTCTAGCATGTAAATTATTGTTGCTTTTGATGAGAATGAGAGAAGTTAAGTCTACTTAAAAATGTTTATTCTTCTGTCAAAAATTGCACTTATTTTTTGTAAATGGGAGAGCATGTTTTATGGGAGTGCGTCTTACAGATTCTAGTATGACTTAAAAGACTCAGTAATAGATGGACTGTAAAATGTGCATGTGAAGTTATATATTGGGACACAAACGGAAAAAAAAGTATTGGTTGTCAACAATTCATTGGCTGTTTCAAAAATATATATACTGAAGGTTTTTTTGGGAAATATATACATCACTGATTTGTTAGGCATGTGTAGATGAGCGTTCAAATGAGGCAGATCTCATTAGAATGAAGCAAGTGAGACACGATCTTGGCCGTCCATCAACCTCCGTACTTTGTGGGTGCGCCACGTGTTCCACTCAAATCCCACTCACAACATTAGTGTGAACGCAACTAAGTGAGTGGGACACGTGGCTTCGCCACGTGCGTTTGACGGCTGCGATGAACGGCCGAGATCGTGCCTCATTGACTCATTCTACCAACACTGTCTCAACCGAGTACTCTCGGCATGTGTAAACATATCAGTCCGTCATCTTTATGAGAGCATGCAAGTGAGAGAAAAGGTGCTACTCAAAAGGAAAATAATTGAATTAACGACTTTAGAGATGTGTATAATGACAAAATGATACAACACGTACACGTACGAGTCATATATAATATTGAATTGGTCTTATTGATCGAATTGAATAAGGAGGACAAAATATATATAGGGGTCACAGTCACAGCTTATTGGTGATTAAGAATTAAGATGATTAATGCATATAAGATCTGGATGGCCCTCAAGTTAAGTACGGATGTTTACACCAACATGAAAGTGGACGAGGAAACAAATTATAATTAATAGCACTACTTTAATTCATGTCTCTAAATGGATGATTACTGTAACTAATATATGATAAACTAAGACTCCAGCTATGTGCAGGCAGTGGTCTAGCGATTATAGTCTTGATCGAATGATCAAGATTTCGACGGTTCGAACCCTCTTGGATGCACCGGCGTGAATTTAAGGCTTATCCATTTTTTGCTTATCATAGTAAAATTTAATTTTAAAAAAGAAAGAAAAAAGACTCCAGCTATGTAGCAAAGTAAATAGTAAAACAAATTAAAAAAAAGTAAAAGCATGAGAAACAGAGAAAGGTCAATAGAATCTCATCTCTGTTTTTATGATCAAACCTTTCAGCCCCTGGTTTCTTCACAATCATTGAAACATTGCTGTGCCTGTGCATGTCACAAATCCGTGACATGAAATTCATGCATACTGGTTTGGTTCTCTAGCTAAATTAGAGTTAAAAATGATCTATGGGCATCAAGAAAATGGCAATCAGCGTGATTAGCGGACACAATCATGTGGTTTTATTTATGTCTAAGGTAGTGTGACAAGTGTGCCGTTACCAACACCCGTGGGCCGCATGCTGTTAAGCCTAATTGCTACCACAGTATTCGTCCTTAATCACTTCATCTAATTGCTACGCTGCAGACATGATGCAACTCAAGAGCTCATAGACAGGGCGAACATGGCTAACACTAGATACAAGATAAGAGAAGAAATGTACTGACAAATTAAATTAACAGCAATTCACAAGCAGGGCAGAGCAAGTGAACCATAATGATGGATAGACAACAAGACAATACTTTCCTCTATTATAATTGTATAAATATCATTTGTCTGATTCCAGGTATTTTAAATTCAACACTTGTGGTAATGGTGAATAATTTGTTTTTGAGAAAATCCCCATACCAGATATGGCTGCCACGGTTGAACATTACAGGAGCCATAACACAACATGTACCCGTCGCTGTTTTAGTGATTTCTTTTCTTCCCATATGTGCACTCAGCCACATGTCAATAACGGTTCCAATAACCGAATGAACCTGCACATGTTATCAGAAGGAATTAATGAATTTCCTAAAGATACATATCATCACTGCTACAAGTCATGGGCAACACACGTTCTCTACGAAAAATATCAATGCAAGTTTTTTTAGGGAGCTATATGAAATATGCAACGGGAGAGAGGTTTGTGTAGGAGAAAGAATATAAATAGAATGAAAAGCAAGACAGTAAAATGTGGCATCATTACCATGGAAAACAATTAATAACCCATCCAGTGATACAAATTCCAGCAAGCTCTCAACTAGTTTCCACCTTTATCTTCTTTTGCTTGTGAGATTGCTGGCCGTTGTACAGGGTATTTTGCTTTCTATCAGTGTGCTCCTCAGATTTTGTCGGGTACTCAATTTGTTCCAACATCTTCACAGCCCTATGAGTTTCACATAATTTTAGTGAAAACTGAAATTCAAACAGGTGTTCAATCCGAGATTATCACGGACCACTGCACAAGTACCTGAGTGGCATTGCATGTGGTTTCTTTTGCAATTCCAGCCATCTTATACAACCAGTATGTTTAGGAATCAATGACCCTGAAATGATGAGCGTCTCTTCATCCCAGCTACACAGTGCAGTAAAATCAGAGTTACTAACTCTTTTTTCAAAGGTGAACTTTAGCAAACACATGTATATATGATTAAACGTCTAGAAAAAAGAATACACGTGTATCTCAAGCTAAAGCTTGTTAAGCTATATCATAGTAGTGCTTTGCCTGTGTGTCCTGTGCATTTGTGAGATACACATACAATACGTTTTAAGCGAACAAATATGTTGAATAGTTCATGTTTTCCTATATGCTCATGATACCAATACTACAACTTCTCTTTAACACCATTTAGATTAATTATGGATTTAAGTTTAAGGCTGTGTTATTTCGGAACACCAAAACAAATAAGTTACGGGCCCGACTTTGCTACTAAATTCAACAATTTCCAACGCCATATTCAAAAAATGTTCATTCAATAAGATGTGACAAAGTTGTAACGGTAAGCTTGATGCGTACTTCATATTAGTAACAATAAAAATAAAAAAGATGCTATTGAAAAAAATAAAACTAAGCAGAAAAACAAAGTTTCACCTCTTGACAAAGAAGCGTATCATTGTTCCTGCCTTTATTTTATGGCTCCTGTGACGGGTACTGTGACATATTTCTTCGCCATTTTTCTATAAGAAAACAACTCTTAGTGACGACTGACGACTGCTTAACTTCATCTTCATGTACTCAACTGATCCTTTGAACCATTCATACACTACCAAAGACCGAATAAACAAATAACGGAACAAAGCTTACAGTTTTAAATTCAAATTCCTCCCGAATGTCGTCGGCAGTGATTGTAACAGAACACAATCCAAGAACGATGATATTGATGGTATCCTGAGAAATTTTCTCCACTTTCCCCTCTGCAAAAGACAACACTAAAAAATAACCAAACGCAAGAAATATATTCATGTACAACGCATTATTTCATCTGTCCGGTACTCCGGTTTACTCGGTTACATTTAATGTGAATTTTACAACAAACATCAGGAGTACAAATACAGACAATAATTTCAGTAAGCATCACAATGGCAATCGACTTGTCTACGCAGCTAAATACAATTCAAGTAGTGTTAATCAAAAACAAGAAAGCACACCCAAAACCAACCTAATAGCATATCTGTCTTAGGAGAAAAAAGCAATAGCTTTACATCCAGCCGTACTCCAAAATACGGAACAACTCCAGAAAGAATCTTGGCATTCCCATCTGAATTTGCTAGCTCCACAACGTGAGCCAGAACAACTCCATCAAAAGCTTCATTATACCTGATTCAAGTTAGCCACAGACCGAACTTTAAAATTGCCACAATGCCAAACCCAGTGACATCAGAAAAAGAAAAATCTCAAAACTTTCACTCAGCATTCCACAGTAAATCAATCAGAAGACTGAAAGAAAGAAAAACAGCTGATTTGAAGCAGAAAAAAAAAGGTTCGGCTGCTTACTTGAATAGAAGAGAATCCATCTCGCGTTTGAGCGCTTGGGGGACTTTGTTGGACTGAGAGGGGTGTACGTAGACCACAATCTCCGAATCTGCTATTTTCAAACCCTCCATTCGGACGAGACTACTCGATTGATTTGAACTGGAGTAGAACAGAAGCTCCAAAACCCTAAATCCCAAAATCTCCTCTAAAATCACAGTCAACGACTGAAGCTTCAATTCGGGTCAACGGTGGTGGTGGACTTTTGGGCCCTGTTTTGTTGTTTTAATGGGCTGAATTCGGGCCAGCTGAAATATAAGAATAAACAACCAAACTTATTGCAATGAGCCAATGAGAGCTGGAAAAATAAAATTAAGCTAACCGAGAGAATACTGTTTTGAATTGAAAGGAAAAAAAAACTATAAAAAAAACTTAAGGGAAGCTTAGCTCAAACCTAAGAATAACATGTGAAAAACAACAACTTATTCCAATGAGAGCTGGAAAATCAACTAAGTTTTGAATGTATACTGAGAGGATATAGATGTTTTGAATGAAAAAACAACAACTTATAAGTAAGGATCATATGAGAAATAACTATTATGGTGAGAAATAGGAAATAACAACAATCGTTGAATTTTAGATCGAACGGTCCGGATTTTTTCTGATTTTCCAATTATTTTTATGCATTAAATTCATATTTGAGGGCTAATTAGTCATTTATGCAGTACGGAATATTTTGTTAAGATCACGATCCTATTTTTTTCGCACATTCAATCAGTTTTGCATTTTTCTCTTCATGTGCAAGTTTCCCGAATTTTTCTTGATCTTCTAATTATTTTTATGCATTAAATTCTTATTTAATAGTTAATCATTTATTTATGCACAAATATTCTTGTTAAGATCACGATCCTATTTTTTGTGCACAATCGATCAGTTTTGCATTTTTTTTCTCCTCATGCCCAAGTTTGATCAGTTTTTGTGTTTTTTCTCCTCATACGCACATTCAATCGGTTAATCGAAATACGAAATTATACAGTAACATAGACTTTTCTTTATAATGCGTAGCTTTCTAGCTATAATGCGTATATATGCAATTTCTGATAGAAATACATTTATAATGCGTAGCTTTCTATTTAAAACGCGTAGCAGTCATAGCGCCTCATACGAATTTTGTTTGTAAATGCTACGCATTTTAATTGGAAAGCACTCTCAATTACAACTATAAATTCTGATTTAGGAACTACACATTTTAATCTTAGTGACCCGTAGTTTTTCACATCCCAGGACTTCCCACCATTCAAATCAAAGAAGCCACTACTAGCTTGAGGCTCAAATAATTTTGACATAAATTCAAAGATCAAGTATAATGAAATGGGTGTGACGACAATTTGAGGCTCAAATAATTGGTATATATTTTTTGATTATTTGGACACTTAAACAACTAACCGGACATCCAACAAACATCGCTGAGAGATATTTTATTATTTTGGTCGAACAATATAATCAAATAATTAAGTCAGTCTTGTTTGGGTTTAATTGCTTTTTATTGAATTCAGATCTAAGTTTGCTTCAGAATTCTCTAATGGAAGGTACTACTATTTACGGAATAGGTATTCAGCCAAAGATATTATCCAATGCTTCCAACGACCATAAAAATTGTTTCCAAACAACAAGGTAAGAAAGTTTCTATACATCTCAAAAGTTTCCCAAACAACCAAAAAAACAATCAATGTTTCCTGCACATGTTTATATAAGTCCATCAGAAACGTTGCGTAGAACTCTAACTCGGGATACATCCACCACCAAGAATCACTGTAAGATGATAGTTTAAGTTAAGGATTATTGTTCAACGAACATGTTAATTTTATTGGACAAGTTAACTTACCTCCGGCTCCATTTCAAAGCCACGACACTCGGCGAAACGCTTGATAGCTTCCCTGTCAGCCACCTCCAGTGGTACAAATATGGGCTCAACTAGCCTCAGCATCCTGCAAGTTTTAAATGCAAGTAATTTAGATATGCTTACAAATCAGATTCAGAGTAATAAACTTCAATAATAAACTTACCTCTGAAATATCATCAGATGGTGTTTCTTGGCTGCCCAAAACACCGGTGAGCGGTTGAGCATCCGAATGAGTGACCTCGTGCATCTGCCCAAGTGATGTAACGTATCCAGAAGCACCCTTGAATCAGCTTGAACCTCCATAGGCCCATAACCTCCCATAACTGCTTGAAGTCTGTCTTATTGGAGCCCACGAAATTATCCCTTCAGTTCAGTCACTCGTATGTCCACATCGACTAGCCTGTCGAGCCTCTCATAGAAATCGTCTCGGGCTTCATGATTTTAAGTGTTAATTTTTAATTTTTATGTATATTAATAAAAAGATAATATTTGAAGCTATAATAGGGAAGCCGCGAGCGGCTGAAATTGAAAAGATAATAAAGTGAGGAAAATCAATTTGGGGGAAAATTAGGCCAATGATAAAGAAAATAACTTCTAAACAAATTTATAAAAATTGAATTATTTGTTCAATATTCTATATCTTATCCTATAATTATAAGTATAATATCAAATTAAGCATCTAAATTTTATAAAATTATGTAATTTTTCTAATATAAATAAGTAATATCAATTAACGTATTACTTATCATGATTTTTAGTTATTTTTAGTTTACTTTTAGTTTACTGTTTAGTTTTTATGTATACTAATGAAAAAATAGTTCTCAAAATTTGAATATGGAAGTATATTCACTGACTCTATAGAGACTAAAATATAGTTTAATTGAGTGGAATACTAATAAAATAATCATAACCTGATTCATTTTTAAGTACATCAACACAACATAATAATCACTCGATTTTGAAACGGATAACCCTATCAATTGTGCTTTAGAACCGCCTCGCAATGACTAATCTTTTTTTTATCAAAATGGTTCGTCGCTATTCTCGATTTTCTCACAATCCTCTCACCGTGGATGTTGGAAACCCGATAATGTTTTTTTGGTTCCGGTCGATTTACCGTCGTCGTAACCACTCAAAATAAATCTGCCGGTGAGCAGCACTATAACGGGGTCTTCCGAACCCTACTCCTTTTGATAGGATTTAGCCCTACTTATTATTTCTCTGATAAGAACTACCAGATGGCTTGTGCCGAATATATAGAGAAGTGGAAGGCTCTTCCTGGAAAAGTGGTCCATGCGGCTCCGACTTTTGCTCCGGCGGCTCGGCCGGCTCCAGGTGCTATGTGATAGGATGATGCGCGAACTGCCTATCACCCGAGAGTGGCATGTGTAGTGTGGGTTTGAATGAGTAGTATCTCGCATTTAGTTTATGGGTGTATTAGAATGTGTTAGTAGAGTCAGTGTGTCATTTTAGTGGGGTTAGATTTCTATTATAAATTATGTAAGTATGTGTCGAGCAATATCAATGAATTAGCAATTTTTTTCTTTCAATATCAAAATAATAATAATAATAAACACTTGGTTATATTCAACTTATAACAAAGTATAGTACATGTACAACAAGAACATTGCTAAAGTAAGGATTGATCATGCCTTATTCAACGGCATAATTAAATGTCAGAATAAGTGCATAATTATAAGTATAATAATATTGAACTCTACTGGTCTCTCTTTCTTAGTCAAGAATTCAAATATATCACGGTGAGTCCAGATGAAATAACGGAATTGTCTGAGTGTTAAACCGTATACCGATTCATATGAACGAAAAGTCTAGAAGAACATTGTCAAAACAAATATATTACTCCAGACTTCCATTTCGCAGGTTAAGCTTGAAGAGTTTTCGTTAACGTCGTACATGATGTATATTGCTCGTCTACAATGTGTTATCCCATTTGGTTTGTTTTACTTTTGGGATAGTTTGAGTTAGTAGCATAATTTATTATTATATGTATCTTTCTGTTTTTGTCTCATCATCAAAATTCAAAGCAAAGTCTTGTGAGCGCTCTTTATGAAATTGTTTTGAAGAGAGGATACAACAAATGAGGCTTTTTCTAAGCCAACCTACTATGCAAGTCTCATGATAATTATACTTATCTTTGATATTGTTAAAATCAAAACTATTGTTAAAATCAAAACTAATAAGTTTACTTTGTCCCAAAAAGTAAACTACTGCAAGCAGATTAGAAATAAACTTTTCAAATAGATTGTCATATATATATCGTCAAAAATATAGGAGATGAATAATATCACTAACTCCAATAGTTAGTATTTACAAGTCTCAACTTTTAAATCAAAACTAAAATATAGTTTAATTGAGCGGAATACTAATAAAATAATCGTTTAGTTTACTTTATCAAAAATTTAAATTGCTGCACGCAGATTATAAATAAACTGTTCAAATAGATTGTCCTAAAAAATACAGGAGATAGTCAACCTCATATGAACTAGAACACTTATTAGGACATGTCCAATGAAGTTCAAATTCATGCATTATAAATTAAATTCAACTAAACTAAATTTAATTAAATTCAACTAAACTAAATTTATGCATTAGTATATCTAAAAGTCCCAGCTTTTAAATATCGAGTATTTGGGTTGATAGATATTATTGTGAGAAGTACCTTTTCGTTCTGGAAGTAATATTCGCAATAAGAAACACAAGTGATATGGATAACAGGATAAGGAAAGAAAGTAGATATTTTAGAAGAGTCTTTTAGAGTGTTTAATTATTACTATTGGATTAAATCAATTCTAGCCTTATATTTGAGAGAAAGGTTGTATAAATAAAATGTTGTTAAGTGACAAAACACCCAAATCCAAATAGCGATATTCATCATAAGTAACAGCGTTATACTAAGATTTATTTGTAAGTGAGTTTTCATTTAATAAATTTTCTCTTTTTACAACAAAGTTAAACTCCATGACCCTCTATTTATAGAAAGAATGCAGCTCACTCATGAACACGGCAGTCTCATATTCTGTGTCAAGATCTTTCCAGTGAACGGTCTGTCCAGCTATATATCTCTCTAACATTAGATACACGTAATAAAAAATTGTGGTACTAAATTAAACTATCCCAAAATTAAAACAAACAAAATGGGGATATACCAGCAAGTCAACAAAAATCGTTGTAGTTTTTTTCTTTTTTCGATGGAACAAGACATATACAGACAAGGACACGACAACATTTATGTAAAAAGTACAACAACTTCGAAAGGACAATCACTAAGCACAGAAAACATGGCAACGTGTATGATATTTTATATACCTATACTATGTCAATCATAAAAGTTGTGAGGATTGTGTTATGAAACTCAGCTCCCCGTGGATTGGTGATTGGCATATTTGTTGGAGACTGAATGATGAACAATTTCCAAAATTTCCATAATCAGATATATAAACCCTTGAAGTTTAACTTGCCAAGTGTATGTTTGGAGTAATATATCAAATATCGTCACTCGGAATGTAGATTTATCTAGAACGTTATTTCTAGATATGATTTGTGAATATCTCAACATCTCTATAAAAAAAATTCTTTTGTCAAATGAGCTACTCGTTCATTTTCTTTTTGACAAATAGTTTTTTTATTGTAAAAGAAGATGAATTGACAATTAGAACAATTAATGGCATACCGAAGTTTCACTCTATATTGCTCAGAGAACATGCACGTCGCATATGTCTGAGTTTTTTCTTTAAAATGACTCATTTCAGTTTCAACATACCTAAAATGACTTATGTGAGTTTAGCATTTCACTTTTGACCTGTTTTTATTAAAATTGGATTCTGGGATCCGATTTTGTGCATTTTTCACAAAACCAGATCATGTTTATCCGGATTTATGTGCAAATGAGACGACGTGGAGTTCTCTCATTCGCACGCCATCTTGTTTGCACATAAAATCGGATCACGGGGATCCAATTTTATTTAAAATGTAGAAAATTGAATCCTCAGGCTCCGGTTGTGTTAAAAACAGGCCAAAACTGAAATGTAAAACTCATTTGGATCATTTTGGATATGTTGAAACTCACATAATTCATTTTGAAGAAAAAACTTCATATGTCATTAGGAGAAGTCATAATCATTTGCAATAATCTCAATAAAGATGTATCAGTCAAGTGCAGAAGAATTTGAAATATGAATTTGTCCGCTTGTTAGATGACCAACCTTTAGATTTGGTTTCGAGTTACTCGCTCGACCCATATGAGTTCGGTTCCTCTATTCTTATTTGCTCATTCGCAAAAGATAGTAATGCATACTATTGTGTTGAGATTGAGACGGCATATTTAAAATTTTCCGATATACAATTCCGTTAAATTATTTAGGGTTTATCCATTTTAGAAACTTTTATTTATTTCGCACCCATTTTATAAATTGTAATAATTCGGACAAAAAATTGAGAAAATTCTATATCGTTTGCACCCATTTTGAAAATTTTTATAGTTCAAATAAAAATTAGAAATATTTTATATATTTCACACTCATTTTAAAAAATTTAATAGTTCGAACAAAAATTTTTATACAAGCAATAGATCGATACCTGGTTGTTTACTTTTCCATATCGAATATCCACGTATCATTTCGTATCTACAAAGGTTGCCTTAAAGTCAGAACTTCTCAAAAAACACAGCACATGCAGAGGCCAACACAATTGATAACTGTACTCTTACTCCAAAAATATACAATACTCCGTAATAAACATTTTCATTAAGTACACAACATGAGCTCTCTGACACAATAAAATATCTCTGACATCTCCAAACTTTCAAAAATCTAAAGCATTTCATTAAATATTTCTTTTCGATAATATGAATGATTTAATTTGTAAAAATAGGGAATTAATTTTTCTTATTGTTTTTAAAATGTCTGAAATTGTTGCAATCAATCATCGACTTCTGATTCCCACCTTGACAGAAAAAGAAGGAATCAGGACACGAGTACAAGCAATTATCTACTAAGCTCAAATTAACCCGACCCGGTTTCAAACTCGTTAACGGCCCGGGTATTAGCCCGAACAAGTAGTTCCCGCCCAGCAGCATCCTTCCAAACGACGCCGTTGCATCCTCGCCCGGCCCAGCGCCAGCGGCCCTCTTCGCGTAGCTTGACGAGATTTGACCGGTCAACATGTTTTGCTCAAAAGAGAGAGACGACAGCTCCGGTAGCCACGCTATGAATTCCGGCAACGGACCTTGGAGCTTGTTGTGACTCAGATCGACTGAGATTAAGCTGCTTTGGTTCGACAAAGGCGGCTCAATGGATTCAAGATTGTTGTGGGAGAGAGTGAGTTGCTGGAGAGATTTGTGAGCAAAAAAGACGCCGGAAACAACGCCTGAGAGAGCGTTGTAACTCAGATCCAGAACCTGGAGTGACGTCATCACAGAGAACGCTGCTGGAGAGTATGAATCGAAGCTGTTGTTGCGCAACGAGAGCTCGACTAAGGATTTCGGCAGCACGTTAGGTGAGATTTTCCCGACGAGTTGATTATCGCTGGCGTCGAGGTAGTACAGATCGGTCAACGAGGTCAACTCAGGAAGCTCCCCCGTGAATCGATTTCGCTGAAGTTCGAGTCTTTTCAGCTTCTTCAGTTCACCCAAACTCGAAAAAATCCTACCTTGAAAAACGTTGTCGTTTAAACTGAGTTCTTCTAGAAGAGTGAGTTTTGAAATTGAATCCGGGAGCTCGCCGGAGAAGAAGTTTCTGGAGAGGACAAGTTTCTGCAACAATGTGAGGTTGGAGACGGAGGTGGGGATGGTGCCGGAGATGAAGTTGTCGGGTAAGGATAAGGTTTGGAGGAAGGGGAGGTAGAGGGAGGCGGAGGAGAGAGAGCCGGAGTAGCCGGCGGGGTCGAGAGTGAGAGATGTGACGCGGGCGAAGGAGTTGAGAACGACGTCGCATCGGATGCCGCAAGTGAAGTGGTCGGAAGAGGATGAGGCGCAGGGGTCGTGGGAGAAGTTCCAGGAGGAGAGGCAGGAGCCGGGGATGGGGTTTGTGGAGTTTGAAGTGAGTGAGGATTTTAGGGCTTTGAGGGCGACGATGTCGGAGGGGTGTGTGCGGATGGAGGCGGCGGTGGAGAGTAGTGTTGTGAGGATGAGGAGGAGGAGGATGGTGGTGGTGGGTGGTGGTTGCATTTTGAGGAGAGAGAGAGAGAGAGTTGCATTTGCATTTGCATATGTTGATGAGGTTGTTGTACACTTTTAGTTTTCCTATTTTAATAAAATTTTGTGATTTGTTTCGGTTGATAGATTTGTTAATAATTTAACCCTGGCTGGAGCTTAGATTTGGTTTAAGTTTGTTGCATTATATGGATAAGGTGACTAGTTAAATGTTTTGAATGTCAAAATGATATCAAAAGATCAGGTACAATGTTGATATTTTGGTACAAAATATAAATTAATCATAGTCCTTGAGATTTAAATGTATGAGAATTAAAACTTGATGGGTGTCAAAATGATATCAAAAGATCAGCATGATGGGTGTTGGAATAAGGGGACTTGTTGCTACTGAATTTGGTGTTCCTTGAATAGGCTGTGTGCCCAAGCGTCCCTCCAGCAGCCAAAAGATGCTCTAAAAGCTAGCTGCAATGTTGGCTTTGTCCAAGCGCTCTTCAATTGCTTGAAATCTTGCTGTTAACTTGGTCACGGTTGCTTCAAGTGCTGCAATGGAATCGGCCGTAATGACTAGTATTTCTGGCATCATCAGCTTTCAGTGAAAGCACCAATTGATACGGCCTTGATCGGATAGAAACAAAGAATGAGAAGAACAAAGATTTAGGGGAGGAAATAGAAGAACTTGAGATGAGGAGTAGACGAGTTTGGGATGAGAATTTCAGAGAAGTTTTACTAATTCATTTTTGGCTTCTGTTCTCCATCAGTTACATGATTTAAATAAATCAAAGTTAGAACCTACTACTACGCCACATACTCACTAATCCACTAATAGTAATTAACTTCTAATAACTTTTTTAAAAAAATAGTCTACTGTACCATGGTCCTTGTACGTCTAAAAGCTTATAAATATGATATACATATAGAGAAAAACATCTATAATTATTAAGAACTTGTATCCATTTAAAACTGCAACATCAAAAAATAGATCGTTTACTTGGTCTCGGAGAGTTAAGATCATATGAGAAACAATAATTTTCATGATAAATAAGAAATAACGACAGTCATTCAATCTAACGGTCCTTCAATTTTGTAATTATACGTATATTTTTATGCATTAAATTTGTGTTTAAGGGTAAATTCATCATTTATGCACATGTTTGTAGTTCGTCCTCGTTCGAAATTCCGTTCGTTAAAACTCATTAATCGTGGATTGTATCGCTTCGCTGATTGATTCGGTTTCTCATGTGGTATAGTCAGTATTCAATTGTGTCTTCAAATCGTAAAACGGAAATTGTAGTCGCTCATTCGAATTGCATAAGAAATTCTCAAATCGTAAATTTAAGGTTTTGGATTGCGGGGATGCCCTGCGACCAAAATTCGTAACATTTACATACAAAATTTGAATAGTCATAGTGACTGCTACAAATTTTGTTTGTAATTGCTACGCATTTTAGTCGGAAAGTACCAAAACATGACTGCTACAAATTTTGTTTGTAATTGATACACATTTTAGTCGAAAAGCACTAAAATCTTAAATCTATGATTTGGAGATTTTCTTATGCAATTGGAACGAGCGACTTCTGTTCTTCATCCCCCGAAGAGGATGTTTCATTTCACTCCTTGTAGATAGTAACAGTCACTTCTTGTTGTAAGTGATAAAACATCAAGCATATATTTTGTAGTGTGATTATATCATCTCCTGAAGTAGATGATTATAATCTAGATAAAATCACTTTCTGTTGTAAGTGATAAAGTCATATTTTTATTTATTTTATTGTTATTATGCACATTCTTAAAATCATCTATTTATTTAATTTTGTAATTGTATATTGTTATGTCATATTTTATATCTTATACTTTATTTTTCTATTATATAGATGTCTAACCTTGTAAGGCTTCAGTTCATTGCCCTAGATGTTTTCAGAAAAAACTATCTTACATGGGTAGTCGATGCTGAACTTCACCTAGCCAGTAATAATTTGGGGAAACCATAATTGAAACATCTAGCGCATCCCAGCAGGATTGCGCTAAGGCAATGATCCTTCTTCGTCATCATCTCCACGAGATCTTCAAAGCACAGTACCTAACTGTCAGAGAGTTCTATGAACTCAGGAAGAGTGTAAAGGATCGTTTTGATCACCAAAGGACAATCACTCTACCTCGTGCGAAGTACGAATGGATGCATTTGAGGCTCCAATATTTCAAAAAGGTCTCAGATTATAATTCTGAGTTATTTCGTATTGTTTCAACTATGAATTTGTGTGGGGAAACTATTCGTGACGAAGATATGCTGGAGAAAACATTATCCACATTTCATGCCAATAACCTCGTACTCCAGCAACAGTAGAGGGAACGTGGTTTTAAGACTTATTCTGAATTATGGTCCTACTTGATCTTAGCAGAAGAGAATAACCAACTTCTCCTCAACAATCACAAAACTCGACCTACTGGTTCTACACCACTTCTAGGCCAATCGAACCATATGCCAGAAGCATATGCTACATTCTCTCGCAGAGGACGTGGCAGAGGTAATACCAGAGGCCGTGGTCGTGGACATAATGGTGGTCGTAATGAACTTAGACGAAATTATACTTGGATAAATCCTGACATCCAGAAGAATGTTTGAAACAAGCACAAGAAGCAGATCCGACGAGAGAAGCCCAAATCACAAATTTAAACTTCTAATTATAGATGTGGAGGTGTTGGGCATTGGTCACACACCTGTCGTGCGGCACCCCACCTTGTGAAGCTATATCAAGATTCCTTGAAAGGAAAAGATGTTGAAGTTAATCTCGCTGATGCTAGCAATTCAGAAGTCAGCCCCATTGAGGCAAATGTTTTTCTCGAGCAAGTTGAAACAATAGGGAATTGCCTGACTATGGTGTGAATTTTGGTGATCTCTAATTGGATGAAGATTTCTTTTAGTTGTACTCTGTATCACCTAATCCTCATTATATAAGTACTAATGTCTAAAATTACTCTTTTTTTTTGGTTTGATAGCAAGTACTAATGATACTCGAATTTAGGATTTATGACGTAACAACTTAAACCATACCATCAGTATTTTTTGATGAAATTTGCGTCATAATTCACAAACAAAACGCTTTTTCGATTTTTTTTTAAACAGCGATGATGGCGGCAGTGAACGAAGAGATCGAGGGGCGAGGGGAGTGAGGCGAAGAGGCTGAGGACTGGATCGGATGATGTTGGTGTAAGTTTGTGTTACGTAATGGAATAATAAGGAACATAGGGGGATGCATTTGTATCTTGTGTAACTTTCTTACTATATAAGAGCAACTCCAGCGGCAAGTTAAAATTGGGCTAAAAGTTATATTTAGCCCACATGTCAACCATTATAGCCAAAACGATGAAAACGCCCTCCTCCAACGCCGTCGACCAAATTTGCTAAATTTGCCTCTTTTGATTCTAGCCTGCTATATCTACGATTTCTCTCGCTTGCTATACGACTAGGGTTTTCCACGCAGGCAGATGTATTCAACTGGTGGGATGAGATGATTGTGCTCCAGCCCGGGTAGAAAGTCGCAATTTTTTTTTTCTAGGGTTTGCTCAGGAGCGAGCGTCTCTGTCCGAGCAGCGATTTGGAGAAGTAGTGAGCAAATTCCAAGCAACTGAGCGCAAGCGTCTTCCGTCTCTGTCCCTGATTCCGAGTCTCGAAGTGCGACATAGCCACAAAGGTAAACCATGATTCATGAGTGACCATCTTGTTCATTGTTTCAGATTGATTCTCTCTGCTTTCATCCATTGTTAACTTGTTCACTATGATTGCGAGTTCCCATTTCGGCTTTCATCTATTGTCCTCACTGATTTTGATTTAGTATAATCCATTAAAGATTCTGACTTTTATTTTAACGGCGGTCAACATCTAAACTTATGTTTGGAAAAGTAATGATATTTGAGAATTGTTCAGAACGGTCGTAGTCAACATCTAAACAATTTTGTTCATTGTTTTACATAATTTCATATCTGCATTGGAAGTTTTCAGTTCATATTATATCATTAGATTTTGATAAATTCAACTTCTTGTTGCGATGGTTTATGCGTTGTAGGTGTTTAGATTTCGAAAGAAATCAAAGTGTACATATTGATGGAGTCTTCATTCACCCGATTGCTCAATGAAGGCATATGCGAAGCGAACGAACAAATGGGTTCTCAAGCACAATTGTCCCAGAAAAAAGGGCAATCAAAGAACTTCTCCATAGCGGAAGACATGTTACTCATATCAGCTTGGGAAAATATAAGCTTCGACCCGATAAGAGGGAACAATCAGACACAAACTAATTATTGGAGTAGAATTGCAAGCTATTTTGACGAGCACAAATCATTCACAAGTGAAAGAACTCCAGTAGCTTTGAGTAGCCGATGGTCAACCATACAAAAATCGGTTAGTAAGTTCCAATGATTTTTTAACCAAATAGAGGGAAGAAATCAAAGTGGAATAGGTGAAGCGGACAAGGTATACATTTGTACTTTTTATATGTTTCTCATATGAAAGTCATTATAAAACTTTTGTCATTTTTGATGAAGATTAGTGATCTGCCATAAGTTACTTGGTTTTAATATTATTTGATATATAATTAAGTTTAATCATTCGCTATATTTTAGGTACGTCAAGCTATGGAGATGTATCAAAGCATACAAGGTAGTGCATTTGCATTCTCACATTGTTGGACAGAATTGAGGAACTCACCAAAATTTGCGTCAAACATGTCCAAAAAAAATGTTAAAGCGACGAAAACTGATGTTCTAAGTTCCATGAGATCTTCTGAAAGTCCGGTGAGTGTAGATTGTGAGGACGAGGGAGAAGGTGGGTTAGAACGGCCAATAGGAAGAAAAGCTGCTAAAAAAGAAAAAGAATGGGGAGTGAATTGCAAAATGAAAGCTCAAAGACTTTTTTCACCGATATGAGAGAGCATATGTCTACATCAGCTAGTAAGAGACAAAAGGAATATGAAACCATGGTAAAGATAGAGGAGGAACATCTTGAACTAAAAAGAAAAGAAGTGATAATTAATGAATTAAGAGAAAAGCGTGAGCAACAACTCTATGAAGGTTCAATTTTGGCGATCGATACAGCCAATATGGAGCCGCAAATGGCTAGTTACTATAATTCACTCAAAGCTGAAATATTTGAGAGAAGGCAGTAGAGGTAGCCACTGCTTCTTTTTGTTTTCCTGATGTGGTAATATTTTGTTTAAAACCTAGGTCATATTGTTGCGAACATAAAAGCAAAGATGTTTGGGGAATTTTGGGGTGGTGATACGTGATAGTTGGAGTGGACGTGATAAGCAAAGATGTTTCAGAGTAAGATATTTACAATTTTTTTAAATTTTTAGAAGTCTGGATTGCTGATTTTACTGGACTTGACATTTTACTTTCAGTTTTAACAAATGTGGTTTTCATTTCCTTTGTGCATTGGTATGGAATGGTCTAAATTGTTTTTGTCTTTTGTTGTAGATCTCCGTGACAGAATGACTAGTATTTGCCTGTATGGTGTGGTTACCGACATCTTTCGTGATACAAGCACCCAGAAAGTTGTATTTTCCTTACAATTTGAAGACACTACTGGAGCTATTTGGGCCAAGTTTCACTTCAATAACTCATGGTATCGATATGGTTACATAATTCTCTATAAACATATTAAACCTTGCATGTTTTACTGTTTCTTCTGGTTGCAGGTCATTAGGTAGATTGAAAGTGTTTTTGTTTACTTCCATTAGAAAGGTGGCATGAACCATAAGTTAATGCTCACTTATATATTGACTACTGAGTAATTAATTGAAAGTGTTTATATTTTGTGTTAGGCTCGAGCTATGATTATGTTTATCCAAACTTAACATACATTTTGTTCTTGCATTTGACAGTCTTGAACTTTCTTGGGTTGAGAATGATGCTGAAGCATCATTGGTAAACATGAGCTGCTTGCCAGCATTACTAACCTCACCATCTCTCCAAAAGCTGTCCCGCCTTCCTGATTTACCCACCAAGCAGTGTCGGGATCAAGTTTCCAAGCAAAACAAGATTTTCATAGCGTTCTCTTGCCAAACATGTCGCTGAGCTAGAAGACTCTCCACTAGTTGCAAAGCTCCTAATGGAAGTTTTTTTTGGAGTCAATTGATGTTGAATCTTCTGAAGAACTTTCATTGATATGCACCATACTTTTGCCAAAGATGTTCTACAAGATCCGTTTGTAATTGAATATGACTTTGTTTATCTCGGATTCGATGATGCACTTGTATGAACTCCATTATGTTACGCGTACGATTCCTGTTCAGTGAAACATTCACACTTTCGCCTACTGCATCGTAGTTGTACTCAGGAGTATGTAAATCTCTCTCGTCTTCAACAATCATGTTATGCATAATGATGCATGTAAACATTATGTATTTCATCGTATCCACGTCCCAAAATCTCGAGGGCCCGCGTATAATTGCAAAACGAGACTGTAGCACGCCGAATGCCCGCTCTACATCTTTTCTAGCAAACTCTTGGGATGCAGCAAAGTATTTTCGTTTGTTACCTTGTGGAGATGGAATCGTCTTTACAAAAGTAGGCCACGAAGGATATATACCATCAGCAAGATAATATCCTATATTATATTCATGACCGTTGATGGTGTACGACACTTCCGGACCACGACCTTCAGCTAATTCTTCAAACAAATGAGAACGATCTAACACATTTATATCATTTAACGACCCTGGTAATCCAAAAAAAAGCGTGCCAGATCCAAAGATCGTATGAGGCCACAGCTTCTAAAATAATAGTGGGTTCATGAACATGACCAGTGTACATCCCTTGCCATGCAGTAGGACAATTCTTCCACTTCCAATGCATACAATCAATACTGCCCAACATTCCTGGAAAACCTCGATTTTCGGCAACAGTTAAAAGTCTAGCAACATCTTCATTATTTGGTCTTCTCATATATTCGCAACCAAATATTTCCACAATTGCTCTTACAAATCTTCTTAAGCTTTCTATCGTCGTGCTTTCACCGATTCTTATATAATCATTGACTGCATCAGCGGCAGTTCCATATGCAAGCATTCTAATTGCTGCAGTTATTTTTTGAAGAGGGGATAATCCACGAACTCCCGTCGCATCTTCTCTTTGAGTGAAGTAATCATCATGCGTTGAAATCGCTTCTTGAATTCTTAAAAATAAAGATCGACGCATCCTAAATCTTCTGCGAA
Organism: Rhodiola kirilowii; assembly: GCA_033675215.1. Taxonomy (NCBI): domain Eukaryota; kingdom Viridiplantae; phylum Streptophyta; class Magnoliopsida; order Saxifragales; family Crassulaceae; genus Rhodiola; species Rhodiola kirilowii. The sequence continues at coordinate 2,159,749 of CM066201.1, forward strand.
ACATGGACTCTGGATATGTAGGATAGTCAGAAAAATAATCACGGTATAGTTTAGCATGTCCTTCTTCCCTATCACGATATATTACCCGACGATTTATTACAGACCCTCCTCGTCGACGCGATGAACCTTCACTTTCAACTTCTCGACAATGCTCATTAGCAATAGATATTACTTGTAGTTCGTCTTCTTCTTCTTCTTCTTTCATCTTCATTCTCCACCATTTTCGAAGGTTGTTTGGCATTGTGTTTTGAAAAATTGAAGATTTGGAAATGAAGAGTGGAGAGAGCAAGGAGAAACAGAGAAGATAGGAGAATGAAGTGTGGGTGGATAGGATAGAATAGCATAGCCACTTATTTTTTTAGTATTTTATCAATTATCTTCTTCTTTATTCTTTTTTTTCTTTTTTTTATGTTTTATCTAATATATTTTTTGCATAGTTACAATTTTGATAAAATTGAATAAATCTTTTATTTAAGAAAAATAAAATTTTACCTTTCCAATATACACAACCCATTGGAGCACACACTAATTTTCAATCTCTAAATTATACCTTACTTATATTATATATATATATATATATTTTAGCTATTTAGTTTAGCCATTCCATTGGAGTTGCTTAACGAGAGTATATGTATATCCTCTAATGTATTGGAACATTGTATGATTGTATCTACAAAAGACACTTATGTTGTCTCAAGATCAAATTGTTACACGCATTACCAAATACAAAGCATGAAGCAAGTCATTCCAATATCATAAATATGCCCTCTGCAGGGGGCGTCCCAGTCTACCTCCACCGCCCGTCGAGCCTCCGCTGCTCGCTTTCTCCCCACGCGGGGTGCGGCCACCGCTCGACCTGCCCTCATTGACGTTTGCTTTATGATAAAAAGGACTAGTTTCAAGCTCTTTCTGTCTCTCCGTCTGCGAGTTGACTTGTTCTAATTTCTCCAGTACATCTTCCATCGAAGGGCGATTTTTGGGATCATGCTCAAGACATTTTAGTACCATTTGTGACAAGTGGAATGCACCCTTTTGAGGATATCGATTCTCTAATCTTGGATCCATGATTTTTCTTAGCTTCTTCTTTTCCGATAGACAAGGCTTCGCCCATTCGATTAAATTATGATGCCCCGAGGGACGGTTGGTGTCTACTGCCATGAGTCCTGTCAGCATTTCCAGCAGGACGACTCCAAAGCCATACACATCGCTCTTCACATAAAGATGACCTGCAAAAAATGATCAAAATACTATAAAGATCGAGATAAATAAAAATAAGCGGGGAGAAAATTTGGAACTAGGAGCATACATATATATATGTATAAGAGCGAAAAAATAAACTAATCTAAGAATGTACATATACTACATAATATACCTGTCGCTAGGTATTCGGGTGCCGCATAACCATGCGTGCCCATAACTCGCGTTGTGACATGAGAAGCCCCGTCCATGGGACCAAATTTCGCCAATCCAAAATCAGACAATTTGGGATTGAACTCCTAAAATGACATGAAAAGTAAAGATCGATAAGTCTTTGCGAAATATCAACAAGATGAGAAAGTAGTAATTCCTACCCCGTCTAACAAAATATTTGAGGCCTTAAAATCGCGGTAGATAACTTGCTTCTCCGATGTGTGAAGGAAAGAGAGGCCTTTCGCCGCTCCTATCGCTATTTTCATCCTAACCTCCCACGAAAGTGGCTCTGCGCCCTCTGAAACATGACACAAAAATTGATTAGTTAAGGATTTTGAACTTCTGATTCGAGCAATGGTCTGAAATCTTCGTGAATAAGCACGTAAAACTACTTATTATGACTTAAAAAAAATTATCATGTATTTATTGATGTTTATACCATAAAGGACTTAAAAAAGTATGCTTACTTCGAAAGAGGTGGTTTTCCAAGCTGCCCTTCTGCATATATTCGTAGACCAGAAGATACTGCCGCTCCTCCCAGCAGTACCCGATGAGCTTAACCAAATTTGCGTGCGTAAACTTCCCTAAAAACTTCACCTCAGCCTGTATCGAAAATTCAGCTCAACAAGTCAGAATAAATGTAACATGAAAACCAGATTTTATACTTATGGATCAATTTTGTTACATTTTACCTGCCACTCAAGGATGCCTTGTGAGCTATCATTACTCGATTTTTTAACCGCAACAGCCATGCCAATCCCAACTCTCGATGGTGCAAGCGTATTCTCATCGATCCAGCCCTTGAATACACGGCCAAAGCCACCTTCTCCGAGCACCGAATCTGGCCTGAAATTCCTGGTGGCACTTTTTAATTCTGCTATAGTGAAAGCCTTCAAATTTGGAGAAATTGAATTTCCTCCATCACTCCCACTTCTCTCAGGTGCTCTTCGCTTTTCACCATTAACAACGCCTCTGATACTCGCTGCTGGATTGCTACTCACACTCCTGTCCGCAGCATTGTACTGCTTTTTATGACCAGTTTTCGACGAACAGTGGTCTGCACATTTTTTTTTCAGCATATGAAAAATAATTGTTAGTCAATATTTTCTCTAACTCGATAAATTCCAACTTCATCTGATACTAATCAGACTCAAAATACACAAACTCAAAGACCTTATTTACTTGGACTTAAAAATACATTGCGTTGCAAAGTAACATTCGACGAACAGGTTATTTTAGATCAAATCATTTTAGCAACTTTTCGATATTTAGTGAATTTTGAGGCCAGTTTTTGTTTTCCTGATAAAAAAAAAGGAATCTGATTCCTACCCAGTCAACAAAACCGAATGATATATGTAAAAAAAACAGGCATACCTGGAGAAGTCTGGACCGGGCTATGATGGCTGCCTACTTGCTGAGCTCCTCTACAACAATTTCCCATCTCAGACTCTGATCACCTCAATCTGATCTTGTCTCAAAAAATGTAAGGAAGCTCAGCTGAGCAGATACAGATACAATTTCTGAGAAGGTGGAGAGGAAGCTGAGTTTTTTGGGAGCTTGTTGTGGACTTTGAGGTGCTGAAATAAATAAGAAAAGGAGTTGTGTCCTCAGATTCAACCTCCTTGGTGTTTGTGTGTCCCTACTACTATTACTTTTTTGAAGCATTCCTATTGATAAATAATTGTGTCTTTCAGATCAAGTTATTTTGATGGACTAAAGACCAAGAACAAGTCAATGAAACAAAATTTATATTCCTTGGAGAGTTGGAGTACATGTAATTCAGTCACTCTTGGTAGATACTTTTCTTTCAAAATTTCCTTTTTTTATATCTAATGTTATTCAAATTGAGTGACAAAAAGGACGTCTTTTCGATCGAAACAGCATCGTATATTTAAAAAAAATCAATCAAAATGACGTCGTTTTGAATCTCGCAACATTCGAATGCTCTACACTAGAAAATAGATTTTTTCCCAGTTTTCATAAAGATGAAAGTTGGCAATAATTTGGACCAGATTCAGATTTTGCATCCATGTAAATTTGAGATGCTATTAAATGGTGTAGACAACTTGAAATGAGATTGACTGCAGTTAAAATGACAATGAATGTAAGCAGACTTTGATCAAGTCTACACAACATTTTTGCCATTCAAATTGACCTCTGCCCAGATTACACTCCAAAATACATCTTGATCTCCATCAGTCCGGCCAGCACAAATAAATTTAGATATTTATACCAATAAAAAAAATTTAATTAAGACCTGATTCAGTGTATGCAAATTCTAGCTTTAACAAGTCCATTGTATGTTTATTGTGAATTTCAACTCTACAAATAAATATATTATTTTTGAGCTAATAATTTCCATGCTCTATTTGTTAAAGAAGCAAGTTGAGAGTTTGAACTGTCTCCAGGTTCAAACACAAACACGCTTCTACATATTATATGTTCCATCATTTTCCTCACACGCATCTTCTGCACTTGTTTATCATTTCACCACGTTTTAACGAAATTTAAAGCACGATTTGCATCGAGTATCTAGACACGAAATGTAACAGCTACTCATTCGGATATCTAGCAATATATGCTGTGAATAATACGATTCAAAATTACAATAATCAGGGAAACATCACAAGCCATCATAACATTTTTTTCCGTCAAAAGTTCAGCATTCAAATGGAAAGTACCTCAATGGGAAATAATTTCTAACATAAAAGGAGAACATAAGAAAATCAGAGTTCAAATTCGGCAAAAATCTTATGGACCAAGACATTTATGCATAGAGAAGTGAGGAGCTAAAAAAATCTTACGAGCTCGCATATCAGCTAGGGGGACCATAGGGACCAAGACATTTATGCCGATAACAAAAATATAGAACAAAAACAATAAATATTTATAATGGAAATCTTTCCTACTTTTTTACTTTTCGAAGTTAGTTTTGCACAAAATGGCAATAATTCAACCCAATCAAGCATAGACTATTTCAAGCATTTCTACTGTTTACTTTTGTAACCGGCATAACTAAATTTTATGTACCTCATGTTCCTGTGGTGTTGTTACCTCCAGACTAGAGTAGAGCAGCACTGAGATCTCATTGAAGAAGTATCCGCAAAAGATGACAATCAGGTTTGGGTGTATTCAACAGAACTTGAATTGTGCCTGGCTGGATTTGATAATCCACCAGCTGGCTGTGAAACATATGCATCTTTGTCTTTATCTCATTGAAAAGGCGATTCTGGGTCGGGGCTGTTTATGCTTTTCGAGTGATTTTCAGACGAAGTACGGTGGCTGCGAGGTGTTCTCCTGTGAGAATCCGGGTTGTATGGTTGTGTGGCGAGGTACTCAAGTGCTATGACAATGTCACTGATTTGAGGACGATGACCTGGCTGTTCCTGGACACACATTGCTGCAATGGCTATCATGTGGCGTACAGAACGAGTAGGGAAACGCCCCTGAAGAAGAGGATCTGCAAATTGGACGAATTTTTTTGGATCCCTTAGATGTGGAAGAGCCTGAAAAAAATGATTTAAAACGCTAAGGAATCTCGTAAGTCGTAACTGTATAATTTGCGGAGTACATTCTATAACATCAAGTAGAGAAAGCCGTACCCAAGCTACTAAGTTTTGTTCTGTCTTTTTGTTGCTGTCGAATGCCTTTCGACCTGTAATTAGTTCTAACAGCACAACTCCAAAACTGAATATATCTGACTTGAGTGTCAAATGACCACTCATCGCATATTCTGGAGCACAATATCCATACGTTCCCATGACTCTAGTTGACACGTGAGTGTTGTCGCCAACAGGTCCCAACTTTGCGAGGCCAAAATCAGAAAGTTTAGCATTAAAATTCATATCCAGCAGAATATTAGCTGACTTTAGATCTCGGTAGATAACAGGTGGATTTGCTCTGATGTGGAGATACTCAAGGCCCCTAGCAGCATCAACAGCAATCTTTATCCGCGCATTCCAGCTCAGAGGCTCTGCATCAGGTCCTAGAGAAAAGTTTTATTTAAAAAAAATTCAAGTAGATGCATCGATCATTTTTCGACAAGGAAAGAAGAGAACTCTTACCTTAAACTACTACTATTAAAAGAAGAGAAAAGTTTTATTTAAAAAGTTCAATAAGAGTTGTTACCATCCGCTAAAATATGACAAACAGGCACCAAAGATTAATTCAGATACTCAAGCACCTCAAGTAAGGAATTTATTACAAAATCAGAAACTCGGTGAGCGAACTTTGCTAAAACTCGCTTGCTTTTGTACCACACGTAAAAAGAAGAAAAGGAATTTCAGTGAGATCCATGAAATGTATATTTAGCTACTCGTACTCGTACCACACGAGAAAAGAAGAAAATCACACAATTTATGATAGAAGATGCGGAGTTTATAATCGCAAGATCAAAACAAATTCCTATTACTTATAATTTATCTTCAAGTTAAAAGGTGAATTCTGCAAAATAGATAGCTTACCAAAAAGATGATCTTCCAAGCTGCCCTTCGGCATATATTCATAAACCAGAAGTCGTTGATCACCATCCGTGCAGTAGCCAATCAATGTCACCAGATTCGGATGGTGAAAAAGACTGAGCATGAGGACCTCAACAACAAACTCTTGATATCCTTGGACGCCTTCATGATTTAATTTTTTCACGGCAACAAGCTGCACGAAATATAATCCATTAGCATTTCGTAGTTTTAAATTTTTTTTAAAATAGCGAAATGAGAAACATATCTCATCTGTTAGGTTCTACAACAGAAATAACTACTGCACAATTACAGTTCTTCTATGCAACGGTAACTGTGACTAAGTGATAACTAATGATGACGCTGCCACTGAAGAACTGACAATCAGTAAATTAAGCGTTCGAAAGTTTAGTACTTGCCTCGCCGGTTTCCAACTGGCCTTTATACACCTTCCCAAAACCACCAGCTCCTATGTAATTAGCTTCTCTAAAATTTCTTGTCGCTACAGCCAACTGCCGAAATGTGAAGCTAGTAGCCGACTTGCTTCTACTTTTACTGCTAGCATCTCTGTACGCATCATACATACCACTCGAATTTCGCGTTTCTACATTTTCAAAAACGAAACAGAAATAGCCTTACACATTAAACCGCATTCTATTGTAAAAAAAAGAAGACAATACGAGTGCAGCCGGTCTCACCCGAGCCATCGGAACGAGCTCTTCTTCTTACATTGACTGAAACAATAAGAGTGTAAACAAGCACACCAAGAACAAGAAGTACCAAATGTAAGTCAAATGGAGCTTGGAAGAATAAGTTCAGAATTTTCGTAACCGAAATGAAAGTCTTTGACATTCGGATACCTGGAGAAACAACAGTATCCCGAGCTCCAGATGAAATGTCGTCAACATCTTCAATTCTCGGTTCGTACTTCTGCTCATCATTCTTCGGCCGAGGACTCAAACAAGGAAAACAACTCATCTGTCTAAACAATCGAAAATCATCAAAACCAATTGGAAACCAAACTTCAAATCTACACAAACAGAAATCAAAATCTCACCTTGTGTTTAACCAGCTCTTCACACAGTGCAAGACACAGCGTGATTCATAGCAAGTAACAGCAAAGTTCTCAGTATCAAAAAAGACAAAAAGAGATCCCCAAAAGCAAGCCCTAAAAAAGCTAAACCAAAATCCAACTGAAAGTGAACAAAAAGAGGGCTTTTTACATCTCCCCCAAAACGGAGAGATCGAGGAACGAAAGGGCGCCTCGCAGCACTCTTTAAAACTCTCAAATCATAAATCCCGACAGAAATCGCAACTTTTCAAAAATAGGTCAAAAAGCAGAAACTCTGATCCCAAAAATTAAGCAAACCCCCTTTTCAGAAACCGAAACGGGTCACGGAAAGGGCGACAGCTTTAAGACCAAAACTCAGAAGTGATTCCTTTGTTCATCTCGTGAGCCGTTTGGTTTGGTTCCCTTCCAATTAAGCTGACGCCCGGTTGCTGACGTCACCTATCGAAGCAGTTTGCTGCGGCCGGAGGAGGTCTGAGTATTTTGGATGGATGATTTGGATTGACATTGAGAAAGAGTTGTAGCAGTGAAGTGATGTAACGTTGTTTTGTTTTGCAGGTGACTCCTTCGCATTTATACGGTTCGGTTTTGTTAAGGATTGATTTTATATAATGACCGTTTTGCCCTTAAGGTTGTGATTTAAGGAAAAGTTACAAATTGTTAAAATAAAATTATACATTTATAGAGCGTTACGTGAAAATACCCTTATAATTTTGGAAAACTGATAATTCATATATGATCATTCTATAAAAATGCATCTTCGAATCTGTATGTTTTTACTGGTAGAATCAAACATTGTGTTTTTGACTTTTTATATCTGAAGTATAATTGAAACATGTGTCAACACCATAACAACTTGATTATACTGTCAAAATTACAGTTAGACTTATAATGATATAATTTATTTATAAAATTTTATTTTAATTTCAGGTCAAGTATATGTCATGATGTCTTATTCTTATGGCTCTCAAACTGCTGTCCCTGTATGTGTTAATCCAAAGAACAAAGAGAGCTCAACTTTGTTGATAATACATTCCTCATCAATGACACTGCTTTAAAATAAAACTCTCTCCTAAAAAAAACTCTCTCTCGAACAACTCAAAGAACTCAAGCTTTGCTGTTCCCCGTTTGTCCGCCCCTGCTGCCTGAAATCGACATCGCTTCTCCCCTCTCCGTCAAAACCCTAAGGTGGTTGTGGTGTCGATGAAGGTGGCAGGTGGTCTTTTTGGAGGTTGTCACGGCTCCGGTGTTCCTTGTACTTTTGTTTACTTCTTGGGGTGGCGGAGACGAAGAGGCGGAGGTGCGGCGTCGGTCGGCTGTGGCGTAGGTGGCTGCGTGACGGGACAGTCTGTTCGAATAGGGGGATGGTGGTTTTCTGGACATCCCGGCGTTGCTTTCCCTCGGTGTGGACTCCTCAGCGACGGTTGGATGACGGTGGTGGCTAGGTGGTTTGATGGCGGGTTGGTTTGCAGCAGCTCCGGTGTCCTGGGTGGTTGCTGGTCAGATTTGTCTCGCTTGGGGCGGCTTCCTTTAGATTAGTTTAGTTTAGTTAGTTTAGATTAGTTTAGTTAGATTAGTTTGTAGTTTTCGTTTTAGTTGTGATTGAATAAGTGACTATTCTCAGCCGGTCTCCGGACTGAGTGAGTTGATCTTCCTCAGCCGCTTGCGGACTGAGTGATAGTCGCATTAGTTGTCTTAGTTGCCCTATTTCCCCGGCTCTGGCCTTGGGATGTTAGTGACTTTGATAAGTTTCTGACGAAGATGGGTTGGCCGTTTCAAGGCCTGTGCGACAATCTGAGTGCATGTACTGATTTGAATCATTGAGTCGTCAATGTCCAATATCTGTACAACTTTTCCCATCAAAAAAAAAAGACACTGCTTTTAACACTTCCCCAACTTCCAAGAGGAGAGAAAGAAAGAGGCTCACAGCTTTGTTTGGTAATCAAGTTGAGCCAGTTGTAACTTAAGCTCTGCCTCCAGTGAAAATCCTGCAGCATGAAGCTCTTTACTTAGTTCCCTGCATTTGGCAAGCCTTCCTGAATACAAGTAGAGTTTCATCAAGTCGCGGTAGATGTCGTAGGTTGGAGCAAATCCTGCGTCTTTAAGTCTTTTGAAGTACCTATTGGCTTTCGGAATGTCATTCAAGGAAACTAAGAGCTTGATCACAACTCGGTATGCTGGGAAGTCGAATAGATAATTTTCTGCCTCCATTTCCCAGACTAATTCCATTGCTTCTCTGAATTTGTGTTCACATATGCGACTGTGGATTACAGTGGTGTACATGACAATGCTTGTTCCCCGTCCTGTTTGCTTGTACCAGTTGAATAGGCTTTCGACTGACTCGTATTTTTTCAAGAGTCTGCAGACTTTCATGACAGCAGTGCAGTCCTCCGAGGTTAGACTCAGATCATCCCGTTCGGCGAGCTCATCTAGCAAGGTCGATACGAGAAAGTATTGGTCTGGGTTTTTGGATAGTTTAAGTATCATTTTCGCGTATATGCTGGAGTCCAGCATTTGGTTACTGTTCCTCGCAATGGAGATAAGCTTCCAAGCGAGTTTCAAGCTTCCCCCTTTTATGAACCCTCTCACCATAGCCTCCATCACAGTCTGACTCGCTAAGTCCTTGAACTTCTCTAGGTTGAATGGAACTTTCAGCTCATTAAACCTTGCGAGAACCTCCACAGTTGAAGCCAATGTGCGGTCATCAGGAAATAGTAGGGGATGTTTCTGAGCCCAGCAGAAGGTCTGCAGTGCTCTGTCCGGAAGACCCATGTGACCCAACTCACGAACTGTTAACGAAAGCGAGCCTTTCCTTAAAAATGGTACACTTTTATCAAGAACTACAGAGACGTCTTTTTCTGGAGGTAAACTTCTGATATCTCTAGCAATGCCAGTGAGAAACTCAGGGTTCTTAAACAAGTTTTTTGAATATGACACCGGAGATGACGGCGGTCTGATGTTTCTTTTTGGAGTAGGAAGTCCTAATGGCCGGAGTTTGTGTGGAGTTGGGAGTGGGAGGGGCCTTTCCCTTACTAATTTCCCAGGCTTCTGAGGAATTCTTCCCCTAAATAAAGAAGATATTGCTTCAATTTCATCTTCTTCCCAAACAATCTCCTCATTTTCTTCGAAATTACCTTTAACATGGGGTAAATTCATATCACTTGTATCAACGGTATCTTGATCACTAACCTCAGCCTTTGAAGGGTCTCCATCATCCAATGTGCTCCTGAAAAATCTGTCAGCTTCTGGCTCTGGCGGGACTGGAGCTCGCCGAGGATAACGAAGATTCTTAGTAAACTTCTTACTATGCACTCTAGTAGTGGATGGCCTTGTTAAGGCTACACTGATGATATTCGAAAATCTACTACTCGATTCACATGTCCCGTATGAAACGCAAGAGAAACTTCTTGAATCAGACGCCATGGTCGCACCCTGAATCGTGTATCTAAGACAATGCATCTTAAGGATTGGAGACGGCAGGTATTGATGGATCATAGATGTTTAGGCTCTCCTGGGCATTTTGTCGAACAGTTCTCATGCAACTCACTGGATAATTCCAACCTGCAAATATCACCATGAAAGTTGTTCAGAACCAACACGATATGTGAAACCCGGAATGTTACTACAAGAAGAGTTTACAAAAAACGGCTCAGAGATGTAATTGGAGTGTAAAATCTCAGTGAGCAAAATCTGAGCTTCTGGAGAAAAATATATACCTTATGAGATGGCTTGTTTAAATTCAAAACAAGTAAGAATTGATAGTAACAATAGCGTCTAAGGTCTACTGTCAAAATGGTGATGAAATGATTTCAGGGTTTTGTTGCAGTTGGGTTTTAGGGTTTATGGAGTCGTTTGGATTTGCAGAAAACCGATGATGAAACTGAGTTATATTTCATAAATAAATTCCATACTAAAAATTATATATAAAATTGAAAAAAAAGAAGAAGAAAGTTATTATGACTTAAAATTAAAACACAATATAGTGAATTTTTTTTTGATAGTGAGTTTTTTTACTCTCAAACATATCAATCACCGTTCGAATACGTCTTATACATAATGTATGAGAACATTTCTCATAAAATTGAGGAGAAATATGCTACTCGATGGAAAATTTTCCAAATTACATCAAAATCAATATTCAATTCCAATTTTACACATTTTTAAATTGGTTTCCCAATTTACAGTTTGTAAGCCGCTGTTGCTCACAGCGTCTTAATGTTAAGACGCTCTTGTTGACAGCGTCTTAAGCCCCGTGGCGTTTTTGCGCCAAAATATGCAGTCATGTGCCGTAATATTATCAAACAAGCGTAAGCCGCTGTTGGAGACAGCGTCTTACCTTAAAATGCTGTTGGTAGGAGCGTTCTAATAGAACGATGAAGAGAAAAACTAGGGCTCGAAACTTAAGCCGCTGTTATGGACGACGTTTTAATAAAAAAAAATAGATTTAAACGATCCACATTAGCTACTGACTCACATATTTTGGTGCAAAAACGACACGGGGCTTAAGACGCTATCAACAAGAGCGTCTTAATGTTAAGACGCTGTGAACAACGACGGCTTACAAAACTAGTGTAAATTGGAAAACCAATCTAAAAAACGTGTAAAATTAGAATTGAATGTTGATTTTGATGCAATTTGAAAAAATTTCCCTACTCAAGGAAATCAAACCAACTCGACCAACACTTCTTTCACCACAATAATGTGAAGTTTGAAGACCATGGAAATTGTATTGAAAAATTTTCATTGTATTTTTGTTTTATACTCAATTATTTTAGATGACAAAGTACAAACCGAACACAAAACTTTAAATAGATATTCAGTATCTTGACCTGAGATTCAGTTATTAGATTTAACAAATGGATAATCTGTGTACCCAATTACCGGATCTTGTGTATAGAATGTGCTTCTATCATACTTATTCAGCTCGGCATTAAGCTCGAATCGCCTTGGCAAATCCGGGTTTGCCAAGAATAAGCGTCCGAAAGCGACCAAATCCGCTCCACCACGACGGATAACTTCATTTCCATCATCTTGATTATACCCACCAGCAACGATAAAACTCCCATTAAAAGCCTTCCTCATAGGCAAAAGACTAGTCTTCACCTCATCCAATCGATCAAACTGGTTGATCATCCGTGGCTCGATCACGTGACAATAAAGTATCCGATACTTGTTCAAAGCGTTTGCGATGTACACCCCGAGAGCTTGAGGGTCTGAGTCTCTGCAATCGTTGTAGTTGGCGAATGGGGATAGCCTTATGCCAACCTTGTCAGACCCGATCTCATTTGCCACAGCTTGGACGACTTGTAGTGCAAAGCGACAACGATTTTCCAAGCTGCCACCGTACTCGTCTGTTCTATCGTTAATTTGATCTTTAAGGAATTGGTCTATTAAGTACCCGTTCGCTCCATGAATCTCCACTCCATCAAATCCTGCTCACAAATATTTATTTACACGAGTAAATGATCGGAAAACAAAAATATAGACAAACAAACGCGGTAACTATTAAGTACGAACCAGCTTCCATGGCATTTTTTGCTGCAATTCTAAAGTCATTCACAACATCTGCAATTTCGCTCACGCTCAACCGCCTTGGGCTGGGGAACACGCCTGCTGTGGAACCATCTATATTAATCTCAGCTGTGATTTTCTTGTCGGTGCACGAAATTGGTGCCTGGCCATTAGGCTGGAAACCTGCGTGCCAATAAAAGTCAAATGCGATTCTGAGAACACACCTCAATCGTTAAAAGTTCGATAAACTAAATCGACTCGTATTGAGCAATTTTTTTACCGTAGTCCGAAACTCTTCCAGTATGCCAGAGTTGGCAAAAGAAAACACCTCCCTTATCATGGACAGCACGTACAATAGGCTTCCATGCCTCGATATGCTCCATGGTCCATATCCCAGGAGTGTGCGGATACCTTCAAAAATTCACGGAGAAATCAGTCAATAAAATTTTATTCGTAGCAATACAAGCGAACAAATCTACAGAAATATGTTTGTAAAATCAACAGGAAGACAAGATCGAACAAATTGCAAGATGGTACTTGGCTGAGAAAATTGCGATTAAACGTCTAAATGTCTTCAAAAGCGAAAAGAAAGAAAACCCCCAAATCAGGAGTAAAGAAATACCCATGAGCAGTATCGGAAATCCCGGTGGACTCGGATATCAGGAATCCACCAGGTGATGTTCTTTGAGAGTAGTATAGCGCAGCAATTTGTGGCTGTGGGACGAAATTGAAGGACCTCATCCTTGTCAGGGGTGCTAATACAACCCTGTAAAAGAACATAAACCTCAGTTGACTAGGTCATTATGATCTACTAGTACTAATCAACTGAAATTTTCATTTCTCTGCAAAATTTCTTACAACTGCCATATTTCTCAACAACAAAAAATCCAATTCAGCGTCCAATCAAGCCTCACATATCACTCAGGTCAACATTTGATTGAACGAAAATGATTTTTTTTTGGAAACTGAATTTGCCAAAGGCCCTTCACCAGAAACATTTCATATGCAGAACCAACAGGAAAAATTTTCAATCTGTCAAATTATTTTCCATTTTACTCACTTGAGCTAAATTTGGGCAATCTAGAAAATTTTCCAAACAAACATAAATCTTAAACGGAAAACATGGCAGATCTAAAGATTTCCATTTCTGGACATGAATCAATTGCAGAGACTGCAAACCTGTGAGATAAGTTGAAGCGTCCCATCTTGTAAGGAGTGAGGAGGGGTTGAGAAGATTGATGGTTTTCTTCTTTCGCCATTGTTTTTGTTTGCGAGACCTGGAAGAATCTGAGAATTTGTAAAAGGTTGTACAAGAGAAAATGGATACGTTGTCCTTTTTTAGAATAGGGCCTGTCAGCATCCGTAGAATATGAGATTTATTGTTATTTTTCAGAAGTCAAAATTTGGCTCAAATTCGAAAATATACTAAAAATTAGTGAAGTGCATCCGGTCCGGATTTCGTCCGTTCGGGTCGGACCGATTGACCGAATTTTTCTAGAAATGCGGACTGTGGACCGGACCGAATATATCCGGGTGACCGATGGACCGGACCGAAAAATTAAAAAAAAAATCCATATATTTCTACTTAAAAAAGAAGAAGAAAAGAAAATTAAAAGTTTTGTGCCAGCCCGTTGTGCTTGAAATCAATGATTCAATATGTTTCCATCTTCAATTTTGTGAATGTTCAAAAAAAAAATAAGGTTTTATTTGTATTTTAAATAATATTAAAAAAATCAAAAAAATGTTTACGGTCTAGACCGGAAAATTTACGGACCAAACCGGACCGAAACCCGAAATCTACAAAATATATGGACCGTGTACCGACCCGGAACCGATCCGATTTCCCGGTCCGAATCTGAATTGCACATCCCTACTAAAAATCAAGGCAAGGCCACACCTGTGAAATTGGAATAGAATTGATGCAGTCCCTATTTTCCTTTCAGGTGTTTTGTAATACCGCCGGTGTGTTGTTAGGCACTGCGCTCTTGTTTCTTTTTTTTGTGGTGTTGCTTGTTTTGTTATATTAATATTTCCTATTCAAAAAAAGAAAAAATTACACAAAATCAAGATTTAATTTCATTCATTCAAATTGTGAGATGGAAGATGAATTTTACTAAATTATACGAGTAGGAGACGACGCCGTTTTGACTAAGAAGACCTATGAAAACGGTCGAGGGATGGGCGGCGTCGTTTCGATCCTCAAAATCTAAACTCAGTTCATTCTCTGCAAATACCTGAAATCTCAGTTGCTCACAAAATTCATTTTAATGGCGTCTCGCCTGCGAAATCTACCAACCATCACTAATCGGTGCAGACCTAATTTCTCAACTCAATTTCATCCAGCATCAACCTCATCACTCCAATCTACGATCCCGCCTCTTCAATCGAACCTCACAACTCCATGTTCACCACCAGCAACCCAGATCACAGTAAACCCTAATCCCAACGAGCGTCGCATCCTCCAACAGCTCTCCGAGATACTACCCATCAGTCTAAAAGCCCCAATTCACATATTCCGCGGCGAGACTGGTTCGGAGACTGGGGAACAATCTGCTGACGCGTTTTTACTCCCGGAGGAGAAATTGCGTGGAGTGTTTCTCCAGAAGCTTAGAGGTAAGTCTGCGATTGAGAAGGCGTTAGATAATGCTGGTAAAGATTTGAGCTTTGAGGTTTTTGGTAAAGTTGTTGATAGAGGGAATTTGAGCGGGGAGGCTATGGTTAGGTTTTTCAATTGGGCGATCAGAAAGCCGCAGATTGGGAATGAAATTGGTAGTTATAATGTGATTTTGAAAGCACTTGGGAGAAGGAGTTTTTTGAAGTTTGTGGTGGAAATGTTGCTTGCTATGAAAACCGAGGGAGTTAGGCCGGATTCCGAGACTTTATTTATTGTAGTGGATGGTTATGTGAAGGCTGGCCATGTTACAAAAGCTGTTAAGATGTTCCGGGAGTTGGAGGAATTCGGATGGGAAAGTAATGCCGAGAATTTGAATGTGATTTTGGAGTGCTTGTGTAAGCGGTCTCATGTCGGGGCAGCAAGTTCGATGTATAATAGACTGAATGAGAAGATTAAGTTTAATAGTATGACTTATAACATTGTTGTTGGCGGCTGGTCGAGATTTGGTAAGGTGGATGAAATGGAGAAGGTAATGGAGGCGATGAGGCGACACGGGTTTAGTCCTGATTGTTTAACTTATAGTTATTTTATTGAAGGGTTAGGAAAAACAGGCCGTGTCGATGATTCCGTTATGTTATTCGATGATTTGGAGAATCGAGGGTGTGTGGTGGATACTCGTGTTTATAACGCGATCATTGCGAACTTTATATCAATTGGAGATTTTGGCAAATGCATGAGATATTATGAGCAAATGTGTAGTTGTGGTTTGGGGCCAAATGTGGATACTTATACTGAACTGATTGCTGGGTTTTTGAAAGTACGAAAAGTAGCTGATGCGCTTGAAATGTTCGATGTTATGTTGAGTAAGGGGATAGTGCCAAGTACCGGGACAGTAACAACCTTCATTAAGCCTTTGTGCAGCTACGGTCCTCCTCATGCTGCCATGACGATTTATAAGAAAGCAAGAAAAGCCGGGTGTAAAATATCATTTAATGCTTATAAGTTGCTGCTAATGCGGCTTTCACGATTCGGAAAGTGTGGAACAATTCTGCAAATGTGGGATGAGATGCAGGAATGTGGCTACAGTTTCGATTTAGAAGTATACGAGTATGTGATTAACGGACTCTGCAACATAGGACAGCTTGAAAACGCCGTAACTGTTATGGAAGAAGCTATACGCAAGGGTTTTTGCCCTGGCCGCCTGAGTTGTAGCAAGCTAAATCACAAGTTAATCGCTGCAAATAAAGTCGAGAGGGCTTATAAGCTTTTTCTAAAGATCAAGGAGGCTCGCATTGCTGAAAATTCTAGGAAGTATTGGCGGTGTAAAGGGTGGCATTTCTGATTTTCAGAATGTATGAATTTGTAATTTTCCAGTATTGGACCTATTAGAAATGTTTGATTCAAATTCAGGGTTTTTGGGTAATTTTCGAAACTTGCGGGTAGCTGACTGCATTTAATCTCAACGCTGCAAAACTAGAGAAAAAAAAAAGCCCTAATTTTGGGCTGGGGTTTAGCTCTATCAGCTTCAAGCAAAAATCTTCGTCGACGATTCTGAGGGGGATTCAGTCAATCAAGGTCCGAATTTCGTGCTATGACGTCAATGGATCCGAAGTCGAAAAAGTCGATGGGTGAGAAGTTGAAGCAATTTCATCAGAAGTACAAAAAGGCGAAGGACGAATTGAGCAGATGGGAAGACCTCCAGACTCGTTTCATTTCTCAGTTCAGAGGCGCATCTGACATCATCCAACGACTCCCGGTTCGTACTGTATTAACTTGAATTTCTACGAGTAACTTAATAGGATTATTCACTAAAGTTTGTTTGTTTTGTTTGTGATGATTCAGATACTTATGGAATCCAACAATTTCGGCCGCTTGAAAATTTATCCAGATATTCCAAATAAGGTGCTGGGGAAACAGATGGATTCTCTGAATAAAATTATGGTGTTGATGAATCAGACAATGTATGAATTTATCTCCTTTTTTGTTTCAGATTTAGTTGAATTGTCATGGATGCAAATTCCATGTAAAAGGCCAGAAATCGTTGTTTAATTGATGCTAAGTTTGAAGTGTTCCCGCAAGTGTGTAACTTTGGAATTGTGTTGGATTTTCAGGTATGAGTTTGGCAGTGTTATTAAATCTCTTGAGAAGACTGTTCGTGACAGCAGGCAGTTGATCAAGGGAGAGTCAGATAAGCAACTGCAGCTGTGGATAGGAGTCCGACCCAGCCTAGCTTACTGCATGGAAGGACTCGAAACTCTTCGCAATGTTCACAATTCAGAGTACGGGTCCTTTTTCTGCAGCCCAAAATCTTTTTTGATCGAGCTATGAGCAACAAGTGAAAATTATGTGTTTGTGGACTTTGAATATGAATATGAATTTGTATAACCAATATTCATTGTGATGTGCTCACATTTTCAGGTTCTTGCTTAAGAAATCCTTGTTTACAGCTTTGTCCACACTTGTGTTCAAACCCAAGTAAGCCTCTGCATCTGAGTCAAGTATTTATTACTAGCCCGTTTGCACTGAAGGCATCTCTCATCTACTCAAATCGGCTGTATCAATCACAATGTTTTACCTTTTATAACTTGGAAGTTGGATCCCTATTCGCTGATGATGCTTTTTTCTTGTGTACACTGCAGTGCGGATGATTTATGTGCGCTCCAGCGAATCTTAGTTGATCAACCCAACATTTCTAAAGAGGAAGGTAAAAGATGGTCTTCTCTGTTGCATTTTTACTCAATAACTTGCTGTATATACAACTCACTGTTGGTTGTAAATTTTGTGCAGTGGACTCCATCTTCCACCGCCTCATATTTCCAGAAGACAGCTGAAAGCCTGAAACTGTGCAGCTATTTACATTTCACGTAATTTATCATCATGTTCTGACCTGTGGAGTCCCTGGTCATTGTAATTATCGTGATTAAAAGTAAGCACTGCAGGAAATCTAGGTAATTCTCCTTTTATAAAGTGCTTGTGGCATGAAATGATACACTTAATAAAATGCTATTTTGACCGAAATTGCAAGCTTATGACAGTTGTGGGAGAAGTTAATATATTTGCAAATGACAGTCAGGGCTTACTCGGCATTTGTCAAAAGTTTAGTCTCTAAACCTCCACTAACATTTGGAATCATGTGCTTATGCAGTGACTTGCATAATTCCGAAACTGAACAAGGATTGGATGAACTATGAGCCTCTCAACATTTATTACATTCTATTAAGAGATGGCAGTTGAAGGGATGGAAGATGTACACTATACTGAATTGATGTGGCTGGACATTCCGGCTAAGAACACTTTTTAGCCTTCCTAGCACGACGCATGAGAATTCAACTTTGTAGCCCTGCATGAATTCATTATCTGCCTTTAATGATTAGAACATGCGCTTTAACTTGCTTCTATTAATTCTTTTTTTCTGGATTGTAAAAGTTGATAGAAGGAAAGTAAGATAGACGCTTCGTTCTTTTCTCAAAATTTACTTTTCATACCTCAAATTTTCTGAGATCTGAGTACAATGTCGGGCCTGTTCTATAGAGATTGATTCAATCCGACCCAATCTCACCCAACACAATCCAATCCCACCTAATCTCACTCAACACACCCCAATCTCACCCAATCTCATCCAATCTCACCCAATACAACCAAATCTAATCTAATCTCCACTCACCTAATCTACTCTCCACTCACATATATCTAACATTTTTATAATATTATTTATAAACTAGGACCCACTCACCTAAACTACCCTCCACTCACATAATCTAAATATCTAACATTTTTATAATATTATTTTTAATGTAGGACCCACTCACTTAATCTACTCTCCACTCACCTAATCTAATATAATCTAATCCAATCTCACCCAATACACTCCAATCTCACCCAACACACCCCAATCTCTTCCAATACACCCCAATCTCACCCAACACAATCTAATCTAATCTAATCTTCCAACACTTCAAATCCAATCCCTATAGAACGGGCCCGTAAACATGTTATAATTCAAGACAGATATTTCTTGGTTGTATGGTATGTTAAAGCTCAAAATCTTTCTTTGAGCTGAATAGCATCTGGTATTTGGGTAACAAGGATGAAGCTAACTGATCTACTTTGACTAAAATAGGCGAGTTTTTCTCAGAAATAACCCAAATGGGTTTCAAAATTTTAGAATTGACCCACGCGAGTTTCACATTTCAAAAATGATCAATTTTTAATGAAATCAGATCTCCAGGAACCGATTTTTTGTGTTTTTCAAAACACCGAATCCCCAGGATCCGGTATTATGTATTTTTTACAAAATCGGATCCCCAGGATTCGGTGTTAACCGCATGTTCGAATGAGAGAACTCCACGTGTTGAGTTATAACACCGGATCCTGGGGGATCCGGTTTTTTTAAAAAGAAACCCAATCTTGGGGATCCGGTTTCATTAAAAATGGATCATTTTTGAAATTTGAAACTCGCGTGGATCATTTATAATATATCAAACTCATTTTGGATCATTTCTAATGAAAACTCAAAATAAGCGTTTGATAGTGGAGCAATAAGATACCCATTGTTTTAGGAAATTGTAAAACGGATTTGGCAGCAAACTTGACTGCGAATTGGTTACCCGATTTTGTGAGCGAAGCCTAGTCGTCGAGCCGGAGCGAGCAAGCCGTTACCACGTCTGTGAGTGAGAGCACCTTTGTGAGACTCAACCATCTGGATATTCATGCAGATGATGCTGACGCTCAGGGGCCTATCATAGAGATGTGCATCCGGTCCGACCCGGACCAGACCAAATTTTTTTTTAAAAACTGGACCGTGGATCGACTGGACTGGATTCAGATGGTCCGGGTCGGATCGGTGGACCTGATTTTTCTATGAATGCGCACCGTGAATCGGACCAGACCGAGTATATCGGGGTCGGATCGGACCGGAGGATCGGAATGAACCGAAAAATTCAAAAAAATCCATATATTTCTACTGAAAAAAGAAGATAAAAAGTTTTGTGCAAACCGGCTGTGCTTGAAATCAATGATTCAATATGTTTCTATCTTCAATTAAGCAAATGTTAAAAAAATAGGGTTCTATTTGTATTTTATTTAGTATTAAAAAAATAAAAAAGTTTACGGTCCTGACCGGACCGGACCGAACCGGAACCCAGAATCTACGAAATATATGGACCGTAGACGACCCGAAAAAACTAGTCCGATCCGGTTTCCCGGTCCGGGTCTAATTTGCACATCCCTAGGTCTATGGTTTTTCCTTCTTTCAAAAATTGCATAATTTGTTGATTAGTTTATTGGCAGAATAGTGTTGCATTTTGGCATTGGAGGAACGAATTCCAGCGTTATAAGTTAAGACGCTGCTACCAACAGCGTTATAAGTTAAGACGCTGCTACCAACAACGTTTTAAGTTAAGACGAAGTTGGATACAACGGTTTAGTCTTGTTTGGCAATATTATGTCACATGACAGCTTATTTTGGTGCAAAAATGCCACGAGACTTTAGCCGATGTTGGCTAGAGCGTTTTAATGTTAAGACGCCGTTGACAACGGCGTATTAGAAAACTAGTATAAATTGGGAAACTAATCTGGAGATTGAGCATTTGGGAAAGCATGTTCAATTTTAAGCAATTTGGGAAATTTTCCCATAAATTACAGATTGTATGTCTTTTTTTTATTGCTAATTAAGTCGTTAGTGGCGAAAAGGGCGATAGTTGGATTTACTGAACTCTTGATTTGTAATCAAGAGGGCTAGATTCAATTCCCAAGCATAATTTTTACCTGATTTAGAAGGGAGGTGTTAATCGCACCCCTCACAAGACAAAAAAATTTGTGGGCCCCATGTCCATTTGACAATTTTACCCCTCTTTACAATCATATTTACATGTTATGCCATTTAATTTTGTATATGTTTTAACGTTTAATTAAATGCTAATTTAAATTCAATTAAATAATGATTAATATTATAAATTAATTGTACCTAATATAAGTTATTTGTATCATATTTATTTATATTATTATAAATCAAAAAAATTAAAATTAAAATACAACATGTGCCAAATTTTTAAAAATTATTGTACTTGATTTTTTAAATTTTAATTGAACTTATAATTAGGAGTGAGTGAGTAACTAGTTTTATTTTATTTAGGGCGAATAATAATTTATTTCGTTTAGTTTGGATTTAGGACGAATAATAATTGATTGGATAGCTCAACATTAAATTAGATTCCACAAAACATGCAACGGTGCTAAAAATAAATACATAAACAAGTAGACATATTTAATCAATATTTCCTCCAAATTGTGCTCATAGGTAGTGGACAGAAACAGATTTGACAATACATTACGAAACAAAGATTGACAACTCACTGACTAGATTCTCTGGCAAAAGAAAATTATACTATTCATACATAGTGGACAGAAACAGATTTGACAATACATTACGATAGACAACTCACTGATACATTACGACAAAATAGACAACTCACTGACAAGGTCCATAATTTATTTTTTTGAATTAACAGTAATATCACATTAATTAATATATATTACATATATTAACTTCTAAATACATGTAAGTTAAAATTATTAACTATAATATATGTAATATATTAATACTAATTTTTAAATATTTTTAAATCATCATTTATAGTATATAATATATATTATATTAATACTAAATTTTAAATATTTTAAAATCATTTGTATATATTAATACTAAATTTTAAATATTTTAAAATCATTTTTTAGAAATTTTAAATATTTTAAAATCATTTTTTATAATATATAATATATATAATAGGTAGAATGGTAGAATGGGAAATATACCTGGGCCCCACATGGGGGTGTGGGGGTGGGGGGTGTGATTTAAAGGTCTCCAATAGGCTGGGCTGGGCCGGCCTAGGCCCAAAAAAATAGGCTTGGGCTACGCTTGGTTAAGCCTTAGCCTATACTTCAACTTTTAATAGGCTAGGCTGGGCCAAGCCCATACATATTTTCGGAGCCTTAAGCAGCCCATGGGCCTTGTTTTTGATGGGCTTGTGTGGGCTAGGCCGGGCTTGGCCTTATACATCACTAGGTCGGGCTAGGTAATCTTGTTATGACAATTATAAATATAATGTTTCATGCTTATGAATAACGTATACGACGGCTACACACTGACTTATAGTAAAAAGATCAAAAGTAAACTTGATAAGAAACTAAGTTTATCAAAAAGCTCGGTACTCAACACAACCTTAGAATCCACAAATCTTCTTTATTTGGGACATTAATATCATTAGCATCACTGTCAACAATGCAAACATCAAGAAAAATCAGTTCATAGAAACAAAATGTGACATCTCTTTTATTTTTAGAAGGTTTCACTAGGCTTTTGATAGGCTTAATTAGGCTTTTTCGATATGGGCCAAGATAGGCCGGGCCTATAGGCCGGTTCGGACCGGCCCTTACCCGGCCCGTCAAGCTTAAGGCTGGACTTTAATAGGCCTTGACATGGGCTGGGCTAGGCTTAAGGCCTGTAGGCCACAAGGCCCCCATTAAACTTTCGAGCCCATAAGGCTGTTTGGAGACCCCTACTGTAATTAACACCAGGCATGAGATGCCCGTGAGATTGATGGTGCTTATTTGCATTTTATTTTCCTAATTTTTGAAGGGTGGTTTGGTAAATTTCCAATTTGCAATTTATTCATTTATTTTAATTTTACGCCTTTATTGATATTATTTTCGTGAAAGAAAAAAAAACTAAACAGCTGAAAGAGAAGCGCACAATTTACATAGAGAGATGCGAAGACGTTGAAAGCAAGCGGTAAGCCATCCAAAAACCCTAGCTCAGATTTCCTCAATCATCATTCAAGCTCTAATCTGATTCCCAACCTCTAATTTCCACAGCATGAGCTAAGACGATGGCCTCGGTTGGAATTCACTCGGTCGCATTTCAGGTACAATCCCAAACTCTTATTCCGCACATTTTTAGTGAAATTTTGATTGTGCGAGTCTACTTGAGTAGCCTTCGGCCGGTGCTTCGAGGAGGCGAAGGAGTGGATGTGCTGATTTTAGATTATATTGTAACTTGGATCGGTTAGATGATGGTAAGTTTGGGAAGGAGGATGGGGTTGTTCGGGTGAAGAGGTATGTTTTGAGGTCTGTGGATGCAATTAGAGACATTCGAAGAGCATTTGTTCCTTCTGTTACCTTTGTGGTGAGTGAGAAAAGTATTTGGAAGTTTGGTTTGCAATTTGCATTTGAGTGGTTTTGATTGTCCTACTGTGCTTGACTGAATTACTTTGTATGTCAATCAGATGCAGAAATGTGTTAGAAAGTCGGAAATTGCAGTTGAGGAACTCCGAGGGGTCGTGAGATCCCTTCCACCAGTAACGATTGTGGTAATTTGCTGAAAGTGAAATATTTTTTAAATTGATAACTTTTTTTTTTACATATTTCTACAATGCCAAGCTATGACTGAGTTTAGTGGATACAGAATTGTGTTGGGATTAACTGATTTTGAACATCTTTACCACCAAGAGTTGTAGGTGGGAAAACAATCAGAAGTAATCGTTATAGTAACAAGTTGCATTTCAACTGATACATTTCCATTTGACAATGGGATAATAACACCTTGAAGGATCCCTTTATGCTGGTGGTTAGTTTTGTCTGAGAACTCCTTAATTATAAAAATTGGACCTTGGATTCATGTTGACTCGACTTGATCTACTTAACTATAAAAGTTGGACCTTAGTTGCAGAATACTGATTATGCATCTTGCACACGTGAATATTTTAAGTTTTGTTTAGGGAGCATGTAATAGGAAATTGAGTGTGCTATATATACTTGAAAATGAATTTACTAGTTGGGATTTGCCATGCAATGCCTGTGTGAAGTCTGGAATGTTGCATTTCAGTAAAGAGATCCAACAATGCTTACTATGCTCATGGTCATTCATTATTCTCTTGTACAGACAAGTCAATATAATGGGAAAAACGTTGCAATTGGGTTAGGCATTGCAATGACGATGCTGTTCATATCTATGAGAGTGTATGTTTTTAGAAAATCAAAGAACACCCGTCCTGGCTCTGTAGCTGATCTTGTACGTCGTGGCCAGTTGAGATCTGATAGAAGAGGCATGTATGACCCATAACTTTACTCGTACTTATAGATGGTCAATTTTATAGTGTCTGACGTATTGAATATCAAATTTAGTTTTGTGGTATGCCTTTTTAGACCTGTGGTGATAGTTTTTATTTCTCTACTGCACCATTACAGCTCAAAGCCTTTTCAATATGATGATCCATTTGACAATCCGTACGTGAAGGTTGGTAAGCAGAAGTCAACTGTTGAGATGTGTGGAAAGGTTTATCGCCTGGCGCCAGTGTCCCTTACTGATGAACAACGTGCTATCCATCAGAAAAGGAGATCGCGGGCATACCAATGGAAGAGACCAACAATATTCCTAAAAGAAGGTGATCAGATACCACCAGATGTTGATCCTGATACAATCAGGTGGATACCTGCCAACCATCCTTTTGCAACCACAACTACTGATATTGATGAAGATTTGGCACAATCTAATGTGTACCAAAAGCATGGAGTTCCTTTCCGCATACAAGCTGAGCACGAGGCTCTACAGAAGAAGTTGGAAGCATTGCAAAGTGTAAGACCCTTGCTCTTCTTTAAATATCTCTCATAGCATGGCATTTCACATTAGGATGGCACTTGGCACTGGCAGACCTCGTGAATTAAAGTTATAGAGATATTCTCAAAATAAATTGATAATGAGAAGATTTACTGGTAACATAATACTGCATGTTCCTTTAAATCTAAATCACTAGCCATGACAAATATGCAGTTCGTCTAATAGTGCAATCTATTGTATTTGCAGGAGAAAAAGCTTGATAAATTAGTTATTGATGCCAGTGCTGCTAAAGATTTTGAACGGCCATTCAAATCATCTCAGTTACACGAGCCAGCAGATCAGATCCCTTCCATATCTCAACCCGGCAGCTCAAGATCTCCCTTTGATCAAACTTCCAATTCCACTTGCAACTATGACTCAGAGGAAACCAAGCAGCAGTAAATCTTATATGTTGCTAGTCCAGTTACAATATGTAATGGAGAAAGATATGGCCAAGAATGTACATTTTGTTTTTGCTTCACTGGATAGATGTCAACATGTTCTTTTTGTTAGCTCACATTTATGCATATATTATACTCAAGATTTTCCTTTGCACCACTAGAAATCTTTGTTTTTTATTTATTTATTTATACAATCACTGCTAAAGATAACCTCAGGCAAACAGAATACAGCATTTAATTAAACATCCACAGTCCAATACTATATTGGCATGCTATTTGGAATGGAATACTGAATGCTGCTTCCCTGAAGAAAAATCTGCTGCAGTCGTGCTGTTCCTATGAACGTACTTCACGGCTCCAAGTGTGCCATATGGTCATTCAATGCTCCGAGTTTCAAAACAACGGCTTCTAGAATTCCATCGTCTCTGAACTTGGGTGAAAAAAGTCTCGGATCAACAGGTCCGGGCAGAGAGAAGGAGAGAGTGAATGGCCCGGGAGGGGCTAGATGCTGGTAATCCATTTGATATACATAGGACTGCCTCACGATTGTTTCTTCGCCAGTTGTGGACATGCCTCGGATGTGGACCTTTCCGTTGCTTTCAACATCACAGCTTAACTCACCTGTAGAGTTGCACAGTCACATCAATATATATAATTTTACGAGACTAAGGATCTCTTAAATCAAAATTTTAAAAAATATATTACGTGTGACTTCCAATGAAGTATTTTTTTTCATATTCACATACCAGAAATGTTTTTAAGCACAAAACCAAGGATGTAATAAAAAAAAAAGAAGCATAAAACCAAGGATAGGAAAACCAAGCGGAACTCGAGGGGTACCTCTTCTGACACCGGGTAGAGCAACTTGGAAAAAGTATGCGACTTTGCTAACACCAATGTCAACAACACCAATGGGAGGGCCAGCTCTTCCTTGTTTTGCGGT
The DNA here is from genome assembly GCA_033675215.1 of Rhodiola kirilowii. Lineage (NCBI taxonomy): Eukaryota > Viridiplantae > Streptophyta > Magnoliopsida > Saxifragales > Crassulaceae > Rhodiola > Rhodiola kirilowii. Next base: position 2,185,806 of record CM066201.1, read on the forward strand.
TCCAGTCAAGATGATCGAGGCCTTTGACTCTCCATTTCCCATACTAGCAGTCGTGAGAAGGGGCAAAATGCAAGGCTTATCCCACTCAAGTGGTTCCATGAAAGCTTCGCTTTTAACATCTTGCTGCCCTATGAGACATTGCAGAGCCACGGGATCAGGCAACGCAATTTTTCTTGTTTCGTCTAAAATCAATAAAGCTTGGTTCCCTCTTTCAGCCATATCGTCGCATTCCTCCTTGTTATCACATTTCTTCACATACTCGTGATGGTATCGTAGAAAGTCATCAACATCAAGCTTCAAAGTACTTGCGCCAGATAAGGCTTTGAACTTCTCAAGATCTTCCCTTGGCATAAATAATGTTGCTGGATCGTCGATAAGAACAATCCCTTTCACAATGTTGAGGCTTCCTGGATAACTTGTCTGCTCATGAATACTCGAGGGAAAATGACTAGTGAACTGTTCGCAATCCTCCGGCAGCCCTGATCTTGGGAGAAGTAAATTTCCCCGGATGTACATATGCAGCAAGTTCTGCGACACTATCAGGCTTGGATGAGCATTCCTCATTACGTAATAGTACAAGCTCTCAATCTGAGAGATGCTGACAAAAGAGCCGCCTAAATCTTTAGCTGTGTACAATGGCAAGCCTTCAGCAAGTCTTTGTGATGCCGATCTTCTAAAGGTTTCAGACTCGATATCCGGACCCACATAGTTGCTCATGATAAAGTTAAGCATAAAATGCTGATCCGTAATCGATGCCTGAAACATGGTTTTATGGCCCGCCTTTCGAAACGACATGCTACTTGAAACTTTATATTGTCAACTGCATAAGCAAATAGGTGTCAATCTCATCCAACGTAACTTTTCTATCAGCAAATAGGTGTCAATCTAATCCAACGTAAACCTCATGACCAAATTCCATCAAAACATAGATGGAAATCGCTCATTTTAATTCTACAACAATTCAAGTTTACATCAGTATCTTGAGTCCCAATCAAGCAGCTCCGCTCACATTTATAACTAACTCCCATCAGATCGGTCCCATTCAGCTATTATAAATACACTTACGAAAACACTGAAGCATGCTTATATAATAAAAGCTGGACGAAGAAATATAAACGCAGCGTAACAACACACCTTCAAATCAATTGTTAACTGAGTTAGTAGCAAACACGCCTTCAACCAAAGCGTAATGTAGTATCATGAGAACTCACAATCCCACGTGACGCATATACAGTTGACAGCATTGCAGAAGAAACGGATGATGGACTCTATCTAAGATAACATTACAAACACATTTTGAAGTTATAACTTCAATGTTCAAAGAAAATTCTCTCCTTACAAAAACCCAACAAAGCTGAAATACCTGCACAATCCAAAACATTTAACAAACCACTCCACTCCAACAGTTGAAACACACATGCAACAAAATTCAACACTCAGCCGAAATCAAAAAATTCAAGCAAATGGGGTATACCTCAAAAGCTCAAAGTTCCAATCTTTCCCACATGGGCAATTCGATTAGATTAAATTAGGGCTTCTCCCAGCTTCACCCCTCAAATCCCCAAACTACGAAAAATCAAAATTTTGCACGCAACAAAAAACGTTAAACCTTACAAGTTACAACTGGAGTTAGCAAAGCAACTCTCAGTGGGAAGAAGGCCGAATTGCGACATCCATCATCTTTGCAGAGCCGGCTGGTGAAAGGTCTGATGTTGAGTACATAGGCGTAGGATTGATTAATGCGCAATGTGGTTAGTCTTTTGATGAAATTGAGTGAGTAGGTGGGTGAGATGGAGTGGAGTGGACAAGTCCCAATTCCATTTACATGGAAAACTGGGCTTATTGCCTGCCAATCTGACACGCTTGCAGCTGCATGTTCCCACTTTTCTTTTCTCATCTTCATTATTATTTGGTAAATATGCAATCCCAATTTTTCCCAGTTAAGTTCAGCACTTTATTTTAGGATAAGCAATTAATTTAAGTCAACTAAGTTAAGTCCTTAGATTAAAACACTAGTTGAGTACTTCAATTTAGTTATTCTACTTAAGTTTATCAAGTTTAGTCCTTCAGTTGCATTACAAATATTGTTATAGACATCATGCTCAAATGATTAAGAAATTGACTCTTATAAATTAATTGACGATTAAAACACGCGATAGGTATCTTGTTCGAATGGTTTGATCTCTTGACAATTTTGTTATTAATAATTTTGTCACTCCCCTATTGCGCGTGAAGTCTCAAAAAAAAATTGACTGTTAAATCTCTATCTTTTCTGCAACTAAAAATTAGATGACTAAACTTGATGAATTTAAGTAGGAGAAATTAATTAAAGTTTGAAATTTAAAGCAACAGAAATAAGGCGGCAGTTAGGATTTTTCTTCACCCCAAGCAAGTGCATTATAGAGGATTTATGTCGTAAGAGGATTTCAGGCACACCAAATTTAGTAGAGACTCACGGAGCAAACCAAATTACTAAAACTTAACTTACTTGTTCCAAGATCTAATAGTAGCAAAATACTAACTTTGGTAGAGAACAGCCTAACTCACTAATACTCCAACTCATTTTCTAGCTAAGCTAATTATGATGCAGAGATCTAGAAGGCTCCAACAAGTCATGAGATTTTGGTGGTCATAATTGTTGGTAAGTTTATTTCCATGGCATGACTTGTGGATTACTGCTGTTATGACTTTGGTTATGAGGACTTGCGGGTCCGCCGGAAGATTCACTCATTGTTCCACGTGATGGACTACTGGATCCGGTTGCAGCGGTTGCTGGGGTGAGATTGGGAGGCGCGGGCATTGGTTCTGTCGGGTATGACACTTTTGCTTCTTTGTAACTTTCCGCAACAAAACTACCCACAACAACCTGCATAACACATAGGAAACTAAATCTTTTGTTCGATAGTACTGTACAGTACAGACCGTGAAGTTGTGTTTATAAGCTGCTAAGAAGAATATATTTTATTATGATGATTTTGAATACAATACTCGATGCCCAAACCTGAACAGGGGATGCTGCAACGAGAACGCCAGCCACTCTGCCTCCTAGTATCCGGCCATCTGACCCTGCTAGGGATACACTTAAACCCCCTGATCTTCTTCGCTGGCCATCGTTCTCCATCAATAGAAATGAACCAGACAAAGAGAGTATCTCAAAATGTCCCTGAACAGTAAGACGGACAAGTTACTTAATAGCAACTTGACTCTGTAGAAAAATTACTTTTAAGGAGTAAAGCATGTTCGAATATATTCTTGAGCTGCTTGGTAAGTTACCAACTTCAGCAATGAAGTAAGATACCAAATCTCAACAAGAAATTTGGGGAAAATCCAGGGCTAAACAAGGCTTGTAAAATACATTGCCGAAAGGTATTTAAAAAAGTAACAGATCAAGACACAAGTTACTCGGTTGTCCTCTGGCATATGTTAAGTCCCCTAAAAGTATAGAACATGCCCTTCTTATTACTCTGATGATTAATTATCAGATTAGAAATTGTGATACTTCTCTATGATTGATACATTGAGTTTTCTTCAGAACAAAAATCCATTCATGTAGTCGATGCAGCCTAAAACTCTGAAAATATGCCACAGAGAAGGAGAAAACAAGCAAAAGACTTTCCTACTATTTAGTATCTTAATCAAACAAGTAAACATTTTGCAAATTTGAAACAGTAGAGGTATGAAATAAACTAACATCTACCGGTTGTTACAAATATCTCAGGAGAAATATGTTCACTGAAACTTGATATATCAAATGTAGCGAGTTCAATTATGTATGACCAGGGTCGTACCTCATAACTTATGGTGCCCGATGAGGCTGGTTGTCCGAGGGTCACATTTGAAATGATGCCATTTGCTGAGAGTATGCATACTGCCCTTGGACCATGCTGTGAAAAGGACATTATCTTCGAAGAAATATCCTGAAAGAATTAAATTTCCAAATTATATAAACCTAGGCACTATAGAATAGATACAGATGGTGCAAGAAGAATAAAATGTTTCGTAAACGGCTGACATCGAATGGGTAGAAAACGGCTAACTTGAGTTGCATGGTCCGAACTCTGAAGACAACATTATGAAACACCATACATGATAGTCAGCAATCACCAAACAACGTAAATATCTGATGTTTAATCTAATTGATTGTGGACTAGAAAAAGTTGCTAGTTGACATGAGCATAAAGAAGGAAATAGGCAGAAGTCAGAGAAAAGGAAGTGATGAATTTTGTGTCCAACAAGTGCTTATCGGAAAACAAAAATCAATAACGCACTTAAATGATTGCATGATGTGAGGCATTTTGTATCCAAAATAAAACCTTGAAACGAATGACAACTAGACCATTACTTCCCAATTCCAATGGCATGAAAAGTCAAATCCACACTAAGAGCAGCTGCTATTATAGTACGTAGCATTCATAAGAGGAAAAGCAGAGACCTCTTTCTCTCCCACAAGGATGACATGGGTTGTAAATTTAGAACCTGTAGATCCTAAAAAACAAAGGAAATTTAGTGAGTCATGTGATTAGCAACAGTGAAAGGCTTGTTATACTTGTTGGTAATCATATTATGTCGGCAATTGTAGAGCAAGGTGAGCAACATAGAGACACTATACAAAACTTGACAGTCGGGGTTAATTTGATATTATATTCCATCATTAAGTTCTTTCAAGCAATATAGCATCTTTTTTTTTATGGAAGCAAAAGCAATATAGCATCTTCAAGCACAGTGATTATGCAGTTCTAGCCAGAATATGCTGTTTGCAGGAAAAACAGTTATACACAGTCTGCAAGCTTTTTTGCTGACTTTGATTGACTTATTGCAAGAAACAAATTTTGTCAAGAAGTAAATTCAGCAATTACTAAAAATCACAGCAATCAATGAATCCCGCTGCTTGATTCCAGAGAGCAGAACTGTCACAAACTACATACAAACAAAAAGGGCACATGAGTAATTTCCGCTCGATGAATTAAGAATCTACAGTGCATACGTCACCACGATTTAACAGTTCCACTAACCAGAGTTTTGTTCCCAAATTTATTTAATGTAAATAAGATTACCAACAGATTCCAGTCCTTGATTAGAGAAAGGCCAACGCCAAACAACACATCCTTTCTTTTATTTAAGTCATACTTATACTTGAAAGCAGTAAGAGAACACACATGAGTCATGACTACCATGGATTAATAATGAAAGATAGAGCACCCATGACTAATTAAACCAAAACAACATACCCAGAGCACCCACTTGCTGCTTCCTACCCGATCCAGGAGGCCTCCCTCTCCCCCTCCTCTCCGAAGATAATGACATGGACCCGCCAGAAGGTGGCGGCGAGAATACACGCCCAGCACTAGCATGAGCAGCTGAATCCAAAGAGAGCGACATGTTACCGTCCAACCCATACTTCCTAGGCCGTCCTCTCTTCTTCTTCAATTTGACCTCTCCACTACTACCCACCATGTTCATATTAATCATCCCATGTTGAGCCATTGACGAAGCCTCCCCAGATCCATTTCCAGGCGACTGGTACGCATAAGGTGGCGAGCCAACAGCCAACTGCTTGTACTCAGCGCCCTCCGGAAACGTCAAACTCATGTCAATGCTGTTATGCATCATCGGTTGCTGCTTCCCGGGCGATGAATTTTCTCTGGTAGCCATCAGTCCCCTCTCAGATTCCGACATCTGTCCAACTTAATTCAACTATATCTGAAAAATAAGTAGTAACAAAAGATCAATGCAGAATACAAAAGGTTCAAAAAACACCAAAAGGTCTCAAATTTGAGTCAATCAGAGTGAAATCTAGCTGCTATCCAGAGGTTAGTGAGCTCAATTCACAACGCCACAAACTTAAAACAGTTGGAAATCTCAGACGAATTTACAGCGGAAGTTACCAAAAAGTCACACAAGTACCAAACTGAAACGAGTGAGCTCAAAGGACTGTAGATCATCAAAAGAGCTCGGATTTCAACAATGGCGGAAACCAAAAAATCTGATCAAATCTCCGTAAAAAATTCGGAGAATTCGTAAATATATATAAAAAAAATTACAAGAGAGAAAAAAGAAGCTATCTGGTAAGAGTATAAAATAATCGAACGTAGAAATTGTAACGCAAGAAAAAATATCAGAAATTAAGTTATGGAAAAAAAATGAAGAAAACAGTTACGAACTCACCGGATGTTTTTTGGAGAAAAAAATGATAGAAAATCCGGGCAGAAAATGCAGACGCAGCAAGCCGAAGCGAAGCAGGAGATGGGAAGAGGAGATTGAAGTAAGCTAGGGTTTGAGCGAGGGAGCTGAGAAAATGGGGTTTTAGTTTCGTTGTGTAATAAACTGAGGAAATTAATTTATATTATTTTTAAATTTAGTAAAAGGAAAATTGAAAAAACAAAATGCTGGCGAAAAATGAGGGATGGTAAAGACAATTATTATTAAGAAATTGGTAAAAAAGATAAATAAGTGGTGTGGCTTAATTCAAGGGTCATTGATTGCTAAGCTTTTTTGGGAAATATTAATTGAGTTTCATTTTTCTGGAAAAGTAAAAAAAAACAACACGCAATCTGCAAATGTTACCTGTAAAATTGTGTAGGTGTTGGAAGCTGGTTGGGTGTACTGCTTTTTTTTTTGAATGATGATTTCCAATTGTATTTAGTGACGACTTTCTACTGTCGGTATTGTGCTGCGTAATTATGGTTCACTTTTTGTTAGTTAAATTGAATTAAGTAATCAAAAAAAGATTAAAATCGGGTACAAAATTAATTTTTGATACAAAATATAAAGTTCGTCAAAATTAACCTTTAATTCATCAATTTTCAAGCCGAAAAATGAAAAAAACGACATAATTCGTCAGTTTCATTATATAATTCGTCACCAAAAAAATGCAATAAAAATCAGGATTTAATCTTATCCATTCAAATCACAAGATCAACAACTATGATTAATTTGTATTTTATACCCAAAAAATCAACTTTATATCTGATCTTTTTCCATCAAAAAAATATAAATTTTGAATTAAAAGGACTTTATTCTTTTTATTAGTCAGTCTTTTTATATCAGAGGAAACCACTCTGACTTATTAATATTCGAACCCTGATGGCCTAAAGAAATTTATTGAAATAAAATATAAATGTGAAAGTTTAAATTTAAATTTAATAAATTAATTTAAACAATTAAGTATTAAATCTGAAAAATATCTATTCTTTGAAAGGAAAACAAACCAACCATGACTGGAGAGCTCTCCTCACCCTTGAAGGAGATGTGCTCTTCTAAGTTGTAACACAATACAGAGAAGTAGTAAAACATGTTGGATCCGTTTCCAAACAAGTTTATGCGCTCCTCGACCTGAGTGCAGAGAATCCGCTTCTGCCATTCTCAAGTGCATAACAACCTTGGCCGGAACTGCCACCCGCTGGCAGTAGATTTGACGAGGGTTAGTGCGTAGTGCACGAGACCCACACCTTCGACTTTCATTGTTGGATCTCTCCATCCGCTGGAGTGATTCAGCACATTCGAAGTTGTTACCCACAAAGGAGCATATGAATGCACATAACCTACAGAATACAATTTGCGCGTCAAAATAATGAAGTGATGATCATCAGTTATCGATCTGTGGAATGTAATAAAATGGAGGAGGGGGATTATAAAGTATACCTTCGACTAACATGAATGAATGGCAATGCTAAATATGGAGGCACCACCTCATTAAGCAAACCATATTCCTGATCCTGCTCTGATCAGATTACCTGAAAATACAGAGCGTCTAATGCGAATGGAAATTAATTATTTCTTCTAAAAAATGCCCAATCATTTCCCATGTTCTTCTCAGATTTCAAAAGATTCAAGACATCTCAAAGTTTTATTTTTTATTTTTTTTAGGAAACATTTAAATCCCCTCTGTGCAAATGCGTACAAGAAAGAATTCATTAGAGTACTTACAGTCCTTAACCCATCATCGTGCACTTTGGTCAGCATCACCAATTTTCATGACTTGAGGATGAACTGGAATGATGTACTGAGGTTGTTGCACATGTGCAGTTGTCGGCGACATACCTGGACATGGCCACGGAACAAGAACGATTTGAATTTCACAAAGGTCATTGTTTCTGATATCATAAAAGGGACTAATTAAACAAATTGACCAACAGAGCACGTACTTTTAAAGACTGAAAATACTAGCAATAAATTTATATGCACAAGGTTGAGGTTCGAAGTAAACACATGTATATGATGGTATTGCCTGGATGATATGCCATGCGAACTGTTGGACTTGGACTAGGTCCACCATACTGCATGACTTGCTGGCCCATCATATATCCCTGGATTGGTTGGCTACCTGGAACTGACTGACCTGTACTTCCATAAGCATACACACCTAAGTTTGATGTCGCAGGCAACCCATGGTACTGAAAATACTGCTGACCCGCGTAAGGGTTGTAAATACCCTATCCAAAACGATAAACATGATGTTCTAATAAATAAATAAAAAAGACGAAAAACATAATCATGACAAGGCCAACGAGCACATTTTACTGTCTTCACAACCTATTAGAAATCACTAAGATACTCATGGATTTCATGTACTCACCTGTTGGTAGATGTGCTCAGGTCCGTAAGAAGTATACCTGCGCAGACAATATAGCCATAAGCTCAAAACTGTCTTTTTTTTTGTTCCTTTGCATAAAAATCATTTGCTAAGTACACAATCCAAAAGAATATGAAAACAATTCAACACAATGATGAACTCGAGTGAGCTTTATTACAGAAAGACAACAGGTGAGAACTCTGTACATAACCAAATTTAAAACCTATTGTATCTGAGGAAAATACAATGACCACGATCCTCGTAAAGAAAATTCAAAGTTTAAGCCTCCTTATCAGTTTATAGGCGTGTTTAGGCAAGACTCACCCATATGATGGATAGAAATAGGGTTGCGGATATCCATGAGAAAATGGTTGCTGGTAACCAGCACTTCCGAAATAGGCTCCCCGAGCAGCTGCCACGCCTCCAATAATTGATGTATTTGGTCCCAAATGTGCTGAATAAGCAGATCATTAAGCAATGCATTCTATATACTGGATAACGCCAGATGCAGATTATAAAATTAGGAATTGAAAAGGCCCTGGAGATGATTAATAATCCTGTGCAGTTGTTGCATTCATATTTATCAAATAAGCAATGTAACATTTATAGATCATTAAACAATAGCCCTACAGGAATATCAAAGCTATAGTCGACTCTAAGTTGTAACCTTGCAATACCAAAATATCACAAACGGACGCATTACAATCAGCTTAATAAAACAAATACTGATGAAAACAAAAATGATAGCCACCCAAATGATAATGTCCCGGTCAGAAGTTAAGTTAAACTTACTATATGTCACGATTGGCTGGAGACGTCCAAGTGAGGCCAAATTACAGTTTGCTCGTCTGCCGTCAATAACTGGATTTGGCTCTATACACGCCCTCCTAGCAGATTCAGGATCTCCAAATGTCACCTATACCGTCCAAATAAGTCCAACAATGTTAAGGTGTCCCACAAACAAATACAATTGAGTAGTTCCAAATTTCTACTCTATCCATGCTGCCACCAATAAACAAAAGCACTCCGAACGTCAAACAATATCCCAACAGGACGACGCATCAATAGCAGACTGGATTATCAAGTATTTGTTACAAAACTCAAGTTCTAAATGACTAAATCTTAAGCATCAAACATAACCAACTCTATAAAGATCAATCAATAGAAGCGTCAACAAAGTGAACAGCCCATAACACATAGCTATAAAAAAAAACTTCAAAACAACAAAAAGACTGGAAAAAAAACCAAATACTAACAAATCCATAGCCTTTGGATCGACCAGTGTTCTTATCAAGTATGACGACAGCTTCAAGGATCTCGCCAAACTGTTCAAAATAACGCCTCAAAGCCTCGTTCTGAGTCTCCCAAGCCAAACCCCCAACAAAGATCTTAGAATATGTTGTATCACCAAACGGCGAATTCCACGGCAGAAACCCCGAATTGGAACTCGAGCCAGTGCTCCCTGAGTTCCCCTGATACTCCATAAATCATAAAATTCAAACTCCAAAATACAAAAAAATCCAAACTTTGACTCGTTACCACAACCGCAACACAGAAGCGAAGAAGAGAACGATCAGAACACGAAACTGGCGTGATGATAGAAAAAGTCAGAAACCCTAGAGAGTTAAGAAATGAGACCGCGCGCCAATAAAGTGTGGATTTTTTTTTTAATTATTAAAATTTGTAAAGGTTGGGGAGTGTGGGGATGGATGATGAGTGGGAAATTGGGTAATGATAAAAACCCTACAAAAGTGTGATGATGATGATGGTGAATGGTAGGGTCGGAAAGAAGATACGTAGCGATGCAGGCTTTTATGGCAACAGATGGAATTGATTGATTATTGGATAATGAAAATGGGTAGTGGTTGGTTGGTTGGTTGGTTGGTTGAGGCCTGAGGGATGATCGTGAGAGCACAGAGTTGGAAGTTTGAACCAAGACCAACAGAGTTGTTTGGAATTCGATGGTTGTTTCTGTTGGAATAACTGACAGGACACTCCATCTTAATAGTTCAAACGACGTAGTTTTGATCAAATAAGATCAAAGCCTCGTCGTTTCAATACCACTCTGAATCATCATCAAAATTACATAATTTTAACTTAAATAATATAAAATCATGTCATTAAATTAAATATTTATTTTTTGCCAGAATCTCAGTGGAGTGGAAACTTTGAATCAAAATATATTTGTTTAAATTATTTCAATAAGAATTTAATTTGAAATGATGTAAATTTGAAAACAATATGAGAAGAATTAAGAATTCCAAAGCAGAGCTAGTTTTTTAATGTTAGACAGACAAAGATCAAATTTAACCATGTAATTACATCTAAAGCAGGAGCCTGGAAGCATCCACATCATCAGCTAAAAACAGATATCTGGTTAATTTAATCTACATAAAATTAGATATAAGAGACATTCATTTGTCATACTGTGTTTCAACGAAGGCTAATTGTACTACTTGTCTTCGGATATTATCTCCAAACCACGGATATATGTTCAGTACAAACTGTCGAAGAACTCGAGTTTTGTGATCAAGTTGATTGCTCAAAGGGTACACGGACAAACAAGCGGCCGTGCAGGCTGACTACTGCCGATGTCTGAAGTGGATCAATTCTTGCTGGAAGGTTCACCACCTGATTGGTTCATTAACCAGTTGGTTAAATAACACTGAGTAAATAATATGTGTTGTGTGTTTACGAACAAGTGGCTTTTCTTCATTTCTTGTGTTTATTATCAACACGATCATAATGCAAAGTAGCGAATAAATACCTTTTTGAATGGTGTGATGCCCCATGGATTATCAAGCTGCTCGGGTTGACCAGTTATAACCACACGACCTGCTGGATCGGATTGTACTCGAACCTGCATGAATAAATCCAGCCTTGGCAAAATCAAGTCCATTCAACAAAACATATGCCCGTATGAAAATTTCAACTTGAGATTCAAAATCATCTCTGGTGATGAAATGATAACGATAGGTGTGACTTTCAGAGTGCACAAATTGAGCGGTTGATCAGATGAATAATCAAGTAAATATTTTCAGAGTATCTGACGCTCGAGTATTACTTACAGTTGGTCAGATGATAAAATCAAATGAATATTCAGCTATTCTAACAGCTACATGACTGATTTGATATAGAAAAATATAATACGGTTACTTGAATGAAACAAACCACATCGATCCTCGAATATATAACCATACCGAGAGTGTATAATCTCAAAAAAGGTAAACTGGGTTCCAAATGATTTTCTTACCTCCTCACGAAGTAGTCCAGGAACCAATGCATATACCTCAAAGCAATCTTTCTGGGATGGAAGGCCACACAAACACAAGGCAATATTAGCAAAAATAACTTGGCACTGTTCTGTTGAACTTTAATTTCATGTTTTTCAGTTAAGTAAAGTTAAATAAAGTTAAATAAAGTTAAATAAAGTTAAATTAAGTTAAATTAAATTAAATTAAATTTTTCAGATTTTAATTTTGTAGTTTAACATGATTAAAAACTTAAATTAAACACCTTTATCCCAAAAAAAATATTTTTTTTAAGTTCAGTAAAGTTAAATAAAGTTAAGTAAAGTTAAATAAAGTTAAATAAAGTTCAGTAAAGTAAAATAAAGTTAAATAAAGTTTTTTTCAGCTCTATCAAACAGCACCTTAATGGGCAAGACTGGCGTTCATTAATATTGTTGGCAGGTAACTTACAGTTTCTCGCACGCTTATCTTAACCCAATCAGCTGGAGGTCCAAGATCCACAACTGATGCATCCAACCTTAATAGGATGAAAAAACCTTTAGTCAACCGGTGAAACACGTGCAAAACAAAATGCACAGTTTGACAAAAAAAACAGATAAAAGGGTCTTAACTGCTTGTCGGCCTCCACCAGCATTAAAGCACCCTCATTTTGCACTATGCTGTCAGGTTTCTTTTGTTTGAAGGAACCTATGAAGCAATAAGAACTATGAATAATGTTCACAACAGGTAAAATCACCAACAAAATTGACTGACTGCAATTTACCAATGCTTTTGAGATTCTTTTCCCGCTTTACCACAGGATTCGAGCTCCTCTCCTGAAAACTCGAAAGAAAAAAGGGCAGGGTGATGACGAATGATGAATTAAAAGTAAATCTAAAGTGCATTTTTGTGACAAAAATCAATGGGAAACCTTGCCGTGTCTGACGTTCGAAGATATAAAAAAAGAGCTATAAGCAACTAGTGCAGAGGGATACCAGTGGTAAGAAAATTTTCGCAGCCGAGAACTAAGCTATAATGCTTCAAAACAACAACTGAAATGTGAGCCTTTGTTCAAACCTTGATAAGTGGTTCTCCAACGTCAACAATACCATCATGTTGGGAATGCCAACCTTGCATTGCACGTGTTGCAGAATCTCTCCTTGCCCTACCTGATCCTAGAGTTTTGTGACCAACGGGCTGTGCACAGAATAAAGGAAGATAAGAGACAAGTTCCTAGAGTTCATTTATCTCCAATTGGTTAAGTCGATACAGGGTAAATTATTAAAAATATGGAAACGGAGACAGTGAAACGCATCTAGGTGATAGAAAATAAAATTTCATTATACCTCACTATCACCCATGACAGAATCGAGGATAGTTGCCTCTACAGGCTCCAGTTCACCAATCTCTCGTTTATGCTTTTCATACTCTAAAAGTGCCTGCCAGATTTGCTAGTAATTTATAAGTAATCACTAAAGGGAAAAAAATTTGCCCGACACACTGGTTTCGGTAAAACAATATATTGATGGGCATTGTTCCCTTTTCACTTGTCAAAAGCATTTAAAATCACATATAGCAACAATTATAGACGCCACAGTACACTAGTATACCATGACTAGTAATAAAAAAATTTGGAAATAGTCATCTTTAGAAAACGTACCTTCTCATAGAAAATGCGGAATGTCCAGGAAACAGTCGTGCAGGTCCTGGAACACAAAACGTGAACCAATTTTTAATTCTATTAGGAACAAAGGTTGATCCAGTTTCAGTAAATACACAAGAAAAGCGTCAACACTTAACGATACAGATCGAACCAATTATAATATACATTCAAGACATCCACATTACGACGCCACAGTGAGCTACTAATATTGATGAAATCATTCGCTCATTACATTTTTGCATTTAAGATGCTAAACAATAACAAATCACATGCAGAACACCAAACTCGCCATCCTCAAAACCAAAATATTATCGCTTACTTGGGAGGGTTGAAACTTTCTCCCACTTGCCGCCACAGTTTGGCTCCAGTAACCTACACACATCAAACACAACAAATACATTCAGTTGACATATGTTATTTGTTAAACCCAATGATCCATTTAAAAAACATTATGCAGCGAATGAAGAAGTGACAACCAAAAACTGTGTGATTTGTTAAAAGAACAGCTTAACATCATTTCGTAAGTAGCTCTAGCATGTGAATATGCCATAAATAACAAACAACAGGAGTTATCACTTCAATCCGCCCCAACAGAAACAACAATTTTTATGCGACCTACATGACTTCAGATTAAAAAAATAATCATATTTAATTTTGATATGGGCCACACATACACGCATACGTACGCCAATGCACATATACAAGGAAATTTTTGTTATTGATTCACTGGAGCCAACTTAAAGCCAACAGAGAATAACTAATTACCAAATTCTAAAAAATCATGCAATGTTACCCTGCGGCCTGCGCTACTAGTTTTGTCCTAGAATGACACTAACCGTTACGAGTTTCAGAGACGGTTCTGCCAAAGAAACTTTGCAAGGTTTGTTATGAATATATATAACATAGTTCTCTCCGCTAGCGCGTATTCAACATAGTTGATGGAAATTTTAGAGGACATATAATATTATAGTGTTCCAAGAAAAAGAAATGTAAGAGCTTGAAAATCATGGGGCTTATTTTATGGTATTTGCAGAGGCTTCTCGCACCCCTCATAGACTCTCTTTTACTCTTAAGACAGCTGAAATGGGGTGGGCTAGGGCCTTGGTGACTCAAAATTGGAGAACAGGCAACTAGAACCGCGCTATAATAACATTCCTAACCCAATACTACAAAATTAACTGACGAAGTGACATGTAATATGTTACATAGGGCTTAACTATAATCAGAACGGTCTTCTGAAGGATATTTCTTTCCTCCCTTTCATGGAAACAGATTTGCCAGAAAAGGGACCAAAAGATTATTCAGATGAAAATATTGATCATAAAAAAAATTAGGATAGACTTGTTTTCAGATATAAAATGTTGTAATTTTAGGGTAAAATTGTTGATTCTTTGTAAAACAAAAGATGATTCCTTTGGCATAATATTACTATTCAAAATATAATACTTGTAATGAAATAAGCATGCCACAATGAAGTAATTGCAAAAGAATAAAAAGAAGTACCCGTTCATAACCACCCAACTGAATTACAGCTCTCCACAACCTGAAACACATGAGAAGAGTATTTAAAAAATCTGCTTAAACTTAAATTTAATGTTGTAAATCAAAGCATCAGACTTTTACTTTAAACAATCTAGTGGCTCTCCATAAAATTTGGGTGGCTTAAACTCCAAGGCCCTCTCTTTATAAAAAGAATGCAGCTCCCTCATGAATACCGTAGTCTCATCTTCTGTGGCGCTCTCATCGGCATCAACCATCTAGATAACAAACAAAATTTAATAACATCATTATTAACTTACTAAAAAGAGCTCCTATCTTTCAAGCTAATGATCCTCCTAAGCTAAATACCTCTCTATCATTTACACCGTTCATCTTTACTGTTTCACTCTCGGCCTCATTTGTAGTTGTGATTATGGATGATTCCACTTTTGGGCCATCTCCCTCGTCAATTGCAATGATAGATTCCTCATTCAAGAGATCGCCATTATTATCAATCTCCAGCTGTGGTAAGACTGGATTCTCATCAACAAACTCCACAGTTATATTAGGGTTCTGATCATTCATCCCATCCACATCCACTGTATGATTAGCTTCTTGATCCTGAGCTCCAGCATCTACCATATCATTATCCAAACCTTCCTCCATTTTTCACAGGTTAAAATCCTGTAAAAAAACAATATTGTCAGTAACATAAAACATTAATTAAAATTTAAAAACTGTGCAAAACTAGTCAGATTCTCGAAAATCACAGGCATTTTGCCCTAAAAACGACTGTCTGCATCTTTAACTGCAGCAACAAAATTCAAAATCCAAACTTTCTGATACCCTAATTCCCACAAAACCGGACGAATGAGAACAAAGCCCAAACCTCTATCTCTAAGTCCATCACCAGCAGCGAATCAAAACCAAATGAAAACGAAGAAAACAGTCACATTCTAATAAACAACTCTATCCCACAACCACTCATCGACAGCCGAGAGCTTCAAAACTCACCAGCGGCGATGCGAACAGGCCAATCTACAAGTAGGGAAGTAGCTGCGGAACACGGAGAAAGCTATCTCGAAATTTATTCAAAAATGAGCGACGGCGTGCGAGCGTGGTACAGCGGGGAGGTTTCAGATGCGACGGCGCGTGGCGAGGGAAGAAACGGGCTATGTTGCTGTTTGTGTGCGTAGCTTTACGAGATTGAAGTGTTGAGAAAAAGCGGAAATGGACGAGGAACATTTTAGTGGGCTGAGTAACTTCACATTAAAATTTATATTTTACTTTTTATTTATGAGGTTCTTTTTTTTGAAACATTTATTTATGAGGTTTTAAAAAATAGGCAGTTATGTTATTAAAAAGAAAGAAACAGTTATTCATACGTATATAATATAGCATAAAATAAAATACAAAAAAATTGAAATAAAATACAAATTAAAATATCATAATAAGGATGAAATTTAAACTGAAATGAAATTAAAATAGTCTATTCCTGCAAAGTGCAAACTAGGCATGATATTTAAACAGTGTCACATGAGAAAGAAAGCAACACATTAAGAGTTAAGACGAGTCCCTGAATACGAACTAAAACAAAGACAAAAGAGCCATTGGACACAAGTTACTAATCTCAGGCGCCATCCTCATCCATTGCAGCAGACTCTTGGACATCAATAGTGAAATTATACTCCTGGTCACAGCCCATGTACGAGTCGCACATGAAATAAAGCGTGTAAGACTTCTTACCAGGCTCTGCTGGGGCTGAGAAGTCGAGCTTCACCTTAGACTTCCTCTGCAGAGGTACTCTTTTGATAGCAAGCAGCTGGTTTGTTTTCGTGTCACCCACGACGAGCCACCATCCTTCTTCTTTAGGTTTTGGATACCTGGGAGCGTCGACTGGACCGACCTCTGTCCTGCCTTCCATATCCCTTTCGAGTTGAACTTGTAAGGTTATGTCTTCCCCAGCATGTATCTTTTCAGCATCCAGCACTTCGTAAGTCATGTCAATGTTTGGAAACCTGTTGCAAAACCTTGCGATATCCAGCAGCTGAGAATCTGACATTCGCAGGAGATCACGCCTCTCATCGTCCTCCATTTCCACCAAATCAAACACAGTCTCGATACTTTTGTTGGGGTACTCTTGACATTTCTTTGCCAATTCTTTTGTGAAATGAGGAAGCTGAAGTAGCATAGAGTCACGCTCCCACATACCCTGCACCACCATCTGACTAAGTTCCATGGCAAGAAGAGCGAGGTTCAACCAACCACTGCTGGATATAACATCTACAATGGCTTGAAGCAGTCTCGTCGCATTAAGGAGAACCTCGCGGAGGTCTAGTGCCAGATTACCACCAACATTATGCCGAGAAAAGTGAGCTTGAAGCAGCACATTCGCTTTCAAATGCGGGTCAGTGTATTTTGGGTTCTCCACAGAGAATCTCTGGTGATTCATCAGCCTTCTTATTACATCTTCTTCACCAGGCCGTAAAGGAAGCTGGGCATACTCTGAGGCCGAGGACAGGATCTCCAAAAGTCCCTTCATTTTGGTTTTGGCAGTTAATGAGGAGCTGAATCTTTCAATCGTAGTGTAGCTGATGTAATAATAAGATGCAATCATTCCAAGGTTCAGCGGAGACAAATCCATATCATCTTCGATAGCAACACACTTGCTCGCCTCCAAATCACTCAGAGTATTCTCCACGAGTTCTGAAAGATGGTCAGACAAATGCCTATGACTCACTCCCTGAAGGTTGTAATAATTTGGGTTCTGTGTGAGCCTTCGGTACATAAAAGTCCAAGTGAGGTAATCAACTGCATCTTGCTTGTTTTCAATTACTCCAACCACAACTTCGGCATTCAGATTGTCGTGCAAGTAATGTTGCAGATGGCTTTCAACAGGAAAAGCTTCATACAGAAATTTCTTGTAGTAATCTTTACGCGGGGCGTGACACAGGATGACACATTTTCCAGAAGTATCAAGATTCGGGCGGCTGGCATGTCCCATCATCTGCAACAGATCAGAAACAGGGTAGTCTGTGTGTGCATTTTCCCGACCATCATAGTACTGTGTACCCATTACTATCACCAAATGGGCAGTTAGCGGCATTCCCCAACACATTGAACTGGCCATAACACAGACCTGAATCCAACCAGCCTCAAACATATATGAGACTACTTCTTGATCCACGCTACTTAAGCCCTCGTGCAAATATCCTACACCATGAGAAAGTGTATCTTTTAACATCTCTTCATTTATTTTCTCAATGAAGGGTTGCAGTTTATCGCTGGACTGCAGCAGAAACTCTGGATTCTCTCCGCCCTCCACACGAGAGTATCCCATTAAATCAACAGCTGTAAGACGAACATGCTTCCTTGTAGGAACAAACACAATGGCTGGCTTTCCCTTCTTTGCATGCTGTTTGATGGCAGTGTAAGTGGGCTTGGTCATTGCTTGCATCCTTGCTTCATAATTTGCAATATCTACTCCCTGTATGTGAATTTCCAGAGGGACAGGACGGACTCCTGGTGGGAAGTTGAACAGGCCGTGAGAAGTAGCTCCTATCCATTCTCCAAGATCCTTCGCATTCGCCAACGATGTGGCCAGGGCTACAATACGTATTTTATTTTCAGTCTGACTGGCTATGTACCTCATCCTTGAAACGATCACCTCCAGCACAGGACCGCCTTGACCTCCAATTAAGTGAAGCTCATCAATAATGAACAGGCTGACTTGCTGCACGTACTTCCTCTGCTTCCACCGACGAGATAATGCATCCCATTTTTCAGGTGTACTAATTATTATTTGGCCTTTCTCAAGCAGTTTCATATCGGTGGTAGTTTCCCCTGTTAGTTCAACAACCCTCAATCCAAGGCCCTTCCCAAATTTTGCCTCCCAGTCACGATAACGTTCTTTGGCAAGGGCTTCAATGGGAGCAATGTACACTGCACGCATGACACTGTCAGGTCCCTTCTGATGATTGCTTAAAATAGCAAATTCCGCACATATAGTCTTCCCACTCCCTGTAGGAGCTGCAACCAGAACATTGTCATCAGTGTTGTAAAGCACAGTGAAAACCTGCGTCTGAACAGGATTAAATTGCTTAAACTCGTGATAAAGAGCTTCATAAGAAGGATTCCTTAGAGCTGTCACAGGCAAAGGCTGCAGGTCTAGTAACTCCGTAGGTGGAGGATACTTCTCTGGTAACAAAAGATGTCTGAAAGAAACAGGTAGCACTGTCTGTGACCCAAGCCACCTATCTGAAACTACTCGAATAAAATACTGAGGAGGCAACGGTTCATAAATCGGCACTGTGAAATTCAGAACATGATCCTCATCATGGTATTGCTTCTTCAGCATGAAATACTCATGATGGAGAATATATTCACCATCGTTATCTTCAACAATAACCCAAAAGGGCTCCACATAGCCATGGACTTTGTCCTCCCACATAAAATCTGGAGTTATTGTCAGCTCCACTCTCAAAACAGTGCGGGTGATTGGCTGAACATGAGCTGCCAGATTAAGCTTGGGGAACTGATGAATGAATTTATGAAGTGGTCTTCCCATTTTAGGAAAGCGAATAAGCTCTCCGATCTCCTGAGCAGAGAGGTCATAGTACCTCTCCCACGCCAAATCCTTCTTCTCCAACTTCATCAAAATCTCATTTGGTACACCATTGAACTGCCTAAGAGGTGTTTGGACACTCCACATCCTTTTGTTGACCATCTTGCTCATATTTAAGGTCTTTTCAGCTAACTGTGCCCATCCTCTCTTCAAAACAATCTCAAAAAGAGCACGCATAAGACGCCCAGCACTCTGAGAATGAGACAAAAACAGAAAGATATGGATATTAATAAATTATGCTCATCAATAAAACTATACAAAAAAAAATCAGAACAAGTCATTGTACCTGAGTAATATACACCATGTCAGAGGTCAACGAAAGCCCTTCAAGTTTCAACTGTGAAATGTAAGCTTGGAGTAAGACATTGATTTTGGCACTGGGCTCTTCTAGGCTTTCCTTGATAGGAATTGGTACACGGTCTAACAACTTTGCCAATTCCATTTTCTCATCTTGTCTCACAGTGACATACTTGAACTCTTCACTAAGGGAGAACAGCCGGCAGAGTTCAATATCACCCATTGTCGGCTTCAAGTGCTCGTTATATGTGGCGATTGTACCATGTGTTATGTAATAATAACTTGCAATGCGGCCTAAATCAGTGACCTGGAAATACCCACTCTTTCTATCATACTTCACCAAGTTGCTTTTGTCCAATACAGTTGCTGCAGAATGTACCTACAATAACAAGCCAGGATATTGAGTAATCAAAGAGACTCAAACTATTGAACATAAATAAACTCATCAACATTAATGTAGTGCACATATCACATGCACACAAATTATGGTAACAGTCCATAAACACCTATCATACGATTTGTAAAGACAATCCACAACTAACTATTGAAGACATGAAGACATTGTCTAAAAGCAACTTGACAAGTGTCTCAACCTATAACTCACAGCAAAATGAGGAAAAATAATATTAGGGTGCCCAACAAAAATTACCCAAACAAAGTGGCTGAAGAAAAAAGCATGCAAATGCATAAGCAGAATCACCGTGAATGCATGAAACATAACGATGGAAGGGAAAATAAAGGCATAATGAAACGAAGGAAAGAGAATATAAGCCATGATATAACTAGATACTTACCAAATCAGCCCTTCTCTCCTCCAATAAGACGTCTCTTGATAGAATATCATGTGGCAATCCGTAAAGAGTTGGATTACGGAGCATCCGGATATACAAATAAGTATAGCCGAGCCAGTTCAAAGCTTCTCTGGCATTTTGAACAGACCCGAGGACAATTTCAGCATTCAACTGGTCAGCCAGTTTTGATATGAACTGACTCTCAATAGGAAGCTGTTGATTCATCAAGGATAGGTAGTATTGGAGCTCACTGTGGCCCGTGATAATGATTCCTTCCCCCTGTGTGTCGAATTGAGGCCTCCCTGCTCGCCCCAGCATTTGCATGACATCCAAAGGACTTAGTTCAGTCCATGCTCCTTTTTCTGGATTGTATATCTGAGTGCCTTTGATAATAACTGTACGGGCGGGAAGGTTGACACCCCAAGCAAGTGTTGCGGTTGAAACTAAGACTTGCAAATGGCCATCACTAAACAGATCCTCCACGAGCTGACGATCAGTCCTCACCATCCCAGCATGATGAACCGCAAAGCCATAAGGCAGCAAATCTTTCAGATCATTGCTCTTTACCAAATCAACATGACTTGCAAGAATTTCTCGGCTTGCACTACCTTCTTTCAAAAACCTACCAATAGTGTCATCGGCAAGTGCAGTTTCTCTTATTGCGCGAGCTGTTTTAACAGTTTCTTTCCTCGAATGTACAAATATGAGGCATTGATGTTTCCCTGCCCCAGCTAGCACCTTCTTGTAACAGATATCGTTCATCAACTGGAACCTTTGTAAAGGCTTCTTCACAGTGATTCCAACATATTGCTGTGAAAGGGGGACAGGTCTGTAGGTATTATCAAAGTGAAAGAGGCCTTTTTTCAGGTCTACCCTTAAAAATAATGCGACATCTTCATAATTAGGGAGTGTAGCAGACAACCCCACCAAACGAATAGGTTCACCAGTAGTCTCAATTTGTCTAATAGTCCTTGCGACAATACTCTCCAACACGGGCCCTCTGCTGTCATGAAGAAGATGAATCTCGTCAATTATTAGAAGTTTAACGATTTGTGTGTAAGTGCGGTCCCCAGACTTCCGAGTGATAATATCCCATTTTTCAGGTGTTGTGACGATTATCTGAGTTTCCTCTATTTGTTGGCGAGTCAATGTTTGGTCTCCACTTAGCTCCTTCACGCTCACATTGTACGCACGAAGCCGATTGGACAAATTACCAACTACCTCTGCAACCAAAGCCTTCATTGGCGCCACATACACAATCTTGTAATTTTCATGATTGATTGACCCATCAGGATTTCTGTTCAATGCGATTTGCTGCAAAATGGTTAGCATGGCGACATTAGTTTTCCCAGCACCAGTTGGAGCACATAGGAGGATATTATCAGCACTAAAGAGCGCTGTCTCGTAAACTCTGCTTTGTACTCGGTTCAATTTGGTCATCCCCTCAAAAGCAGGTTGAGCCCAGTCGGGCATTGAAGTTATACTGACTATCTTTTCATCACTGCCTAA
Organism: Rhodiola kirilowii; assembly: GCA_033675215.1. NCBI lineage: Eukaryota > Viridiplantae > Streptophyta > Magnoliopsida > Saxifragales > Crassulaceae > Rhodiola > Rhodiola kirilowii. The sequence continues at coordinate 2,207,971 of CM066201.1, forward strand.
TGGTTTTGGCTTCAGAGCTGGTACGTGAACTTCTTCATATCCCTTCTCTTTAATCCTCACAGAACCATCTGGAAGGACAGTTTTGTTTTCTGCCATCAGAAGGGATCCCTGCTGAAACCCAAGGCTCTCAAGATCAAGTAACTGACGCTGACCCTGACCCGGCAGCCAACCATTGTCTGCATCCTGATCAACAAGGCCCAACCTTGCTCTATTTCCGCCATCACCACCTCTCTCGTCTTTCAAACGACGTGCTTCCTCCCTAATACTTTTTTCTAGGTTTTTCTGTCTCTCCTTTGCTGTTGCCCGAGTCGCATGCAATTGATCCAAGATCGCAGCCAAGTCTGGGCCATGATTCATCATTTCTAATTCAATCTTTTTCCTCTCATCCTGATCTTCGGCTCTAGCAAGACGTGTACACCAAACAATCTTAAGGCGATTACGCAACAAGAACTTAATGAGGCTAAACTTATCAAACTGCAGATGCACCAACAGATTTGTTTCCACTTCTCTGTCATCCCCTTCAGCAAGAATTTTCAGAACCTCTTCAGCAAGCTTCTGACATTGCTGAGGATCGATTTGCTGGTCATATGCTTGAGAGATCTTCCTCTGAAGCCAGTAAGCATCGATGTCTTGGACATTCAAAGTTAAACCCTCATTTGCCTCCAGCATCTCATCATCGTCAATGCCACCACCCATTTGCATAGCTTGGCTTGCATTTGGTTCAGCAACATCATCGTCTTTGTCCTCATCATCTAGGATGATGTCCAGGTCACTTTCCTCATCTTCTTCTTCATTCTCTTCAAACTCGACAGCAACACCAACATCATCATCCAGGGCATCATCTCCATTAACCAGAGCACCCTCAGCCGAACCATCTCCTCCATCTTGATAATCCGTTATGAGCCTCCCAATGGAAACAAACTGATCAAAGGTCGAGTTGTTGATAGGATTTACCAACTTCTCAATCTCTCTTTTCTTCTCCGGATTTTTCAGATTCTCATTCTTTAAGACTGCCAATATCTCATCAGCAGCACCACTAACGATACTAAGAGGCTGCCCACCCAGCTGTTGCTGAATCACACTAAGCATAGCTTCATAAGCTGCTCTTGTCTCCTTTGTTTTTGGCTGGTAAATACCTTCTTCAGTAGTGTTCAACACACTTTCCTCTTCACGTCGAGATCTCTTATTCCGTCTAGTGGGCTGTTCAGTAAGCAAATCATGTTCCTTCTTCCTCTTCGACTTCTTCAATTTCTCATCCAACTCAGCTGGTCTGCCTCTGTAAGCTCTGTCACCAAAAGTCTTGGGATCAATCTTCCCATACAGCGACTCAGGCTCTCCCGTCGGCTCATGAGTGTCACGGGGACGTGAATCTGTGGTAAGCACCAAACTCGAGTTTGCTCTGTACTCATATTGCTTAAACCGTGCATGCGCCTCAGCACCTCCACCAAGATGTGCCATACTCTCTCAAGTCAGAGATTCAAATTCCAACTTCTGCATCAAAGAAGAACAAATCCAATCAAATACACAAAATCGAGCATCACATCTAATTAATCCTCTCCTTCTCACAGAGATAATAACTTTATATACTAAAGAACTTTGCAGCTTACCAAAACTACAGACAGCACGAAACTCCTTCTTGCTTCTTCGACAGGAACACTTACAGTCCTCGCCTACATACAAAACAACAACAAATATTTAATATACAAAACTGAACATCTCATCTAATGCATACTCTCCTTCTCACAGATAGCACAAAATAACTCGACAGATTAAAGGACTTTGAAACTCACAGAACACTGCAGACAGCAATAAACTCCTCCTTTCTCCGCCAGAAAAACTTATAGTCCAACAAAACTCACCTACATACAAAAACAAAACAAAAAATCAACTTCAAAACCGAATCAACAAAACCCTAACCTAGCTTCCTCTAACTCTCGATAACCAAGTATCAACGTATTCATCAAAAACTATAAAGGAATAAATCAACAGAGTAACAACTCACCACCGCGCCGCACAAATCCGATGTCAATCCAACCGATCAAAAGGAATACAACCCTGCTCGCTCGCTCGCATCCACAGTTATATCCGAAGATAGTCGGTGTAGGAAGAAAATCGATTTGTAGCAAAATTGAGCCCTAAAATCACAACTGTGCTGTGCATCTAGGTTTACTTATACGACGACGTTTTCACTACAGCACCAATTAAAGTACCACAGATAATTTCGTTTATCCGGGCCTGGCCCAAAAATAAAGGTCCTCCCAGTCTCACGACATAATTTCACCTTCTCTTTGTGGAAATTAGATTCAGTAATCTCATTTTTAAAACAGTCGAACAACATCATTCAAAAAAAAAACAGTCGAATAACATACATATAATTTAAATTTCAACAAAAAAAATACATATAATTTAAATGATTAATTAATATAATTTCAAATTTATTAAATTAAATCTCAATCAAACCCCTTGAAGATGTGGTAATGTAGCACGGAAACCTCAAGTTAGAAGGAGTTCTAAATTCGAAAGTTTGGAAACTTCGGGATATCTCAGCAAGCAACAATAAACCTCAATAAATGGTCAACTAAAGTTTGTAAAACGGTTAGCGAATCGGAAAGTATTAGGACACAAAAGAAACATCTAGAAATCTGATTTTGCGTATTATTTATGAATTTTTGAAAAAATTGGACTAAATTAATAAACTGAATTATGTAAAACTAACTTTGAATATTTTAAAAACTATAAAAGTTATATATTTATATTGTTGCTCGTTACCATTTTTATTTTTAAAATTGCTGCTTATAGTGTCATGTGGTTTTCGTTTTTGTCGAGTTGGTTTGAACTCTTGACAAATTGTCAAGAGGTCAGGTGTTCGACTCCCTTGATTATACGTGTTGTCTCTCCCTCGCGGAGGTGTTATTCGTCCCTCGTGGACGTGTTGTTCCTGCAGGTTGGCGCTGCTGGCTCGTCTATTCCTTCCATAAGATGTATTCGTATGCTGATTGATATATATCATGAGATGTAAAAAATCCACTATCAAACAATATGAGGTTTTCGTTTTGCATTTCTATTTTCATTTAAACTTTTTTGTACAATTATGTGTATGTTGATAGTTATGGGGAATCTCCATTGATGTTGTCATACCCAAAACAGAAATAGGTTTGCTTTGCTGTCATGCCCAAAAGCCAAAACAGAAAGAGGTTCGCATTTACATAATTTATGGATGTCCATGTATTCTTCGTTCACATTTGACTTTGTGCGATGTAATCCTGCCAAAATATACATGCAACAAAAAAAGTAGTAGAGAATATTACCATATATGTTGAGTAAATCGACTCGACTGAATTCTATTTTCGTTGGAACTCAAGACTTTGTTGAGTAAATCGATTCGACTAAATTATATTTTGTTGGAACTCAAGACTTCAGACTTTGTAAGTTTTGGGGAGCGCTCGGTTGAGAATGCTAACAAATTTGAGATTTTGAGATCTCAAATCTCACAATTAGATTATGATGTATATTTGAATGTGCATATCACACATGTCCAACAAAAGTCAAAGTTGATAGCTTTGACTTTGCATTACATTCATATTAGAAAATGCACATGGTTTCATGTCACCACCACAATTACTTGATGATGCATTTTTAAATATGAGATATGGGTCTTCAAGTTCTCGAAAAAATAGATAAGTTCTCATTTGAGCGCTCTTCTTAATTCACATAAAGTCACGTAGTATATTTAGTTAAAATATGCTTCTCAAATCAGCTTTTATAATTTTAAATTTTGTGATTCCTTAACAATAGGTATATAATTTTATTATTTTCGGATATATTTATTTTATGGTGGGTTCTTACATCTCAATCATATTGTATGAGAACTATATCGGGTACATGTAGGGATGCAGAATCGGTCCGGATCGGATCGAAATTTACGATCCGGTCCGGACCGGTGGACCGAAATTTTTCAAAATTTTGGACCGTGGACCGGACCGGACCGTGGTATATATGGATCGGAATCGGACCGTGGATCGGATTTTGTGTAAAAAGTGGACCGGACCAAATACCCTTAATTTTACGGTCCGGTCCGGACCGGACCCGGATCGGACCAGAATTTTACGGTCCGGGTCGGACCGATGGACCGGAATTTATGAAATTTATGGACTGTGGATCGGACCGGACCGGAATTTTTACGGTCTGGACTCAAATTGTGCATCCCTAGGTACATGTGAACTTAGACTCTTGGAGCACGGGGCACACGCGGCACCAACCCGAATTAGGTATTTGAATTATTTTCATTGAAGCACATCACTGACACTTAGCACCTATGTCCACGCCGAAACTGGACGAAAACACTTCTACACAAAAACTGAGAAGGTTGTAGGTTAGGGTTTCGCTGGTTTTGGGTTAGGAGAGAAAGAAGAGAAAAAAGGGAAAAAAGCTGAATGACTACCTGTCAGTATATTTTTATAAATATTTTATGATTAATGTCACTGTCACTTGGTAGTATGATTTTTTTCGGCTATGCCTGTGGTGATGAGAATGTGGGCTACATTTTTCCATGGCTAGCGTCCACTTATGTGTTTGTCTATTGTAACGTTCCGATTTTTGAATAACTATGAATGAGAGTAGTGCTTGTGCTAGCTTCATAAGCTAGCCTACTAACTAACATGTCACCAATCTACCATAATTTTTGTGATAGACTCTAGGTTGTGGTGACCTAGGGGAGGGCGGTGACATGAAAGCTAGGATATACTAGGCTTATAATGGCTCGGATTGGGTCTTCCGGTCGTCTCATTACATATGGTATCAGAGCCGAACCTCCGCAGTAGGTGACCGTGAGCAGTCTCCGAATGGAGGAACGATCATGTGTGTCTCTGTCCTGCTTGCTCCTAACGAGGATGTTAGGATTCTGTAAGTGGGGGTGTATGTAACGCCCCGATTTCTGAATAACTATTGTCCCGCATCGAGTGAGAGTAATGCTTGTGCTAGCTTGATAAGATATCCTACTAGCTAACATGTCACCAATCTACCATGGTTTTTGTGATAGACTCTATGTTGTGGTGACCTAGGGGAGAACGGTGACATGAAAGCTAGGACATGCTAGGCTTATAACGACTCGAATCGGATCCTCCGGTCGTGTCGTTATATCTGTCCTTTCCGGCTGAATAAATAATCAAATTCCTATCCATTCAGCATTACATTTTCTTTTTTATCTTTTTATTGAGCGGATGAGTTGAATTGTTTTTTTGATAGTGGGTTTGCATCTCATATAGGATATATTAAGAAATACATCGTTCGCACTAGGAAAATTCCATAAAATTGTGGAAAGAAAAAAATGTCACAGTGGATTTTGAACACAAGATCTTGCATATTGAAAGACAAGTGTTCAACCAATTCATCGACCACCTTATTGGCAAGTTGAATTATTATGCGTAATTATTTTAGTAAAATTCATCTTTTCTCTCTCTAATTAACACATTGCTAACGAACTATGTAATTATTGACTGGATGAGTTGAATTGTTACTGGCGATTATTTAAGTAAATTTCATCTCTTTCCGTGTAATTAAAACATTGTTAATGAACGTAAAACTCTGCATAGATAATTTTATTTTCTTTGTTTTTCGCCTATAGAATAATCACATTCATTTCATCATTATTAATGACTCCATCGTGAATATTTACAATTCAAATTCGAGTCCTAAAATCACTAAAATTTGCTTACAACTATGGAGATTTTTTTCGTGATCTCATTTAGTGGTCCTTCAATCCACTTCAAACGTGTTATGATTAGCCGTATATGTTAAATGCATCATACGTGCTAAAGCTACTACGTGGGCTAAGTTGATCAGTTGGTGTTCTGGTCCGGATCCGGATGTGTCAAAATGTGGGGGCGTCGACGCGCGTGCGCATATTCTATCTCAAAAGGTTTGGGAGAGTGGTCGGGTCGGGAGGGCCTTTCTAGTAGCCTCAGCATGACTCGAATGTGTGTAGATCGAAACGCATTACAGTTTGCGTTTTATATGGGGAGTGGAATTCGGTAGTTTGGCAGAATATCATTTTAAGTTTGACTTTGTCGGCAACGCTTAATGGTGTATTTTTTTTTTGATAGAACGCTTCGATAGTGTATTGAAAGGTATTTGTGGTGCAATCTGTAATCCACTTAACGCGCTACACCGACTGACCGACAGCAACTAGTCCACAGTATAATTATTTTAAAAGTCAAAATATAAATCTAAACTAGTAACAATATCGCTCACACACATGAACGATTCAGATTCGATGCAACGCAATCAATTGCTACAAGCAAAAAATGATATTACTTTGATTGGAACGACATCATATTTATGCTAACAATTTTTAATTGCACATCATCAAAATTTTCTCGTAAGCAATCCCTCCTATTGATATTTGAACCTAACTTTTATTTTAAGGTTTGACATTAAGTATCAAAATAGCAGTAGATAATATGGGTCCCTCCACTCCCCTAAATCCAATGTTTGAAATTGAAAACAACAAAAAAAAGACCCGTGAGGGAATGGGGTTCTTTGAGTTTTGGGATTGTGACCTGCATTATTTCATCAGTGTCTTTTTCTTCATTATTAATTGTTGGCAAATATGTAACATAATATTAATAACACACAAATTCAATTCATAAACGTGAAACAAAAAACATCAAGTGGAATAAATGATACATCGGATATTATAAAATTTGAAAGAAATAATTTATTTCAAGAATTTGATACTGGAGAGGGGGAAGATTGCAGTGTGCCAAAAAGGAATTCATAAAATTATTTATAAAAGTGTAAGATAAAGTTTTTTTTTTAAAATCTGTCTTTATATTTCTTAAAAAAATTCATCTTTCTTTGTTATTCACGTAAAAGTTGTATATTGCCAATTTTTCTTTACAATTAATAATGTTCTAAAGATATTGTGAAAACACTTACACAAAATTAACGTTGAAAAAAATATAAATCATTATCATTAAATAAACCATTATTTGCAGACTATCAGAATCGTGAAATTCCGGAATGACAGTGCATTTTGTGCAATAATTATTTTTTAATATTCGGTAAGAAAATAATGATATACTGTTTAAATAATAATCATATAATACGCATATTTCGTGTAATTAAAATAAACCTATTTTAATTAGAATTTACAAAATACTTTGAAGATTTATAATTAAATAATTCAACGGATAAAAAATGAAATATAATAATTGAAAGATATTTCCAGATCCACATCACTGCGGCCATAAATAGAAGAACAGAACAGAACCAGTAAATGGCCAAGAAGCGCTCTCTCTGATCTCCTTCGTCTTCACTCCTCTCTCTCCTTTTCGGCTTTTTTCGTTCACATTGATATCTGAAGTAAACCCTAATTCGATCCCTTAATTGCATTGTGATGTCTGCCGCTTATACAGTCGCCGATTTCATGCACCTGATCCGCTGATTTCGGGTTGGATCTGCGAATTTGAACAGCTGCATTACGTGATCCAGATCGCGATCGGTGAGTGTTTGTTGTTTGAGCATTTGTTTTTGTTTTTGTGATGGTTGATTGACATCATGGTGTTGGATTGGTTTTGATTTTTGGTTCAATTTTTGTGTTTGTGTGGTTTGGTGGTGTAGGTTTTGAGGAAGGGTGAGGGAGTTTGGTTGGATAGGAATTTTTTATTGTTTTGTTAGATTGGTGTGATCTGCAATGACTGAGAAGGGGGCTGAAGCCGGTGATGTGTCGGTGGAGGTGAATAGTGGAATTGAGGTGACGTTGAACAAGGTGGGAAATGAAGTTGAGAATGGACTGGAATCTAATGAGAAAGGTGATGCTCATAGTGATGGAAGTGAGAAAGGAGTTATGGCGAATGGAACTGATGATTCTGATAATTCTTATGTTTTTGTTCCTGGTAGCAATGTAATGGTAGAGAATGGTGGGAAGAAAGGGGACAGTAGTGATGTTTTAGAGGAATCAAATGTTGGCGAGGTTTTAGAGGATTCAAATGTTGGCGAGGTTTTAGAGGATTCAAATGTTGGCGAGGTTTTAGAGGAATCAAATGTTGGCGAGGTTTTAGAGGAATCAAATGTTGGCGAGGTTTTAAAGGATTCAAATGTTGGCGAGGTTTTAGAGGAATCAAATGTTGGTGAGGTTGTAAAGGAATCAAATGTTAGTGAGGTTTTAGAGGAACCAAATGTTAGTGAAGTTTTGGAGGAATCAAATGTTAGTGAGGGTTTAGAGGAATCAATCATGAATTCTGGGTCGAAAGTAGATGAGGTTGAGAGCTTAAATGAGGGACCAAAGCCTGAGGACGTGGAGTCCTCCCGTGTTGTCGAGAATGCTGCTTCTCTGATTAGCAAAGATGGATTAGATGGTCCTATGGGAGAATCTAATGGGTATGAAAAAAATGACGTGAAAGTTGATGGGGAATCAGAGCCGAGGGAAGTTGAAAACGGCTTAACAGTTGAAGAATATGTTGGGGTTGATTCCTCACATAAGCTGGATAATGTTCAGGAAGCGGTAAATGCCACTTCTGATGACCACAAAAGCTATTCACAACAAATCATCAATGACATGGTGGAAAATGAGGAAGTAGCGCTCGAGGTATCAGATCCCAGAGTAGAAGAAAAACTAGATTCTGAATTTGAATCCACCCAGTCAAATGAATCGGAGCTTATTGTAGATGAATCGAAGAGGGAAAACAACGAAGAATCTTCTGTAGGCAAAAAGGAAATTCAGGAATGTACAGAGTTGGGGTCCAGTGATGCACAACAAGATTTGGTGGAGCTAAAGCAAGCTTACCCGATAAAGGCTATTGTTGAATCATTTTCTGATAACGCGGACAATGATAAAGACACCCAGCACACTGAAGAGGAGAGTAGATTGGAAAACAAATCAGAGCATTCCTCAAACGTCAAAGAAAATACAAAATGTGAAAGTTTGGTGGCCATTGATGCACAGATAGACTTTAATAAGGAAGAAGAAAATGATTCAGCCAAAATATCGCCCCCAGAATCCAGTGCTGAAGTTATATACGAAGCTTTTCCAAATGAACATCATGATTTGCAATCTAGAAAATTGGAAAACATATCAGAACCTTCTTCAGATGGCAAAGAAAATACAAAATGTGAAAGTTTGGTGGCCGTTGATGCACATTTAGACTTTATTAAGGAAGAAGAAAATGATTCAGCCAAAATGTTCCCAATGGAATCCAGTGCAGAATTTACACACGAAGCTTCTCCGAATGAACATGATGATTTGCAGTCTACAACAAATATTGTTGCAAGCGGCAATGAGGAAAACAATATTGACTTAGTTTCCAATCTTGATGAAAGTCAAAAGACTGAAGCTGCAAGTGCAGTTTCAGAAGAAGTTCCCTTAGATTCGACAGAGCAAGAAGAAAAGGGATTGGAGTATGAAACACATGTGGTAGAAAATGGAAATCAGACCCCTGAAGTTGAGCCTCCATCAGCGAAGGACATTCTACTCAGTTCAATTGATCAAGAGAAAAATGAGTTGGCAAGTGATATGAATGTCGGTCAACACTCAGATCTTGGGACAGAATGTGCAAATGGACTTTTTCTTAATGCCAATGGCAATGATGTTCTTGCAGTTGATGTGGATGTCGTAACACCAGATAACGATACTGGTGATAGCGTTGTGCCCACCGACAATGAATGGCCTGAGCTGTCTTATTACAACACAAAAGAGAAAATCAATATAGAGTCACATGTCGATGCATGCAGAAGTCATGAATCAGAAATTACATCCGTGGAGAAGCATCTGGCAGTGCCTGATATAGAAGGAATTTTTTTAAATAACATCACTTCTGATGATGGTAATAATTTTGGCCATAAAAAAATTGCTGATGCTTCTCTCTCGGGAAACAGTGATAGCGCCTGTCCTGATTCAGAAACTAGCAAAGAATCAAACCACAATGGTCAAAGCACACCCGGGGCTGGTGATAATGACCAGACCAATGGTATATCAACACCTGTTCTCAGCACCTGCAGTCAGTCTCCATTTGATGGGGTTGCAAGTGCAGCAAATCTTGAAAGTGAATTTGCCATATCAGGATCCAGAAATAAGGATGATGAAACTAACGTAAATGGAAACATAGAGGCTCCAAAAGTGGAAACTTCTCTTTCTGCTGATGAAGAATCCTCTCTAACAGCAGTGGAGAGTGAAGCGGACAGATGTCGATTTTTCTTCTTAGTCAAAGTTCCTCGATTTGAAGATGATGACATAAGGGAACGAATTTCAAGTGCTCAGCGGGAATTCGATCAGAAGACTAAGTTGAGGGATTCCTATGACGTTCAAATTCAGGCTACAAAGGTTAGTAATCATCTACTTAAATGAGTTGCCTAATTGAGTTATAACTTATAAGTTCTTTTTATTTTCATTGCTTCTTTTGATCCACCTGCTCACTGATTTTGTTTTGCCATGGACAGACTGTCTGTCAGGAATTCGATGATGAATTAGAAGCTGCAAAACTAGAAGAGAAAGCTGCACGAGATAAATTGAAGGCCAAGCGCACAGAAATAGATGCTGCTCAAGCAGTGATTGATAAGGTGAACAATGCCATGACGGTTGAAGGCATGGATGGGGATGTAAGCGTTTATCTATCATTATTATCTTGAAGTGCCTCTTAAAGCATATAATTTCCTACCCAATATACTTGCCCAAATGAGGTATCATGTGATTTGACTTGAGCAGATACGCAAGATGGAGCACAAGATGCAACATGAAACAATTCCTTTAAGTGAAGAAAAACAACTCATGCGTGATATCAAGCGGCTGAAGCATTTTAGGGACCAGCTTTCAGCCAGCATTGGCTCACATGAAGAGCTTCAAAAAGCTATGGATCAGAAGGACCATATAAAAGATCATTTAAAAGTAAAAATCTCTCTTCAAATGCTAATGTCTCCTTCAGATGTGAAACTGATTTTACCATTGGTTTAGCTAATAGTTTACGAATTCGCGTTCCATAAAAGCATAGGGAAGTAACAGTACTATATTTTTAGAGGATGCCACACGTTTTGTTATGATGTGTATTGTTGCATTGACAGTCTCTAAAGAGGGAATTGGAGTCAATCAGAAGCGATGTCCAGAAAGCTGAAAGTGTGACAAAAGCTGCTAAAAAGAAATGTTTTGACAAATATTCTGTACTACACAAACTAAAACTCGAATACAGAGCTGCTGATCGTGTTTGCCAAGAAGTGTATACGTCTTTAGTGAGCTTGAGGAGAGAGTTGGCTCAAAAGGTATGCTTATTTGTCTGTTAATTAGCAAGAAGCGAAAACTACATAAATGACTTGAAATTGATGACATACTATTGAAGTCATGCTTTTTTTATTATATCACCACTATTTATTCTGGACAATAAAGGTTGCGGATACTTTGCCATTCATATATCCAGTTATTCTCTTTTGGCCATTTTAAATGATAACCATGAGTGTGAATTTACGGGATTTCATTACACATCAACGGTGTAAAAACTGTTGACATAGATAGTGGCTTACACATAACCTGAAAAAAATAAGAAGGCCAAACCTTAAGTATCCATCTTATGTTTGGGGTTATAACTCTCTAACTTTCAGAATTTGTGTTTTACACAACAGATTGATGAAAGTTATCTTTTATCCTTATGGGCGCTATGGATATCACTTAAGTTTCTCTACAAACGTAGAGTGATTAGCAATTTGTTTAAGAAATGATTCATACTAAATACACTTTTGGGCTGTACAGAACAAGTTCTTTCGCATGTACAAGGATAACGAGAAGGCAGCTAACTATCATGCATTATCAGGAGACAAAGAAGCCCTCCATAGCCTGTGTGTTAACCAGGTGGGCTCAAGCATTCGAACTGTTATATCTGTCGCCCTCGATTTCGTTTTGATTGTTGGAAAAACTTGTGGTTAATTTGTCTAGGTGGAGATGGTCATGAAAATTTGGAACACAAATGATGAGTTTCGAAATGATTATGTAAAATGCAACGCGATAAGGACCCTTAGGAGACTGAAGACGCTGGATGGCCGTTCACTCGGCCTTGACGAGGAGCCACCTTCTCTACCCTATGTGAGAAATGAAAGGATTATTCACTCACAAGGTGTGACGAACATCACTGTGACCAACTCCTTATCACAGTTCCCATCACTGGAGCAGTCCAAGATACCCATACCTTCTATAGCTGAAAAACCTGTCGAGGAGCCTGTGCTGAAAATTGTAGAGAAAAAGGAAGCTAAAAAGCAATCAGAACCTACTGCAGCAGTGAGTGAAGTGTTAACTGTCCGCGACCAGGAACCAACTCAGGAGGAAAAAGAAGAGGAAGAGGAATTTGCTAAGAGAGCAGAAGAAAAGAGAAAGAAAGAGGAGGAAGTCAAAAGAATGGAGCAGCGGAGGTTGGAGGAGAAAGCTAAAGCAAAAGAAGCATTGGAGAGGAAGAAAAAATTGGCAGAAAAGGCACAGGCAAGGGCGGAGCTAAGAGCCAAGAAGGAAGCTGAACAGAGAGAGAAGGTAACCGTATTGTGGGTTGCCTTTAGTGACCCTCTGCAATTTGAAGTACTACCCCTTTATAATGTTACATGTTCTTTTAATCACCTAACATGTTTTCCTGATGCCTGAACTGAACTTGTGTACAGGAGAGGGAAAAGAGGCAAAGGAAAAAAGAAAAGAAGAAGACACCAGAAGGAGCCAAGGAACAGGGCAATGAAAAAGAATTGATGGCAGTACGCGAAACCCAAGCAGAGCTCACAAAGGAAACCAAGCTCACCGAAAAGCCTCTTACTCATTCTAAGAGGCATCACAAACCATCAAATTACCCAAAGGTGCCAAAAACAAATGCGATGCCATTACCCTTACGAAACAGGGGGAGGAGAAAGATGCAGATGTGGATGTGGATTGGTGTTTCATCCTTTGCCGCTGCTGCACTGGTCTTGCTAGGGATTTGGTACTTCTCGTATAAGCCATATGGGGAAAGGTTTCACTATTGAGTTCCAACATCATCAACAACAAAGAGGTACCCCAAATCAGCTTCCAACTCAATTTTGCTTACATTCTTCATTCCAGTGACATCATAAGTAGAGCGGATTCTCTTCTCAGCTTCACGAAGCCAAATATACACATTCTGCTTAGAACATGACCTAGACCTATGCTTTTATCTCTACATGACAATAAGCTCACAAAAAATACAGTTTCTTCAGATACACAAGTAGCCGCAGCAGCAAACAGCCAAACATTACTACCCTTTATTATATATATATGCCCTTTGAATCAGACGATTGCTTCATAAATTATGTAAGGCAACTTGTCATTACTATTTTGAAAATGCAGTGATCAAGTTGAAGTTTGGTGTTACCTAATAGTGTGAGTGCCTGATTCGCACATGGTTGGTTTCTTTTCTGGTTGCACAGTTACACACCCTAAACTTATCATTCATTTGTTCCTACAACAAACAATGTTTAGCGTCTTTTTACGACTTTGACCTCTAAAGTAATGGGATTATTTAGTCAAACCCCCAAATTTTATTATTTGTCATCTGTGGATCTATATTTTTTTTCTTCCAAATATGTGCAAAATTTGCTGCGGCCACGACAAATGCATGATAATGCGGAATTATTAGGTTAATTATTAGTTTTATTGATTGAATAAAGATCATATAAGAGAGTTTAAGGAGTGACTCATACAATCCTGGGTTCACCCCAGTCCAAAATATTACAAATGACAAAACCACAGCAGCACAAAAATACCAGCTTCCACAATAATTGGTCAAATGTAAAAATGCTCAACCACACGTTATGTTAGGATTATCAATAACTCAACAATGCAGATCATGGTAAGCATTCCACCAAATAATAAGTCCATGTCGGCATGTCGCTTTTCCTAGTTTTGAGCTCATCAGATTTAAATTCATCATTGAAAATTAAACTCATATTCCTACAAGATCTTGATATTTTTTATAATTAATGTCAACTTCATTAAAAAGTCAATCACGTTCTTGTCTAGAAGTTTTGATTCCATGCTATGATCCTTGCGCTTAAATCTTTGTAAATCTTCATGCTTACAAATAGTCAACGGCTTAGTTCATTACTATTGAGTATTAACTAATAAATTTATTGAAAAATGTTTAGATTTCAAATTGATTGAATTGAGAATATTTATTTGTAACTAATCACATCGTCAACCATGGGACTAAAACATAAACAAAGAAATCAATAGCTTTAAAATCACTCATCATATTTGGCCTTAAGTTTGGGCGAGATTTGAATCTAAAACAAGTACCTTCCTCAATGAGAAGCCATACTTAATTGTCTCAAAATTATGGCAATTTCTTGAATTACATCCTAAAGTTTCTAGATGAAAATATAATGTAAATTGTTGAGGTTCTTTAATTTACTTGACAAAAGAAGTAAACGAAGTGCGACTCTCAATCACATGGAATTTTAATGCGTTTTTACTATATTTCCATATGACGTTCTGTATTTTACTTGTACATATCTTCTTATATAAATCAGTCCGTGACACGATAACTTCTCATTTTAATAAAGTGCTCCGTGCACATAAAATATATGCATCAATGTCCGTAAATATTTTCACAAAGTGCACTTTTTCAAATGACTTATATGAAATTTTATAACGAAAAACTGCAAGTGTGAGAAAAAATTAGTTACATTAAACATTTATTACTCTCCGAAATAATGCGATATGAGTTTTTTCGTACACAATTTCATCAAACACAATCAATGTCTTTGTTTTTTTAGTATTGCTTATTTAACTATTACTGATTTATAATATTTAAAATTAGTTATGAATCTGTATTTCGTTTTTCCAAAAAAAAAAGTAAATAATAAGTGAACAAAGATAAACGAAAATGAAAATAGAAATAAAGTAAAATGAAATAAAAAAAGCAAAAAGTGGAGTAGATGTAGATTGTAGATAGAGACGGACAACAAAGAAGGAAGCTTATTGGATTCTTCGTTGCAATTGCGGGCGGCTTTCACTTTTCCAGTCCCTAAAGTTTCATATATTAACAAATTACACCCAGTCTCAGTCCTGAATTTGCATGTATGTACATATAAACCTATAATTGTAGTCAATGAAGTTTCTTATATTTACAGATGGCACACCTCATTCCGAGAGGGTAAAAACCAGCGATGGAGTTTAAAGCTCGAATGTCGTACTAAGCTAGTAAAACTAAAAGCAAAGCGTTGTTCAGAGTCTTCTCATTCCATATCCTCCTCTTCAAGCGGCGAGATGTGCTGCTCATATCTTATCATAGAAGAAGACGCGTTGATCTGATTAGCGGTGGTTGTGTTGAATCCGTCGGGCCGGAGATTTAGTCGGCGTGAAGGTAGGATTGTGGTGGAGATATTGGGAGGATTTGGATTTGGATTTGGTTTATTTTAGGTGGTTTTAGGTCAGTGGCTGAATTTTTGGTGTTGTGTGGTGAAATTTGTTTCCGTTAAATGGATGGAATTGAAGATGAGGATTGATTTTGTTGTTGTTAGGGTTTGATGGTGTGTGGAAATTTGAGGATTTTTGACTTTCTTGTGGTGCAGGTTTGAAGTGAGTGTAGGTGTGTTGTACTGTTGTGAATTGATTCCTGTGGTGTTATTGACATGGCGAGGAAGAGGGATCTGGCGTATCAGCAGCATGAGCTAATGACTGATCAGGCCTATCATCCGCCAGGAGGTGTGCAGAGCTGGAATTCGAAGGCGTGGAACTGGGATTGGACCAGGTTCGTGGCGCAGCCGGTGGATGAAAGTGCAATGAATTTGGATACGCCGGTGCAAAGTGTTACGAGTTTGAAGAATAGGAGCAACGGTAATCAAGTTGGGGTTGAAGATGATGGAAGTTTGAGCTTGAAGCTGGGCAGTGGTTCTGGTGGTTCGAGCTATAGTGATGAGCCGGCATCACGGCCAAGCAAAAGGGTTGCTGGATCTCCTGTGGGAAACGGGGCTAAATTTCTTGCGGGAAGTGGAAATGCCAATCATCCTACGTGTCAGGTGGATAGCTGTATGGTTGATCTATCTAATGCCAAGGACTATCATCGCCGCCACAAAGTTTGTGAATCTCACAGTAAAGCCGCCCAAGCATTGGTGGGGAAGCAAATGCAACGGTTTTGTCAACAATGTAGCAGGTTTGTTGACGGCTATCTTCACAAAATATGTAAACATGATTTTATGTTGTACTAATACTTGATAAATTTTGATCGCTTACTATTTGGTTTTATGGGTCTACTAGGGTTTACTAATTAATACTTATTTATTTGGTAAGTTTAGATCTTTTTTGGTCATCGCCTCATCTTCTCTGCTATTTAGATTTGCTACAATATTTTAAGACATATATTAAAAAATGGCAATGACCTCAGATAGATATGCTATTTGTAGGTTTCATGTTCTTTCGGAGTTTGATGAGGGGAAGCGCAGCTGTAGGCGCAGACTCGCTGGGCATAATAGGCGTAGAAGGAAGACGCAACCTGATGAAGTCACGCCTCAGTTGTTATCTACTGGCAGTCAAGAAAATGCTCTAAAGACAGGTTTAAATTTGGTCGGCTTGTTAGCAGCTCTAACTAGTGCACAAGGTACTATCAATATACCAAATACCACGGCTATCTCTTATTTGTTCTTACAAGTGCGCTAGGTATAAAAAGGTGTATGCTTATGTTGTCAGGAAACAAAGACAATGTTAACGGTGCCCCAGTTGTTGTGCCTAACCAAGAACAACTCATTCAGCTCATTAGCAAGATAAGTTCATTCCCCCCACCTTCCCGAGCGACCACAAAGCTGCCAGTGTCTGATAATTTAAATAAAACTGCTGGTGAAGCTTCCCCTGAACATCTGACTGGAAGTAGTGCGAATTCATCATCTCAATCAACCCTTAACTTGCTTGGTGTTCCTCCTCATGCCTCAGTGTCAGTACCTGATCGATTCACAGTTCCATCACAAAGAAGCAGTCAAAGCAGTGATAGTGAGAAAACCAAATCTGCTAATACTTATCACCCTAATCCTTTCAATGCCAGAAAGCAAACAACCTTGGATTTGGCTTTCATTGGGGGAGAGAGGAGCAGTAATATCTGTCACTCCCCTTCAGAAGATTCAAATAGCCAAGTTCATGATACTCAAGTTAAGTTACCGTTACCGTTATTCTTTTCTTCACCAGAAGATAATAATAGCCCACCTAAAATGGCAAATTCTAGCAAGTACTTCTCCTCTGATAGTAGCAACCACAATGAAGACGGATCTCCCTCAAGTTCTCCCGGTGTTCAGCTGTTCCCTGTGAAGTCATCAAAACAGACGGTGAATCACCAAAAGATTCCCCATGGGATTAATGCTAAAGCGCAGGCTGGCAAGACTCCCTGTGGTACTATGTCTTTTGATCTTTTTGGTGGCTCAAACAAGGGTGTTGAAGTTGATTTATTTCAAAGGTCCACAAATCACCCCGCAACTGCTTCACCTGGTTCCGATGACTCGCCTTCAAGTTCCACAAGTGGCGCTCAGGTATCAACTTACTGTATAAACATTCATTTCTAATGTTTTTTCAGTTCAGGCCTCAGGGTTAATGATTTATGCACCTATTACTTCGATTTGAGTTAGTTGTAGATCTAGCCTGTGATTTTGTGTTTTCTTTACTCTATTCTATCAGGATCTCACTCGTATAATAAAATTCAAACTGTTTGGCAAGGGTCCCGATCGTCTGCCGGTGTCTTTGCGTTCTGAGGTTTGTTTTGGTTGGCAATCAGAAAATTCTATTTTGTTCCAATATTTTATTTGATTATGTAGGGATCTTCATAAATGCTAAGTTCCCTCTCTCATTGTTTTTTCAGATATTGGCTTGGCTATCAAATGCTCCATCACAGACGGAGAGCTACATAAGGCCTGGTTGTGTGGTTCTTTCCGTATACGTGTCAATGCCATCTGCTTCTTGGGAGCAAGTAAGCGATTGCTCCTTTATACCTGTAACTTGTTTGGCTTGAATGATGATGCCTGGCCCTAACTTGCTGGCGTTGCCATGACCTGCATGCTATTTTCAGCTTGATCAGAACCTGCTTGAGCATGTCTCCTGGTTGATTCAGCGTACACATATCGATATATGGAAAGATGGAAGATTTTTAGTTCAAACAGGCAAACAACTTGCATCACATAACAAAGGTTAGTTTGCATCTAATTTGTAAACAATGTGAATCCAGACGACATGGATGTAATGTAATCATTAGGAGTGATTTTAATTTTAGCCGTTACCTTTTACGTTGTCAATTAGGAAAGCTTCGATTGTGCAAGTCATGGATAACACCAAAAGCACCGGATCTGATATCAGTGTCTCCATTGGCTATCGTTGTTGGGCATGAGACTCGTGTACGTTTAACAGGCAGAAATCTTTACCACGGCACAAAGTAAGTGATTATTGTTTGATTCATCTTTTATTGAGAGTTGAGACTATGCAACCTCTTACTAATTAAAATGCTCCGAAAATCTTCAGGATACATTGCACATTCATGGGTGGATACATAACGAAGGAAGCTTCCGACACTACAATTCAGGATACCTTTTTCGATGGGACAAGGTTGTGTAGCTGCGAGATTCACATTGCAGCCCCCAGTGGAACTGGCCGCTATTTTATCGAGGTTTCTTTTCACTTACTCCTGTTTGCCTTGTTACTAACTTCTGAGTTAATCCTTATGAAGTTGTCATCCAGTTGATTAGTTTAATTTCCCGGGCAGGTGGAGAATGGGTTTAAAGGCAACAGCTTTCCAGTCATCATAGCTGATTCCAACATATGCAGGGAACTGAGACGACTTGAGTTTGAACTTGAAGCAGATCTGAAATTGTCTGATGCCATGTCTGAAGAGAAAGAATCGGACGTCTTACGGCCCAGAGAAGAAATCCTGCATTTCTTGAACGAACTTGGATGGTTATTCCAAACAAAGAAGGACTCCCCAAATGATCTTGAATATTCAATATATCGGTTCAAGTTTTTATTAACATTTTCAGTGGAAAAGGATTTCTCTTTTCTGGTTAAGAGACTACTTGATATTTTGGTGGAAGAAAAAATGGGCAGTGATGGAATACCGGTAGATGTCTCTGAAATGGTGTCAGCTGGTCAACTGTTGCACCGGGCAGTCAAAAGGAGGTGTAGGAGAATGGTTGACATGCTCATCAATTATTCCATAGTCAGCAGTGACCCTAAACAATCAAAGATATATGTTTTCTTACCTAATATTTCTGGACCTGGTGGACTCACGCCACTGCACATTGCTGCTTGCACATCAGGGTCAGAAGATGTGGTTGATGCTCTTACGAATGATCCGCTAGAGGTATCAGAATCATATTCCATTGCATGTCAATTTTTATAGTGCAAACTGCGTTTGATTTTCATGCTAAGTTTTTGCTTTAGAATACATCATTGGGTCCTTGTGATGTGTTTATTGACTGTGTCGTATCACGTATGCTGGCATGCCATTGACAGTTTTTGCCCCACTTCTAGTAGTAACATACCTCAAAAGAGATTTTTCGTATTCTGCTATAGCTATATCTTTCATGCTTTTAGTATTAACTGGAAACGCTTTGTGCAGAAATTGTTTCTGGATTTCGTTATTTGATTCGTTTTCCGTTTTTTTCTTCTCTTCTTAAATTCGAGTTTTATTTAGGGTTAGTATGCAAAATGTATTCTTACGGGATTCTGTATGCCATGAGGTCTAGTTTCACTGCACTTTTTTATGTCTGAAACAGACCCGACTGTCTATTCAAAGTCAGTCCAGCTTTCAGTCTTTGAGTTACCTCATAGCCTTGTATCTCTTTTGTTTAAATGCAGCTCGGGTTGTCATGCTGGAAGTCTCAGTTAGATGAAAGCGGCCAATCTCCATGTGCATATGCTACATTGAGAAATAACCTCTCGTACAACCGGCTTGTAGCACAAAAGCTTGCTGATAGAAGAAACAGCCAAATTTCGTTATCAGTAGACGAAAATGAGACTGTGGAACAAGCATTTGTTAGTTCTGGCCACACGGCAAGCCATCAGTTCAAGCAACAAGCTATGTCCTGCTCCCAATGTGCAGTTGCTGCTGCTGCAAGATGCAGTCGAAGAAGGGTTCCAGGTTCGCATGGGATGGTTGCTCGTCCCTTCATACTTTCCATGTTGGCGATTGCTGCTGTTTGTGTCTGTGTCTGTCTATACTTCAGGGGCCATCCATACACTGGAATGGATTCTCCATTTACCTGGGAGAAGCTGGACTACGGCACAATCTGAGTAGGAATCTTTTGCAAAGTAACATATACATCGGCACAGTAAACACCTGTATGTTTTCAATCCCGAAACAACCTTTCTATCTGCAAACTCCTTATTTACCTGTTTGGAGCGTTCAACTTACTTAATCGGAAAGAAACGTTTCCATTTGTAGAATGAATACAAGCTAGGAGTTGGACATGGACTGGCAGAAAGGAAGAGACTAAGCGGTAGGTGGCACATGTTAACTTATAAGTTTAGGGAGGGGAGGGATTGGGAAGATGATCAAATAGTTTATTCTTTATTCCCAATCTTATAAATGTTGTGCAAAATAGTTACACCATGTAATCAATTAATGTTATAATAGAAAAGTGTCTTTTAATGCGTATTAGGAAAGTGTTCTTGTGTAATTATGCTTAGCTTTTAATTTGTTTTTGCCTGCCTTTCATAAATTTACTTGTCACTCTGATTTTGTGCAAGAGATTCTTCTTTCACGTTCCTCGTACATAATTTTTCATATTAATCTTTTAGACAAAAATGAACAAGTTTCTGTTTGTTTTTTATATTGAAATTAAATACGACTACGAAAATGAATAGATTCTATAAAATTTGACTGACTGTATATTTATCATTCAAGTTTGAAAACTATATTGGTCATTAAGCAATAGGAAACACAATTTATTTTCAAAAAAGGAAATGGTAAATGGTAACAATGGAGGTGTTAAGCAGTTAGCTCTAGCTGTTCCCTGTCCTGTCAGCCGGATCAGCCCCCTCTGCTAAGATTGAGGTTAGTGTAACACGACCTCTTCAACTCCTTCACCCCAATGGGCTCAGGAAAGGATTACACTCCATCAGCAGAGGTGAAGGATGTCATAATCACTCTTAAGGTATCCACGTTCTTCCTTTTTTTCCCATCATTGGTTTTCATTTATTGCGGCGTGTGTGTGATATTTAGTTAAATATGAATAACCTATGGCTGTGGCTGTCCTATTGTTGTAATCAGATTTAGTTGCTTACAGAGTTAGCCGTTTGTAATCAGTGTTGTGGTTTTGGAACTAGTAGTAATGTGATGTGTTTTGATACAGATAAACTAGGAGGTTGAGAAATGAGAATGATTTGGGGATTCAAATATGGGTTTGCACAGCCGTGATTTGACGTTGTGACACTCATATTTAGAAGTAGGCTAAGCGGGTTGAGGCTCGTGTTAGTGTAGAGAGTTGTTACGATACAACATACCAACTTTAAATGAGAATTATGATTCGGATGGAGGTTGTTGACTTGTTGTAATTGGTGACTGTTTTCTTACAAAGATGATGTGCTGAAAGGAAGTATAATTGTTGATACAATTGGTGTTACATGCCTTGTTATTCCATTTATTCCACTATTGCTTCATATCTTAGGTTTAAATAACAAGAACATGCACTTTTTTTGTTATCAAAAAAAAATAACAAGAACATGGTCTGGTCGTCGTATAATTTGATCATAATTCATATACATGCACTTTTTTTTATGACCATACACATCCACTTTTAGAAGGCACGAAGTTGAGTCATTTAAAAGATTTGAAACATTACTCTTATGATGTCAATATTATGTTTACAAGAGTCACTACTGCAGAAATTTATTTGATTTGATTTTCTTACTTTAGAATATAAACTTGTTAGTTCGATCTTTAAATTTGTAACAAGAAAAGAAATTATCTTGTGACGATTCAAATTTGTAACATATGTACATACAATGGATTGAACTATGTCATCATAGACACAAACTCATCGAAAGAGATGACTCCATTCCCATCCAGATCAAACTCTTTGATCATCATCCTGCACTCCTCCATCGACCAAACCTCCCCAAGCCTTGTCAGCATTCTCTTCAACCCACTAGCCGTTATGCCTTCACTCTCCTCCTCCTCAGCTTTGAAAATCTGAAACGCCTCCTTCAACTCCCTCTCCCTCTCATCCTCTCCTCTTGCCTCCTCCATCATCAGCTGCTCAAACTCATCCAACCCCAACACTCCATCTCCATCCAAATCCAATGACTTCACTGCTGCCGCAGCCTCCTCTGCCGTCATCCGCTCCTCTCCCACCGTCGTCCGCAGCTCCTCCGGCGTGATCTTTCCATCTCCGTTCACGTCAAAGTAGCTGAAAACAGAACGCAGGCTCACTTGGCTGGCAGGCTTGACAGACAAGGAAGCGCGAACACAACCGCCCTTTCCTCCTTTGCCTCTTCGAAAGAGTATGCGACGAAGCTTCCTGAACACCGAATCTGATTTAGGCTCTGCTGCTGTCATGGTGTACTAAACACAGTAGAATGTT
Organism: Rhodiola kirilowii; assembly: GCA_033675215.1. NCBI lineage: Eukaryota > Viridiplantae > Streptophyta > Magnoliopsida > Saxifragales > Crassulaceae > Rhodiola > Rhodiola kirilowii. The sequence continues at coordinate 2,230,489 of CM066201.1, forward strand.
TATATATATATATATATATATATATATGAAAAGAGAGAGAGAGAGTTGAAATGGGAGGGAGGGTTTAATAAGGTTTTTATATATGTATATGTATCCAGTGGGAGAGGCTGGCTGGTTGTTTTAAGCCCAGGTTTCAAGAATAAAACCCACCTTCTTGTCTTTTTCCTGAGACATAGTAGTTATAAAAAAAACAATAAACAACTAATGATTAAACTAATCACAGCTCATGATATGTCACACTTGCCCTTTAATCTTGGCTGTGTATCTAAGTTTAGATACTAAACAGCCAGGCAGCAGGCAGGACATAGTGATGATGGTGCATCTAAAATTTAGCATCACAGATCAGATGTAATATGTTATATGTGTATTCAGTTTATGATACTTGTGTTTGATTATCCAACAGTACATACATACATACATTGAATTAATCAAATGTGAGGACCACAAAGTGGATGGATTCATAGGATAAGCTAATTAATTGTCTCCTGATTTCTTATATATATAAAAAAAAAACAGGGAACATCTAACTATCCAGCCGCAACCTTGCCTCTATGCTCTATCCATACTTTTTTTCAATGTTATAGATAAGAAGGAATATCATGCTATGGTTTCGTTACATTTTTTGGATGACTAAAGCCATGACACACATTATCCTCCCCTCCCCCATAGTAAAAAGAAGCAGGGTAATGCAGTATTTAGCGTGATAAAAGATCCCATTAGAAAATGAATGTCACCATCAAATGGTTCATTGTTGATGGATGCTATCTGTCATTGATTTTACGACAGGGACGTCCTGGATTCACACGACCCGGTGCTGGTGTATGAGTATGGACCGTAGACCAGTATATCGCGTGTGTTCGTGTTATTTACTTTCGGATATTATCTGTTAAGGTATTCTAGCCTCTAGTAGAATACAATCTGGATCTGGTCTTGAACAGACAATAGGATCTCACTGTGTAAGTTGACTAAGAATGGAGGATCAGTGTCTCAATAAAATTATGCAATGAACATTCCAAGAAACTATTATATTCAAGTGGGTTCCTATTCCTAATAATGGCCATGCACATATACCAGAAGAACCAGATGCCTGATAATTATCGCTATCCAGACAAGTAAAGAAAAGATCAAGAGAAAAGAAATCATACTGTCTATGTATTAGTTTCGCCATGTTCAATATCTTTAACTGGTTTTGTACCAGCTTCCTCCTTGAGCATTGTAGTTTCCTTTTCGGCAAGAATCTTGTCCATGCTACCGAAATCTTTGGTCATCCATAGCCTCTGATTTTCAACTCCAACTGCCCAACTGTAGAGCACTGAGCCAACGACTGCAACAGTAACTGCCAGGATGCTCTTTAAGGTTGGTGATGTGTCAAATAGCACCCATCCCAATATCAGTACACTGACTGTTTCAAAGCTGTCCAAGGTCACCGAGTGCAATTGCCCGATGAAGAGGTATTGGAAGTACTGGGTTATGTTGCAGAATACAGCTAGGGTGTACGACAGAAACACAAACATCTGCACCAAGAAATGTAGAAGAATTAGCGAATTGACCATTAGAGTGTCCTAGGTAATTTCAGTGCTTGGAAAGTAATGTAAGCTTACAACCGCACCCACAGACATCTTATTGTCTGTTAAGAATATGCCACTGACATAATAATCAATGAACGGCCCTAGCAACAGGAGAGTCACAGCTTGAATTGGAGCTGTCTTGCTCATCAATTCAAATCTTCCAACAGAGTACTTTTTCTGCAAAGAACCCATATACTGCAGTGCAAAAGAATGACATGTCAGATAACTTATACTGCATGAATAAGATCAGTTCATGTTTTATAACTCACAATTTGCTGGAAAGATGTCGACAAGGCAGCCAGACAGGCACATAAGAAACCCTTTGTGTTATCTTTCATCTCAGAAACAGTGCAAGCACCAACACCAGTCATCACAACAAGCACAGACATTTTAGCTTCTCTTGAGTAATGCTTGTTTTGCACAATCCATTCCATTACGCAAACAATTGGGATTGTGCTTAACTTAGAAATCTGCAGCACAAGCACAATTTTGTCATTCATAAGAAATATACAACTATATGACCCCATTTGCCTGGACTTTGTATATTTAATGCTAGCGAAGCAATGTACAAGTCATATGGATATTTTCTGGTGAGCTTTTAACACAAGATTATAGGAGATCTGAGGTAGCAGTGAACTATAACGTGCATAACAGATCAAATATGAGAATTTAAAGCAGCATCTCTGAAAGAAGATCAGAGCACTAAAAGAAGCTGTTCAATGTTGATCTGCATTTTCAGTTTCAATGTTATGCCACAATAAAAGTTTTGCTTATAAAAATGATTACCACAACCAGCATAATATCACAAGGTATAAGTTTGAGGAGTTAGCACTATCATCATACCTGATAAAATTCTACAGAGTTAAGCATGAGGCTCAAGTACAACCCAGCGATAGACATGTTGGCAACTAGCGAGAGCCACAAAATCTCCCATCGAGGTATAGATTTTAATGCCAATGGCCTAGTAGTATTTGGCACTATTCTCATCAAGGCAGTTATGGCAAGGTGAATCCCAGCCAACGTCGTTGCTGAATGAAAAAAAAAACATCTCAGTATCCAAGTGATAGCACTTACAAATTACAGAAGATGGAAATTTCAAACAGAAATAAAAGCCAGTTCTTCAACTCTAACACAACCATCATATCTCACACAATTTCTTTATTGAAAATGGATTCGGACGAAGTCAACAGATCCTTCAGTCTCAACATCGACCTTAACACAGCATTTGCGGACCATTATCCAAAAACATATTATTTATATATTTCTTTTAGATAGATCATTTAACTGAAAAAGCATCAAAGACGAACCAAAACTGCAAAGCTCATACTGAATCACGAACCAAACTGCAGATATTCAAAATCTAATCACAAACCAAATCGACGGCAGAACAGTTCTTAAACACTAACCGTATCCAAAGTCATAACCGTAAACAGACATAAGCTGCTTATTCACCAGAATAAACCCAACCGAACCGATCACATTCATTGCCAATGCAACCACATCTGGCATCAACTGTTTCGCACGGCTCCCCATCTTCCTCAACCTCTTGGATCGGAACTCTTTCTGCAGTCAACAAACAGATCACTCTCCAGGTCATAGTTTGAGATGTAATGGACCTTCGGAATCATCTGCCATTAAAACGACAACAGAAGCATCGTTTTGTAGAGTTGCACAATGGCTTTATTTTATCAGCAACTCGACATTTTGGTGAGAAACGACTTTCAGAGAAAAATGATAATTTAGTTACATCAATAAAATATCTAATGAAGATGGGAATGCTACAGGGCAGAATCTGACAGATCAATATAAGTGACAGAAAAGAATAACAAGAGTAGACTTTGATAACAGTTCAATCCCTGGAGACATTTGTTGAAAAAAAACTCGCAAAAATGTGTCTTCCAAATAAATCTATTATTGTAATGTAAAGGTTGAGAGTTCACAAAGACGGCAAAAATACATACTGTGGACGGGTATGATATACCCTATAATTAATGCTCACTATAAATGTGAAGAAAAGAATGATGATATGGAGAGAACTGACTAACAATCATTTTGTTCCACCAAGTTCAATATCCTTTATAGGTTTGGTATCCACTCCGTCCTTTAACAGTCTAATTTCCTCTTCTGTAAGACTATTTTTCATGCTGGGGATATTTTTTGTAGCTGCCTGCCTTTGCTTTTCAACTTCGACAGCCCAGCTGTATATCACCATGCCAACGACCGCGACAGTCATTCCAAAGATGTTTTTCAGGGTTAGAGCCGAGTCAAATAGCAACCAGCCTAGAGTCAGAACACAGACGGTTTTCATGTGGCCCAGGACTTGGAAAGATACTGCAGAGAATCGCCCGATGCAGAGGTACTGGCTGATGTTGCAGAACACGGCTAGGGTGCATGAGAGGAGTATGAACAACTGCACATATTGGAACCACGAGAAATAATACTATTAGAGGTTTCTGTTTAAACTATCACAGGTTTTGGTGCTTCATTTCAGGTGAGTGATTTATGCTTACTACAGCGCCAAGGGACATCTTGTAGTCGATGATGAATACGCCATTGAGGTAATAATCAATGAATGGGCCAAGCAACAAAAGAGACAGGGCTTGAATTGGGGCCGTCTTGCTCAGCAGTTCAAAAGATCCAACGGAATACTTCTTCTGTAAAGAACCTATAGACTGCAGCGAAGAAAATGAATGCACATTAATATTGGAATGGCATGACAATAGCAGGAAAGATGATGTCACTAATGAAATTTGTGCAGTTGACCAAACCAAGAAAAATATTGACCAATCAGATAGCTAACCCATTTCTTTGCCTGACCATATGATTGAAGTTCAAAAATAGTTAGTACAGTTTGAAGAATCTTTTACTCACAATTTGCTGGAAAGAGGTTGACAAAACAGCGACACAGGCACATATGAAACCCTTTGCATTAACCTTCACATCGGTTACCGTGCAAACACCAACACCTATCACCACAAATACCACAGATATTTTAACTTCCCTAGAGTAATGCTTGCTGTTCATTATCCATTCCATTACGCAAACAACTGGAATCATGCTTAACTTCGAAATCTGCAGCATAAAGAAGCTTTTATCATTATACAGTTAAAAGAAGCAGCAAAAAGAGTCAAAATTAGACGGGAATCCAACGTAAACGATGACAGCAGATGTCTAACAGAAAATATATATTATGGGTGTATGCAATGAACTAAACTAAACATGATCAATCAAAATGAGAATCTGAAGAAACTACTCAGAAAAAGGAGAGGATATAGAGACCAGCATTACACCGCAACTACAGAGTTGAATGAGTTCGTTTTCATGCATACCTGATAAAATCCGACGGAGTTCAGCATAAGACTTAAGTTCATCCCTGTAATAGACATGTTGGCAACTATAGAGAACCACAAAAGCTCCCACAGAGGCACATGTTTTGATGCTGAGTATCCAGTAGCATTCGACACCATTCCCACAAGTGCCGTCACAGCAAAGTGAAACCCTGTCAATGTTGTTGCTGTGAAAAATGAAGCGTCTATGTCAGTCATTCATAAAATATCCCATTTCAAGCACAATTCACTTCTTTCTAGTAAAATGCAATAGTGGTAATTCCTTTTAATGAACTCAGCAAATATATTCTGCACTAAAATGCATTTCTGACATCAAGATAATTAAAATCCCTAAAACATTTCTGCATTTGAAGACTACAGTCAACCAATTAATCAATTCCAGTCAACCATAGTTCAAATTCAAACAACCACAAACTCACATCACACAAATTTGATAACATATAGCCAACAAATCCATCTAACCAGGTCAAACGAGCAACTAGGTACTATTCCAAACTGAAAACATTCAAACCCAAATACAAAAAAGTCAAAACAAATTGGGCACAACAAAATCGACTGAAATGAAAAACTAACCAAATCCAAATCCATAACCAGCAGAAGACATGAGCTGCTTATTGGCCATAATAATCCCCACCGAACTAATCACATTCATCGCCCAAGCACCAACATCCGAAACCGACGATTTCTTCTCGCCCTCCATTTTCCCTAAACTCACTCAGATCTGACCTCAACAATCACGCAATTCACACTACAGATCCCGAATACGGAGCACCAATCGGTAGATTAACGAATGCAAACGTTAATAACTTTTCGTTGCGCTTGCGCAGTGGATCCCTCTTGCTATTGTCGCTTACAGGTACGATACAATGACAATCGAAAGACGACGACGAGTGAGAGAGAGAGAGGCCGGAGGATGTTACAGTCAGCGTAGCGGCTCTGGTGCCGGTCGGAGAGCCGTCGGTGCGTCGTCGGCGTCTCTCTCTCTAGGATTTAATTTACAGTCGGCTCCGTTGTGTGAATTTATATAGTAGAGAATTTGTTGCGTCACTGATTTGAAATTAATTTTGAGCAGTGGACGTGAATTGAAATTATAATAACTTGATTTTATTCTCACAAGCATATTTCTTCACGATCACTACTTACCAATTATTATAATGATATCTCATAAAAAATATTACTTACTATAATGACCAAAATCTTTATCAATACTTACTCTATTTGGGGTCAAGATCAGGTACAAAGTTAAATTTTGTTACAACATAAAAAATTTGTCAAAATTATTTTATAATTCGTCAGTTTATTTTATAGTTCGTCAAAATTATTTTATAGTTCGTCACTTTTCGAGCCGAAAAATGAAAAAGACGACATAGTTCGTCAGTTTCATTTTATAATTCGTCACCAAGAAAAACACTAAAAATCAAGATTTAATCTCATCCATTCAAATTACAAGATCAAGGGATATGATTAGTTTGTATTTTGTACCAAAAAATTAACTTTGCACCGGATCCTTACTCTATTTCTTTACAAACTAATCTTAATAGTAATTAAGTTAAATAATGAGTTGATAACTAGTTTGATGGTTCCCTTATTAAACAGTAATCTTACAAAACCATTGTGGGGTTGACGCTAAGAAATTTACTTATGGTGCAAGTGCAACTATGAGCATCTGAAAATTCATCAAACTATTTTTATTTTACCCTGATTAAAAATTTTGATAATTTGTACCGTGATTTAGAAAACGACAATAGTTCAAAACTCCAATTTGTACTTCTTTTTTTCATTTATAATGCATAAAATGTGACATTATGGATCCACTCCTCCATCTGCACTGGTTGGATTCATTGCAATTTGGTAATAAATGGAATAAAGCAAAACAAGATTTGAGGCTCATGACTTTGAATTAAGTAATGGACAAAGGTAAAAGTGTGGTAGTGTTGCATTTGCTAAAGAAGTTAAAGTTACATTACATAAGGATGACTTGTACATCAAATTAGGCATCAGATTGGAATGAGAAGAAGAAGAAAACAAAGATTGGTATGAATGCAAGTTGGTTGAGCACATGAAGCGTAGGACTCCTATTGAAATCTTCCCCAACAGCTGCCAAACCAAAACGATGCCGTTCAAGAGAACAAATGAAGGGTCAAAGTTGAAAAGTACCCAACATTGAGACGGTAGAAAAAAGAAACAGAAGAGTTTTTTTTTTGTTTTTTTTATAAGGCGTACATTGGATGGAAAATGATCTATACAATATTAAGCAAGGAGTTGAAATCAACAAGAAGGCCACGAATCCAGCAGCATATGAAGAGAAGGTATCAAGCAGTCGAAGAAATGGATGGTCCGAACGTAAGGAAAGAAGTTACAATCAATTCCAACCCCAAAGCCACAAAGAGGGAAGTTTCCTCCCTAATGGAAGAGATGGCTGGAGTGGAAACTTCGAAGATTCCGAAAAAGGTTTGTTTCCTTGTTTATTAACAATATTCCAGAAGGGAGGAACTCAAGCTGGTTGAGATCTACTTTCAGTCAAGTAGGTAAGGTTATGGATGCTTTCATTCCGTTAAATAAGAGGTAAAAAACAGGGAGTAGATTTGGTTACGTTAGATTTCAGTCATTGCTTGAGGCTGAGAATGCAATCAAGAGATGTAATGATTTGGAAATAGGAAGTAATAAGCTGGATGTTAAGTTAGGAGATCATGCAAAGGACATCAAGTTTCAGGAAGAAGTGGAGGACCAGCCTCAAAAGAGCCATCCTCTCAGAATGTGGAGAGCTAAGGATCTTCATGAAGAAATCTCAAAAAAGGAGTCGGAAAAAGCTTGTGTGGCGAATAGAAATTCAAAACCAGAAGGTAAGAAGGTAGAAATCCAAGCAGTGGAAGAGAACAAATCTTGGCTAAGGAGATGCGCTGTTGGAAAGACAAAAAATATGGAATTCTTGTGGGAACTTGAAGAGAAATTGATAGGCATGAACATAATACCCACATCATTATACTCTATGGGTGCATTGAAGGTGATGGTTAGATTTCCAAACGAGGCGGAGATGAAACAAACCTTGAAGGAAAATAAAAAGAAGTTGCAAGACTTGTTTGTTGAAATCAAACCATGGACTGATGAGTTTGTGATCCAGTCAAGATCAGTTTAGATAAACATTACGGGAATCCCCTTTCAAGCATGGGAAACAACAAATTTTGAGAGAATAGCAAATCTTTCTGGTGAGTTCGTAGCAGTTGACCCAGACTCCATGTGTTGTACCCTTTGTGTTTTGATGATAACAAACACTTAACTAATAATTCACTTGAGTATGCAGAAACCACTTTCTGATAGGTAAGTCTACTGGACATCTCTGAGAGAGAGCAGAACTGCGAGAGAGATGCGTTCCGTGTGAGAGACAAACCGACTTATGACGAGATCGGATCGGTGAGAATATAATCGATACGAATCAGAGATATACAAGCATATATATATGCAGGATAATTGACGAGAAGTACTTATATCGGTATATATACTGGAGATACGAATCAGTATATATGATGGGAAGATACAGCCAGATTTGGAAGGGAAATATGTGACAGGGTTAAGATATGGAAATATCTTAACCATATCACATCTGCTGGATGGCAATCAGATATCTGACAGGGATCAGGTTCAGCCGACTTGAAGACTCTATAAAAGGAAGAGAAGTCTTCAGTGTGAAGCTCGACTTTTTGGAGAGAAATCAGAGATTGAAGAGCAATCAATTTCGGAGCTGACGAAGTGCTGCTGTGTGCGGACAAGACGAAGATCGTGTTAGTTGATACTTTGAGTTGAGTAGTATTGTTAGCTGTCACTGAGTGAGACAAGGTGTAACAATATACAAGCATACTCTTTCATCAATAACATCGATCTTGAAGCCCTTCTGGAACTGCCCAGGAGGCAAGTGGTTTTCAGCCTGTTGCAAGGATTGCAATAAGGTTTCCACTCTAAATTGTGAGTCTTTACTTTCCGTACAATTTCCTATGTTTGAGTTAATTTCCGCTGCCATCTGTCTGAGGGACACCACTGTGTGATCTCCCTCACATAGACGGCTAACTTAACGATCCAACACCATGAATGGTGTGTGATTGGAAAACAGTCGGGTTTTAATATAAACAGAAAATTTCCAGATGATTAGAGAAGAAGTGGAGGTAGTTCTGGGAAAAAAAGACTTATAAGGTCTTTATTTGGGAAGAATCCCTCCAAGTTTTTTCAGCTGGGAATAGTCCAATTCAAGAGTCTACTAATGTGCCTGAACCAGAAGAGGTTTCCGGTAGCGATTCAGGCGGTCAGTCGGACAAGGAGGCGATAGGTTGCTCAGTTCCCCAGTCTAGAGCCTCAGTAGGGGTTGATAATTCAAAATTAAATCGCAGAGCAGATTGCTTTTCCCCTCAGAAAAGAGAAGAGTTAGTAGGGCCAAAAGATTCACCAATTTGGTTAGAATCAGATAAGGTAGGTGTAGAGAAAAGCTGGACCTCTTTTCTAAGGAAGATTTTAGAAGAGGTGTACCTATCATAGGCAAAGATTTCCAAAATGGAAATCAGCAAAAGATAGCCTTCGTATATCAGAGAAGGAGTCAGAAAAGTTTTAGGGAGGCAGAAGCAAGCTGGATGGGTTCGTCTTTGAGAAAAGTTCGGGTTATGAAGGTTGTCGACCAGCGAGAAGACATTGAAGGACTGTCGACAGAGACTGTCAGGGCAGAGGTGATCAGAGGGAACCAAAAAATAGGAGAGAAGACAGAGGAAAGAGAGGTTGGCGATGACAGATCAGACGACGATACCCTTCTAGAGGTTGACTTGAAGATTCGAAAAGCAATGAAAATTGAAAGAAGGAAACAGTCAAAAAAGAAGGGGATTAGGAAAAAACAGAGAAGCCAAGAAAAGAGAAGAATTCAAAAGTCCAATTTCATCATAGAAGAGAGTAATAATCCAGAGAAGAAAGTTTACGTGTCAGACGTTGAAAGGGAGTCTTCTGGACAACAGACGCCTATACCTTTTCCCAGTCCCAAAAAAAGATAGAAAAAGAAAGGGGAGAAATAGAAGACAAACAAGCTGGGAGCCGAAAGGAAGGAAAAGAAATTTTAAGCGAAGAAAGTATGAAGGAAGCTGAATTTACTATAGAGTTGGTAAATAAGCTGGGAGTGAAATTCAAGGGTAATCGGGAAGCTGTGCTCAAACACCTTGCAGACTTAAGCAGATAAAGAAGAGTAGAGTAGAGTGAAAGCTGGAGCGAAAATTGCAGATGAAATCTGTAAAGAGAGCTGTCAGTACCTGTCTTGGAGAGGGCCTTTGCTGGAGGTCTTGTTAGTGCTGTCAGGGAGAGGTCCATAGCTGGAGGTTGTGAGAGTTGCTGGAGGGGCTAGAGAGGAGGGAGGGAGTAGTTTCCGAGGCTGCAGGTCAGCGTCGCTGGAGTACTGTGTTCAGTCGTCGTCAGGGTGAGGAAGCTTGCAGAGTAGCTGCTGGATAAGGTAGTGGTTTTGGAGACAGAGCAGCTTAGTCCTTTGTTGCTCGAGAGCTGGAGTAGGAAACCCTAGCTGTTAAGAGTCTTTGACAGAGTATTGTTTTGTTAGGGCATCCACATCAAGGAGAGCAATAAGTAATAATAGAAAGACTTTATTGCTTATTGCTCTCATGTAGCAAGTGAGAAAATAAAGAGCAAAATGCAATGCTTGTCGCTTGATAGGTGAGCAATAATGGAGAGGATGTAGGATAGAAAAGCAATAAGTGGAACGTTAGATGAAGATAAACAATAAATGAACGTTAGGAAATTACATTTTATTGGTTTTGAAAGAACTCAAAATCAGAAATGTCATAAAATGAACGTTAGATGAACAAAAAATAAATAAATAAAGAAAATTAGAAAAATTAAAAAATCTTGGGGCAAAACAAAAAGATAAAATAATAGAAGTGATAATTTTGGATAATTGAATTGTTAGTATAGCTTTTTGCTTGTTGCTCTCTTGATGCGTTAAAATATATAGAGCAAAGAGCCATTTTTGCTTATTACTTTAGCTCTACTTTGCTACATGATTTTTATGAGAAAAATTATTTTTGCTTATTGCTCATTGCTCCCTTACTGCGGATGCCCTTAGGGCATCCACACCAAGGGGAGCAATAAGCAATAATAGAGAGGTTTTATTGCTTATTGCTCTCATGTAGCAAGTGAGCAAAAAAGAGAGCAAAAAGCAATGCTTGATAGGTGAGCAATAATGGAGAGGGTGTGTGATAGGAAAACAATAAGTGGGGCCCACATGTATTTATGAAGAAAAATAAAAGAAAAATTACATTTTATTAGTTTTGAAAGAACTAAAAATCGCAAATGTCATAAAATGAATGTTAGATGGATAAAATAAAAAAATAAAAAAATAAAAAAATAAAAAAATAAAAAATAAAAAATAAAAAATAAAAAATAAAAAATAAAAAATAAAATAATAAAAAATAAAAAAATAAAAAAATAAAAAAATAAAAAAATAAAAAAATAAAAAAATAAAAAAATAAAAAAATAAAAAAATAAAAAAATAAAAAAATAAAAAAAAATAAAAATCAGAAAAATTAGACAAACCAAAAAAATGAAATAATAGAAGTGATAATTTCGGATAATTGGATGGTTATGAATATAGCTTTTTGCTCTCTTGCTGCGTTAAAATATATAGAGCAAAGAGCCATTTTTGCTCATTGCTTTTAGCTCTGCTTTGCTACATGACTTTCATGAGAAAATACTATTTTTACTTATTGCTAATTGTTTATTGCTCCCTTACTACGGATGCCCTTAGAGTGGATCTAGAGTGGCTTTAGAGTCTTAATTTGTGTTGGGCCCTTGGGCCTCGGTCTCTTTTTTGAAGCCATGGGCTTATGAATCAAAAAAAAGGCGGAGAGTTAGTTCAAGGATATTCTACATCTATATGGCATTCCAAATGGCCAATGTAGTCATATAAAAATGTCATCATCCAAGGCCAAAGGAGCAGCAGCAAGCCAGCAACAGACAACTATGCATATTCAGCTAAGGAATTTAGCAAATCTACTCATACAATCACAGACAACAACACAAAGAAGCTCCCTTTTTCACCACTGCCCACATTTTTAGACCTACTAAGGGAAATGCTGGTGATTTACTTGACACAGATGGGCGAAGTTTTGTTCTCAAGGCTGTCTTTGCACACCGGGTGGCGCAGCTGGCATTGGGAAATTGAAGTCCATGTTGCCTGTGAAGCGAGGAGCCTCAACATAGGGGCTCTGTTTGTGGAAGAGAAATGGGTTAACACATTGTGCAAAACCATTTCAGATTTTAGCAGTGACAGGTGATGGACAGTCTCACCTGAGCTCCAGAGGAATATGATGCTTGCCCATTCGGATTAGTCGGTGCAGTGCTAGAATTGGAAGTATCGTTTCTCTTTTCATCTCCATTGAGTTTGTGAACTTCTTTCTTCAGCAAGGGATCATTCTCGTGATCATTCGCCGGCTTTACCCTCTGTGGTCATTGAAAAGTTCCATCAAGAAATTGCATTGACTTATAGGTAGCAACTAGCAAGAGATGTGGGAGACGGTACCTGGAAGATTTTACCAAGTGTCTTCAAGCCCTTTGCTCGGGCACGTAGCTCTTCCTTTTTTACATTGTTATCTTGAAGGACCTACAGCAAACCACAGTAGTTTAGGAATAAATAATATGAAAATAATTAATGGTGACCGACTTACAAAGCAAAAACAATTGTGATTCTAACCATCTCACAAACACGGGAAAGAGTAGCTTCAATATCAGCAACATTAAGCTTCCAAAGGGAATCAATCATTAACTTTTTATGTGTCTGCATGTATTGTTCAAGCTCTTCCTCTGTATAATTGCCTTCTGCATTTAGCTGCTTTTTCATGTCCTCTTGTAGCTGCATCAAAGCGATCGCACCTGCAATTATATATAAGCTGACTCTTAGCCAATTACTGGATCATTCAGACAAACGCTTTCTAACACAGGTGACGATCGATCTTATTAGCTGTAGTCTGACACTCTGACTTCAGCTACATAGAATGGCAAGTGCCAAACCCACTACCCTGAGTTGCACAAACCACCATTCATTTGAACATCATTTCATTGAATTTCACATGTTTTAGCAAGTATTGACTGCATGAGGGCCAAGAACAATACCTGGCTTGTCACAAAAAACCTAATAAAATCTAATTTTCCGACTACAGGCATTCCCAGACACTGTAATATCAAAACATAAAAAAAAACTTGTAAATAAGACTATAGTATATTCTAACCTGTTGCAGCTGTGACTTGGGATTTGATAAAGTGGCCTTTGTCTCTAAACCACTCAGCAATAAATGGTACCCCCAAAAATATTGCCTTCTTCCCAAGCTCTTTAGCTGCTTGTCTAGAGTATATATACCCTATTGTACTCAGCATATCAACACCGTAGGCTGCAAAAAAAAAAAGAAACAAATATAAGCAGGTATCGTGCAAGGGTGTACGAAGGATTGTGATCAATAAATGATATACTGGCTAGAATAGAAAAGTTATGATAAGAAAGATCAATGATAATAGCTGGTGCCTCACTCATCCCTAAAGAAATATCACTTCAGAGCATCTAATTCTAAATCTCCCAACAATGTGGAGATGGTTTCTTTGCACTAAGGTCTATGCAATGAGTAAGACTTATATTGAGGTAATAGTAGATACATCCGGATTCCGGACAATTTTGAGGCAAAAAACATCGCTTCTTAAATTGGAAAATGTACCTGCATTTGATAGTCTTGCTACTTCCGCTTCAGCCTGCCTCACAAATTCCTCTTTGTTTCCTTGCACATATAGGTTAAGACGATTGATAAGGTGCTCTGCAAGTTTCTCTTCCCGTTCCCTTTGTACTACCTTTTACAAATAGAGGTGCAACCATTAAACAAATTAGTTGGTTGAGATTTAAGAATAATTAAAAACCAAACAAATATGGCATCTTAAGTTATGTCAACGGCAAAAACAATTAACTGTTAAACGTAAAACACATCGTTCCCATTTGTACGGCATACTAAAATCACTCAAGCAGCTACCGGGGCATCAACTCTAAAATTGTGGCTACTGAAACTACCCATCCGTAGTGTCATCAGTTGCAACTTTTACATGTAACTCTTTACAATTTTCTGAAGTTTCAAACAAGTTTCTGACACAAAAACTTGACTCCCATTGATGGCAATGTTTTGAAACAAGGTCTCGTGACCGAACATTTACTAACTGATCATAAATTTACAGAATTGATGCACATGATGTACTACACCCTTTAAGATAATCTAAGCTGGGGCACACAGTAAATTGAAGGGCAACATTTCATTTCAAGTAGATTTATGTCAATATATATTATTTTGGAGTTGCAAGACACAGAACCTGAAAGTGCAGGATCCATAAAAAAACTGGCTTTCCTAGGTATTTTGATATGCAATAATGTAAATAAAGCAAACATGACATTAAAGTGAAACGAATGCACTATAAATGAAGAATCATACTCTCATTTTTTCCTGCAACTTCTTAGGATCTAATTGTTCCCCTTCTGTGAATATGTCTAGAGAGGCCAAAGACGACATGGCAAGCTGACCTATGTATTCCTCAAAAAGCTCACTACCGAAAAGCATAGCAAATATTGCTGCAGGGTCAATAATTGCATCACTGTAAGAAAACAGAAATACAAACGGTTAACAGATAGTATGTATGAATAAGGATGTGTATTGATAATGCCACGTCTTAGAAACTTACGTCGAAATACCAGATTTGCCATGCAGGTCATAAGCTTGTCGTTGGGATGGATCACTCAACACTTGGTAAGCCTCTCCTAAAGCCTGTTAAAGAAGAATCAGCATACCAACAAAATATGTGCGCATGATTGAATACTTGTGAAACAAATAATCCAAAACTATAGTTGACACAATCCAGCTGGAAAACAAACCGGCTGATGATTGGTCTCTGATTCAACATTGTCAATGTTTCTATTAGAAGAAGACACTCCAACACAGGGTTTCTTATTCGAAATCCTAGAGGAACTGACTGTCTAGCATGGCCATAACCAACTTGATAAAAAAAATGACCAATCACTTACAGGATAGATCAATTATAAGAGTGGAACATTGACTAATACCATGATCCGAATTAGTACAGTTTAGAAATACTAATTAAAACATCCAAGGAAGTGGAAAGAGACTGTTATAGCCACAATTCATTTCTAATTAAGGCCTCACCTGAAAGTTCTGAGCAGCGAGGGGATCATTTGGGTTTTTGTCAGGATGGACTTGTCGGGCCTGAATGACAGGGAGGTTAATACAACAAATTTGATGATAAGACACTTTAATCAACAAAGAAACTCAATGAACATGTCCTCCAAACTGATCAAAGTTATGTGCATAATATTATATGTAGAGACCATGTATTCACAGATGAAAACTTGAAAAGTAAAGACTGATAAAATCCGAATTGATTTTTCAACATCATTCCATTCCATCTTCTATTCATCTGTTTCACTTCCAAACATGACTATCAATATCCATTCACATACACGCTTTTTTATTGAGAAACTACATCATCAAACATACACCCAAATACAAAACCCCTCAAGCTCATCTCAATTCTCAAATCCACCTCTCCGAAACTTCCTCCAAATTCTTCAACACACATGAACAGCCTAACATTTGCACACATCCAAGGTCACTCTCAATCCTAGTAAAATATCAAGTCTCAATCCAAAACCATACCATGCAATCACACCAAACACAAACTACAAATTGCCCCAATTCCAAACAAAAAAAAGTGACAAAAATGATCAAAAATAAATTAAGCAGTCACCTTGATATAATAGGCCTTCTTGATCTCGGCCTCAGTGGCCGTCGGCTTGATTCCCAACACATCGTAATACTCCGTCTCCTTCACCATCATCCAAAACCTCAAACTTTCGTCTCAATTTCTCAAAACCTCAAACCTCCTCCACACACTGACAAATCTGTCCGCTACTGCAAACAACAACCTATCGCCAAAATCAGACCAAAAACAAAACCGATTTCCACACACGAATTTCAACGATTCGATTACCTTTCAGGATCAAATCGGTAACAAATCGCCAATCAGGTAAGTGATGATTTTTCAGAGCTTTCTCCGTCGTACAGAAATATTTATTTTATTATTATTGATTTTCTTTTTTATTTACTTAATTAATAAAATAATATTTGCACCAAATAAGCAGCGAATCACTTTTAGGATATGTTTCCATGTATAAAAATTATCCAAAACATTAAAATAATCATTATTAAATATAAAATTATAGTAATCTACAGCACATAGACAATGGTCAATCTCTACCGCTACAATTAGGAAATCTATGAAATCCAACGGTCACTATTTCATGCGTCATGAATAAGAATTCCGTGCGTATCAAGAATTTCACAACAAGTATAAATAGTTAGGGTTCAGACATACTCAAAAAACTGGATATGGAGATTTCAATCGCAGAGAACCCTAGAAAGACGATGAAGCAGATCGAAGAAGAAGCCCTACCTGAAGATGTCATTCTGTTAAATATCCTTCCTCATCTTCCAGTCGAATCAGCTCTCCGTCTCCAGCTCGTTTCGAAACAATGGCGTAATTTCATCAAACACTCTTTCTACCGTCGATTGCAGTTTTCAGTTACAAAAAATCGAAACCCTAGTACGTTCCTGATCCTCGGAAAACCGGAATTAAGCAAACCGTTTTTGCCTAAATCGATTGCGGTCGACAGGAGGGCGAAGACGATCGGTGCTGGAGGCAGCAAATACGCACTAGTTTCGAAGAGCTCTGGATATGCTTATGGTGGTTTGTTTTTTAACTCGGATGTAATTTGGGTTTGTGATGGAGTTTTCTGTGCAACGCATGGTGCTGATGCTGCGCTATGGAATCCGGCTATAAGAGAAGTTAGGGTTTTGAGGGCTGGTCGTTCTGGTAAAATTGGAATAGATTTTCGTAATTGGTATACATTAAAATACATTGGATTTGGATCTGTGAAGGATGAATGGGGAAATATTGTGAATTTTAAGATGTTGGGGACGGTCGGTGATTTTGAAAACGGGCGTTCATTCTTTGTTTACTTGTTGAATACAAATACTTGGCGTGTCGTGGAGTCTCCTAGTTTTCGAGTGAACTTGATTGCGAAAAAAAGTTTGGTTAATGTGAATGGAGTACTTCATCTGCTCGCTTGGGGAGATTATACAAAAGAGTCTGCGTTTTTGCTCACGTTCGACATTGTCAACGAGACTCTTGGGAGGATTGAATTGCCGTGCGAGCTTTCAGTTTTGCTACAGAGGGAGAGCGATCACTTTCTTACTGTGGTTGATGATCAGCATCTGCTACTCACCGCGGTTGTGAAACAGGGTAAAGAGACATGGTTAGATACTTGGGCTCTACTCAACGACGGTAATAATAATAATAAGAAATCGTGGACGAGAGCAGAGAAAAAGATCGGGCCTTTAAGGATTACCGGGAAAATTGTGGCATGCTTGGATGGTGTTGCAGTCATCGCGCAAACTGGTAAAAGGTTATGCTTACATTCGGAAGGCAACGACAGCAAATACGAGCCTGGGATTTCGGGAAATATGATATGTTTGGAGTATGTCGAAAGTTTTGTTTCGCCGCAGAGAATTTCAGATCAAGATATTTTTCAGAACATTGACTGAACTCGCAACATTACTTTTGGTAGCTAGTAGAACTCTGGAATAGTCTTTCATTTGTTACGAAGGCTATTTTGATTTTGAGATGTCTTTATTCTTTCTCCTGAATAATTGTTCAGGTAACTTGATAATAATTACAATAAAATGTATCGGATTTTTTCATAAATTGAAACCTTTTTGATTATGTTGTCGGCTTTGGCTTCTTAGGTACCAAAAGAAAAATGCAGTTCTTAGTCTGAATAGTTGGCCACGTGAAGCTAGTTAATATATTGATCTCTTCGTCTTGCTAGCATCAATTTTACCCTTAAAGCTTGTACATAAATTTCGTTTAATTATACTTGAATTGAAACTGAACTGAAAATTTTGAATTATATTTAGATAGAATAATTGAATTAACAAGCTTAACTCGATAACTTAGGTTTTTGTTTGGTTCATATAATATTTGTGGGATGGAAAGAAAATTTAGAGGAAAATATAATCTCATGTTTGGTTATTTATAGAAAGGGTTAAGATCAGATGCACGGTTGATTTTTAGTAAAACCGGCAAATTTCCATATTTTCCATGATCTAAACGGAAGGGAATTTAAATACATTCAAATTAAGGACTTAAAATAGGAGTCCTACATAAGAAGCTGCACTGTATTGAAAATTGAATTGCTGAACTGTTGTTCAATACATCATACCCTACTCCACAATGTATACAAGGCGCTTGATCTGACAAAAAAAAAGAAGAAGAAGAGAAAAGTTACAAAAAGATCACTACCATCACATTTCAAACCTAGGTCTGGATTAGTTATTTTTGGATTAAATTGCAACCACAAACTAAATTCATTAATTACAAAAAAGGGTTTAGTCGAGTGGCTTGTACTCTTGACAAGTTGTCAAGGGGTCAAGGGTTAGACTCCCTTGAGTAACATAATTCTATCCACTTTTATGGTGGAGTATTTTCCTCCCTCGCGGAGGTGTTGTTCGTCCCGCCTCGGCGCGGAAGTGTTATAGTGTTGTCCCTCCTTTGCGGCGCGTCCCTTGTGGACGTGTTGTGTCCTACATGTTCGCAGATCGTGGAGACGCTTGTTTGCTCGTGGGGACATGTTGTGTCTTGCAGGTTCGCAGATCGTGGAGACGCTTGTTTGCTCGTGGGTTTCTCCTTTGCGGGGGTGTTATTTGTCCTTTATGAACGTGTTGTGTCCTGCAAGCAGGGGCAGAACCAGTATAGGCTAGGGGTGACAAATGTCACCCCCGGGTTGGGTGGAATTTTTTTAATATATAATATTATATATATGTTTTGAAAATTTTGATCAAACATGTATCTTCGGTCACTATTTTTGTCAGCTTAACCTTCGAATTTCATCTTGGAGTAAACATAAAAGTTATAGAACATTCAGTTAGCTTTCTATCCATATAAAGAACATCTTAAACGGACACCGGATGACGCATCTATGAGCTTTCAAAGGTTGGGTCAGACCCCCTCGATTTTGGCTAATTTCGATCAATCATCCATCTTTAGTGATTGTTTTTATCAGCTTCACAGTCAAATTTCATCTTTTAAGTAAACATGAAAGTTGTATAACATTCAATTAAATTTCTATACATATATGGATCATCTTCAACGGATACCGGATGACGTCTCTATGAACTTTAGAAGATTGGCTCGGACCCCTCAATTTCGGCGAATTTCAATTAATCATATATCTTTGGCCGCTATTTTTATCGGCTTAACCTTTGAATTTCATCTTTAGTTACACATGAAAGTTATAGAACATTCAACTAGCTTTCGATCCATATGTAAATCATCTTCAATGGACATCGGATGACATCTTTATGAGCTTCAGAAAGTTGGTTGATCATTAGCGAACCTTGTTATTCAGAAAAAAAATCGTCGGATCATTAGCGGACCTTTTTTTTGCTGGATCCGACCTATATCATTGTTGTTCGAAAAATAAATTTTGGAACCCCCTCGGACGAAGCTCTGAATCCGCCACTGATCCCGCTCGTCCGAGCACACGCCTCTCAACAAAGTCAGTCAAAAATTCGCTCGATCGAGCGATGATGAGCTCGCCCTTGCATACAATTTTTTTTGCTGTCACCCCCAACCTCAAATGCTGGGTCCGCCCTGCCTGCAAGGTTTGTAGATCGTGGAGACTCGTGTTTGCTCGTAAGTTTCAAGTTAGAAGGTGCCTTAAGACATGTGCTTCAACGGTGACCCGTGCTTCAACGGTGACCCGTGCTTCAGAGTTTAGTAATTCATATGTACTGGACAAAGTTATACTTGATTTGTATGGTTTGTAAACCCAAAATAAATAAATAAACAAACTAAATTCATTAAGTAACACGGTTAACGTTCAATTTATTAAAAATAAAAAGGTAAAATAAAATAAAAATTTCTGGATAGAAAAAGACATTCTTACAAAATTAATCTCCGGTAAAATTGGCTAATTTCATAAAAAAATAGATACAAAACAACCAGATTCGCCTTTTGAGTTTTTCGTCTTCATGCGCCGTCAAAGTACGTGCTCCGATTCCGGTTAGTATGCAAACAATGGAAAACTTGATTTCAAACCCAAGATTCACTCGCCACCACTAATTAATCGCCACACGCTGCAACCCTATCACCTTCCTCACCGTTTTTCAAGTGGAATTCTGATGTTTGTTTTCTGTCGTATGGATCGCCATTGACCGGGTGGCGAAATTTGTTCGCGTCGATCGCGATGCTTATGATCGGAGTTTGATTAGAGAATTCATATGCACGCCAAAATGATTGGAGATGCTTGTGATGGTGTGTTTTGTGTGGAGCATAGGAGTAGTGCTGTGTTGTGGAATCCGGGCTACGAGAGAGGTGAGGGTTGTAAAGTTTAATAATAGAGGTAGATGATGGTTTGATTTGAGTTTGAATTCGGTGAGCTGTGTTGGGTTTGGATCAGTGAAGGATGCGAGGAGCAATGTGGTAAATTTCAAGTTGTTGTTCATGACGCAGTCGGAATTTCGAAAGGAATAGCGAGTCCTAAACCTAGGATAGATGATCGAATTCACGCTTGTGAATTCGAACGAAAACTCTGGAATCCACCCGAAAAAACAGCAAAGGTAAAGTTTTATTCAAAATGAAAGATCTGTTTCTGAAAAACTAAAGAGAGTTTAAATAGAAAAATACAAAAACTAAATTTGGAAATAAAAACTAAAAAAACTAAAAAAATCTATAAAAAACTAAAAAAAGAAATAAATTGCTATTTAGCAGCCTTAAACACTACTGCATCAGTTGGTTTAGAAATTATTAAGAGGAAGAATCAATTGACCATTTCTTGGTTTACTCGCTGAGGGTTAATTCAATGAACTTGGTTGCGTTTTCGAGTGATCCATGTTTTCTGCTTCTTCTTTTGGTTGGCAAGGGGTGGTGAAGGGGCAGAAATTGCGTATATTTTGACATTTGATTTGGTTAGCGAGACATTGGTGCGCATTTACTTGCCGCATACGGATGTAATTGATATAGACGACATGAATCGCAACTTTCTCACCGTGCTTGATAATCAATATTTGTCATTTGAGATGGTTGATCAGGCAACACCTTGTTTAAATATGTGTGCACTGCATGAGATTGATGGTCAAAGAGCGTGGGTCAGACGTGGAAAAATCGGGCCTTTGATGAAGTTTGATTGGATAGTGAAGTATTGCGATAGAATTGGAGGGGTGATTACACAAGCTGATTTAGTTGGGAGGTTTTGGTATCATGTTGAGGGTAATGACATCAATCATGATTGGTTCGAGTATTCGGAGAGTTTGGTTTCTTTGAAGATAATTGCAGATGGACAGGTAGACAATCTGAAGGATAATGACTAATAGGTAGATGAGAGGTTTTGGTATCATGTTGGGGGTGTTGAGTTACGCAGCGTACAAAATAATTATTTATTAATTAATGGAGACTTTATTATAAGATGACTCTCTCACACCTCTCACTTTAATCACACTTTCTTACTCAAGTGCATAAAACACTTACAAATGACCCCTACTTATACTAGAGCTTTTCCTAAATGGAGGGCTAATATTATTTTGATCATACAGCTAAAATTAGCTAATCTAAAAAACTCCACATAAATATCTTTCTCTACATGCTTTAGGCATTGATATCTTAATAGAGGGTAATGCCAACAAATATGATGCTGCGTTGTACGGGCTTACGAATTGGTTCGACTATTCGGAGAGTTTGGTTTCTTTGAAGAGAATTACAAATGGACAGGTAGACAATCTGAAGTATAATGACTAATGTGTATATTTTTTAGATACAAAGAAGGCGTACAAAGTCCAGGAAACAAGTCCACAAATGAAAAGGGACAACAAAACTGAACATGAAGCTATCGAACATAGAAAACTTAATAAGATAATCCATGGAAAGCGAATTCATTCGTCAGCTGCTGATAATGTCATTTTTGTCATAAGATTGTGGTCAACATCACTGTTAGTATGGGAAAGCTTATTTGGTGACTTGCAGTGCTTTATGGTTTTAGCCTTTTAGGTGTTAAATTCGTATTACAAGAAAATTGGCGAAACCAATCCTTTCAACACGCTTGACGTTCTGAAATGTGATATGATACATCTTTTATGCTTATCATTTTCCTAGCTTGTTAACCGTTCTCCTTGCAAATATGTTTGGCAAGTGCTATTATTTAGGTAAGGATCAACATACATTCTAAAGACGGAGAAAAAAAGTAAAAAAAGTAACATTGACTCGTATTGTATTAACAGTCTTCTTAAAACTTTGTTGGTAATAGTGGAGAAGAAAGTGGATATGCTCCTGTTATAGTTTACTCTTCCGCTGTGCCAGAGGCATGGGTTGGATATCTCCTTAGCACATCAGCCCAAGTGCTTTGACCACATATCACTTCCTTCACTACAGAGGCTACCTCATCAACTCTAACAGGAATCTGGCCCTTGCTGTCTCTTTCCCTGATAGTTACTGAAGTGGTTGAGTCAACTGTGATGGCTAGAGGTAACCCGAGCTCATCCGTTCTTGCATATCTCTTTCCTATCGAGGTGCCTGAATGCAAACATCAAATGTGAATATTAGCAAATGCAACTCCTAAATATTGAACATATTGCCTGAATGACATTCAGACACAAGATAATCTTAAAGAAAAGCATATATTGTGGCGGTTGTATTGATTTCGAAATATTACCTGTAGTGTGCCATTTCATTTGCAAGATGTTGACGGAAGCACAACCGCTCTTTGTCAATAACAAGAGAAGTCAGGAACAGATACACCCTACTAATGAAGTACCCCATTGTCTCATTGTTTTTTTTACAATCCTGGTAGCGAAAACAAATTTCAATCTACAGAGTAAAGATGCTTGTAATGTCATTCTGTCAGCTAGTTACAATGGTAAAAAAAATTCATTCTTAATCTTCTATTCCTATCTTCTGGCAGCTTGCTTTCGTGTCCTGTCTTGGGCATTTTGGGCAGAGTACGTTGGCATCAACTCCTTGGATTTTGACAGGGGAACCTCTTGGAACCTTGGGTGGTTAAGCGCTTCGTGGGCTGTTATTCTCTTTGTAGGATTATATGTTAGCATACGGTTGAGTAAATCAAAATTGAAAGGAGTTCTTCATTGGTTGGCTGCGTATATTTTGACAGTTGATTTGCTTAGCGAGACATTGGCGCGCATTGACTTGCTGCATACGGATAGGATTGATATAGACGACATGAATCGTAACTTTCTGCTTGATAATCAGTATTTATCATTTGAGATGGTTGATCAGGCGACGCCTTGTTTAAATATGTGGGCTATTGAGTTGCGCAGCGTACAAAACAACAATTTATTATTGCACGGAGAAACTCTTACAAGATGATTCTCTCATACCTCACACTTTTAATCACACTTTCTTACTCAAGTGCTTACAACTCTTACATTCACCCCTATTTATACTACATTTCTCTTTAAATGAAAGGCTATGATAATTTTGATCTAATGACTAAGATTAAACACTCTAAATGTTTCTTCATAAAGATTTTACATCCATACTTCTCCATCATTCTCTAGATTTCTCTATACTTTTCTATTTATTGGGTTCATCTTATCTTCCTGTATTTTTGTGGGCTTGAGTCCTTTAATTGGCCCAATTAGACATTGTTAACTCAATATGAGCACTACATGAAATTGATGGCCAAAGATCGTGGGTCAGACATGAAAAAATCAGTCCTTTGATGAATGCTGATTGGATAGTGAGGTATTGCGATCGAATTGGAAGAGTGATTACACAAGCTGTTTTAGATGGGAGGTTTTGGTATCATGTTGAGGGTAATGCCAGCAAGCATGATACTGAGTTGTACGGGCTTACGAATTGGTTCGAGTATTCAGAGAATTTGGTTTCTTTGAAGAGAATTGCAAATGGACAGATATACAATCTGAAGTATAATGACTAATGGGTAGATTTTGGACGTGATAATGTCATTTTTTTCATCAGATTGTGGTCAACATCACTGGTATGGAAAGCTTATTTGGTGACTTGCAGTGATGTACTGTTTTAGCCTTTTAGGTGTTAAATTCGTATTGCACTGGACAAGAAAATTGGCTGAACCAACCGTTTCAACCTGCTTACGTTCTGAAATGTAATATGATATATTTTTATGCTTATCGTTATCCATTGTGCTAGCTTGTTAACTGTTCCCATTGCAAATATGTTTGGCAAGTGCTATTATTTAGATGGGGATCAACATCCATTATAAAGGCGGAGAAAAAAGTAACATTGACTTGTATTGTATCAACAGTGTTCTTAAAACTTTTGTTGGTAATAGTGGAGAAGAAAGTGGATATGGTTTACTCTTCCGCCGTGCCAGAGGCATGGGTTGGGTATCTCCATAGCACATCAGCCCAAGTGCTTTGACCATCGGTCACTTCCTTCACTACAGAGGCTACCTCATCAACACTAACACGAATCTGGCCCTTGCTGTCTCTTTCCCTGATAGTTACTGAAGTGGTTGAGTCAACTGTGATGGCTAGAGGTACCCCGAGCTCATCCGTTCTTGCATATCTCTTTCCTATCGAGGTGCCTGAATGCAAACATCAAATGTGAATATTAGCGAATGCAACTCGTATGAAATTCAAACACCAGATAATCTTAAAGAAAAGCATATGTTGTATTGCTTTTGAAATATTACCTGTAGTATCAATCTTTGAAGAGATTCCTGCAGCAGTCAATCTCTTGTATATCACGCTGGCCACTTCCTCGAACTGTTGGTTTTGCACGAGAGGGAATACAGTGCACTTGATAGGTGCCACAACAGGAGGAAAGCGGAAAACATTCAATTGCTCATCCCCAGTCTTGCTTGGTCTCATGTAAAAGGAATGCTCAAACAGGCAGTATATTATGCGACCAATGCCAAAAGACGGTTCAATCACTGATGGGGTGAATACTCTCTGATGTTCTTTCTTCTTCTGTTTTGAGATTGTCACCATGTTCTTTTTTACGGTCACGTTCTTCCCAAGAGTACAGACGTAAAAGTCCACCTCGCCCTTAGTTTCCAAGTTTGCTTTCATCTCCAATGCTTCTTTTTCCTTCATAGCCTGGTCAAGGAAGCGAGCAATGGACAATCAAATCTCCATTACAATCCTTCACCGCAGTATAAAATTACAGTAACTGGTAATAGAATTACATGCACCACAGATGACAATACATATAACATTGTAAAGATTCCGCAAGGAAACCAAATACACAGCAACCCATCGTATTCTTACCTCCAATGCCTCAACAACATTCTTCTGGTTGCCCTTGAATGCAAGGCCAAGTTCCTTTTTGACTGGAGCAATAACAAGTTTCTGTCAACAAAATCGTGGAACTAATTTAGAGACAACCAAAGAAATTAAATTCTCAAGTAAAACACATCCGAAAGAGCATTACCTCTACTTCTTTGGGCTCTGCATATTTTTCATGAGCCACTAGGTCTACACCACTTTTTTCCTGTAGTTACAGATTGAACAAAATGACTAATTAGTGATACATGGTCCTTTATGATTCAGATGCTGAATCAAAGTCCCTTGGTGCAAAAAAAAATTCAGAGAATTTTCTGGTGTTTGAATTTTTAAGAATTTTTCTTTTTCAGCATATTTTTGGTTTAACGCAACTGCACTAATTTTTTAGTGAGATAAAATTGAGCTGAAATCTAAAAAAAGAAAAATTAAATTAAGCCGAAAAGAAAGCGCCCGTTGTCTCATCTAAATGATAATGGGTTAAAATTAAATAATCAAGGCAAAAGTCAATTGGCGAGTGAATGATTAGAAGGTAAAAGTGATAAACAGTTCTAATATCGAATTTAGTAGAGCTGTTTAATTTATTTTTACCGTGTGTGCACGAAGATCGTATGCAGATCTGTCAGCAATGCCAACACACTCAATCCAACCATAAGAGCATTCAATCTCAGCATCCCAACAGTCACACGCATAGTGTGCCATTTCATTAGCAAGATGTTGACGGAAACGCAACCGCTCTTTGTCAATACCAAGAGAAGTCAGGAACAGATACACCCTACTAATGAAGTACCCCAGTGTCTCATTGTTGACAATCCCCTGTCCATGTCATAAATAAAAGTCTTAGCGTCAACCACCTCCAGTTTTCCTGTTGGGGCTAGTAGCACATAAACTGACCTGTGACACTGCTTCACTGATATTCATCTTCTTAGCTTCTTTTCCAGACACTTGATCATACCTTGGGAACATCAAAAATTCCAAGTTGTCAACTTCTTTAAATTTTGGGTGGGACTTGTCATCAGGGTCCACAAAGTGCTCAATCTCAGCTAAAGTAAATTCCCGCACTCGAAGAAGACCTTGTCGTGGAGATATCTGTTCATGTTACAAATTCCATCAAGTTTCATTAAAAAGGGATGTTACGAAAGCAATTTAATCAAATAGGACAATGTCATGGAATCAATAAATAAACTAACTAAAATATATGGAAACAGAACATTTAGAGCCAGAATCACACGTGTTTGTATCAGGATTCATGACACATGTCTGCATGTAAGGAGATGTAAACCAAGCATATCTGAAAAAATATTGCTAGTATTTCACTGAATTCCGAAGACAGACCTCATTTCTGAAGGCCTGGCCGATTTGAGCTGCACCAAATGGAAGCTTGTTACCATTGTAGTAGTATAAGTCCTTGAAATTCACAAAAATGCCTTGGGCTGTCTCAGGGCGCATGAACCTGACACCGACATAAGCAATTATGTGACTACTGGAGGAAGAAATAGAGATAAACAGCTGCACAACAACAAGGAATGTAAATAAAACAATCTTAGTTAAAAGGCATATGTAATCAGTAGCATGAGCTAAACATACCCACGAATCAAACCAGAGGGGCCAATTGAAGTTTGAAACATCAGATTAAACGGATAGGGATCAGAAAGGGGGTTTTTAGTATCTGGTGCAGTTATACCATATTCCTTGATTTTTGAACCCAATTCTTCAGCTGAAAGATCATCCAGCACTGCAAGAATGTGTTTCAACTCTGCGACCTTCTCAGGAGCAAGAGTGAGGTCCTTCTCAAGCTTATCCTTGCAGAAGTCTTTAAGCAAGTGATCGGCACGGTAACAGGTACCCGTCTTTTCATCCTTGACCATGAGATCAGTGAACTTATCCACATGGCCAGACGCCTTCAGCACTACTTCCGGCGTCACACATGGACAATCAACCTCCAGCATGTTCTCCTCCAAGACGAAGTGCTGCAAGTGTAACCAATCCCACAACATAAATAACAACAAAAAGACTTCTGTTGTACATTCAACATAACCTATGTATCTGGTCCAGATTGTGTAATAATGTACTGCAAGCAAACCTATTGTCTTTTTGAGAAAGTAACTAACTTTCGCAATCACACACATGCAAACACCCATGGCCATAAATTTCCATAGTTTGTCAATCGTAAATGACATAATTCACATTGCATCATGAAAAGGGCGGAGGATGTGAGTACATTCAGGTCAGTAAATTTATTTTTCACTTCATCAGCATCCCATGCAATCATGTTAACTTCACTACATAACATTTCAATTCAAAATCCTAACAATTGAAAATGATCAGAATCACCCAAAAATCCAGAATGATAGAGAATCAAATCCTAATTACCTGACGCCAGAAAGCCAGCACATTCGACTTGACAGCACACCCAGGCGGCCCATAATCATACAACCCAGCAACACCTCGATAGATCTTAAACGACGGAATATAAAAAAGCCTCCTCTCCAACGTATTCACCACCGCCTGACGAAACGCGTCTCTAGTTATCGCCATCCCATTTCCGCCACCGTTCGAGCTCACCACAACCTGCAGCTCCTTCTCGACCGCCGTCTTGTCAAGTTTCAACTCGTTCAACTTCTTGACAGCCTGATCGATCTCGTCCTTCAGCTTTCCGGAAGCCTTCAGGTCGCGGACGAGTCGCCCCTGCGTTTCGACCGCCGACTGCTTATCGGATAGGGAGCTGCGGAGCGCGTCCTCCGACGATGCCATGCTGTTGAGTGGATACTGTGGATAGTTGAGGTGATGATGTAATGGGGCTGGATGAGTTGGTGCGGCGGATTTGGGGAATTTGTGGTGGTGGGGAATTAGGGTTTTGAATGAGTTGATGAGTGTTTGATAGTGAGAGTGGGGGACTAGTAATGCTGAGATTTTGCGTAGTTGAGAGGAGAGCATTTTCTAATTTCTATGCGCCATATTTTGGCCATAATGTGTAATTATGTAACGCTATAAATTCCAAAAATTAATGTATAAATATGCTTTATCATAAAAAAAAAAAAAGGTATAAATATGCTTCAAAAAAGAGTTACCTTTGGGCATCAAAATGGCATAACTTCAGTTTCCACTGAATGAGTCAAAAACATATGTGCAGGGCAGGTATATGATCTGAGTGAATCAAAATAGCTACATGAGTACTGGGTGCTTAGTTCTGAGACAACTGTGTTTCGAGAAAAGTGTGCCTTGTGCTGAGAAAGAAAGTGTTGTGCATGACGTAGAGGACAGACTGGGTCACTGGGTAGTGATATAACACCATATATAAAATAACGTGGATGCAGCTTTAGCTGGGAGAATGTCGGTGTCGCCAATTTGAAAAAGTGGTAGGCGCAGCTGCGCCTATTTCAATTTCGATGTAGCCTCAGAGAAGCGCAGACATGCATGTCATGTATGATTCAGTATGCATGTAATTAATAAGGTTCACGATTTTGGATGAATATCTCTTGTTCTTGCGTAGGTTAAGAATTGGCTAGGCACTCTGGATAGAAGAGAGTGAAGATCTGCTGTCTGTCCATCTAAAAGAAGACAACATTATGTCAGTCCTTTGTTCCGTGGTTGTGAATATAATTTTATTTTTATTTTTTGAGAGATGACTTACTTTGTATATCACGAAATGGAACAAACTGAACCATGTGACGTGTAGCTACCCGTCCTGTTGAGCTCTCAAGTCTTTCCGATTTATGTGGATCAAAAATCTGGGGAACACAAATTTTACAGTATGAATAAGCAAAACATTGCTTTTATGAAAACAGAAAGATTGGGTCACTAAATGGATACCTCCATCTCTTTGAAATCAGCTCCTCCAACTCCAACAATTAGAATGGACAATGGAAGGTCAGATGCCTTCACAATAGCATCTTTTGTTTCCTGGAGATCTGTTATCACTCCATCCTTTCAAATTTGAGAGATGATGTAATTAGAAGGCAAACTCCAGTTGGAGTTTTTGAGGAAAGAAGTTTTCTGAAATAACCAACTGATAATTACTTCTTACTGTGATTATTAGCAGTACAAAGTACTTTTGTTGACCACTTGCAAGAGCTTGGCTGGCTATGACAGACGCACTGGTTATAACATGGCCAAAAAGGGTTGGCCCAGCGAGAGAAACATTAGAGAGGGCACTTTGATAGGCCATCATTATTCCTTGGATTCCACTGACCTAGGAATGATTGGGGTAAGTGATCAATATACTTGCATTATGTTTGATGTGCTAAAAAAAATGTAACAGGTTTGAGAATCATTTACCTCGCAATAGTTATTGCTTCCATTCAGGTTAAAACAATGAGAAACTGGTCCGTCTATAGGCCTTGCACCAAAGCCCCAAGCAGGAAAACGCTTGTCTGAGTCATAGACTTGTAACACCTCCCCTACCTCTAATACTACCTGAACCAAATGTGTTTTATAGTTCAACATTTAGATAAGGCAATTGATCTATTTTATATATTTGTTCAAGACCCAAGCCTCATTCATGCTTAATATAGTGCTATGGTAGACATTATTATTTATTTGAGACAAATTATTGTTTCTGTAAAAGAAAATCAAGATCAAGTCAGGATTAGTTGGGATATGTCTCACTTTGTGGTATACATTTGGCCGTCCAGAGGGGTCTATGTAATGCAAAGAGTCAGGAAGACGTGAATTTCCGTTAGATGCTGCAAAGGAAGGATGTAAAAAACATTCAGACGTGAGCGTAACTGACATCAAGAAAGCAGCATTAAAGCTTAAAGGCCTATGTTTAACATGTTTCTGCATCCTTGACACCATATACGGGATCACAGTTTCTGAGCCTGAAAATAAAAGAAAACCAAATTCTAAGCTGGGAGACAACATATGCCAACCTGTAAAATCAATGGCTACCATGAGGTTGAACTCAAAACCAGCAGCCAAGTAATCCAGGAAAGTACTGTCAGTGCTTTCAATATACTTGTCCACAAAGAGTTGAGTCTCCAGTATCTATTAAATAATCAATTAGTCGAATAATTTGTAGTGCTTCATATCAAAGAATACAAAAGTAACCATGGTGATGAGTCATTAGGCGGGTTAAGTTGTGACCTTGTTTTGCTGATCTTGCTCTGCGGAGATTGGTAAAATCAAATTTTCTCCAAGTCCACTGGAGTGAAGCTTTTCCAAGTCAGTGAGTGACATCTGAACTTTACTGAACGATCCAACAAAATAAATCAGCATCACAAGAGAAGAATTGTGAAACACGGACTGTCAATATAGTATTTCAACTTACCCAACCAAATCATGTTTTCCATTGCTGTTGAAGTTGAGACACTCGATTATCAGTGGTGTGTCCTGCAGGTATATATTAAGAAGACAAAATTAGAAGGCTAAAGGTACTTACGAATCATTGTTTCTGATCATATCAGTGCAGTGATGATCACATGTAAAAAGGAACTTAATATTACCTTGCTTCCAACTTGTTGAACATTCAAATAGATTGGTTTCCATGTAGGCTTCAAATCATTTTTCATGATATCAGTCTTACAAATCGGAATTACCTTGCCGTCAACTGCGATTTTTGATACCACCAAAAAGGGCTCCTGGTATTTAAGTAATACCTCAGATCAATATGTTAACTGCCTATTCAAACATAGGAAAACCCTGGGAAAAAGCAAGTTATAACCAAACAGGTTCATACGCTTCTTGAGAAGAGATCCTTATATTCAAGATCTGAACACCTTAATGTAACCTCCGTCGATGTCTTAGTGCTCATGGGCTCCTCAGCTCGAACCGAAAGCTTCCCAGGGCAGTGTGATTGGTCGGGTACAGAAATTTCTTCTTTGCAGACTAAGTCCATGGTCAGCACTCGGTTTAGTTTAGTTACTATCTGCACAAGGAACTCTACAATATGAATGACATCTTATCCTATTGAGATTGAAGGACACAAGGACTAAATTCATGCGTACGCTATACCTCAGACAATAAGCAGGTACTTTCACCAATACATTGCAGCTCTTCAAGCTTTATCATCTAGAGTTGAATTCATTAATCAGAAATTGATGATTGAAATGAATATAAAACAAAGGCAGCTGGCAGTGCCTAAAGTGACAACTGACTAGAATGAAATGGTGACCATCCAGCTTTTATCTAAGAAATTGATTTCATTTATCAACATCGATGGTTGAAATAAAGAACGTAAAAACCTGCAATTCACGGAGTTCTAAAGGTAAATATACAGTTGTAGATGCACTTGTAGTATTCTAGTCTACCAAGACAAATGAAGTCAACAATCAACCCATTTGATAAACCACCATTGCCCCAGTAGTCACCGTGGGACTCTTTACTCTCACGAAGCTTTCTATATTGGCACATATATCTGATTCTCGTATAGATGGAAATTTAGAGAATTGTTCATCATTTTTCTTCATTCAGTCTCCAACAAATATGCCAATCACCAATCCACGGGGAGCTGAGTTTCATAACACAATCCTCACAACTATTCTGATTGACATAGTATAGGTATGTATAATATCATACCTTGACATCGAAATTCTGAAACTGAGTACCAACATCATAAACCCGAAACCTGAAACAATAAATGAATTTCAATCAACAGCCTAGAGAGAGAGAGAGGCATGCAGACAAAAGAAAACCAAAATTCTACACTCACACCAAAGTTTGCAGAACCTCAAAATGATAGATGATGGCATGTTTCGTATTCCAGACGGGACTCAGCGAGTTTTGTATTTCGGTTCTCCCAAGCTCTTCAATTGATCCATCATTTCTTTTTGTAAAGAGAACAGCCATGGAATCACACTGCAGAAAAGATCTTTTCAGAATAGTAACACAATTATAGAAAATGACACAATTGACAGGTAAGACTTCACTGGAAAGCAGTTTGAATTCGCAAATTACATAACTGAATTACTAATGGCATCGTCCTTTCCATGATAAATGAGTAAATATTACAATTATACTTGGAAATAAGAACTGCAATAAACATCGAGTGTATGACACCCAATACGTTCTCCTTATGACACCCGATACATTCTTCTAACAGAAAAATTATGGCACTGGCAAAAATAAGTACAAACAAGCAGAGTCTATGTACTATGTCAGTTTCAATGACCATGAATTATCATAAAATGGAAGCTATAATGAGTCAACAACATACCTTGGTGAACGCATTCTCGACCCGTAAATTTGAAGCTGATAACGACAACTGCAAAATGTATTTTGTCGATATCATGATCATGCGTGGCTAAATAAAAGAATACCTTGAAAATATAAGATTTTTTTATTGCAACAAGTGTCAAAAAAAATAAGGCAGGTAGGTTCATCCATGATTTTGCAAGTACTGGTTTTATATGTCAGGCACGGCGCGTTGCATACAGTTTACTGACAATATGGTAACCTTTTCTACCGAAAAGGACCACTGCATCCTTGGATTAACTTCCTACCAAAAATAAAGTTCAATCCAAAAGGGATAATCGAATAATCCCTTCAATCAAGACAGAATACTCCATCAGGCTCTCACATATAGCACAAACTCTTGTGTAAAGTATTCAGCTTGTTACTAACTATCCTGATAATCTTGTAAGTGGAGTCGTAATTCATTGTTTTCCATCTAACCGAACCCAAAACACCATCAGCTGACAGAAAAATAAAACTCTCTGACTACACAACATGTCTGCAGCTAACAGAAATACAAAGCTCTAACACTATGTCATTTGGGAATTCCAAATGCATCTGAATACCTGATTGATTCTACAGATACATACAGATACAGGACCTCATACATGTATACTAACAAAACTCCAACCAGTCAGTGACACCTCCAATCTGATCCAATCTCTTTACCTATATCAACACTCAACCACAACAGCAAGCTCTCGCGAACTCCATTACAAACGCACTCACGGTCAACTACAAATAATTATACAAAATTCCAAGCACCAACCTCGATCCAAGTAGAGACGCCGCCGTACCCCGTAGCTTCATTGACCTCATCCACTTCCTCATTTCCATTCCCATTAGATGTCAACGCACCGCGCACAACAGTTCTCTTTCCGCCGCTCCTGTCGGAGCAGCAATTCCCCATTCTATAACCAGATTCAACCACTCCCCTAACCCCCAAACACTAACTCTCACCTCAGCAACAACTAAAAAAGGATCTAACACAAACGATTCGTTGAAATCTCCAAACTGGAGCAGCACAATCGCCAGTGGACGAACGGACGGAGAAAATGAGCAAAAATCAATAAAACAAAATTCTTTTTTACAAGTGAGCCGGATTGGTGACGGAAGTGAGGACAGTGTTTGCGAGTCTCAGCGCAGCAGCGGATTAAGTGTGTTCGCCGTCGCCGTCGTTGTGGGCGGCGGCGCGTTGGATAAAAAAACGGATGGAAGATTTAATCAATAAAGCGCGTTGAATGAATGAATCTTTGATGAAGAAGCTCTCTCTGTCATTCAACTCAATTACTCAAATGTGAAAAATATCTCACATTGTGACCTTCCAATGTTCGCTTATTTTCAAAAAAGCCCCTAAAGTTGATGCTGTTACGTGTTACTGCCCAAATTCGAATAATTATTTTCTTGCCTTGTTTTTTAGTTTTGAGTTTCAAAAAAAGTCCTAGGTTTAAGAAATTCCCAATGTAATTTTTTGTTTTGTTTTTTGATAGGTTGTTATTGGTTATATGTTAGTATCTGTTCGTTAGAGGGACTTGAACCCGAATCGATGACACCGGAGGAGCGCATACCACTGAGGCAACTCTCTTCGTCCTATTTCCCAATGTAATTTTTGTCAAGCCCGGTATAGTGCATGTCTTATTCCCAAACTCATACATGGTCTCATATGGGGTTGGAAGATCGACACTCGCAGCATTGTGCTTAACGAAAACAACACCTATAACATCAGTCTTCTTAAAGATAGGCAGTCTCAAAACTCAAATTCAAATGTTAAAGCACAATGATTTTGAAACTCATACTTAAAAACAAGGCAAAAAAAAATCTCTAAACTTGTAATAACTCTGAAAGGTTAATGTAGATCACATCGCACACACTTCTTCTCACATCTCAGCTTGAATTGATTTTCTTATACAGAAATTGTTAAAAAAAGACATTGTCTTAAAAAAATCAAACAATAAAATGTTTCCCTTAAGTTACTTTCTCATTTTCAATCTTTCAGTAAATATATAAACCTGTAGCGTTGATACATCTCGGATTTGAAGTCTTGGACTACAAGGCATGCCGAGCATTGAAGCTTAAACATTCGGTAATGTTCACAACCTGAGAAGGATGGGATGAGTTTACTAGGTGGATCTGGAATGGAATACAGTTAAGCAGAAGACAAGAAGGTTGGTACGCGTCACATGGTATGCTGCACAAGATATTTCATGTAAAGTATTAGTATAATCATTATAGCCTGTCGTTAATAACAATCAAATTCGTAATCTACTGCAGGAATTTGATGCCGAGAAACTAAAGGGAATAATAGACACAAAAGTAGCAGCAGCAGCAGCAGCAACAAATATTGTGTCTATGTAGTCGTAAGTTGTAAATAGAGCAAGGGAAAGCAAAAGCAATCAACTAGTTCTTTTTCATTCACTGCTGTAGTGCATATAACAAACAAAATTAATGAGGTTTACTAGAAGTGCCTTTACTTGTAGATATAGCCGCGAACTTTCACTAGTTTGTGCCAGCTACAGGATTTTTGTCACACAGAGAGAGTGTCTATTGTTGCAAAGCTAATCATATCCGACATGGATTTAACTACGCAGCAAAATCATCAGCATAAAGTGTGCGCTTAAGACCTAAAAAGGTCCTTACTACTGAACATATATTAAGATGTAGCACATTTTTGCGGACATGCAATCCCCACCATGTTGACATTTTCTCTGAAGTAGGAAACAAGTAAAGCTAATTGGGAGTCTCAAGCAAGAAATGTTCTTGACTTTATAAAAAGGCCCATACTTCACATCATAGTATACACTGCATGACTACAAAAAAAAAAGATTTTGCATACAAAAAAAGGATACACTTGAAACAAAGCAGCTAGTAACCAGTCCACCTCTGCATTCAGTTTTAAAGGCTGGTTGAAGAACCCATGTCAAGAGGTGAAATGAATTGGTAGTGGCACCACCAAAAAATTGAGTCATGAAAGATCATGTGGATAGATGATGAACAATAATACCTTTCGGTGGAGGTGAGCGATGCTGGATTTCAGTGCTTGTCTTGCTCGATATTTACATGTCAAGATGAACGAACACAGTAACACCGAAGTGAGTCCTTACAGTCTTATAGACATGCTTCTAGAGCTGTTTGTGCAATCCGATATTCAAATCTGACGATATTGAAAGCAGGAGTGGGAGCGTGGGGTGCCACTCAGCTTTGAAAACTCGCTTCTGATGAGCTTTGATGGATTGCGAGGGAGTGTCTGAATTGTACCGAATATCAAAGATATGCATCACTGGGTCTGCTGAGCCAGATGTGATGTAGAATCCATCTGGTGACCAGGATTGGTTTACTAGAGATGACTGAGACTCACTACTCGCTTGGATCCACCCAAAAGGTTGAATCCCTGTTCGCTTTGATCTGATGTCATACAGTCTGAGCTGCTTCCCGTGTGCCCTGTACATGAGCAAATAGGAGTTAAGCTACAGAAATTATGGAGTACTGCTTACCATCTACCAGTGTGAATCAGAAATATTCATACAGCCCACAGATCTAATAAAAAATGGATGGTGAAATACCAAGAATCATACCCTGTTTGAACCATGTATAAATTGACGTCATGTGGATTT
This sequence comes from Rhodiola kirilowii, assembly GCA_033675215.1. Classification (NCBI taxonomy): domain Eukaryota; kingdom Viridiplantae; phylum Streptophyta; class Magnoliopsida; order Saxifragales; family Crassulaceae; genus Rhodiola; species Rhodiola kirilowii. The sequence continues at coordinate 2,266,587 of CM066201.1, forward strand.
GGCATAATGTCCAAGCATTTGCTATCTAATTGATGGGTAAACTCGGCCTGTTCTGCAACTACATTATAGGCAATGACTCTCTTGTCTGAACCAGCAGAAATTACAATTTGTTTTTGCTTAATCCCAGCGACTCCCATTACAGAAGAAGAATGCAACTTTCTGTGGATTGGCTTGGACGTCCATGAGCTCCCTCCATTAACTTCAGTCCAAAGTACAACAGCATGATCACTTCCGCCGGTGGCAAAACAATCAGTGTCCCAAGGCATGAATTTTATGGTGTTTATAGTACCCTTGATGTGTGGTTTATCATTCAGGAAGGTTACTTGCTCTTTCTGTAAATGAGACATTTAAAAAAGACAACAAGACTAGAAAATTAATGTCACGTTTATATTTGATTTTGAGTAATTCATGTATGGAAAAACATATTCCATCTGATAGCTTGAATGATACCTGCTCAGTAGAATTTGCATTGAGAATAGATACTTGATAGTCATCGGCAGCAACGTTGTACACAGAGAACAGGCTTTTACTCTTTGGGTGCCAGGCTATATCCATAGGCCAGGACCTCTGTTTTGGGGTTAAACAATCAACGATACTTACTAGGGAGACAGTGGACCTGAAATAGAAAGCAAAAATGAGAGATCAATTGAGGAATAGAAGCATTATATGCTCACTGATTCCCATTGCGTACATAAATAGTAAGCAGAAAATACAAAAAAGACGTGTGTGACTGGAAGTTTACATAAGGTTATGAGCTGTCAGTATGGCACACTTCCAATATAGAATCTCCTCGACCAATTTAAGAGTTTGATTGTTGTAAAAGAACATCAAGCAGATATCCTTTGGAATGTCGATCAATGAGTGTTCATCATAATATGATGCTATATTACTCTTAAAAAGGGTTCATCATGGACTCTGTGGAATACAAATTTATCAACTAGAAATCCTAAATAGCAGATGATCCCTAACCAATTTAAATATGGTTACAAAACAACTCTATATTGATATTGACATGATAGACAATGGGACAGCTGAGATATCTTTCGTATCAACCAACTATATTCTTTCATAAAACCATATGGAAAAAAAAGCTTTGAACTGGAGAAGGAAAGCATACCCATCACCTTGAATGTCCCATAACTTGACTATTCCATCCAAAGCACTGCAAGGAAGATATACAAAATTGGAACATGTAAACAGAGCAATTAGATCATACCCCAGGAACTTTTACAACGTAAACATCGGTTTCTTCAAGGGTTAACTAATACAAGGTAAAGACTAAATTTACCCGATAAAATATAATCTCATCAGTCATGGGTATATTTCCAAGACATCAGGAGACTAAAAGAGTAGTACCTAGTGGCAAAAAGGCGGTCATTCATTGGACAAACAGCGAGGCTTCTCAACTTCCTCTTATGCTGACTGAAAACATAAATGCTCTCGCCAAAACGAAGTAACTGTGGTGTAGAGCAACTATGAACAAGCTCAACTAATTCGCCAAGCACTTTCTGTTCTGGAATGCAATTGAAATTTGAAAATTGGTATCAGATAAACCAGAAATGCAAGAAAGGACTTAGAAGATTCGTACTAATCCTAGTATACGGTAATAGAACTTGACAAAAGTTATAAACTTAGAAGTAAATAATACTAGACAAAGTCACGTGTCTTACCTGTATTCACTTTCTTCCCTTTAGACATAGTTTCATCGATTCTTTGCTTTGCGATGGATTTCTCAACATGCACTTTATTTGCGCTATTTGAAACGGAATGAAACCCTGCACTAGTTCCAACAGCGGGAACCTGGGCCACAAACTTAGCTGGTGTACTAGCTGAACTGCAGTGTTCTTGTTGATCTAAAATGTCAGTGCCAAAAAAAGCAGTAAGTCAGATATTATAGGTTGTAACGTGGAATCATGGATAGATAAAACAGTAGTAATCGTACCAAGCTTTCTTTTTGTCCCTCTCGGAGCATTTTCACAAGCATTTGGCCCGTCATAGATAACCTCCTCTTTGACATTCTTCAAACCGCAGCTACTGCCAGAGGCAACTGGAGCTGCTAATGTGTGTTTGATGAGTTCATAAACTTTTGACATGGGACGGAAACTGGCTACTGGTCTTGGCTCAGAAACAGTATTCATTGGGTTATTATCCAATTGACTAGGATTTGTCTTCTCTTTATGTGATTCTTCAGGACACATGTCAACTGGCCTTGGGCTCGGCTGACTATCAGAAAAGGTATTACGTGAGGCAAAATCATTGGTCTTCTCTTTTCTCGGAATTTCATTAACCTGTTTCTTTGCTGATGAGGTATGGGTCGGCACTGAGTTGTCTTCATACAAAAGACTACCCAACTTGGACTTCGCATCCCGTAAGCTATTCTCTGCTTGCACAAGCTGCCAGTGTATTCACCAAATTTCATTAGACATATCTTAAATCTTACACTTCTCATATATTCAGCAAGCATAACCAACTATATGATCCACAACTCAAATCAATTTAAGCCAGAGAAACATAACACAAAATCAAAACAAAACTCAGTAAATACTGAAACCTGGCAATGAAAAATAGAATCCAATATGATTTTAGAGTCCACACATGTCAAATGAACAAAAAACAACTCTAATAAACACAAATCTACAAGATAAAATAAACAATAAAGTGAACAAATATGATGTTTGTGATATTGCAAAAACTAAACAGTAACAAACTTTTAAGTTAAGCATACTCTCCGATTAAGGCGAGTAACAATTACCTGCGTCTGGTAGTGAGCTATCAGCTTCCGAAGATGTTCGACCTCCTTCGTTCGATGCTCCACCAAAGCCAGCAGCGATTCCTCCTGCGTCTCCTTCCCTCTGACGCCGGCCTCTTTCTCGCCGTGACGCATCTCGTCTCCGGTCACGCCCGCCGCACATCCCGGTCCCATTGGCGCCCTCATTTGTGACTTTCTCTTTCGTTTCTGCCGCCTCTGTTTCTGCCTTGAGCGGGAAGAAGACAACATTTGGCCCAATGTGAAATCCAATTTTGTCGTAGCTGACGGCCCAATAAAGGCCCAATTTCCGTATTATTAAGTGATAACGGATAACTAATAGGAAAAATGACAAAGATGAGATATGAACTATACTTCATTGACAAATCATGCTCTAAACTATAAAAATTAATAATTAAGGACAATCTCAAAATATTTAGATCCACATATGACACTTAACTATTACTCTGTCAATTAACAAAATTAACTAAACTAATGAATTGAAAAAACTTTATTGCCCTTAATTGTGAAATTGAGGATTAAACTATTTTTAAATTGCCATTAATTGTCAATTTTTATAGTTCGGACAGTAATTGTCGGTAGTACATACTCCCTTTTTATCATTTCCCTACTAATAAGCATGCTAGTTGATTAATCTAAATTTAGAATCAGTTAATGTCTCCATCAAAAAAAAGAATCAGTTAATGTCAATTTGAGCAAAGTCGTACTATAAGTTGGCTGCTTAAATTGAGAAAGGGCTGGCTTAAATTCTTGACGGTTTGATAAGAGTTCAATTCCTCCGATTACACCTGGATGGCTAGATTCGAAGGTGCTGCTTCGTCCACAAGGCTAATTTACTGAGTAATGCATGACAGAGCTTTGGAATAACAAAATGGCATTGAGACTAAACCAAATCAAACATCTTTCGCAGAAATACGGGAATTCGAAATCGATAAAAACTAACATTAGACAGGTTAATAGCACAAAATGACATCATTGCAAAGAAGTCTCCGAATGATTAGGCAGTTACTGTGAGCATCAATAATCATGTAGCAGCGAGCATCGAGAGAAAATGTTCCTCAGAAATGGTGAACTGAGTAGCTGCATCTTTGAACTTAGGCGACCCCATGAAAGCCAGCAGATTCGAGAAGCATTGCTTTGATTTGGTCTGGGTGTACGCCCTGCGCTTCCTTGCATTGCTGCGATGAATAAGACAGGAGTTGCTCAGAAAAGAGACCTTACAGTCCACACAGAAATTATCTATGTCAATCAAATAGCTCAATAACAAGGTAGCGAGAACAACCAAGCTTGCTAACAAATATGCACAACTCAGTCGAAACAAATTCACATTAGAAGGGATCTAAAACAAATAAGAATAGGCCATTTTGGCATCACAAGGCTAATTTTGGTTCTGTTGTTTGTCATTGCTTGCAAATTTCGTTGGAAAGGTAATTTTCGATGCGCTTAAGATAACAACGAAGAGGAACGAAAGAGAGAAAGCTTACCTCAGCCTTGAAAATATCCATAGCAAAGCCATTGAAGCAGCTAATAACAGCTTGCTGAATATCTAAGCCAAGAGTATCCAAAGCCCTCATCGTCGACAGTAATAGCCCAGGTCTGCGGCTACAGAACATGTGGATGTTAACAGATCCTCCTTCCCTCAGTTTAACTTCAACCTGAGAATAAAAAATAAAAAAATGAATGCTTAACTTGTTATGTTACGAGCGACGAACGTGATGCCAAATTTATTCGAATAGTCAGTATGTGAAATTACAAACGAATAAAAGAAGACAGACTCGTTAGGATTGAAATTACATATTACCCTCGCAGGCTGGCCATTGGGACTAGGCACTGAGCTAGCGCAAAGTTCTTCCTTGATGCGGCAGGGGAGAGTCGGAGCGGTAGGTGTTAAAGGGGGGAATGGAGTTGTAGGTGTCACAGAAGAACCAGCCGGAGTCGACTCCAGTTCATTGTGAAGATCGTTGATCTTCTGCAGAAGTTCCTTCAAGTACTCGATCGCATCCCCGAGGATCGAGGCTCTATCCATCTGTCAGCAAAAAATTCATCTTAAATTCAACACTCGATATTTAATCTCAGCGCAAAAAACATAAGAGCTTTTGTAAAGTACTAAATAATTTTGAAGAAGGAATTACCTTGCTGATCTTTGGAACAACAGACCGAAGCATATACAGCCTATCGTTAAGCTTCTTCCTGCGCCTCCTTTCAGCCATAAGATTCTTAGCCGGCAGTCCCTTCCTCTTCCCCTTATGATCTCCACCGAGAACATTGCTATTCGCATTCGAGCTACTCCCACCATTCTTCCCATTTTCTTCTAACTTATAACCCTCCATAAACTCATCCGAATCATAATTCAACCCCGACCCATCGATACTCACATCGTCAAACTCATCCATACCGCCGCTCCTACTCTTTCTCTTCAACATCATCATCTCATTCAATCCCATTTCTCTCTTCCGCTTACCGCCCTCAACCTCACCACTCTCCGCCAAATTCTTGCGCAAGGCGGCACGCTTTTGAAACAAAGTAGGTTGCGTACCGGATGACGGAAAGCTTTCTAGTGGCCTTAAAATCTTAGAAGACCTATTCGTAAAAACTCCAATGTTGTTGCTCCCGATTTCATCAAATCCCTTGAACCCCAAATCGAACCCAACGCCATTTTCAATCGAAAACCTCGAACCGGAACTCATCAAATTGGTAATTTGAGTGTTTGAATTAGAGTTCATAAAACCCGAAAAGTCATTGAAAAATTCATTATTTGCTCTACCGTTGGAGTTCATGAAATACGATGAGCTCTGGGCATCTAGAAAGTTCTGCTCACCGGATAAATCAAAGCTGGAATGGTCTAATTGAGTCGGCATGAAGCTCATAAGCGACGAAGAAGCCATCGGCTTCGGCTGGAGATAAAATTGTATCTGGGAGGCATCAAGGCCGTTGAAACTCGGCTGCTGCTGCTGGTGGTACAACATCAAGCTGCTGCTGCTGCTGGTGATGCTGATGTTCTCACCAGCACCCGCCGCCGTATCGTCACCGTCCGCGGCGGATACGAGGCTGCTAGGGTTGGGAACGAAGCCGATTTGGCCATCCAAACCCCCGCCACCGCCACCATTGTTGTACCAGTCGCCGCCCTGCTCCACCTCCAATATCGACTTGAACGCCGAGTTCATATCCTCCTCCTCCTCCCCACCGCCTCCCTCCTCCGCCGCTGCACGCAAATCGAGGCACCCGGCGCCGAAAGCACCCCAAGCTCCCTGATTCTGATCTTCCTCTCGCTCACCCATCCACACATTAACTCCAGAAATCATCTTCAACCTCGTCCTCAAAAATCCCAAACACCCAATTTCACACACAGCATAAAAATCAAAACTGAGGTCTCCAAATTCAACTTGGAGTGATAAGGAACGAGGTTGAAGCTTATAAGTGAGCTCTTCGTTGTCGTCGTCATCATTATGATTTAGATTGTTTCGTGTTTGTTGGCGCAGTGGATTTTTTGAACGTTGTTAGAACAGTGATTAGCTCATGAAAGTGGTGATCTTTTTGTAATTATGTAATGATGATGATGGTTTTGAGATTAAACTTTTTTTTGCGAAATTCGCAACTTTATCTGATTAAATTATTGTTGTCATTATTACTTACTTTTTGTGATTGGATGATAAATTAATACTCTTTAAAGTTTCAATTATTAAATTCCCCATTTCTTCATTGTTAAATCGATTAATTATTTTCCACTATAAAATATTCGTTTTCATCCAAAATGTGTATGTATTTTGTCGAAATTTGTAGACGTTGGGATTTAATTAAATAAATGGTAAATTATAAAAATATTATCTGGACTATGCATCAGTTCAAATTAGATATCAGATTTTTTAAAATTTTAATTTGTTATAATTTACTCTAAAATGGAAAATGCCAGGGCTGATTTTAGTAAAGGAAAATGTTAAAAATGGAATGTATGAGGAATTGTGTGATCCTTTATTTATGGATTTTGGTTGGTGGTATAAAACTAAACTGAACATAAAGCATGGCCAAATATATTGAAGGATGCAAAAAAAAAGAGTGATGGATGATGAAGATGAATTAAAATGTGACGAGAAAATAAAAGTAGGGATCCTTTTTTTTATTAATAAAGTAGGGATCCTTTTTGTAACTAGATTTTGGAATTTTGGAATATAAAAGGGAGTGTAAATTATGAAAATGAGCATATAATCATAACATGTACCTTCCGCTATTAGCTTACTAGTAATTCATTTCGTTTTTTTATAGTGATTTATCATTAAATATAAGATAACTCGTTTTATCAATAATGCAAAATTAGACACCACTTCATTAATGATTTTTCATTGTCACTTGTGATTTTTGATTTCTAAAACTACACTACTTTTAAATTATTTTATCTAGAAATCCGTTTATCTTTTAAACAATATATATAAATTTCATAATTTTATACAATACTACTTCAAATAGCATATTATTAATTGATCTCATTTAGCTTAAATAAAGCTTTGAAACATGTATATTTGTATGGGAATAGGAGTTCGATATTTAAGACATTCGCTTCAATCCATAAAATTATATTAGATAGTATATATATATATACTGATTTTGTACCGATTTGTAATAAACTCATCGATCAAAATTAAATTATTGGGTACGCAAGTAAATTTAATTTGGAAACAACTTGAGCACATTTATTTTTGCTATCATTTGAGTATAATTGTATTCACATATTTGTGGTGCATAGAGTGAGTAATAATGAATGACAATTGTTGGATCGTTAGTGTTAGCAGTCTGTCAGACGGAATTCACAGAGTGCTTTTCCGTCTGATGGTCAGATAGCAGCGGAAATATTTATGCAGGAAATAAATTGACTGAAAGTAATTACGCACGAATGTAGAGTGGAAACCTTATCACAATAATGATAAGATAAAAACCACTACCTTCCAGATTGCTCTGAAAGGATTTTCGAACTGATTACTCTTTATTCCGATATACTTGTAGGGTTTACAAACTAGGTCTACTCGACTCTATTTGACGACCTCTACTCAATCCGACAGAGTAATCAGCTTCAACCTTCGTACCTAGGTGCGTGCGACCTCTTCAAGCTCTGCTCTTTGAATTCGATCGCTCCTCTCTTCTCTTTAAAAAACGCTCCCTTCAATCTCGAACCCTATTTCCTTATATAGGTCGTTGTTGGTCTCGAAAACCGGGCCCGTTCGATTCGGCCCAAACTCACCTACTAAACCTGATGGATTTAGATCTTATTCGATTAGACTCCACGCTAAATCCGTCTTAAGTCGGTTAGATCCATATCTGGAATCTTCCAAATCTGCTCAACAGAATATTATCCTAATATTCTGTGATCAATTATATTCTCTTTGATTCTTTCTTTTCTTCCAAGTCTTCCATCAATATTGCTGTATATATTCGAAATCATCATCTCTCATATCTTCGAATATCATGACTTGGTGTGCAAGCAATGCGCCTTAATTGAACCCTGTTTAATTAAATATGTTTATGGATTTCTGCACACTTAGGCAATTCATTAGTTAAGTGTTTGTAACCATCAAAACCGAAGGGTTCCAACAAATTCCCCCTTTTTGATGATGACAAACACTTCTTCACAAGTAAGAAATCCATAACATGAAATTCAAGGTAATCGAAGGTCTAGCAGACAGATAAATCATCATATTTCCATTAGATAGAATTTCACTCAATTTTAGTTGATTTAGACAGATCTACGTCCACTTTAACAGTTCCCCCTTAGATAGGCATCCAGTTTGGAATTTAGTAGTGAATTCCCCCTCAAGGAATGCACTCATGTTGTCTTCCCCCTTTTGGCATCATTAAAAAGAAGCATGCAAAGATAGCCATGTATGGAAAGAAACGCATATTTCATGTCAGATTGAGTTCAAAATTACCCCAGAGGGCACACACATCTCATAATGAAAACTTTAACAACCAGCACACAGAGAACAAGCTCATGACAACGAAGGAAGTTCACAAAAAGATAGAGGCAGATGTGGGAGGGAATGAAGGATAGGACAACCATGAGACAGACGCAGAGTCAACCCTTGAACACGACCTTCATCTGGTCAACCAGCTCAGTCCCCACAAACCGCAGTTGCTTGTGTAATTCCACCATCTCATCCCTGATCTGAGTGCCGTGAATCATGTTTATTTTAGCCGATTCGTCAATCTCCTTCACTGCGGAACGCAATTCCGTCACCCAGACCACATCTGACCCCAGTAATAGCTTATCAGCAACAGACTCCAGATTCCCCACACGCTCAGTCAGCCTTTCAACTTTCCCAGCCAGCACTTGCAGAGCTTCCAGCACCGCGGACGACCCCTCAGATGGAAAGAGTGGCTGCTGGTTGAGTGGCGCAGCTGCTTGAGGTACTTCTGTTATTGGGGGAGCGGGGGCACGGCGAGCATTCTGCCAGCCAGTCTCAGCATCAAACCTCCATCCAAGACCTTCAAGGGTCTCCTTACCCACCACAAATGAGAACACCTCTTCCTTTCGGGGCACATAAGCATCCTGACTACAGAGGATTTTCTTGATCAACCCAGGGTAGGGTAACCCATGGGTTTTGCTTTCGGCACACTGCTTCATGTGCATCAGGATGATCTTGGGCAGATTGATACGTTCCTTGTTGCGAAGCTTGTCCAGCAGGAGGAAGTCCATGAATGTCACCACCCCATGCTTCTGGGAGCGTGGAGTCAGTGTGGTGCAGATCAGCCGGTGGAGGAGACGACTGATGACTCCCAGCTTCACGGCTTGTCCTTGATTTGAGGTATTATTAGGGTCCTCCCCTACCCTCGAGATGACTTCTGCCTTGGCCACAGAGGCTGGCCAAATCCCCTTGACATACTCCGCATAACCATCCAGTGGAATATCCAAGATTTTTCCCAACTGACGAGGCGAAATCGCCAGCGGTTCTCCATTCACCACAAACGTTGCCAGAAACAACCCAGATTTGTCGTCCAGTTTGAACTCGGAATAAAAATCTCTCACAATATCCTCGTCAACCGAGACCTCCTCCCGGAAGAGGTGGTCCCAGCCTTGAGCGATAAGGAGGTTGGAGATCTCCACCAGCTGATGTCCTGCCAGAGACACCTTATCAAGCACAGCTTCAGCCACTATAGACCTGCTTTCCATGGATCTGTCAACCTCAGTGTCAGGAACCAGGGGTTCCTCTTTCGCAATGTGGTCGGGCACCTTCTTAGTGCGCTGGCTTTTTCGAGCGGGGGCTGAAGGGGTTGCAGATGGTTTGCGCTTTCGACCAGAGCCCTCAGCGACGTTTTTCTTCTTGGTTCTCTGCCGTTGAGAGGTATCCTGGGCCTCTACAAGTTTGACTGATTCAGAGGAAGCGGTGTCGGCGTTTGATTGAGCCGCCAGGACGTCCTTTAGACTGATACCCTTTTCTTTAATTTTGGCGAGCAGGGAAGCGTCGTTGGTGCTAGAACTGTTGCTGACGCCCGCCATTGAAGCAGATGATTGGAGTGAAGAGGTAGGGTTTCAAGGTTGGAAACTTTCAGGAGAGAAGAAGGCAGAAGACGATGGAATCCACACACCGCTTGCTTCTTTAATTTAAACAGAGAAACCCTAGAATTTCATTGATTTGGAAACTCAACCGTCTCCTCGATTTACGCAAAAGAAGATCCTCAAATCAATTTAAGTCTGTACGCTATCTGTGTTTCCAAATTCAAAATACGCAACACATAAATCGCCTCATGGATTTCCAAAAAAGTCCTTTCCATCCGTTACATGTATCTGTCCAGCTGGAGAAATTAGGAAATAGTTTCGTCTTTTCCCTGAACATTGAGATGACTGTCTGTCTTTCCATTGCTTACCGTGCCCAGCGACTGTTCGCCTTTTCAGATCACCATTAATTAGATGGTCCAGTGCTTTTCCCAGCGACGGCCTTGCTGCTTCTCCATGTGGACCAATCATGTCGTAATTAATGTAAGCAGTCACATCTTACCTCGTACTGTCATCCACTATCTCCCATCCAGTAGGTATCAGAAATTTTATCAAATCTTTCAACTGTTTGACCGGAATTAAATCTGTTCTGAGTATCTTCCGGTTTGTCTCATGGTTTTCACAAGGTGGTAGTGGTGCGGTAGGTTTACCCGAATGGTACAATAAAACACCACATATTTCAAAGAAAATTCACAAAATCACAGCAAGACAATGTCGTGTAGTGTGGAGAAAACCAAAAACATGTAACATCAAAGGGCTAAGTATTCGTTTTCCACACATAATAGGCTAGGGTTAGTCTTAGAGTACTTCCATGGCATGTAATGAGGGTTCAAATTTGGAAGTCTCTTTTAGGCCAAAAAAAAAAATTGTGTCATGCTTATGAAATCTATTGCTGGTGATCTCAGTTAACATGCAGGCAGTGGTGATCTCACAGAGCAATTTTCACACAGTCATTAACTACATACGCAGTTCTAGCATACATGGTAGCTTTAACATGCAGACTAGTCTAGCCAATCATCGAGGTAGTAAAACACGACAAGCAGACTATGTGAGGGAAGTCATACCTAGTTCAAGCCTTAGCTTCTCGTAGGGTTCCCTGTGTAATGCTTTCGTAAAAATGTCTGCAATTTGTTCCTCGGTTCTGCAATATTCCATAACTATGGTGCCTTTCTCTACACAGTCACGTAGGAAGTGATATCTAATTTCAATGTGCTTAGTTCGTGAGAACTGTACCGGATTTTTAGATATGTTAATAGCACTAGTATTATCACATAGTATGGAAGCACAATTAACAGAAACACCGTAATCACTTAGCTGTTGTTTGATCCATAGCAGTTGCGCGCAGCAGGCAGCAGCAGCAATGTACTCTGCCTCTGCAGTGGATAGTGCAATAGAAGACTGCTTCTTGGATCCCCATGAGATCAAGCATGGACCAAGGAATTGTGCCATCCCTGACGTGGACTTTCTGTCGGTCTTGCATCCAGCATAGTCGGCATCTGTATAAGCCATCAGACGAAGGTCTCCTCCCTTCGGATAGAATAGGCCAAGATCATCAGTCCCCTTCAGGTATCTCAAGATCCTCTTGACAGCTTTGACATGAGTCTCTCTAGGATCCGCCTGAAATCTAGCACATAGACAAACACTGAATAAAATGTCAGGTCTACTAGCTGTGAGATACAAGAGTGAACCTATCATCCCCCTGTAGAGAGTCGGATTCACTTGAGGGGAGGACTCGTCCTTTGCTAGGGAGTCATTGGGTGACATAGGTGTAGCACACGTTTTGGCGGACTCCATCCCAAACTTCTTTAGTATTTCCCTCACGTACTTTTGCTGATGGATCCGAGTTCCATCTTCCCCTTGTGCAACTTGAAGTCCTAGAAAATACTTCAATTCTCCCACCATGCTCATCTCGAATTCGCTTGACATCAGATCTGTGAACTTTTTGACAAGTCTAGGGTTAGTTGAACCAAAAATAATATCATCAACGTATACCTGAACCACTAGAGTGTCATTCCCTTCCCTCAGAAGGAAGAGAGTCTTGTCCACCTCTCCTCTGACGTATCCATGTGACAGAAGGAACAAGGATAGCCTCTCGTACCAAGCGCGGGGAGCTTGCTTCAGCCCGTACAGTGCCTTGTCCAGGACATAGACATGATTTGGAAAATATCTGTCTTCAAAGCCTGGAGTTTGACTCACATACACTTCTTCCTTCAAGACTCCATTTAGGAATGCCGTCTTTACGTCCATCTGTTGCAAGGAAAAACCATGGTAGGTTGAGTAAGCTATTAATAATCTGATTGCTTCTAACCTTGCGACGGGAGCGAATGTCTCGTCGTAGTCTATTCCTTCTTGCTGGTTGTATCCCTTGACCACCAGACGGGCTTTGTTCCTTACAACGCTTCCCTTATCGTCCAGCTTGTTCCTGAAGACCCATTTTGTGCCGATCACGTTCTTGTCCTTTGGTCTAGGAACCAGACGCCATACTTTATTCCTCTCGAATTGGTGCAGCTCCTCTTGCATGGCGTTGACCCATTCAGGATCTTTGAGCGCTTCTGCTACAGTCTTTGGTTCTGCAAGAGAAACAAAAGAAGCAAATCCACAGAACTGACATAAACAATTAAGATCTACCTTTTCCTGGGAGGTGTAGCAATGGTAGTCCCTCAGTCTAGCTGGCGGTTGAACCACTCGTCCATGTCTGGTCGTTCTAGGTTCCCCCTCAGGAATTGCAGGGGTTGGGTTGTCTGCGGTTGCAACCACACCAGGAATCACATCGTTGATTTCGACTGCAGGATTGTCATGGAATTGACCACCTTCTGGATCAGCTACTTCAGCATCCTCCTCATGGTCAACTGGTGGTGCAATATCCACGGGATGGACGTCCATCTGAGGCGTGTCACCAGTGGGTCCTGGTGGTGGAATCCAGTCAGGATCTGCTCTATCTGCGAACTGGAGTTCTCCATCGTCCACCGTACCATCAGTTGAGGAGTTCTTAATCAGGTGTCCAGTCGTCACCGTTTCATCGAATCTCACATGCACGCTCTCTTCAACTTTTTCTAGCCTCAGGTTGAAGACTTTGTAAGCTTTGCTGTAACTGGAGTATCCAATGAACACTCCTTCGTCACTTCTTGCATCAAACTTCCCCAAGCTATCCTTGCCGTTGTTGTGGACGAAGCACCTGCAACCAAAAACTTTCAGATGGGAAATGTTAGGCTTCCTTCCACGTAACAGTTCATATGGAGTTTTCTCTATCATTGATCGAAGCGAAGCTCTATTTAGGATGTAACCCGCAGCGTGCACTGCTTCTGCCCAGAAGCACTTTGGAACCCAGCTAGCGATCAGCATTGTTCGTGACATATCCTCTAGGGTCCTGTTCTTTCGTTCCACAACCCCGTTCTGCTGTGGTGTCCGTGGGGCGGAAAAATTGTGATCAATACCTTTGTCCCTGCATAACGAAAGAAACTGTGCATTCCGGAACTCCGTTCCGTTGTCAGTACGGATAGAGATCAGTTTACGTTTTAACTTGTTTTCCATCAGATTAAGCCATACTTCAAACTCGCTATATGTTTGATCTTTAGTTTCAAGAAAGATTGTCCATGTATACCTGGAATAGTCATCGACTATGACCATAATATACCTGTTTCCTCCACGGCTTACTACGTTGACTGGACCGCACAAGTCCATGTGGACCATGTCCAGTGGCGCTGTCGTACTCACAATCTGCTTGGAGGGAAATGAAGCTCGTGCCTGCTTTCCCGTGACACAGGCGCTGCATGTCTGTTCAGATTCTCTTGCCACCTTGGGTAAGCCGACAACCAGTTCCTTCTGATGGAGTTTGTGTAGTAGCCTCATGCTCGCATGTCCAAATCTTCGATGCCATAGGATGGAGGCTTCTTCTACACTGGCTAGACAAAGTTCTTCTTCAGGGACGAAATCCGGATCAATGGTGTAAATTTCGTTCACACGGATTCCTCTAAGAACTGTTTTCCCTGTCTCATTACATCTCACAAGACAGTCATCAGCATTGAATATAACTTGATTTTTCCCGTATTGGCACAGTTGAGAAATACTTAGCAGATTATATCTCAGATTTTCAACAAGACTTACCTGTTTTATTCGGATAGAGTCCGAAATTCTTACCTCACCTATTCCTACGACGTTTCCTGAGCTTTTGTTTCCGAAGATTATGGTGTCTCCGGAGGTTTTATGGAGCGAGTCGAACCATTCTGGATTCCCTGTCATATGTCTTGAGCATCCACTATCTAGGTACCAGGGACGGGACCTCACTCCTTTCTGCAAGAAAACGATCAGTTTTTACGAACCCAGACAAGCTTGGGCTTACTGGGTTTAGGAATAGGTTTAGCAGTAGGAACATAATAAGATGAATCATAAGCATTATGGTTAGTTAAATCAATCTTTTGTCGAGGTGTCTTCCCGGGTCTGCCAGACAGTCTAGGATCATAGTAGTTGTTGAGGTGTCTAGCTCTGACTTCCTTCCTGTAGCTAGTGGCTTTCCTTTGATGGCTGGCTTTTTGGTAGTGATCTTGGTTGTTCAGCCAGTTGATGTTCCTTTCATATGCCTCTTTTAGGTGTTGACATTCAGATCTGTAGTGTCCAAATTGACCACAGCTCCAGCAGCCTTTGTGACATGGAAGTCCAATATATTTGCTTCTGCCAGGTGGAACGAATCTCTTGTTCTTCCTTGATTGGAAGTCAATTGTTGCAGGTTTGTTGCTTAGTTTCTGCTTCTTCCAGATTTCGTAAGCTTTCCTGGCCTTGTGAGGGACTGAGTCTGTGTCATAGAGGTGACTTCCTTCTGATGGACTGACTTCCCTTCTTTCCTGCCTTTTAGCATAGGTCCTTCCTCTCTGGTGTGAGCTTTCACCTGGTTCTGTTTCTTTATCTTTCCCTTTAGCTGCCTTCTTCTTTGTTGCCTCTTCCTCCTCATATCCTAGACCAGGTCTAACAAAGATTTTCTTGAAGTTCCTCTTTTCTTCTTCAGCTCTCTCAGCTTGCAGTTCACAAAGCCATTCCTGTTTCCTTTCTGACTCTTCACGTCTGAGGTCAGCGACTGTCTGACGGAGTTCCTCATTATCTTGCTTGAGGTTGATCACTTCTTCTTCCAACTCCTCAGTTTTTGACTTGAGGTTGGCAGGCTTAGTGTTTCCGATCGTCAAACGGTCCAGTTCATCACTTAGCTCATTGATCTGTTTCTCCTTTCCTTTACAGGAACGGCATTTGCACACATGCTCTGCCATCTCTTTTTCAAGGCGCATGGCTTTGGTAGACCAGAGACGGTTTTCTGCAATGTCATCGTGATGTTCCTGTTCCATCTCTGCAAGTCTATCCTCCAGATCTCGGTTTTTGGCTAATACCTTAGCTATGGTTTCTGCAAGATCAGATTCAGAAAAAACTTTATCGACAAAAGATTCAGTATCGTTTACCTCACTGGATGTGGAATGAGCCATCAAGCAGGGCTCCCTAGAATTTTTTCCATCATCGCTGTCCCCGTCCGAGTCTCCCCATACAGCAAACATAGCTTGAGCAGGCTTTGCCGGTTCGGTCTGTGCTGGCTTTGGGGCGGCTGGTTCTCCTTTCTTTTTGCTCCGGCAGTCTTTAGACAGATGACCCTTCTTCTGGCAGTGGTAGCAGGTTCTTTCTTCCCTCTCTCCTGAGTTCCCTCTGCTTCCACCTGATGTAGCCTCTTTGTTCCATCTGGGGGAATTCCCGCGATTTCCTCCTGTTCTGAAGTTTCTTCCTCCTTTGCCTGAGCTAAACATCGCAAGGGCTTTTGTTAGCAGAGCGATGTCATCGTCTTCTCCTTTCGATGTCTCATTGCCTTGTGCAAGAGCCTTTTCAACTTTCAAGGCAATGGCCTGGGATTTGTCAGTCTGTCTCCTGGCCATCTTCCTTTCAACAATTCCTGCCTGACTCTGAAGATTAGCGACCAGCTCTTCTAGAGTAGTGTCTTTGATTCCCCTTTGAGCTTGGAGTGCTAGAGTCACTTGATCCCACTTGGAATTCAGGGCTTGCATAAATTGGTGCGTCATCTTCCATTCAGGAATCCTCTCATTCAGAAATTCCAGTTGACCAACTATGACCTGGAACCTAGTGTAGAAATCCTCCAGGGACTCATCCTTCATCTGCATGACCGTCTCATAGTCCTTTGTGGCAGCTAGGATCCTGTTTCTCTTGATGTCTTCGTTTCCACCGTACAGTCTCACTAGTCCATCGTACATATCTTTTGCTGTCTTGTACATAGCCACTTTGATTTGATCTCCCGGAGACAGTGCCATGTAGAGAACTTTCTTTGCCCTAGCGTTCTTCTCGAGCTTTTTGTAGTCCTCGTCAGTGTACTTATCTTTGGTTTTCTCCACTGGTTTTTCTGCATCTGTTGTGTCCAGTGGGATGACAAGAGGACCCGTCTCGAATATGCTCCAGAGCTGTCCATCCAGCGAGCAGACATGAGCCTCAAACTGGTCTTTCCACCAGTCGAATTGTCCAGGTTTGAGCAGCGGCGGTTTCCAGAACGAGTCGTTGATTGAAGACATTGTTTTCCTGCAAAGCTAACAACCACAATCTAGAGTCCTCGGCTTTGATACCACGTGTTGGATCGTTAGTGTTAGCAGTCTGTCAGACGGAATTCACAGAGTGCTTTTCCGTCTGATGGTCAGATAGCAGCGGAAATATTTATGCAGGAAATAAATTGACTGAAAGTAATTACGCACGAATGTAGAGTGGAAACCTTATCACAATAATGATAAGATAAAAACCACTACCTTCCAGATTGCTCTGAAAGGATTTTCGAACTGATTACTCTTTATTCCGATATACTTGTAGGGTTTACAAACTAGGTCTACTCGACTCTATTTGACGACCTCTACTCAATCCGACAGAGTAATCAGCTTCAACCTTCGTACCTAGGTGCGTGCGACCTCTTCAAGCTCTGCTCTTTGAATTCGATCGCTCCTCTCTTCTCTTTAAAAAACGCTCCCTTCAATCTCGAACCCTATTTCCTTATATAGGTCGTTGTTGGTCTCGAAAACCGGGCCCGTTCGATTCGGCCCAAACTCACCTACTAAACCTGATGGATTTAGATCTTATTCGATTAGACTCCACGCTAAATCCGTCTTAAGTCGGTTAGATCCATATCTGGAATCTTCCAAATCTGCTCAACAGAATATTATCCTAATATTCTGTGATCAATTATATTCTCTTTGATTCTTTCTTTTCTTCCAAGTCTTCCATCAATATTGCTGTATATATTCGAAATCATCATCTCTCATATCTTCGAATATCATGACTTGGTGTGCAAGCAATGCGCCTTAATTGAACCCTGTTTAATTAAATATGTTTATGGATTTCTGCACACTTAGGCAATTCATTAGTTAAGTGTTTGTAACCATCAAAACCGAAGGGTTCCAACAACAATGAGAGTGAGAGTTGTCAAAATAGCTAAGTTTAGCTTATCTAAGAATAGGCAATCAACCATATTTAGACTGTCTTCAATTCACTGTACCTCGTCCTGTATAGGTGTATATATGTGGGATAAGACTCCAGCAATAACATTCAGTCAAAAACTATCAATCCTGTTTTTATCTTGGTATCAGACTGGTCTTCGATCCAAATCCGCTCCTATGGATTTCTCAACCGCGAGCAAAGCTGATGTTTCAGTCTGTGCCTTTGCTTCCGCGATGCCCCAAACTCCTGTTCGTCTCGACAACACCAACTTTCTCCTTTGGAAGACGCTCATCCTTCCAAACTTATCCGGCCTCAATCTTCACGGTTACCTTGATGGCACCACACCGGCGCCCGAGATGAAAATTACCGAAGAGAAAGGAACCGACGATGAAGGATCAGATCCACGCTATGTGCCTAATCCCGCCTACCAACTCTGGTGGCAATAGGACCAACGCGTCCTTGGCCTTCTCCTCAACTCCATGACTCCAGAGATTGCGACCCAAATGGTGGGTTTCACGACTTCAGCCGACGTCTGGACGGCACTTCATGGCATGTTCGCAGCCCAAAATCGGGCTACCATTAGACACACACGACTTCAATTACAGACGTTGAAGAAGCGAGACATGTCCGCGGCGAAGTATTACCAGAAGATGAAATCCCTAGCCAACACCATGGCAACCATCGGCAGTCCTCTCACTGATGAAGAAATCATCGACTACACCCTTGCTGGGCTTGGCCCACAATACGGCCCACTCGCAGCTTCTCTAACCGTTGTCAATAAGTCTGTTTCATTAACTGATTTCTACGCTTACCTTCTGTCCTATGAAGCTCTGCAGGAACAGCACCTTCATTCCGATGACTGGTCGTCATCTGCAAACTCCGCGGCTCGTCAAGTCGAAAACTCAGGTCGTCGTTCCCCACGCCGCTACGACTCTCAATACAACCGAGACAGACAACACCAACAGCCGCGCACAGGTAACCATGGCGGAAACAATCAGAATGGTGGTGCACAGAACGGCGGTCGTAACAGTGGCGGCCGCAATCGCAATGGTGGTGGACGTTTTCGTCCTAAATGTCAAATATGCCGCCTCCATGGACATGAAGCCATTAATTGTCACAATCGCTTCAATGAGGCATACATGGCAGAAGAAGTCCGCTCTGCAAACGCTGCGCATCGTCATAATTATAATGACACTCAATGGTACATGGACTCTGGAGCTACGGACCACCTGACAAGTGACCTTGAACGATTAACCGTGCAGGAGCGTTATACCGGGAAAGATCAGATTCAGGTGGCAAACGGATCAGGTATGTTAATTACGCATATTGGACACACTAATTTAGCTGGTTCAAATAATCCTATTCTGCTTAAAAACGTTCTTCGTGTTCCTCACATTACCAAAAATCTTCTATCCGTTCATCGTCTTACATCTGACAATAATGTTTTTATTGAATTCCACCCTGACTTCTTCTTGATTAAGGACAAAATCACACAGCAAACTCTGCTTCAAGGTAGGAGCCGCGAAGGTCTTTATCCCATTCCAACTGCTCCTGCCCTACCCAGCCATCAAGTGTTTTCCGGCGTTAAAGTCTCTTCACACACATGGCATCGACGTCTTGGACATCCTTCAAGTAACATTGTTCAAGCTATTGTCAAACAAAACTCTTTTTCATGTTTTCCTTTACACACAGATTCATCTATTTGCGATGCTTGTCAGCGTGCTAAAAGCCATCAATTACCTTATATCTCATCTCATCGTGTTAGTTCTCAACCTCTTCAATTAATTCACACTGATGTTTGGGGCCCTGCCGCCACATCCTCTGGTGGATATCGCTATTATGTTAGTTTCGTTGATGATTACAGTCGTTTTTACTGGATTTATCTTATCAAGTTCAAATCTGACGTCGAATCAGTGTTCTATGCTTTCCAAACCCATGTTGAACGCCTCTTAAATATGAAAATTCGTGCAGTACAATCCGATGGTGGTGGGGAATACTCTCACCTTCGTCAATACTTTCGGCGAGTTGGCATATCTCATCGGATCTCCTGTCCTCACACCTCTCAACAAAACGGCATCGCTGAACGCAAACATCGTCATCTAGTTGAAACCGGGTTGGCCCTCTTAGCTCATTCCTCACTACCCCTTCATTTTTGGGACGAGGCTTTCATCACTGCTTGTTATCTCATCAACCGAATGCCAAGTCCTGTTCTAAACAACACCACACCAATTGCTCGTCTTTTTCAAATCAATCCGGATTACTCCTTCCTCCGAACGTTTGGTTGTGCATGTTGGCCAAGTTTGCGAAAGTACAACACCCACAAATTGGCATTTCGCTCCATGATGTGCGTGTTTCTGGGATACAGTCCATTGCATAAAGGTTATAAGTGCCTCGATCGCAGCTCGGGACGCATCTATATCTCTCGTGATGTTGTGTTCGACGAAAATGTGTTCCCTTATGCTACACCAAATTTTAAGCCTGATCTCACACAGTTAACCTCACCCATCTCTTTTCCTCATACTGAACCAGCTACTCAAGGTGTCCCTATGCGTAATTACGACCTATCACTAATGCCATCTAACAATCTTGCTTCTCCGTATGTTCCCATGCAGGTTCCAACTCATCCAGCAGCTACAACTGAAACTGAAGCTGATGGCCTGCACTTCAGAAATGGGCCTGGATCTGATATTGGGCCTGATACTAATATAATTGGATCTGATGGGCCTGCCACTTCACAAACTGTAGCTGATGGTCGGCTACTCATCCAGCAGCTTCAACCTACCAGCCCAAGGTCTTCTTCGCCTCCACCAGCAACGAGCACACTCAACGACGCCGACACCGATGTCATCCCTCTCAGTGAGCACACAACAACTCCTCCCATCGCTCGAATTCGAACCAGATCTCAAGCCGGAATCCAAAAGCCTAAGCAATTCACCGACGGAACCGTGAGATATGATGCAAATCGGAGGGCTTTCTTGGCCCTTCCAATCTCCTACAAAATCGCTCTAAACGAACCAGTGTGGCGCAAAGCCATGGAAACTGAAATCGCAGCGCTCCGACGAACCAATACATGGAGCTTGGTCCCTCGACCTCCACGTGCAAACATTGTGGGCAGCAAATGGATTTTTAAGACGAAGCTTCGTCCCGATGGATCTGTCGACAAGCATAAAGCCAGACTCGTCGCTCGTGGCTTCACCCAACAATTGGGAATTGACTATCTTGACACCTTCAGTCCGTTAGTCAAGCCGGAAACAGTCCGCCTTGTTCTTGCTATAGCAGTTAGCCGTCGGTGGTCTCTCAGGCAAATTGACGTGAGCAACGCTTTTCTTCACGGACACCTTCACCAGGAAGTGTATATGCAACAGCCACCCGGTTTCGAACATCCTCAGTTTTCCTCGCATGTCTGCAAACTCAATCGAGCGATCTATGGCCTTAAGCAATCTCCCCGGGCCTGGTATGCGCGCCTCAGTCAAACCATTTGTCAGCTGGGATTTCATCCTTCTCGAGCAGATATATCACTGTTTGTGTACCACAGGTCTGGGCTTACCATGTATATGCTTGTTTATGTTGATGACATTGTCATTGCCGGATCAAGCCAGATTGCTATTAATCGCGTTGTTCGACGTCTCTCTGCAATTTTTCCTATCAAAGACCTTGGTAAACTCTCCTATTTTCTTGGTCTTGAAGTGGCCTACAATTCGGAGGGGCTAACCTTAACTCAGCGAAAGTACGCATTGGATCTTCTACAACGCACAACTATGGAGAATTGTAAGTCCACTCCTACTCCCATGTCGGTTACTGAGAAATTAGCCAAAGACTCTGGCCGCCCTCTCAATGGCAATGATGTTATAAAATATCGTAGTATGGTTGGTGGTCTACTCTATCTCACCCTCACGCGACCGGATATCTCCTTTGCGGTTAATAAGGTATGTCAGTACTTGTCAAACCCAACTGATGAACATTGGGAGGCAGTCAAGAGAATCCTTCGCTATATATGTTAAAGGGACCGTTGATACAGGTTTAAAGTTTCGACAATCAACCCTCACTCGACTCAGCATCTTCACTGACGCAGATTGGGCAGGGTGTTCTGATGATCGTCGTTCTACTGGTGGATTTGCCATTTTTCTTGGTCCAAATTTGATCTCATGGAATGCAAAGAAACAACCTACAGTTTCCAGGTCGAGCACCGAAGCCGAATACAAAGCGTTAGCAAATGGAACTGCAGAAGCCACATGGATTGAGTCTGTTCTCAAGGAGCTCGGTATCAAACAGAAACAACCGCCTATTCTATGGTGTGATAATCTAGGAGCCACCTATTTGACGAAAAACCCTGTCTTTCATGCCCGAACAAAACACATAGAAATTGACTTTCATTTTGTCCGTGAGAAGGTTGCTCAAGGTGCATTGGATGTCAGGTTCATCTCCACAAAGGATCAGTTAGCAGATGTGTTGACTAAACCAGCGACACGACAAATGCTGGACCGCTTTCGTTACAATCTGAACCTTGCTAAATGCGGGTCAGATTGAGGTGGGATGTCAAAATAGCTAAGTTTAGCTTATCTAAGAATAGGCAATCAACCATATTTAGACTGTCTCCAATTCACTGTACCTCGTCCTGTATAGGTGTATATATGTGGGATAAGACTCCAGCAATAACATTCAGTCAAAAACTATCAATCCTGTTTTTATCTGAATAGCATATTATTAATTGATCTCATTTAGCTTAAATAAAGCTTTGAAACATGTATATTTGTATGGGAATAGGAGTTCGATATTTAAGACATTCGCTTCAATCCATAAAATTATATTAGATAGTATATATATATATACTGATTTTGTACCGATTTGTAATAAACTTATCGATCAAAATTAAATTATTGGGTACGCAAGTAAATTTAATTTGGAAACAACTTGAGCACAGTTATTTTTGCTATCATTTGAGTATAATTGTATTCACATATTTGTGGTGCATAGAGTGAGTAATAATGAATGACAATGAGAGTGAGAGCAATTTAAGGTAAAGGGAACTGAAAATCAAATTGCATAATTAATTAATCTCGCAGGACTCCCGTGAAACCTAAACAACATACAACTCATCCCATTTAATCAATCCCCCTATTTCATCTTCCAACGTCATTTACAATATAAAATTATAGCAAAACAAAGCACTTAAATTAGAGGAAACCGTTTTGTGTGTGTTTATTTGGAAAAAGATTTGGTGATGCGTAGTCATATACTATGAGTATTATTTCAATCAAAACGGGATCGTTTTGTTTAGAGTTATTTTTAAAACATATAACCATCAACGTGATTTTTGTGCTCACCACATTTTCTTTATTTTCTTACGCATAAACATTTATTTAGTATGTATCTTATCTAGCTTGTTTAATATTTTATGAAGCAAAACATTGGAGTTTTATTTTTTTCTGAATTTTCTTTTCATCCTCCATTATTTTTATACTAAATGTTTGTATTTGAAGGTATGGAGAGATAACACGACTAAAAAAAAAAGTATGGAGAGATATATAAAATCAAGCATACAAAATTAATAATAATCCTTGAATTAAGAGATTAATATTTTAAAATCTTATTGACAACCATATTGTGTTATTTTAGTATTATTGTAGTACTAATAACTAATAAGTATCTTGTTGCAGACTTGTTCTCAAGAGAGCGACACTTGCTTTCCCAAAAATAAAAATAGGTAGCACTCTCTTACACTTGTCATCCGTCTACCTAATTCCCTCCCATATCTTTTTTTTTTTTTTTGATACACCCTCCCCATATCTTCTTCCTCACTTTTTTTCTAGCAGAAAAGTGTCACTGGGGTTGGGGTACCATTTGGTGGTTACATTTCAGTCTTTTGATCTACCTTTGAATTATTTTTTTTTCATATCGGTTTACATGGAACATTTCTAGACACAACATATACATAGTATGTTTTAGATACACATATATTTATAGTACG
Organism: Rhodiola kirilowii; assembly: GCA_033675215.1. Taxonomy (NCBI): domain Eukaryota; kingdom Viridiplantae; phylum Streptophyta; class Magnoliopsida; order Saxifragales; family Crassulaceae; genus Rhodiola; species Rhodiola kirilowii. The sequence goes on from CM066201.1 coordinate 2,290,260, forward strand.
TTTGAAGCATAAGTCATACAAAGGGCACCACCCCGGATTTAGAACTTGAATCATTCGTTGAATTAAGCACAGGTCATCTGACACCTCTAAGTTTGAAACTCACTCGTGACATACACCTCGATGGTAAGGCCATAACAGCGATTAAGCACGCCTCCACTAGAGGTTAGAGCATAACACCTGCAAACCTCCATATGGGAGGAGGAAGATAAAGAGGAAAAACATCCATGAAGCTAGGATGGAGGAAAAGCCGCACCATAGGTGAGATTAAGAAAATCCACAAATTTGTGGAAGGAAAATGACACAGTAGGGTTTGAACCCTAGAATTTAAAATTGCAAGTAAGAGTTCTACCAACTCAACTACCACGTGATCTCCCTTTAAATCTTACATAGCCAAAAATACTTCAATAAAAAAATTATATTGAGTTCTAGTACTATTAGGATTTACAAAGTGGGACTTTTAAGTCAAAAAGTGGTCTATAATTCAATTGAACCAAATCCCAACATTAGTATCAAAGCTAATGCGTGGTTTGCTTTGCTGGGCAACTTGAATTGTTAACAGGGATTTATAAGTTCGCACTTTTAAATTAAAACTGAGCTAGAATATTCAATTGAGCTAAATCTGATGCAGGGCAATTGGCGGTGCAAATCGAAGAGCAAATATCGCGCAAGAAGGGCAAAATCGGCAATATCGGTATTTGGCATCCGGCGTCCAGAAATTCGCCATAATACCTTGATTTCAGTGGCAACGGGCCAACGAACGCAAATCACCGCTAATGCTGTGTTGTATGGCCTTTTTTAGCCATCCGGGCTCATTTAGGGCTCCGAATTAGGGTTTTTACATTTTTAGCAGCATAATTATCTTTTAGTTTTTCCTTTCCTAATTAGGTTTAGTCTTTATTTCCTAGTTAGGTCTTATGTTTTCTTATTTAAACCCAGCTTAGGGTTTCGTTCATGTATCTTATTTTTCTTTCAATAAAACCTTTGGTTTTCGTTCTTGGTGGATTCCGAGATTACTTGGTGGATTCCAAGCCTTTGCGAGTTCATTGCTGGTGGACTCAGTTATCATATTTGTCACGCTGCGTCAGTTGGTATCAGAGCAGGTCTTTCCCTGTTCTCTTCTAACTTGATCAGATGGCAGATCAACACATACCCATAGCAGATCAAGAGAGGGTCAACGCGGACGTAGCCGCTGCCCTGGCTGCTGTGATGGCACGGATGGATGCTATGTCAATCCAATTGACAGAGATGGCGGCGGCAAGAGGCAATCCGAATGGTGGAGGGGAGAGAGCTCAGAGGGAAGCACCAGTACCAGTTAGAGTTCCTCGTGTGCGTGCACCAGTCGCTGGGGACTCAAGTTCGGGTGAAGAGGATCCTGTGGACCATGGTCGGGAGGAAGAGGAGGATCGATATGATGATTATCGAGTGAAAGCTGATATTCCTTTGTTTCATGGAACTATAGCGGTAGAAGAGTTTCTTGACTGGCAGATTGAGGTGGACCGGTTTTTAGAAGTCATGGGTGTCCCAGAAAACAAACAAGTGAAGATGGTGGCGATCCGATTAAAGGGTACCGCTGCCGTGTGGTGGGACAAACTCGTAGTTCAAAGGAGGCGGCAGGGTAAGGCGCCTATCAGAACGTGGAGACGAATGAAGCAGCTGATGTTAGATCGTTTCTTGCCCGAGGATTATGAGCAGATCCTGTACAAGTTGTACCTTGATTGTGTTCAAGGCAGGCGTTCCGTGACAGAGTATAATACTGAGTTTCTTCGTCTATCCGAGCGTAATGAGCTGAAAGAAACGGAGAATCAGAAGGTGGCTAGGTACATCAGCGGCTTAAAGGTTTCAATTCAGGAAAAGATGGGGTTACAGACTGTTTGGTCAGTGGCAGCCGCGTCTAGCCTCGCGCTGAAGGCAGAAGCGATGGAGAAGGCCCCTCGGAATTTCCAGCCTTTTCGTAGGTTTCCCCCTCAGGGAGCTGCGGAAATCGGCGATGATAAAGGGAAGAATGTGATGGTGAAGGAGCAGTACGCAGGGAATAAGAGTATTGCTGGCCCTAGCAGTGGCAGTTCCGGAGGCCCCCAGCCTAATAGGGGCGCAACTCAGAAAGCACCCAACCCGTACACCAAACCGAGTGGGGACAAGTGCTATCGATGTGGTGGGCAAGGACACAGGTCGAATGTGTGCCCGACCCGGAGAACAGTCGCCATCCTGGAGGAGGGAGAGACGTATGAGCCGGATGAGGAGGATGAATACGAGGGAGTCGAGTTCGCAGAGGAGGAGTCTACGGAAGCGGTGAATATAGTTCTGCAAAGAGTTCTTCTGACCACACCAGATGAGGGACAGCGTAAGAACCTATTTAAATCTCATTGTTCCATTATGAATAAGGTGTGTAATCTGATTGTGGACAACGGGAGTTCGGAGAACCTGGTATCGCAGAAGCTAGTAGACCACTTGAAGTTGCCCACGGAATCACATGAGCGACCATATGCGCTTGGTTGGGTCAGTAAAGGCTCACAGATCCGCGTCACACGTACCTGCAAAGTTCCTATCTCCATCGGGAAATATTATCGGGAAGAGGTACCATGTGATGTTCTTGAGATGGACGTTTGTCATGTGTTACTTGGACGCCCTTGGCAGTATGATAATGATGTAACCTACAGAGGGCGCGATAATGTGGTGTTGTTTGCTTGGGAAAAGCATAAAATTGCCATAGCTCCTGTTTCGAGTTTTAGCAGGCAACCGGCAAAGCAGTCAAGTTTTCTGGCCATAGCACACAACGAGCAGGAATTTAGTGCTGATATTGTGGAGGCTCAGTGTTTCTGTCCTGTGATAGTTAAGGGTTTGCTGAGCGCTGAGAAAGAAGAGGAGATTCCTGAAGGCGCGCGAGAGATTCTGCGGGATTTTGAGGAGTTAACGGCTGAAGAGTTACCCAATGAATTACCCCCTATGCGAGACATTCAGCATCATATAGATCTCATTCCGGGATCTAGCCTGCCGAATTTACCACATTACCGGATGAGTCCTAAGGAGAACGAGATTCTGAGAGATCAGATAGAAGATTTGCTGAAGAAGGGTTTCATTCGGGAGAGTATGAGTCCTTGTGCAGTGCCGGTCCTTCTTGTTCCAAAGAAAGGGAATCAGTGGAGGATGTGTGTGGATAGTAGAGCCATCAACAAAATCACAATCAAGTATCGGTTCCCTATTCCGCGTTTAGAAGACATGCTTGACGAGCTGGCTGGTTCTAAGGTCTTTTCCAAAATAGACCTGCGAAGTGGCTATCACCAGATTCGGATCAGACCGGGAGATGAGTGGAAAACGGCTTTCAAAAGCAAGGAAGGGCTCTACGAGTGGCTGGTTATGCCGTTCGGGCTGTCTAATGCCCCGAGCACTTTTATGCGCTTGATGAATCAGGTACTACGTCCATTTATGGGTACATTCGTGGTGGTTTATTTTGATGATATTCTGATTTACAGTAAGACCCCCGAGTTGCATTTGGAACACTTGAGGCAAGTATTACAGGTGTTACAAGAGAACAAGCTTTATGTGAATCTGAAGAAGTGTGTTTTCAGCACCAATAAGCTGTTGTTCCTTGGCTTTATAGTGGGAGAGGATGGTATTCAGGCAGATGAGGAGAAGATTCGTGCTATCCGTGATTGGCCTACACCCCAATCAGTGACCGAAGTTCGGAGTTTTCATGGCCTAGCTACTTTCTATAGGCGATTTGTGAAAAATTTCAGCACAATCACCGCACCCATTACCGAGTGCCTAAAGAAAGGCAAGTTCCAGTGGGGAGAGGAGCAAGAAAAGAGTTTCACAGCCACCAAGGAGAAGTTGTGTACTGCCCCAGTCCTCGCCTTACCAGATTTTGACAAAATCTTTCAGGTGGAATGCGATGCGAGTGGAGTAGGGATTGGTGCTGTGTTAAGCCAGGAGAAGAGGCCTGTAGCTTTCTTCAGTGAGAAGCTCAGTGAGGCGCGCCAGAAGTGGAGTACTTATGATCAGGAATTTTATGCAGTTTTCAGGGCTCTACGACAATGGGAGCACTACCTGATCCAGCGCGAGTTCATCCTATTCACGGACCACCAGGCTTTGAAGTTCCTACACAGTTAGAAAGTGATTAATAAAATGCATGCTCGATGGGTTAGCTTTCTGCAGAAGTTCCCTATTATCATTCAGCACAAGTCAGGTGCTCAGAACAAAGTGGCGGATGCGCTGAGTAGGAGAGTTTCTTTGCTGGTAACCTTATCTCAGGAGGTTGTAGGATTCGACAGTCTAAAGGAGTTGTACGAGGGCGATACTGATTTCAGGGAGTTGTGGAGTAAGTGCAGCGGGAGGCATCCTTGTGGTGACTTTCATATCAGTGAGGGCTTTTTATTCAAAGGCAGTCAGTTGTGCGTCCCTTGTTCTTCACTTCGAGAGAAGCTGATTCGAGACTTGCATGGAGGTGGTCTCAGCGGTCACTTGGGTCGTGATAAGACCATTGCTAGTTTAGAGGGAAGATTTTATTGGCCCCACTTGAGAAGAGACGCTGGGGCGATTGTGCAGCGGTGCTATATCTGCCAAGTATCGAAAGGTCAGTCCCAAAATACTGGACTTTATTTGCCCTTACCTATTCGTGAGGATATTTGGCAAGATCTGGCTATGGATTTCGTGTTGGGTTTACCCCGCACCCAGCGAGGAGTGGATTCTGTATTTGTGGTAGTTGACCGATTCTCGAAGATGTCTCACTTCATCGCTTGCAAGAAAACCGCAGATGCGTCGCATGTGGCTAAGCTGTTTTTCAGGGAGGTAGTGCGTCTACATGGAGTTCCTAAGTCCATCACTTCAGATCGAGACTCCAAATTTCTCAGTCACTTCTGGATCACATTATGGAAGATGTTTGGCACGGCATTGAACAGGAGTTCCACAGCTCACCCACAGACTGATGGGCAGACCGAGGTCACTAACCGCACGCTTGGAAATATGATACGGAGTGTATGCGGGGATAAGCCAAAACAATGGGATTTAGCGCTGCCACAAGTGAAGTTTGCGTACAACAGTGCAGTGCATTCAGCTACGGGGAAGACACCATTCTCTTTGGTATACACTTCCACACCTCTGCACGTCGTTGACCTGATTACTCTGCCTAGAGGGGTCAGTATTAGTGCGCCTGCCAAGGCCATGGCCGAAGAAATCGTTGATGTTAAGGAGGCGGTTCGAGCAAAGTTAGAGGCTACGGGGGTGAAAAACAAAGCTGCTGCAGATAAGCACCGTCGGGTCAAATTGTTCAAAGAGGGTGATGAGGTAATGGTGTTTCTGCGTAGGGAGAGGTTTCCGGTGGGAACTTACAAGAAACTGCAGCCACGAAAGTATGGTCCGTTTAAGGTGACAAGGAAGATTAATGATAATGCCTATGTGGTAGCCCTACCTGACTCTATGAATATCTCAAATACGTTCAATGTGGCAGACATATACGAGTATCGTGCGGATGAGGCTTTGTATCCAGAAGAGAACTCGGGGTCGAGTTCTTTAGAGGTGGAGGAGACTGATGCAGGGCAATTGGCGGTGCAAATCGAAGAGCAAATATCGCGCAAGAAGGGCAAAATCGGCAATATCGGTATTTGGCATCCGGCGTCCAGAAATTCGCCATAATACCTTGATTTCAGTGGCAACGGGCCAACGAACGCAAATCACCGCTAATGCCGTGACGTATGGCCTTTTTTAGCCATCCGGGCTCATTTAGGGCTCCGAATTAGGGTTTTTACATTTTTAGCAGCATAATTATCTTTTAGTTTTTCCTTTCCTAATTAGGTTTAGTCTTTATTTCCTAGTTAGGTCTTATGTTTTCTTATTTAAACCCAGCTTAGGGTTTCGTTCATGTATCTTATTTTTCTTTCAATAAAACCTTTGGTTTTCGTTCTTGGTGGATTCCGAGATTACTTGGTGGATTCCAAGCCTTTGCGAGTTCATTGCTGGTGGACTCAGTTATCATATTTGTCACGCTGCGTCAAAATCGATGCCACAATAATTGAAGGCTTTTATGTATGATTCAACTATTCATAGGGATTCGAATCAAACTTAAATTACTAGAGAGAATCAAAAGCTCACTTCATTCAACGAAGTTATTAGAAAACTATGGGATGTTAGGACCACACAAGTGCTTTGTTCTACCTTCCAATAAATACATACGTCCATATCAATCTTGGACAGCATCGATCAACCCTACAATAAATTTTTGAGTAATAATTCAGTAGTAGTAACTTAGTGCATCTATCTACATCTATACATCTTGAAAAAAATTCGGTGCAGCACAACTAAATAATGTGAATGTCAAAACGGTGATGTTTCAATACAAAACGATGTTGTTTCAATTGATATATTTTTAAAACTATAACAAAACGACATCATTTAGATTGAAGCAACATAAATTTAACGCTCACAATATTTTATTGTGCCGAACCAAATCCGAATCCTGTCTCGAGAAAGTATGATCCCATCTATATATGTTCAAAGCATGATCTCAACTACAACGTACAACCCTGCATCTCATTTAACACACAATGTAGTGAGCTAGCTCACTACACAGTGCTCACTCCTATGGTGATACAATATTTGTTTTGTCTCCTCAACTTGAAGCAGCCACATTCAATGAGTGGTGGTATTCTTATTAGGGTTTGTGTACATGTATTTATTGTATCATGTATAACCTCGTGATCTCTTTTTGAATGACATTGTGTAGGGCTGCATATGTCCTTCAATGGAAGGCTACATATCTTACACAATGCAAAGGCAGAAGACACAAGGATAGGTAGCTGGAAAATAAGTAGCCCTTGACAGGCATGCATAGTTTGTATCAAAGGCGCGGTGTCCGCTTCATTTTTTTTTTATTATCAATTATGGTACACTGATAATAAGATAGATGGAAAGCATATTTATCAACCTTCAATTCAGGAACTTGAATACAAATGACGATGTGATTTTGAATATTTCTATATTTGTTATAAAGAGGAGCGCTCAAATAAGAATCTTTATATATTTCGAGAATCTGAGAATTCAATATGCACTATCAAGTTATTGTAGTACCTGTCTCACTTGCATATTCAAGTTTGTATTTAATGAAGTTAAAATGACTAAATTTGACTTAGCTAGTGAGACACATGTCAGAGTTAGATGCATATTCGAAGATACATCTTGAACTAATAATAATATTTTTGTTCTCATATTCTCGATGGTAAAGGATTATCAACCGGTGATCTTCTTATTATAAATATAGAATGAAATGAAATTATATTTTTATTTTACATACAAAACTTGCAAGACTCTGGGGCTGTTTGATTGAGTTGAAATTTATGTTAATTTAATTTATGTTATGTTATGTTAATTTAATTTATGTTATGTTATATTAATTTATGTTATATGATGTTAAAATGATTTATATAATACAAATTTAAAATCCAGAAAACAGGCCTCTATTTCCAAAACACAGACTCCATAAATATTGATTTTCATTAGTCTTTTTTTTATTTATATGAAAATATCTTTATGATATGGATTTTCATTAGTCATGGACTCATATATAATTAGCAGGCCCAAATCCAGCCCATTAAAATAACGAACCCGGCCAAAAAGGCTACCACCTCCACCGTTGACCCGAATTGAAAGCGTCCGATGTTGACTGTGATTTTAGAGGAGATTTTGGGGTGTAGGTAGGGTTTTGAAGCTTCCCTTCACTCCGGTTCATCGTCAATCAAATCAATCAATTAGTCACGTCCGAATGGAGGTTTTTTCTTTAATGAAGGAGTACAACGATACAATATATTTCATTATATATCATCTAATACATATATAATGCATCTTGATCAGATCTTGAAATCATTGGTACGTATATATCCACCGCTTGAAGCACATGTCAAGTTTGACAACTTCAATGGAAGGCTATATATCTTACACAATGCAAATGCAGAAGACTACACAAGGATAGGTAGCTGGAAAATAAGTAGCAGCCCTTGACAGGCATGCATGGTTTGTATCAAAGGCGGAACTCACATCAGCTGTTATGTGGCAAATAAGATATAGTGGTAGTGTGGTTTAGACTAGTTATGAAGTAGTGTTGTAGTGGCGTTATGTAGTGGTAGTTTTTTGCTTAGATTAGTGGATGTTAACCGTAGGTCATCAAGTGTTATAAGTAGATGTGTTGTTCATTAGGAATAGTTAAGCAATGAATTAGTAAAATCATCTATCTATCATCTCAGTTTCTCCTCGTCTTAAATTATTCGTCTCATTTATCACCCAAGTTCGTCTCATCCCAAATCTCATTTCGTCTCAATCTCATATTCTATCTTGTCATAACTTTTGGTTTGCATCATCAGCTGTTAATAAGATAGATGGAAATCATATTTATCAAGCTTCACATTCAGGAACTTGAGAATACAAATGACGATGTAATTTTCAATATTGCTGTATTTGTTATAAAGAGGAGCGCTCAAATATGAATATTTATATATTTCTAGAATATGAGAATTCAATATGCACCACCAAGTCATTGTAGTGCCGATACGTGTCTCACTTGCACATTCAAGCTTGTATTTAATAATAAGTTAAAGTCACTAAATTTGACTTAGCTAGTGAGACACATGCCAGATGCATATTCGAAGATACATCTTAATCCAATGATAATATTTTTGTTATAAATGTTCGAATTATAAAGGATTCTTAACCAAGTGATCTCCTTGTTATAATTATAGCATGAAATGAAATGAAATGAAATTATATTTGTATCTTACAAACAAAACTTGCGACATTGACTCTATTTCCAAAACAGACTCCATAAATATTGATTTTCATTAGTCATGGACTCATATATAATTTAGAAAGTTTGTTAAATAATTGATTTTTTTATAATGGGTACAACAACTAGGAATAATACAATGCATATGTCGCCTTATCATCTAGTGTATATATATTGATATCTGAAGCTCTAGTAAGACATCTTGACCGGATCCAAAATTATAGGTTACATTTCTCAACTTCTGAAGCGCAGTCCGGGTTCAGCTCCTTTACCATGCATGGATCCACACATCTACCCCAAATCACCATCGGTACATTCTCGACACTTGGAGCTCAGGCCACCTTGGGCACCTTTACCGTTGTAATAGGACACGACATGTCCATCTTGACGGTTGGAGGAAGCATTACGCGCGAGACGTGAAGAGGAAAGCATCCACGAGTGATGTAGGAAACATCCACGTGCGAGGCGGGACGAGGAAGAAGGAAGAGAGAACATCTCACAAATTGTGAGAAAAATGGTATCCACAGCACTCGAACCTGGGATGCAAGGAATTATATGTGACTCCTTAATGCCACCGCCTTGTTGGCGTTAAATAATTGAGTTGAACATGACAATCGAGTCCTTGATTAGTTTATGTTGTATCATAAATAGTAAACCAAAATAACATATCAGATACAATGATGCGACATGCATCAAAGAGATAAATATCAAGCGCCCAACCAAATGTAAATTGAGGATCAGGAGTCCTTGATTAGTTTATGTTGTATCATAAATAGTAAACCAAAATAACATATCATGATACAATGATGCGACATGCATCAAAGAGATAAATATCAAGCGCCCAACCAAATGTAAATTGAGGAGGTGCTGTCTTTCGAGCACCTTCTCGAGTAGCATCTTTTCTACTAGTTGAATGTACTACATAAGCAATTTATTCCGCAGCACCTCCTAACACTATTTATTAAATAAAAATTATTCAATAAATTATCTTTTTGAATTTAAACTATGTTATGAATTTTTTGTATGGATTTTTAGTGGTTGATTATTAAATATAAATATAATGAAATAGTAGTTGAAAATAGAGTTGTGAAATTAAAATTCGTAAATGAATTGAAATTTAAATTACACAATTATTTGCAAAATTAATGAGATTGAAAATACATAATTAAAATATAATTTATATAATTAAAGAGTATTGAAATTTGGATATTCATTGCCAATATGGGTGGTGACCAGTTGGTTAAGGAGTTCACCTTAAGATGGTTAGATCCTTACGCCCTAGGTTTGAGTCTCGGGGCCACCAATTTTATTCGTTCCTTTTCCTATTCCTTGTCCCGATTCGTACCGATGATTTGGGTGGATGTGTGTGAGGATTCATGGTAAATGTGTTGAACTTGGTTTGCGCTTCAGAATTGGAGAGATGTACCATATGCTTACGGATTCGATCAAAATGACTTGCTAAGAGCTATAGAGATCAATATATTTATATATATTAGATGATAAAAAAATCATATATATTGTAATGTTCCTAGTTGTTGTATCCACTTATTCCATCCACTATCAAAAAAACAGAAATTCGGATATTCATTGAGAATTGAAAATACAATGAATAATATTCAAAATCAGAATTAAAATTAATTATTACACATTGATTCGACAATAAAATGAGCCCAAAATGAGCTTGCCCATTTCAAAGAAGCAGTTCCTTCCAGACGTGCTAGGCGAGCACGTCCTCCAGCACATGCTCCATTCCCGGCGAGTGCTTTGAAATGGTACATTATTTTTATTTATCCCCTAGCAGGTGTGCCAAATGGGTGCACGTCGCCCGCAAAACCTCCTCAATGTGAACCGGTGCAGATGCCCTAAGATATGCACTATGCGTCTCAATGTGGTCCAATTGGCAATAAGTTTTGCATAATTTCTTTGAATTTTGTGATGGTCTAAATATCAATTGAATTTTGAAGTGTTGTTAAACACGTCTCATAAATACATATAACAATTTTCATTAAATAAATACGAGCATGTATACAAAGTCACGTCTTTAAACCATGCTTAAAATAAATTTGTTAAGCTAGGTTAATTAGTAGAACAAACATTATATAGTGTTTTAATATTAAAGGTTTTAACCCGGTGCACAGTAATTTTATTGGGAATGGAAAATGATACGGTTTCAATCAAAACGGCATCGCTTATCAAACTGATTCATTTAGTGCATCTGCACCCATATAAATTCCAGCAGGTGCTGGTGAGAAGGTGCTGCTCAATTGATGATGTTTTAGCCTATTTTTGAGCAGCAGGTACTCCAGCACTTGCTGTTTCAGCACCTCCTCCAACACTTACTACTCAAAATGCACCTGCTGAAATTCTACATGGGTGCATATGCCCTTACAATAACTCAAAATCAATATCATTTGCTTATATACAGAAAAATCAATATCATTCGATACAAATCCATAAGCTTGGCTCCTCCAAAATGGACATTTAGAATTGGACGAGTCAGGGATGCTAAAATATCGCCGAGATGACTTATGAATTATGATGATGAACCACTAATCGTCATTAATTCAAATTTGACGTTTTCAATACTATAGAATATTCCAATCAAAAAAATATACTATAGAATATGTTTATATTTGTAATTCATATAAAATAAATTATATTTTAGCGATGACTTGTTAGAAAGATTTATTGTTTTTGTTTTTGATAAGGACTTGTTAGAAAGTTTAATCACTAAAACTACTTATTCAATTTGATGACTACTTATTCAATTTGCATGTGGGGGTTGTAGCCGAGTTGGCTCACTACTTGGCTTCATAATCAAGGGTTCATGAGTTCAGCACTGCCTTCGCAGGAGGTGCTCGAGGTGGCTTCGCCACGACTCTGAAGAAAAGCTTCGCCCGAGAGACAGTTGATTACTTGGAGATATGCTTCGAAGTGGATGAGTAAAGACGCCGCAAGGGTTGCGCTTCAATGGAGATTAATGTACTAGATTAGTTTGAGAATTTCAGTAGTCTTGTACAATTCATGCGACGACATGAACCTTAAAAATATTAAAAAGATTAATAGAACGAAATGATGAAAAATAAATTGGAAAGTAATCTTCTATGAAAAATAACTTATATCGTATCATTTTGTTGTGTTCTTTTTCATATTAAAACACAAATGTTGAAAAATCGAAGAACATGACGCTACGGAATCATTCATATATACAACATTTATATATTTTTCTATCAATTGAAGTGTATGGTCTCTCATATTTTCTAGGGTTAATTACAAAAACATAGTCCAAACTATCATCAGATTTCAAATTAGGTACCTGATTTTTTCAATTTTCAATTTAGCGACTTTTGCATCAATTTACATACTTTTTTTTTCCGATTTCGATGTTCTTGAGGAATATTAACGTCGAAAACTTATGAATTTGGTTACAGGCTAACTAACTTAATCAAATTTATTTTTATCGTGGTTGGAGATGTGATTAGTGGTACGAAACATGTCTGAATTGATGTGAAATTCACTCAATTGAAAATTAAAAAAGTCTGATACATACTTTGAAATCAGGTGATAGTCCAGACAATGCTTTTATAATTTACCATATTTGCTATCTAAAAGTTTTAACTTTAACAATACATCAACATTTGCGAAATACCAAAACTATACCTTAGTAAAGAGGACAAAACAACCATAATGGGTGATGAGTCGAGTTTTCGACTCATTAATGCCCGTTTTCACTATAGCTTTAGTTCGATTCCGACTACTATTTGATGTCATTTGATCCTCATCTCATGCGCTTTCAGGTACAAATCAAGATGTCTCAGTGTCGAGAGCCATTAGAAGAAAACTCGGGAAAAACCGGTGCTTAGAGCAAAAGTTGGCAGATTTTCCACTCCAGTCGATCGACTGGGAAGCTCCCCTGCTCCAGTCGATCGACTCGCCAGAGGAAACAGGAGCTGTTGCAAATCAGCCTTTCTCAGTCGATCGACTCACCTTCAGTCGATCGACTCGAGCAACAAGCAGGAGGTTCTGCAAATTGACTCTTCTCAGTCGATCGACTGGGAGCCTTCTTTGTGCCAGTCGATCGACTGAGATCCTGCTAGCCAAACGACCTCTTTCTCTTCCAGTCGATCGACTGGGACATCAACTCAACGCCAGTCGATCGACTGGGCTACAGTACCGGAAAACCCTAACTTTGGCTATAAATAGAAAGTTTTTGGGGGATTTTCGGGGGGGACTTTTTGGCACGGATTTGGAGGAGATCAAGCACGAATTTCGAGGAGATTGAGTAAAGGAGAAGAAGACCAACATCATACTCTTGAATTTCTACTTTGGTTTTAGATTCCTAAACTCATCCTCTTCATGTTTACATACTCATCCATGAATACTTTTGATTGTAACTTCACTATGAGTGAGTAGGGACCTTGATTGGGGATCTATGAATCCCCTAAACATGTTTGTGACATTATAATAATTATGGATGCTATTGATGAATGATTTGCACATGATTTTTCTTCATTTGAACTTAATGATTAGAGTTGCTCATAAGGTGTTTGCGAAAATGCCTCAATGAGAAACTTTGCTTGAATTTGTGTTTGAAGCAACTTGCGTTGAAGAACATGATTTCAATGGATCTAAATGAAGAAACATTAGGATTTTGTGTTAGTTGGATGACACTCTTAACCTAATGAGAATGGCTTGAACTTAACAAGAGTGTGATTGCCTAGTCAATAAAGCGTGAGTGTGAGACTAGATAATTAGACTCTATAATGCCAATAAAGCGTGAGTGTGAGGCGTTATGCGAGGTGTAGCCCCTTTGTGCTAAGTTGAAGCGTGAGTTGAACTTAGTACTAATGCCACATGGCTATATTCTAAGCATATGCATGTGATTTCATCAATGGTGTCCTAATTTACCGTCACAATTGTTTAGGTGGAGGATTAGATCCCTAGTCATCTTTTATTGATTGTTAAAACCCTTTCGTTGTTCACATCTCTCTTTTGGATAGTTAAATATTGGCTATCAACCTCTTAAGAGGAAAATTCCCCCCCAAAACCATTAGCAATTCTAAGTAAACCTTTAGCACGAGTAGTTTAACCACCTATCCTTTGGGTTCGACCTTGGGTTCACCCGAGTCATTACAAGTTGTTTTGATTGACCGTGATTTAGCATAAGTATTTGAATTCTTATTTGAATATTTACACTATATTATAGAGAGATCAATGGGTCGTCTCACAATTTAACAACCAAATTGGCCCGTCAAGCTTAGACATTTAATTCAATATTCAGTTTGTTAAATTTAAATAAGTAAAAAAGTTTATTTACTTAAAAAGTTAAATTTACATAAAGACAGAGAAGCGTTCAAATGAGGCAGTCCTGTTTTGGGAGGCAGTGCGGCACGATCTGAACCACTCATCTCATCCGTCAAACTCATCTGATGATGCCACGTGTTCCAGACGCGTTCAAACTCATCTGATGAACGCATGGGAAGTGAGTGGGACACGTGTCGTCACCAGATGCGTTTGACGGCTGAGATGAGTGGTTCAGATCGTGCCTCAGTCTAAGAACTCTGCCTACCGAACACTCCCCATAAAGACATCTATCAAAAAAAGTACATAAACACATAACCATACTTTTTAAAAAAAATTCATAAGATTAAGATCATGTAAACCAACGAATTTTGAGATACTATGCCATATTTATGACATAATTCATTAGAAAAGTAGAGGCCAGATCTGGTGCGAAATACAAAATAATCCATTTGTAAAATTATGTGGCTGTAAATTAATGAGAATCAATAAATTAATAAAAGAATTTTGAACGTATATAACTCATTCAAGGGCATAATTGACCACACAAAAACCCAAAATTCATCTCTCTCTCCTCCCCATGAACAATCCAGATCTGAAACCTAGATCTGAATCTCTATGAACACCGACGACGCTGCAGGGGTCCGATTCATTCAGTGGCGGATCCAGGATCTTTTGTGACTGGGGACAGAATAAAAATGACTTTTCAGAGATTATCGAATTTGCTCATACAAGGTTTTGTAGAGGTTCATATCTTATACAATAGTTGTTAATGAAACTCGAAGAAATTATAAACGGACTTATGTCAATGGGTTGTAGCACATGTTTTATGGAAATGAACTTTACTTGAAAGTGCAACAGAATAAAATTTAACATAAACACATGGAACTAAAGTGAAATTTTTTGTTTAAATATATCACTTTAACTATTTTACACAAATAGTTTATGAATTATATCATTTCCAGTTAAGATACAATTGAAATATTTTTATATTTTCATCAAATACTTAACTTTAAATTTATTGTTGATCGATTAGGGGCATAGTATAAAAATTCCTAGGGGCGTAATGGTTAAACCATCAAAAAAATTAATCTAATTTAAGTATTTTAAAGAAAATTGTGAAAAATCAATGGGGGCAGCTGCCCCCACTCCCCTCTTCTTAGATCCGCCCATGGATTCATTATCCGATGGTGTTCCGATTGATCTTTTGCGCGAGAGTGGGATTAATTTTGAGGAAAATGTGAGGAAGGGTGTGGATGCTAATCGGTTTGGAGAACTACTGATGTCTTCTGGGGTGGTGCTGAATGAAGATGTGCATTTGGTTACTTTCCATAGTCCTTATGACTTTGGATACTTGGTGAAGTTACTTACGTGCAAGAGTCTTCCCGAGACACAAACAGGGTTCTTTGATTTGATCAAGGTGTTTTTTCCAGTGGTATATGATATCAAGCATATGATGAGGTTCTGCGATGGGCTTTATGGTGGATTGGACAAGCTTGCGATGCGGTTGATCAATGGCACAACATCACAATTCATCTGACGGTGTTCCGATTCAAAAAAGGACGAACAGAAAAACTTCCGATTCAAAGTAATACATAATTCGTTTCCTGGACATGACGAACTATAAATTGTTCATGACGAACTATAAATAATACTGTCGAATACGTGTCAAATTTTAGTTTATATTTGACGAATTATTGCATAATTCGTCGAAGTGCACTACAATTCGTCGAAATCTTGATGAATTATAGCCCAAATTTGATAAACCGGGTCATGACGAACTATAAATTGTTCATGACGAACTATACATGATTATGACGAACTATACATGATTATGACGAACTATAAATAATACTGTCGAATTCGTGTCAAATTTTAGTTTATTTTTGACGAATTATTGCATAATTCGTCGAAGTGCACTACAATTCGTCGACATCTTGATGAATTATAGCCCAAATTTGACGAACTATGACATAGTTCGTCATAAACAGATTATGACGAACTATAAATAATACTGTCAAATTCGTGTCGAATTTTAGTTTATTTTTGACAAATTATTGCATAATTCGTCGAATTCTTGATGGATTATAGTCCAAATTTGACGAACCATGACATAATTCGTCAAAAGTGGACTATAATTCGTTAAGAATTCGTCCATGTGAAGCTCTGATCGACAGAATCCATGGAGACCAGATGCTGATTATTTGATGCTGATTTCATCAATCCTCTTCTCAGATTTTAATTTCAATAGGACTGGAAACAACTCAACAATACTTGATTAGTTTCTTCTTTAATTTGTTCTTCTCTGTTCCTGCCTTGTGCAATTTCACAGCTTCTTTGAGGCTCTGCTTCTTTGACAAAGAGTAGTTCCATGTGAAATCGGTTGCAAGTCAGATAAGCAACCATTCTATAATGGAAATAAACAGCCAACACTATGAGCCTCTCATATAGACACCATCTGCTTGCGTCTCTGTCAACACTTTCAGTGTTTATTCAGCCTAAGTAACATGACGAATCATTGGGAAAACTCACAATGATTCAAGCTGTGATGAAACAAGTCAGATCGACGGAATCCATGGAGATCGACGAAATCCATGGAGATAGTTCATCCTCCGATTCATTCATCCATGGAGATTTGATTTTTTTCATTGGAGAGAGGAGAGAGATGGGTGGTTATTAAAGATGTGATATATCATATTTGCCCCTATTTAGATATCAATTTAAATTAAAAGAGATTTATTTTCAGTTAATCATATCCATTCAAATATATAACAAAGGATTAAGATTAGTTTGTTGTTTTACAATAATTATCACTATGCACCTGATCCTTTCTTAGAAAAGTATTATAATTCCATTTGTACCTAAAATTTGTTTATGACTGTTAGGATCGTGGTTAGATAGTCAAAGACTTAAGTTCAAATAGTCAGAGACTTAACTAAGTTCGGGACTGTTAGGAACCTTACTTAGTATGCAGGTAATTACTCTAATTGAGTACGCAGCGGAATAAACTTAAATAGCTTTTATTACTATTTAAACTGTACACTCAATGGGTACAAAACTTTTGCCTATTCAGTATAAATCACCTAGACTTATACAAGCAGATCTGACTACTTCCCTGACTGTCTCGTCGACGTCCCGTAGTCTTGGCACTTCCTCAGCTTTCCTCCAATGATCAAGGACTCCTCGATCAGCTCGAATATCACCTCGCACAGCTCGCTGGATATTCTCTCTGGGTACACCCACACTGGAAAGCTCACTCAAATGATTCTAGGAATGCGCACACGCCTGAATGGTAGTTTCCGGCATCTTATAGGCCTTTGCGGTAACCGTCAGGAACTGCCACAGATCATGGCTTCCAACCGTCAGCCCATGATCTGTTGTGGAGGTGTGCCATCTTTCCATCACGTAGTTGACTCATGTCCTCAACTGCTCCGTTGACCCGACCTCAACTTCTCTGTTGACTCGACCTCAACTTCTCTGTTGACTCGACCTCAACTGCTCCGTTGACCGTTACTCAGGTTCTCGGTTACTCAGGTACTTCCACAGGTACTTGAATCTAGTATCACGTCCTCGACTGTTCCAGTAAGTTCCTGATTAACTGAAACTCAAGCAAATTATTAAACAGGTTTGTCAATCATCAAAAACGTGTGAGGCCAATGCCTCAACAATTTCCCCCTTTTTGATGATGACAAACCATTGAGAGAGAAATACCAAATCAGCACTTAATAGATGTTTAGACATGCACACAGCATCAATTGAGAACATATTCTCCTTGGGAACAAATTCCCCCTAAGTTCCTGCACACTCAGAAACTTGACAAACATCCTATTAAAACAGATTCCTACACAAGCATTTCTACTCAGGAACCTCAGATTGAGTTCCCCCTCAGTTGATATTTCTACCCTTCCCCCTTTTGACATCATCAAAGAAGAGTTAATCAACAAGCACAGGAGTCAAAAACATGAGTAAGTATTTGAAATTCAGAGCAATTCATAATGTCAAGCGTAGCACTTCAAGGATAAAAACGATAGTCATAACACGCAGTTTGACCACAAGTTTGATCACTCAAAAAGAAAGGGAAATATGAAGGTTTGGGAAACAAGGATTGGGAAATCCTATAGTTGGAACTGATCTCAGCATTCTCATAGTCAGAAAGAGATCACCCCTGGAACTGAAGAACTTCATGTCCTTTCAGCGAGAACTAGAAGTGCATCCTGCACTTCGATCATTGCATCCTTCATTTCCCTGACTTCTGCTGTTAGAGCCCTCAGGTCTCTTCTCATATCCATAATCCCTTTCTCCAGAAGATCCCACTTCTTATGGCTATAATCTTCAGTCTCATCCTCATCCTCTTCTTCAATCTGCTGCAGAACTGGTTTGGCTTTTGGCTTGGGTTCTTGAACAGGAGCCTTGATCCATCCTTCCACATCGTCTTTGACCAAATGCATCTTTCTAAAGACTTCAGGGTCAAACTCCTTGACAATCTACTCTTCCACTGCAGAACTGACTTCATACAAGTTGTGTTTCAGAAGGACCCTTTTAATCACTCTGGAATACCCAATCTGGGTCAGATTCTTGAGATGATCAATTTGATGAATTATCATCTTTGGCAGATTTATTTTCTCCCTGTTCAGCAGCTTATCCAGTAGCAGAAGATCTTGATACTGCACATATGAGGGCTTCACTTCCCTTTGCAGAAAATTGCTCACCAGAATTTTGTGAAGGATCTTAACATTCGGATCCATGCACTGAGTGCTTATACCTGTTTTCTTCTGAACAGTCTTCAGGTTGCATATTTTCTCTACCAACTCCTTTTTATCAGCCACTTCCTTTGGCCAGACACTGGACTTGCAGAAGTAGTCAAAGCCTTCATGCTTTAACCCCAGCAGATCTGCCAGCTCAACGCTAGACAATGTGAATTCATTCCCCCTGAAGTTCACCTCCAAGGTAGGCACAGGTTCAATACTCATCTTCAAGTCTTTATAGAAGTCTTCTACCACTTCAGGACATACGAAGTCCTTAGACGCACACAGGTTCTCCCAACCTTGCATCTTCAATAGCTCCAGTACCTCAGTGAGGCCTTCCCTATTCAGAAACTCCTCTGAACATTCCACTTCCTGTAGAATTTCTTTTCCTGACTTGGACCTCCTTGGCCTTTTGACAGACTTTGCAGAAACCAATTCCTCCTTAACAATTTGTTTTCTTTTACCAGTATCTCTGGTTGGTTGGATTCTCATTGGCAGTTCCTTCTTCTTCCTTTTGGAAATTGCTTGTGTTGGTTGAACTATCTCACAGTCCATATCATCGGATCCTTCAGACCTGTTGAACTCGGCAATCTTGCCCAATGCCACCAGCTTGTCCAGTATTTGCGTTCCAGCAGATATTTCCTCGCCAACTGAGGGTTCAAATGCATCTATTTCATTGTTCCAGTATTCGGAATCGCCTGATTCTTCAACCCCTTCTGGGTTCCTCATTGGGACAGCCTCTATGATTTCAACTTCCGCTTCTTCTGCACCAACCAGACCGGGACCACACATGCATCCACCCTCCTTTACCTCTTCTATCACACCGTCAGCTTCCACATCACCAACAAATTCAGAGACATCCACTATATCCCTTTCCCCAATACTCCATATCCCAGCACAATATTCACTAAATCTTACAGTTTTAGGGTTGTAGATTGAGACGGTGAGGTGCGACTTACTTGGTTTCAGCAGTTCGGCCACATCTTTCGGAACCGTATATCGAACTCCTAGAATAGTGAAGGTCTCCATTCCATTGTCAGACATGTTGCAGATGTTTGAGTTGGATGCCATTCGAAGCTTGAGATTTTCGCCGACTTAAGGGTTTTGCAGATTTTGAATTTAGGGTTTCCTTTTCGCAGTAGAGAGTGGTGAGAGACGGACGGACTTCAAATCTCCTTTAAAAACAAAATCCCGTTGAAATCTGCAATAACTTCTTATCCACGTATCTGTGTGAAAACTGTCCGACTTCCAAGGCATAAAGTTCTGAACTGTCTTATCTCATAACTGCTGTCACCTACTTCCTTCATCTATCAGATACCTCGGAGAGTTCTTTAGTCACAGAGACTCTCAAACTTGACTGAGAGAACGCCAGACCAGTTCCTTGACTATGTATTTGACACAAGGGACACTGTGGTGGGTCGGCTTACCATAAGGGTTTTGAAAGTAAAATCACCACAGTTCAAACACTCAATCACACATATATATGTAATCAATCACGTTCAGCAGGTGTATTGAATATGTTATCAAATACATATGGTCTATTTTAGGACAGGTGGTTTCACAACTTCCTTCACGGGGCAAATGGCAACAGAATCCGGAAGTTATGTAAGGCATCAAGAAAAATATGTTCAAACATGCATGTACTATATCAAATTTATCAATTAAGTCATAGCACACACATAATTCGCTGCTCAGGGACTTCAAAAATTCACTCACGTAAGTGACCAACATGCATGTTAATAACCTCTATCGTCTAGTCAATCATTGAGAGAAAGTTCGAAGTACCTCACTGAGGACTCATCAATCCAAGTTCCATCCTTAGCTTCTCAAATGCATCCTTGTGCAAGGACTTGGTAAATATATCAGCTACCTGATCTTCACTTCTATGGAAGTTAATAGTGACTAGTTCTTTTTCTACACAGTCTCTAAGAAAGTGATGTTTAATTTCTATGTGCTTAGATTTACCGTGTTGAACAGGGTTTTTTGCAATACTAATGGCACTAGTATTATCACAAAAAATTTGAACTTGATCAAAGTGTGAGTTGAGGTCACTTAGCTGATTACGGAGCCAAAGGATCTGAGCGCAACACGCTGCTGCCGCAATATATTCTGCCTCTGCAGTAGACAGAGCCACAGAATTCTGTTTCTTCGACCCCCAAGAAACCAAGCAGGATCCGAGGAACTGAGCCATCCCAGACGTGGATTTCCGGTCAGTCCTATCTCCTGCGAAGTCTGCGTCTGTGAATCCTTCCAACTTGAGGGACTTCACCCTAGGATACCACAAGACTAACTTCTCGGTACCCTTCAGGTATCTGAGAATCCGCTTCACTGCCTTGACGTGCGACTCTCTTGGTTCGGCCTGGAACCTGGCACACTGACAGACACTAAACATGATGTCAGGTCTTGAGGCAGTCAAATAAAGTAACGAACCTATCATCCCTCGATAGATCGTTGCATCTGACTTCGGTGATCCATCATCCTTCACCAGGGACTCGTTCGGAGAACTCGGAGTGTTCACATGCTTGGAACATCCCAATCCGTACTTCTTCACGACTTCACTCAGGTACTTCTGTTGTGAAATCTCCGTACCATTCTCCAGCTGCCTAACTTGAATACCAAGAAAGAAGGTCAGCTCCCCTACCATGCTCATTTCGAACTCATTCTCCATGAGTTTTGTGAAAGACTTCACAAGCTCGTCACTTGTGGATCCGAAGACTATGTCGTCCACATATACCTGCACAATAAGTAGGTGTTTATTAGTCCTCAAGACAAATAAAGTCTTATCTACCTTACCTCGCTCATATCCGTGAGCCAGCAGATATTCCGACAGGCGCTCGTACCACGCCCTTGGTGCTTGTTTTAAACCATAGACGGCCTTGTCAAGGACATACACCCAGTCCTGACGATCTGGATCCTCAAATCCCGGAGGTTGTTCCACGAATATTTCCTCCTTGAGATATCCGTTTAGAATCGCCGTTTTAACATCCATTTGATGAAGCTTAAAACCAAGCTGCACTGAGTACGCTATCAACAACCTGATAGCCTCTAGTCTTGCCACAGGCGTGAAGGTCTCTTCATAGTCAATGCCTTCCTGCTGTGAATATCCTTTCACCACAAGTCTGGCCTTGTTCCTGACCACTTCTCCCTTGGGATTCAGGTTGTTCTTCAGGATCCAGTGGGTGCCAATGACCTTACGTTTTTCTGGCCTAGGAACAAGTCTCCACACCTTATTCCTCTCAAACTGATGCAACTCATCTTGCATTGCTTGAATCCAGTCTGGGTCTTTCAGTCCTTCTTGGATTGTCTTCGGCTCAATCAACGACACGAAGGCATTCATGACGGTTTCCCCCTGAACAGCAGCATAACAGACGTAATCGCGAAGTGCGCTACTCGGCCGCCTGACTCGAGTACTTCTCCTTAACTCAGTGACTTCCTGAGTCTCTTGGTTTTCCTCAGGTTCATCATCAGCCTCAGCAACTTCATGAACTTGTTCGTTTCCTTCAGCGTCCTGCTCTGGTTCCGCAATCTCAGGAACTTGCACATTGACTTGTTCAGGTATTTCCAGATTCTCTGGAACATCTTGTCCAGGTATTTCCAGATTCTCTGGAACATCTGCTGTTGGATCATCCCTCGGACGAATTAGCTCAAATCCTTCATCATTATCAGCAACCTGAACATCAGGAACATGTCCAGAATCCTTTCCCATGGATTCCTCATCGAAGATGACATGTACGCTTTCCTCAATCAGCTTGGTCCTCTTATTGAATACTTTGTAGGCCTTACTATGCAGGGCATATCCTACGAAAATTCCTTCATCACTTCTTGGATCAAACTTCCCTAGCTGATTTTTCCCGTTATTGTGGACGTAGCACTTACTGCCAAAAACTCGAAGATGCGAGATGTTGGGTGTCCGACCATTCAGCAACTCGTACGGAGTCTTATTGAGAGTAGGCCTCAGATAACAACGGTTGAGGACGTAGCAGGCTGAATTCATTGCCTCTGCCCAGAAACTTCTTGCCAATCTGCTTTCTATCAGCATCGTTCTGGTCATGTCCTCCAGAGTTCGATTCTTCCTCTCAACTACCCCATTTTGCTGTGGAGTCCTCGGCGCTGAGAAGTTGTGATCAATTCCTTGATCACTGCAGAACTCTGTAAACTGTCCATTCTCGAACTCAGTACCATGATCCGATCTGATACTCTTCACCTTGAGACTGAATTTTCTTTCAGCGAGTTTCACCCACGTCTTGAAGCAGTCAAAGACTTCATCCTTTGACCTGATAAAGATCACCCACGTATATCTAGAATAATCATCAACTAACACGTACACATATCGATTACCTTGACGCGACTGAACTCTCATCGGTCCACATAAATCCATGTGTACTAAGTCAAATGTTCTTGACGTACTGATTGCATTCTTTGTGTGGAAGGATCCTCTAGACTGTTTTCCTTGCGTGCAAGCACTGCAGACCTGATCAGGCACCTCACTGATCCTTGGTAGTCCAATTACTAAGTTCTGATTCTGCAACCTTTTCAACAATCTGAAGTTTACGTGTCCCAACCGACGATGCCACATCTCGGTTTCATCAGCTCTGGATGACAGACACAAGTATTCTTCTGGATCAAATGACGAATCCACAAAATAAACTCTGTCAGCACATCTCCCACGTAGAAGAACCTGACCTGTGGAGACACACTCAATAGAGCAATCATCAGCTGTAAAAACAACCTTGTTTTTACCTCCACGGCACAACTGTGAAACACTTAACAGATTAAACTTCAACCCATGAACAAAACTGACATTATCAACACTTACCTTACTTGATAACTGTACCTTACCTGTTCCGATGACCTGACACTTACTTTCATTTCCGAAAGTTATGGAGCCACCAGAATGATGTCGTAGAGAGGAGAACTGGTTCATCTTCCCGGTCATATGACCTGAGCATGCGCTGTCAATAAGCCATGAACTTGTTCCTCTCTCGACCTGCACATAAACAATCAGGTTTTAGGAACCCAAACAAGCTTAGCCTTTTTGGGTTGAGATGAAGTATTAATATTAGAAACATGAATTTTTGAAACTGCCAGTGAGTGAGATACATCCTTAACCACTCTGGAACTTGACGAGTCATTCCCAGCTCCAGGTTTCCTTCTGCTCTTGACTCCTGAGGAAATTCCAGACTCGGAGCTTGACTTCCCTGAAGACTTCTTGGAAGTGTTTTTCCATCCTTTACAGTTTCTCTGACTGTGTCCCTCCTTCCCACAGTAGAAGCAGACCTTTTGCTTCCTGAAGTCTATGTCATTTGACTCAGAGACCTTCTTTTTCTGTTTCCCGAAGTCAATTGGAATAGGACTTTTCTTCCGATTAAGTTTCTCCCAGATGTGAAACCCCTTTCCATAGGTTTTGCTGTCATCTAAATCAACCTTCAGTTTGGGGGTAGGACTCTGTTGAATCTGTCTGTGCACAGGTTTAGCAATGGTCACTTCCCCATATCCGAGACCTGACTTGGTCTTCGACTTCTGCTTCTCCTTACCTTTCGGAGAGTCAAAGAACTGATCATCTGAGCCAACAACCCTTTTACCTTCTGCCTTCTCTAGTCTCCTGACTTTTAAGGACAGTTGATGGTTTTCCTCAAACATCGACTTCATCTGTTTGTCTTGATCAGCCACGATTCCATTCAGTTCCTCAGCCTTGAGAACCAGTTTCTTGATCATTGCAATGCACTGAGATCGTGAGTAGTAACCTGAATGTGAATCACTAGGACTACAATCTGTAGTTGATTCATTGGAGTACGTCTTCTTAGATGAAGAGGTGGACGACAACGTCTCTGATTCTGATGTACTTCCTTTAGCCATCAGACACACATTTCTTCTCAGATCACCCATGTTGTTGTCTTCGTCCGAGTCTCCCCAGGCAAACATGGCTTTCTTACCTTTGTCATCCTTCTTCTGATTCTGCTCAGCCCGAGCCTCATCATTTTTCAGTTTATAGCAATCCTTCCTGTAATGACCTTTCTTTTTGCAGTAAAAACATTCCACGTCCTTCTGGTTGTTTTTGTTGCTGGACTTCCGACCTGAGTTCTTGTCATCAGTAACTCTGTGAGCCTTCGACATTACTTCACGTTCCTCAGTCCGTGAAGATTCCTTTCCTTTGTTTCTGCCGAAGTCCTTTCCTTTGAACTTCTGGTATCTGGAATTTTCTCCAACTAATGCAACTTGTCGAGCAGCCTTCTGAGATTCTCGACTCTCCATTTTAACATCATCAATGGTTTTGTTACTGACCAGTGCAGCAACAAGTTCTTCCAATGAGCTCTCCTTGGTGCTCGGCAAAGCAGCCAATGTCCTTGAGATGTCGTCACATTCTGGACTCAACCCCTGCATGAACCTGTGGGTAATCTCCCAGTTCTTGTACCTTCTCCCAAGGTTGTTGAGTGTCCCCAGACAGTCTTGGAATCTGGAGTGGTACTCGTGCAGTGGCTCGTTCTTCACTTGCCTCAGTTTATTGAATTCTGTTTGAACCGCCAAGATTCTGTTCCTCTTCACGTCCTTCGATCCTTCATATATCTTCTTTAGAGAGTCCTAGATGTCGCTTGGATCCTTGTACTGAATGACCTTCTTCAGATCTCCAGGTTCCAGAGCGTTGTGAAGAACCCGCAATGCCCTTGCATTCT
Organism: Rhodiola kirilowii; assembly: GCA_033675215.1. Lineage (NCBI taxonomy): Eukaryota > Viridiplantae > Streptophyta > Magnoliopsida > Saxifragales > Crassulaceae > Rhodiola > Rhodiola kirilowii. Next base: position 2,315,741 of record CM066201.1, read on the forward strand.
TCTCGAGTTTCTTGTAGTCCTCCGTGGTGTACATGACTCTTGGCTTGAGTTCTGTTGCACTTCCTTCCATGTAGACATACTGTTGACCCTGCTCAATAATCTGCCAAACCTCCCCGTCATACGCCATGACGTGGGCTTCAAATCTGGTCGCCCAGGTCTCATACTCGCCCGGCTTAAGCTTTGGAGGGTTTGAGATTGAATCTCCTGACATGCCTGCAATTCTAACCAAGAATCTAGAACCTTGCGGCTATGATACCAAATGTTAGGATCGTGGTTAGATAGTCAAAGACTTAAGTTCAAATAGTCAGAGACTTAACTAAGTTCGGGACTGTTAGGAACCTTACTTAGTATGCAGGTAATTACTCTAATTGAGTACGCAGCGGAATAAACTTAAATAGTTTTATTACTATTTAAACTGTACACTCAATGGGTACAAAACTTTTGCCTATTCAGTATAAATCACCTAGACTTATACAAGCAGATCTGACTACTTCCCTGACTGTCTCGTCGACGTCCCGTAGTCTTGGCACTTCCTCAGCTTTCCTCCAATGATCAAGGACTCCTCGATCAGCTCGAATATCACCTCGCACAGCTCGCTGGATATTCTCTCTGGGTACACCCACACTGGAAAGCTCACTCAAATGATTCTAGGAATGCGCACACGCCTGAATGGTAGTTTCCGGCATCTTATAGGCCTTTGCGGTAACCGTCAGGAACTGCCACAGATCATGGCTTCCAACCGTCAGCCCATGATCTGTTGTGGAGGTGTGCCATCTTTCCATCACGTAGTTGACTCATGTCCTCAACTGCTCCGTTGACCCGACCTCAACTTCTCTGTTGACTCGACCTCAACTTCTCTGTTGACTCGACCTCAACTGCTCCGTTGACCGTTGACCGTTACTCAGGTTCTCGGTTACTCAGGTACTTCCACAGGTACTTGAATCTAGTATCACGTCCTCGACTGTTCCAGTAAGTTCCTGATTAACTGAAACTCAAGCAAATCATTAAACAGGTTTGTCAATCATCAAAAACGTGTGAGGCCAATGCCTCAACAATGACCAATTGACCATGATGACGCCATGTTTCATGACCCTCATCTAAATCGGTCGGCTGTTGAACCGCAGGTGACGATCTAATATCTCACCTTCCCGTCATTTTAACATATCTCTCCCACTCAAAGAGGCACTAACATACACCACGGCGCACCGACTTACACTGCACCTCTGTCCAAGGATCGCTTAAACTACACCGTCGTCTTATCCTCCACGTTCGTTGATTTTCCTTCTCACCTTCGTTCTCCTCAGCTCGCCGACCCTCGAGGTACCTTTCATGCTCGGATTAAAAATCTGAGCTTCCATCACTATGTATATATACGTTACTGCTGCTCCACGCAGTTCTCAGTTTACATTTTCTCTTGGTAATTCTTGGGATTTCGGTTGTGAATTGTAATTGCAGTAGGCGTGTTTGCTAGATTGGATTCGTGACTGCTGGTTTTGAGCTCAGCTCTGTGTCTTGATTGTGGGTTTGATTTGTTGTTGTGGGTAAGTTAGGGTTTCTAATTTTGGTTGTTGGGGTTTCAATTTTATGATGGCAGATGAGGATTTTTGTTGTTGTTTATTGATGATGAACATAGAGTCTTAATTTCGTTGATTATGAATGTTTCTGGATTATGAGGCTGAGCTCAGTTGATGTAATTGTAGCCCATATTGAGAAAATGAGTATTGGACTGGTTGTAAAGTGTAGACTTGCGGCTCAGATTAGGAACTTCTCGAGGATAGGATTGATAGTTTGATTGATTGAATTTTTGTTATGCTGAATGCCTTAGATTGTTTTTTTTTTTGTTAAAGTCAAGAATCAAGATGCCGAATTGGAAGGGTAGGTATGCATGCAGGATTGACCTGGCCTGGGTAGAGTTCTATGGATGGAGTGCTAAGTGTTGTTTCAAGCTATGGTTTTGAATAGGACTGGTGGTTGGGTTTTTGTTGGGAGGCATAGGTGTCTTGTGTCTAAAATATGTGTTGTTTCTTGGACTCTTTGCTTTTGAGTGTGGTGTTGTTTATAAGGTAGCTAAGTAGTCATTTAGTAAAATGCTTATGGAGTTGAGCGTAATTTAGTGCATGATTATGGTAGTTAGTTGTTACATTGATGTGTAGTAGCATTCTTTACCAAACATTTTTTTTTGTTCTAGCTTCAGTAGTGCATGATATGAGTTAATGTATCCACTTGTCATTTTGATGTTGTTGCCTTTTGTAACTATATAGTTTTACTTCTGCAGATTGTTGAGAAATCATGGCTGGGGTCTTACTTCAGTCGACTAATGTTCCTGCTTCGGTGTCTGGTTCTACACAATTTCAAGGTTCTGGCAAGCAAAAGAAAACTGTTACAATGATGTCTACCATTCAAGGATCTGGCATGCGGATGAGAAGTTTTTCTGGATTAAGGGGATCGAATGCATTGGATTCATTTGGAAGATCAGGGCAAGATTTCCATTCAAAGGTGGCAGCTAAAATCTCAGTGCAACAGAGAAAGAAGGCCTCCCGTGGTGTTCCTAAAGCGATGTTTGAACGTTTCACAGAAAAAGCAATTAAAGTTATTATGCTTGCTCAAGAGGAGGCAAGACGGCTTGGCCACAATTTTGTTGGTACTGAGCAGATTCTGTTGGGACTGATTGGGGAAGGCACTGGCATTGCTGCTAAGGTCCTTAAATCTATGGGAATCAACCTTAAGGATGCTCGTGTTGAAGTCGAAAAGATCATTGGTAGAGGGAGTGGATTTGTTGCTGTTGAGATTCCGTTTACTCCTCGTGCTAAGCGCGTTCTTGAGCTCTCACTAGAGGAAGCTCGACAATTAGGTACTGGCTTTATTTTATATTTTATATATGAATCCTATAAATTGATGTATCACATTCAATATCTGATCCATTTTTCATAGTAGTAGTAGCAACTGTGTACTTCCATAGGACATTCTTACATGGGAAACCCCTATGTAATGTTTTTTTAATGATTCAGGACACAATTATATTGGATCTGAACACTTGTTGTTGGGGCTTCTGCGTGAGGGTGAAGGTGTAGCAGCTCGTGTTCTTGAGAACTTGGGTGCTGACGCAAGTAGCATTCGTACACAGGTAAGCACCTACACAAACAATTAATACCTTTTTTCCCTCGGAATTAATAACTCATTAGAGATCTACCTGGTTAGGTCATCCGCATGGTTGGTGAGACTACGGATCCCGTACCTGCTAGTGTAGGGGCAACTGGGGGCAACAAGATGCCCACATTGGATGAATATGGAACCAATTTGACAAAGCTGGCGGAAGAGGTAGTCAACCCGATTCATTTGTTATGTTATACTTTGCGACTGTATTACAGGTGTTCATATTATTTTCTCGTATGTTCAGGGTAAATTGGATCCGGTTGTTGGCCGTCAGCCACAAATCGAGCGTGTTACCCAAATTCTGGGTAGACGCACAAAAAACAATCCATGCCTTATTGGGGAGCCTGGTGTTGGTAAAACTGCTATTGCAGAAGGCCTTGCGCAGCGGATTGCTACCGGTGATGTTCCAGAAACTATTGAAGGGAAGAAGGTTAGTTGAAAGACAACCGTGTTTTGGAGATCAAATGTTTCGTTCTGGTCTTTGCTAAGATTATCAGCATTAATGAAATTGAGCTGTATCCTGTGCGAGTATATACTTTTGGAAGTGCAATGCGTATGTGATCATCTTTCTTTATCTGAGGATCGTCTTTTTTTGTTTGCATGTGATTAGGTTATAACCCTTGACATGGGTCTACTTGTTGCTGGCACCAAATATCGTGGAGAATTTGAGGAAAGGTTGAAGAAGCTTATGGAAGAAATCAAACAGAGCGATGATATTATTCTTTTCATTGATGAAGTACACACCTTAATTGGGGCAGGAGCTGCAGAAGGAGCCATTGATGCTGCCAACATTTTGAAGCCAGCTCTTGCAAGAGGAGAATTGCAGGTAATATCAAAGTGTGTCATGACTATACTTTATTTAATGTGATCAGTGTTCGGTTTTTGCACACTATCGGAAGCTTGCTTTTCTGGCAAATGATGATTGGGAACTTACCACTCGCTAGCATAGAATTTTGGTAAATGATAATATTGCTTGAATTATTATCTTGCTGATGGCAGTGCATTGGAGCAACAACCCTGGATGAATACAGAAAGCACATTGAAAAAGACCCGGCTTTGGAAAGACGTTTCCAGCCAGTTAAGGTTCCAGAGCCTACTGTAGATGAAACCATACTGATCCTTAAAGGCCTTCGCGAGAGGTATGAGATTCACCACAAGCTGCGATACACTGATGAAGCTCTAGTAGCTGCAGCACAGCTCTCGTACCAATACATAAGGTAGGTTCAGTTGTTCTTATTAACGTGGCTTTGTTAGCTTATTCATTCAGTAACCTGCTCACTGCCCTAAAAGCTCTTTCATCTTTAGTTTTGACTTGGTTGTATCATTGAAATTACAGTGATCGATTTTTACCCGACAAAGCAATTGATTTGATCGATGAAGCTGGCTCTCGAGTTCGTCTGCGTCATGCGCAGGTATGATTTTTTTTTTAACCTCTATATATGCAAACAATTTACGCCTTTCAATAACCTTTAAATACCCGGTGTTTTGCCACCTTGTTCCGTCAGCTCCCTGAAGAAGCCAGAGAGCTAGAAAAAGAGCTGAGGCAGATCACAAAAGAGAAAAATGAAGCTGTACGCGGCCAAGACTTTGAGAAGGTAAGCTGCATATTCTTGTCACACATTTTCAAGTGCCACTCATTTCTCACTATGGCTGGAAATTAATGAACTGGACATGACCAGGCGGGAGAGTTGCGTGACCGAGAAATGGATCTCAAGGCGCAAATTACAGCTCTTATTGACAAGGGCAAGGAAATGAGCAAGGCGGAAACTGAGGCAGGCGATGTAGGCCCTATGGTGACTGAGGTGGACATCCAGCACATTGTTTCTTCTTGGACTGGTATTCCTGTTGACAAAGTCTCAACAGATGAATCTGAAAGACTTCTGAAGATGGAAGATACCCTTCACAAACGGATCATTGGTCAGGATGAAGCCGTCAAAGCTATCAGTCGTGCCATACGTCGTGCTCGAGTGGGACTCAAGAACCCAAACAGACCAATTGCCAGTTTCATCTTCTCTGGTCCAACTGGTGTTGGAAAATCAGAATTGGCCAAAGCACTGGCCACTTACTACTTTGGTTCAGAGGAGGCCATGATCAGACTTGACATGAGTGAGTTCATGGAGAGGCACACTGTCTCTAAGCTTATCGGTTCACCCCCGGGTTATGTTGGCTACACTGAGGGAGGTCAGTTAACTGAGGCTGTTCGTAGGCGTCCTTACACTGTTGTCCTCTTCGATGAAATTGAGAAAGCACATCCCGACGTCTTCAACATGATGCTTCAAATTCTAGAAGATGGTAGGCTTACTGACAGCAAGGGACGAACAGTGGACTTCAAGAACACTCTCCTCATTATGACATCAAACGTAGGAAGTAGTGTTATCGAAAAGGGAGGCCGCAGGATAGGATTCGACCTGGACTACGATGAAAAAGACAGCAGTTACTCAAGAATCAAGAGTTTAGTGACAGAGGAACTCAAGCAGTACTTCAGGCCCGAATTCCTAAACAGACTTGACGAGATGATCGTCTTCAGACAACTTACCAAGCCCGAGGTAAAGGAAATTGCTGACATAATGCTCAAGGAGGTCTTCGAAAGGCTCAAAACCAAGGAAATCGAGCTCCAAGTCACGGAAAGGTTCAGAGACAGGGTGGTCGATGAGGGATACAATCCCAGCTATGGTGCCAGGCCACTAAGAAGAGCCATCATGAGATTGTTGGAAGACAGCATGGCCGAGAAGATGCTCTCAAGAGAAATCAAGGAAGGGGACTCGGTCATAGTGGATGTCGATGCCGATGGCAACACCATTGTCCTCAATGGAAGCAGTGGCGCCCCTGAGCTGCCGGAGCCAATCGCACTAGCCTAATCCGCTGTTGAGTGGCTGTGATGTTGTTTGCACTAAAGGAAACTGGCTGGTCCTTGTATACATTTGTTTTTAGTTATGAACATGCAACAAGCCTTATAATTAAATGTTAGCTTCTGTATTGGTATATATCACACTTGTTTTTTGATTCATAAGTGGTCTAAAGTTACCAAAAAGATAACAGGTACCCTGTAAGTCTAATTGACATTCACTTCTACTACACTTACTGCAATATTTGCTTCTAAAGCCACAATACTTGTTGAATACTCTTAGTGCCTAAGTACCATTTTGCAATCCCTTCAGTCTACTACACTCCATAGCACACAGTTTAGTCTCCTTGTCTCACTGGCCTTGTCAATAGATAGATAGATAGATAGATAGATAGATAGATCAATAATGTGGAACTATTCCTTTTCAATTGTCAGCCAAAGAGCCCTTCATTTGATGTTGTCATGGATTTAAGTTTTATTTATTGAACTGAATTATTAAAATTAACTTAAACATAAAGATATTCTGAAAATTAACTATTGCAAGTTAATTTTGTCATACAGGAAAAGTATCAGGTACAAAGTTGATATTTTGGTACAAAATACAAATTAATCATAGTACTTGATCTTCTGATTGAATGGATGAGATTAAATCTTGATTTTTTTGGATTTTTTTTTGTGTGTGACGAATTATAAAATAAATCTGACAAATTATGTCGTCTTTTTATTTTCCGGTCTCGTCTTTTTCATTTAAAAGAATCAGTTGTGAATTTTATTTAGTGCACGCCAATAAAGACTTTAGAACAAGAGGCAGCTTTGACCAAGTCAACGGTGAAATCTTACTTGAACACCACACAAAGTAAAGGCCATTATCGGCCCTCACTATAAAAACAACTTCAGCAGCATCAAAATGGCGCCAACTAAAATCCCAGCACTTCTAGAACTCCATTTTCCTAGCAACCGGTCAATTTGCAAGCTTTCGATGCCGACGATCGAAGATTCCAACCGACCGCTCATCCCGAATTTCCTTTACCAGTTTACTGTGCCGACGATCGAAGAGTCGACGCCGATCGGACGTAAAGGTGAGAAGATGCGCGGATTTACTGTGCCGTCTCCGAGCGAGCCGAGGAAGATTGAGATGTTTTCGCCGGCTTTCTACGCGGCGTGTACGGTTGGAGGCAGTTTGAGCACTGGTTCGACACATTTGGCTGTTACTCCGATTGATCTCGTCAAGTGTAATATGCAGGTTTGCTTAATTGATTACCACCTCTTGCTCTATTTTTTGTATGTGTATGGGAATGTTTGCTTGGATTTCAGATTTTGTGTTGGACTTCGATCGGTGGTGCGGTTTATAGGAATCATAATTTCTTAGGCATGATCAATCTGTATATACACGCATTCTGATTCTTAGAAATGTGTAGGATGAAAAGAAAAAATTGGATGAGAATTGAATTTTGTGTTTGTTTTATATGAAAAAGCTCATAACGTGTTTATATTTAGAGAAGCTACTGTTCTACCGTGATTTGTACTCTTCGAAAAATGTAAGTTTTTTTTTGAACTCGAAAAATGTAAGTTTAAACAATCTGATTTGTCATATTTTCAGATTGATCCGATGAAGTATCGTAGCATTTCTTCAGGTTTTGGTGTTTTGCTCAAGGAACAAGGACTTAGGGGCCTTTTTAGGGGTTGGGCACCAACCGTAATTGGTTATAGTGCTCAGGGTGCCGCCAAGTTTGGATTCTATGAATTCTTCAAAAAGTATTACGCCGATATAGCCGGACCTGAGTATGCAGCCAAGTACAAAACGTTGATATACCTGGCTGGTTCTGCATCAGCTGAAATCATTGCTGATGTTGCTCTGTGCCCTATGGAGGCGGTCAAAGTCCGTGTGCAGACTCAGCCTGGGTTTGCCAGAGGTTTGTCAGATGGCTTCCCTAAAATTGTTAAGTCAGAAGGATTTTCTGGGTATGAATATGATCCTATTTAATTCTCATTCCTTTGTTAATGTCAGACGTTGGAACACTTTAGTCTGATGATCTCACATGCTTTATGAATGATATTTCAGGCTTTACAAGGGCATTGTTCCTCTATGGGGACGCCAGATTCCATGTAGGTCATAGTAATTTGTAGGCCACTTCTGGTGCTGACTGTCTCTTTTGATAGAAAGGATAGCTGAATGTACATAATGTCTTCTTGCAGATACTATGATGAAGTTTGCCTCCTTTGAAACTATAGTCGAACTCCTTTATAAGCACGCCGTCCCGACCCCTAAAGACCAGTGCAGCGGACCTTTCCAGCTTGCTGTGAGCTTCGGTGGGGGATATCTTGCTGGTGTGTTCTGTGCCATTGTGTCACACCCTGCTGATAATCTTGTGTCATTCCTGAACAATGCCAAAGGAGCAACTGTCAGTGATGTGAGTGTACTCAAGTTTCTCTGGACATGCCTTGAATACAATTCTCTTTATTTTCTCAATTTACTTTTCGTTTCATGTGTTGCAGGCTGTAAAAAAGATGGGATTATTGGGATTGTTTACTCGCGGGCTTCCTCTTCGTATTATTATGATTGGGACACTAACCGGAGCACAATGGAGTCTCTACGACGCTTTCAAAGTTTCTGTTGGATTGTAAACATTCTTCTACCCATTTGGTTTTCCTTAATCTTTTTGTTTTCAGTTCTGTTGACTGAAGTAGAGCATTTTATTTTTCTATGCAGGCCAACTACTGGTGGTATCACTCCAGCTCCGGCCGCTGAAGTTGTCAAGGCATGATCTGTTTCGTTAAAGCTCCATCCAAGTGTTTCTACAAGGAGCCTGTTGTGGGTTAGTGTTACATATCAAACTTCAAAAATCATCCCACAGTCCTGTTGTAGGGGAATCTCCTCATCATAGTAGATAATTGGGACTGTATATAAATGTCACCAGTTTTAGTCACCGTAAAACTTCTGTTGTTTGTTTTTTTTTTCTGAGATACAAGATTGAAATACTCGACAGATATTTACTTGTTCAGTTAAATATACAAAACCATACTTTTCAGTTTCCAACATGTAATTGTGTTTCACTCTCAGTTTGAATGTATGTCACATTTAAAAAGTATGTTTTCAATGAAGTTTTAAAAGAGCACCAGACCACATTGTCATTGTCAATGTAGTTTAGGACTTAACTAAAAGCCTAGGGTCAGAGAAGTAGGAGCAAATAGTTTTACATTATTGAGTTGGATACTTCTGTACATTTTGAAGGGGAGATGATTTCCTCCACCAGATAACGAAACAACAAGGCTGATAAGTGGTTATGTACAATGGTAGACACATGCAATGCCGCGCTTGGTAGACGTTTAGTTACTTATGTCGAAGTATTTTGGATCTGACGGGTAATGGTACTCCACATTCATCTGGAAAAAAAAAGGGGAAAAAAAATCATCCTCTGCTAAAAATGCCGAGTGGCGTCAAAGATGAAGGAACACTAAATTATATACCTTGCCCTCATCTGAATCCGAGTGGCGTTGAGGAAACACCACCCTCAAATCATTATACATGTAGAAACGCCGCTCACCTCCCAGGTCCAGATCATTAGCTGTTGGATTTGATGAGATGTCTGATTTGCATTTTTGGACAGCTCTTGAGCTTCTTTTGGGCAGGGGACACATGAAGCGAAGGTGAAGAGCGTAGCGCAGGACGCCGCCACCAGTGCTGCTTTCATTTACTTTTGGCTGGTTCAATTCGTTTTTCATGTCAGAAGATTTGTTATCACCTTTAACTTGTGAAGCCAGGGTAGTCTTTTGCCGCAGAAATGTCTGTTTCATGAGAGCATAAATTGTTGTCAATGTCCATGAAGTCACACAACAAGAATACAGTAATCAAAATTTATGGCGACCCACCCATAATAACTCAAACTCAACCATAATAACTCAAACTAGTTATTTAGCCATAGAAGGGCGCACTTGATTATCAACGGATCGGAGACGTTGGAAACATTATCAAGCTAAGTTGGTGATTTCATGGTATTGTCTAAATACCACTAGAATTAATAATGTTAGAAAAATTAGGATGCGAGATGGATCAATTCAACAAAACAGCTATAACAATGTTAATACTCACCTTTGTACCAGCAGGCATATCACTCAGATCATACTTGCAGAAAAATGTGTGAATAGGTGTTTTTTCTGGATTACTAAGAACCTGCAATAGTCATCGAGTAACAAAAATGTGACTTCATTCATCCAAATAAGAAGTGAACTATCCGAACTCGACATGCTACATGTAACAATCACTGATCCTTTGGATCCATTTTACTATAACAAAAAAAACAATGTGCATCAACATTATATCCCTTTCAGTGAAATTCGTCTGTATCCGGTAAAATGCATGAGTGCCATTTGTTTTAGAGTAGCTATTTAGACTCAGTTTTGTAAAGAAACAGAAAAACAATTACCAGTTGTATGCGGCCTTTCATTGGAACTCTTAGTCGGCTTTTTACTGCTTGCGGATCCCCAGTGCTTAGGCTCCTCTTCAATTTAGAGCCAATTAATTCACTTATTGAAGAATTACCTGAAAGATCAATGGATGAATAATATAGCAAGTAGCTGTCACCCTCTACACTATTCACTGTAAACGGAAGTTTCTGTGACTTGGGCGAGAAAGTTCCTCCAGTGATATTAAGGACCGCAAGAAACCCGTTAATATGCTGCATTGAAGAAATACACGTCATTTTAGTCTGTATAAACATTGAGTGAAACAAAGCAAAAGTAGATATTTGGATCTTACCTGGCCAGCTTTTGCTGATGACAGATGACCCGACAATAATGACTCCTCAAATGAACCCACAAGCGACCTTCTGATCGAGAGCCCACTCAAAGATCTTATTGTCTTATTGTACTGACGGCCAGAATCATCGTCGCCAGTGTGACTTTTGGGGGTTTGGGCAGCTGTTTCATCTTCACTCTGACGGCCATCAGCTGACCGCCTCTCTTCTGATAATGTTAAAACATCGAAGCTTAACTCCTTCCTTGTCTGTCGGTACCAATTATCAAATTTTATTCTATCGTGCAGTTTCGGACCGAGGGGAGACGGAGATAAGGTAGGAGATACGATCACCTTTTGTCCTACTATTGCTATAGCTTTCGTCGGTGAACCTGATTCAATCTGTTGGGGCAACACATTCTTGCTTCCAAGTAAAGGGCCATCAATTACCGAATTGAGATCAACAACCCCCCATCGATCATCAGGCGACATATTCCATTCAGAAAAACTAGGTGCGATCCAGTTAGGAGTGTTAAAGTTGTCAGCGCTGCTGATGTTGGCTTTTTTCTTTTCCTGAAAGGGGCTACTTTTACGATCATCGCCTTGGTTCAGTGAGCCGCTGGTGCGAATATTTTCAACTATGTCAATTTTGTCTCCGGTAAAACGACTGAGAACCGGCATCTCTAAAGGGGAAAACAACCGCTTCCTTACAATTGACCCGCTGGTTCCAGATCCTGTTCCATCACCATTGCTGTTTCCATCTGTCGTCAAATCACTGTCACTCTTTTGGCCCATATCAAATCGAGAAGCTGAAGCATTCACTATCTTCGAGTCGAATCCCAAAATCCTTGAACTGGGAATGAACGCATTGCTCCCATTCCGAACCCAACTCTTTTTCTCCGAAGAACCTATTTTCAACCTATGCATTTCCGCCGCACTATCACTAAGCAAATCCGAACCTGGTATTTCCACACTTTCGTCCCCTCTAAAATCTATCAACGGCGAGGGCAACAATTCAACTTGCATTCTATTGGTCGAATTCTCACCATCTAATCCACTTAAATCACAACTGCTCGTCGCACCATTGTATTTGTTAGGAACATCAACCGGCGCGCCCAGTGATGCTATCGGCACTTTCTCAGCAGTTTCGTCACCGGACAACTGAGGCAACCCCATCTCTGACTTTACCAAACCCAATCAAACTTTAACGCAAGGTATCAAATTGAATCAATTCTTCAATCCACTTCTTGTCCCGCCCCTTGCCAATGCTTTTCTCACTTCCTAAATGAACTTAATATCCCTACCTCTCCACTCCAACCCAATCCACCAAAATGGAAACTAAACTCACATACCCCAACTAATCGCTTATGATCTCTACCGTAAGCAATGAAACCGAATACCAACATATGCTAATTGGTCCGCTTTATCAAATCCTGAAAACCATCTCTAACTTAATTGTTACCTATCAGTGAAACTCAATTTCATTCCAACCAATTGACCATAAGAGATTTGGACAAAACCAACCACAAACTCTACACTCAATCTCCACCAGGTAGTTCTCACAACCAAGTGGTTCATGCTTGTTGAAAACACAAAGCTCTAACTAACCTGAAATAATTCAAAAACAAAATGTCATCAAATAGTTTCAAATGTTAATAATCAAAATTCACAAAATCAAACCCAGAAAAAACCCAAATCCATCAAATTCAGTTACAAAAAAACAAACCCTAATCAGCAGAAATTGTTCCGAACCTCAAATGACAACCAACCGCAGGGATTGACACTAATCTGCTCCGGTGAGGTAGAGCACGAAAATAAGGTGGAGAAGAGAAGAGATGGTGGATCGAAGGAAACGGAGAAGAACCAATGATTAGACTTGGCATGGTAAAGGTGTTAAACTTGGCATGTGCTGGATAATATGTACCAATGATTTTAGAATCTGGACGAGATGCAATATATATGTACTGGATAATATGTATTGAAATGTATTGTATCGTTGTACCCTTCATCAAACAAAAATAAAATAAAATGCTCTGTCTCTATTTTTAATTTCTTCTGATTTTTGAGGTTTATTTTATCTATTTTTTGTTGTTGATGAGTGTTATATCTCTTTTTTAATTCAATATAGAAGAAATGAAAATGAAACTCTGTGAGTTTCGTATTATTGAAAATTTCAATGAAATTCATAATTGAATATGAAAAATAAAGTAAAATGATACGGAATAAGTTGATTTTTTTGATAGAAGATTACTTTCCTATTTAATTTTTACTATTTCGTTCTATTAAAATTTCGTATAAGATCAGCGAGTAACATTCTAATCTACGAGGATTACATATTAAGTTTGTGTCGAAATATGTTTCTTGGCGAACCAAATATACCATAGAAATATCAAAATTGGGCAGAAATATGATTATCAAAACGACGATAGCAATAAAATCTCAAATATGCGATACCAATAATATACCAAATTAACTTGGTTCACTAGCACGACACAAGTTGTTTGTGTAGAATAATATTGATTTTGAAGTAATAAACGAATCAGTTTGAGACTAAAATACGATTATATAAATTATATTGCTTGTTATACGCATCATAGGTATTGGTCTAGGGATTACAATCTTGGTTTAAATGACAAAGGATGCACCGGTATGAATTTTGCACTTGTCCATTTCTTACTTTATAATAATGGAATTTTTTTATATAAATAATGCTTGTTCTACTAACCTTGCGTGACAAAAATATCATAAGCATTGTTTAAGGATGTCACTTGCTTATAGTATACATGCACCTCTTATTCATTAAAAAAAATGTTACATGTCCATCAACAAAAAAATGTTACATATATTTATGGCTTAACAACACTTCAAAATTCAAATGTAACGAGAGCAAAAAAAAAACAAAAAGAAATTATGCATTGCCTTATTGGACCAAGTTAAGACGCATGGCCCATATCTCAACGCGTCACTCATCGATCTCGCAACACGTTTACATTTTTTTTTTGATGGAAATAAAGGCTGATACAACATGGACTCAACAACATACATAAAGATGACACAACAATCTCACAATGAGAGCTACTAACAACACAGGAAAACATGACAGCGTAATCCGTGAGAAACTGACATCGAAAAATTGTTGCAGCGTCTTTAACTGTCAGGAGTCCAACCAACTGCATCACGCCAAAGGACCAAATTGACGAAGCCAAGCTTCAATTAATACACTAACGCCCCAGCCCCATTTCTACAAACAAGCCCACGAATCCATTCCCGTTAACACCGGCTTATTTGGTTGGGCGATTCATCTTTTATATCACTTCTATGCATGTGGGACCCAGTCTGTCAACTTTGAACGGTACGGTAGTATTGAGGATTTAGCCATGACATGACAACTAGGTGGGCTGACATTGGGCCGTAAAACAACTGGGCCGATCAAGTAACGGTTTACCATTGGGCCATAAACAATTTGGGCTACCCGACTCGACGACTCAGTACAATGACGTTAACGAGTTTCAGACTCATTAACGTCTTCAGTAAGGCAACATCTTCTTCTTTAGAGCAGAGGGCGTGGAGGAAACTAGTTAATTAAACACATCATGATCTGCATCTGAATTTGGAAGATGAGCGCGGCGCGCCTTAATTAAGGAGGTTTTTGCAGAATACATCGACTGGTTAGCAGGAGTCCATGTAACGGAGAGCCTTGGAGATGAGTTCTGCAAAGAGGAGATATCAGTAGATATTATAATATTTAGTCAAAGGTTCTGAATGTCAATATCTTAACCAGTGTATAAGATATTTAACACGTAGTAAAAAATGGGGTTGTAATCCTTACATGTCTAATGAGTGTATATGTGGTTCCCTTTTTGTTTATAGAATTAACCCGAATAGCTGTATTAACTTTTTAAACTAACATTGTTGTTTGCCTGTTTAATGTTTACGAATGGAGTCTCAATCTCAAGTATTTATGTTGAAAGGGGTCACTGATCGAGTACTTTTTAGCTAAACGAGTGAATGTATTTTCGAATTCTAGACATGCATTTGGGAAGGTTTAATTCGGTCGTGTGATGGTCTAATTCAACATCAGTGCTTGAAATATTCTGAAACTGTTTGTTAACTTTGGGCAGCTTTAGTTGCTGTTGGGTAAAATGTTTTAGTTGCTAGCATGTTCATTTACTTACGCATTGTTCTCCTCCACATTATATTGGCTGGAATTAAAAACTTCCATTCTTTATATGGCTCGATTACAATTTTTTAGCATACAACAAGTTACTGAGGTTCTCTCGTCGTAACATATAAGCTACTGTAAATCTTAATTAAATACTTCTAGAATGCCTCAAATATAAGGACAGAAAAAATTTAAATTTGATTTGGTTGGGGTGCGCCAAGCTTGAGCAGTAGTGCAACACTCAAGCGACGCGTGGAGATCCCAATAGCAAGCTATTGTGATAGATCTCACCCCTATAAAAATTAATTTAATATCGTGTGACTCAATGAGTCACATATCAAATATTAAACTGATAAGAACAGATACTACACTTGATCTTAGCCAAAAGACCGAGAAAGGTATGCCTCACACTGATTAGACATTTGTTTTTTATACCAAGCATTTTTTAATTTTGTTCCTGACATTTAGCAGTGTGGGACTTTCAGACATAAAATACGCATGATTTCAGTGACCATTGGAAAGTAGCCAGCATATGTTTGTAGTCTAGTAATTAAGTTGACTTTTGAATCTGTTAGCATTTTTGCAGGTGATGTTAGTGATTCTGAGATTTGATATATGTTTGCTTTTAGGTGGCCCTCACTCTCTATTCATGTACTGTCTGTAGATGATATAGTTTTGGTTAGTAATTAGGGCCTCTTCTATAGAGATTGATTCAATCCGACCCAATCTCACCCAACACAATCCAATCCCATCCAATCTCACTCAACACACCCCAATCTCACCCAATCTCATCCAATCTCACCCAACACAACCAAATCTAATCTAATTTCCACTCACCTAATCTACTCTCCACTCACATATATCTAACATTTTTATAATATTATTTATAAACTAGGACCCACTCACCTAAACTACCCTCACTCACATAATCTAAATATCTAACATTTTTATAATATTATTTTTAATGTAGGACCCAATCACTTAATCTACTCTCCACTCACCTAATCTAATACAATCTAATCCAATCCCACCCAATACACTCCAATCTCACCCAACACACCCCAATCTCTTCCAATACACCCCAATCTCACCCAACACAATCTAATCTAATCTAATCTCCCAACACCCCAAATCCAATCCCTATAGAACGGGCCCTTAGTATCTCTTTCGGCTTCTTTGGCTGTAGACACATATTTGCTGAATATCTCTGCGCATAGGAGCTTGTTCATGCCCACCCAAACTCCCTTTGATAGGAGACAACAAAATTCTATGTAATTCAGAAAGACATTCAAGAATGGTGAAGTTACATCTGATCTGAATGCATGAACAGAGAATGTGCAGGCAAACTTTAAGCCTGAACTTATGTCATTTGGCCGGCTATTTAATTTCCAGATGCCCTATTGTCTTCTATTTTACAGAGGACAGCTTGTTAATCAGTTATATATGGATCTTAAAGTCTAGCTGTTTCAACCTTTATAGCTGCTTAAGGTATTGTATTGTACTCTTTCAATTATCTACTCTATCAACAACAAAAAAAGGAATGGTATCACCTGTTAAATGCCTTGTTATTTTTAGCCAGGCATCTGGTTGTGATTGGCTTTGTTTTAACTGATAATATTTACTGTCAGCCTTTGTGGTCGTCTGTGTAGGGGTTTTAATGTACTGGTTCCTTTTTTTTTTAATCAATCACATTGCTTCTTTTTCAACAAACTTTTTTTGGGCTCTAGATGTCTACATGAGTAATGAGAGCAAACACATTTTGTTGTGCAGTTACGAGCTTGATGGTTCAGCATAGTTCATGGCCCATCTGAGGTGTTCGAGCAACTGTTTGGAATCTGGTTTTGCGCATACAAGAAACGCTTGCCGTGTTCCGAGTACTTGGTCTTGCCATATCAGCTTACAATTTTGATTGTCTGTCTGTGTGATCACAAGTAACTGGTACGTGACATGTATGGTTTAAATCAATGTTGGATTGATTAGTTTACTTCCGTTATTATAGCTACGTTCTTACTTTTCTTTGCTCAGCGGTGTAAGTTGTTTAATACGTATTAAAATGGGCTAGGTAGTCTCGAACGGTCTAATGAGTATATGTAGTTTCCTTGGTGTCCATTCCATAGAAATAACCCCAGTAAATGTCAAGATTTTCACAATTTTGTGATTAGCCTAATGAATGTTTTCGAATGGCGTCTCCTATGTCTCGTGTACTTTTGATGGAAGGGTCTTATGTCAATAGAATTAGCTATACATTAAATGAATAAAGTTTTTGTGATTATAGATATGCATTTCGGAATACGTATTTGTGTGGTGTATGGTCTGTTCTTTTCAACACCAGTGCTTGAAATTTTCTATAAATGCACATTGACTTCCCACCAAGCTTGGAAACTCAGGGTCTTTTCGATTCTCATAAGCTAGCCACAATCTCATGGAGAAGATATAAATAAGAAGTAAGCAAGCACTTCAGAAGTTGGCCATGATTATTTTGTTTGCAAACAATAATATAGTTTCAGCGTGCTGTGATCCTCACAGAAGGTATAAAAATTTAACATTACATTCGACTTCACTATGACACTATTAATTTTTTAAATAGTTTTAGTTGGGATGCGCCAGGCTTGAACAGTAGTGCAACGCTCAAGCGACGCATAGAGATCCCAATAGCAAGCTATTGTGATAAATCTCACCCCTAAAAAAATTAATTTAATATCGTGTGACTCAATGAGTCACATATCAGATATTAAACTGATAAGAACAGATACTACACTTGATCTTAGCCAAAAGGCCGAGAAAGGTATGCTTTAAAATTATAAAACAGTTGTTTTTTTATACCACGCATTTTTCAATTTTGTTCCTGACATTTAGCAGTGTGGGACTTGCAGACATAAAATCACGTGCCATACGCATGATTTCAGTGACTATTGCCAGCATATGTTTGTAGTCTAGTAATTAAGCTGTGTTTTGAATCAGTCTAGCATTTTTGCAGGTGATGTTAGTGATTGTGAGATTTGAGATATTCTTGGTTGCTGGTGGCCTTTTATTCATGAACCGACCCTGATCTGGAGCTTTTCATAAAATACACGCAACGCAGAATGAACTTGTTGATAAGTATCTGCCTCGGCTTCTCTGGCTGTAAATACCGATTTGTGGATCGATACTCTACCTCAGGTTGTTCATGCCACAACCTAAACACTGCTGGAAAACAAAAATTTCCATGAGAACCAAAAAGACATTCAGGAATGTGCGAGACTTGCGTAAACAGAATGTGCAGGCGTACAGGTAAATTTTAACTGTGAACTTACGCAATATGGGATTATTTTTCTATGCAGTAAAATGCCAAGCTCTTGCGCATCTTTCTATTTGATAAGAAAATGGTTGTTTTTTATGCCAAGCTCTTACGCATCAGACAGCTTGTTTATCAATTACCTCAGGATATAAAAAAAAAGTTCAGCTCTTTAAGGTATTCACTGTTTACCCTTTATGAACAAAAAAGTCCAGCTTTTTCTATCGGTTAATTTCCTTGCTATGTACTCAGATTGAGCACATTAAGCAACTAGAAGTAGAAGCTATATAACAACAAAAAATATTGGTTTAGATTTGATGGGGGTTATAACCGCAAGGAAAAACCCCTCCAAAAATTGGTGTATGCCTCTTTGAGCAACGAAAACACGATATTCTTTAGTAAAAGGCGAAAGAATAGTTCGCTATGTTCTCATTACAAGGCTGCGTGATTCGAAAGTGTTAAGTCACATAGTACTTATTCACACTTTTCTATGATTGTTGTCTCACCAGCCGATGTGGGATATAAATGACAACAAGGTTATATCAATATTTCTTTGCTTGGGTTCATTTACGAATAAATTTTCATAGCATTAAGCTTGTTAATCTGAGAACCAAATTTACAGGCAATTGACATGGCAGATGAGAGTGGAGCATGTTCAGGTATTGAGGTGATGCTGGATAAATATTGAATGCCGGTATCGATTCTTGTGATAAATGATGCCAGTTAAATCTCTTAAAGACAGTTTGAGTAGTCAATGGTTTGCAAGTCTACAGGCAGGAGTCGTGATCGCTGAGAGGGAAAGAGTGTCGAGTATGGCTGATGGCCTCCGTTCAAGGATCCCCAGCCTGACAAATGTATGAAAGTTTTGTTGCCTGATCCTCTGCTTCAAACTTGGTCAACTGTTTGCATGATGTTTCACAGTTACCCTTCAAAATATTATTTGAGAGCTGCAGCGTAAATATTCAGTGCGGTGTGAATACAAGTATATGCAGGCTCATCATTTGTTCTCATTCTCATCAAACAGAATTTTATCAACTTGGTTTTGGAATGTAGGCATGTAAGTATTCCGAATGAATTTTCAACTCCGATGCAATTGGTGTTGTTCTTTGGGTGAATGGCTATGGGATTCAGTTTGACTTTTGTAGGTATCTAAAGATGATGAACGCGGCTATGGCAGATGAACACAGAATGATAGGAGTATCTGACAATATGAGTATTCGGTCTGCAAAAGTTTTGATTGGCTTTGTATATTTAGTTGAACCAATAACAAAATTTAAATACTACAAGGTGGAGACTGGAGATAAATAAGGACATAAATTTTTTCAAATGTTTTTATTGTGCCAAGCTCCAAGCTATAGTGCAGCGTTTGAGTGGCGCTTGGAGATTCTAATAGCAAGCTATTGTAATGAACCTCTACCCTATAAATTAGTTGCTGTTGGGTACAATGTTTTAGATGCTAGCATGTTCATTTACTTATGCATTGTTCATTTGTTATGACTTCAAATATTGAGAAAAGCTTCTCAAACATATAAGCTACTGTAAATCTTCACTAAATTCCTACTAGAACGCCACAAATATAAGGACAGAAGAAGTTTCACATTGAATTGGTTGGGGTGCGCCAAGCTTAAGCAATAGTGCAATGCTCAAGCGACGCGTAGAGATCCCAATAGCAAGCTATTGTGATGAATCTTACCCCTATAAAAATTAATTTAATATCATGTGACTCAATGAGTCACATATCAGATATTAAACTGATAAGAACAGATACTACACTTGATCTTAGCCAAAAGGCCGAGAAAGGTATGAGCTAAACTAGAGAAAAGTTCGTTTTTAATATGATACAATTTCCAAATTTCTTCGCTACAACTAGCAGTGTGGGACTTGTGGACATTAAATCACGTGCCTCGCACATGATTTCAGTGACTACAAGAAAAGTGTATGTAGTTGTAGTCTAGTAATCAAGTCTAGCATTCTTGCATTCCCATCAAAAAAAAAAGTCTATAATTCTTGCAGGTTATGTTAGTGATTGCCGATTTGAGATATGCTTGGTGCTTGCCGGTGGGCCTCACTCTCTCTCAAAGATATGCGCTCTTGCTTGCAGCTTGTTTTTTTTTTTTTTTGATGAGAGCTTGCAGCTTGTTAATCAGTGTTATCTCAGGGATGTAAAAGTCTAGCTCTCTGAGGTAATCAGCCATTTATAGATAGATGTGATCTCTTACTTGATTCGCTTGCCTGTCGTAATAATTAAACTCTGCCAGTTATTGGTTATTAATTTTAGTCTGCAACATAGCTTTGCTGTAATGGAAATGGCACATTCAAAGCTCTTTTCCACCCTGCTTTCTCTTCATTTTTACTTTCAAGAACACTTACTTTTATTATT
This sequence comes from Rhodiola kirilowii, assembly GCA_033675215.1. NCBI lineage: Eukaryota > Viridiplantae > Streptophyta > Magnoliopsida > Saxifragales > Crassulaceae > Rhodiola > Rhodiola kirilowii. Next base: position 2,336,287 of record CM066201.1, read on the forward strand.
ATTATTACAAGAACACTTCATTTTTACTTTCAAGAACACTTCATTTTTACTTCATTCAAGAACACTTCATTTTTACTTTCAAGAACACTTACTTGATATCTAACATATGAGCTATTTACAGTTATCATTCTTATCCATTGCTCTATCGCATATAGCTGCAAAAGCATATTTTTTCTGTCCTGCCCGGTGCTCGGAGGTTGGAGGGAAAAGTGTTCTAACCATAAAAGTAAGGTCCACAGAAGGGTTCATTTTCATATTAATGTCCTCGTGATTTAAGATTGTTGATCTCTGAAGTGAATTGACAGACGGACGCCTTCAGGCATTGAGGGATTGTTGGAGACATTTCGAACGCTGGAACTGATTCCATGTGCAATATGATGCGAGTGGGTATAAATCTTGTTCACCAAGAGGCAATGGGCATCGGGTTCTGGTCGATGAGACCTCCTTTCAACTCACTAGTCACAAACCTGACGCATACATGAAGGTTTTGTTGCTCGATTGAACATGGGATGGTTAAAACTTGGTCAACAGTTTGCAAGTAATGTGATCAACACAGCAGTGTGTCATACAAGGATCGCATGGAGCATATGCCATACAAAGATGCGGGATAACCCTTTCCTTTTTCACTTGCAACTTTCTCCCAATAACATTATTCAAAGTTGGACTTTTGTGATCATAATTCATAATGTGACTAATTTGACATCATCCATCTATTTCTCTCAAAGTTACATACTTAGTTTGTTGGTTGGTTGGTGTGATACAATAAAATGACACTAATGAAAGTGGTAGGTGAGATTTGTACAATTCACCACCTTCCTGCAATGACTCTTCCTCTCTATCAATTTCTAAAACATTTGAAACTCTCTGCAAAAATTACACACCACAATTATCAAGTACACACAAAAATGAACTCAACAGTTTATCTTCTTCCAAGAGAGTGATGATTGTTATATTGAGTGCTCAATCTTTTTGTGACGCAAAACGTATCTTCAATTATTATTTTTCAATTTACTATATACATTAAGATCCCAAGAGGCCTCAAACATATCTGCCATTATTTTTTCACAAATAAAAAGAACATTTCAGGCACTAACTATAATTCTATTCACAAAACAAGTCACAATTGGTTGTAAAACATTATTTTATAAATATACAACAGGTCATAGTCAATATTAATATATGTAAATACTAATAAAAAATATTTTTTTTAAAAGTTATATGGTAGATTAAGCCGCCACTAAAAAAAGAAAAAGTTGCGTTCCTTAGAAAATATATTTGGAAGGCGAATATTCTTAGATTGTTATTTTGACTTTTGAGTTAACTATCAATTAAATGATAATGTATCAAATAATTTATAGATTTAAGGGTGCGGTTCAGGTACAAACCAAATTATAAATAAAAACTACAAACCGATTATAAAGCCGACACGTGTCCCAGTTTTGTCGAAATCCCGGAGAAAACACGGAGGGGTATAATAGTCATTCCACACTAATGGGTATAAAACCTAATAATGTTATTTTCAATTTAGTCCAAAAATTGTTAGTGTTCAGACTTAAAATACTGATGTTCAGACTTAAAAATACTTAATAATCAGACTTAAATGGTAGTGTTCAGACTTAAATGGTAGTGTTCAGACTTAAAAATACTTAATAATCAGACTTAAATGGTAGTGTTCAGACTTAAAAAGGTAGTGTTCAGACTTAAAAAAAGTAGTGTTCATACTAAAAAATACTTAATAATCAGACTTAAATGGTAGTGTTCAGACTTAAAAAAGGTAGTGTTCAGACTTAAATGGTAGTGTTCAGACTTAACTGGTAGTGTTCAGACTTAAAAAAGGTAGTGTTCAGACTTAAATGGTAGTGTTCAGACTTAAAAATACTTAATAATCAGACTTAAATGGTAGTGTTCAGACTTAAATGGTAGTGTTCAGACTTAAAAATACTTAATAATCAGACTTAAATGGTAGTGTTCAGACTTAAAAAAGGTAGTGTTCAGACTTAAATGGTAGTGTTCAGACTTAAATGGTAGTGTTCAGACTTAAAAATACTTAATAATCAGACTTAAATGGTAGTGTTCAGACTTAAAAAGGTAGTGTTCAGACTTAAAAAAAGTAGTGTTCATACTTAAAAATACTTAATAATCAGACTTAAATGGTAGTGTTCAGACTTAAAAAGGTAGTGTTCAGACTTAAAAAAAGTAGTGTTCATACTAAAAATACTTAATAATCAGACTTAAATGGTAGTGTTCAGACTTAAAAAGGTAGTGTTCAGCCTTAAAAAAGTAGTGTTCATACTTAAAAATACTTAATAATCAGACTTAATTAAATGGTAGTGTTCAGACTTAAAAAAGGTAGTGTTCAGACTTAAATGGTAGTGTTCAGACTTAACTGGTAGTGTTCAGACTTAAAAAAGGTAGTGTTCAGGCTTAAATGGTAGTGTTCAGACTTAAATGGTAGTGTTCAGACTTAAAAATACTTAATAATCAGACTTAAATGGTAGTGTTCAGACTTAAATGGTAGTGTTCAGACTTAAAAATACTTAATAATCAGACTTAAATGGTAGTGTTCAGACTTAAAAAAGGTAGTGTTCAGACTTAAATGGTAGTGTTCAGACTTAAATGGTAGTGTTCAGACTTAAAAATACTTAATAATCAGACTTAAATGGTAGTGTTCAGACTTAAAAAGGTAGTGTTCAGACTTAAAAAAAAGTAGTGTTCATACTTAAAAATACTTAATAATCAGACTTAATTAAATGGTAGTGTTCAGACTTAAATGGTAGTGTTCAGACTTAAAAAAGTAGTGTTCATACTAAAAATACTTAATAATCAGACTTAAATGGTAGTGTTCAGACTTAAAAAGGTAGTGTTCAGACTTAAAAAAAGTAGTGTTCATACTTAAAAATACTTAATAATCAGACTTAATTAAATGGTAGTGTTCAGACTTAAAAAAGGTAGTGTTCAGACTTAAATGGTAGTGTTCAGACTTAACTGGTAGTGTTCAGACTTAAAAAAGGTAGTGTTCAGGCTTAAATGGTAGTGTTCAGACTTAAATGGTAGTGTTCATACTTAAAAATACTTAATAATCAGACTTAAATGGTAGTGTTCAGACTTAAATGGTAGTGTTCAGACTTAAAAATACTTAATAATCAGACTTAAATGGTAGTGTTCAGACTTAAAAAGGTAGTGTTCAGACTTAAAAAAAAGTAGTGTTCATACTTAAAAATACTTAATAATCAGACTTAATTAAATGGTAGTGTTCAGACTTAAATGGTAGTGTTCAGACTTAAAAAAGTAGTGTTCATACTAAAAATACTTAATAATCAGACTTAATTAAATGGTAGTGTTCAGACTTAAATGGTAGTGTTCAGACTTAAAAGCTTAATGATCAGACTTAAAAAAAAGCAATGATCAGACTAAAAATTCTTAATGATCAGACTTAAAAAGAATTCTATGATCAGACTTAAAATTAAAGAGTCTTGCCCTAAGAATTCTATGATCAGACTAAATTTTTTTTTTATATTTTTATTTTTGATTATAACATGAAATTGACCCTTCAGATGATCGAATTTGCCCTAAAAACACCGACCTCACCACGTAGTTGTGAGTCTTGCTCAGAATGACGTTTCCACCCAAAAAATACTAGGCTTTCATCAAATTCTGACACAGGCGCATAAACATCAAATTTTGCATAGCATTCTTCAGATGTTCCAATTTCTGCATGTAAGTCTGATCATTACCATATTAAAGTCTGATCATTATCAATTTTAAGTCTGATTATAACCATTTTAAGTCTTGTCAATACTGATTTAAGTCTGAACATTGTAGTGTTCAGACTTAAATGGTAGTGTTCAGACTTAAGATGGTAAGACTTAAAAATACTTAATAATCAGACTTAAATGGTAGTGTTCAGACTTAAATGGTAGTGTTCAGACTTAAAAAGTGTGATCGTTAACAATGTTTTTTAAGTCTGAACAATATTTTTTCAAGTATTGTCATTACTGGTTTAAGTCTGAACATTGTTTTTTTAAGTCTGAACATTGTTATTTAAGTCTGATCGTTAATGGTTTAAGTCTCATTATTATTTTTTAAGTCTGAACAATGTTTTTTCAAGTCTGAACAATGTTTTTTCAAGTATTGTCATTACTGATTTAAGTCTGAACATTGTTTTTTAAGTCTGAACATTGTTATTTAAGTCTGATTGTTAATGGTTTAAGTCTCATTATTATTTTTTTAAGTCTGAACACTGTTTTTTAAGTCTGAACAATGTTTTTTTGAAGTATTTGTCATTACTGGTTTAAGTCTGAACATTGTTTTTGAAGTCTGAACATTACTGTAGCAAATTTTGGACGTTTATACCCCTCATATCGTTTATATATTTTTAAATAAGTCCACATGTAATTTTTTTATTTACAAAAATAACCCCGACTGGATGAAATCTCGGCTGAATTTTAATTGGTTCATTTTGACACGTGTCGAATTTTTTATGGGTTTGTAGTTTTTATTTATAATATTGGTTTGTATTTGATCCAAACCCTAGATTTAAAATAAATTATTACTCCAATCAAATTTTTTTTTTTACTAAACAGCATTTACTTTCCTGTTACTCCATTTTTTCTAATTTGATTTGTCTTTTATTAATGGTTCATTACTTCGTTATAAGTCGGTACAAAATTAGTACAAAATAATATTTTTTTTAAATAAAAACGCATGTCTTTCATATCGAATTCTTTTTCACACCCAAATAACAAGCATTAACGATGTATCAAGCTCCGGTACAAAACAAGACTTATGAATCAATCAAAAGCAAATGGAAGCAACAGAATCAATTGATGCGATCATAAAAAATGGAATATATGATATTAGACAGTGTAAACGAACACCTCAATCATCGAATGATCGTCTGATAACTTTTAGATAATTCCTTTTTCAAGTCCTTCCAAATCCATCATCTTTAACAAATTCCCTTCCTCACATTTTGACCCCCAGATTCCCACATATTTACATTTCACGGCAATGGCATTCCCGTAATTAAAGCCAAACATAGCCCTTGTTTCAACACCAATCATCTGATTCTGGCTGGCTCGTCGTCTCCTCACTGATCTCTCCAGCTACCCAAACCCACCCACCACCTTCAAACTCCTCCTCCTCCTCCTTCCCAAATTAATCGTCTGCAGTTGTTTGATTCGCTGAGATCATCCGGAAATGGATAATCTGTGGAAAATTAGAGCTTTTTTTCTGCTGCATTTGGTCCGATTTATTAAGCTAAATTAGGTGTAAAGTTGGACGCCGTTTCCAGCTCCGGGGAGCGATTCCGAGAAACTCGGACGCAGTGGAGCCGGAGAGGGTCACAAATTTGATCTGGATCGGCCAGTTTTGAGCTGGATGTTGGATTTCGGTTCGTGTTTGTTCGATGTTGAACTGAAGCTTGAGAAGGGAATCTAGGGTTTCTGATCCGGCGGAGGAGGATCGAGGATGGGATGCACGTTGGGCATTTGTGGAACGGGAGGAGTACGGAGGTTCGGCGATCGTCGCCGGAGCAAGGAGCGGAGAGGTGAACGCGAAACAGCTGTGGACGGAGGAGAGACTGTTGAGAATAGTGCTGCGGCAGGAGCGAGCGTTGTGAGTGTTCAGAGTGCGGATGCGGTGTCGTACGCCGCGCCTGAGCGGCGGAGAAGTAGTCCGCGGGTGGGTTTGAGTGAGCAGCATGAGTGGCCGCCGTGGTTGCTTGCGGTGGCTGGTGACGCCATTCGAGAGTGGAAGCCGAGACGAGCTAACACTTTTGAAAAGATTGATAAGGTAAGAACTAAGAACATTAAACTATCAATATGATTACAAGTGAAAGAAAAAAAGTTATGAAAAGTTGGAACTTTTTAGCTTTTTGTTTCTGATCGATGTCAGTGTTTGTTTTCTGGTTCTTGTTTTTATTGGTGGTTTCAGATTGGGCAAGGTACTTACAGCAATGTATATAAAGCTAGGGATCTGATTACAGGAAATATAGTGGCTTTAAAGAAGGTTAGATTTGATGATTTAGAGCAGGAGAGCATTAAATTTATGGCGAGGGAGATTCTTATCTTGAGGAAGCTGGATCATCCCAATGTGCTTAAGCTCCAGGGGCTAGTTACATCAAGGATGTCTTGTAGTCTCTACTTGATTTTTGAGTACATGGAACATGATTTGTCGGGTCTTGCAGCTCAGCCAGGCATCAAATTCACTTTATCACAGGTTGATCTTAAAACTCCAGTTGCTAATTGTGGGTTGAATATGCTGGTGGTATATCTTAAATGCAAATATAAGATCTCGTATCTGATATAATACTCTATCTAGCTAAAAGTCGACTTTAATTTTCTTCTTCTTTGTATGCTTACTACTTGGCAGATCAAGTGCTATATGAAGCAGCTACTCTCTGGGCTTGAGCATTGCCACAAGCAAGGAGTGTTGCATCGTGATATCAAGGGTTCCAATTTGCTTATTGACAATGAAGGAAATTTAAAGATAGCCGACTTTGGCTTGGCATGTTTTTATGATTCCAATGTGAGGCAACATATGACCAGTAGAGTTGTTACTCTGTGGTATCGTCCTCCCGAGCTTCTACTAGGGGCAACTCACTATGGCGTCGGTGTTGACCTGTGGAGTGCTGGCTGCATTCTGGCAGAGTTACTTGCCGAGAAACCAATACTGCCAGGAAGGACAGAGGTCATTTTTCACTTCCCTTATGTGTATCTTGGTTCTTGGTACAGCTGTGTGGTGTCCATTCTACTGTTTGTAGAATGGACAAAAGTTGCATCATATTTTTAAAATTGTGAAACAGAACTCAAGCATTGGTCTGGTTCTGTGAATAGAATTAGTGGGAGCAGCAGGAAGCTTAGTGTATCCTTTGTACTTTATACTAGTCAGAAATTTGAACAGTTTATTCATTTTTTAGGTTGAGCAATTGCACAGGATATTTAAATTATGTGGCTCCCCGTCCGATGCATATTGGAAGAAGCACAAGTTGCCAAACGCCACTCTTTTTAAGCCACAACAACCTTACAAGCGTTGCATGACAGAGGTATTCAAGGATTTCCCACCTTCTTCTCTCCCCCTAGTATGTACCCTTCTCGCTTTGGAACCTGATGACAGAGGGACAGCTACTGCCGCTCTGTGCAGCGAAGTAAGTCATCTAAATTCCAACGTTTTGAAGCAAGATTGAACATGTGTTTACAAATGTCCATCTCGTGCTGCATACGTTTGATTATTTGCTGTGATACTTATGGAGTCTGATGTATTTTGATTACATTGAGTGGCTGTTCCACAGGAATACATGTCATGTCAAATAACTCTGTGTTACTTAAGAACCAAGCAATTTGCTCCACTAGGCGCACCCTTATAAGCCAGAAACTATGATCTTGAGAAACAAACTGTTAGAGAGTAATGGCCAAAAACAGGTGTTACTAACTTGTGGCCTAACTAATTGTGTATTTCATCTGTAAGCTACTACATACTTGTTAAAAGGACTAATTCAAAACCGACATAGTCAACTTGATGAAATATTGTTAGGCGTTGGGTATTAATAGGCTCTGGCAGATAAAAGAGTGATCTCAATTCTTCACACTAACATCTTTGTTATATTGCCTGCAATTATGCAATCACTGCAATGAATAATTGGAGATATGTTTAATTGGAATGATTAATATCTATCATTTGACGCAGTTCTTCTGGACTGAGCCCCTTCCTTGTGAACCCTCGAGTTTACCCACATATCCTCCCAGCAAAGAAATGGATGTAAAACTAAGAGACGAAGAAGCAAGAAGGTGAATATTGGCTATTTTGTATGTTCTGTTCAGGAATAGTATTTTGTTATCCTTCCTCAACTTCCATTACCATTTTTTTTTATTTAGGAAAAAGGGAGGAGGGAAATCTAATGCTGGTGTTGGAAGAAAGGTCAGGCATCGTGACCGGACTGGTCGCGCAATGCCAGCTCCTGAAGCCAATGCAGAGCTCCAAACTAACATTGATGTAAGCACCTGTACCTTTTCTGTCTCTCCAAGTTCCCTTTCCCCCTTGTTCATGTTTTGTGAATGATCCCACCTTAGTTTTTTTCCTTGTATTGTCCTACTTACGTACTGAACTTTTCTAATAATATGTTTGGACCAGAAATGGAGACTTGTTAACCCAGAGAACGCAAAGAGTAAAAGTGAGAAATTCCCACCTCCACATCAAGATGGGTCTGTTGGTTTCCCTGTAGACAAATCCCAAAATGGTCCCATATCATTTGGGCCAGGTGATTCATCTTTCACCTCATCAATCTTCGATTCCAAGTCACCTCTCTCCAGCAGAAGTACTGCCAACCCAACTGGCAGGAGAAGACCAAGTAAAAATGACGCACTGTCCCAGAGATTTTTGCATGCATTCAAACCATTGTCCATAGGGCTCTCCATGGATTTCATCTCCAAGAAAAAATCGGTATCCGAGGTTAATAGGAGCAGAAATTAGAAGAGTGTTCCCAATTTTTTGTTCTATGAACTTTCTTATTTTCCCATTTCCCCTATGTGGTTTCCATTTACACATTTTTACATGTATGATCTATGCTGCATGTAATTGGCCTTTTGTAAATTATGTATGATATCTAGCTAAAGCTCAACAGATTGGATTCAAAGTTAGTGACTAATGTCCCTCACATTTTGGGTTTGGAACCTATTTTTTTTAATCCTTTCTGGCCTCTCCTCTTTTATACAGGTCACGTCCTCGCGCAGCATTCATTCGAGTATTTGTTTCTATAATATTTTTGGAGAGCTAAAAGGGTATTAGCAGAGCTGGAAATTACCAAATGACATGAAGCATAAGTTCTATGCTATTACAAAAGTCAGAACAAAATAAAGCCAGAGCTCATTATGCTTCTTCCTCTTCACTACTCCATTAACTTTTTTTACAGTTTCAAAAAGATTACACTTTATGACCCTAAAATGCCATCAAAAGCATGACATTTTACACTCCTCAAATTAGTCCACCTTGTATACCAACAAATGACACACCTTTACTGCCCAAAGATGGCCTCAAATGTGCCTTAACATTTACTCAACAAATCACTTAACTCAACTTTTCTTATGCTGTTAGCTGCGTGCGGCTCTTTTGATTAACCCCTTTTCCCTTTACTCTCCCCCCTTTGCTTTTTGAGTCACATTGTTGCCTCAAAATGCACACGGTCGCAAATCACGACGATGATGCCTTAGACTTACCGGCCATGAATGTTCACATTGTTATAAAAGATTCAAACATCTCTATAAATACGATTTTTCGTAACACTTTATCTCGTAAAACAAGTCCTTCCATACCATTTTCTGTAAATAATTTTTAGTCGGCAACTGACTGACTGACGAGTGTTTCGATTGACATCTTATTAGCTATATCATTGCCCAAGTGCCGAAATTCGAGAAGAAAAAATAGAGATGGAAAGTGAGCCTAGTAGTTGCACATGCTCAATGTAAAATAAAATCTTTAAACAAACATCCAAAAGCAATGTTCTTGGAATAAACATATGTCCTAAAGTACAAATATTCTATTAGGCCTGGGCTGACTTGTTATCTACATAGAAACTTAAAATTCTACACAATCTTCTTCCTTCCTTCTCCTAATAAAGTCACTACACATTTTAGCAAGGAATATGCTTTCCTTGTGAGGAACTCTTTGTCTCACAAACCCATTTCTTCAAACTCTCAAACTTAGCAAAAGTCACTTCCATCTCCAAAAGCATGCTTCTATCACTATTAGTATAAAAAGAACACTCTCTTTTGCTCTTAGGTCTACTCCTAATCCTCAACCTTGTTTGAAACACAATGGAGGAGAAGAAGAAGCTTAACTTTGTTAGAAATGGAGTTGCTATGCTGCCTCCCGGGTTCAGGTTCGAGCCTACAGATGAAGATCTTGTGTTTCAGTACTTGAAGTGTAAGGTCTTTGACTTGCCTTTGCCGGTGTCTGTCATCCCTGAGATCAATGTCTGCCAGTATGATCCTTGGGACTTGCCAGGTTAGTAAGCTAAGCTCATATTAGAACATTTTTGTTCGGGAAGTGTTTCGAAGCGGTACTAAGTGGGCTTGGTGTGCAGGTGCAATGGAGCAAGATAAGTACTTTTTCTACAACAAGAAGATAAGTATGAGCAGATTAAATCACAAAGGAACTTCTTCTGGCTTCTGGAAGTCCATTGGTGAAAACAAGTTCATCATCTCCTCAAAAACTGCAGATCACTGGCTTGTTGGGCTACGAAAGACAATGGCGTTCTCAATCGGGGATGCTCAAACTGACTGGATCATGCATGAGTACCATCTCATCTTCACATGTTCTTCTGCACATTGCAAATCCGATTCACTAAAAAACTTGTGTGCTCAAGTAAATCCTCAGCCTTCATAAATTCCTTATATCATCTCATTTCGCCATTTTAGCTAATTTTGAAGTTCATTTTGTGCTGTAGAGTTTCTTGATGATCGAGGAAGGATGGACTATATGTCACATTATGAAAAACATACCAGTAAGCCACAAATCAATGACTATAAATAAGAGAACAAGGAACATTGAATACACCGGCGGGCTCAAGTTCTCGAAGCTCAATGATGGAGGAAAGATACCACCACCAACATCCTCGTCGTCGTCATCGTATTCTTCTTCTAGTTGCAACAGCATAACTGAGAAATCCTCGGCTGAATCAGATACAGAGGAAAGCAGCTGTTAAGTCCTTATAAAATTACAAGTTTACAACAGTAGACAACCATGAAATCATTGATTCATTAGGTTTCTTTTCATATTATTCAGCCAATGTCGCTTCGATTCGTTAAAAAAAGAGAGTCAAAGGTTCATTTTTTAATTGGAGATTTGTTATGCATTTTTTTATATGACATTTATAGTTAAAGTTCCAACCTGCAATTTTTTTTAGATGCATATTAATATCTCAAAATTCCGATTTTGATTCAGAGCAGTCAAGTCAAAAATAATTATGGAAGCGTGTCATTCGTAATTTAAAATTTTGACCTTCTTGTCGTTCTCGATATGATTTAGTTGAAAACTATCTTGACAAATATACGATTAGTCTAAATGTCAAATATAGCTAAACTTTCTAAGAAAAATCAATCTACAAGAACATGGAAGGATCAAAATCTATCTGGCAAATTCCTAAAATCATTCTGACCCCTTCATTGGAATTTTGATGCTTCTCAGAATGTTGTCTACAAAGATGGAAGCTTCATTTCAGACACCAATTTGCTTATCCCCCGAGTAAAATCTTGTCTGAAAAAGAAAAATCACACATGTTCACATTGTTATTCTTCTTCTTCGATTAAAATGGGGTGCGGAACATCAGCTTTAATGTCAGAGAATGCTGATATTAAGGCCAAGGTCCGCCCGATGATAAAGCGTCTAGATGATGTTAGAAGACGACGTATCATTCAGAAGGGCTCCACACCATCCAAGAAGGAATTACTTGCTTGTGAAGATTGTGATAAAACGACGAATAGTGATTCGCTTGGTAGTAAAAGCATGCCTTCCGAGGACAGCTTGGACCACGGAGCGGCAAAGATTGGGCGGGTGGTGGAGGAGGAGAAGGAGGAAGAGGAAGTTAAAACAATAGTGGAATGTGAGATCAAAAAGGAGAACACAAAACAAGAAGGAAATCATGAGAAGGAAAACACAGGAAATGAGGCTGAGTTGGAAGAAAATGATGATGATGATGGGAGATGCATTAGTCCCGGGTCCCCTAGCTTCAGATTTTATTGCGTCGAATCGATACCTCAAGAAACCGAAAATGACCTCGAAAGTAAGTTTTTGTTACTTGTCAGACCTCTCGGGTTCATCTACACTCCTACGTGACATTTTATAAGAAAATGATCATCTGATTCACATTTTCAGTTCCCAAATGACCAACAAAAAAATGTAAATGCAGGTCATTTCGACAGCCCAATGAAAAATTTACAAACCAAGTCGATAGAAGAACATCCAGTTCAAGCGTTATCGGATTCATCAGCTGAGCTAGAGTTGCACCAGGTTCCATGTTTTACAATATTTCCTGAACAAAGTGCCATTTTTTTCAAAATAACTTACAAAACAAGTTTATGAAATTGTAAATCTGAAATGAATTTTTTTTTCTTTCAGAAATCATGAAACAGGGTTTGAAAATAGTAATTTCTAAAATGACAATTTTTCAGCACTGAGTTTTTAACGTTATGATTTTCAGAGGGATTCTGCTGCAACAAGACATCCTAAAGGGAAAATGAACAGGAAATTTAGGACAGTGATTCATAAGGGTGGGCAAGTAAAGAGCTTTTTACACGTCAAGTCATGCTACAATCCAGCGTGTTCAGGCACTCATACGCATTTACTGCAAGAAGCAGCCGCATGATTCGTATGGATCGATGGACTACTGGCTTGCATATTCCCAGGGTTCAGGGGCGCTTTTGTCCTGAGATTCATCTTTCCTTTCGAATGATAGTTTTAAACTTTTAATTCTTTGGACTTGCAACATGTCATGTTTTATTCTATTAATCAGAATCAGATGATATCAGTCAGAATTCTTCTGCACTGTGTTTATGGGATTATACATAGTTTTCTTATTTGGTTCCTTTTTTTACTTCAGTTTCTTGCACATTGAAACAGTTTTTATATCATGTTTGTGCTTGAAAGTTGAAATAGTCTTTGTTGTACTTTTATAAGTTTTCCCTATGAAAAAATAGTCATTGCTTGTGAACGAAGTGGTAGTCTAACGGTGTAAACACTTGACTCGACTCATATGGTCAAGAGTTCGGATCCCATCGTTGCGTATTTACACTACGGTATGAGTCTGGGTTTTCTATTCATTACCAATTTTCTTTTTCTTTTTTGTTTAAAAAAAGTTTTTTTTTTGATTGGAAGTTAAAAAAAAAGTTATACAGAAGGAGAAGCATATATAATACCTGTTGACACTTTCCCTTTAAAAAAAAAAGTAGGACAGATGGACTGCATTTCAACACTGAAAGACCAACTGCCAGTTTTAGCTCATTATATTTGTCATCTGGAGTACAATGAATTGAAAACAGCACGCCGGAGAGACGAAAAAAAGCCTTCTACCTCATTTTTAGTTGGTCATTATATCAGCCGAGTGCGACGTGATTGTCAAGTGTAGACTCATTTCCAGGTCTCTTAATCCGTCCCCATTAGGTTCCCATTTGGAGCTTCACCAGCTTGAATTTCTAGGATGAATGGGAATATGGTTGCTAGGAATCTTAGCGGAGCGAGACCTGCTGACATCAGCAATCGCGATATCTTTCTCTGTTGAAGTTTCATTTTCTGGTGCCCCATGATGAACACGATCTTGCAAATTCTCCTCTTGCCAGTCTGGCTTTTTCCCCATCTCAATGTCGGAATATTCTTTCATCGTGTTTGAAGTAATAAAATCATGGCTGACTTGCATTTCAGGGAAGCCTGATTCTACCGGGACTAGTGCTCTGAAGTTGTTCTTGGACGGAGGAATGGGCGTGCAGAATACATCCATGAAGTTGTGAAACATACTTTTGTTGAACGGATTGGATCGGCTATCGTATTTATATCTGAAATTTTCATACGTGGACTGCAAAAAATAATCGGCTTCATACGATCATTTCCATTGAGCAATTATTTAAGTAACTCAGTAAAATGTGAAACCATTTGGAAAAGCAATGTACCTGGTTTGTACTGATCAGATAAAAGTGGAAGACGCTGAGGCCACCAACGAACCAAGTAGCGATAAATGTGTAAACTATAAGTGCGATGGACGCTGGAGTTTTGCTCATAGCTTTCCAAATTGTAATGTCCTCACTTTCCATGATCCTTGTGATGTAAACCCAGCAAAACGAAAATACATACACGCAAAGCAGTGTTGCCGAGGTTACAAACATGTAGAAGAATCTGTAATTACGCTGCACAGAAACGGACAGAAAAGTCCACATCGGTAAGTAGATAGAAATAAAAAAAAGGGAAAGGAATTTGGCATAGGGCTTGATGGAGTCAATTACCACTCCGATACACTGACCAACCCACGGACAGTGATGATCGAATCGTTCTACACAATTGTCGCATATAGAGCAATGTGAACTACGGGGAGTTCTATACATCATGCAAGTATCACAATATTTGACCTTCACAATTGTACCATTCACAATCAGATCTTTAGTGCGAGGCAAGCGTGGAGTTTGCCCGGGTAAAGATTCAACGCTTCTTTGAAAACCTTCTGGCTCTGGCGGGCGTTTATTCCGAGGTATTATACCTGGGTCTCTGCTCGATGTGAGCAGAAGAATACAAAGAATCTGAAAAAGATACGATATATTGAATATGATCAGATATCAATATCATAAAACATTTTTATTAACACTATTTGTCGCTTTATGATGTCATTTTATTTGATTGAGAAAGTTTATCTTTTTTTGTTGTTGTCTCTGAGCCATTTAACAGTCTACATGCGCTTTTATGATGCCTTAAGCAATCGAAAAATGTGCAGGAGAGAACTCACCCAGCATGTAAATACAACGGGAGCTACAACGATAGCCACCCCCCAATGATTGAAATGATCCATTAATTTTCTGCCGACGAATACAATGAAAACTATTAAAGGAGCAACAATGAGTAATATGGTCAATGGGAGGGATCTCACATCAGGCCCAAATATAAGCCTTCCCTGGAGACAAAATTCCTGCATAAAATACGAATAAAATCATTCGTTAGATACAAACTAAAAACAATATCAACTAGCTAAAAAAACTACATGAACCGAAGTCTGATCGAGCATTATTTTTGAAATGTTAGATCAAATTCCAAATCCAACTATTCAGGTGTAATCCTCCATATCAATAAACAAAATTGGTACTACTGTTTTCAACAAAGCCACAGTCCCCGATTCCAAACATCAACTCCCATAAAACCTCAAACTTTCTAGATATATAAACACAAACCCAATTCAGATGGCACTTGCACAACAAAAACAACACCAAATCAAACCCTAAAAACATCAAGACCCAAATCCCAAACAGCTTGAAAACCCTAATCATTATTCATAGCACAAACATGAAACAACTAAAAACAAGCAACCCAAAAACAAACAAAAAATTCTAACTCACTTACATTGCTCCCTTTCCAAGCCTTATACGTTCTGATCAGCTCCACCTCATCCTCCCCAGACGCACCACTCTCCATCTCCACAGCTCCAAACGCCTGCAAATCCCCAAATTCTGGAAACACCTAAAAAACGGAGTTTTCAAACCCAAACCCCCCCCCCCCCCCCCCTCCAAATCCTAAGTACACGACATAAAGGCGGCACCTTTAGCACAAATCCTCTTGTGGGTCATCCACAATCCGCGCCAATCACTCAAATCATCACCCCACCCACTTCAGCAAAAGAGAAGAAAAAAAATTCCCATTTCCAGCAGTTTGAATTTGAGTCGTTAATCGCAGCTGGAGATCAGAATCGGCGATGCGTGAGACGTTGGAGGAGTGCGAGGATTGTGTAACGGAAAGAATGTCGTCGTGAGCTGTGGTCGATTGCTTGTTTGGGTCAATTTGAAATTTGGGAGTAAAAGAGTGGAGGGAGGAGAGAAATGAATGAGCGTATGAATATTCAATGATTTGATGAAAATTATTTAATTTGTTTTTTTAATGGGCAATTAAGATTATAAGTTTTGGATGAGATGCAGATAACAAAATTGTGTTCTTACGTTTGACTGTTTGTCTGCAATCTACCGTTTGGGTTTTTTCATAGATTTATTTTCTTAATTTTAGGTTCATGTTTAAACGAATGAAATTGCTAGGATAATCGAAATTATGTGTTTATTGACTTTTTTATATATTTTTTATGTGTTTATTGACTGCGAAAAAAATGCTCAAAATAGTACAAATACATTTAAAATTAATGCTTCTTAAAATTGTTTTTTAAAAAAACAATTTTAAATTAAATTAAAAGTCCGCGAGTTCATTTTCCATTTCGGTGGGCCAAATGTTGTTTATGCTCAAAGTTTTCCGGCCCAAATATATTAGGCTAGAAAACAAAGTTGGGTTATGAAGGAATTAAAAATAGTAAAAGGTCCTACCGGGAGTCGAACCCAGGTCGCTGGATTCAAAGTCCAGAGTGCTAACCACTACACCATAGAACCTTTTTTTGTACTGAAATCGTTGAATTTCAAAATATATGCATATATATACGATTTTTACAAAATGTCAAATATGCCTACTTGTCAAATAATTTTTTTTTCATTGTGGGTGGCTATAACAACTAGAAACAATACATGAGATATACAATGCATATTATTTGTATCATTTAGTACATATATATTAATTTTCAAAGTTTTTAGCAAGGTATCTTGATCGGATCCGCAATCATCTGATATATCTTTCCATTTCTGAAGCGTATGCCACGTTCGACACCTTTTACCATGAAATCCGCACACATCCACCCAAATCATCGGTACATCTTTGACACTTGGAGCTCAGGTGTACCATTACCGCACACCTCCACGAGGGAGGAAGAACACATCACGCATTAGGAGTGAAGATGAAGGCATCTGCGAGGGAGGAGGAACACATCACACATGAAGAGGAAGGCATTATTCACGAGGGATGTAGGGAAGGATTGTCAAAATAATTATTATTGAATAACAATTTTCCACCTTGCAAAAACTGTCCCATTGCGGAACTATCAAAAGTCAGAACCAATGACTATTGTCTCTTTACATCTCAATTAGACACACTTACATTACGTACATTTAAAGTCGATTATTGGATTTTAGGATATGAGAACATTCTTTAAATTATTATCATCATCAGTTATTCGATGAAATGTGACGATAACCTAGTTATATATTTTATCCTTCTTTTCAGAATATTAGTTTGAACGCGAATGGATCCGATGACCCAAACAACCACCAATAATCGCTATTACCCTACAACTTGAAGCTCGCGACCCGCGCAAATAATAAGCCATTAGTTAATCGAGTCTGTTGATACCGAATTGGATGACATCTCTCTGGAGGCTATATTATTTTGCGCATTATCTTGCTGTCTTTTACATGCTTACAGGCTAACAAAAGAATATGAAGATGATGATGAATTCAAAATAATTGATCACATCACATATGGTGTGCATTTTTAGAGAGATAATATAACCCCATAATTTGGACGGTATAGGCTTTATAAATTATAATAGAGAGAGGGGGAGAGGGAGAGATCAGTTTTTTTTTTATTGGAGTTTTGGATTGATCGATAGTGTTAAATATTTGAGAGAGGAACAGATGGAACTATCATGTACCACCATACAATTGAATTTCCACCACTTTTGATAATTGATATCTTCTTTCATTTCCTTTCCTCATCAACACAATATACCTTTCTTCGCCACACTAAATGCATCATATCCTTCTTTATAGCTTTTGCCTTTTGTTTTTGGGATATGAACGCCAGAAGCTAATGTTCGTACATGGCTGCGAATGGCATGACATAAGTTTGATCTTGATATTTGTCTAGCTAGAAGCCTAGATTAGCCGTATTTTCGCAAATACGAGGGATTTTTAGGAGTTTATTGGACAAAAAAAATACTAATCAATGGATGATTCATAAGCATTATGCAGTGTGTACTCCGAATGATGCGTATTAATTTGGTCCCTTCAGGAATCGAATTCATATAGTTTTTTACACTACTACAATTGGACTATTATGCATCGGTTCAGAAGAATTAAGAGTTGGTTCTCCTTATACGCCTCTTTTTGTTACCAGATCATATTGGCTTTAGAATTTTCGATTTCTAGAAGGCTCTAATAGATTTGCATATGCACTTCAATATGCGCCCTAGCTGTAAAAGTTGTACGACATATTAATGTTAAGGTTATTCACTCATAATTTCTCCTACACATTAATGTCTAACATGTTTAGGTATGAGTCTTCAGAGGAGCATTCAAATGAGGCAAGCCTTATATTAGAATGAGGTAAGTGAGACACGATCTCAGCCGATCTTCACATTACACAATTTAAGAGATGAATAGTAATAAACATCGGTCAAAGTCTAACAGTTATATAGTTTTGGTAAAATGATCAGGAGGTCGATAATTTTAATCCCTTGAATGCAACTTATTATGACATGAGTTTAACGTTGTCCATATTCCTTGCCTTTCATATAGTACGGAGAATTTTGTTTTAAAAATGTTGAACAAATAGTAATAAACAGCTAATCATTAATCAAGAATCTTGCTCGCTACATTTCACATGAAAAACATTTCAATGGTTTTACTTGTCACACAAAAGACATCATCGGATGCTATGTGTTCCAATCATGCATGTATTTCAGGCACTAGAACAGCATGTTGCA
The DNA here is from genome assembly GCA_033675215.1 of Rhodiola kirilowii. Taxonomy (NCBI): domain Eukaryota; kingdom Viridiplantae; phylum Streptophyta; class Magnoliopsida; order Saxifragales; family Crassulaceae; genus Rhodiola; species Rhodiola kirilowii. Next base: position 2,354,603 of record CM066201.1, read on the forward strand.
ATGGCATTAGGAAGTGGAATAAGGTGACATCATTTAAAGCAAAAGAAATCAAATAAGGTCACAAACATATATTAGATAGATGTTTCTTTACATCTTCTTCTTTTTTTTTAGTGTTTTAGCCCCCAACAAGTATGGAAGAGATAATTTACCCCAAAAAAAAAGTATGGGAAGAGATAAGAAATTATTCATACAGGTCCATCGGCCGGTTCATCATATCTTCATTCATGGATTGATTGATTGACCTCCTCCGGCCATACGATGCATGCATGGTGGCTAGCTTTACCTTTCTATCCTCCGCGCATTTTGATCGAAGCATATATTATTGATATATAATATGTGTGGTGTCCAATTGAAATAGGAAAATGTCTGGCCGGAGATGTAAGTTTGATGGGCATATATCTCATCATTGTTACTTTTTTATCTGATCGCACTTTTTATGATATGAATAAAGAAAAGTGGTATATGAATTGTGATACATCTCTAATTTGATCACACCCTCATATCTTCATCTTTACAGCACTTTTTGCTTTGTCTGAAGATCATCTCTCTACTGTTATTATGGATGAGAACATATCACTATCTATCAGCTTTAATCTCTATAGAACGTCATAAAATTGAACTATTGAAGTCAAACCATATACGATGTGTTAGGCACCTAAGTTCAAGGGGAAGAGCTCACCACAAAAGACTAGCTAGTCTGATGGGTGAGAGAACCCATAGTGCTTAAGTACCACTAGGTGTGGAAGCACCTAACCAACGTGGGATTGTAACACGATGAAACACTAATAATATGTCGTAGATCTACTGATTACGGAATGTATGTATATGCAAAATCTCCTATTTCCAATACTTAATTACACATTATAAGGATTATTATTTTGTTCTATAGAGTTTTTGTTAACTATTTTCTATTATAGGTTAAGTTGTTTAATTAGCTCCAGCTTTGATCCATTAGAATTCAAATCCTAGATTATCTTGAGTGTTTGAATCTTATGACTTTTGTTTATATATACGTGTCAAACACTTCTCTATAATAGTCCATTTTTGGGTTAAAGCAAAGCAGCCCCAAACAAAAGAGGGCGCGCAGCCACAGCTAAAAGTTCCCAAATTATATTTATGTGTGACGATCTGGGTAATATATACAGCTACTAGGGCTAAAAGAACATGCTCAAATGCTACTCTTTATAATCTCGAATATTCGGTGTCTGTCATAATCACACTTCTTTACCGCTTTTTAATCTTACAACTGTGTCTTGAGTAATTAGGGGAAGAAAATTAATAAAAACTGCAAATTTATGCATCTTTGTGAATATGAGAATTCCAAGTCAGCTTACATATATATTGTGTCCAACTTCCTGGTCTATATAGGGTTTAATGGTATGAAAGTCCTTTATATTTCGTGAGAATTTAATCTTTCGCATTTAAAAGCGTATCATTATCAAGTTATTATGGGTCTCAGTAACATGTATCCTACTACTTGCATATTCAAACTTTCAAATAATGAAAAGTCAAAACCATCATGCATGTATCAAATGCACATATTCGAATATACATCTTGATTTAATGGTCAAATTTTCGAATTATACAGGTTTTTCCACCGAATGCTCCAGTAAATATCCTCTTCTTTAGCAACGTTTTAAAGTTTTGTAATGATAAATAAGAAAAGGAAAAGAGTGGACGAGTGGGTCATGCCAATAATAAATCTATGAAAACATCGAATCTTTTATCGCTGAGAAGATTATGGACAGGTGGCTCATCCTGAGATCAAAAGAAAAATGAGAAATCAATGGGGAACTGGAAAAGAAATATCCTACAATTTCAACTATGTGACTGATTTTTGTTGAAAAGAGAATTATAGCTAGCTAGTTTAGTTACCAACTAAGTGAGATTTCATTTTCTGAAGCAAAACAATTATTATAGTCTCTTTTTAGGGTTTACACACTCAATTGCATGACAAAATTCAACACTAATAATAAACCTTATCGATCACACTTCACACATAATTATGGCAAGCTAATGTTCATTGGTATATCACGATTTTACTTAAACTTAAAGCATCTCTAGATTATATAAGTAATAGACGATAAGAGAGGAGGTGCTTCATTACTGCTTAAAAATAACCTTAAAATGAATGTAACAGTAATACGATCTTGGACTAGAGCACATTTTTCTTACATCAATCGTTGTATATATGCTCCAGGGTTGCTCTGGTGCAAAACTTCAACTTGTTTGGTGCCTATACACAAACATATAATGTTGACCCAAGGGTGGCTTACCACTGCACAAATTGTCTTTACAACTTGATGTCCTACTCGCATAAGCCATTTTTAACAAATATGCACTGATTCAATTTCAAAAAAACATATGAGTTTTTGTGGTGAATATTTGGAAATTACACACACATACATAACTTTTATACCACAAGCACAACCTTAGCTAGCTGCAGATGGTGTATGCATGGATATGTCTATGTCTATCATGGGCCACTTGCAAAATTATTGTTTGACAACTTTTGAAGTTGCTCCAATTCATCTCTGCATTTCTTCCCTATAAATACAGGCCAGTCTCTCACTTCATTTATCGTACCATAACAAATTAAGCATTAGAGAGAGAAAGAGAGAGATCTCAAGAATTGTTTGAGAAAGCTTAAGAGTTGTTCTCAAGCTAGAAATTATATTACTCTCATCACTCAAGCTTAGTGATAAATCAACATATATAATGGGCATCTTCAACATGGATCACCCTGCAGCTTTCGTCTTCGGACTTCTCGGTACACTAAAAAAAACCCTAATTTGCTCAAACTCTCTTCTTGTTCTAAATCCATCTTCTACATTACATCATCGCTATATATTTTCCCTCTCATATCGACACCGTTTCATCAAAAAT